>JAKZAP010000008.1:25990730-27308951 GCA_023053575.1 Branchinecta lynchi | reverse complement strand
ACTGTCTGTCTGTCTGTCTGTCTTGACTGTCTGTCTGTCTGTCTTGACTGACTGTCTTTCAGTCTGTCTCGACTGACTGTCCGTCTGTCTGTCTGTCTTGACTGACTGTATGTCTTGACTGACTGACTGTCTGTCTGTCTTGGCTGACTGTCTGTCTGTCTGTCTTGACTGAATGTCTGTCAGTCTGTCTCGACTGATTGTCCGTCTGTCTGTCTGTCTTGACTGACTGTCTGTCTGTCTGTCTTGACTGACTGTCTGTCTGTCTGTCTTGACTGACTGTCTGTCAGTCTGACTCGACTGACTGTCCGTCTGTCTGTCTGTCTGTCTTGACTGACTGTCTGTCTGTCTGTCTTGACTGACTGTCTGTCTGTCTGTTTTGACTGACTGTCTGTCTGTCTGTCTGTCTGTCTTGACTGACTGTCTTTCTGTCTGTCTTGACTGACTGTCTTTCAGTCTGTCTCTACTGACTGTCCGTCTGTCTGTCTGTCTTGGACTGACTGTCTGTCTATCTGTCTGTCTTGACAGACTGTCTGTCTGTCTGTCTTGACTGACTGCCTGTATGTCTTGACTGACTGACTGTCTGTCTGTCTGGGCTGACTGTCTGTCTGTCTGTCTAGACTGACTGTCTGTCAGTCTGTCTCGACTGACTGTCCGTGTGTCTGTCTGTCTTGACTGACTGTCTGTCTGTCTGTCTTGACTGACTGTCTGTCAGTCTGACTCGACTGACTGTCCGTGTGTCTGTCTGTCTTGACTGACTGGCTGTCTGTCTGTCTTGACTGATTGTCTGTCTTGACTGACTGTCTGTCTGTCTGTCTTGAATGACTGTCTGTCTGTCTGTCTTGACTGATTGTCTGTCTGTCTGTCTTGACTGACTGTCTGTCTCTCTGTCCTGACTGTCTGTCTGTCTGTCTGTCTTGACTGACTGTCTGTCTGTCTGTCTGTCTGTCAGTCTTGACTGACTGTCTGTCTGTCTGTCTTGACTGACTGTCTGTCTTGACTGACTGTCTGTCTGTCTGTCTTGACTGACTGTCTGTTTGTCTTGACTGACTCTCTGTCTGTCTGTCTTGACTGACTGTCTGTCTGTCTGTCTTGACTGACACTCTGTCTGTCTGTCTGTCTTGACTGACTGTCTGTCTGTCTGTCTTGACTGACTGTCTTTCAGTCTGTCTCGACTGACTGTCCGTCTGTCTGTCTGTCTTGACTGACTGTCTTTCAGTCTGTCTCGACTGACTGTCCGTCTGTCTGTCTGTCTTGACTGACTGTCTGGCTGTCCAAACAATGTTTACACGGATACGTTAGCTCTGATTTTTCATCAGCGATATTTCGGCCCTTCTTGGCAAGGGTCCTCGTCAGGCTGTCAATCTTCTTGTTCAACTTCGGGGAAGGAAACAAAGTTTGTTTCCTTCCCCGAAGTTGAACAAGAAGATTGACAGCCTGACGAGTTTGTTTCCTTCCCTGAAGTTGAACAAGAAGATTGACAGCCTGACGAGGACCCTTGCCAAGAAGGGCCGAAATATCGCTGATGAAAAATCAGAGCTGACGTATCCTTGTAAACATTGTTTGAATAAATGTTTCAAAGTCAGCTTGGGCTCAAAGAATATTTGTCTGGCTGTCTTGACTGACTGTCTGTCTGTCTGTCTTGACTGACTGTCTGTCTGTCTGTCAGTCTGTCTCGACTGACTGTCCGTCTGTCTGTCTGTCTTGACTGACTGTCTGTCTGTCTGTCTGTCTTGACTGACTGTCTGTCTTGACTGACTGTCTGTCTTGACTGACTTTCTGTCTGTCTGTCGTGACTGACTGTCTGTCTGTCTATCTGTCTTGACTGACTGTTTGTCTGTCTGTCTTGATTGACTGTCTGTCTGTCTGTCTGTCTTGACTGACTCCTTGACTGACTGTCTGTCTTTCTTTCGTGACTGACTGTCTGTCTGTCTGTTTGTCTTGACTGACTGTCTGTCTGTCTGTCTGTCTGTCTGTCTTGACTGACTGTCTGTCTTGACTGACTGTCTGTCTTGACTGACTGTCTGTCTGTCTCTCTGTCCTGACTGTCTGTCTGTCTGTCTTTCTTGACTGACTGTCTGTCTGTCTGTCTGTCTGTCTTGACTGACTGTCTGTCTGTCTGTCTTGACTGACTGTCTGTCTGTCTGTCTTGACTGACTGTATGTCTGTCTGTCTTGACTGACTGTCTGTCTGTCTGTTTGTCTTGACTGACTCTCTGTCTGTCTGTCTTGACTGACTGTCTGTCTGTCTGTCTTGACTGGCACTCTGTCTGTCTGTCTGTCTTGACTGACTGTCTGTCTGTCTGTCTTGACTGACTGTCTTTCAGTCTGTCTCGACTGACTGTCCGTCTGTCTGTCTGTCTTGACTGACTGTCTTTCAGTCTGTCTCGACTGACTGTAGGTCTGTCTGTCTGTCTTGACTGACTGTCTGGCTGTCTTGACTGACTGTCTGTCTGTCTGTCTTGACTGACTGTCTGTCTGTCTGTCTTGACTGACTGTCTGTCTGTCTGTCTTGACTGACTGTCTGTCTGTCTGTCTTGACTGACTGTCTGTCAGTCTGTCTCGACTGACTGTCCGTCTGTCTGTCTGTCTTGACTGACTGTCTGTCTGTCTGTCGTGACTGACTGTCTGTCTGTCTATCTGTCTTGACTGACTGTTTGTCTGTCTGTCTTGACTGACTGTCTGTCTGTCTGTCTGTCTTGACTGACTCCTTGACTGACTGTCTGTCTTTCTGTCGTGACTGACTGTCTGTCTGTCTGTTTGTCTTGACTGTCTGTCTGTTTGTCTGTCTGTCTGTCTTGACTGACTGTCTGTCTGTCTGTCTTGACTGACTGTCTGTCTGTCTGTCTTGACTGAGCGTCTGTCTGTCTGTCTGACTTATCTGACTGTCTGTCTGTCTGTCTTGACTGACTGTCTTTCAGTCTGACTCGACTGACTGTCCGTCTGTCTGTCTGTCTTGACTGACTGTTTGTCTGGCTGTCTTGACTGAATGACTGTCTGGCTGTCTGTCTTGACTGACTGACTGTCTGGCAGTCTGTCTTGACTGACTGTCTGTCTGTCTGTCTTGACTGACTGTCTGTCTGTCTGTCTTGACTGACTGTCTTTCAGTCTGTCTCTACTGACTGTCCGTCTGTCTGTCTGTCTGTCTTGGACTGACTGTCTGTCTATCTGTCTGTCTTGACAGACTGTCTGTCTGTCTGTCTTGACTGTCTGGCTGTCTGTCTTGACTGACTGTCTGTCTGTCTGTCTGTCTCGACTGACTCTCTGTCTGTCTGTCTGTCTCGACTGACTGTCTGTCTGTCTGTCTTGACTGACTGTCTGTCTGTCCTGACTGACTGTCGTGACTGACTCTCTGTCTGTCTGTCTGTCTCGACTGACTGTCTGTCTGTCTGTCTGTCTTGACTGACTGTCTGTCTGTCTGTCTTGACTGACTGTCTGTCTGTCTGTCTTGACTGACTGTCTGTCTGTCTTTCTTGACTGACTTTCTGTCTGTCTGTCTGTCTTGACTGACTGTCCGTCTGTCTGCCTCTCTTGACTGACTGTCTGTCTGTCCGTCTTGACTGACTTTCGGTCTGTCTTGACTGACTGTCTGTTTGTCTGGCTTGACTGACTGTATGTCTGTCTGTCTTGACATACTGTCTGTCTGTCTTGACATACTGTCTGTCTGTCTTGACATACTGTCTGTCTGTCTTGACATACTGTCTGTCTGTCTTGACATACTGTCTGTCTGTCTTGACTGACTGTCTGTCTGTCTGTTTTGACTGACTGTCTGTCAGTCTGTCTCGACTGACTGTCCGTCTGTCTGTCTGTCTTGACTGACTGTCTGTCTGTCTGTCTTGACTGACTGTCTGTCTGTCTGTCTTGACTGACTGTCTGTCTGTCTGTCTTGACTGACTGTCTGCCTGTCTGTCTGTCTTGACTGACTGTCTGTCTGTCTGTCTTGACTGACTGTCTTTCAGTCTGTCTTGACTGACTGTCCGTCTGTCTGTCTGTCTTGACTGACTATCTGTCTATCTGTCTGTCTTGACAGACTGTCTGTCTTGACAGACTGTCTGTCTATCTGTCTGTCTTGACAGACTGTCTGTCTATCTGTCTGTCTTGACAGACTGTCTGTCTGTCTGTCTTGACTGACTGACTGTATGTCTTAACTGACTGACTGTCTATCTGTCTTGACTGACTGTCTGCCTGTCTGTCTTGACTGACTGTCTGTCTTGACTGACTGTCTGTCTGTCTGTCGTGACTGACTGACTGTATGTCTTGACTGACTGACTGTCTGTCTGTCTTGACTGACTGTCTGTCTGTCTGTCTTGACTGACTGTCTGTCTGTCTGTCTGTCTTGACTGACTGTCTGTCTTGACTGACTGTCTGCCTGTCTGTCTGTCTTGACTGACTGTCTGTCAGTCTGTCTCGACTGACTGTCTGTCTGTCTGTCTGTCTTGACTGACTGTCTGTCTGTCTGTCTTGACTGACTGTCTGTCTGTCTGTCTTGACTGACTGTCTGTCCGTCTGTCTGTCTGTCTGTCTGTCTGTCTGTCTGTCTGTCTGTCTGTTTTGACTGACTGTCTGTCTGTCTGTCTGTCTTGACTGACTGTCTGTCTGTCTGTCTTGACTGACTGTCTTTCAGTCTGTCTCTACTGACTGTCCGTCTGTCTGTCTGTCTTGGACTGACTGTCTGTCTATCTGTCTGTCTTGACAGACTGTCTGTCTGTCCTTCTTGACTGACTGACTGTATGTCTTGACTGACTGACTGTCTGTCTGTCTTGGCTGACTGTCTGTCTGTCTGTCTTGACTGACTGTCTGTCAGTCTGTCTCGACTGACTGTCCGTGTGTCTGTCCGTCTTGACTGACTGTCTGTCTGTCTGTCTGTCTGTCTTGACTGACTGTCTTTCTGTCTGTCATGACTGACTGTCTGTCTGTCTGTCTTGACTGACTGTCTGTCAGTCTGACTCGACTGACTGTCGGTCTGTCTGTCTGTCTTGACTGACTGTCTGTCTGTCTGTCTGTCTGTCTTGACTGACTGTCTGTCTGTCTGTCTTGACTGACTGTCTGTCTTGACTGACTGTCTGTCTTGACTGACTGTCTGTCTTGACTGACTGTCTGTCTTGACTGACTGTCTGTCTGTCTGTCTTGACTGACTGTCTGTCTCTCTGTCTTGACTGTCTGTCTGTCTGTCTGTCTTGACTGACTGTCTGTCTGTCTGTCTTGATTGACTGTTTGTCTGTCTGTCTTGACTGACTGTCTGTCTTGACAGACTGTCTGTCTTGACTGACTGACTGTATGTCTTGACTGACTGACTGTCTGTCTGTCTTGACTGACTGTCTGTCTGTCTGTCTTGACTGACTGTCTGTCTGTCTAGACTGTCTGTCTGTCTGCCTTGACTGACTGTCTGTCTGTCTGTCTGTCTTGACTGACTGACTGTATGTCTTGACTGACTGACTGTCTGTCTGTCTTGACTGACTGTCTGTCTGTCTGTCTCGACTGACTGTCCGTGTGTCTGTCCGTCTTGACTGACTGTCTGTCTGTCTGTCTGTCTGTCTTGACAGACTGTCTGTCTGTTTGTCTTGACTGACTGACTGTATGTCTTGACTGACTGACTGTCTGTCTGTCTTGACTGACTGTCTGTCTGTCTGTCTTGACTGACTGTCTGTCTAGGCTGACTGTCTGTCTTGACTGACTGTCTGTCTTGACTGACTGTCTGTCTTGACTGACTGTCTGTCTTGACTGACTGTCTGTCTGTCTGTCTTGACTGACTGTCTGTCTCTCTGTCTTGACTGTCTGTCTGTCTGTCTGTCTTGACTGACTGTCTGTCTGTCTGTCTTGATTGACTGTTTGTCTGTCTGTCTTGACTGACTGTCTGTCTTGACAGACTGTCTGTCTTGACTGACTGACTGTATGTCTTGACTGACTGACTGTCTGTCTGTCTTGACTGACTGTCTGTCTTGACTGACTGTCTGTCTGTCTAGACTGTCTGTCTGTCTGCCTTGACTGACTGTCTGTCTGTCTGTCTGTCTTGACTGACTGACTGTATGTCTTGACTGACTGACTGTCTGTCTGTCTTGACTGACTGTCTGTCTGTCTGTCTCGACTGACTGTCCGTGTGTCTGTCCGTCTTGACTGACTGTCTGTCTGTCTGTCTGTCTGTCTTGACAGACTGTCTGTCTGTTTGTCTTGACTGACTGACTGTATGTCTTGACTGACTGACTGTCTGTCTGTCTTGACTGACTGTCTGTCTGTCTGTCTGTCTCGACTGACTCTCTGTCTGTCTGTCTGTCTCGACTGACTGTCTGTCTGTCTGTCTTGACTGACTGTCTGTCTGTCTGTCTGTCTGTCTGTCTGTCTGTCTGTCTTGACTGACTGTCTGTCTGTCTGTCTTGACTGACTGTCTGTCTGTCTGTCTGTCTTAACTGACTGTCTGTCTGTCTGATTGTCTGTCTGTCTGTCTGTCTTGACTGACTCCTTGACTGACTGTCTGTCTGTTTGTCTTGACTGACTGTCTGTCTTGACTGACACTCTGTCTGTCTGTCTGTCTTGACTGACTGTCTGTCTGTCTTGACTGACTGTCTGTCTGTCTGTCTTGACTGACTGTCTTTCAGTCTGTCTCGACTAACTGTCCGTCTGTCTGTCTGTCTTGACTGACTGTCTTTCAGTCTGTATCGACTGACTGTCCGTCTGTCTGTCTGTCTTGACTGACTGTCTGGCTGTCTTGACTGACTGTCTGTCTGTCTGTCTTGACTGACTGACTGTCTGTCTGTCTTGGCTGACTGTCTGTCTGTCTGTCTTGACTGACTGTCTGTCAGTCTGTCTCGACTGACTGTCCGTGTGTCTGTCCGTCTTGACTGACTGTCTGTCTGTCTGTCTGTCTGTCTTGACTGACTGTCTGTCTTTCTGTCTTGACTGACTGTCTGTCAGTCTGACTCGACTGACTGTCGATCTGTCTGTCTGTCTTGACTGACTGTCTGTCTGTCTGTCTTGACTGACTGTCTGTCTGTCTGTCTGTCTGTCTTGACTGACTGTCTGTCTGTCTGTCTTGACTGACTGTCTGTCTATCTGTCTTGACTGACTGTCTGTCTGTCTGTCTTGACTGACTGTCTGTCTGTCTGTCTTGACTACTGACTGACTGTCTGCCTTGACTGACTGTCTGTCTTGACTGACTGTCTGTCTATCTGTCTTGACTGACTGTCTGTCTGTCCTGACTGACTGTCGTGACTGACTCTCTGTCTGTCTGTCTGTCTCGACTGACTGTCTGTCTGTCTGTCTGTCTTGACTGACTGTCTGTCTGTCTGTCTTGACTGACTGTCTGTCTGTCTGTCTTGACTGACTGTCTGTCTGTCTTTCTTGACTGACTTTCTGTCTGTCTGTCTGTCTTGACTGACTGTCCGTCTGTCTGCCTCTCTTGACTGACTGTCTGTCTGTCCGTCTTGACTGACTTTCGGTCTGTCTTGACTGACTGTCTGTTTGTCTGGCTTGACTGACTGTATGTCTGTCTGTCTTGACATACTGTCTGTCTGTCTTGACATACTGTCTGTCTGTCTTGACATACTGTCTGTCTGTCTTGACATACTGTCTGTCTGTCTTGACATACTGTCTGTCTGTCTTGACTGACTGTCTGTCTGTCTGTTTTGACTGACTGTCTGTCAGTCTGTCTCGACTGACTGTCCGTCTGTCTGTCTGTCTTGACTGACTGTCTGTCTGTCTGTCTTGACTGACTGTCTGTCTGTCTGTCTTGACTGACTGTCTGTCTGTCTGTCTTGACTGACTGTCTGCCTGTCTGTCTGTCTTGACTGACTGTCTGTCTGTCTGTCTTGACTGACTGTCTTTCAGTCTGTCTTGACTGACTGTCCGTCTGTCTGTCTGTCTTGACTGACTATCTGTCTATCTGTCTGTCTTGACAGACTGTCTGTCTTGACAGACTGTCTGTCTATCTGTCTGTCTTGACAGACTGTCTGTCTATCTGTCTGTCTTGACAGACTGTCTGTCTGTCTGTCTTGACTGACTGACTGTATGTCTTAACTGACTGACTGTCTATCTGTCTTGACTGACTGTCTGCCTGTCTGTCTTGACTGACTGTCTGTCTTGACTGACTGTCTGTCTGTCTGTCGTGACTGACTGACTGTATGTCTTGACTGACTGACTGTCTGTCTGTCTTGACTGACTGTCTGTCTGTCTGTCTTGACTGACTGTCTGTCTGTCTGTCTGTCTTGACTGACTGTCTGTCTTGACTGACTGTCTGCCTGTCTGTCTGTCTTGACTGACTGTCTGTCAGTCTGTCTCGACTGACTGTCTGTCTGTCTGTCTGTCTTGACTGACTGTCTGTCTGTCTGTCTTGACTGACTGTCTGTCTGTCTGTCTTGACTGACTGTCTGTCCGTCTGTCTGTCTGTCTGTCTGTCTGTCTGTCTGTTTTGACTGACTGTCTGTCTGTCTGTCTGTCTTGACTGACTGTCTGTCTGTCTGTCTTGACTGACTGTCTTTCAGTCTGTCTCTACTGACTGTCCGTCTGTCTGTCTGTCTTGGACTGACTGTCTGTCTATCTGTCTGTCTTGACAGACTGTCTGTCTGTCCTTCTTGACTGACTGACTGTATGTCTTGACTGACTGACTGTCTGTCTGTCTTGGCTGACTGTCTGTCTGTCTGTCTTGACTGACTGTCTGTCAGTCTGTCTCGACTGACTGTCCGTGTGTCTGTCCGTCTTGACTGACTGTCTGTCTGTCTGTCTGTCTGTCTTGACTGACTGTCTTTCTGTCTGTCATGACTGACTGTCTGTCTGTCTGTCTTGACTGACTGTCTGTCAGTCTGACTCGACTGACTGTCGGTCTGTCTGTCTGTCTTGACTGACTGTCTGTCTGTCTGTCTGTCTGTCTTGACTGACTGTCTGTCTGTCTGTCTTGACTGACTGTCTGTCTTGACTGACTGTCTGTCTTGACTGACTGTCTGTCTTGACTGACTGTCTGTCTTGACTGACTGTCTGTCTGTCTGTCTTGACTGACTGTCTGTCTCTCTGTCTTGACTGTCTGTCTGTCTGTCTGTCTTGACTGACTGTCTGTCTGTCTGTCTTGATTGACTGTTTGTCTGTCTGTCTTGACTGACTGTCTGTCTTGACAGACTGTCTGTCTTGACTGACTGACTGTATGTCTTGACTGACTGACTGTCTGTCTGTCTTGACTGACTGTCTGTCTGTCTGTCTTGACTGACTGTCTGTCTGTCTAGACTGTCTGTCTGTCTGCCTTGACTGACTGTCTGTCTGTCTGTCTGTCTTGACTGACTGACTGTATGTCTTGACTGACTGACTGTCTGTCTGTCTTGACTGACTGTCTGTCTGTCTGTCTCGACTGACTGTCCGTGTGTCTGTCCGTCTTGACTGACTGTCTGTCTGTCTGTCTGTCTGTCTTGACAGACTGTCTGTCTGTTTGTCTTGACTGACTGACTGTATGTCTTGACTGACTGACTGTCTGTCTGTCTTGACTGACTGTCTGTCTGTCTGTCTTGACTGACTGTCTGTCTAGACTGACTGTCTGTCTGTCTGTCTTGACTGACTGTCTGTCTGTCTGTTTGTCTTGACTGACTGTCTGTCTGTCTGTCTTTCTTGACTGACTGTCCGTCTGTCTGTCTGTCTTGACTGACTTTCTGTCTGTCTGTCTTGACCTACTGTCTGTCTGTCTGTCTTGACTGACTGTCTGTCTTGACTGACTGACTGTCTGTCTGTCTGTCTTGACTGACTGTCTGTCTGTCTGTCTTGACTGACTGTCTGTCAGTCTGTCTCGACTGACTGTCCGTCTGTCTGTCTGTCTTGACTGACTGTCTGCCTGTCTGTCTTGACTGACTGTCTGTCTGTCTGTCTGTCTTGACTGACTGTCTGTCTGTCTCTCTGTCTTGACTGACTGTCTGTCTGTCTGTCTTGACTGATTGTCTGTCTCTCTGTCTAGACTGTCTGTCTGTCTGTCTGTCTGTCTTGACTGACTGTCTGTCTGTCTGTCTGTCTTGACTGACTGTTTGTCTGTCTGTCTTGACTGACTGACTGTCTGTCTTGACTGACTCTCTGTCTGTCTCTCTGTCTCGACTGACTTTCTGTCTGTCTGTCTGTCTGTCTGTCTGTCTTGACTGACTGTCTGTCTGTCTGTCTTGACTGATTGTCTGTCTGTCTGTCTTGACTGACTGTCTGTCTGTCTGTCTGGACTGACTGTCTGTCTGTCTGTCTTGACTGACTGTTTGTCTGTCTGTTTTGAATTACTGTCTGTCTGTCTGTCTTGACTGACTGTCTGTCTGTCTGTCTTGACTGACTGTCTGTCTATCTTTCTTGACTGACTGTCTGTCTGTCTGTCTTGACTGACTGTCTGTCTATCTGTCTTGAATGACTGTCTGTTTGTCTGTCTTGACTGTCTGTCTGTCTGTCTTGACTGTCTGTCAGTCTGTCTCGACTGACTGTCCGTCTGTCTGTCTGTCTTGACTGACTGTCCGTCTGTCTGTCTGTCTTGACTGACTGTCTGTCTGTCTGTCTAGTAAGTCAAGACAGACAGACAGACAGACAGACGGACAGTCAGTCAAGACAGACAGACAGACAGACTGTCAAGACAGACAGACAGACAGACATACTGTCAGTCAAGACAGACAAGAAAGACAGACAGTAAGTCAAGACAGAAAGACAGATGTCAGTCAAGACAGAAAGACAGTCATTCACAAGATAGAAAGAGAGACAGACAGACAGACAGACTGTCAGTCAGTCAATCAAGACAGACAGACAGTCAGTCAGTCAGGACAGACAGACAGACCTTCAGTAAGTCAGGACAGACAGTCAGTCAGTCAAGACAAACAGACAGACAGACGGTCAGTCAGTCAAGATAGACAGACAGACAGTCAGTCAGTCAAGGTAAACAGACAAAAAGACAGTCAGTCTGTACTGACTGACAGTATGTCTGTCTGTCTGTCTGTCTTGACTTACTGTCTGTCTGTCTGTCTGTCTTAACTGCCTGTCTGACTGTCTGTCTAACTGTCTTGACTGACTGTCTGTCTGTCTTGACTGACTGTCTGTCTGTCTTGACTGACTGTCTGTCTGTCTTGACTGACTGTCTGTCTGTCTTGACTGACTGTCTGTCAGTCTGTCTCGACTGACTGTCCGTCTGTCTGTCTGTCTTTCTTGACTGACTGTCTGTCTGTCTGTCTTGACTGACTGTCTGTCTGTCTTGACTGACTGACTGTCTGTCTGTCTTGACTGACTGACTGTCTGTCTGTCTTGACTGACTGACTGTCTGTCTGTCTGTCTTGACTGACTGTCTGTCAGTCTGTTTCGACTGACTGTCTGTCTGTCTGTCTGTCTTGACTGACTGTTTGTCTGTCTGTCTTGACTGACTGACTGTCTGTCTTGACTGACTCTCTGTCTGTCTCTCTGTCTCGACTGACTTTCTGTCTGTCTGTCTGTCTGTCTGTCTGTCTTGACTGACTGTCTGTCTGTCTGTCTTGACTGATTGTCTGTCTGTCTGTCTTGACTGACTGTCTGTCTGTCTGTCTGGACTGACTGTCTGTCTGTCTGTCTTGACTGACTGTTTGTCTGTCTGTTTTGAATTACTGTCTGTCTGTCTGTCTTGACTGACTGTCTGTCTGTCTGTCTTGACTGACTGTCTGTCTATCTTTCTTGACTGACTGTCTGTCTGTCTGTCTTGACTGACTGTCTGTATATCTGTCTTGAATGACTGTCTGTTTGTCTGTCTTGACTGTCTGTCTGTCTGTCTTGACTGTCTGTCAGTCTGTCTCGACTGACTGTCCGTCTGTCTGTCTGTCTTGACTGACTGTCCGTCTGTCTGTCTGTCTTGACTGACTGTCTGTCTGTCTGTCTAGTAAGTCAAGACAGACAGACAGACAGACAGACGGACAGTCAGTCAAGACAGACAGACAGACAGACAGACAGACTGTCAAGACAGACAGACAGACAGACATACTGTCAGTCAAGACAGACAAGAAAGACAGACAGTAAGTCAAGACAGAAAGACAGATGTCAGTCAAGACAGAAAGACAGTCATTCACAAGATAGAAAGAGAGACAGACAGACAGACAGACTGTCAGTCAGTCAATCAAGACAGACAGACAGTCAGTCAGTCAGGACAGACAGACAGACCTTCAGTAAGTCAGGACAGACAGTCAGTCAGTCAAGACAAACAGACAGACAGACGGTCAGTCAGTCAAGATAGACAGACAGACAGTCAGTCAGTCAAGGTAAACAGACAAAAAGACAGTCAGTCAAGGCAGACAGACAGACAGACAGTTAGTCAAGACAGGCAGTCAGTCAAGACAGAGAGACAGACTGTCAGTCAAGACAGACAGACAGACTGTCAGTCAAGACAGACAGACAGACAGTCAGTCAAGACAGACAGACAGTCAGTCGAAACATACAGACAGTCAGTCAACACAGACATAAAGACAGGCAGTCAGTCAAGACTGACCTACAGACAGTTAGCCAATACAGAAAGATAGTCAGTCAAGAAAGACGGACAGTCAGTCAAGAAAGACGGACAGTCATTCAAGAAAGACAGACAGATAGTCAATCAGTCACGATATACAGACAAACAGACAGACAGTCAAGACAGACAGACAGACAGACAGACAGTCAGTCAGGACAGACAGAGAGACAGTCAGTAAAGACAGACAGAAAGACAGTCAGTCAAGACAGACACACAGTCTGTCAAGATTGACAGACAGTCAGTCAAGACAGACATACAGTCAGTCAGTCAAGACAGACACACAGACAGACAGACAAACCGACAGTCAGTCAAGACAATCAGTCAGTCAAGACATACAGTCAGACAGACAGACAGTCAGTCAAGACAGACAGACAGTCAGACAATAAAGACAGACAGTCAGCCAATACAGACAGACAGTCAGTCAAGACAGACAGACAGTCAGTCAAGACAGACAGTCAGTCAAGACAGACCGACAGTCAGTCAAGACAGACCGACAGTCAGTCAAGACAGACCGACAGTCAGTCAAGACAGACAGACAGACAGTCAGTCAAGACAGAAATACAGTCAGGCAAGACAGACAGACAGACAGTCAGTTAAGACAGACAGACAGAAAGACAGTCAGTCAAGACAGACAGACAGACAGACAGTCAGTCAAGACAGACAGACAATCAGTCAGTCAAGACAGACAGACAGACAGACAGTCAGTCTAAACAGACAGACAGACAGTCGAGACAGAGAGACAGACAGTCAGTCAAGACAGACAGACTGACAGTCAGTCAAGACAGACAGACAGACAGACAGACAGTCTGTCGTTCAGTCTTGACTGACAGTATGTCTGTCTGTCTTGACTTACTGTCTGTCTGTCTGTCTGTCTTGACTGCCTGTCTGACTGTCTGTCTAATTGTCTTGACTGACTGTCTGTCTGTCTTGACTGACTGTCTGTCTGTCTTGACTGACTGTCTGTCTGTCTTGACTGACTGTCTGTCTGTCTTGACTGACTGTCTGTCTGTCTTGACTGACTGTCTGTCTGTCTTGACTGACTGTCTGTCAGTCTGTCTCGACTGACTGTTCGTCTGTCTGTCTGTCTGTCTTGACTGACTGTCTGTCTGTCTGTCTGTCTTGACTGACTGTCGGTCTGTCTGTCTGTCTTGACTGACTGACTGTCTGTCTGTCTCGACGGACTGTCTGTCTGTCTGTCTTGACTGACTGTCTGTCAGTCTGTCTCGACTGACTGTCCGTCTGTCTGTCTGTCTTGACTGACTGTCTGTCTGTCTGTCCTGACTGACTGTCGGTCTGTCTGTTTTGACTGACCGCCTGTCTGTCTCTCTGTCTTGACTGACTGACTGTCTGTCTGTCTGTTTGTCTTGACTGACTGACTGTCTGTCCTGACTTACTGAAGGTCTGTCTGTCTGTCCTGACTGACTGACTGTCTGTCTGTCTTGATTGACTGACTGACAGTCTGTCTTTCTATCTTGTGACTGACTGTCTGTCTGTCTTGACTGACATCTGTCTTTCTGTCTTGACTTACTGTCTGTCTTTCTTGACTGACTGTCTGTCTGTCTTGACTGACAGTATGTCTGTCTGTCTGTCTGTCTTGACTGACTGTCCGTCTGTCTGTCTGTCTTGACTTACTGTCTGTCTTTCTTGACTGACTGTCTTTCAGTCTTGACTGACAGTATGTCTGTCTGTCTGTCTGTCTTGACTTACTGTCTGTCTGTCTGTCTGTCTTAACTGCCTGTCTGACTGTCTGTCTAACTGTCTTGACTGACTGTCTGTCTGTCTTGACTGACTGTCTGTCTGTCTTGACTGACTGTCTGTCTGTCTTGACTGACTGTCTGTCTGTCTTGACTGACTGTCTGTCAGTCTGTCTCGACTGACTGTCCGTCTGTCTGTCTGTCTTTCTTGACTGACTGTCTGTCTGTCTGTCTTGACTGACTGTCTGTCTGTCTTGACTGACTGACTGTCTGTCGGTCTTGACTGACTGACTGTCTGTCTGTCTTGACTGACTGACTGTCTGTCTGTCTGTCTTGACTGACTGTCTGTCAGTCTGTTTCGACTGACTGTCCGTCTGTCTGTCTGTCTTGACTGATTGTCTGTGTCTTTGTCTTGACTGTCTGTCTGTCTGTCTTGACATGTCATATTATTTATAACAATATCATTCCCGAATTTATTTGCCGCTACTAATTTCTTCTTCTTCAAAAAACCTTATACCCACGCCTCTCAATTCTATATGCTAACAATAATTCAACCTTAATTTCTACATTAATACAACTTTTAACTAGTTTAAGCTTTCTAATTAAATCCTCTCTATAGTTCACACATTCATCATCGAAAAAATATCTTTCTCTTGCTTTCCTTTTTTTGTTATTGGTCCTATTACTCTATGTATTAAACTATTAAGTTCATTTAATGTATTTTGAGGATCAGCAAATGACGCCTGCATATCACTCAGCTGATCCCTAACATCTTGCTCCATCATCCGAGAATCTATAGGTACTAGGTCATCCTTACTCCAATTTCGTCGGATTGCCCGCCACACTTTGGCATTTGGGTTGCCGCTACCATTCTCGTAAACCGACGTCCGACTGCATTGCATTTGCTGATGATATCCTCTTGAGTGATGCAGCGTTTACAAGTACAGGAAAACCTGAACAGAATCCGATCTTGGTGACAAGATTATGTTTACACGCAGAGGGAAAAAATTTAAATTCTTGAAACCAGAAAATCTGACAAAAATAAATTCACTAGCCAACAAAAAAATATTTTGAGAGCGTTTATGACATCAGTACTGATGACTACTGCTCTCAAAAGCTAGTTAGACTTTTTTTTTTGTCTTTTTACCAGTACGGCCGACGAGATTCCTTTCAAGTATTCCATAATTCTTTTCATCGTGAAAGGATTCTCGTCCCGCTAGACTGTTTTCCTAGTCGCCTTCACGAACGGAATCCTTTCGAGTCGACAGGAATTCCTTTCTACTCGACGGGATTTCTTGTCCGTGTAAACGCTACATGAGCCGTAAAAAATCTACCCTGTCTAAATATATGTGTATTTTGGCTAAAAAAAAAAAAATCTGGGACATTGGAAAGTATATATCTGAATACCTTTGTTCCGGTCGTATCGTCACCTCTGAGCTTCCTTCTGTTACAATTGGTTCTATTTCTATTTTTTCGTCTGAGGCGCTGAAATTGCTTGGACTTACTTTCAAATCAATATTATCTTGAATCTGGTGTGCTGTCGTAAAAATTGTATCAAATTCAATTTGGTTCGTTTTGGGGGGTTGATCCCAAGTACAGGAAAATATGCACCAAAGGCGCTTGAAAAGTTGTACAGTGTTTTCTGTGCTTCATACATTCGCTATCATCTGGAGAGTCGTGCGACTTGACCAATCATAGCGGACCTTCTACCTGTATTGTTGCAGTCCTGCGCTGTCTGTCGTCAGTTCCTTTAACTAAAACATCATCGTTAGTTTCTTGAATTCTCGGTTTGGTGTGCTCTATCGGTTGCTTATACAAGCGTGATTCTGAGCGGGTTACCACCATGAAAGAAGGTTTCGAAGTTGCGGTCTTACCTGACGGCTTCATCATTTTTTTTTTTTAAAGTAGCATCCCACTAGAACAGGCACTGGTAGACTTTCTACTACTCCTCCAGCTGATGATTAGCGACAGAGCCATCCTTTTGAACTATTTCCACGAGCATGTTGGACGTAGGCATAGCCTACGATGTTGAACTCGGAGACACACCCAATGTATGCTGGTTTCCCTGCTTTTACTAACCACAGATAATGAGAGAGTCTTTGATTTTTCAAGTTCTAGAAGTTTGTATTCCACTTTCTTGGGTTTCTCCTATAGTCCATAAGTTACAATTTTGTTAGGGGAAGGGTGGCAGACGCTCAGTCGTATGTTTTAGTAGTTGTAGGCTAGTAGGCTTGATTTCCTGCTTAGCTTTAACCAAGTTTTAAGCTGGCATAGAAGGCCTTTGTTTTTGGTTCAAATTCCGGCTGGGCAGCATTTTTGTTTCTAGATCTATCAGTCCAACAGAATCCTTTTGAATTGTTCCATAACTGGTCGAATTTCGTTTATAAAAAAAAAATCGATACAAATTCGTAACAGCAAAGGTTGCATTCCATAAGTTTGTCGGGTCTCTCAGCCCAGACTCTTGTCAAATCAAGTTCGATGGCACTAACTATATAAGTTAGCTAGATTTGCTGCAGTGATATTTGCTCCAGGCTTTTATTTTGTTTTTTATTTTATTTTAGCTAAAGCTAGACGAGGACCCTTGCCAGAAGAGCCAAAAGATAATTTTCACAAATTCTCCGGTATAGGCCAAATTCCGGGTGAACACTTTGTCCAATAAGAAAACAAGTTTTATATTCGGATTCGGCATGTCTCTATCGTTAACCCTAATTCGACTATTTCATTAGATTTGAAAAAAAAAAATCTTTCGTATTTGACGAAGCAAAACCGATACGTCAGCTACATTTTAAGAGCTATGTAACTCAGATAAGACTCATAAGAGCTATATGTTTTGCATTGTCAAATATGGTACGCAGTCAGCTTGGGCTGAAGGAATATCTGTCACCGAGGTACGGTACTTCCAACGCCCAGACATGCCACCAACAAGTATCCATCTTAGCTGAAAAAAAGACAGGTGACTCCAAAACCAAAATGCAGAAGAATCTCTACCCTTTCGACAACCCAATTGAGCAGCAAAAACAGCAGATGTGTCCAAATGAAATTGAAGAACCAGCTTTAACTATAAGTATTTTTGGGGAAGAAGTTCAGAAAATCAGATATTTGAGGAAGAATCTTTAATTTTTTTCACAAGTTCATTTTCCAGCTTGAGCTGAAATTTACCAATTTTAACATATATTATATCAAATTAACCCCCTTTTCAAAAAAAAATCGATTTTCCTAATTAAAAAATAAAGGCCTCCAGAAATGAACATACTACCCTTTAATCTCAATAATCTAGTGATATATATACTATAAAAAATAACGGTATCCTAGACACTACTACTGAGTAAACAGTTCTAAATCCACATTTGTTTCTTTGTTCTTGTTTTCCCGTACAATCGGTTGCAAAACTAGATTTTTCTTTAAAAGCAACTCGTTAGCAATAGATTTATATTTCTGAGTTATAAACAAATCACATGGATTGTCATTATGATTAATGGCTACAACCAACTTATTACCGTATTTTGTCTTGGAAATTCTCATGTTATATGCATCATATTTCTTTCCTAATACCAATGATTCTTTTTTGATTGTCTCATTGTATTTGTTTATTTTAATTGTATTCAAGACTTCCTTTGTGGACTCCATTTATTAGCGGATGATTTTATTACATAAAAATCCAAACTCACAAACTCACATACATATTTTTATTGATAATATCTAATGTGATTTTCTTTCCTAATATACAACATTATACGATACAGGTTGAGCGCCTTTCAATAATAAACTTATTTCAATATCAGCAGTTGTTCCATATATATACTTGATTATCTCTAATCAATGTTTATCATATCATCAGATTAAAATCTCCTCAACGTATCCAACAATTCTACCTCTAGTACTGATAAAGCTCTTAAGGCAACAAAAAAACAGGAAATCTCATTGAGGATTAGTATTCACATCACAAAACATTTCGTTGCGGAGCTTTTGCAGGCCCCGTTGGCGTAGTGGTCTAAGATGCTACAAATCTTAGATTAAACACTAAATCAACGATGTCGTAAGATCGAATCCCACCATCAACTTGAGGTTAATGGTGAGCGATGGCGAACAAACAAAAACTCAGACGGTTTCCTCCCATCACGGGGCACCCCAGACTCAAAAAATAAAAATAAAATAAAGACGACAAATAAACATCTTCAATCTTCAGAGACTGGGGTGGGAGGTTTTGCAAAAAATTAAAATTTTTGGTAATTTCTCTTGACTTTTTATAGATTTATTAGAATATTTACATCCACTCAGACGGACTTGTTTCATGTATTTTTCGCGAGGAAAAAGTCTAAACGTTTTACGCGTTTCGGTTTCACGTTGAATTACCTACTCAATTGTTAATTGTCCGCATTTTAGCATTGACAACAACTCAGTATAGAAATTGTAATTTGTTCTATATTCTGCTTTTCTATCAGCAATGCTTAACTGCTTTTCACTTATTTCAATAATGACAGCACCCAGACTTAACGATGCAAGAGGTAATAGAAGAACCGCACTAAGACCAAATGCGGAAAAGAGGAATTTGGATAAAAGTAAGCAATTACTAACATTATTGTAATACTTGTAGCTGCGTCGATAAACAAACATTTTCTTTTCTAATTCTTCCACTTATAACACAATTAAATTGTTTTAAAAAAAATTTGTTGATGGGCAAGAGCTATAATTACAGCTTTAAGAAACCGGATCCAGACTAAATGACTTCGAAACACTGACGCCATCTAGGTAACCTCTACAAAAGAATTTTCTTGATCTTTTGCGTCAAAGTTCGAATATAGATTGCGTCTACCTCAACACTGACGCCATCTAGGTAACTTTTACAATACATTTTCGGGCTCTTGTGCATCAAAGTTGGAGATATAGATAGCGTCTACCTCGTGTAATGCATACCGATCAAATGATTTTCTTCACATCTAAGTTTTCTCAATCAAGAGAAATTCATTTATAAAAATATTCCCCTAATAAATGATGAACATTGCAGAAGAGATCCAACGTTTTAAAAAGATTAAATCTAACAACGAATCGATTATACAAAGGTTACCGCAATACACGTATAATGAACTGCAGACGTATGTGAAACTTAAAAATATCAAAGCAAATGGAAGAAAGAAAAATTAAATAACAAGTAGAATTATAAATCACCTTGATAACAATATTTTACTATCTGAAGTTCTAATTAATATTCTACGAACAGGCGAAAGGATCCATATTAAGAATAGACCGTCCTACTATAAGCCAGAACCGAAAATAAGAACAATTCTGGAAGATGAGATAAAAGAAAGTAATATCACTATTACAAAAATAAAACAAGAGAAAACAAAAATAAAGGAACACGATACAAGCGAATTGAAAAGATTTCTAAAAATCAAAAAACTATAAATTACCGGAAACCGAGACGAAGTACTAAAAAGGGCTAGAGACTACTATAAGAATAATATTCAAAAGCATGAAGAGTCTATGCAGAAAAATAGAAAATTTATTAGAAATCTAGTAGAAAGGATTGATCACAATAAAGACAAAGTAATCGATTTATCCACTCTCTTTATAAATAAGAAACAAATCAAAGAAGAAAAATCTATTCCTGATATTTGTTTAGAACGGAAGAAGAACAACAACCTACTATTTTTAGCGAAAGTGAAAATATGTATACTGTAAATGTTTCAATTCAAGGTAATGGAGTTGATGAACATACTCTTATTGATTTTACTTTCTCAGATTTACAACGAAGAATGAACGAAAGTAATCAGTACAGAGTTCAGTTCGTAACTCGTGTTATTTTCCATCGGCAGGAAAACGACCAAGAAGTAGAAGTATTTTACAATAGTACTTCTTGGATTTTAAATAAAAATAGTGTACATTTGCATAGTCATCTAGATGATAATAATAAGAGACTTAGTTTTTTAAGTAATACCCCTCGATCAGGACTACAGTTCCGTCGATACGAAAGAATTGATTATCGGATGACTCGAATAGAATCCTACATGGGTGGAACGTTTAAAACACTACCAGATTTCGTAAAAAATAAAAGAGCTTGCCTGATTATTGAAAATAGCGGTAAGAAATACTTTCTTTGGTCAACCTTAGCAAATCTATATCCAGCTAAAACTCATGCGGAAAGAACTTCCAAATGCAAACAATATGAAAACGAATTTGATTTCAAAGGGATTACCAGCTTCTCGATGGATACAAAAGATAAACACAAATTTCAAAATAGATACAAATTTAACTTTTCAGTTGAATTTTAAAGGCATACCTCCGTTTTGCGAATTATGTGCAACTGGGCCCGGATTCCCCAGAGGAAATTACGTGACCAACGGTTCAGGGGCAAGTGGAATGGGCCAACTGCGCATACTTGCTAACCATGACTGGTGTCAAGGTGAGAACCGAAATACGTTTTATCATTGGGGGTCTAGATGTATTTTACACAATATGTGTTCGTACACAATACGTGATATACGTTTTACTTTTACACATCACGTTTGAGCGCCTGCACACTTGTTCAGATTAGACCCGAAGACGGATGCTGCCACAAAGGGTCGGAATGCTGCAACAGTAGTCTAAGACTTAGCTGACTAGCTTCGGCTGAATATATATTTACGGTATCTGAAGTTCCCTTTTTTTTCACAATTTCGAAATATTTAATTTTTTGCTGTTGTTCCTACTATTGCTTGATTCTTGCTCAATATTTTCTATAGCAATCATCGCATCCACATTCCGCGTGGGTACTAGTAAGGTTGACAAATTGGCCTCTTTCGGAATGTGGCATTTCGGAATGATGGAAATCTTGAGTTAAAAGATTTGTTGTAATGATAAGGTGGATTACCCCCCCCCCCAAAAAAAAAATCAGATTTGGCTGTTTAAACAGGTAAAAAAAAAAAAAGAAACAGGACAAAACAGGACACACAAAAACGGAACAGAACAGGTGGGAAAAAAAACAGCTGGCTTCAAAACAGCTGTTATGTTTATTTTTGGGTGTCTGAAACAGAAAACAGTAAACCAGGAGGAAAAAACAGAAACAGAAAACAGGAACAGTGCCCATGCTTAGCCACGAGCAACAACCTTCCTGGTTATTTATCATAATGCGCAGCTGGGAGGTGCAACTCCAAAAGTAACTTCTCTACCTCGGATCTATAAGTACGAAGGAACTTCCATCGTTCTATCTACAGATGTTGCCAAGTTACGAACACTAGTCCCTGAGAAATATGGGATCACTTGCCCCTGAACCGGGTGAGTTTGGGGGTGAGACCCGCGAAGTCACAGAACTAGAATGCTCTACGCCCAAAAGTAACCTTTTCGTTTCTTGTAAGCACGTGCAAAGTTGATACCTTCGCAGGTATCATTTTATGCCCAGGATTGTTGAAATTGTGTTGCTAAGAGTAGCTAAATGTAGCTGTAATGCTGCAACACGTTTTATCTGACAATTTTAACCAATTTTGGTTTTTACAGCGAAAGTGTGAGCAAATAAAATTCTAAATTCTAAGAGTATACGCGCTACCACTTGAGGATATCTAAGATCGCACCTTCCCCCGTCATCATTCGCTTAAGCCATGCAAACTATCACAGAACCCAACTCACTTTCTATCAGAACCGCATGACTGCTTAGCACAAAAGCAAGAAGTATCCCTTAAAAGAGGAACAGAAACGCAAAAAGGCTGCAACACCCCGCTTTACTGGAAAACCGAGTGTTTCCAGTTACTGATAGCATCCGAGATGGGTTTCTGGGGCGTGTACAGTATACCGACGGTCTACCGCAAACCCTTTACCACCCGGACCACAGACAAAACAGGATGCTCGAGTACGAAATATAAATAATTTACTTTGAAAAAGGTAAATAATAAAAGTAAGTTAAAGGACTGTTCAGACCCAGAAGGGGTCTTACAACACAACACAAAGATGTTAGCTTGGTCATACCACGCTGACCCCAACCGACTAACTTGAAGTCAAGACCTTAACAAACTGACCTGAAGCATACCTTAGAAAGAACGACACAGCCCAATACCTGCACCGTCACTCTGATAAGTGTTGCAAGCAATCCGAATCACAACTGACGGTCTGGTTCGGCCCTATGTCTCTTAGAAGGCTGGCAAAACTAGAATCGAGCCCCATGTTCTTTTTCCAAGGAGAGACAGAGATTTTATAGATTGTGCTTTGCATAACAATCGTTACAAGGCTCTGTCGATCAATCTAATGCCAACTACCCGGTACGGAAAGATTTAAAGCTATCCCATAGTTCTACCTTCGAACAATTCAAATTAAATCTCGTTTATTGACCTAACAAAATAACCCACTGAAATTCCCAATAGCACTTAACTCACTACCACACAAACATACACAACTTACAGTGAGCATGACTGGAATGTCCGGAACATATTCCGCCCAACCCGCAAACATCTAACATATGGACTCCAGCTAGATGGTTGTCTGGTTTTTCAAGTCCTCTCATAGTTAAGTGTCATTAAGTGTCTTTTCCTGTGTGTTTCTGTGTTTTATTTATTTTCTTTCATTTACTCCGCTTTTTCAAAATGGCGGGTTATGAATAAATTACTTACTTACTTACTCATAGTACGGTATTTAATTTTCCTTAGACGGGTTACGTTTTCGTGATTTTGTTTGATGTTCTACAGAAGGACCAATAACCACGAAGTGCCCACTGGTACAACAGCTATCAAACAATTTAGAGATAGGATTTCTCGTTTCATTCCATCACCTGGAGCATTAAGAAAATAGTCTCCCCTCCCCCATCCAACTGCTCCAGAAAGTCCGGATCATGTACGGACATCTAAATGGCAAACCTAAAGCTTAGTACTCATTCGTTTCTCGATCCTCCGTCCATGTGTTCTCGCATCGATTATTTTCCGAAAATAATTCAATATACCTCTGTTTAATTGGCTTCACAGCCAATACTATTCGACTTTTCAGAGCTTCAGCACCGTTCCAAAATCGAGTCCAAAAAGGTCATGGTCTCTAACTCCTTATCGAAGTCCAACCCAAGAATACATCACCATCCCGACGTGTTACGGGACTAGACAAAGCAACCACAGTAACACTCACTTTGAGCACCCAACAAAAAACTTTAAACACACAGAAACATCAACTATCATTTATCCTAACCTTAAAACGCTCCGATAGCAGTATTTTCGTCACTGGATAACAAACTGGCGGCAAAATCGGCAACGTTAAAACCATTTTCATCTCGCAAGCCCCACTCATGTGCCATATTATGCCTGGATGCCCCCTCCCCCTTTCGCTGACAAATGAAGTACAAAAATAGTCGATTCTGTCAGTTATTTTGGTTAC
This sequence comes from Branchinecta lynchi, assembly GCA_023053575.1. Lineage (NCBI taxonomy): Eukaryota > Metazoa > Arthropoda > Branchiopoda > Anostraca > Branchinectidae > Branchinecta > Branchinecta lynchi. The sequence goes on along the minus strand of JAKZAP010000008.1, from coordinate 27,285,492 downwards.
GATATGTCCGTTGATTAGGTGAAAGTAAAAAAAAAATCCAAGTATTTTTGTGTAGAAATCATGAGCCCGAGGATACTAGGCTGTGGCGTAATCAACAAGACCTAAGGTTCCGATGGGATCCCAAAAATCTAATATTTGATCCAGAAAATTGGATCTTGTCTTCGCCAGATCAGTCTTCGCCACGCTAATCACTTGAGAAAAAAAAGTTCAGATATACCTCTACAAGCCATATCTATGTTGACGATACTGACCGAAACTTCCTGCTTTACTTCTGCCAAAACTCTGGTTTCGTCCGAATTCCAAACGAACTACTTGTCCAGCAAAAAAAGAACAATTCAGAAACTAATTCAGCGTATCTCCTTATATCTCCTTATAAAGAACATCTAATCAACCTAAGAAAATACAAAATTTCCGGTTTCAACCGGATTCTGGACGAATTATATGTCCGGGAAAGAAATGATTCTCATGTACAGACTCAGCGTCTTTTCTTAGCCCTAAATCTGTTATCTAATCAACTCCAAATAAAACTTTCGCTTTAAAAAAAATTTCCGGTTTGGCCGGATTCCGGGCGAATTAGTTGTTCGGCGCAAAAGGGGTTTTCATCATCGTCTTCAGCATGTCTTCTTACCCCATAACCGAGCATTTACTCGACTTCAAATAAAACTTTTAATTTTAGCCAACTTTACTTTTTTTTCCGGATTCCGGACGAACTACTTGTCCGGTGAGAAAATGGTTTTCATCATCGTGTTCAGCATGTCTTCTTACCCATAACCGACTATCACATTAGCTGTTTAAAAATATTTTGTTTCTTCCTTAATTTGAACTCCCACCCCTAAATGTAGGGCTACAGAGCCCATCTACGAACTTAACCTTACCCTGACCCAAAGAATCCTCACACCAAGTTTTATCAAAATATCTCATTCCCTTCGAGAGTTAGACAACTTTTGCGATGTCATAGGTATCCTTCCACTTACGTTTTGGAACCCAAACACAACAAAATAATCAGAAAGAAACACGAAAACTGACCTGTGCTACCTTGCTTTTGCTGATTGCTAGTGGTCAATCAAAGCCAAACTGATAACACAGATTTACACAAGTTTTAACTAACACCCAGAAACGTCCTGAATTTCGTTCTAAATTTGACTAGGCACTTGAGCTCAGGGTACCGACACTTCCCCCGCCACGGTAGATGTGAAGTCAAATAAGGTACCAGTACACTGATATATGAGCTGCTGAATCGAAGGTTGTGCAGAAAAAATCATGGATATCGTCACTGGTTAGCTCTTCTCGTGTAGCAGTGCTAAGAGACATCCGACAGCACCGAAGTATCCCTAAGGAAGATACAACTCGCATTATCAAAAGCAAAAAAAAATCGGACCTCACATTTTTTGTCGGTGCAAAACGGATAAGTAACCTTCATTTTAAATGAGCTATATTTCGCCCCTTCTTGGCAAGGGTCCTCTTCAGGCTCAAGCCGCTCAAGCTGGAAAATGAACATGTGAAAAACAATTCAAGATTCTTCTTTAAATATCCGATTTTGTGAACTTCTTCTTTGAAAATTGGTTGGAGTTAAAGCTGGTCCTGTGATTTCATTCTGGACATGGCTGCTGTTTTTACTGTTTGATTGGGTCGTCGAAAGGGTAGATATTCTTCTGCATTTTAGTTTAGGATTTGATTCGCTGTCAGCTTCGGCTGAAGCAAAATCTACCGGACCTCATAAATTTCAGTGGGATCCCAAACTGGATATGAATTGTCTCTGTTAGTGAGAACAACGTCGGTTTCGACGGAAAAGGAGAGCGCACCAACCACATCCACAATTCGAGTGAGTATACTGTAGGTAATGATCCACTGGTATTATAGCCCGTATAACTTTCGTTGGACTAGTTTAATATCCGATCCAGGACAGAAAGATGAGAAGAAAAGAATAAGTATATCTTCTCTCCCGTTTTTGTGCATTTTCAACTACTTCTTAAATAAATATAAACACTAAGAAATTCAAGTTTTCGCCGGGTTGTTGTTGAATCATGGTCGAACGGGAAATCGAAGCAAACATCTAGAAATCGGCATATTTTTTTACTATACAAACAACTTAACGACAAGTTCTTGGGTCTTCAACCAGTTTCTTGTTCTCCGGATTCTCACCAAATGATCAACCCGAGCCGAAAACCAATAGCAGATCACTATTCAACAGGTTCTTTCACTCTTATGTCCACTTCCTAGTCAGTTTCCTCGGTTGGTTTGGTTCATTATTTTACCCGTATTTCAGTTTTCCCGGGCAACTAAGTTCGCTGGTAATCGAAAGGACACACATACAGACAAACTGACAAATCTACGATTTCTTCCAGTTTTTCATGTCGAACACGTTTCAATTTCTTCCTTGAGACGAACCAAAATCCAAAATTTCAGATAAGCCTACTGCATACAAAACAAGACCAAAGGTTTCGATGGGATCCCAAAAATTCAATATCTAATCCAGACAACTGGGTCTTGTCTTAGCTAGATCCAATCATCGCCAGACTCCTAGAACATTTTTACAATTAAAATTAAGAAACAGATTAAAGCAAAACTGCCAATAATCTGAGAAAACCAAGTTCATATGGATTAGGCATGTGTGTTTACCCCTATAAATCACATCTGTTTTGACGAAAACTTCCTGCCACTTCTGCCAATATCCCGGTTACGGCCAAACTCCAGAACTACTTGTCCGGCAAAAAAGAAAGCTGAAAAACGAACTCAGGGTATCTTCTTTCCCCAATACTGAACATCTAATCAACCTCAAATAAAAATTTAACTTATAACAAATTTTCCGACTCCAGCCGGATTCCGGTCGAACTATTTGTCCGGGTAAAATATGATTGTCACACACGGATTTAGCATATCTTCTTACCCCTAAATCGGTTATCTAATCAACTAGAAATAAAACTTTAACTTCTAACAATTTTCCGATTTGGGCCGGATTCCGGCCGAACTACATGTCCGGGTAGAAAATTGTTTTCACGTAAGTGTTCAGCATGTCTTCTTGCCATAAATCGAATATCGAGTCAACTCGAAATAAAACTTTTAATTTTAACAAACTTTCCGGTTTCGGCCGGATTCCGGGCGGACTACTTGTCCGTCCAGAAAATGGTTTTCACCATCGTCTTCAGCAAGTCTTCCTACCCCTAAATCGAACATCTAATCAACTTCAAATAAAACTTTTACTTTTAACAAACTTTCCAGTTTTGGCCGGATTCCGGGCGAACTACTTGTCCGATGACAAAATGATTTTCACCACCGTGCTCAGCACGTCTTCTTACCCCATAATCGACTATCACATTAGCTGTTTCAGAATATTTTGTTTGCCCCTTACTTTGAATCCCCTCCCCCACCCCTAAATGTAGGGCTACAAAGCCCATTTACGAACTCGACTGGTGCGACGACCCAACGAATCCTCACACTAAGTTTCGTCAAAATATCTCATTCTCTTCGAGAGTTATCGTGCTTACAGACGGACGGACGACAGACGGACAACTTTTGCGATGTCATAGGTATCCCTCCATTTACGTTTTGGGATCCCAGAAAACATAGTATTTTAGTTACCGTACTGTTAGTTAGTATCTTCCGTGGTTAGTGACCCTGTTTTTTTTTTTTTTTACTGCTCAAAATTCGGCAGTAAACGTTCGATATAGCCTACTTTGTGTACACCTCTGGTACATTTCGGCAGAAAATAAACAATAACAATAATAACTAGACCTACGTTGCCTGGGCGACGTCAAGAGCAACAATTTGGTTCTGTTTCTTCGCTGTCGGTTAAATGCTGAAGCTGTCATCTTATCCGCGCTTATAAAACGGCATGTTCTAAGAAGAACACAACCAGTAATCACATGATCAAAGGCTATTCCTCAGCGTTGTAAAAACAACAACAAAAGAATATCGGAAGAAAGGACTAAATTGACTTTGCAGTCAGTTGAACTTTATCGTTTTCAACCGTAGACATCGTGACGGATGAAAACTTGGGACAATATCTTACATAATCTAGTTGGTATTATAAAGCTATGCGTAACTTTTCAGGATTAAAATACCATAGATGCCAGTATAAATTATTACGAAACTACCTCATTGTTTTACATTATCGTTTGTACCCGTTGCGTAAATAGTTGATCCTAGTTTACAGCGGTAGTCATCGATACAAACTTTCTTACCTTTAGATTTATAGAAATCGAATTTAATGTAGGTCTACACCAATTTATCGAATAAAATGTGACCCAATTTGCACAAATTTCTAGCCCCTCGTGAACCTTTACAAGTCCCTCTCCCATAACAGACATCAAGTTCACCGGAAACAAATAGTGGGTACACCAGCTAGCAAACGTTGCAAACCCCTCATCGCTGAAGATGATAACAGGTGATTACTACTTACAAGTCCCTTGCCTATCTTACAATTGGGAACCAAAGGGCTCTTACCATCGAATACACCGGAAACAAATAACAGGTACACCAACTAGCAAAGCTGCAAACCCCTCATCGCCGAAGATAATTATGAGCTAACCGTCGAATGTTGCTTGCAAGTCCCCTACATGTCTCACAACTGGTATCGCCTATTTTTGGTTTCAGTGTGTACCTTACTACTGAAGTTGTCAACCCCTATAAACTTTCAGACTAGTGTATCTCATGAAGGAATTTTTGTACCAAACAATGGATGACATATACTTTGTTCACCTCGTCAACGGCTATTGATTGCCGTCGATAACAAATTCTACCTGTCTTAGTTCAAAAGCTTACTTTTTTTGCCGTAGGCCAACTTTTTAACGTCACCGCTTAGAAAGGAGCAAAGGATAAGCTCTAATTTCTTTAGCAATGAGAGAACTTTTAAAGTTTAAGAGGCACATGTGATACCATTTCTCTATCGCAATCCTAAGTGCAAACAACCGACTGATAAACTCAGCTGAAATCGTGAACAGAAATGGGTAGAAACAATAGATGGCAGCACTTTCGGACCCGTGGGAAAAAGCCACTGTTTTCTTTCTGTAAATTTTTATATTTATCACTCATCAATTTGAAACTGGTGCCTGCCTGCTTGCGTGCTAGAACGGAACTTTCAACTCGAAAGGAGAAACATGGTTTGAAGAAACGAAAGGTTGGCTGCACAACTTCAGATAGTCCTCTCTGACATTGGCTATATAACTCCACTTCACTTCGCACACCGTAGACTCTGGCTCGAGGACAAGCAAAAACCATCCTTTTTTGGCCCCAGGCAAGAGTTCTATGGAGCTTTCCAAAATGTAATGTCATATTCATCAATCTGGCCTAAGGTCCACACTTTCCGTAAAAACCGCACAGATTAGACCCTTACCGGTTACCAGGAATAAAATGAAATCGGCGGCCTATAGGAAAAAAAAGAAAAAAAGAACGAGGACAAGAACACAATAACAAAAAATCCAGGCGTAAACAACTCAAGGCTGTGCGTGATACAAACTTATCAATTCTTTCCTAAGTCTACTACGGGGGCTAAAGATGCGACTAATGTACCGGGGGCCCACCCCACTACGGACATACCTGTTCGTAAATCGGTTTTTAGACGTTATTATGGCACTTGCCCTTCGGTCAAGTGCCATATAGCGATCGCAATTTCTGTCCGTCCGTCGGTCTGTCGGTCCGGGTTTTTCTAGTTTGGGCACTTCCACATAAGCTAGGACGTTGAAACTTCGCACGCGTATCAGGGACCCCAAATAATTAAGTTAGAAATAGTCACTTCACCGATCCGAGCATCGTGGGGGGGGGGGGGGGGTGGATGGAGGGGGAATCCGAAATCTTGAGGTATTTATAACTTTTGAACGGGTGATAGGATCTTAATGAAACTTGACATTTGGATAGATCTCGTGTCTCAGCCAACCCACTTAAAATCCGAGCCGGATCCGGTGACTTTGGGGGGAGCTGGAGGAGGGAGCCGGAAATCTTAGGAAACGCTTAGAGTGGAGGGATCGGGATGAAACTTGGAGGGAAGAACAAGGACAAGTTCTATATACATCATCGACATAACCAGACCGGATTCGGGCACTGTGGGGGGAGATTCTGGTGACCCAGCGAGTTCGGTAGTTCCTGGTGTAATATGATGATAAAACTCGGCAGTAATATGGGAGATCCGAATAGACCATATTGAGAATAGTCGTTTGTGCGATCCGAACACCATGGGGGGAGTGGAGGGCTAGGAAATCCGGAATCTAGTCGCATTTATAACTTTTGAACGGGAGATCGGATTTGACTGAAACTTGGCAAGTTTAATGAGCTATTGTCACAGATGTTCCACGTCAAGTCCGGCCCGGATCAGATACTTGGGGGGGGGGAAGGGGGCATCGGATTTTTTGTAAAACGCTCACTGTCGAGGAATCGGGATGGAATTTAATGGAAAAAAGAAGCATAAGCATTAGATACGTTCTTGACAGTCCCAGATCCTATAGAGGTACTTTGGGGGAAGTTTGAGGGGGTTTCCCCGAATTCCGGTGGTCGCGAGATAGGATACTTCCAGATGGGCTATGAAACTTGGCAGGCATATTAGTGACCCAACCAAATAGACTTAAACCGGATACAATGCCCTAGGAATACATCCGTTCCTGAATCCGACAATTTTTCAGGGAGTTGAGGGAGGGGGAATCCGGGAATTACTTACTTCCATAGTTGGGAAAGAATGGTCCGATTCAAGTGAAACTTTACGGAGATAGAACTGATGACCTAGATATGCAAAACATTTGTACGAACCCCACGCCGCCATGGTTAGGGGAGTTTGGGGGGGGGGGACTTTGTGACATGCGCAAAAAACAAACGGATGGGCAGAATGGGATGCAAGTTGGACTGTACCACGTTTATGCGGCCTAAATTAGATATTGGCGTCTGAACCGGTTCCAACCAAGGTAGGAGGACAATTTGCAGATATGTCCGATTCGAGTTAAACTTCGTGGACGGGAAGAGAAGATTTTAGAGATGCGAAGTCTATGTGTCCGAGTCGGATTCCGATTCGGGAGGAGGGGGTTGAAGGGGGAGTCTTGGAAATGTTGTGGCTCGCATAGGGGTTATACGAGTGAAGTGAATTGAATGAAACTCGGAAAATAGATAGGTCGTATGCCTTAGATGACATATCTTAGGGTCGGGACCGAACCCGAGCACGATGGGGAGGGGTATCGGACTTCTCAGAAAAATCTCAGATTAACTTTCTCGTTTCTCGCACCACCTACTCGTAACAAGTGCCATATGAGCTCGTAGCTCTTGTTTAATACTGGTTTTTACACGTTCCTTTCTCGCCCGTTCGTAAAATATCGGAAAGGAATAATCAATCTCCCGAATTTAATTTTTTGCAAACAACCAATAATAGAGGAACGTTTTAATGTAAACGTTTAAAACTGATTTACTAACAGGTGTGTCTACAGTGTCCATCCAAATCTGAAAGGGATTAAACCCTTCGAATCCTGTTTGGGGTCAAACAGCACCCGCTTCATGTCAGGAGATAGTCTTCTACGAAAAAATGCTCAGAAAATGAGGCAATTTTTTCATAGAAGACCAAGAGAAAAAATTCTGAAATAATAATACAGAATGATTCTAACATTGACGTTATGAAATCCACTAAGACAAAGGGACATTTAGGCTATAGCTGGGATTTGCAGTGAGCTACCTACCTCGTGGGAAAGGAAAAGCGCTTTCATTTTGCCCGCCGACCAGAAGTCCATCGCTGAAGAAAGCTGCCTCATTGAAAGTGTGTTTCTCCGTAGGAAATTCCCCACAAATAGTACCTGCCAAAACAAAACGCTATGAAGTAGCACGAGCGACAATCCACCAATATAAATTACAACAATAACTTTAAGCATCAATGGGAGAGCATTCTTCTACAATAGGATAGTTTTTTAAATAGGATAATGTTGTCGTAGTCTCTATGTTTGTTCTTCATTGTTCATTGCGAAAAATAGCACAGGAAAACGTCAATAAGAATTCACTAGCATACAAGTACATAACATACTATTACTTTACATAATCTTCATGCAATATACAATTTTGGCTTCTTCATTTGGTCCATAATAAAATATTACTAACATTATATACAATTTGTTTGTGTTACAATAATATTCTATCATCAGGTCAAATACTTATGACTACGTATAGATATCGCTCAGATGATTGAGCTGGAGGGAGCTTCAACTGGGGTTTACTAGCAACTTTAACCACTCTTCTTGTGGCCCTTGCCTCTTCCTGCTCTATGAAATCCGGCAGTATGCCCCTGTGACTATCGGAGTTTAGTATTTTTTCCCGAAATTCATTACTAGTTCGTGACGTCTTTCCTTTAACGTTTGTAGTTTTAGGACTTCGTTTCTCAAAACAATTTTGCAGGCACGTTTCTGGATGACATTTATTGCCCAAACTTTGTCAGTTTAAGTTTAAAAAAAAACAGAGTGTCCGGAGTCAGTAGTATTAAACTACACTTCCCCGGCTAATGCAATGTTTTTAAGACACTTCAGCGCGAGGAGGCAAGTTTATGGCAGTTGCAGCCTTCAGCTCGAGTAGAGGAGAAGGTCCCACGATCGGCAGGCCCAGGTTCGTCTTTTTTATTTTGAATGCGAGTCATCTTTCGGAAACTTCTGAAAGCACGCTACGGTTCGGCCGTTCGCTTAGTTGCTGCGAAAGTTTTGACTATAATTTTGCTGTTAAAGTGATAATTTCGGGGTCCACAAAAAGTTAAAAAGTCGGTCGGTATAAAATGGCAGAACAAAAAGATGGTCACGGTACTGGTTTCAGGTAAGCTTGATCTACTGTCTTCCCTTGGCGAAATCAACGGCATCTTTCATTTTCATCCGAAATTATTTTTTTCCCGGAGATGGCGAAAATCTCAGGTTCCTCAAATCCAGGCCCTCGTTTGGCATGCAATTCTCCATGCAATCCTCGCCTGCCAAACCTGGGCTCCACATCCTGGGGTAGCATAGCAGTAATGTGTATAGAATACATACTAGTTTTCACGTTCTAGGTTTGCAGTCCATCCTGCAGCGGAAAGAAAAAATACATAGCTTGTCTTGTCATCAAGAAGCCGGTTTCTTTCAGCAGTATATCTTAACTACAAATGTTTTTCAACAATACTATTACTTCGTTTTTTCTAAAATCATTCTTACTGACTACTGTTATTTTCATGCAATATTTATAAGCCTACAAGATGTTTGACATGTCCTCCAGTCCTGCACTTAACACACGTGTATGGAAATAATTCAAGACATTGTATTATGGGACCTTTTCCAATCGTAAACAAATGAAAAGAATTGGAAACGATCGTAAATAACTATTTTTTTTTACGATTGGAAACAGTTGTTTACGATTGTATTTTTACGACTGGGAATAGCTGTTTCCAATCTCAAAATTACATTTGGAAACAATCGGTTTCAATCGTAAAAATAGAATCGTTAACTAACTGTTTACAATCGCAAACGACTCGAAACAACTGGAAACAACTGTTTACAATCGTAAACAACTGTTTCCGATCGTAAAAAACAAGACCAAAGGTGTCGATGGGATCCCACAAATTTAAGATTTGATCCGGACAATTGGGTCTTGTCTTCGCCAGTCTAATCATCAAAGAAAACCGAGTTCAAATATTCCATCTATCTATCAATCTATACCTCTATAGGCCATATCTATTTTGACGATATTGACCGAAACTTCCTGCTTTACATCTGCCAAATTTGCAGTTTCGCCCGAATTCCGAGCGAACTACTAGTCCAGCAAAAAAAGAAAATTCAGAAACGAATCCAGCGTACCTCCATATCCCTAGAAGAACATCTAATCAACATTAAATAGAACTTTGACTTAAAAAATGCGGGTAGAACCGGATTCCGGACTAATATATGTCCGGGTAAATAACGATTGTCATATACAGACTACTCAAATTTATTTAGAGGCGAAAGCCTTTTCTCTTGCTTTGTATTATTATTATTATTATTAAATCTAACATCTAATCAACTTCAGATAAAACTTTTGCTTTTGACATATTTTCCGGCTTTGGCTGGATTCCGGGCGAACTTCTTGCCCTGCGAGAAAATGGTTTTCACCAACGTGTTCAGCATGTCTTTTTACCCCTGAATCGAATATCTAATCAATTTCAAATAAAACTTTTACTTTAAAAAGACTTTCCGGGTTTGGCCGGATTTCGGGCTAACTACTTTTCCGACAAAAAAAAATGGTTTTCACCATCGTGTTCAGCATGTCTTCTTAACCCTATATCGAACATCTGATCAGCTTCAAATAAAACTTTTACTTAACAAACTTTCCGGTTTTGGCCGGATTCCGAGCGAACTACTTGTCCGATGACAAAATGGTTTTCACCGTCTTGCTCAGCATGTCTTCTTACCCCATAATCGATTATCACATCATCTGTTTCAAAGTATTTCATTCGCCCCTTAATTTAAACCCCCTCCCCCACCCCTTAATGTAGGGCTACAGAGCCCATGTACGACTTGACCTTACTCTTGACCCAAAGAGTCCTCACACCAAGTTTCATCAAAATATCTCATTCCGTTCGAGAGTTATAGCGTTCACAGACGGACGGACTGACGGACAACTTTTGCGATGTCTCCTACACTTACGTTTTGGGATACCAAAAATGGGCAATCGAATCAGGTTAACCCTTTTTATTTGATTTCTTCTTCATCTTCTTACGTTGCCTTACCTTACGTTTCTCATGTGGGCCGAGAAGGTGGGAAAGTAGTATTAGTAGTATTGTATTGAAAGGTGATCTAGGTTTGTTTTCGCTTAGATCTAATAGATTGGTTACTATGGTAAGTTTTTGGGAGAAAATTATTTCATTACCGCGAGTAAGGTTGCTTAAAGCAGCCTACCTGGAGGCGCTTTGCGATGAAGACCAGCAATCTTGGCCTCATCAAATTAAGAACATTCTTAACAGATGCGGCCTGTCTGAATTATGGAATGGTGGTGTTGGAACTTCTTTACAGTATGGTGAAGTGTCGCGTAAGTTGGAGCAAATCCTTCGTGATCAGGAAATTCAGGATTGGCAGTGTCGGAAGGCTGAGTCAGTTTCTCTACGGTTTTATGCAAAGGCAAAAGATGTTTGGGGGGAGGAAATTTATTTTAAAGCTGGGTTGTCGGGAGTAGATTTAAAGTGGATGGTGAGTTTAAGGGGGGAGGATTAGCTATTTTTTTATTTTTTTTTATGGGGGAGGATTAGCTATTGGGGAGAAAAGAAGGTTTATAGAACAAATAGGTTAAAGAATGGCCCTTACTTTTGCCCGAATTGTGGAAAGGTGGATGAGGATGTGTTCCACTTTATGTGTGAATGTGAAAGATTGAGTGATGTAAGGGTCGAATTATTTGGGGTGGGAATTACTAGGGAGGAGTGGCTACTAGAAAAAATTGGAAGTACAAATATGGGGGATATCCGTAAGGTGGCCAGATTCCTCCGCGTTGATTTGTCCCATAGAGAGCGATTTTTGTAGTTTGTTGTGTTTTTTCTTGTTTTGTTGCCATGACCCCAAGGGTTTTTTCGTGCAATAAATTCATTCATTCATTCATCATTTTTCGATAGGTCGGATTTTTTACGAACGCACTGTTACCTTTGTTTTCCCCCAAATCCCATCGATAGCAAACGTTATCCACAAATTAATCGAACAAAATTGACTCCTGAACGCCAATCCGCCATTGCTAATTAATTACTCCTAAATCAAACATTTAATCAACTTCAAATGAAACTTTTACTTCCAACCAACTTTCCGTTTTTTCGCCAGATTCCGGACGAACTACTTGTCCAGCGAGAAAACGGTTTTCACTATCGTGTTAAGCAAGTCTTCTTACCCCTAAATCAAACATTTAATCAGTTTCAGATGAAACTTTTACTTTTAACAAACTTTCCGGTTTTTACCGGATTCCGGGCGAACTACTTGTCCGGCGAGAAAATAATTTTCACCATCGTGCTCAGCATGTCTCCTTACCCCATTATCGACTATCACATTAACTGTTTAAAAATATTTCGTTTGCCCATTACTTTCAACACCCTCCCCCACCCCCAAATATAGGGCTACAGAGCCCATCTACGAACTCGACCTTACCCTTGACCCAAACAATCCTCACAACAAGTTTCATCAAAATATCTCATTCCCTTCGAAAGTTATCGTGCTTACAGACGGAAGGACGGACAACTTTTGTGATGTCATAGGTCCTCACACTTACGTTTTGGGATCCCAAAAACTGTTTACGACCGTTCCAATTCTTTTCAACTGTTTACGATTGGAAAAATGTCCCATAATAAAATGACTTGAATTATTTCCATACGGGCATTAGCTATTAGTTTGGATACAGAGTAACATAATACTGTTCGTTAATCTCGCTTTTACCGTCGTTTCAGTAATAGCTGACATGATCAAATTACCTTTCTGAAATATAAACTTTAAATTTACAATCTCAGACATAACAAAAATACCTGAAAGACGGTTCTCCATGGGTCCTAGTACCAAGATAGTGACGTGCCGGACGCGGACAGGGGTGGGCCAGGTTCGGAACTTTTGACCGACTTAAGAAAAACACTTTTGCTCACAGCAGGACAGGAACTGGAGGGACGATTATGTTTCTAAGCTAGGCAAAACAGGAGCAAACAACACTGAATCGATAAAATTAAAAAACACGTATGTTACCAATCTGTCCTGTAGAAATATTAACCCAAAAATGTGCCGAACGTGGGCCCTTCTTCCCTACCACATAGCGATCGTCGTTTCTGTCAATTTTCAACTGTCAATTTTCGCCAGTTCGACCACTTCCACAAGTTCAAGTTAAAGTTCTCTTGCATCTGCGTGAACCAAGTTCTCTTCTCTGCTCAGTGTTTTATTATTTTTGTAATACTGAAAAAACTCGTTAAGTTTAACTCGAATCAGATCACACTTTTCCAACTTTGGTGTGTCACAAAATCTCGGATTTCCCTCACCCCCCATGGATGATCAGATCCGGCAAAGAGATGTTTCTCAGAGCATTGAGTCGATTTCTTATATACGCCCCAAGTTTTGTCGTCCTTGCATATGTGGAAGTGCCCGAGCTGGGGCACTTCAGGGGAGAAGGGCCCAAGTTCGGCACTTTTTTTATTAATATTACTGCATGACAGATTAATACATGCTTATGAATCTACGGATTCAGTATTGTTTGTTCATGTATTGCCTAGCTTAGAAAGTATGAAGTTTATCAAAAGTTCCGAACCTGGCCCACCCCTGTCCATGTTCGGCATACGTTGGTCCACGTGGCCGAGATAGCGATCACTATCTCGGTACTAAAACCAATGGAGGCCCGTTTCTCAGGTGGTAGGAGCAGATGCCACAGATGTAGCATATTTGTGTCCGAACCCTACAACAATGGTAGGTGGAGTTGGAAGGGGTGCCCAGAAATTTCGCAACAAGAGTATGGACCAAACGGATGGAAGTATTGGAAAAACACTTATAAGGCTCAAGAGGACCCTAGACGTGCTATTATGAGTTCCGGACCCGATCCAACCTTGGCGGGGAGATTTGGAGGTTATCGGACATTTACGGAATGCCTCTGACTTGAGTGAAACTTGATGTGAGGTGAGAGCAAATGCCACAGACTATTATGTGTCAGATTGTATCAGGTTACGGTCGGGGATCATGATGGGGTCCAAGAGATATTATTACGCGGCCAAAGCAGTCGGATGGACTACATGGACGGGAAACAGAACCATGGGCCCTAGATCTTCTATTTTAAAACCCGTCCGGACGTTACCTCAGTGGTGGGAAGCTTGAGGAAAGGTACCGAACATGTCCTGGATGGAGGGAGTTGGATGAAACTTGGATTGTACAAAGGTAATGGGCCTTAAACGCGCTCTTTCCAGTCCCGGATCCGACCTGACTGGGGAGATTCCCGGAGATGCTCTGATTTGAGCGAAAAGATGGGTGATGAGAACACATGCCTCCGATGTGGCATGTAGCGCGAGTGTCCAAGCCACATCGGGACACGGTTACGGGAGCTGCGGCGGGATGCATTTATGACACGCGCAGGCCGACGGGTTGAGCGAATGGGATAAGACACGTATGGTAAGAAGGTCATATGCCCCGGGCACCCTAGGTGTGCCATTTTGCGGTCCGGGAGGAAGGACATATGTGCCTTGGTGTGCCATTTTGTGGTCCGGGACGGATAGTACACGGTTACCCGTCTTTGAAGTAACTTCCAGGAAGTGCTAGGGTTCGAGTGAACCTTGATGGGTGGTAGGATTAATGTATGTGACGCGCCATCACTGTTAACCACATTCGGTGGGAGGATGGGATAGAACTGAACGGTACAAAAGGTCTTGGGCTAGATACGTAAGCTACCATTTTGTGGTCCAGGCCGGATCCATCTTCGGTGAGCAGAGTGAGGGGGGGGGGGGGGGGGGTACCGACACTTCCCGGAAATACTCCGATTCGAGCGAAACTTGATGGGTGGTAGGAACAAATGCCCTAGATTGTCCTTTATATGTCGAGCCACGGCCGCGGCTGAGGGCAGTTGGAGGAGGAGTCACTCACAGGGACTAAGCCAGGGACAGTTTCCGAGAATTTACAATAGCTACGTGCGTAGAAAGTCCCATGTGGGCTCGTAACTCTTTTTCTTTCACTTACTTTGTCAATGCCTTCGTTTAACGCACACATTCTAGCTATTGAGCCAATGTTGTTGGTTATCGTTACCAAAGTGGAGTTGGCAAGGTCTTCACGGGTGGCTGTCTGCCGTCGGTCCTCAAGATTCATGTTTCCGAAACTGAGAAGAAAAATAGATAAGAGTCGAAACAAAGATATAACTATGGACCTCGTCAGCGCTTAGAACGCGCGACCAAGAACCATCTTAGAACATGTTAAGCAACAACTTCACTGCTCGACCATTTTTCGTAGGTTTTGCTTTAAAATGTATACGCGGAACTACAATACAAAAATATCATCGATTTAATTGTATCACAAATTCTTAGAAGTCTGTTTAGTCTGGGAAGTGTCTTTTGCCGACCAGACCAGACTAAAACTCACCTTTAAATTTATCTTTCAATATTGCTATGTCATCATTTCCTTCCGGTGGCCATACTTTCGCACAGTATTTTACCATCTTGTTTCCACATGTTGACAGTATGAACACAAGCGAGCGTGAAAAGGAAAGACGAAGAGAAACCGTGGTTGGTCTTTACAGGCATGAGTAGAATCTCCATTTGCAAAGGTTTAAAGTCAAAGTGCAAGACAAAAATAAAAATAATTCTGACTAAAAAAAAAGATAAGTTTAAGAGCTTTGCGTTTGTAGTTTCTTTTTTTGCTTCTTTGTCTTCCCTCTTCATCATTTTATAATCCGTGTTTGCATGGCTCAGTCCTGTTGACAAATGCCAGGAAATAAAAGAATAAGCAATTTAGTTGCAAATCTGCAGGTTCAGCTGGGAGCTGCAAAGGCAATTCTAGAAGCTACAGGCGATAGAGAGCGAAGAACTGGTGAGAAATTAGGTTCCTACCTGCTAGCAACCAAGTTCCCGGTCAATCCGAAGCGATCATAATCTCCACCGTAAATGTCTCGGATGAGCTTGTCTGCTTTTTTGTTGTCACCTTTGGATGCCAATTCCATAGCTTCGTCAAATGATTCACAACCGGTCAACAGGCAACAAAGTCCGTAGAAAGTTCCACCACCCAAACTAAAAAAAGAAGCCTAGTAGGTATCAATCAGTCAATTAGCTGGGAAAAAAATAAACAAAGAAAACGCTTATCGACAACAAAATTATCACTATTCCCTATCCCCCAAAAGACCCCTTGTATTGGGGCATGTAATGTGCTCTGGTACACTTCACTAATATCAATGGAAGCAACGAGCATCGGAATGTAGACACAAGTATCAGAACTATAAGCATAGTTCTGTGAGTTAATTCTAACCAAAGACCTCGGTGGAAAGCGATTACACTGAGACCGTAATGGGGATTCAAATGCTTGCAAAGCATTAATTCGATAATTTTGCCGTCTTAACCCAACTAGGACGCGCAGTCCGCCTGCAGCGAGCAGAGACCAGTCTGGGATTTAATGCTAAACGCGACGCATCACCGTAGATCGTGATCGGGTGCAGTGGACTTGGAATTTTTCTAAGGAAAATGAGTGAGAGAAGAGAGAAAGCATGTGAAAAGGTTTTCGAAGCAGTCGACGAGGCCCTAAATATGACATTGGGACAGTTTGAAGGGGAAGAAATCAGTAAAATGAGCCGTGACGCTTTGCTCACAAAAGCATTGCATGTGAGCCACTGCACAGAAAAAGAGGCCGGAAAAATTGCTATTCTAGAGGCCTTATTTTCTGTCCTTTTCACAGCGCTTTTCCCCTTGGCAAACTGCTCCTTCGTCCATTCATTCATTGGTGGTCAGGAACATGGTCATTCAGTTGTCGCCTCTCGGGGTTTCAGAGACGATATCCCCTTCTTCAACTTTGTCAGGAAAAACCTCGAAGACAATATCACGCTGAAAAGTTTGTCATTGGCGATTACCACAAGGGTATACGGTGATAAATAGTTTTGATTTTTATAATGAATTCAGGCTTGAGCCAGCGGTCTTCTTGTTCTCGATACTTTTAATGGACAGCTCATCAGACGTGTTACGAGGCTGGAGCTACGATAGGTTCTCAGCCACTCCCAGTCCGAGCTGAGACAGCAATATTCTCTTTTATTTATTGAAAAACAAGAGCTGGAAGCTCATATGGAACTTGTAAGGCTTGGTAAAACGATGAAAGTAGGAATATCATCGGAATTCCGGACACTCCCTACAGCTCCCCCCCCCCCCTCGGTACCCGAAATATGGTCCGATCTGTCACTGATGCACCTAGGACTTGTGCCTGTACTTCCCACCAAGTTTTATCCTGAGCGCTCCACTCTATGCGTGTCACAAGATGTCCGGTTCTCCCCTCAGACGCACCCCCCGCCCCGTTCATCGGATCCGGCCCGGACTTGAAATGGGACATGCTGAGACATGAGGTTTTTCAAAATATCAAGTTTCATTAAGATCCGATTACCCATTCGAAAGTTATGCATGCTACTAATTTCCAGATTCCACCGTCTCCCCCTCCCCCCACGATAGTCAGATCGGGCAAGTGACTGTTTCCAAGTTAATCTGTTCGGGTCCCTGAGATGCCTGCCAAGTTTTATTGACCTAGCCCATTATGAAGTACATTAACGACGGATCGCCGGAATTCCGCATCCCCCTCCCTCCAACTCCCCTCACAGTGTCCGAATCCGGTCCAGTCCTGTCAGTGATGTATCTAGAGCGTGTGCTTGTTCTTCGCACCAAGTTTCATCCCGATCACTCCACTCTGAGAGTTTCGCACGATTTCCGGTACTCCTCCAGATTCGTCAAATCCGGTCCGGACTTGAAATGAGACACCTGATACACGAGATCTTTCCAGATATCAAGTTTCATTAAGATCCAATAACCTGTTCGAAAGTTACGCATGTCCCTATTTTCCGGATTCCGCCACCTCCCCCTCCCCCCACGATGGTAGATACGGGCAAGTGACTATTTCCAAGTTAGTTTGGTCGGGTCCCTCACACGCCTGCCAAGTTTTATCCTCCTAGCCAACCTGGAAGTACATTAACTACGGATCACCGGAATTCCGGAACCCCCCTCCAACTCCCTCCCACAGTGTCCGAATCCGGTCCAGTTCTATCTTTGATGTATCTAGAGCTTGTGCTTGTTCTTACCACCAAGTTTCATCCCGATCGCTCCACTCTGAGAGTTTTACACGATTTCCGGTTCCCCCCTCCGACTCACCCCCCCCCCCCCAGATTCATCGGATCCGGTCCGGACTTGAAATGAGACATCTGAGACACGAAATCTTTCCAGATATCAAGTTTCATTAAGATCCCATCACCCGTTCGAAAGTTATGAATGTCCCTAATTTCCGGATTCCGCCACCTCCCCCTCCCCCCACGATGGTCCAAGTGACTATTTCCAACTTAGTTTGGTCGGGTCTCTAATATGTCTGCCAAGTTTCATCATCCTAGCACATCTGGAGGTACCCTAACTCGCGAACACCGGACTGACCGACAGACCGACGGAAAAGTGATCGGAATATGGCACTTGGCCGGAAGGCAAGTGCCATACAAAATGTATTCGTTACCCGTAAGTCGAAGGTGCTGATCAACTTGAAAAACTTGCTACACCTAGTATGGCTGAAATCTTAGACGGCCTAAGGAAGGGACTTTACTAAACGAAGAAGCTAGAATTTGAGTGAAAAAAAAAACAGTCACCGATTTGTACGGTACGACCTAACTCTTATTTGTTCCTTGTTTGGTGCCAAGTCGGAAAACCGTGTGATATCACCACTATGAAGATGTTTCAAATCTCCACTGAAGCCCGATGGCAAGGAGCCAAGCCCGATGAAAATTTTGTAGCCTACGTAGTTGTATGATAGTTGTACGAAAAAGTTGCATGTATTGATATGTAATAGTAAAGCATACTATCATTTAATGTGCCTCAGACTAGGCCAATCTTAGGCAGTAGTATCCAGTAGCATCCAGTCTTGCTAATAGTAGCATGCAGTAGAATACAGTAACACGGTAGCCTTGACATAGAAATGTAATAGCATTAGTTCATACTGCATGCTACTTTTTCGTACAACTTCATACTACCATTTCGATATAAACACTTGATCGGGAAGACAGGGAAACACAGTCTAAACCAAAGATGATGATCCTTACATTAACTACATTCCTTCCGGTGGCTCTGCCGACGTCTGGGAAGTCCGCCTTTGCTACTTACTACTCTACATTGGATCCATGAGCGACACTAGTTGGGAAATAGCTCGTACCTTGACCCTGATACTCTTTTGTAGTCACTGGGTCCTCGGACTGACATGATACTGACTCCGGAGCCGATGTTGACGACCATGAATGGATATGGATCAGTGAAGTCGCACTGGACTCTCTGACACAAGCCATCATCTGACGGGTTCGCGAAGTAGTAGATCTCGTGATGGGTCTGCTCTTTGATGAACTGAATCCCGTGTATCAGCGAGTCCAGCTCGTCGTATTTATGAAGCGATATGTTCATCTCCTAAAAGCAAAAAAAAAGCTGTTAAACGTTGCGACTAGTATCAGAAAGGGCAAACAATGTCAGCTCAGAAAGCTTCCGGAGTGGCTGGTCTTATTCGATTCTCCTCCAACAGCCTTGGTCCTCGTTTTGTGTTCTGGAGAGTTGGGGCGACGCTATACGAAGATACAATATTTACGTCTTATTACACACCCTTGTTCAAACTGAAAGTTAAAGGTTCTTATACATCCGACGTTTAGTGTTCCTATACCGACAAAATTTGTAGAGCTTCTAAAGATCGGAAAAAAGTGTTCTTATTATGCTAACTACTACTTGAAGTAAACCATTACATTTTGACAACCATCATCCAATGCAAACTACTAAACTAACGTATGGAGAGCAATGTTCCACGAACTAACAGTAAGCAGGCGTAACAGAATAAAACGTGTTCTTTCGAAGAAAAGTTGTTACTTCAACTCTCAACAAAGTAGAAAGTTTGTGCTCCCCGTGGCAACCCTGCCGAAGCTCCTTTCTCCTCGATTCGCTTGCTGAACCCAACCAAGCGGTATGATTGGCTCTGCATAAGACAAAATACAACCATGGTCTATTCTACTTGCGCTGCTTATTACAGCACGCCCCCAGGAAAAGACGAAACTGTATACACGGTATTACACGTTATTAAACCTATTTGAACAATGCATACAGGCCTCTTTTCAAAAAAGCCACCGTAAATCGTTAAAAGAAGGAGATCAATAACCCATACCATTTTCAATGCAGGATAAGCCATGACAGCCATTGTGGGGCTAACGCTGATAAACTGATTGATCGATATTAAATGACCAGCCGCACATGTACTGCCACCGCAACCTACTTCCGTAACGTCATTCATTAGTTCTTAAGCCCGAAGGCCCACATTTCATATGTTACATTCTGAACCCGCTAACGATACCCACTAATCATTGCATTTGCCGCGATTGACTAGTTTCCATGCGCATTATGCTCCGACGTGTGTTCGCGTCTCATGGTATCGATGCGTAAAATCGGTTTTCTGAATTTTGCCGAGATTTTGCTACAAGTCAATGGGACTGGGAAAAAGCTTAAAGCAGACAAGGCCGGTATAATTTGTTAAAAGCAGAGCCTAGCTTTATCATGTTCAGATAGTTTTGAATACTGGAACATAAAAAGTAAATAGTGCGAGGTGTGCTTTAAGGAATTCCATTCTGGGGGATGGATGGGATCCTACAGGATAGCGGAACACCGGCCTAAAAATATGGTGTCGCAGAACCAACATTTTTTCAAACAGGGCTACATGAAGTTGAAAAAAAAAGTTCTCTTGTAAGGGCCTATTACTGAATATGAGCAGCATTATCAGCTTATTATCCATGTGGATAATTAGTTAATTTTAATTTAACTTTGTTTGAGCGGATTTGAGGACGAGCACTAGGTCTGTTTTTATTTGCTAAACATACTCAGGCCACACTGATCTGTCAAGTTCAGAATTCCCAGACACTTATGGGCAAAACTTGTTGTTAAACTGTATCCACGTAACTCAAGGGAAGGGATGCCGAGACCTGAAAGACTCTCTTCATAGCTAATCACGCTGGGCTCAGGATAATTTTAACTGCTCTTTTCTGAATTAGCTCCAGTCTACTCGATTGCTCCTTCCTCAATCCGAGATGCCATATCTGACGGCAGTATTCGAGCCAAGGCCTCAAAGGCCTTCAAGGTCAATGACTAGTGTTCTAACCAGAATCGTCACGAACGATTGCCCTTCAAATCTGACAAGATTTGCAGATACCATGGTATCTGATACCACGGTCTAAAGTCGTTTTCGCAGTTACCGTGGTATCTAATACCACGGTCAAAAGGCGTTTTTGCAGTGATCGTGGTATCTGAAAACTCATCTCACTTTCATTATTACCAATAATAGAGACTAGGATTTTGTAAAATTGGTGAGAAAGAAGTTTGCAACTTAGTGATGTAACTGTATATCAGTTTTTCTTTGGTGATGACTTCCAAAAGCGCAATTTTGGCAATTGTCGTTTTTGCTGAGCAACTGTGGTATCAGATACCACGGTAACTGCAAAAACGACTAATTGCTTGAAGATCTAGTTACAGCGGAAACAGATACCATGGTATCTGCAAACGCAACTAAGTTGAATCTCAATTATAATTACGTACCCTCAAAATCGTACCTACCTACCCTTAGGAAGTCTGCTTCGAACTTGAATGAACCGCCTCCTGTCGCACAGACGGTGGAGGTCAGGGTTGCCATACCTTTCGACTTCGCCAGGTCCAGGAACGCTCCCATCTGAGATGTGGCAAATCGGATGAAGTGTAGAGTGCCCCGACGATTCTGGATGTCAACATTGTCAATCTGAACGGAATATCGACATATTATTAACTCATTCAAAATCCATACCATTAATGGCATATAGTCCCTTAGTCAGCTGGATCAGGCTATTAGAAGTTATCTCTGTAACATATGAGGAATCTATAATGCAACATCTATAATGCTATCTTATGCCACAATGTCATTGTTTATATATCCCAGGGTTTAAAGAAAAAACAGAATACCGGAAGTAGGGACTAAACTGAGCTTGTAGCCAATTGAGCTTTACCGTTTTCAATCGTAGACATCAGGACTGGTGGAAGTTTGGAATATTATCTTATAACTTTTCTCGAACAGATATGCAATGCATAACAGATATGCAATGCATGTCCCACAGGAAGTTATTTTATGATAATTACTTTTGTGGAGGATATTACGACCTCATATCATCGTCCAGAGAGGCTGATACGAAGCCGCAACAGCCTCCACAGAAGTTCATCGAGCAATTTTTCTCAAATACTGATAAATAGAAGCTGACTTTTCACAAAAAATACTTTCAGAAAAATAAAATAAGAAATAGAATACCTTAAATGTTGAAAAATTACAGAAAATTTTACTCACTTCTACAGCCAGTCTGTGCCCTAGGTCGTAGCTTGTCACAGTCAGATTACCACTCCAAATACAGCTTGTCAACTTATACAACATCCTACTATCCCTTGCTTTCCAAAAGCATTGAAAAAATTACAGAACACCTTACTCATAGGCAACCAGCCTTTGCCTTGGGTCGTGCCTTGACACAATCAGATTTCCACTGAAAATACAGCTTGTCAACTGAAACACATCCTACTGTCCCTTGCTTTCCAAAGGCTAGTTATTCAGCATCAATCACTATCTTCGTTCTTGTTTCTCAGAAGCCTTCACGTTGACTTGTTATTGTTTACTTTTTACTTCCACGACCCCTAGAGCAGTCATTTTAGTAGATCTATAGTAGGTTTTGACTTCCAGATGGCATTTGAATCGCCAAAAAAGTAAAAGACTATGTTGGTAGAAACTGAAGCGCTTGAGTCCCAACAGTAGTCATTTTATTAGGTCTACAGTAGGCTTGGGTTGCTACTTTACTAAAATAAAATTCCCAACCTCCATTAGCGAAAAAGTACAACAAAAGAAGAATAAGACCTACCTATAAACATATTCTGTTCGAAAAAGTTATAATAGTTAACATACCTCCATCTCGGTCCATATCGTTATAACAACCTCGATGTCTGAAGTTAACCTTTAACACAACCTAATTGGTGTTATAAAGCTGTCCGTTACTTTTCAGCGTCAATAATTATTGTGAAACTATGTCATTGTTTTGCATTATTGTTTGGATTCGTTGCGTAAACACTTAATTCTGGGTTACAGTAATAGACCATCACCATAGACCATTCTAGCATCATGAAAATGACAATAATATTGCAATCGATTTTTATGGCAAGTCCCTTACCCCTTGATAGACACGGAACCAATCTAGAAATTTCTCTAGTGGTCAGTACTGACAACTGTTTCGGAACCGCTTAAACAAATTATGTACAACAAGTAACATTTGTTTGTTCAAATAATGTAAATTACGTCAAATGAGTCTATTTAGACTTAACTATAAAACGGTAACGTCGCTGAGCGGAGACGGGAAGGTAGCCAAAAAAGCAGAAACTGTGAGACAAATAGGGAAGATCAAAATATGTACAGTTTCGTAAGTCTGACCACAACTTTCAAATGAACAGCATCTTCGTGCAAGAAGGTAAAACTCTGGTCGCAGGTGAGTTTCTATTTGCCAAGCAAATAATTCTGCACAACCCACACATCTACTGCATTTTCCTGCAGAACCAATCCCTCAGCCGGGATTGGGTAAAATCCGGAAATACGAAAGTACTAAAGAGCGTGTTCCACCCTACTTACCGTAGTTACTGCGCATGACGTCACGAATTCCGTTTTTTTGCTGTTAGGGCTGGAGCGATTTTCTATTTTCCGGCACGGGCGAATCCGACCAATCGCGTTACAGAGATGCGCAGTTACCAGGCTTACTACGCTCCCGGGCGTGGTAAGCAAATCGTTAATATTTCGAGAAGGTTGGAATGGTCAGCGCAGTAACTTTTAACCAGGATGTACGAAAATAGTAACTAATGGTTACTATTGTTAGAAGAGTGGAACACGCTCAAATAGTTATTTCATGGAGTCGTTTAGAGTGTTGGTATTCTGATTCCCAGCGCCAATCCGTGGCGGTGAAAGAGAGATGGGGGAATCTATATTTTGTAAGCCGAGATTAAGTACAGAACTAGAGTTAAAATAAATTTCAGAATTGAAAGTGGGTAGTTTACCACTTGAGAAAACAAGACTATGAAGGGGAATGGGAAGGAAAATCCTTAATTTCGTATTAAAATAATATACAACGGATGCGTCACCTACGATTCTTCATCAGCGATATTTCGGCCCTTCTTGGCAAGGGTCCTCGTCAGGCTGTTAATGTTCAGGTTCAGGGTCAACTTCGGGGACCGACTATAAATATCTTATTAGGGCGAACTACTTTCAAATACCACTGTAAAGAAAAAACTTCTGTTTTTTTTATCCACTTCTTTGTTATTAATAAGGGACTTTTGTTATTAATAAGTCCATTATTAATAATAAAACCGAAGCTGATCAAAGTACAGAAAAAAACCTTTCCTGACGTAACCCCAATCGTGCAGCAGAAACAGCGGCCGTGTGAAAAATTAAATCTCAGGACTAATTTTTTCTTTACAGTGGTAATTGAGAGTAGTTCGCCCTAATAAGATATTTATAGTCGGTAGAACCTTCAGTTATTTATTATAGGTTTGTTTCGTTCCCCGAAATTAACCCTGAAGATTGAAAGCCTGACGAGGACCCTTGCCAAGAAGGGCCGAGATACCGCTGACGAAGAATCGTAGCAGACTTATCCGTTCTCTATATTATTTGAGTATATATTTCCAAGCCAGCTTTGGCTCAAGGAATATTTACATTATTTTTGTATAAAATAGCGTGGTTCGGATATATCAGTAACCGACAATAAATACAATTTTTTGCTGCAACAATTGTAGAAGATGGTCGAACTTTCGACATATCCTGCTAATATCATATTTCAAATTTTCCAACTTTCTCCTTGGATTCCCCATCTCTGTCAGTAATTCGCAGTTGGTTTCTAATTTTAAAGTAAAAGAACCAGTTTTAACTTTGAAGAAAAAGATGAATAACTTTTATAAAAAAAAAGAGCTTCGGTAGCCCTCCAAGTACAAACCCACAACCTGTACCCATTGTTTAACAAGTGAACAGTATAGTACGTGAACAATTATAATTTAGTTGTCGAAATCGTGGGTATTTTTTTTTAGTATTTATATATCAATGAAAGGACCAGATGATTTAGGCATAGTTCTGGTTTATACATTATATTTTGTACTCCTCATTTCTGACGGAAATAAATAAATAAACAAGAACTGACTGCCAGGGTACACAAATCTGACATTTATTTCCCTTTCGGATCCACCCGGTCTCGATTTTGTGTCGCAGCTGCGAAGTAAATTTTTCTGCGTAGTAAAATTCGTACAAATCTGGTGAGAACACAAATGCGCAGGACAGTTTAACAAAGATAAGCGGTATTAGCAGTTAATCACGGTATTGCGACTGATAAGGAAGTGCAAACAACACTACCATATATCTGAAAAACGAACAGACCGTGGAACTCCCAAGAATGGAACAGAAAATTTGTCATTAGCACGTCACACTTCGCGAATCTTCTAATTAGGAGGTTAGCCCGGGCGCACAGAGATCCAGCCGATATGCAAGAACAGATCTTTCAGAATGCAGAAGATAGGTGCACCCACAGCCACTAAGCCAATTGAGCTGTACAGGTAACTGAAGAACGTGAGCTAAGGCGCCTATGACTCGAAAGGACTAAAATGTGACAACTTCAAACAAAGCTATTCCACCTCTTTCTTGGCAATGTCATGACGTCCAGACGCGGAGATTTTAAATTTTAAAACATAATGCAATTGCAGGGTTAAAGACGCTAAGAGCCATTAGGTCACGGCGGAAGACTGTCGGATAATGATGTCTTGCAAGGAATCGGCCATTTTTATTTTATATTTCGGCAATGGCTTACCTTTGTTATTGGAGAATATCTCATGCATAGAGGGACAAACACATAGAGGTACCACAAATCCGAAAGATTAAGTTCGTTCGATGAAATCCATTATCTGTGAACAGCGGACAGACGGAATAACAAATTTTATCGGGTTTTAAGACGTATTTAAGTGAATGCGTGATGTGTAACTAGACTGTCGGGTATTAACCCTTTTAGGTCAAACTTTAAGAAAGAAACGTTTAACTTAACTGTCACAAATTAGCCTATCGATTGCCGAACTTGTCAATCGAAAACATGACTATTGGTGACTTCTAGCTACAAGTACCAACGGATAGTTAATTTTAATATAATCAAATGTAGGCCATAGCCACATATAGCAGAGGTCTACACTGTAAAAAGTTTCTCCGAGCAAGAATTAAAGTTAACCGCAGTATTTACTACTGGGATTAATCTTATCTTTACTGGGATAAGATTAATCCGAATTAGAAATAAGATTATCTTTTTAGAGACAAGATTAATCCCAGTAGCAAATACTGCAATATTTTTTTACAGTGTATGTAGCTAAAACATAGCACATTAGCTACACTAGCTAGTACCTTAGTTGAAATATTTCTATAAAAAAAAGCTGACCTGTAAATGAACATCCCGTGTGCCGGTTTTACCATAGGCAGCATTATTTTTTAAATACTTCTTGATATTTGTCAGTGTTTCAACCTCTTCGATGTGGTCATCCAAGGTATCAGTCGGTTCAAAGTAGACAAGTTTGACAAGAGTCCCTCCAATGTCCATCCCAAACCATGGCATTGCTAAACAGAAAAGAAACGACCATGAACAAATCTTAGGGGACTTTACGATCTTACAAAAACAGATGTAGGCGAATGGAGGGCTAGGCTGCCCTTCGGGTTTAATTACGGAGGTTCCAATTTTCGACTGTCTAAGATTCAGCCATGTGGGACAAGTAGAATGTCCATCATTTCTGGAATGCGTCCCTTCACACACGTCATTGAAGGTGAACAGGGGTGGCCCGAAGGGGGGGGGTGATTCACCTCCCCCTGCCTTTTGCCAAGTCGTTTAAGTCGTTTATTTTGGCCTCGCCGAAGTCCCGGGCATTCATTTTAATTAAAAACAGTCCCGAGTCGTTTGAAAAAAATTGTTACTTTTGGCTCTGCCCAGCTTCAGTCTTAAAACCCGTCCCTAAAGACAAGCCGAGTCGTTTAAACCAGGTTGCATAACCCAGTTAGGTCGGAGACATGATGCAGGGTGGCAGCTATTCGGCTACCTGTTCTACTCCCATGTGAATTGTATCTGCCTCACTTAGGTATCAGTCGTTTATTTTGGCCTTGCCGAGGTCTCGGGCATTGAGTTTAATTAAAAACAATCCGAGTCGTTTAAAAAAAAAATTTACTTTTGGCTCTGCCCAGGTTCAGTCGTAAAAACCCGTCCCTAAAGAACAGCCGAGTCGTTTAAACCAGGTTACATAACTCCGTTAGGTCGGAGACATGATTCAGGGTAGCAGCTACTCGGCTATCTGTTCTACTCCCATGTGATTTGTATCTGCCTCACTTAGGTATCAGTCGTTTTTTTTTTTGTCTCGCCGAGGACCCTGGCATTCGTTTTAATTAAAAACAATCCGAGTTTTTTCTTACTTTGGGCTCTGCGCAGCTTCAGTCGTAACAAGACCAAAGGTGTCGATGGGATCCCAAAAATCTATATTTGATTAAGACAATCGAGTATTGTCTTCGCCAGATCCAGTCTTGGACAGGCTAATCATCAGAGAAAACCAAGTTCATATATACCTCTATAAGCCATATCTATTTTGACGATACTGACCGAGACTTCCTGCCGATTTCCGAGCGAACTACTAGTCCAGCAAAAAAAAAAAAAAAAAAACAGAAACAAAACCAGCGTATTTCCTTATCCCTACAAAGAACATCTAATCAACTTTGAATAAAAGTCTGACGGCTACAACCGGATTCCGGAATAATTATATGTCCGGGTATAAAACCATTGTCATATATCGACTCAGCCTCTCTTCTTACCCCTTGATCTGTCATCTCATTTAACTTTTGCTTTTAACAAATTTTCCGGTTTTGGCCGGATTCCGGGAGAACTAGTTGTCCGGCGAGAAAATGATTTTCACCACCGTGTTCGGCATGTCTTTTTACCCATAAATCGAACATCTAATCAACTCGAAATAAAACTTTTTAATTTTAACAAACTTTCCGGTTTCGGCCAGATTCCGGGCGAACTACTTGTCCGTCGAGAAAATGGTTTTCACCATCGTCTTTAGCATGTCTTGCTACCCCTAAATCGAACATCTAATCAACTTCAAATAAAACTATTACTTTTAACAAACTTTCCGGTTTTGGCCGGATTCCGGGCGAACTACTCGTCCGATGACAAAATGGTTTTCACGATCGTGCTCAGCATGTCTTCTTACCCCGTAATCGACTATCACATTAGCTGTTTCAAAATATTTTGTTTGCCCCTTAATTTGAACCCCCACCCCTAAATGTAGGGCTACAAAGCCCATCTTCGAACTCGACTGGTCCGACGACCCAACGAATCCTCACACCAAGTTTCATCAAAATATCTCATTCCCTTCGAGAGTTATCGTGCTTACAGACGGACGGACGGACAGACGGACGGACGGACGGACGGACGGACTGACGGAAGGACGGACAACTTTTTTGATGTTACAGGTATCCCTCCACTTACGTTTTGGGATCCCAAAAACCCGTCCCTAAAGACCAGCCGAGTCGTTTAAACCAGGTTGCATAACCACGTTAGGTCGGAGACATGATTCAGGGTAGCAGCTTTTCGGCTACCTGTTCTACTCCCATGTGATTTATATCTGCCTCACTTAGGTCTTTCAGATTTTAGCCTGTCAAAATTGCAATAGGTTAGTTGTTAAAGTGAAGTCTGACTAGACAACACTGATATAATGATATTCCTTATAAACCAAAAGTGAGAGACAAGGTTATGTGCATGGATTTTTGGTCTGAGTTTGACTAAAAGTAAAAAAAAGAAGGAGTAGAATTTTCAAACATAATGAAAAGCCATCAGAAATCAAATGAAAGGATATCCGCGAAACAAGAGTGCCAAGAGCAGATAGGAAAATGCCGATTACAAAGCGAGGTTGAGCTCGGACGCTTGAAAAGGGCAAGGAAGATTTTCCTTGCCCTTTCCTCCTGTCCTGGAAAACGAACCGAAAGTCGTTTTCCAGGACAGGAGGGGTTCTGCACACGCTGGAATAGCTCATTCTAGTCGGGAGCTAAATTTTTGGCCTCTATGCTAGCAGCTGCGTTACTATCCAAAATGTTTTTTTTGGCGGGAGCAAGGTATTTACCGACTGGCTGGTACTTTTTACCGAGTTTTTTGGCGGAAAAAACTACTCTTTTTACGAAAACTTGCGGCGCTTCGCGCCGATTCAGCTATTTTTTACGGACTGTCCGACAAACTTGGGAGGAGGGGGCATCCCCTCCAAAGGTGATGCCCCTGTATGCTAGTGTCAAAGCACATCTGAATAGCCTTCCTAAAACTCAGGATAAGCATACTACTCGAAATGATCTCTTTTATGTTAAAGTTATTCTAATAGCGAACTTCTTGTTCTTCATCTGCTGTGTATAGCACTTCTGGCACGTATATAGCACTCGGACCTAATTTCGTGGTAAGGTGGCAGATGACGCAGATATAAACCTTTCAGATGTGCTTGAACATGCTGCATTGAGGAAAGATATAGTGCTTCTATCGGGCGAAAGTTGTTTCGTCAATGAATCGGGGTTTGTTTTTACATAGAACGAATCAGATTATGCAAACCAGTTTTAAGTTGCAATCTTTCAGATGTAGAGTTACCTGTTTTAGCTTTCGTCGTGAAATTACAGTTTGTCGAATGACAAATAAAACGGTACGGTACTTTCAGAACGAAACAAAAGTACATCAAAACTACACCCGAAAAACAAAACGCAACTCAAGTATCGTCCGCGAACCGTCTTTTCCTATCTCTAAACTCCTGTCGGGCAAAGACCAAAAGTTTATTACCGTACGTCCGTAAATCCGAATTTTTGTTTAAATGCACTGGCAAACCTGTTTTCCTCGTTTCGTTTCTGAGGAAGTGTGTTTTTTTATGTGAAAATTACTTTTTTTGGTATTATAGTTCGGAACAAATCTACTTTGTTTTCGATCGGCACTATTTTGTCACTTTTTGGGATCCCAAAACGTAAGTGGCGGGATACCTATGACATCGTTAAAGTTGTCCGTCTGTCCGCCTGTTAGCAAGATAACTCTCGAAGGGAATGAGATATTTTGATGAAACTTTGTGTGAGGACTCTTCTGGTCAGGGGTAAGGTCAAGTTCGTAGATGGGCTCTGTAACCCAACATTTAGGGGTGGGGGAGGGGGTTCAAATTAAGGGGCGAAAAAATATTTTTTAATACCGTAGCTAATGTGATAGTCGATTATGGGGTAAGAAGACATGCTGAACACGAATATGCAAAACATTTTTTCGTCCGACAAGTAGTTCGTCTGGAATCCGGCAAAAACTGAAACCTGGTTAAAAGTAAAAGTTATATTTGAAGTTTATTAAATGTTCGATGAGCGGTAGGAAGACATGCTGAACACGATGGTGAAAACCATTTTCACGCCGGACGAGTTGTTTTTCCGGAATCCAGCCAAAATCGGAAAATTTGTAAAAAGTAACAAGTTTTATTTCAAGTTGATCAGATGACAGATTTAGGGGTAAGAAGGTATTTGACAATAATTTTTTAACCGGACATATAATTCGTCCGGAATCCGGTTGTAACCGTTTTTTTAGAAGTTAAAGTTTTATTTGAAATTGATTAGATGTTCTTTGTGTTCTTTATAGGGATAAGGAGATACCGTACGCTGAATTCGATTCTAAACATTCTTTTTTTGCTGGACAAGTAGTTCGCTCGAAATTCGTCCGAAACCGGAAATTTGGCAGAAGTAATGCAGGAAGTTTCGGTCAGTATTGTCAAAATAGATATGTCTTAAAGAGGGATATCTGAACTTGTTTTTCTCTAATGATTAGCCTGGCGGAGACCGGATCTGGCACAGACAATACCAATTTGTCTGGATCAAATATTAGATTTTTGGGATCCCATCGAAACCTTAGGTCTTGTTTCGATGGACAGAGTCGTGATTTCATAGCTATTTTTTACTTTTCTTCTTCCACATCATTCATTCATAAATACGGATTTTTTTTTTAATGCACTGGCAAACCTGTTTTCCTTGTTTGGTTTCTGAATAAGAGTGTCTTGAACGTGAAAATTACTTTTTTTGCTATTAATTCGCAACATATCTACTTTGTGTCTGCTTTGTTTTCTATGGCCAATTTTGTAACTTATTCGACGGACAGATTTGTGATTTCATAGCTATTTTTTCCTTCTCAGTGGGATGGCAAAAAGACGCTCTGCTCCTCGGCGTGTCACAAAATTTCGCCTGTGGCGCTCATAATATTCTCTATTTAGGGGAACGGCGTGTCATTTACTTGGCGATCTGGCTTGGAATGTTTTAGATTTGAAACACGTTAAAGGCTAGAATCTTTCTAGAAAAAAACAGTTTAAAAAAAATTTGCCTGTGGAGCTTGCTTTAATTTGTCCCGGGTACAGGCCTTGAAAGCTTTCCTCTTTAGCGAAAGCTAAGGCTATGAAGGTATGTATACACAAAATTTGATTACAAGAATAATTTCAGCTGATGTATTGCATTTAATTTTACACCAGCTTTATTATTTGTTGGTGGGGAACGTGCGCCATGCCGCGTAATTGCAACAGTTCTATTTTGTCGGTACTTGCGAGTCGTATATTACGATCCAGGAGTCGTTGAAATGAGGGTTCTCACCCCCCCCCCCCCTGGTCCGAGGGCTTCGGGCCACCCCTTAAGGTGAAACTTGACAGGGCACTGAGGGCAGGTTGTTTGTAGAGGATTTCTACTTACTTCCTAAGACTATCTTACGTAAACAACCAGGTTCCCTTTTACTCTGAGTACATATGGACTTCAAGGGACCAACATTATTCACATATAACAGAAAACGAGTCAACGTTTCGGCGCAACTCGAAGCTCTTTGTCGGCAGAAATTATTTTGTGGGGTTGTTGGTATTCATTAACCTTAGCGAAAACATCTCTTCTTCTTTCAAACATATATGGAATTCTTTCTTAGCAGAAGTGATAAAACAGGATCAAAAGAAATTAGTCAAAGAAATAAGCACTACCAAACATTTTTTTTTTCGTTTATACGCCAGCTATATATTTTGTATTTATTTATTCTGAGAGCTCGCAGCCATGTACGTCAAATTAGAGCCACTCGATAACCCTACAATCGTGCCAAGTCCTGGTTTTCAAACAGCGTTTTGAAAATAGATGTTTAAACAATGCAAGTGTGAGAATGCTTCCAATTCAACTGGGCTGAAGATTCTATAGGCCTAGTCCGCTCGACCAGATAAACATTTAGCATGTTTCACCGTTTCGATCGGAAAAATCTTGACGTATGAACTAAAGTCACTGAACAATCTGTGTTGAACTGCCCTGGATCGCAGAGGTGATGGGAAAGGGAAAGCCAACTAAATCGCGAGAACGACAAGTGTATCAAGTTTCGCCATCCTATCTCTTATGATCAAGTTGCCAATATGGATGGCTGGGTGGTTGTGGCTCAAGATTCGACAGGAGTTTTGTGAGAAAAGCACATGACAGGTTTCGTCATTTTGATAACGAAAGATATAGACTTCCTTCTTTTGACTACATTATGTGCCCTGTTGGCCATGAACGGTGAAGGTGATGTGTGTTGTAGGGTACCGCAAAAGGCAAACTAAAACTCAGCGACTAAACGTCTACTGTGTGTTGTTCTCCTATCTCTGATGGTTTCCCAGTTGTGAGCCACTAGCCGGCCACTAGGTCAAGTTGCCCATAATCCGTGTGGGAGTGTAGGAGTGAGGTTTGAGCACGTATTGTCTTTTGTTTTACTGTAAGCTTAAATTACAAAACATTTGGGCCGACCTGCCGTTGGCGCACAATCGGTTAAAAAGAAAAAAGGAAGCACTTGCAAGAGTGAATGTGTCCTCTCGACAAAGCCAAAAACAACATGCCTGACACTATGAGAGACAAGTGATGATTAAAACCACAAGTAAAGACAACAGGGCAAGTACCTAGGTAGGTATTGTCTGAGATATTTACTTACGTGGAGGAGTACATGGTTTCATCTCAGGCGCTGCAACTTCCTTTTTGGCAGTGAGATGGCAAAGGGACTAAAATAAAAGAATAATAATCTAGGCTACAGCCTCAATAATTGGCTCGCTTGGTACTATTTCTGTTGTCCCTATGGACATAGACAGCTAAACACGTACTAACTGGTAAGTTCTGTCAAAAACTAGGCTACTCTAAGCAGTCATAAGAAATGCCTAGAACTAATTAAGAAGGGAGAAAATAATATAAAAATAGAAACCGAGAATAAGGATTCAATCAATAATTTACCTTGCTCTATAAATAAAGCCTCACCCAATTTCAGTAGCCGTCTGAATGTCTTCAGGTGGTGAGCCAGATTTGCTCAAATTTGCCAAAAATTCATGGATTTCTTTTTCGTACCAAACTTACAACGATCCATTCCAACTAACAACCAGGAAACTGTTTAGACTGAAGCCAGACTGGTATTACTCCAACGCTTGCTTATGAATGAATGAATGAATATATGAGTGTAGGACAAAGAAAGAAGAAGAAAAATGATTGAGCTTTCAATAACAATGTAAATGCACAAGATAACCAGATCAACATCAACAGGATCCAACAAGGCAATATTCATCAGACTTCTTCATCCCGACTTTATAATTTTTTTCTTTCCTCTTTTATGTACTTTTCTGTACTCCATCTTTAGCCTACCATTTTGGTATACAATATGTAGCCTAAATAAACATAGGCTACATACCATATCTATATATGTAGAGAAACTGTCGGGTCTCATAGATTTTCACTCTTCGCTAGAGTCTGTAATCATGTTATTTTCTCCCAATCAACCCCTTGACCAGATTTAAGAGGCAATTCCTTCCATTTTCTTATTTCTGATTTGTCCTAGATAACGACCGGAATACCGGTGCTAGTAAAAAAAAAACTTGGAGGACATTCTCATCCAACATGTTCTTTAAGAGTGCAATCCGTCAAATAAAGAGTGCAATCCGTCAAATACCTTGGTTTTCTACTTGATTAGAATTTATCATGGAAAGAACACGCCGATATTCTGTCGTCTAAACTTTCTCAGTCTCTTGGAGTGATAAGGGGAGTTAAAAACATTGCATCATCTAAAATTCTACGAATGATATATTATGCTATTTTTCATCCTTACTTAATTTATGGATGCTCCATGTGGGCTAGCAATTTTGTATCTTGTTACAAGAAAGTTCAAAATCTACAGAACAGTGCTATCCGGGCAATCACGTCGCATGACCCCAATAAGAATCGCAGTGAACATTTTAGATCTAACAAAATAATGGATGTCGCCACAATTAGAGATTACCAAGTTGCAGTTTTCACTTATAAGTATTTTAATGATCATTTAAATTCATCTTTTCAGAATTTGTTTTCACAGAATCAGGATTTCCACGAGTATTCTACTCGGAATGCCGGACAGTTGGCGAGTGCCCCCCGTAAAACAACAAGAGCTTCTTTCATAATAAAACACTTCGCTCCGGGGGTGTGGAACTCAATACCTGAGGAGGTAAGGGTTGCGTCTACCCTCTCAGCATTCAAGTCACAGGCCAAGTCTTTTTTCTTATCGAGAACATAAAGTTTCAAAACATAATTGAATTTTTTCTTTTTTCCTTCCTTTTTTTTTTTTTTTTTTTGTGAAGGGGGAGCAAGGGCGTTTTGTTGATGGAAGATCGTTCGTTAGTGAATTTCTCTTGCCAGTTTGTTATGCCCTCATTCTTCTTTTCTTTTTCTTCTTTTTTCTCTCCTTCTTTTCTTTCTTTTTTTGATTTCTTTGGTTTGTTTCCCTTAAGATTATATGAATGATGAATAAGCCCCGCCCATTGCCAGCCCTTATGTTAGGCCTTATGGTGGGGCCATAAACAGTTAATGGTGTTCTCTATTTTGATGAATAAAATGAACTGAACTGAACTATCTATATTTACAATAATACACAAGACCCTTTATAAGTTTTATCGGATAATGTTGTTCTTTCCGAAATTCCGGTTTACATAGAACTGACAAAGAATCTCCCATTTTCGCCAGATTTTGAGAAATCTTGCCGACCTAGTAACTTCGCAAGAAAAAGAAGGAGGAAGGTCGATTTCCCATGTCGTCTTATCACCAGATAGAATTTCCAAAATCCCGATAAAGACTTAATATGATGAATACAGAATTCCCGGTTTCCACATGGTGAAGGTTGGTAGCATCAACCAAGCAGACAGGTCAACCGGACATGTTAGCTTACCTCACTATACACTATGAACTTGATCAAGCAATTATAAGAAATACCAAAATTCCAGGTTTAACTAAATTCTGGATGAGTATCAGACCAGCACTTGGGTACACTAATCAGCTTCCTAGGTAGAAAACCGCATCGATTGTGGAGACACATAGTATTTTAAAACCCACACACAATGAGGCACTGACAAGAAGGTTAGTCCCAATCAAACAAGACCAAAGGTTACGATGGGATCCCAAACATTCAATATCTGATCCAGACATCTTGGTCTTGTCTTAGCCAGATCCAGTCATCGCCAGACTCCTTGAACATTTTTACAATTAAAATTCAGAAACAGATTAAGGCCAAATAGCTAGTCATCTGAGAAAACCAAGTTCAGATATGGATTCATCATGTGTGTGATGGATTCATCATGGATTCAGTCATATCTGTTTTGACGAAAACTTCCTGCCACTTCTGCCAATTTCCTGGTTTCGACCGAACCCCAGAACTACTTGTCCGGCGAAAAAAGAAAGCTCAAATAAGAACTCAGGTATCTTCTTTCCCCAATAATGAACATCTAATCAACTTCAAATAAAAATTTAACTTATAACAAATTTTCCGACTCCAGCCGGATTCCGGTCAAACTAAATTTCCGGGTAAAATATGACTGTCAAACACGGATTCAGCATCTTTTCTTACCCTTAAATCGGTTATCTAATCAACTA
Source organism: Branchinecta lynchi (assembly GCA_023053575.1). Taxonomy (NCBI): domain Eukaryota; kingdom Metazoa; phylum Arthropoda; class Branchiopoda; order Anostraca; family Branchinectidae; genus Branchinecta; species Branchinecta lynchi. Next base: position 27,249,877 of record JAKZAP010000008.1, on the reverse strand, counting down.
GAAATAAAACTTAAGCTTCTAACAATTTTCCAATTTTGGCCGGATTCAGGGGGAACTACATGTCCAGGTAGAAAAATTGTTCACATAAGTGTTCAGCATTTCTTCTTGCCCTAAATCAAACATCTAATCAACTCCATATAAAACTTTTAATTTTAACAAACTTCCCGGTTTAGGCCGGATTCCAGGTGATCTACTTGTCCGTCGAGAAAATGGTTTTCACCATCGTCCTCAGCATGTCTTCCTACCTCTAACTTGAACATTTAATCAACTTCAAATAAAACTTTTACTTTTAACAAACTTTCGGGTTTTGGCTGGATTCTGAGCGAACTACTTGTCCAATGACAAAATGGTTTTCACCATCGTGTTCAGCATGTCTTTTTACACCATTATCGACTATCAAATTAGTTGTTGTTTCAAAATATTTTGTTTGCCCCTTAATTTCAACCCCCTCCCCCACCCCTAAATGTAGGGCTACAAACCCCATCTACGAACTTGACTGGTCCAACGACCCAACGAATCCTCAGACCAAGTTTCATCAAAAACGCAATTCAAATACAGGAAAAACTGAGTCTCCACTATGTAGGCTACCCCCTGTGGAATAATCAAAGAGACACATACAGACTTTGTTCAAGAAGTGCCCAGCCTGGACAAGGCAACGACTGGAAGCATTCCACTCTTTGAGTGTCGATTGCCATGAGATAGTGAGAAAAGCCAGCTTAAAAGAACTCTCCAGGTAACTTCAGTTGACAGAAAGGATATTAGGTTTTGAGGTAAGAATGCAATACAAAGCGGAAGAATAAGCGATGTTTTCATCAAGTGTTTTATAAAGTGATGTTTTAATAAACTGTATTTTCTGATGATTTTTCACCATAATTGTCAATGAACTTCCTCCCAAGATAAAAAATATAGCACCAACCTGGGATACGCTTGGTACCTAGAGCAGACCTCTGGAGCTTTTCAGCAAATAAAATCCGACACAGATAACAAATTTGAAATTCTCGCCAAATCAAGAGGGTTGTTCTCCATTTTCCTTTGTAAACTTACAACCTCGGCACTGTCTAGGGAACCGGGAGTCGTACTTTATGTCCTACGGGCTACGGAACCGGTAGTTCTCACGGAAACCAAACCATATGAGCTGCGATTCCGGGATCTGACGTCATTAACTAACGGAAACTTGTATGTGCTGGCTCCCATTCCGGTAGTAGTTGGAAATAGCTCACGGAAACTTCATCGCACCAGCTTCTCGTCCGGTAGCCTCACGGAATTGTGTACTCAGAAGCTAGGGAGCCGGTAGTTGATACCGGAAACTGTATAATTGGAGCTTCTGTTCCGGTAGTGTCTACGTGGAATATAAAACTCACGGAATAGTTTGGATGAGAGCTAGGATGCCGGGATTTTCACGGACTTAGAGAAAATAACATTGAAAAAAATTCACTACCGGAACCCATATATTGAGAGCTAAGGTACCGGTAGAAACTACTATTTGCTTGAAAATGACCAGCTCACAAACACAGATGGCTATGGGCTAGGGTTCCGGTAGTGATGAAAACAAAAAATTGAACTCACGTACCCATGTCAGTGCAGACTAGGAAACCGGAAGCAAATATTTTTAACTAACGGAACCCAACTTCTGCTAGCTGGGGTTCCGGTAGGGCAAAAAAAAAAATAAGATGTATAACTGGATTCAGTGGCTGTACCGGACTCAAAGTCCATATTGACACCCGTCCATGAGTTTTTAATTTTATTTTTTGGCACTACCGGAACCGCAGCTCGCAAGAGCTGGGTTCCGTGAGTAAAAAATATTCACTTCCGGTTTCCTAGTCTACACTGACATGGGTCCGTGAGTCCTATTTTTTTTTTTTTTCGTCACTACCGGAACCCTAGCCCATAGTCACCTGTGTCCGTGAGCTGGTCATTTTCAAGCAAATAGTAGTTGCTACCGGTACCTTAGCTCTCAATATATGGGTTCCGGTAGTGAATTTTGTCCAATGTTATTTTCTCTAAGTCCGTGAAAATCCCGGCATCCTAGCTCTCATCCAAACTATCCCGTGAGTTTTATATTCCACGTAGACACTACCGGAACAGAAGCTCCAATTATACAGTTTCCGGTATCAACTACCGGCTCCCTAGCTTCTGGGTACACAATTCCGTGAGGCTACCGGACGAGAAGCTGGTGCGATGAAGTTTCCGTGAGCTATTTCCAATTACTACCGGAACGGGAGCCAGCACGTACAAGTTTCCGTTAGTTAATGACGTCAGATCCCGGAATCGCAGCTCATATGGTTTGGTTTCCGTGAGAACTACCGGTTCCGCAGCCGGTAGGACATAAAGTACGACTCCCGGTTCCCTAGACAGTGCCTACAACCTCAGCAAAACAGTGACCTCCGTCATCAAGGAAGTTAACGAAAGAAACTTCGACAAACAAATAAATGTATGAGTCAGATTCAAACTGTAAACCTCATTGGGTCTAGAAACATTTGGGTCTAGTCTAGACCAGTAGGTTTGTAATTTCCTCTTGGGCTGTTTTTCAGTCTTCTGTGGTTAGTAGTATTGGGTTTGCCCTTTGGGGGTCAGGTTCTAGCCCTATCCTTGTCATTTCAGTTTATGCGGTAACTTTTATAGGTAGACCCCCAAAGCCACTCCATTTATTGGTGCGGAGGTGGCAAAAATTTATGTTATGCCACCCAAGTGCCACCGCCATTTCTCAAATGGAGTGGGATGGCTAATGCTGTTCTTTTTAGACAGCAATACTTTTCGGTGTGCCACTCCGTCTTTTGACAGTGAATAAGTAGGCTAATCAGAAAGACTGTCAGTTACTGTTGATATAAGGTTGATGTTTCATTGAGTATGTCCACACACGATGTCCCGACCATGGTGGTATGTTGACGTTATTGACCCAGGTCGTTTATTATCAAAGAAATGTGAGAGCTAGATCCTATGCTGATCCCATGTGTTGTCGCCATGAATCACTGGCACCAATGAGATTTAACAATTTCCATCTTCGAGAGAAATACTGATTGATTGAATTGAATGTCTACGACAAGCCTTGTTCGTGTTCTTGATATGTGTCTGTCTCTGTTCTTTGTTGACAAGTAAATCTGGTAATGCTTTCTGTGATCTAACAAATTTCTTCTTAAAAAAAAAATTCCCAGAAGCAGGTATTGCACAGAGCCAAAAAATTTTGATGTTGTGACTTAGCTGACTTTCGCAGCTACCACTTTGGATATCGAAATATGAGAGTTTGATACTGTAATGGGTGTAAGACTCAAGCATTGTTCAAATAGGTGTAATAAGCTGAATAGTGCTATATGTGATGTTTACGTTTTAATATACACAGGTGTTCAATAGGCCAAAAAGGTTTTTATCACTGCAGCGATCCGTGTTGCCATGCTGACCAATTTTTAGAGCTTCTAAAGATCAGAAAAAGTCGATATTGTGCCACCTAAAGGTCGGAACTGACAATTTTAGAATTTTAAAGGAGACAAGAATTTGAACCTTCAATGTCGTAAACTTGCTTGACATTATTCAGATTTTTGTACATCGATATTGTGCCACCTAAAGGTCGGAACTGACAATTTTAGAATTTTAAAGGAGACAAGAATTTGAACCTTCAATGTCGTAAACTTGCTTGACATTATTCAGATTTTTGTACATTCAATAAAAATAGCAAACTTATACAGCACTGTTGTCAAAAAAATTTCTAGCCCCCACGCTTTATAGGCTACTGCTATTCATGACCTTTAGGCGGGACAAGAATTTATGCTTATAGTCACTTAAGACCCTCAACTGGTTATCTAATTTTAGTCAAAATACGTTGTAAAGTTCAAAAATTAGTATGCTTTAATCTGATTCTTCTTCAACAATCTGATGATCAACTTCTTCTACATCGGACTCTTCTAGAGAATCTCTCACCACTTTGGCATATGGCAGATTTTTGTAAAGGTCATGATGGATTGGAGAAATAACACTAATGACTTGCAAAAATCCTGCAAATCTTATACTTGGCAGCAGCAAGAGGCAGAGGCTTTGCATAAGCCTTCTTGAGTTCAGACTCAGAGGCGTTTCTACTTCCCATACTAATATCAAACGACTTAAAGTCCGATTCAAAATCATATTTGAAATATACTAAATTGGGAGCATCTTTGCAAACACAAACATACTTGATCTTGTTCCAAAGAACAGTGGTACGGTCAGTTGCCTCTTCTTCTTTTGTATCAAACCTTCTCCAAGCTGGTGGAAGTCCGACCAATACTTGTGATCGTCAATAGCATTAATAGTGTACGGAAACGGGGGGTTAATCCTTGCTAGAAGGTAGATGGTCCGCCATCCCTCGATACTAAATACTTACACATTCTTGGCAGTAGTATCCCCCCCTTGCTGCGTGTGAAGATTCGGTCATTACCGAAAATACATGCATAGCTACCATGAACTGGTTCCTAAACTGTCCCCCAGAACAATCTGTCACAAAGTAGAACCTCCTCACATCAGGTTAAGCCATTCAAGATACAACAACAAAAACTATATCACCTTTTACCTTGGAATTTTTTCTGCTAGCCCAGAACTTATTGAAAACACTCCTTTTCAAGCATAACGTTGGACTATAAAGGAAAGGTTGGACTTAGGAGTAGACGTAACTGACATGATATGTTAAAAATTGATCCACCTAAAAGTCGTAAGCTACCACTTCCGACCTTTAGGTGGGACAAAGTTTTCACATACATCTTTCCAACGGTCTTAGTTGGGACCTTTCACCTCCATATTTCTGTACTCTGGGCACAGAATATGAAAAGGAAAAAAAACAGAACGGAAGCTGCTGCCATCTTGTTTTTGAAAACATTGTCAATTACGACCTTTAGGAGGCACAACGTCGAAGTGTTCTTACTGTCTTAACAGAACAAAACATGTTCTTTTGAAGAAAAGTTGTTTCGTCAACTTTCAACAAAATAGAACTTTCGTGATTCCCGTGGCAGCCCTGACGATGCTGCTCCTTTCCGCGATCTGATTGGCACTGCATAATGGAAATTACAGCCCGGCTCTATTCTCCTTGTTCGTCTTATTACAGCATGCCCAGAGCAAAAGAGGAATCTGTAATAAACCTTATACGACCTAATACGCCTTATAACACCTATTTGAACAATGCATTAGGGACAACAAAAGAATCACAGGGGGGACCAGAAATCTTGGGTCATGCTTAGAGTGGAGCCATTGGGATGAAACTTGGTGGGAAGAACAAGCACAAGCCCTAGATACATCAGCGACTGAACTGGGCCGGAGTTGGGCACTGTATGGGGAGCTAGAGTGTGTGGGGGGGGGTCGGAATTCTCGTAATCGCAAGTTAAGGTAGTTCCAGATGTGCTAGGACGATGAAACTTGGCTTGAACATTAGAGACCTGACACGGTTAGCTTAGAAATAGTCAGTTCCCCGACCTGACCATCGTGGGGGGAGTAGAGGGAGGGGGAATCCGGAATATATATTTCGAGGGTGATCGGATCTTAATGAAACTTGATATCTGGAAAGATCTCGTGTCTCAAATGTCCTATTTAAAGTTCGGAGCTGATCCGCTAATGTATTTTGTTGTTGTTTTTATGTGTTGTATGTGTAATGGCTCTAGAAGCCGTAGTCGAAGTTAAATAATAATAATAATAATAAATGTTAGGGGGGATGTAGGGGAGAACCGGAAATCTTGTGACACGATTAGAGGGAAGCGATCGGGATAAAACTTGGTTGGAAGAGCAAGCACAACCCCTAGATACACCAGTGACAGAACCGGATCGGGTTCGGGCACTGTGGGGAGAGTTCGGGGGGGGGGCCGGAATTCCGGTGATCGCGAATGAAGGTATTTCCAGATGTGCTAAGACGATAAAACTTGGCTTGGACATTAGAGACTTGACAAGATTGGCTTAGAAATAGTCAGTTCCCCGACTGGACCATCGTGAGGGGAGTAGACGGAGGGGGAATACGGAATATTGAGGTATGTATAACTTTTGAACAGGTGATCGGGTCTTAATGAAAATACTTGGTTGGAAAAACAAGCACAAGCCCTAGATACTTCAGTGACAGAACCGGGACGGGTTTGGGCGCTGTGGGGGGAGTTCGCGGGTGGGCGGAATTCCGGTGATTACGAATTAAGGTACTTCCAGATGTGCTAGGACGGTTAAACTTGGCTTGGACATTAGAGACTTGACAAGATTGGCTTAGAAATTGTCACGTCTCAGGTCCGACCATCCCTTAAAGTACTGATCTTAACAGCGAAGTACAAAAAAAATACTTAAGCAAAATCTACATTTTCATGATCATACATTTTTGCCTCAGGGGTTTGCTCAAAAACGAATTGTTAGCACTCTCGAAGTCGGTATCTTAACCGATAAGTTGAACAAATACTTTTGACCAAACAATATATATTCATGATCTCAAAGGGCCCATGATCATTTTTGCGTCAAGGGTTTTGCTTTCAAGTGAATTCCTTAAAGTACAAACAATAATTTTGAGCAAAATATACATTTTCATGAGCCCAATGAGCTGCTCAGCATTTGTGCTTCAAGAGTATTCGTTATAGATGGATCTCTGGCATACTAAAAGTGCGCATCATCACAGCCAAACGTAAAAATAAAAAAGGCTTTACGAACGATACATTCTCATGATTTACAAGGACCATGATCATTTTTATCTCAAGGGTTTTGCTTACAAATGACCAGAACACACCCACGAATTGACGAATTCCTACTTTCATCATCTGATCCTGCCTTGCAAGTGCCATATGAGCTTCCAGCTCTTATTGTCCAGCTCAGGCTGTCAAAACTAGCCTCTGGTGATACCAATTTCGTCTGGGAAACATAGAGAAAGGCAAAAAATAAAGCTAGTACTTCTACTGAGATCACTCAGGACGAATGGTTTAATCATTTTAAAAACGAGTTGACCCCACCTGACCAATCGCTTCGGAGCGAGTATGAGAATATGCTGAACCAATGCCACAATGACTCGAAAGAGGAAGTGAGTTTTGTTGTATCTATGTCAATGGTTTCAGCATGTAAAAAGAAATTATCTAGAGGAATTGATCAAATTTGTGGAATTGACCTTGAGTTGTGTTCTCCTCTCTTTAAAGAGCATCTGACGTTGCTATTCCAGAAGATTTTTTCTTCAGGTCTTGTTCGCGATATGTTTTGTTCTGGTATTGTTACCCCTATCCTAAAGAAAGGAAAGCCTGCGGATTGTTGTACTTCTTACAGGCCAATTACGGTTGCGCCTGTATTGTGTAAAATATTTGAATTGTTGGTTGTAGAGGAAATTAATAGTAAGTGTTACCCCCCCCCCCCCCCCTCAAACCAGTTAGGGTTCAAGAATGGGATAGGTCGCGAACATGCACATTCTGTGACTGCAAATTTAATAAAATAGCGAGGCTCTTGTTTTTGCGGGCCTTGACGTAACGACAGCATTCGACTCAGGAATTCGTGCACAAATTCTGTCAAGTGCTTTTCACAGATAAGTAAATTCTTGGGTTTTACGTGCAACTCGTTCCATGTACAGAAAATCAAATGTGCAAATTAAAGTCCAAAGGGGGGAGGGGGGGTCTATAATTGTTACGCCACCTTTCGCAGTTCGAAAAGGTATACGACAAGGAGCTATTACGTCACCCCCTCTTTTCAAGAAGAGTGTTTTCAGTCCCTCATAGCAGTTCTAAGATTATTAAATCGTACGGAGCTACTGACATTTTTATCACGGCTGCAAAAATTGCACGCTGATTTCCATCGGAAATCTAGTCTGCGTCTGCTGCCGCATCACCAACCGAGTAGACTTTTTTTTATCGATAGTTGGAGGATTATTGTATGTTTTGTATTTTATTATCCTATTGTCGTTTGTTTCTTTTCTTTTTTCTATTTTCTATTTATTTCTACTCCACTCTCCTTTGTTGTAAAACATTTTGTGGGTTATAAATATACTTACTTACTTAAATCAGCTGAGTATGTCGACCTTACCCTAATGTTGAAGCCTTTTCACAGCTTTGGCCTAAATGCCTGAAAAACTTAAAAGATCCACTCAGATTAGGTCCAAGTACTTTTAGTCCCATCTGAACTTTAAATGGAATGCATTCAAGTGGGCAATATTGGCAAAATGATCAGTTTGAAACAGCCTTTAATCAGTTCGACCTGGAAAGATCTTACTTTTCAGTCTAGTCCATCTTGTCATACTTGTTCTATTACATGCTAGACTGTAGCCTACATCCGATTTAATTTCTAGGAATAGCCTATTTACCACAAGCACAGAACCTGTTGTTATTATGGACAATACTGTTGCCTTGCCCTATTACCAGGTACTGGCGACTTGGGATACTGTGTATATTTGAAGGCTGCCTACATAGATGTTTTTAGTAAGCTAGAATATTTAGGTCTAATAGTTAATCATATTGACCGAGTAAAGAAGCCATGACGAAGGCACTTTCAAAAGACATATTATTATAGTTTCAGAGCAATGAGCAAGCGTCAAACCTGAAAGAGAATGGAAGAACATCTGTTAGAAGTGGAACAAGGACCACCTGGGAAGGAAATCTCTCCTGCAGATACAAGTCTAATCTTTAGTCTACCTCTGATCAATGCTTCTGATCATGATACTTCTGCCTACTACCGAGTCTTGCTTGAGGAACATGAGAAGATCAAAGAGGATCTTAGACTGTAAGTAGTAGGCTAGAGTAAAGAAAATATTATGGAGGAGTCGGCTTGAGACATGAGACCGCTCACAGAATAGGCTTGCCCAGTGTGGCACAGCGCACTGACCATGATCGAAGCGACAAATCGAAAGACTGTAAAAAAGGGCCTGCAAAATAATATTGGGAAGTGGTTATATTGATTATGAGACGAGCCTCAAAGTTCTAAAGTTAAGAGTCCCTCAAAGAGAGAAGGCACAAACTGGTTCTGGATTTCGGTCGAAAAATCCTTGACTCGGAAACACACCGCGATCTTCTTCCGGGTTTTGAGACACGCCAAACTCAACATTCCACTAGGCTCAGAGAGAGAACAAAGAACGCAGCAAAGCTGGAACAACCGGTGATCCACTCATCCGAACGGTACCTGAAATCATTTGGTTCGTAATTCCTAAACATTATAATGATGACCTTGAGAAATTGTCAGTAAATTGCTGTGAATAATTTAATTTTGTAAGTATTTTAAATTGTTTTTGACTTCCTCTGTTATTTTTGTATCGACAAGAATATTAAGGTAAAATAAAGTGAATTTGAATTTGGCGTAATATGGCATATATTGGCTGCCACTGACTAAGCCTATGTCAGTAGCCTATATCCTTGTAGTCCAACCCCACTTTGGAAAGTGCTTAAAGATTACAAGAACATGTGTGCCTGTGGCAGTTTAAGACAGTTTTTCAAATGTATCAAACTAAGTAAGCTTTACTTCCTTCTTCAAGTCCCCTCACTTCATCTGAATTTTGTGTCTGCCTGTCCATTCATTCTGTCGGATCCACTTTCACACTGCCTTCTTCCGAACCCCATCCAAAAGCTTATATGGGAACTTACTGTACGTTTTCGACCAGACTGCCGAGATCCTTCATTTGCCAAAGCTATCATCTGTGGGCCTACGTGAAGAAGCAACGTAAAAACCTTTGTGGTTTAGAAAATATCTTATTTTTTCAGTTTTTTCAGTCATCGTAGTCACTGTCGAGTAAGACAGAGCGCAGTTATACAATATTTACCAGTTCACCATTCGGCTAAGGGCTCTAGATGTGTCGCGATTTCCTAAGTATTTAGTTCACTGTTCCGGCTGACAAGAGTAAAGAGTCTCTTTAAAGAGCGTGTTCCACACTTCTAGCAATAGTAACTATTAGTTACTATTCCCCTTCCAACCTCACGAAAAGTTACTACGCTGACCGTTCCAACTTTCTCGAAATAGTAACTATTTGCTTACCATGCTCGGGAGCGCACTAAGTGTGGTAACTACGCATATCTGTAACGTGATTGGTGGGATTCGCCCGTGGCATAATATATTAGAGCGTGTTCCACCCTACTTACCGTGGTTACTACGCATGATGTCACGAATTCTGGCTTTTTGCCGTCAAGGCGTTTTTTCTGTTTTCCAGCAGAATATCATACCACGGGCGAATCCGACCAATCACGTTACAGAGATGCGTAGTAACCACGCTTACTACGCTCCCGAGCATGGTAAGCAAATAGTAACTAATAGTTATTATTGTCAGAAGGGTTGAACACGCTCTTAGTGAGAATAGAAAAACGAGTTCCAGCCTTGACGCCAAAAAGGCAGGATTCGTGACGTCGTGCGTAGTAACTATAATAAGTACGGTAGAACAGGCTCAAACTGTAGTTCCTAACTAGAGTTACTCTTTTCAAGGACCAAGGATGAAAAAAGCAAGTTGATACTGGACGTGAACTCTTTGGAAGATCGTAGAGAAAAAGACGTTAAGGAAAGAGACGAGCAGATAGCTAACTTAGTCAAGGAGAAGTCCGAGCTTCGCAATCATTCTGAGAAAATTCGGCTAGATCTTCAGAGAAAGCTAGAATCTGTAAGAACTTACTTTTCTTCTTGCACTCAGGGGTGTCATGTATGGGAAGGTGAGGGGGGGGGACGCCCCCACCCGAATGTTGTCGGTCAATCGGTAAAGACAAAACTTCATGAAAACAGTCGTTCTTTCTGAAAATCAATCGGTCTATCTTCTGTTTCTTTTTAAAATGGTCGGTTCTTCTGAAAATCAGTCAGTATTTCGTCAAAACTGTCGGGTTTTTGGGATCCCAAAACGTAATTGGAGGGATACCTATGACATCGCAAAAATGTCCGTCTGTCTGTGAGCACGATAACTCTCGAAGGGAATGAGATATTTTGATGAAACTTGTGGTGAGGATTCATTGGGTCAAGAGTAAGGTCAAGTTCGTAGATGGGCTATGTAGCTCTACATTTAGGGGTAGGGGAGGGGGGTTCAAATTAAGGGACACATAAAATACTTTTAAACAGCTAATGTGATGGTCGATTACGGGGTAAGAAGGCATGTTGAGCACGATATTGACAACCGTTTTCTCACCAGGAATCCGCCAAAAACCGGAAAGTTGGCTAAAAGTAAAAGATTTATATGAAGTTGATTAAATGGTCGATTTAAGGGTAAAGACCAGATTTAGGGCCGATTTAGGGGTGAAAACCATTTCGTCAGGAATCCGGCAAAAACCGGAAAGTTGGTTAATAGTAAAAGTTTCATTTGAAGTTGATTAAATGTTCGATTTAGGGGTAAAGAGACACGCTGAACGCGATGGTGAATACCATTTTCTCGCCGGACAACTAGTTCGCCCGGAATCCGGCCAAAACTGGAAAATTTTTTAAAAACAAAAGTTTGATTAGATCACAGATTAAGGGGTAAGAAAGGATTTAATTTAATTTTATAAATAAAGATAGGATGGAAGTGCAATGATTAGAAAGATGAAGGGAAAAAAAATAATTAAGAAATTAAACAATAAACGTAGAGATAGAGGAAAGTGTATGTGACGCTAAATAGATAGGCCGGTCATTTGTTTAGGTTAAGAAAAGAAGAAAGAAAAAAAAAATAAGTTGATAAGACCGTTGGCGTCACCGAGGGCAAGTGGAAGCGTAGTCACCTGGCTAATTCATATTGGACTGGAAGAACAGAAAAGATTACAATCATTTTTACTCGGACATATAATTAGTCCAGAATCCGGTTGTAACCGGATTTTTTTTTTTAAGTCAAACTTTTATTCAAAGTTGATTAGATGTTCGGATTTGACGCTGGATTTGTTTCTGAATTTTCTTTTTCTGCTTGCAGGAAGTCTCGGTCAGTATCGTCAAAATAGATATGGCTTATAGAGGTATATCGGAACTTGATTTTCTCTGATGATTAGCCTGGCGAAGACTGGATCTAGCGAAGACAAGGCCCTATTGTCTGAATCAAATATTAGATTTTTGGGATCCCATCGACACCTTTGGTCTTGTTAGAAGTATGAAGAGAGATTCTTCTGTCTGACGGGTTTAAATTTGGGTAAACTTCTTCTTTGATTAAGTGGTCGATTTGGAGGTAAGAAGACATTCTGAACACGGTGGTGAAAACCATTTTCTCGCCGAACAAGTAGTTCGTCCGGAATCCGGTGAAAACCGGAAAATTTGTTAAAAGCAGAAGTTCGATTAGATGACAGATTAAGGGATAAGAAGAGAGGCTGAGTCTGTATATGACAATCATTTTTTACCCGGACATATAATTAGTCCGGAATCCGGTTAAAAGTTGGTTAAAAGTAAAAGTTTCATTTGAAGCTGATTAAAAGTTTTATTAAGGCAAAGACATGCTGAACGCGATGTTGAAAACTATTCTCTCGCCGGACGACTAGTTCGTCCGGAATCCGGCCAAAACCGGAAAATTTGTTAAAAGCAGAAGTTCGATTAGATGACAGATTAAGGGATAAGAAGAGAGGCTGATTCTGTATATGACAATCATTTTTTACCCGGACATATAATTAGTCCGGAATCCGGTTGTAACCGGATTCCTTTTTTTGTAAGTCAAACTTATTTAATGCTGACTAGATGTTCTTTATAGGGATAAGGGGATACGCTGGATTTGTTTGTGAATTTTCGTTTTTTGTCGGACTTTCGGGCGAAACCGGAAACTTGGCAGAAGTAAAGCAGGAAGTCTCGGTCAATATAGTCAAAATAGAAATGGCCTATAGAGGTATACCTGAACTTGGTTTTCTCTGATGATTAGCCTGGCAAAGACTGGATCTGGCGAAAGAGAAGACCCGATTGTCTGAATCAAATATTAGATTTTTGGGATCCCGTCGACACTTTTGGTCTTGTTTTTCTTGCAAACGGTTGTTATTTCTGCAAAATAGTCGGTAAAAAATGACCAGCCAGTCGGTAAATACCTTGCCCCCCTCCCCCCCCCCTAAAAAAAAGAAGAAGCATGAAATGTATCTCAGAGTTGATCCGACAGAATTCTTGCTTTCGAAGTTTCTATATTACCCACAGTTACGACGCTAATTCAAACCTAAGCTCGCTACAATCGCGATCTAGCGGCGAGATTGGGAACCGCTTGTTTGAGCGCTGTTAAAGTAGCCATAATTAAAAATAAAATACTTATTTGGTGTGTAGATAAAAAGCAAAAACAGAGCTAAAATTTGGAAATGTGTATTTCTTTCTGTGATTTATTGAGGATTGTTACTAAACTTAATAAGTTACCTTAGTTAGTTATCAAACTTAGTAAATGCTAGATATGGGTTATGTTGTTTTGGCGATATCGTCTGATCTGGAAGGTTAGTAATTTTTCTGTTGTGCTCCTTTTTTAGTTTATTTTTCGAACTTGAGCCTTTGAAAATGTGTTTGCTTAATCCTCTTACTTGCCACTTCCACTTCGGAGGTGACACAGGTTTAGTAACCTGCGTCACCTCCATTGGATTATACTGAGAGCGCGTTCCGCCCTTCTAACAATAAAAGGTATTAGTTACTATTTCCGTTCCAACCTCACGAAAAGTTACTACGCTGGCTTTTCCAACCTTCTCGAAATAGTAACTAATACTTAGTATTTGCTTACCATGCTCGGGAGCGTAGTAAGCGTGTTAACCTCGGATCTCTGTAACGTGATTGGCTGGATTATCCCGTGGAGTGATACCGAAAACTTAAAAATGCGTTTCATCCTTGACCGCGTGAAAGTGTATAACCTGTCGCAGTTTTTTTGGGATCCCAAAACGTAAGTGGAGGGATACCTATGACATCGCAAAAGTTCTCCGTCTGTCCGTCCGTCTGTAAGCACGATAACTCTCGAACGGAATGAGATATTTTGATGAAACTTAGTGTGAGGATTCGTTGGGTTGTCAGACCAGTCAAGTTCGTAGATGGGCTTTGTATCTCTACATTTAGGGGTGGGGGAGGGGGTTCAAATTAAGCGGCAAACAAAATATTTTGAAACAGCTAATGTGATAGTTGATTATGCGGTAAGAAGACATGCTGAATACGATGGTGAAAACCATTTTGTCATGAGGACAAGTAGTTCGCCCGGAATCCGGCCAAAACCGGAAAGTTTGTTGAAAGTAAAAGTTTTATTTGAAGTTGATTAGATGTTCGATTTAGGGGTAGGAAGACATGCTGAAGACGATGGTGAAAACTATTTTCTCGGCGGACAAGTATTTCGCCCGGAATCCGGCCCAAACCGGAAAGTTTGTTGAAAGTAAAAGTTTTATTTGAAGTTGATTAGATGTTCGATTTAGAGGTAGGAAGACATGCTGAAGACGATGGTGAAAACTATTGTCTCGACGAACAACTATTTCGACCGGAATCCGGCCCAAACCGGAAAGTTTGTCGAAATTAGAAGTTTTATTTGGAGTTGATTAGATGTTCGATTTAGGGCAAGAAGACATGCTGAACACTTATGTGAAAACAATTCTCTACCCGGACATGTAGTTCGCCCGGAATCCGGCCAAAACCGGAAAACTGTTGTAAGTTTTATTTCTAATTGATTAGATAAGCGATTTAGGGGTAAGAAGAGATGCTGAGTCCCTGTATGACAATCATATTTTACCCGGACATATAGTTCGACCGGAATCCGGCTGGAATCGGAAAATTTGTTATAAGCTAAATTTTTATTTGAAGCTGATAAGATGTTCATTACTGGGGAAAGAAGATACCCTGATTTCGTCTTTGAGCTTTCTTTTTTCGCCGGACAAGTAGTTCTGGTGTTCGGCAGGAACCGGGAAATTGGCAGAAGTGGTAGGAAGTTTTCGTCAAAACAGATATTACTTATAGGGGTAAACACACATGCTGAATCCATACCTGAGTTTGGTTTTCTCAGGTGATTATTTGGCCTTAATCTGCTTCTGAATTTTAATTGTAAAAATGTTCAAGGAGTCTGGCGATGACTGGATCTGGCTAAGACAAGACCCAGTTGTCTGGATCAGATATTGAATTTTTGGGATCCCATCGAAACCTTTGGTCTTGTTACAATAATACATTCTACTTCTACTCTCGTGAAGTCTGCCCGCTACAAGTATCAAATGTAGCGTCTATCTAGTTTCTCCCGAAAACCTCATTCTTCCAATATTTCTCTTCGTAAGTTCAACCTATCAATTGAACTCCCTCTTCTCCATTCTGCTTTTGCCCAACGTTCCCCAATGTATATAGCAATCAATTTCTGCAATTCTGGTGATAATACACCCATCTGGTGTATTATCAGAAAAATCTTTTTCGGTTCTGTTTCAGCGTTCTATTGAATTTCTTGGGTTAAAATAAGTACTTCTACCTGCTGTTTTTTGTGTTCCTTGGATTTTTGTTTCTTTGTTATTTATTTTCCTTTGATTTATATTCGTTTATTTCATCAACCGTGCGCTGATCAAAGCGCGCTTATAAATGTTTACTACAGTGTTTAAGCCCGTTCAAGCTTAAGCTTTGCGGCCGCAGCATTTTCCGGTTGTGTGTTTTTGCTAATTTTTTTCTTCTTGCTAATATGGTGATTTGTGTCATGTAGACTTACTTAGACTTAGGTCTTCCCGCGCCTGGTGGCGCTTAAGGCGACAATTTCTGACCTCCAGGTGATTCTATCTTGGGCAGCATTCCACAGTTCGGTCATCGTGGTTCGACCTGACTTGGCTTCCTTCTCGAAGTTTCTGCCAAGTGTGGAACGCTGGCTACCCTTTGCACGCAGGCCAGAAGGTTTCCAGTACCAAGCGTCGTTGGGAAGTCTGCCTCAGCCATCCGCACCATGTGACCCCAGTATCTCCATCTTCTCTCCCATGTAGACAAAAAAACAACAGATTAATTAGTATTGAATAAATGAAATGGAAATGAAATGAAATATCATAGCCTTTCTATTTCCTTTCAGCTTCAACGGCAATGGGAGGGAGCAAGTAAGGAGAAGGAATCCATAGTTGTGAAGTTTGCGCAGCGAGAGCATTCTTGGCTGAAACTGGAACAGCAGAAAGAAGCGCTAGAAAAGCGGTTATCTGATTTTGGTCGAGAACGAGATTCACTTTTGCAGAAAGTCAAAGCTTTGAACGGGGAGAAAAGCCGAGCCTGTGAAATTGTTGATCAGAAAGTAAGTGTGAACAAATAGGCTACTGCAAAAATAATCCTCAATTGACCTAGGCATCCGGATTGTGATATTTTATGTGCCTTGTTCTAGTAGGTACTATTCTTCTAACTGAACTTTCACTTTTCGAATACCGTCTGGACTTCGTACTCGCTTAATGTTGACAGCGTCTCCAACCACCAGTAAAGATAGTATTGTCGAGCTTTGAGAAGCGTTGTGGGTTCTAGCTGCTGGACCTGATCTGCAACGCTTAGCAAAGGGCTTCACGAAAAATACGAGATGTATACTGCAATTTTCGGGAGGAGAACTGTGAGTAGGTAGAGAACTCTTAAACCTTGCTGATCCCGTTGAAAAGTGTGTTGCCTGCGTAGTTGTATGATAGTTGTACGAAAAAGTTGCATGTCTTGATATGTCATAGTAAAGAATATTATCATTTAGTGTGCCTCAGACTCGGCCAATCTTAAGCAGAAGTATCCAGTATCCTGTCTTGCTATAGTAGTAGTATCATGCAGTAGAATGCAGTAACACGGTAGCCTTGACACAGAAGCATGTAATAGCACTAGTTCTTCAGTTTGTACTGCATGCTAGTTTTTCGTACAACTTCATACTACTATTCTGAGATATATTTTTCATTGGGATTGGGATTATTTCCGACAGCATTATAACGTTCTCGAGAGTTACTAAATGTTCGTGCTAAGTAAGTTGAACAATAATATATTATAAAATAAAAGAAACAAATGCGGGAACAAAACTAGAAATTTTCTTCGGCTGCACTGCTATTACTACAATAGCTTCGTTGCACTCCGGGCTGTTTCTGGTGTTTTGTAACCGATGTCCGGTTCTTCTCTTGAAATGCGTTTTTGTTTCACCTGTGAGTAGTCACCAGTGAGTGCAAAAACGGCCTAAATTCTTGGTTTTGCGCGAAACCACGAAATTTTGACGAAAAATTACTAAGTTCTCAGTACAGCCGAGCTCCCGAGCAGGTTCTTGTTAGTCCGCACTGGTGAGGTAAAACCCGACACCGGTTGGTTCAAAAACGGGTTATAAGACTGGTGAGTAGTCGCCAGCGGATGCAAAAACGCCATATAAGAATAATCAGAGACCACCGGTGAGGACTCCCGTGACAAAGAACGCAGCTAATATCGTTTATTGGAGATAGCGCACGTGTCCATCTCCGGGTGTACCACCACGTTTTGCAGTAATCAATTGAAGAGTTCGGTACACCAAGGAGATAACTCACTTTTTCATAATTTCGAGGTAATTCCGTTCAAAGTTTGCAAAGTTGGTTCTGCTCCTATCTTCGTTTGATGACTGAGATATTAGCCTGCTAATAGAATTTCACCGCCGTCTGCATGCACCCTTTAAAGTACATACAATGACCCTTAACTTAAGTACCATCTGCAACAAGCATTGTTGTATAGCCTTATCAGGTCATTTCTCCCCTATTAATTGCGTGTGTCTAGCTATAGCTTGAAGTTAGCTAATGCACACGCACATCAGAACCGGGTAATAAGGTCCGTCTCTGGTTCCCGGGAGATTTAGGCTTCGACATCCGACCCAGGTGAAACATTTTAGTAAAGGTTAACTTCCGACATCGAGGTGTGTATTGGAAACTAACACCGAGACCTATCCGAGTCGAAGCGAGGTAGAATTATCAAAATATCTACCTAGCCGAGGGCGAGGGCGATATTAACTGCCTCGAGCTGCCCGAGCTTGAAGATCATGCTCGTTCAAAAGCTCTAAGCGGTCTTTCTGAATGTGTATGTACATATTTTGATATACTCTGCCGTTTGCTGAATGTTCGATTTTTCGTGTTTGTATATATGTTAATACGAAGTTCTTGTTAGTTTACTTCTTTTTTTTTCTCGTTGTTTATTTACTCCGCCCACTCCTCTTTGTTGTTTGGCGGGCTATAAATAAAATTCATTCATTCATTATTAAATGGCCAGAAAGGTTGTCTTTCCGGGATCAGCCGAGACGGAGTTGTGAACAGAACCAGTAAAAATTAGCCATGCACAAGACGTTTCTGGGATTGATGACTTCATATCGTCCTCTCCGGAGACTTTTATGACTTCATATCATCCTCTCTGGAGGCTGGTATGACTTCATATCATCCTCTGTGAAGGCTGAAATGACTTCATATCGTCCTCTGTGGAGCCTGAAATGAGTTCATATCGTCCTCTCTGGAGGTTGTTATGACTTCATATCATCCTAGGCTGATATGACTTTATATCATCCTCTTATATCTACCGCTAACTTTCTGTGCGAGGTTGTCCTGAGATAACTGACCGGGCTCATAGGAGGATATGCATTACATATCTGTTTGAGAAAATTTAGAATCGATTATTTCCTGCTCGAAAGGCTTTCACACAAAAAAAATGCCCTGAATGAACTGAAGCTCAAATTCAATCAGGTATCCACGAAGAAACCTTATCCCGAAAAACACAAGGAAACTTAGAAGTGGGGTTACCGCCCCCAGACGGTTTGGGGAACGGATAGTTCACGGTCAGGTTGTTTTTTTATTTACGTTGCCAGTGTTAACAGTAAAATAGGTTCTGGTAGCCTATGGTAAATAAAAGTAGTAGCCTAAGAGCGTGTTCCTCCCTTCTAACAATAGTAACTATTAGTTGCTATTTTCGTTCCAACCTCGTGAAAAGTTACTACGTTGAGCTTTCCAACCTTCTCGAATAGTAACTAATTGCTTACCACGCTCGAGAGCCTAGTAAGCGTGGTAACTACGAATCCTTGTGACGAGATTGGCCGCATAAGCCCGTGGCGCGATATTTTGCGGAAAATAGAAAACTGTATCCACCCTTGACGCCAAGAAGCAGAATCCGTGACTTAACGCGTAGTAACTACGGTAAAAAGGGTGGAACACGCTCTAGGAAAGAAAAGTAAAATATTTTTGCCATAGTTTTTCACGCATTCCGAGTTGCTAGATAAGTGTTATACCGAGTGTGATTTATATAAAGATCTCTTGAAATCGAGAGATCTTTAGTTGAAGTGTGATTTATATTTTAGTGTGCTGAACTTTTGGCTGTAAAGCGAGATCTTTCCCAAATGAAAGATGAAATCAGCGCTCGAGATGCGAAACTTCGGGCGGCTGAGACAAAGCTCAAGGAGGAGAGAGAGAACCATAAGGTAAGCTACAATGGTCGTGTAAGTTGAAACATATTTTGCACTGCCTGGGCTCAGCTTCCAAGTTGTTAATGAGCACTTTGTGAAATCTCTCATAAGATTTTTCCATGTTTTCCTTTCCTTCTTCGATCTCTTTTCCAGACTTTCGAATTTCAGCCGAGGGAAGTAAAAAAAAAGAAGAAAAAAGTCCGAAGCGATAAAGACTATGGAGTACATAGATCGTGATATTTTTGTCTATTTATGAATGAATGAGCAGCACGGAGGTTGAAAAAGATGGAGTATGTGAAAAAAGAAGAAGAAAAGACAACGACTACAAAAACGAAATAACATCAATCTAGATATAAAATCAGACAAATCTTATCATGATAGAATACCCATCCAGGGGTCAGATTATAGACGGTTAATATAGGGTCTGCGACAGAGTACTTCTAAATCAAGTACCGGTTGCGGGATCAACTGCAAAGTTGAAGAAGAAATTTAGCAAATTTGAAGAACAGCTTTTTAGCCGTTTCTTATCCGTAGCGTTTACA
The DNA here is from genome assembly GCA_023053575.1 of Branchinecta lynchi. Taxonomy (NCBI): domain Eukaryota; kingdom Metazoa; phylum Arthropoda; class Branchiopoda; order Anostraca; family Branchinectidae; genus Branchinecta; species Branchinecta lynchi. Next base: position 27,230,185 of record JAKZAP010000008.1, on the reverse strand, counting down.
AGATCCCAAAATAGTGCCACAAACAGTAAATGAGGAAAAGCAACAGCGTTGTAAAACTCTGCAAGAAGCTTTTTAGACATATTCACTTGCAACGGAACAAGTGACGCGTGGGCTCCACGGAGTTTCTTATCAGAGAACATTGAACATAAAACACTTACTACGCTCCCGATCAAGTTCAAGTTCTTTTTATTGGCAAACATATATATACACAACCAACATAGACAAAAAACAAAATCTATTTATTAAACCAATTCCAAAGGGCTCTATGGCCCGTTGGTTGGGAAACAGCTATCTTTATAATAAAATAAAATAACTCACCAGGTGTTCACGCGAATACAACCGACCTCCACATCACCACGCAGCAAAATCAAAATATAAAAAATAAACAAATTCATCGAGAGCCAACACTAACATCTCATTTGTTATTTAGTTACTATTTCGAGAAGGTTGGAACGGTCAGCGAATTAAGTTTTTACGAGGTTGGAACAAAAATAGTAACTAATAGCTACTATTTCTGAAAAGGTGGAATACGCTCAATGTGAACAAAGACCTCAGTAGGCTATGCCAAATATACCGAGAGCACCATCACAGAGGCAGTCCCCCTTTTAACCTGGTGTTCGATTCTGTAAACGAAGTGCCAATGATTCCCTGTCTGCTTTCTACCGTATAAGACTACCGTGTTCTTCCTCATACATTATTCGTTCCACAATTTCGAAAAGTTTCCTTTGTCCGTTCCACAGTTTGAAAAAATCACGTATCCATGTATTTCAGGAAACCCAATCTCGTTTTGATAAGCTGAGCCAGCGTATAAAAGAACAGAAGGAAGAGTTTGACCTAAAAGTGAAAGATATTCAAGATGCCCTCAAGAACTATCAGGCGGCAGAAGCAAATAAAGTTGTCCAGAAAGGTAAGTCCTTTACGAATCCCCACATTCTTCTGTATACCCTAAACCTCCTCACATCTGCCATTATCCCTTAATCCCATGTATTGTTCGATTAATTTATGCCATTGCCTGAAGAAATGCATTCTCGTCGTCTGTTCGTCACGCAAGCTGTTCTCCCATTGGCAGATAGAGAGGCGTGTTGATACCCACTTCCATTAGATTTTTCCCAGTTTGTTTGTTTTCTGAGAAAAAGGTTGATGCACGAGACAGGAATAAGTATCTGTGTTGTTTCTTGGAGCAGGGGTGCATTAAAAGAGCTGGATTTCCCACGAAGACGAAAACTACACATATTGAATATTATAAATTAATTCCTAATAATAATACATAGATGGCACTTAACACAAGGGACATTTACCGTGACCAATAAACTAGAAACAGTTATTTCGGATATAATTTAGAAGTCTAGGACTCCATTGTCGGAGCCACGTAGACATACCAGGACCCACAAGGTGGTGTCTCATGGTGAAAACCAAATAAGACCATAGATATATATGTGAAAACGTTTTATAAGTACTGAGCTGAAAGAAAGAAATGCTCTTCATTCGGGATTTGAACCCAGGACCCTCTGCTTGCAAGGCAGGCGCTCTTACCTTAGTTACTTGATGGGTTGGACCAACCAGTGAAGTATTTTCTTGGGTGTTATCGAAGGGAGGGTCTCATCACGCAAAAGGTTTGAAGAAGCCATGAGGGAAGCCACTGCTACCTATCAAACTCTAGTTACAATCAGCTCGTTAGTTACGTTATCATGTACGTTTGAAGATATTATTTTCAGATGAGGAACGTATGGAACAGTGCGCTAAGCTTATAGTCGAAAAGCAGCAGAAAGAACAAGAGCAGACGAATTATAAGCAACTGATTAAAGAATTCGAAGCCTTGAATAGTTCATACTCCGCCGTTATTGCAGAAAATGGAAGACTACATCAACAGGTGAGCGAAGGAGAATAGCTTGCGTTTTTGCAGATACCATGGTATCTGATACCACGGTCTGAAGTCGTTTTTGCAATTACCGTGGTATCTGATACCACGGTCAAAAGGCGTTTTTGCACTTATCGTGGTATTTGGCCAGTTATCGTGGTATCTGACATTCAGATACCACGGTCTCACCGTGAAAACTGATTGTGGTATCTGAAAATCCATCTCAAGGAGTCTTTCTGTCGAATTGGTACGAGGGAAGTTTTGTCACTCTAGATGCAAGTGGATATCAGTATTTCTTTTTGGATAATTTTTAAAGCCCAAATCCGGCAATTGTCGTTTTTGCAGAGCAACCGTATATCAGATACCATGGTATCTGCAAAAACGCAACTAGTGTTTCTGTTGGTTTGACCCGGACCGGCTACGGGTCTGTGGGAGGGGGGTGAAAATATGGCAAGAGCACTCGTCCTTTTTTTTACAAGTATGGAACAGATTCGGCCTCTGTGGTGGGAATGGGGGGGGGGGGGGGGCTGTCAGACGTACTACGGACCTTGACGTTAAAATTGCCATTTCCGAAATCCGGGGGGGGGGGAGAAGTCCGGAATTTTGTGACATGCATAACGAATTATCCGATCAGAATGACCCCTGAACACTGACAAGAGCACCGCCCCCTTAGAGTCGGGGAATCGGATGGGACTTCGCGGGAAGCAGAAGCACAAGGGATTTGATTGTAAATGACTTTCTAGGCCCTTGAAAGGATACCTCGCACTACATAGTATTTCTGCTAATATATACTGAGATAGTTGACTACATTAAAATTTAGCTATACGTACAGCAAATTACACCCGGCTTCGGCTGTTTTTAGCCATTCTACATGTCCTTTGCCTTGAATTATAATCGTGACAAAATTTGTATAATCTGTCTTCTGACCAATAAGCTTCTTGGAAACGACGGTCGGGATCCTGATACGTCACGAAACTTGAACAAACATGGCAAGCTCGAAAATCAGTGAAATGCCAATAGAGGGCATAGTATGTAATTATTAAGTGTAAAATGTCGAGAGCTTGGATGGACGGATGGAGTACAAGCTCAGTTTTTTTCAATTGCGCATTGATTTGATTGATTGATTTATTGTACTCAGGTACAAAATTTCGTGGTTATCCAACCAAATTGTTTTACCTTTGTCAGGTCATATATACAAGAATTGTTAAAATCGAATTCGTTCTTAAAATAAAAAGTAAACCATAGAAGTTAACACCCGAAATGAAAATTCTCACAAAATAAATAAGACAAACAACATTATTGTAAAAATCCACAAATTTCGGAATTAAGCTATTACAATATCTTTCCCGCTTACATGCGATCGGCATGAGCTTCGGGACTTTGGTGGATACTTGCCTTGGTGGCCTTGGTCGTTCAACCTCAAAATCAAGGGGTAAAAGGGATCGGAGAGTTGGATGTTCAAGGAGTCTCAGTCCAAAATCTTGACACAACTTCTGCCTCATATTAGACAGCGCATCCAGTCCAAAGAAATAAAGAAGGCCAGAGTACGGGATTTTAGGGCCCCCGTGCACAATTCTTAGGGCACGTTTCTGAATATTCTCTATACGATCATAAATCCTTCGTAATACCGGACAAGCATACCTCCACAAGACGACGAACAAACGTACAATACAGACGCAACATCTTTTTTGTCAGGGACCTTAAATTTAGTTATTGTTTTTTACATAACAATAGACGCATTAGCTTTTCTAATCATGCTATCAGTTTGTTGTTGTTTTTTTCATGAAAGATCAGAAGAAACAACCACTCCAAGGAGATTAATTTCCTCCGAGAGGAAGCCATCATCCAACTCAGGGTGGAAACTTGGCTCATCCGATAAATATAAGTCAAAACCGTTGTTTTCCGCATTTACAGCCATATTTGAATCTTTTACTTCCGTTGCTACATCCTGGACTATTGTCATTGCTTGGCTTTTAAAAGATCGATGCAGTACTTCCACAAGCGACAAATCGTCCACGTACTTCCATCTATCATCAGCATCAATTGCAATATCATTTATCATAATAAAAAAACAAAGAGGTCCCAACCCGGTTCCTTGTGGGACAACACAGTATATAGCAGTAGTAGATGAATGAAGGCCTTTATATTTCCCAACCATAAACCATCACCCAACAAATCAGGCATCTTAACCGCACAGTGCAGACATATTTGGACAAACGATACATTTCCATGTTCCCCACGGGCCCATGATCAGATTTGTCCCTGAAAGGTTTTGCTTACAACTAAATTCCTAGCCCCCTTGAAATATGCATCGTAACCGTACAGTGCAAAAATATTCGTGATCAAATGTTGTATTTTTTTTAGGGCTCTTGATAATTTTTGCCTCATAGATTTTGCATTTTTGGTTGAAAAATGAATTCTTAGTGCCCTTAAATTACGGATCTTAACCTGCAAATTGACGGACATGACTATCATATGCTTCGGGGAGCTGGGGGGGGGGGGGGGAGAACCGACCGATATTTTTTGCGGAATGCCCCAGGGTACCAAGCTGGGTCCTTTCTGCTTTTTTATTGTTTTTAACAAAGTTTTGACTACAGTTTATCACCGTTTAAATTTGCCGACGAGCTTTCAACCATTTCGCTCCGTTCACTTTCTCCTTCGGATGAAGAATCACCTCTTTCAGCAGTTTTTGACATATTGCAGCGAGACCTATCCGAAGTTAAACTTTCAGTAACCCGTACGGCAAAAACGTCATTCAGTAATCAGAAATAAATCATGATTTGCATCTATGACATATCATTAAAATCATGACAAAAATCCTTGATTTTTGTCATGATTTGTGAGTGACTATATGTCATGATTTAATGACGGCTAAATCATGATTGAAAAGTCATGACTAATCGAAGTAACAACTAGAAAAATCATCAACAACATGTTCATGATTGTGAACAAAAAAATCATGACTTTAATGTGATTTTTGTGAGAAAAAAAATCAGGATTTTGGAATCACTCTTAATATCGAAAGTCATGACTTTCTTGGTGATCTGTTTTATCATTTCTAAATCATGATATTTAAAAAATAGACAAAATATCATAAATAATCATGAGATATTTATGACAAAAATCAATGACATGACATACGTCATGATTCTTAATAAATGAAGATCATGATTTTTTTGGTGATCTGGTTTTTTTTCTTTTATAAATCATTACATTTCGAAAATCAACAAAATAACTTAATAAAATCATGAATCTCGACACATGACTTACATTTTAATGTTTTATGACAAAAATGTGATTACAACAAGGAATACGAGCTCAGGTAACTATGAGGAGGAATTGTTGAGAAACAAAGATAGGTTCAACTAGAAATACCGAAGCAAAATTATTTCTTCAGTGTGTAAACCATTCTATAAGGTTCAATCTAGTATGATTATCATATTTGTGGGTAGCTTTTAAGCCAGATAGATTTTTCTCAAGGAAGATTTATCTGGAAATTTTAAATCTTGTCTGAGGTTGGTACCTCTCCTGTGTTACTTCACTTATGTTTTGGAAAAAAAAATAGTTCTTCTGTATACTATTATGTATACTATTTTTTTGTTTATTTACATTGTTTTGTTTAAGTGTTTTATTATGTATATTTTACTTTTGTATTTTATTCATACTCCGCTGTTACGCAAAAAGCGGGTCATAAATAAATAAATAAAATAAATATTGAAATTTCTATATTAATTGCTGGGTATAACCAACAATAGTCATGGATCAAGCAATATCATAGGCTAGGCTAACTTGATCTCCTTATAAGCAGGACACACGCCTACAAAAGCGAACAGAGCATCAAACACTCAAATATCACAGCCTGTATTCGTTCCTATCAACGGAGTAGTCCGAAAAATTAAACAAGAATCAAATAATTAAGAAACATACCCATTATAAAATTAGTGCCAACGCCTTTCATCAGTAAATTTTAATCAAATCTGAACCACGCGCTAAAAGCAAAAGAGTCACGGCGCGGCTCAATCCCTCTATAATTTTCGAAATCCCAGTCACGGTTTGGACCAAACTACAAGGAATTACGAGTCCTGCATTCCTCACCCAAAGGCATGATTTAGGTTTGCTGACAACTGACCGACAGGGTAGACAGGAAATCAAACTACTTGGCACGTATGCTGGCACCTGAGAATTGTGGGTTCAACGAAAATAGTGTCAGTTTGTACTATTTCCGGCCAAATTTCCAGACAAGACGAGCAAATGTGGTCTTGGTGATCTTCACTTTTTCGATTTAATGGCAGTGAAATTTGAAAGAAAATGAATTTCACATGAATGTTACAGCGTTTCTCTTGGACAAAAGAAAGAATACACTTTTAAAGATGAGTAAAAAAAAGCTCGCCGTCAACGCTCAGCTGTTAGAGGCCATAAGTAAAATTCGAACATTTTTCTTGTTCAGTTCGCATCACCACAAGATTAGACAGAGGGGCATCCCCCCGCCCCCCCCCCCCCCCCCCCCCCCAGAATCAAAGTTCCCTGCATATATTTGAAGCGCATCGTTTTAGATGAGTTGCAGCACCAGTTTCTAAAAACTTCCCGATATGATCTGTTTGTGATTCTGAAAATGACAAAGACTTAGCCACAGCTGTCAGAATTGATGGTCATGATTTATTTTGATCTCCTGTATCATAAGACTTCTCAGTATGCCCTGTTTACGATTTTTAACATGACGAATACTGAATCACAATTTTCGTAATTCGTAATTATGATTTTTGATGATTTCCCGTATCTTAAGAATTCTAGCGCTATGATCGTTCGTGATTTATAAGATCACGACGGGTTTAGAAAGTGATTTTTCATAATCATAAAACTTCCGAATGTGATTTTTTTATGACTCTGAAACACAGAATTCAGAGCTGTCAGAATTTGTTTTTATGATTTTTGATGATTCCCAGATCACACAAATTTCAAGTGACGTGATCTTTTCTGAGTGTCAAGATCATTACGGCTTAGGTTAGCTTTGAAATGATGCCTTGATGATTTCGGAAAATCATAAATCTTTTCAATATGATCGGATTATGATACGATACGAATTTATTAGGTCAAATAACATTTTAATTAAATTAGACCCATCAATAAATTATAATAGATAATGTCACTCACTCATTAAAAGGCTTTTCAAAATATTGACGAAAAGAAGATCTGTACCGGTTTGAAGCTGATGGTTTGCAGGGCTCTAATTTATTTTGATGCCTCGCGTTATATCTGGTTCGTGCCGGTTTCCGGTACCAAATCACGATGCTTATTTGATTGTAGCATTTTATTCCCGCATGTCATAGTAAGCTGGTGACGCCGGGCAACAAGGCTTTCTATACCAAAAAGCTTTATAACTTCTTCATAATTCGTGTACTCTTGGCCCAATATCACACGAACAGCTCTCTTCTGCACATTCTCGAGGTCATTGCTTTGTTCCTTACTCAACCCTGGATGCCACACAGGTCAAGTATACTCTAAAATACTTAATATATACAATTTGTAAAAACTTAAAAGTGATGGACGACTAAAACCAAAACGCTTTGTAGTTACTAGATTCCTTAGTGCTATATTCGCCTTCTTAATAATAGTATGTACATGATCCGACCATGACATCTTTCAGTTAAAGGTCACACCACTTAAAATCATCATATTATTTCCAATTGGCATATTTAGATCTCCTTAACTAGCAATCTCATTTTTTTTTTTAAGAAACTCTCGTAACTGCTGACTTTTTCTTGTTGATTTTGAGTCGTTTTTCCTCGCAGTCTGACTCCAGACGACGAATTATCCCATCCGTACTAATCACGGATTCAAGCTTTTGAAGTATCAGCAACGACAAGTCGTCTGCAAACTTGGCTTGTTTTGTATGCCATGTTGCAATCATATTACACAGTATTAAAAATAACACAGGCCCTGTTTTCGTTCCTTGGGGTATTCCGCAAAAATGTTCAAGAGAGTCCGATAATGTTCAAGAGAGTCCGATAGTACCCCATCAGCACTAACTCATTGCTGACGACCGTGTAAAAAAATGTAAACCATCCGAACTAGAAAAGCTCTAAAATCTGTCATTAACTCGAGAATGTCCGGGTGTTTGACTTATCGAAAGCCTTTTCCAGATCCGCTTGCAGGATTTCGATGAATGCATTTTTGTTTTCCAAATCCTCCGAAGCTTCTTCCATAGTTTTAACTAGGTAGTGACCTTTGCTTGAGTATTTAATGAATCTGTATTGACAGGGGTCTACTTTATCACAGAAATCTTCTAGTAACCATTTTTTCAGGAAATGTTCAAAAACTTTAGAAACAATAGGGGTTAGGGAAATTGGTCGCAGGTCGCTCACTGTGTTCGGATTCGAAACTTTTGGTATCGGTGTAACCACTGCTTTTTATGGCACTTGCCCTTCCGGCCAAGTGCCATATACCGATCACTTTTCCGTCGGTCGGTCGGTCGATGAGTCCGGTGTTTGCGAGTTAGGGTACTTCCAGATATGCTAGGACGATGAAACTTGGCAGGCATATTCGGGACCCGACCAAACTAAGTTGGAAATAGTCACTTGCCCGATCCGACCATCGTGGGGGGAGGGAGGGTAGCCGGAATCCGGAATTTAGTGGCAAGCATAATTTTCGAACGGGTGATCGGATCTTAATGAAAGTTGATATTTCGAGAGACGTCATGTCTCAGATGTTCCATTTCAAGTCCGGGCCGAATCCGATGAATGTGGGGGGGCGCAGGGGGGGGGGGGCGGAAATCATATGACAAGCTTAAAGTGGAGGGATCGGGATGGAACTTGGTGAGAGGAACAAGCACAAGCCCTAGGTACATCATTGGCAGACGCGGACGGGATTCGTGCACTGCGGTGGTAGTTGGAGGGGGGGGCGGAATTCCGGTGATACGGAGTTAAGTTACTTTTAAGTGGGCTGGGACAGTGAAACTTGGCAAGCGTACCAGGGACCCGACCAAACTAACTTGGAAATTGTCACTTCCCCGATCCGACCACCGTGGGGGAGTGGAGGGAAGGGGAATCTGGAATCTAGAGGTACGTATAACTTTGGAACGGGTGATCAGATCTTAATGAAACTTGATATTTGGAAAGACCTCGTTTCTCGGATGTCCCATGTGAAGTCCGAACCAGATCCGATTATTGTGGGGGGGGGGGGGGGGGGGGTCAGGGGGGAGCCGTAAATCTTGTGACACGCTAAGAGTGGAGCGATTGGGATGAAACTTGGTGGGAAGAACAAGCACAAGCCCTAGATTCATCAGTGACAGAACTGGATCGGGTTCGAGCACTCTGGGGGGAGGAAGGGGGGTCCGGAATTCCGGTGATGACCAGTTAAAGTACTTTCAGATGTGCTAGGACCATGAAACTTGAACATTTGAAACTTGACATGGTTAAAATATTTTTGCCTCATGGGCTTAGCTCACAACTGAATTTCTTAAAGTACAAATGATACTTTTGATTAAAATATACATTTCATTCTTCCGATGAGCTCATCATCATTTTTGCTTCAAGAGTTTTGATTACAGATGAATTTCTAGCGCCCTTAAAGTGCGCATCATCACAGCCAAATGTATTACCAAACGATACGTTCTCGTGATTTCCAAGGACCCATTATCTCAAGGGTTTTGCTTACAAATAATCACAACAAACCCACGAACTGAATAATTCCTACTTTCATCCTCTGACACAGCCTTGCAAGTGCCATATGAGCTTGCAACTCTTGTTTCAAGTCAGCCGGAAATTTACCACTCAACAGACCCTGGTTGATCAAGGCTGTTAGGGGTTCGGCCAGAACTGCATCATTTTCTTTTTGTAGTGCTGCTGGAGCATCTCCCGGGTAAGTTGCTTTATTGGTGTCAAGTTTCTCGAGCATCTTTGCAACCTCATGAGGTAATACCACTGGGATTTCCGAGGGATCCGGTAAGGGCAGAATACTTGAAATCGGAGTATTACTTTTACATATGCTTGCAAAGTAGCTGTTGATAGCATTTGCGTCAAGCTTATTCCCAGCCTCGTCATACATATTTACACTTTGTTTTGTCGAGGAGTCAGGGAGAAGCCGTATCCCTTTATAGTAACCTGAAGGATTTCATTACATTAGCTCGCTCATCTTTGAGCCGTAGGACTTTTCGGTAAAAATGATTTCGGTAAACTTTCGTAATTCGTGGTTACGATTTCTTATGATTTCCCAGGTCACAAAACTTATATCACTACGATCTTGCATGATTTGTAAGATCACGACTGCTTAAATGATCATAGAAGTGATTTTTTAATGATAATTCAAGTCACGAAGACTTAATCATAAATTCCTAACTCCTGTTCATGACTTATTATGATTTAGACAAATCATTAAAATAAATTATCGTGATTTTTCTGATAAATAATTATGACTATTGTCTGATCATGATTTTTGTGTGACATCAATGTCATATAAAAGGAAAATCATGATTTCTCCATGATTTATTTAATGATAAAACAGGAAATCATGATTTTCTCATGACATTTTGATGAGTTTTTCCGTACCGGAAGCCGTACAAATAGTGTTGTACTCAGACTGTTTTGTTTTTAAATGAGACCTTCTTGAGATTGAGGATATAGGTCTAGAGTCCAAAACAACAGTTAAACTCCTCGGTTTGTTGATTGGTGGTGACCGTAAATGGAGTTCCCACGTGCAGTATGTTACCCGAAAAGCAGCACTCTTCATTTCGTTCGCGGTTCTGAGACGTTTTGCAATTCCGTCGCGTGATTTACGCAGTATTCACTGCAGGGACATCCGACATTGCCTGGAGTATGCTTGTCCGGCGTGGCACCCAGGACTAACGCACAGACTGATAGCCATTCAAAAAAAGGTTGTTAAGATTATGCTCGGCCCAGGTTATCTTTTTTACGAGGATGGCCTGGTCATGCTTGACCATCCAACCCTTGCTGAAAGGCGGCATCAACTGACAATAGCGTTCGGGAGCAAGTGTCTGGCATCACATGTGCATCTTGCCATTTTACCTGACTTTGAGACTGGTAGTGTTCCAGCGACCTAATATTAGTTACGATCGTTACTATTCTTGTTATTATTGCCGTTCCAGAGCCCGCCGTAATAAGTAAATTGGCTCCTCCCACTTATTATTTTCGTTCCACGACTGTTACGATCGCTAAAATTTACTTATGATGGTCGCGAGCATCATAAGTGATAATAACTATCGGTTCTGCAGGAACTCCCGTAAGAGTGATGACGTATGTTCGCGTTGTTATTATTCTCGTTCGAGAGAGCGTGATAACTGCCAGAATACGGCGCTCGCCCCTCCTCTTATCATTGTAACTCGTAATAACTTCACTGGAACGCTACCTTAGTCATATAGCGTATTGTAACGATCGTAACAGTCGTGGAACGAAAATAATAAGCGGGAGGAGCCAATTTAATTATTACGGCGGGCTCTAGAACGGCAATAATAACAAGAATAATAACTATCGTAACTAATAATAAGTTGCTGGAACACTACCTATAGCAAATAGCAGGCCCAATACGCGTCAGAGACAGAGGGACTGTGCTTCCCAGAGACTAGAAAGACCGCCCGTAAACTCGACTGATTGTTACCTGAAATCCTTTGTACCTTATTTTACCCAATATTTTAATGTCTGCATGTGTCTATAGATGGAATGTCTACTTATGTAATTGTCATTTGTTATTTGCGTGAATGTCGATCCAGTACCAGCGTGTATAACACAAGCTATTAAGGAAATACAATACATATTATTTATTATTTTACAGTGCGAACATTAGTTTATTGAAATGATTCTAGCATTAGTATTGAATGTTCCGCAGTAATTGTTACATTAGCTTTTCCAACCTTGTGCAGCTTTCCACGACCAACCCCGAATGTATGACTGTAGAAGACTGTCACTTTTGACACACCTCAAAATCACCTCCACTAGAAAACCGAACGGTTTCAGTAATTAGAAAGGTGACAATTATCGGTGTTGATACATGTCTGTCAGTAGGACAGTGAGTAGTCAAAAGACGCTCGTATCATGTAATCTATTTCTAGGTTGAATCACTATCAAGTGACCGGCTGCGGCTTGAGGACACCCTTTCAACGTTACAGGCGTTAGTTCACGAAATTGAGGTTCAAAACTCTACATATCAGGTGCAGATTTCCGAACTTGAGACATTGAAAATCCAGATAGCTATAGAACAGGAGCAGTGCGAAAGTTTTAAAATTGACGTTGCAAGATTGAGTGAACAGAACATTGAACTAAAGGAAGAATCCGACTTGTGCCGAAGGAAAGAAGGTGAAGCGCTGAGCTATAGCCAGAAGCTAACGGAAATGAATGTGCAACTGCAGTCGGACTTGACAACCGCGGAAACAAAGGTATGTGCTTTTTTTCTTGTCTTGTGTCATACTTCTTCGTGTGTATACTTCATAATGCCGGGTACTGCGAGAACAGTCACGAGGAGCCATATGGTTGTGACAACTCGTGCTTTATGTGACATAGAATTAAACAAAAAAACGGTTCTTTTGTAATACACCAATTAAAACAAGACCAAAGGTTTCGATGGGATCCCAAAAATTCAATATCTGATCCAGACAACTGGGTCTTGTCTTAGCCAGATCCAGTCTTCGCCAGACTCCTTGAACATTTTTACAATTAAAATTCAGAAACAGATTAAGGCCAAATAGCTAATCACCTGAGAAAACCAAGTCCAGATTTGGATTCAGCATGTGTGTTTACCCCTTTAAGTCATATCTGTTTTGACGAAAACTTCCTGCCACTTCTGCCAATTTCCCGGTTCCGGCCGAACTCCAGAACTACTTGTCCGGCGAAAAAAGAAAGCTCAAAGACGAAATTAGGGTATCTTCTTTCCCCAGTAATGAACATCTAATCAACTTCAAATAGAAATTTAGCTTATAACAAATTTTCCGATTCCAGCCGGATTCCGGTCGAACTATATGTCCGGGTAAAATACGATTGTCATACAGGGGCTCAGCATCTCTTCTTACCCCTAAATCGCTTATCTAATCAACTAGAAATAAAATTTTGACTTCCAAAAGTTTTCCGGTTTTGGCCGGATTCCGGACGAACTACATGTCCGGGTAGAAACTTGTTTTCACATAAGTGTTCAGCATGCCTTCTTGCCCTAAATCGAACATCTAATCAACTACAAATAAAACTTTTAATTTTGACAAACTTTCCGGTTTGGGCCGAATTCCGGTCGAAATACTTGTCCGTCGAGAAAATAGTTTTCACCATCGTCTTCAGCATGTCTTCCTACCTCTAAATCGAACATTTAATCAACTTCAAATAAAACTTTTACTTTCAACAAACTTTCCGGCTTGGGCCGGATTCCGGGCGAAATACTTGTCTGTCGAGAGAATAGTTTTCACCATCGTCTTCAGCATGTCTTCCTACCCCTAAATCGAACATCTAATCAATTTCAAATAAAACTTTTACTTTCAACAAACTTTCCGGTTTTGGCCGGATTCCGGGCGAACTACTTGTCCGATGACAAAATGGTTTTCACCATCGTGTTCAGCATGTCTTCTTATCCCATAATCGACTATCACATTAGCTGTTTAAAAATATTTTGTTTGTCCCTTAATTTGAATCCCCTCCCCCACCCCTAAATGTAGAGCTACAAAGCCCATCTACGAACTTGACTGGTCCGACGACTCAACCAACCCTCATACCAAGTTTCATCAAAATATCTCATTCCCTTCGAGAGTTATCGTGCTTACAGACGGACGGACGGACGGACGGACGGACAGACGGACAACTTTTGCGATGTCATAGGTATCCCTCCACTTACGTTTTGGGATCCCAAAAATCATCTGTTTTGCAATCTCTCATGACCCGCGGATAAGTTAAGAGTCAAGGTTTTTACCTCATTGTTTCACAGATCTTAGTTTGTTTAATCTTTAATACTTTGTATGCCATCTTCTTGGCTGCAATCTTTTGTCGTGCCTCCTGCACGATTGCCGACATTTTTGTTGTTGCTGAGATTAACGACAAAGAAGTCACCGAGGATAAACGACGACAGAACCGGGAAAAACACTTGGAGTTTCGTGGCTATTTAGCTTTCACGCAATTCAAGTATGATTTCAGAAGTTAATTGAATAGTAGGAGAGAAGTGTTCCACTCTTGTTCTCTTATTGGTTCCCACCTTTTTTGTTTGTTTTACCTTTAAATCCCTTAGCGTGGATTTGAGGCTCCAAGAGGTCTCGTGTGGGAGTCTTTTTGTCTTTTCTTTTTTGAAAAGGTTATGTAAACTTGATAGGGACGTTTTCAGTAAGTGTCTGGATGGATTCGTCCTTGTTCTCGGGCTTCGACTGGTATTTGGTTGATTGATCATGGCACAAAACCGAAATAGTGTGTTATTACATCTTACGATACAAGTATCTTATGTCCCAAGAATACGGAATCACTAATTAAAGCCCGTGAGAAGAACAAGTTCATTTTCTAATTGTGAGAAAGCTACACTGTCAGAAATCTCATGACTGACAACAGAAGGATGCGCGGTTTCAACAGACAGTGCGTAAAGGATAACACTTGGGATGTGATCTGCTGTGTTGGAAAACGTTATACATGAAATGTTATGCAAAACAAGCATTGCCAGGAAGAACCGAAAAAGCATCACTGACCTTTGTGTTTGCCGTTATGATGTCGGAAAATTCAGCAGATGCTTTTTGGTGATTTTTCGGCTCTTCCTCATGGCAACACTTGTAATGCATAACATTTTCAAACAAAACAGACAACATCCGAAGTGTTGTCTGTTGAAACCGCGCATCCTGTTATGGAACTTCTGACAGTGTAGGAGCCTAAGCAGGGCAGAAGAGTCCCTCATTGAATTATTGTTGTTGGTCAAAGTTAGTTTCTTTTACACGCTAGTGGACGATTAGAAGTGTATTAATTTTCAGGCTGAAACTTGCCAAGAGGAGTGCAGAACCCTCGTGGCAGATCTAGAGTTCTTGCGTAACCAGTTGACTGAGAACCAGAAGAAGCTCGAGCTGGAAGCGAAGAAGCGGATGGAAGAGACGCAACTCCTTGCATCCAAAGTTGCCGAAAAGTCTTTGGAAGTAGAGTCACTGCGTGCGACCATCGGTGACCAGGCTGGAGAGATGTCAATCATGAGGAAAAAGCATGCAGCTGCGCTGAAGGTGATTGCCAGGGTTTTTTTAATTACACATATAGAGTATGTAGATAAGCGTGACAAGCTCCAATTAGAAGTTCTGTGTGTTTAATACTGTTTTTTTTCTTGTGTTTTTTTGTTTGTTTATGCATTTGGCGGGTTGTAACCAAAATATATATATTTTTCCTTAAAGAACGTACATGCATATACACCTGACAGGCTGCGTCTGTACTGACTTGAATCAAGAATGCATGTTTAATCTTGGTAGGGCAAGAGATGATGCTGCCTAATAGTGAAGTCGCCTACTTTTTTCGACACTGATGATTTCGAATAATAGTTTACGATTGTGGAAAACTTCAAGTTAATCCGAGAATTTGGAGAATTTAGTTTAATATAGTTTATAGTATTATCTAGTTTTACTTAGAGCCCGATGAAAAATTTTTAGCCTGCGTAGTTGAGTGATAGTAGTACAAAACAGTTGTATGTATTGATATGTAATAGTAAAGAATACTATCATTCAGTATGCCTCAGACTGGGCCAGTCGTAAGCAGTAGCATGCAGTAGAATGCAGTAACACGTCAGCGTTGACATAGAAGCATGAAGTAGCATCAGTTCGTACTGCATGCTACTTGTTCGTACAACTTCATACTACTATTTTGAGATAAATTTTTCATCGGGAGTATATTCCCTTTTTACTAGAGCTGACAAAAAACTAACATAGGCCTATTCAAGAGGTTGTATGTTCATCCTAGCTAGCTCTGTAACATATCTAGTTCCCAGGTCTAGAGACAGCTGTATATTTTCTGTACAATTCGTCACTCCTGTTATAAGGCGTTTTTAGCGGTTCTTCTGTTTATCAATTGTGCTGACCAACAAACTACTGTTGTTCGCCAAAATGTCCCTGTTGATCAACAGAGGTGAATCTTCGCCAGAACGCTCTGTTTGAAAAATCTGGCTGATTACTCCACAAATTTACCAACAGACTTGATCAATAACACTTTCAGTTGTTGGTCATTTTGACCAACATTGTTGGACACAGAGGTTTCTGTTGGTCGCTAGAACGCACTGTTGATCAACAATCAATGTTCAACCGCTAAGAAACGCCTATAGTTAGAGCGCTTTGTCGACGGTTTATTTTCTGTTGTAGGAAATGTCGAGAGAAATTTCCCGTGTGAGGCGGAAAGACGGTA
Organism: Branchinecta lynchi; assembly: GCA_023053575.1. Classification (NCBI taxonomy): domain Eukaryota; kingdom Metazoa; phylum Arthropoda; class Branchiopoda; order Anostraca; family Branchinectidae; genus Branchinecta; species Branchinecta lynchi. The sequence continues at coordinate 27,213,997 of JAKZAP010000008.1, read as the reverse complement.
CCGAGTCAGTTTCCAACAACTCGCATGGTGACGCCAATAGTCTGGGCTCACGTGCTTCTTCCAACAGCTCACTGAATACCGTCGGTCTTCATTCCTCCGTAAGTTCATCGTTAAGTTTGTTTGCGTGCCATTTTGTTCAGGAGTGAACCCAGAAACTGATATACTCTATCCAAAACACGCCAGCTTGCTCGTCATGAAGAACGATAAAACTCGCCCTAACGACTCAAATCATGTGTCGACCAATAACGGCGGTCGGTGGGGACAGCTGTGGTGCCACTTCCTGCTCTTCCGCTAGGTACATGGCGATTTGCATCGGCAAGGAGAGTTAGTCATCAAGAATATTCCTTTTGGAGCGGTGAGAGCATTGAGCAGATTATGGTGAAGGGCCAGCTCCTCCACGCATGCGTAGCACACGATCATCATAAAGGAGTGGACGTTGTGTCAGTGTTAGAGTGTAGCCTAGGGGTTTCTTGCAGCTCTACACTAAGAGCGCTCAGAGAAATAGGGCACAGGGTATTCTCAGCCTCTTTCCGTTGTCACGAAAAGGGAGACGCCTGTTCTCTAATAAGACTATCGGCTCTAGATTTATTGTCAGATGCTTAGCAGTGTGGGTGTTACAGCCTCTTTTTCAACTTACGTTTCTGACTTTAAAGTTTAACTAAAAAGCAAACTTATTATTGGATCATTTGACTGAACACACTGCATTTCAGGATTGTGTGAGAGATTTTTTTTTTTTTTTTTCTCTATTTGCCCTACGATGACGTTCAGAATATCTACGCTAGTCCTCGCAATGCAAGTTTCTACTATGACGCACAAAAATTGATTCTCAGTACATATGCGGCGTTGCAGTGGCAGTGATCAGCTTACGGATGGTAGCTCATTGCGTGAACACTTATTTTTCGTAGACCGTACAACACAGATACAAGCGCATAGAGCATGTGTATCAGACAAGGAAATTCTAGTGTTTGAAAATCAATTATTCGTGAATAGCGGATCAACGAAGTAACGTATTTTCGTCGGGTTGTCGGGCCTTGTTTAGGTGAATAAGTGATGGGTAACTAGATTGTGCTATTGAAGACCTTTTCAGTTAAACTTTAAAGTCCTTCTCCCATCTTCCCTTTACTTTGCAGGATCACGGCAGTCGCGAACTTTTCAACTTCATTCTTTTATTTTTGATAATTGCATCCACACTGTGATTCTGATTCTTGATTCTGGAAACCCCGAATCTTTTAGTCTAAAAAAAAAGTAGTGACCTTGTTTCTTTTCTTTATCGCACTATTTTCGAACGTGCGTCACAAAATTGATTCATGAGATCCGTCATTTATTCGAAAAACTGATCTACTCGAAGGATATTCTTGCGGGGCCTTGATGCAAAGTTTCTGCTGAAGCAAAGCCGCTAATACACTGTAAAAAAAATCTTGCAGTATTTGCTACTGGGATTAATCTTGTCTTTATTGAGATAATATTATTCCTAATTCGGATTAATTTTATCCGAATAGAGATAAGATTAATTCCAGTAGCGAATTCTGCATCCTTATTCGGAGTAACTTTTTACAGTGTAGTTTGAAAAGGCCTCATATGTGAAGCATAACTATATAAATATACGTAATATGTAATGTAATGTAATGTTTATTTTTCACCCATCGTACAGGAAAGAGAAAATGATGGAGTATAAAAAAGAAAGAAAGTAGAAAAACACAGAAAAAAGATCACACAACAAAGAAAAACAAAAGGCAAATCACTGAGGGAAAAATCACACTTATGAATCACAAAATGTCAAAAAACAATCCCTTGCCACTCATGGCCGCTCTTACTGCATTTTACTCGTTGACATAGCTCATCGAGCTTTTGAATCGGGTCGACGATACCGTATTTATTGGTCATGTAGGTATTGCGCGTCCAAGGAGGAAGAAGAAGAAGGTATTTTGCGAATTTAAAGTAAATCCGTTTAATTTTTAGTCGGTCCGTCGCATTTAAAGTTTCAGAAATGTTCAGATATGTTCCACTAGAGAATCAACCAAGACCTGTAGCAAAGGTCACCTAACCCAATTTCCTCCAGGACTCAGCTAACCGGTCATCTCCGTCCCCTACTCACACTCACCCACACCCCGCCTCCACACCAGAGGAAAACGGTCATGTGTTCCACCTCGAGGACTTGACTGACAAGCAGCAGTTCCTCGTCGATAAAATTGTAAAACTTCAGCGCGCCAGTGCCAGAAAAAGTGAGAAGATCGACTTCTTGGAAGAGCACGTCCGGACGCTTACAGGGGAAGTTCGGAAGAAGAATCGGATTCTTCTCTGTTACTTTATGAAGGAAGAAACAGGGGGTGTCACATCCGAAAAGAGCGACCGAGCCAAGGTAAGCCCTGGCTGTCATTGTATGACGGGTGTTATGATGGTTCTTTCCATGAGGCTCTCTCATGACGAGAACTCAGCTTACCATAAATACCTGAATGGTACCCATTTGTACCGGTTAAGCCAAACGCCCGAAGATCTGGTCTTTGGCAAGCCTATGCCAAATCCAGAGCAAAATAACACTAGACAGTAGTGCCAAGACTTATGCTTTCCATGCTTTGCAAACGGGGCATACTCATAGCGCCGCCGACTACGCTTGCGGCATTTAAAGCGAGACAAACTTGCTGATTTCAAAATTTCTAGTAAAGCAAAGGTGCAGTCTACACTCACCGAGGAAACAGGAGAGGCTGTCTCATTTTTTTTGCTGTGTTCAGAATGTGAGTTATTAAAGCCAGCACTGGTGCACGAATGGATGAGTTTATGTAGGGACGTTCTCTATCGCCAGCGGTGCTAGTATCGCTGTCATTTGAGTGTGTGTCAATTTTCTCAAGTCTTGGCGCTACTCCCTAGTGTTATTTTACTCTGGTCGCCGTGCACTTCGTCGGTGCACTCTAACTGTACAAAGGTTTCAGAATCTGGACGGAATTCAAAGCATTTCAACATTTCTCGTTGTTTAGGGTGTCCCAGCTCTCCCTAACCAATCCGACTTCGGACATAGCCTATCTGAAAATCAGGGCTTGTGTGTAGTAAAACTATAAACCATCTCCCCTCATCGTCCAGGACATGTCTGGATAGTGCTACCAATGGTGGTATGGAGTGAATTGATATGTGGTTTTTATTATAACAGGAAAGGGAATGTACGTTGCTGTAGTTGAAAGTGAAGATGAAGAAAAATCGAATGTCATTAGTCAGTTTAAGACAAGTGCGGCAAGGCGAGGCATATTATGCTAATACAAACGCAATAATAAACAAGAGGCTGCCCTTGAAACTGGGTCCTTTTTTACCAACCATTAATGAGAAATCTCACTTTATCGTCTTCATAATTATATGCCTTAGTTTTTCTGCTTCGTTTTTTAATTTACAAGTAAGGAATTGGCCGCAACATTACGTCATCTGCTGCACCACAAACTTGGCGCTTGGGTACAGATTGTATTGATAGAGACGGCCCTTGGCAAAATAGTGGTTATTTTCATAGGTCTACAGTAGGCTTGGTGCCAGTTCACCAAAATAAAATTCACGACCCCAAGTAGCTAAAAAGGACTAAAGTACTACGTAAATAACAATGTGTCTTTCGAAAAATTACGAAAGTTAATTTACCTCTATCTCGGTTGATGTCGGAAGTCAACCTTTAATAATCTAAACAAGACTATTTTCTTATATCCTGTACATGGATACTAAATAATCGTGAAAGAATTCAACTCTCCTAATCGTTCTTCCCCCGAGATCCTTCGTGTAAGATATCTTGCTTGTTGTTTCACCTGGTGGACTGATTCCTTCTCACGGGTTAAGTTTTGTATTCAGGCGGCTTTGGCTTCCATGTTGATTTTGTGCATCTCAGTCTTTAAAGGACCCCTCGCACTATTTACTCTTCAACTTACAGTATTTAAAAATATTTTGAATACCTTAAACCTAGGCTGTGCTTTCAACAGATAACCGACGGTTTTGGCTGTTTTAAGCCTTTTCTGAGACCCGTTGACTTATAGCGAAAACAGGGAAACAATTTACATAACCGTTTTTTCTGATGAAAAAACTCCTCGCAGACAACCGTTGACAGCGTGATACACATCGAAGGTAGTGAAGCACGGCAAGTGAGAAAATCAGCGTTGTTTTGTTAGAGGGGTTAGAATGTACCGTACGAAATTGGAGTCTGTGGGCTTAGAAACATATGGAGTAATTATGGAAGTATGTTGCGTCAGTATTATATGTAAGAGAAGTCCTTTAAAGGTACGTACGCACAAAGTGCGATTTCTCCACCGGATGCGTATTTTCTCCTTCGCTCCGAACTTCTGATGAATTGCCTGCAGGTTTCCCTATAGTGACGCTAGTTGTTGTTTTTTTTCTGCATGCAAAATTTTAATGGACTATGTGTGCACATACCTTATTAGTGAATATACCGTAACTCACATACTCTTAATTTTCAAAAGCTCACGCAAGCAAAGAAGCTAGCTTCGGTAAGTCCTTTATCAGCTGTCATTAGAGAATGATTGTAGCATCTGTCTTCTGGGTTGAGACAGTTGTTTAATTTTGTCGTAGTTAGTTCTAGTTGGAAACATCTGAATTGCTTGGAGACCTCCCTCCCTAAGATTAGTTAGTAAGGATGTACCCGGATCTCACCCGCGTATTTCAAAGTACAGAGTCACAAAAAACAACTAAGTAAAGCACGACAAAACACACTTTTTTTTGTTCAGATTTAATCGTCACTGAGAAAATACTAGTGTGAGCACCTTGAGCAGAGCAGTTCAGTTCAGTTCAGTTCATTTATTCGTTGCCAAAGCTGGCGAGTAACAAATAAATATGATAAAATATAAATAATAGGTCTGCAACTGACCAATATCTAGACCATGCACTTTCACAAATTCCACATTCAATTCATTTAAAAAATTTACACTAGCCTAAATGTCTACCTTGAACTCAAACCAAAATACAGTCATCAATCAATCAACGCAACGCATCAGATGGGGTGTTCTGGGTGTTTCCCACAAGTTCGTTTTTCCAACTTGAGCGGCTTTGAGCCTGAAGAGGACCCCTTGCCAAGAAGGGCTGAAACATAACTCTAATAAAAATTCAGCTGGCGTATCCGTTTTGCACTATCGAATATGATTCGCAGTAAGCTTGGGCTGAAGGAATATTTATCATGAGAAAAAGTGTTCTTTATGGTGAAAAAAAAAAAAAAATTACCTTGAAACTTCCGTGTATACAGCTTTGAATTTCCCGCTTGTGTGTGGTTGCGGCAGGAATAGCAAATGTATAACTCGGGAAACAGAATTGTAGCCTATAGCGTTAGTTTTATTTGTTGGTGATGTCAGAGATTGGGGATTTCCTCTAGGCCAATTGTGTTTGAAACCGGCTTTGGTTTCAGATTGAGATGGCGAAACACGGTGGTGTGATGGCGTCGGTGTATAGCTCCAAAGTCCATGATGACTCAATGTCACTTGATTTGTCACTAGAAATCAATCGGAAACTGCAGGGTCTTTTGGAAGACACCCTACTTAAAAACATTATGTTGAAGGTGAGTCCCCCCCCCCCTCGCCCACCACTCCTAAAAAAGCGAACTTCGGCAATGAAGATATGTAGGTAGGTAGGTAGGTTTTTATTTTTAACCAAAACATTGAAAATAAAATAAAATAACACTACTAATATCCCATTGCAGCAAAAAGAAAGTCCTAAGGACTTGTGCTGCAATTTATTAATACTACTTGTATCTAATAAATAAATAACTAAACATAACAACTTATTATCCACCTAGCCTATGACTTAAATAACAAACAATTAAACGTGAACACTACACACAACAAGAATCCTTAATATTTACTCATTACCAGTTTCAGCCCCACCCGAACAACTGTGAAAAAAAAAAAAAAAAAAAAAGACAAAGACCATATACCATTCAGTTTACCATTCAGTTTCCACATACCATTCAGTTTCTTTTTAAATCCGTATAAAGTGGCAGACTCCCTGATGCTAGACGGCAGATTATTCCAAACAGAAGGCCCCAGATTATGAATCATATAAGATGATCTAACTGTTTTTCTTTTTTCATTAATTAAAAGCTGTGCATTTCTAGTGTCATAATTGTGGTGCTCCTGATTCATAGAAAAAGAATCAAGGAAATAATCAGGGCAGGGAGGGAGTATTCCTGTTCTAATGTTAATGCTGAAATGTCGGTAAAGGTTAGGAAAAGATTACTTACTTTTCGTGGACGAGCTTGTCTTGTCCGGCTTTTTCTAATTCTAAGGGGGAGTTTTCACGTGGCTGGCTCTGGTCCCGTCGAGTTCAACGGACATTTTCGCGTGGATGCCGTCGATCTTTTTGTCATTTTCGCGTGTACGGGTGAACAGATGAACGGGCCATCCAGCTAGCTGAACAGGGATATTGTGTTGACCTTCCCACTCACATTTTCCCATCCAGCTGAATGGGCATTTTCGCGTGGACGGAACCCATCTTCCTCAGCTGTTCAACGCCCGATCGATTTCCTCATTTTCGCGTGGATGGGGTCACCCTTTCAGCTCTACAGCCATCCACGCAAAAACGTGCCCTAAGAATGTTATGCCGTACTATACATTGAAAGTAAAAGGGGGATATCTCCAGATAACATAAGCACTGACTGACGCCAACAATCCAAACGAAAAACAGCCAACCTCAGACGCAGGAGTTGCGGTTTTCCGAAAGCTTATCCCCGAATTTAAAGAAAATACCGACGGAAAACCCACGTCGTTCGCAATCGAAGAAAAATATTGAAGAAGGGAAAAATACCCATAGAGTTCTGCGGTTTCAGTTGCCTAGACTTCGGCAAAGATTTTCCCTTTTTTTCCTTCTTTAAAGAATGTATTAACAAGTAACATATAAACAAAAAATCTAAATTAGTGAAGAAAAAAATGAACAAATCAGCTAAAATAGAAATTGAAACCTTACTTTCCGCATAGCTTCTTTTTCATTTGTTCTTGCTTTAGATCGAACCAAAACAAGTGGCTACGTCTCCACCACCAACTCAGTGACGTTAATACAAAATTAACCTATCAGTTTACCCTACTCTAACGTCACTTACACTTTCGTCTGAAACCTACTATCTTTTTATACTGTATCAACTCTAAATTTAACTTTTCTTTTCAAACTTTTATTTTTCTGTTACAAATTCGCATAAAATCTCGCTCCCTCTTTCAAAAATCCCTTACAGCGCTTCAGTTGAGCTTCGGTGGATGTCACGTTATATTTTATGTCGTCTAATCCTATATTTCCCTGTCCTAGGAGAACCTCAACACATTAGGCGATGAAATCGCCCGTATAAGTCAAGAACATCAAGCTCTCCTAAAAAGCCGATCCTGAGTAGGACTCGGAGCGTTGGCTACGCGAGACCAGCAGCTATTAGCTCACTGAGCTATCCGAACAGCTATGCTCGCTTGCTGAGTAAGTCTATGAGATTTACAGTAGTCGGCGAGACAATACTAGACAAGAGACCTTCGTCGTTGCAGTGTCCTTATCCGTGGAACAGGAAAACGCGAAGGCGCAATGAACAATACGATTGCTACATACCCAAATGAGGCCGGTGATACAATAAGTGAAGGGATCGTTACTTTCAGTGAATAACTTCCGATAGACGTGTGCGCTGAAAACTTGGTGCGCTGACCTGGTGTTTTCCGCAGACAATTTCGCAGTTCCTAACGATGCTGTAAAGTACCGTTTGACCGAATGGTAGTTGCCTCCTCCGACAGGCTTGCCGGGAAACTTGTAGATTGTGGATTTGAAGATGGTATACATATGTTGTCACGAGTTCTGGCTTTTAGCCGTCAAGGCTGGAAAGACTTTTCTATTTTCCAGCAGAATATCATTTCACGGACGAATCCGACCAATCACGTTACACAGATGCGTAGTTACCCCGCTTACTACTACGCTCCCGAGCATGGTAAGCAAATAGTTACTATTTGGAGAAGGTTGGAGCGGTCAGCGTAGTAACTTTTCGTGAGGATGGAACGGAAATAGTAACTTATAGTTACTATTGTTAGAAGGGTGTACAAGCTCTTAGAGACGACTTGTCCCACAGACAGTTCCTCAGATCACAGGGGTCATTTCTTGTAAATTAAAGGAAGGAAAACCCATCGGTGTGACTCCAAACGACGATTGTTCTGGACGGTGAGCGGGGTCCTCCAGATTTAAATCGATGGGACTAGCATGATGTTAAAGGAACAGAAAACTTGACTCAAACTTGACTCGGGGAGCTAGCTGACATATCAAGAATGTCGATATTGAGAGTAAGAAAAAATCTCATTACCACCATTGCAGTTTCCGAGAATTCGACTTTTGAGTTAGTAGAAAAAAAGCAAAAGGTTTATGTGCCGGGAGTAGGAATCGAACGCACGACCTCTTGACTACTGTACTGATACTATGGCCGAAACACGGCCAAAGACGAACTTTTACAGTGCAGAAGTCCCTAATTACAGTGCATAAGGGGCAAGGGCCTGCCAGCTAGCTCTGGCAACACTAAGGAGGCTGTTCGAGATAACAAAGAAGGGGGGTGCTGTCGACAATAAGTCTCTGTATCTTTATCTAAGCCTCCCAGGTCGGTTTGATGGCCGAAAGTTGCGTAGTCAAGTTTTCTGTGCCTTTAACGTTAAATCTGTTGGTCTGATCTGAGGTTAGTAGGAAAATTAAGTATAACCGTAACAGTCTGAGACACAATGTTTATGGTTAACATTTTTGTCATTGGTTTCGATCGCTTTTATTCTAATATGCTGATATGGTTGCGTACTTGTTAATAGAGACTTATTATACCTACAACCTTTAGTATGCGCGGAAAACAGGAGGGAAAGGTTCCGGTCAGACCGCTCTTCTTCTTACTCTTGGATTAGTGAAATTTTCCATGAATGATTCGGATTAATGGCGAAAGACCTAAAGTTTCGAATTTACATTTTGACTGTTTGGACAGGGATAAAGTCGGCTTGGTCTCAGAATAGGCTACTGATAGTGAGTTAAGTTGTTACCTTTACCTATGTTATCCTTATCTGTAGCTCTAGAGGTAACAAATATTAAGATTTACCCTCGCGAGGTCCTTTCAGCTAGTGAGGCAAGAACGCTGCCCCAAAGAGTCTTTTTTGGCATTAGTAGGAAATTTGGCAAGAGTTTTCCTGCGTTAATTTATTTCATGTGTGTTTTTATGGTTCTCGTGGCGTTTTTCTTCTTTTTTTATCGTTGTTACGTCAAGTCGTCGTGTTTATTTATTAAAGCATTCCAAGGTATACCATAAAACCGACAAAAATGGTCGAATAATCACTAGCGGCTAACCCTTTTCCTGAAGGAGTCATAAGCTTAGAAAGCGAAATTAGACAGCGCTTCAGTGGTACACTGGTATTTTTATGAACCACAAGATGGATCTGCGTTAATACCAAAGACTGCCCTGATCTCATCGAAGCTAGTATCGGTAGGTACCCTAACCGAGCTCAACCGTCTCCAGTCATATCATTTAATTAGCTCAGTGTAAGGTTTGAAGCCAAGCTGACATTCATTGCAAACAAAAATAGGAAAACGGGATTTTCGGGGTGGGTGGGTTGATCAACTAGTTATCCCTTTTAGATAATGTGCGAGGGATAAATAATATTTTGGTTCCACTTCAGTGCGGTGCGTCCTCGACGAATCATGGACATCATCTTAAAGGGGTAACTAGCCGATAAAAAACGAAATTTCGTTTTTCTATTTATGTTTTTAAATTGCTGTATATCCTTTCGGTTTTTAGGCCCATATCGTCGGTTTCACACAGCTGCGCGTTTAATTTTCTGGCCTGGACTGGACTAGAGACTTCTGTAGACGGAGATGGATAGTGACAGGCAGGGGCGTCGCAAGTGCATTTTCTTTGGGGGGGGAAGGGGGATGCAGAGCCAAAGTTTTGCCGAATCTTTCAAAAAATTCACCGTATCTTAGAAACTGAGAATTCGAGTTTTAAATACTTAAAACTAGTGAACAAAAAGGATTACGTACAAAGAGTAACACTGAAGGGCAGCATGAAAGATGATTAGCCAGCTACCAATCGTCTCTGATGGTGCAAAATGGATACGTCAGCTGAATTTTCGTCGGCTGAAGGAATATTCACTGATCGTTGTTTTTGCGAAGCCCGCTGGACAGTATATTGCCGGGCACGATTTTGGGTTGCAGCTTCTGTTTATTATACTCAAGACAAAATTAAATCGAGCGCCGCAGGCGAACATTTTCTAAATCCCATTTCTGTTTGTTTTTTTTTCCTATAGGTTACAATATAACTGCTTTACCATGACTCCGTCTTGGGTCAGGTCTGAAAGGGTTAAGGCAAAAATGCTACTCGTTTGGAAACCAACAGCGGACTCCAACCAACTACTTCGATGTAGTCTTCTACGAAAGCAAAATAATACTAGGGAGTAGCTAAGGAAACAATGGAGGCTGTATATTTTTGTGCAAGGTTCAGGATACGAAATTATCGGAGCCAGCGTTGGTGAACGACTGAATGATATAAACAGGGACGTTATCTATCGCTAGTGCTGCTAGTATTGCCGCTATTCAAGTCTGTGTCGACTTTGCCAAGTCCTCACGCTACTCTCTAGTGTTATTTTGTTCTGTCTAGTGTCTACTACCGGACACACTACTGCCAGATTCTGCTTGACACAGACCCACCCTCTCTTTCACCACCAGTATCAGCCAATATTTAAGGTATGAAACATTGCCATCCCACATAGCGACCGACAGCAATAACAACCATATATCAAGTTAAGAAACAAGAGCTGGAAGCTCATATGGCAGTTGCAAGGCTAGGTGAGACGATGAAAGAAGGAAATTCATGGGTTGTTGCAATCATTCGTAAGCAAAATACTTGAGATAAAAATGATCATGGGTCCTTACAGATCACGATAATGTATTGTTCGTAAAACTATTTTATTTGTACATTTCTAATGACCCTCTAATGAGCACTCTTGAAGCACAAATGATGATAAGCTATTGAAACACTGAAAATGTATACTTTGCTCAAAATTAATGTTTGTAATTTAAGAAAATCACTTGTAAGCAAATCCTTGAGGAAAAAATGATCATGGGCCCCTGGGGATCATGACTATTTCATTTGGTTACAGTATTTTTTTTTTACTTTTTGGTTGAGGAACGCACTTTAAGGGTGCTAAAAATTAATTTTTGAGCAAAACCCGTTAGTTCCATTCCCTCCACTCCCCACGATGGCCGGGTAGGAGAACTGACTATTTATAGGCCAATCATGTCAAGTCTCTTAGTGTTCAAGCCAAGTTTCATCGTCCTACCGCATATGGAAACACCTTAGCTTGCGATTACCGGAATTCCGAACTCCTCCCACAGTGCCCAAATCCGATCCGGTTCTAACACTGACGTATCTAGTTCCTGTGCTTGTCCTTTCCCACCAAGTTTCATCCCAATCACTCCATTCCAAGCGTGTCACGAGATTTTCGGTTCCCCCCTCCGATTCGCCCTCCCTACATTCACCGGATCCGGTCCGGACTTTAAATGGGTCATCCGAGACACGATGTTCCAAAGTTACACATTCATCGAGAAACCTGATTCCCCCTCCCTCCACTCCCCCCAGGATGGCCGGATCAGAAAGTTGACTATTTACAGGTTGGTCCGGTCGGATCAAGTTTCATTGTCCTGGCCCACCTGGAAGTAACCTAACTACTTGTCACCGGAATTCCGGAACCCCGTCCAGCTCCCCCCACAGTGCAAGAATCCGGTCCGGTTCTCTCAATGATGTACCTAGGGCGTGTGCTTGTTCCTCCCACCAAGTTGCATCTCGATTGCTCAACTCTAAGCATGTCACATGATTTCCGGTTCCCCCCTCCGACTCCCTCCCCCCACACTTTCATCGAATTCTGTCCGCACTGAAAATGGGACGTCTGAGACATGATGACAAATATCAAGTTTCAATAAGATCCGATCACCGTTCGAAAGTTATGCATGTCACTAAATTCCGGATTCTTGCTCCCCCTCGCTCCCCCCACGATGGTCGAATCGGGCAAGTGACTATTTTTAACTTAGTTGGTCGGGTCCCTAATACGCCTGCCAGGTTTCATCGTCCTAGAACATCTGGAAGTACCCTAACTCGCAAACACCGGACCGACCGACCGACGGAAAAGTGATCGGTATATGGCACTTGGCGCGAAGGCAAGTGCCATAAAAAAACTAGACCTACGTTGCCTGGGCAACGTGAAGTCTTGCAGCAACCTTTGTTCGGCTTCTTCGACTAAAGTGTTGCTCTCGCAACACTTTGGTTTTGTTTCTTCGCTAACGGTTAAATGCTGAATTTGTCAACTCATCGAGGTTTTCAAAATGGTATGTTCCAACTCAAGCACAGCTGATAACACAATCCTAGGGACTAAATCGACTTTGCAGCCAGTTGAACTTGATCTTTTTCAATCGTAGACATCGTGACTGGTGAAATCTTAGGACATTGTCTTATGTAACCTAGTTGGTATTGTAAAGCTATCCGTAACTTTCCACGATCAGAATACCATAGATGCCACTATACTAATTGTTGTGAAACTATGTCGTTGGTATAACAACGGATTGTTACTTCCAACTCCCTGACATGTCTCACTATTGGGTTCCACCTATTCTTTGTTTGAGTGTGCACCCTACCACTGAACTTGTCAACCCCTTAAAGACTTAATTCTAAAGTTACAGAAAGACCAGGGAGACTAATTTTCTTACCTTCAGATTTAAAGAGATCAACTAAAATGAGCACTAATTTGCAGAAGTTTCTAGCCCCTCGTGAAGCCCTTCTAGCAACCGATTTTTACTTACAAGTCCATCTTCCCGTGATACGGTACCAAATTGTTCTTACCATCAAATACACCGGAAACAAATAATAGGTACACCAAGTAGCATAAGTTGCAAGCCCCTCATCACCGAAGATGATCACAGTCTAACAGCCGATTGTTGCTTACAAGTCCCCTAAATGTCTCACAATTGGGATCGGCCTGTTTCTTGTTTTAGTGTGTACCTTACTACTGAAGTTGTCAACCCCTCTGATCTTACAAACTGTTGTATCTCATCAAGGAATTTTTCGTACCAAAAACGGGTGACACATACTTTGATCAGCCGATCAAGGTCTATCGATTGCCGTTAAAAAAAAATATTCTAGCTGTATTAGTTCAAAAGTTGACATTTTTGCCGTGGGCCCAACTTTGCCCAGTCCCTTGGACTGAAGAGCCTTTCCATCCTCCCTAGTCCGTAGTTACGCCCCTGCTTACAAGCTCAGACACCGTTGCCCTCGTAGTTTGAGTCACGTGACCTTGATTCACGCGCTAAGTGAGATCCCTAGTGATAATCGTCATCTATCATCATTTTCCCGGCTTCTACCCCATACTAATACAGAGCGGCGCGATAAGCCTGGAAACGGAAATCAAAATTCGCCCTTTCGGTATATTATCGCCCTCTAACAAGCGACATAATAGGGTATTCCCGGTTGAGCGCGCTATCTGGGAAAGGGACGGAAATTCGGCGTAAGATTCCCGACTGAATAGCAATGTGTAAGGATGAGATTAGAGTGTCAGTCGGATATGAATGTGTTCAAACGCGACCTCACTCTGGATTAGTAATTAAGATGCTCGAGAAGGGCATTATCTGGAAAAGTGAATGGGAGTGTGAGAACGTACTCGGCGGTTGTTAAACTTGCCGGGAAATTGGCCTGGTTTCCGCATGTCATGGTTTCAGTGGGAAGAGGAAATTGTATCGTGTGTAATGTAAAAGTAACATGTCAAGAGCTTGTTTTCCGGAAAGTTGTCCACTAAGAAAATAACAGAGAGTTTCCCACGTCAGTATGCGTTTCACTACGATTCACAGCTCAGGAGATTGGTGTGAACAGAGATGAGTGTCCACTTGCGGAAGCTAACCTTTCAATCCAATAATTGCCTTTTGGGGTGAACCTTGAACTCGTGATCACAAGTTGTCGTATACCATTTAGAGTGCACCTTTTGCATCCAGCCTGAATGGTCGTCTTCTTGTTGTCGAATAAGTTTGTGTACTTGACCATCGAACAGACAAACGTGAACAAGAATTCAGTGTTTTATGCTCGTGAAGCGGGCCGCAGATTCCCGATTAAGATCAAATCAGCTTCGTCCGTTACCCTCTCCCTAGGAAGTCCCGTATAATACAAAAATGAAAAATACCCTTTAATTAAGAGTATCTTATTCTGTTCCACATAGTGCATACTCTCCAAAAACTTCCAGTCTCCGGTTTTGAAAGCTCATTTCTTTTGAAGATGAGTAATGGCGCTGGTCAAAGACAGACGCGTGTCAAGACGAAGCTTAAAGAGATTTACACCCTTCTACAAATAGTAACTATTAGTTACTATTTCCGTTCCAACCTCACCAATAGTTACTACACTGACCGTTCCAACCTTCTCGAAATAGTCACTAATAGTAACTATTTGCTTACCACGCTCGGGAGCGTAGTAACTACAGACCTCTGTAACGTGATTGGTCGGATTCGCCCGTGGCATGATATAGTATATCATGCCAAAATAGAAAAATCGTTCCAGCCTTGACGGCAAAAAGCCAGAATTCCTGACGTCATGCGTAGTAACTACGGTAAGTAGGATGGAACACGCTCTTAATGAAGATCCACCTCCTCTAAATTTAAAATTAAACAGAAACGCGCACGATCTCTTCGCGGGCGTCCCCAGTTTAAACCCTGACCGTGAGCGGGGAGTCCTACGGAAACGCGTCCTGCGACACACGGACCTAAGACGAGCATTGCTAGTTCTTGACCACAAGCATGCCTTGCCAGTGATGTCGACGAGACCAAAACGTCAAGACCAAGGCCAAGACCAAGATTTTCGCAGCGGACTTAAGACTAAGACCAAGATTTTAGCACTGATATTAGTTGCGTTTTTTTCAAATACCATGGTATCTGTTACCACGGTAACTGGATCTGTAATTAGTCGTTTAGCAGTTATCGTGGTATCTGATATACGGTTGCTATGCAAAAACGACAATTGCCGAAATTGCGCTTTTCGAAGTCATCCCAAAAGAAAAACAGATATTCAGTCACATCGCTAAGTGGTAAGCTTCTTTCTCACCAATCTGACAAAATTTGATGAAATTGAGATGACTGTTCAGATAGCACGCCCAGTTACCACGGCCGGACCGTAGTATTTGAATATCAGATACCACTATAACCAGGGACCCATAAATTTCCTGTAATGTTTCCTTACCAGTCATTTAGAGATTTTTGATGCGCTCTTGACCGAGCGTCATGTAGTTCGAGAAATACCCATGGGGATAAAATACCCTACTATCCAGATACAAAAAATGTGTCGCAGCTATTGTGCTGAACTAGGTAATATTATGTCTCTGTAGTGGAAGAGTGTCCTGGATCTTTTGTCCTAGCTTAGGTACCTGGTGGCATGCTGAATAGTCCTGAGTGAAGATGGCTCATACAGAAATGTATTATTTGTATATAATCATTTTTGTGTATGAATGAAGAGTTGTGTTGTGTCAAAGATGCAACCATTGACAATGTATGATAAGTTGTCTTGTGGTCCTTCGGTATGCACCCGATAAAAATTTACAGAATTTGATTGTTTATGTGGAAAAAGAACCTGATGTGCCGGCGAGAATACCGACGCCTGACAAAACCATCGATAATTTGATTTTGTCTATGTTTTGCTCGACTAGACTGTACAGAACTCGATTTCTTACGTGTAAAATTAACGCCTTGGGCCGATAAGACTTGAACTTCCCGGGTGCGCCCGACAAAGTTTGCAGAATTTAATTCCGTACATACAAGTAGAACTCGATGTACCGATGAGTCGACCGATGCCCAACCCCCTTCTGGATTACCGGGGCACGATAAAAGCATGCAGAATCCGATTTCTTCATTGTTTTGCCCGACAAATGTTTGCAGGATTTCCTTTCTTGCGTATAAAAAGAACCTGATGTGCCGACCATCGCCCGACAAAACATTAAAAAATTATTTCTTAGGGATTGCTGAGGCATCACAAAAGTATGCAGAATTGGATTTATTCATTTGACCGACAAATGTTTGCAGGATTTCCTTTCTTGAGTCTAAAAAGAACCCGTTGTGCCAACGAGTCGACCAACGCGCAACAAAAACATTAAAAAATCAATTCTTCTGGATTACTGAGGAGCAACAAAAGCATGCAGAAATTCGATTTCTTCAGTGTTTTGCCCGTAAAATGTTTGCAGGATTTCATTTCTTGCGTATAAAAAGAACCCCATTTGCCGACGGCTTCTGTGTTCTTTGAAACTTGTGGGAACAAATTTTTTCTATCTGAGCAAGAACGCCGATTCGACCCAAGCTGAATTTTTGGAAACTAGCTGAGGCTCGGGCAACATAGAAGAATATGAAATGACTGGCCCCCTGTAAGGAAACATTACAGGAAATTTATGGGTCCTTGCTCTAACTGAGCAGATACCACGATAACTGCAAAGACGCCTTTTGACCGTGGTTTCAGATACCACGATAACTGCAAACACGACTTTAGACCGTGGTAACAGATACCATGCCATGGTATCTGCAAAAACGCAACTATTGTGATCAAGAAAAAGAATTTAGCTCTGGTCTCAAGACCAAGAAAGTCTATTTTACTAGATAATTACGTTTCTAGGCTAACTAAGGGACATTAATGAAAAGTAAGCTGATTATATTTATGTCGTAAATACGCACATAAAATTTACATAATAATATTTGCACTTTAGATAAACCAATGCTGTCATCCATTTATGAGACACCCTTGCTCTGCGCGGTCCCATAAAAAGTCCTCTTTGGCTGAAATGAGGGTCTTAAAGACCAGGCAAGGTCTTGACCATCGGAAGCAAAAGAACAAAACAAAGACCGAGAATGTGCCACTGGTAGACCAAGACCAAGATTCAAGACTACATCTTTGCCTTGCAAACGCTCAGCCTTGGAAGTGGATGGACTTTGAACTGAAGTAACTGTAGGCCTACAAGAACTTCTGGTAATTTCATGGTGTATCACAATCTCAGCGCTTTACCATTTTCACAAAGACGACAGTGTTCTCTTACCCTAGGTTCACACAGACGTTCACACTGAGGCGATATCGGCCATCGCCGAAATTTTCGTCGCCAAAGGCGATTTCTGTTGCTTCGTGAGGTGATTTTGTATATTGGGAAAATTCAACTCTAATCGGGCGACAGTACGATTTTATGCACGCAACAGACACATAGATCACCCTTTTGATGATTCACTTTTAGAAAAGTTAATCATTTTTATTATTTCAGTTACTCTAAGGGTTATTTTAATTATTTAACTATTTTTCGTGTTAAATTCTGTTGCCGACGAAAATTCAGTGTGAACATCCAAGCGATAAAAATCTTCTATTGCTGCGATTGAAAAATCTCGTTCATCGCCGCGATTTGCTCTGTGTGAACCTAGGTTTACATGGTTATGGGCTCTTGATAAGAGCGGGTTGTTTCCTATTCAGTGTCTGAAGATGATACACCTAACGCTTAACGAGTGGATGTATAATAATGCTAAATTAATGAAAACGATTGCAGATTAACTCAAACACTGATTGCTTGTGTTTTATGGTATCCAAACTGCGCATTACTTCCTGACCATCCAATTAATGTCTGTATTCGTGATAGTGTTTCATCTTGTTTTTTATCGCCAGGTCTTGGCATATTTCTCCCGTTTTCTGGCATTCGCATAATTCGAGTGCTCAAACAGCTTCCTCCGAATATTGATGCAACTTTTTGCAGATGACAGCTGGGCGCCGACGGAACGTTTTATCATTTGTAGATTCTGTATCCAGCGGATACTCATCTCGAAGCGAAATAATAATGACCTTTAATTACTGGTTATTCTTTCGTTTTGATGACGCTGTCAGAATGAAGTCACAATATAGTCAGTCAAAGAATGTTCTTTATGAAGGTAGTTATGTGTTGCTGGCAAATTTCGGAACGCCCGTTCCAGTTGCTTCAGTAAATAAATCACTCCGGCTTGTCGTGATTACTCAGGCTCTGTAATTAATTCAACAATGGTCCCAATTAAGGTCTTTTATGCTTATGGAGACACGTAATTCCGAACAACGCAGAATCGGAGATGATGTTTTTGTAGTGGTTCACTGATGGTGAAAGTACAAAGGACAGTGAAACTATTTGTGTCGACTTCACCAGTTTAAGGGCATCTTGAAACCAGGCAGTTTAAGGGCAGCTTAAAATAAGGACTGAGCTCAACAGATCGGTCTGCTTTTCTTACTTTGTACTGTCAGAGCATACTGCGATGGGCTTATCCAGGAAGCTGCCCAATAGGAGGCAGCTTGCGGGATGAATGAATGAATTTCTTTCCAAAAAGCCCGTGGGCCATGGCAGAAAAAGAAAAGACACAAAATAACACAATATTTACACCAAAAGGAGGGAACCCTTACTCCAAAAAACGCTCCCGATGATCCATGGCCTGCTTGAGGGACGTCCCAAGCCGGCAAAGGTCACCAGCTTTTTTCTTCTCCATAACCTTAACCAAATCCTCGTCCTCCATCTTATCAAAAGGATTTTTATGGCCCTTCGGCCAAGTGCCATATAGCGATAGCAGTTTCTGTCCGTCGGTCTGTCGGTCCCGGTTTTGCTAGTTCGGGCCCTTCCAGATAAGCTAGGAAGATGAAACTTGGCAGGCATATCAGGGACCGGACCAGATTAAATTAGAAATAGTCGCTTTCCTGATCCGACCATCGGGGGTGGGGGAGTGGAAAAAGGGGGAATAAGGGAAACTTTGGAAAAATGAGACATTTTGAACTGACGAACGGTTGATCAGATCTTAATGAAACTTGATACAAACCAAACTTGGACCTTATGTCTTAGACGTCCCGTTTTAAATCCGGACCGGGATCCGGTGACATTGGGGGGAGCTGGAGGGGGAAACCGATAATCTTGGAAAACGCTTAGATTGGAGAGATCGGGATGAAACTTGGTGGAAAGAACATGCACAAGTCCTAGATACGTGATTGACATAATCGGACCGGATCCGCTTACTTGGGGGGTGTTGGGGGGGGGGGGCGAGTTTCTGGTGATCCCGCGAGTTCGGTGCTTCCTGATGTGCTAGGCGATAAAAATTGGCAGGCATGTCAGGGACCCGAACATATTGACCTGAGAATATTCTTTTCTCCGATCCGACTATCTGGGGGGGGGGGGGGATAGAGGGTTGGAGAATCCGGAAAAATTAGGTATTCTCAACTTACTAACGGGTGATCGGATCTCGATGAAACTTGATATGTAGAAAGACTTCGTGTATCAGACATCCCAGTTTAAATCCGGATTGGATCCCGTGACATTGGGGGGGGGAGCTGGAGGGGGGAACTGGAAATATTTGGAAACGCTTAAAGTGGAGGGATCGGGATGGAACTTGGTGGGAAGAACAAGCACAAGCTCTAGATACGTCGTTGACATAATAGTACGGAATTCGGGCACAATGGGGGAGTTGGGGGGGGGGTCCGGATTTCTAGTGATCGCGCGAGTTCGGTACTTGCTTATGTTCTAGGACGATGAAACTTGGTAGGCGTGACTGAATTGACTGAATAGTCATTTTCTCGATCCGACCATCAATCAAGTGGCATGGGCAGTTTTTGAACGGGTGATTGTATTTGAATAACACTTGGCAAGTGGAAAGAGCTATCGTCTCAGATCTTCCACGTCAAGTCCGGGGAGTAGTGGAGGAAGAGGGACTCCGGAATCTTGAGGTATTTATAACTTTCCAACGGGTGACCGGATCTTAATGAAACTTGGTGTGTGTAAAGACGCCGAGCCTCAGACGACCCAGTTCAAATCCGGATTGGATCCGATGGCTTTGGCGGGAGCTGGAGGAGGGGACCGGAAATCTTGGGAAACGCTCAGAGTGGAGGGATCGGGATGAAACTTGATGGAAGAACAAAGTCTGGTTCATCGTTGACATAAGCGGACCAAATTCGGAAACTGTGAGGGAGTTGGGGGGGGGGGGCTTAATTCTGGCGATCCCCACAAGTTCGGAACTTCCTGATTTTCTAGGACGATAAAACTTGGAAGACGTATCGGGGACCCGAATAGACTGACTTGAAAATAGTCGTTTCCCCGATCCGACCACCATGGGGTGAGAAGTTAAGGTTCAAGAAGTTAAGGTTCAAACAAGTGGAGTGATTGAATGTAGTTTGGAACGTCCAGGATCATATGCCCTAGATGACATATTGTTCAAACCGGATCCGAACACGGAGTGGGGGGCGTGAAGATTTACCGGAAGTTCCCCCAAAATGTTCGGATTCGAGTGAAAGATAGGTGGTAAGAGAAAATGCTTCAGGTGATCCAGTTAGGAGTCCAGACCAGATACACCGCGTATGGGTAAACTTGGAAGGTTGGCGATGGCTTGGAGTTGAGGGACTTGAGTGAAACTCGATATCCTAATTCTAGGTCCGAACCGCATTTTTGGATGGCAGGGTGTTTTGTGAAGTTCTCTTTTACTTTTTTGTACCACCTACTCGTAAGAAGTGCGTATGAGCTCGTAGCTCTTTTTTTCTAATCGTAAACCAAGACTTGTTTCTTTATTTTGTTGTTTGTCCGAGTGTGCTCCGTACGGAGTTTTGAAGTTTGTGTATCGATCGTTAAGTCAGTCCCTGTTGCGAAGCAAGAGGTTAGATTCGTAAAGTGTTGTATGTGAACAAAGCTCATTTCGGGACACGCCAGGGGCACGCCCAGTGTTAAAAGATCTGTCTTACCTACAATACCAACGCCATCCACTCCATATATTTCTAAAACGGAGACCCCAGTTTCGTACGGTACATTCTAACCCCTCCAACAAAACCCCGCTGATTTTCTCACTTGCCGTGTTTTGCTAACTTCCATGTCACGCTGTGATGGTTGTCCGCGGAAAGTTTTTCCATCAGAAAAAATAGTGATAAATTTTTTCATTGTTTTCGCTGTGAGTCAACGGGTCTCGGAAAAGACTTAAAACAGCCAAAACCGTGTGTTATTTGTTGAAAGCACAGCCTAGTCTTAAAGTATTCAAGTATTTTAAAATACTGTAATTTGTATAGTAAATAGTGCGAGAGGTCCTTTAAAAGGTGCTGAATACGTCTCGATCTGTCTGTCTTGAGCGTTGGGCCATTACTTCCGCTTCACCCTTCTTTTTAACCTCATTAAATGGCAGTTAAGTCAGTTATGAAAAAAAAAGTTGTCACATCTGTGTGCTATCCTGTTTCACGTTTTTCTTGAATTGTTTTCGTCGCTCCGAGTTATGGCGCGCAAAATCTTGACATTTCGGAACGCCGTGTCGTAAAACTTTCAGCAACCACATTTCTTCAGTCACAGGAAGACTCGAAGTTGACAATCTAAACGACATGATATGCATTTTGCCATCGTTTCTAAATAGGCCTTTAGGAATTAATGGGATGGCCTCTGGAATTAAGCAAACGATCTATCATAGCATCGCTGTAACGGTTGTCGCACTTATGACGGATGCATTTGGCTGGAGATATTTCTATGTGTCTGGAAGACCAGATAAGAGAGGAGATGGGTTTTGTTGAACGAATTTTGTGTTGAAATTCCTCAGGCAAAAATTCTGTGGCACTTTTTATTTTCTGAGCGTTTTCTCATCACGGAAGGTATGTAACCAGGACAGTGTGAAAACAAAACAAAAACTTTCCAGTGTCTTCCTGAGATTAGCGTAGTCAACATTGTCTACGTTTTCCAGTATCTTCGGGGATAAGTAATTTGTTTTTCATATTTTTTTTTCGGATTACGCATTAAAAATTTTGAACAAAAGTAAACGATCGTAATTCTTGAAGCAAAGCTCATAACCTGTGCTTTCGAAACAAGATAATAAAAACATGAGCTAGAAGCTCATATGGCACTTGTAAGGCTGGTTCTAAGCATAAAAGTAGGAATTTGCCGATTCGAGTTTGTTATGATCATTTGTAAGCAAACCCCTTAAAGTTTAACTGAAAAGCCAACTTATGTTTGTGTCATTTAACTGAATACACTGAATTATTTGGATTCTGCAGAGTGATTTTTTTTATTTTCCACTATCTGTTCTAGTTATGAAGTTCAGAATATCTACGGCCGTCCCCACAGCGTAAATTCTACTAAGACGCGGGAAATTTAATCTCAACACAAACGCGGCTTTTCAGTGGGCAGTGGTGAGATTGGTAAAGATTGCTTAGTACCTGAACAAGAAAAAAATCATAAATCTTTCTCGCAAGGCATACAAAAAAAATACAAGTGCATAGAGTTACCATAGATCACACGGAAATTCCACTATTTGAAAATCGACTATTTGTGAATAGCGGAACAACGAAGTAACGCACTTCCAGCGGGTCTTCAAGCCGATTTTAGTGAATAAGTGATGGGTAACTAAATCGTCCTATCCCAGACCTTTTCGGTTAAACTTTAAGATATAAATGATCATGTGCCCTTGAAAACCACGAGAATGTGGCGTTTGATAAAAAGCACTTGTCTGTGATGATGCGCACTTTAAGGGGACTAGAAATTCATCTGTAATCAGAACTCTTGAAGCAAAAATGATGATAGGCTCATCGAGATCATGAAAATTCATATTTGCTCAAAAGTATGGTTTGTACTTTAAGAAATTCACTTGTTAGCAAAACCCTTGAGGCAGAAATAATCATGGGCCCATGGGGAGCATGAAAATGTATACTTAGTTCACAAGTATTTTTTTTAAACTTTGTGTCTCAGAAGCGCACTTTAAGGGGTGGTTGAATCTGGGAAGTGACAATTTCTAAACCAATTGCATCATTTTTCCAATGCTCAAGCAAAGTTTCATCGTCCTACCAAATCTGGAAGTACCCTTAACTGTCGATCACCGGAATTCCGTAACTCCAACTTCCGAGCGCCGGAATCCGGTGCGGTTCTATCACTGACATATGTGTGTTCTTCCCACCAAGTTTGATCCCTATCGCTCCTCTCTGAGTGTTTCACAAGAATTTTATATTCTACCCCCTCCCCCCCCCCCCACACACACACATTCATCGGATCCGGTCTGGACATAAATTGGACATTCGAGACACGAGGTCTTCCCAAATATCAAGTTTCATTAAGTTGCGATCACCTGATCGAAAGTTATACCATACCTCAAGATTCAGCTCAAGATTCAGCATTCCCCCTCACTCTACCTTCCCAGCGTCGGAGAGTACGAAGGCTGGATTAATCGACAATCGCTAACAAGAAAATCGATAATTTCAGGTGGAAAGCAATTGTGTTTTTGAAAACGTTTTTTCTGATTCATTTCATAAAAAAAAAAATGTTTCTTATAAGAGTTGTGCTTTAAGTTTCACGCCAAATTTTGAGCCAAAAAGTCGAAAGTCCCCTCGACAGCTGTTCGTCAAATTTGATCCACGCTCTCACAAAAACCTCGTTGGTTGCGGAAACATATTTGTGGGTCAAGGACTCCGTGGGACCAGTAAACATGCATCTAATCGACAAGCATTTTTTTTTTGTATTGTACATTAGATTGTACATTATGTATGGAATGGATTTGAGGCTAAATACGTCAAAAATATCTATTCGAGAATATCTCAAATCTCTTCGAGGAATCGGTGGTTGTATTCGAGAATCGATAAGAAGTCTTCGAGAAACTAAAAAAGTATTCGAGAAAAGATAAAAAGTATTAGAGAACTTGTTTAAAGTATTTGACATTTAAATTGAAATAAGGAACTCGTGAATGACATAAATGTATTCGAGAATGACAAAAATGTAGTCCAGAATTCTTTTTTTGTCATTCTCGAATACGTTTGTGTAATTCTCGAATTCCTTATTTTAATTGAAAACCTATCTTTTCTCGAATACTTTTTGTAATTTCTCGAAGTTCTAAAAAAAATCTCGAAGACTTTTCGCCGATTCTCGAATACAAACACCGGTTTCTCGAAGACATTTAAGGGATTCTCGATACATTTTTCTACGTATTTAGCCTCAAATCCATATAGATGAATAGAACATTTTACTTCAAAAATCGACTATCGTGGTATTTGCGATTACCTTCAGTAGAAAGGAGATTACCATGCCCTCCACCGACTCGCTCAGTGGTCATCACGTCTTGCTCTTCAAGTTGGCTACTTAGATAAGTAAACAGCACCCTTATCGTGAAACATTCGCTTTTTTTTATTATTTCTAATCTGATCGAAACATTGTCTCATCTCGTGATACTGCCGGCGGAGGACTTAACATATCCACAATCCGGAATCAATAGTTTTTGACAGCGGCGTCTTCAGTCGACGAAATCTAACCTGTACGTAGCAGTTCGAGCGGCAAATTGATAGCACGACCAGAATTAGCCATCTGAGATGCTGTTACATCGTATCACGACACAAGTCTCTTTGCTGAAGCCGCCGTTATCACGTTAGGAAGCTGATCATGCGGTCAAGTGAAAAATTGAAACTTTTCTCGAAACCCAAGAAGGTAGAAAATACGATTTCCTTCATCTCGATGACGCCGAACTTATTGAAATACCCCTACTGAAAGAAGGTTCTGAAATCTTCGCTTGACGTTGATCTACCAAACAAATGGTATGGACTGTTAATATTCGTATTCGTCAAAAGCAGCTTTGAGCACCTAAAGCGCACAGGTTAAAACTGATCTAAAAGTCTAAACTTCACGTCTTGTCACAGGCCAACAAGCTTGTTGTTCTTCTGTGGTGTTAAAGCTACTTACATGTTAATCTTCCCCGACAAGAAGTGTCCATGCAGGGGCGTCCCGAAACCTTCCTGATAGGGGGGGTGCAGCTTCAGAATTTTACCGGAATTTTTTTTCAGGTTTTACCGGAAATGTCTCCGTAATGACCATCTCTGCATAAACTCTAGAATAGGCCTACTGTTGTGTTCTCACTTCTATTCTGTGTTACAAATAACACAAAATAGGCTGGTTAAAGTTTTACTGAAAAGGCAGCTTATTTTTCATTCTGATATTTGAATACTGAAATATTTGTAACACATCTGAGGGATTTTGTAGTTTCGTAATAACGTTCAGAGCGTGGGTTGCTTGCATAGCAAACCAAAACTCATCCAGACGCGGAGAATTTCAATCTGAACAGGCCTGGCTTTCCAGGGCTGAAGATGGGACATCGGAGAAGTTAAGCCTGTAGAAAAGTAGGAAAATGATTTTAAATATTCCTTCAGCCCAAGCTGACTGCGAATCATGTTTGATATTGCAAATTGGATACATAACCTGTATTTTAATAGATCTATATTTCGATCCTTCTTGGCAGGGGTTCTCTTCAGGCTCAAAGCCGCTCAAGTTGGGAAAACGAACTTGTGGGAAAACGAACTTGTTGGTTGTCCCACAAGTTCCTTTTACAACTTGAGCGGCTTTGAGCCAGAAGAGAACCCTTGATAGATAGTCCTTCAGCCCAAGCTGACTGCGAATCATAGTTGACGGTGCAAAACGGATAAGTCAGCTACATTTTACTAGAGCTATATCTCGGCCCTTCTTGGCAAGGGTCCTCTTCAGGCTCAAGCTGGAAAACGAACTTGTGGTTTTCCAGCTTGAGCGGCTTGAGCCTGAAGAGAACCCTTGCCAAGAAGGGCCGAAATATAGCCCTAATAAAATTCAGCTGACGTATCCGTTTTGCACTATCAAATAAGAAAAGGATTTTAGCATATGTCTTGCACTAAATTTGATATTTTTATTTAATTTTTCGGCAATGGTTTACATTTCTAGTTGGTAGACCTATTCGGTTAAACTTTAAGATTGTCAGTTAATTAAGACTAAAAAGTCCTCGACCTTCAACCCACCCTAAACTTTTTTCATCACGTTTTCCATTTGTTCACAACACATCCAATTTCACATTCGGCAACTAGATCGGTTTCAAATGCGATTAGTAACAGATGCTGATCAGAACGCGAGTGGCCTTAATCAACACTCATCTTGCTAAAACGTCTTTACCCTTTTGCTGAGGTAACAGGGACTGTCTTGGCCAGCTTGAAAGCTTTCTATACTTGTGAAGATATCTATCAATTCACGAAAAATTTTGAATATTTTCTTTTTGTCTGTTTTGAGTCTCTCCTGGCAACTTTTGAGATCATGTCGGAACAAGGCTAACTCGTTTTTGAACTCTTCTCGGCCTATCACTGGTGAGGAGTCGAGAAAGCTGTCGAAACTGGAGTAGATGGAGTAGTCCTGCAACAGTATTTGTAGCTGGAAATGATGGATTTCAGTAGGTTGCCTAATTCTTGAAAGCTACAGAAACTTAGGAGATTACCGGAATCACACGATGAATTTTCCGGTACGCTTTGTTGTCTGCCTGCAAGAATCACTCTGGTAAGTAGTGTGCTGGGGTCATCCTGGTAAGCTATTAGTATACTTATCCAGTAAGCAAGAAAATTCCCGCAGATTCCCTGAGCCAGTCTCTGGTAAATTCCCAGAGACAAGCTCCGATACATAGCTTGAGAGAGACCCTGAGCAAAATTTCGGTAGATTTTCTGATCAAAATTTCGGTAGATTCCCTGATCAAAATTCCGGTAGATTCCCTGAGCAAAATTCCGGTAGATTCTCTGAGCAAAGTTCTGTTAGATTAGCTGAAAAAAATTCCGGTAGATTCCAAAATTCTAGTAGATTCCGTGGGGCAAAATCTAGTAGATCCCCTGATTCAGCCTCCAGTAAATTCCCTGAGACAAGTTCAGGTAGATTCCTTGAGCAAGATTTCGGTGTATGCCCTAAGCATAATTCCGGTAGTTCCCTGAGCAAAACTCCAGTAGATTCTCTGAGCAAAGTTCCGGTGATTCCCTGACCAAAATTCCGGTAGATTCAAAAACTCTAGTAGATTCCGTGGGGCAAAGTCCGGTAGATCCCCTAATCCAGCCTCCAGTAAATTCCCTGAGACAAGTTCCGGTAGATTCCTTGATCAAGATTTCCGTAGATTCCCTGATCAAAATTCCGGTAGATTCCCTGAGCAAAATTCCGGTAGATTCTCTGAGCAAAGTTCTGTTAGATTAGCTGAAAAAAATTCCGGTAGATTCCAAAATTCTAGTAGATTCCGTGGGGCAAAATCTAGTAGATCCCCTGATTCAGCCTCCAGTAAATTCCCTGAGACAAGTTCAGGTAGATTCCTTGAGCAAGATTTCGGTGTATGCCCTAAGCATAATTCCGGTAGTTCCCTGAGCAAAACTCCAGTAGATTCTCTGAGCAAAGTTCCGGTGATTCCCTGACAAAAATTCCGGTAGATTCAAAAACTCTAGTAGATTCCGTGGGGCAAAGTCCGGTAGTTCCCCAAATCCGGTCTCCGGTAAATTCGCTGAGACAAGTTCCGGTAGATTCATTGATCAAGATTTCGGTAGATGCCCTGAGCAAAATTCCGGTAGATTCCAAAGCTGAATTCCGGTTGATTCCCTGAACAAAGTTCGTGTAGATTCCTGGAGGAAAAATTCCGGTAGATCCCCTGAGCAAAATTCGGTAGATTCCCCGCGCAAAATTCCGTCCAGGAGCAAAAACTCCGGTAGATTCTCTCTGCAATATTCCGGTAGATTCCCTGAGCAAAATTCTGGTAGATTCCAAAGTTTTAGAGATTCCGTTGGGCAAAGTCTGGTAGATCCCCTGAGACAAGTTCCGGTAGATTCCTTGAGTAAGATTTCGACAGATGCCCTGAGCAAAATTCCGGTAGGTTCCCTGAGCAATTATCCGGTATAATCCGTAAAAATCATCAATTTCATTAGAATATGACGTATTTCGACTGGCGCGGCTTCGCCGCACCAGTAAAAATTTACCGGAATTTCCCCCCCCCCCCTCGGGATGTTCCTGGCCCCATGTGTCCCCGCGCAAAACGTCCCGCGTAAAACTTCCCTAGAAATGATCGTCAAGCACAAAGAAACGTCCCCCTACATGAACAAGTGGCTAGCCTTGGTTTTCAGTCACATTACCTAGTTAGGACACCCTCAAAATTCTGCGTTACAGATCTTCCTTTTTTATGGCGCTTGCCCTTCGGCCAAGTACCATATAGCGATCGTAACTTCTGTCCGTCAGTCGGTCGGTCTGTCTGCCCCGGTTTTGCTAGTTCGGCCGCTTCCAGATAAGCTAGGACGATGAAAGTTGGCAGGCATATCAGGGACCGGACCATATTAAATTAGAAATAGTCACTTCCCCGATCCGACCATCTGGGGGGGGGGGAGTGGAGGGAGGGTGAATCAGGAAAAACTAGGAAAAAATAAGTATTTTCAGCCTACGAACGGGTGGTCGGATCTTAATGAAACTTGATGTATGGAAAGATCTCTCATTTTAAATCCAGACCGGATCCGGTGACGTTGTGGGGAGTTGGAGGGGGAAACCAGAAATCTTGATCAACGCTTAGAGTGGAGATGTCAGGATGAAACTTGGCGGAAAGAACAAGCACAAGTCCTAGATACGTGATTGACATAACCAGACCGGATCCACTCACTTTGGGGGGGGGGGGGGGGTCGAGTTTCTAGTGATCCCGCGAGTTCGGTGCTTCCTGTTCTAGGACGATGAAAATTGGCAGGTATGTCAGGGACCCGAACAGATTGACTTGGGAATAGTCGTTTCCCTGATTCGACCGTCTGGGGGGGGGGGCTGGAGGAAGGGGGAATCCCAAAAAATTAGGTATTTCTAACTAACGAACAGCTGATCGGATCTCAATGAAACTTGATACATAGAAAGACCTCGTATCTCAGAGATCACAGTTTAAATCTGGACCGGATCCGATGACATGGGGGGGGGAGATGAAGGGGGGAACCGGAAATCTTGGGAAACGCTTGGAGTGGAAAGATCGGGACGAAGCTTGGTGGAAAGAACAAGCACAAGCCCTAGATACTTGATTGACATAACCGGACCGGATCCGTTCCCTGTGGGGTAGTTGAGGGGGGGGGGGGCCAAATTTCTAGTGATCCTACGAGTTCGGTACTTCCTGATTTACTAGGACCATGAAACTTGGCAGGCGTGTAAGGGACCCGAACAGATTGACTTGAGAATAGTCGTTTCCCCGATCCGATCATCCGCGGGAGGAGGGTGGGGGAATCCGGAGGTGAGGTATTATTAACTTGCGAATGGGTGATGGGATGTTAAAGAAACTTGATATATAGAAAGACATCGTGTCTCAGACGCCCTATTTTAAGTCCGGACCGGATCAGGTGATATTGGGTGGCGTCGGAGGGGGGAACCGGAAATCTTGGGAAACGCATAGAGCGGAGTTTCTGGGATGAAGCTTGGGTGAGAAGGACAAGCACAAGTCCTACATACGTGAATGACATATCCGGAACGAATCCGGTCACTGTGGGAGAGGTGGAGGGGGGGGGGAATACGAGTTTCTATTGATCCCACGAGTTAGGTACTTCGTGATGTGCTAGGACGATGACGCTTGGCAGGCTTTTCAGGTACCCGAATAGGCTGACTTAGAATGTCGTTTCCCCGATCCGACCATCGTGGGGAAGTCTAGGGATGGAGAATCCGCAATCTAATGGCAAGCTCAGCTATTGAACGGCTATTGGAACTTGATATTCGGAAAGACCTCGTGCCTCAGATTTCCTATTGTAAATCCGAAGCGGATCCGGTAACATTGGAAGGAGTTGGAGGAAGGAACCGGAAATTTTTGGAAACGCTTAGAGTGGAGCGATCGGGACCGTAATTCCTGATGTGTTAGGACGATGAAACTTGGGAGGAGTGTCAGGGACCCAAACAGATTGACTTTGGAATAGTCGTTTCCTCGATCCGACCATTGTGGGAGGAGTGGAAGGATTGGGTATGCGCAATCTAGTGGCACGGGCAGTTTTTGGGATCCCAAAATGTAAGTGGAGGGATACCTATGACATCGCAAAAGTTGTCCGTCTGTCCGTCCGTCCGTCCGTCTGTACGTCTGTAAGCACGATAACTCTCGAAGGGAATGAGATATTTTGATGAAACTTGGTGTGAGGATTCGTTGGGTCGTCGGACCAGTCAAGTTCGTAGATGGGCTTTGTAACCCTACATTTAGGGGTGGGGGAGGGGGTTTAAATTAAGGGGCAAACAAAATATTTTGAAACAGCTAATTTGATAGTCGATTATGGGGTAAGAAGACATGCTGAATACGATGGTGAAAACCATTTTGTCATCGGACAAGTAGTTCGCCCGAAATCCGGCCAAAACCGGAGAGTGTGTTCAAAGTAAAAGTTTTATTTTAAGTTGATTAAATGTTGGATTTAGGGGTAGGTAGACATGCTTAGGACGACGATGAAAACCATTTTCTCGACAGACAAGTAGTTCGCCCGGAATCCGGCCCAAACCGGAAAGTTTGTTAAAATTAAAAGTTTTATTTGGAGTTGATTAGATGTTCGATTTAGGGCAAGAAGACATGCTGAACACTTTTGTGAAAAAAATTTCTACCTGGACATGTAGTTGCCCCCGAATCCGGCCAAAACCGGAAAATTGTTAGAAGCTTAAGTTTTATTTCTAGTTGATTAGATAACCGATTTAAGGGTAAGAAGAGATGCTGAATCCGTGTTTGACAATCATATTTTATTCGGAAATATAGTTTGACCGGAATCCGGCTGGAGTCGGAAAATTTGTTATAAGTTAAATTTTATTTGAAGTTGATTAGATGTTCATTATTGGGGAAAGAAGATACCCTGATTTCGTTTTTGAGCTTTCTTTTTTCGCCGGACAAGTAGTTCCTGAGTTCGGCCGAAACCAGGAAATTGGCAGAAGTGGCAGGAAGTTTTCGTCAAAACAGATATGACATATAGGGGTAAACACACATGCTGAATCCATATCTGAACTTGGTTTTCTGAGATGACTAGCTATTTGGCCTGAATCTGTTTCTCAATTTTAATTGTAAAAATGTTCAAGGAGTATGGCGATGACTGGATCTGGCTAAGACAAGACCCTGTTGTCTGGATCAGATACTGAATTTTTGGGATCCCATCGAAACCTTTGGTCTTGTTGAATGGGAGATTAGACTTGAATGAAACTTGGCAAGTCGAAAGAGCTATCGTCTCAGATGTTCCATGTCAGGACCGGGAGGAGTGGAGGAGGGGGGAATATGAAATCTTGAGGTACTGATAACTTTCCAACGGGTGATCGGATCTTAATGAAATTTGAAATTGGAAATACTCCGTGTCTCAGACGACCCAGTTCAAATCCGGATCGGATCCGGTCCCTTTAGCAGGAGCCAAAAGGGGGGAACCGGAAATTTTGGGGAACGCTTAGAGTGGAGGGATTGGGATGAAACTTGGTGGGAAGAACAAGCGCAAGTCCTAGATACACTGTTGACATAACCGGACCAGATTCGGACACTGTGGGGGAGTTTGGGGAGGGGGGGGGGTTAATTCTGGCGATCCCGCAAGTTCGGAAGTTCCTGATGTTCTAGGACGATAAAGCTTGGAAGACATTTCAGGGACCCGAACAGACTGACTTGGGAATAGTCGTTTCCCCAATCTGACCATCATGGGGGTTGCGAAAAGGTTTGTCATGCAGAAAAACCAAACGGATAGACAAAATAGGATGCAAATTCGACACTATCGAGCTTAGGCGACCTTGATTTGCTATTTGTCGTCCGGACAGGATCCGGCCAATGTGGGGGGTAGGGGGAGCGGGACTTGGATATTTGCAGATAGGCTCTGCTCCGATTCCAGTCAAACTTGATGGACGCGACCAAGATAAGTCGGAAATACGACATTTATGCTTCCGAGTCGTATTCAGCCACGGTGGGCGGAGTTGGAAGGGGAGTTGCAGAAATTTTGTGGCTCGCATAAGGGTCAAAGAAGTGGAGTGATTTGAATGAAACTTGGAAGATACAGAGATCATATGCTCTAGATGACATATTTCAAGGTTCGAACCGGATCCGACCACGGTGGGGGAGGGGGGAAGATTTACCAGAAGGTCCCCCAAAAATGCTCAGATTCGAGTGAAAGATAGGTGGCAAGAGAAAATGCTTCAGATGATCTAGTTAGGAGTCCAGACCAGATTCGGCCGCGGTATATGGGGAGCTGGAAGAGAGTACCGAAAATCTTGGGCACGTCTAGGACATAGCAAGTGGATTTCTTGGGTTGAAACTTGGGAGGTTGGCGATGGCTTGGAGGTGATGTCGGAAGTTTTGAGACTTGAGTGAAACTAGATATCCTAACTCTAGGTCCAAACCGCATTTTTGGATGGCGGGGTGTTTTGTGTAGTTCTCTTTTACTTTCTTGTACCACCTACTCGTAACAAGTGCCATATGAGATCGTAGCTCTTGTTCTTCCTTTACTACGTCCCTAACTGAAGATTATCTAGTTTTAGGTCGTGTAATGGCATCAGTTAAGCATAGCACAAATAAAAACAAAAACTTAAGATTCAAACACGAAAGCATGCATGACCAGAAAAAAAGGATTGAATTCCGATGATTGGCTGCATACTTTTGGGCTTTTTGGGATCCCAAACTGTGAGGTACGTTGTACCCACAGCTTCGTAAAGTTTTTACACCCGTCTATTAGCAGTTTGTTAGCTATTTTTTGTTAGATATTGTTCAAACTTGGTCAGAGGATCCTTTTTACTTTAATGCTTTTTTTTTTAAAACCCTCCTCCTCTCAGCGACACAAGCGTAGCATCTACACCTCACTTTTTGGGATCCCGAAACATTATGGAGATGATCTATATCCTTTTAAAGCTGTTCGTCTGCTAGCACGACAACACTATCGAAAGGGTTGAGATATTTTGTTCGAACTATAGGAGTGGGGACTCTTTCGGTCAAAGTACAGGTCAAGTTAGTAAATGATTTCTCTAGCCTTACATTCAGGGATAGGAGAGGGGTTTCAAATTAGGGGTGAACAAATAAATTTTAAAGCTTTGAAATCCTCGATTTCAGGAGGGTAAAAAGTAACGCCGAAACTGTATCTGAACTTGATTTTCTTTGGTCGGAATCATACACACATCAGGAATTTCGAGGAACTAAAGTTTGTTCTAAAGTTGATTAGAGATTCGGAATAGGGGCAAAGAAATATACTGAATCACTCATTGAAATTTATTTTCTTGTCGGTCAAGAATTTCTCCCGGAATCCGACCAAAAACGGACATTTACTAGGAGGAAAAGTTTGTGCTGAAGTCAATAAGAGGTTCGACCGAAAGGTGAAGATTCCTGCATATCGTAACTGTCGTTGATCCGGGGGCGTAGTTTGCTCGGATTCCGTCCAAAACCACAAATGCGGTTTCGGTATAGGGTAGACGACTTGACGAATCCATTTTTGAACTATATATTCTTGCCGGACAGTTAGGTTGCCTTTAATCCGGCCAAATTCTGAAATCTGGCAAAAATAAAATAAAATAAAATCCGGTAAAAATAAAATAATTAAAAAAGAGTCAAAATCCATTACAATTATATATGTATAAGGATTATTCGGTCAAAATACCGCTCAGATTAGGAGATCGTGGCACTACGTTTGGGGGAAGGGTTGGGTCATAAATTAACCCGTGAAATTAGTTTCAACCCAATTGGACAATTCAGGGGGATTGCAGTAAGCAGAATTTTCTCGCACGACAGGTAGATCTGCCAGAATCTGGGAAAAACGGAAACTTGTGAAAAGCAAAAGTTTTTTCTGAAGTTTGATAGAATATTGAAATAGGGTTACGAAGACAAGCTAAATTCAGATCTCCACCTTAGTTTCCTGGCGGACCCAAATTCGGCCGAATCCGGCGAGAACAGAAATTTCGACAGATTATATCTTGATAGAGCCGTGTAAGTGTTGAATTTGGTGTAAGCTGACATGTTGAATCAATCTATCTGCTTTCTTTTCCTGTTTGGTTGATGCTACGAATGGAATGCGGCGAAAATCAGAAATTCGGCATGCCTGGTGTAATATGTATCCGCTTTTCTACCAAGTTCAGTAGAATTGCCCGAATCCAGCGAAATCGCAGAATTCATTTGTTCTAACGATGTCTTTGTCTAGTGTTTCCTGTCGGCGTAGGATCTGCCTTTCTGCTTGGCTTTCATACCGGCCAAATGGTACACAAAGTCCTGTTGCAAAACTTCTTTTTTTGATAAGAGCATGTTCAAGAATATTATATGAGTGATCAAACTGCATTGATGTTTTTGTCGTAAGCTGGGCTAGACTGGAAATTAAAGACAGAAAAGTGTAACTCAATAATAAATTTATGGGATCTAATTCTACAGTGCCCGGTTCTGTTGATGAACAAATTGCCTTTCGATCCCAGCGGAATCCCTGGTCATGTTTCATAGTCAATTATGTTTCGGCCGGGGATTAGTTTAGACGAGAAAATTTTTGGTGGGGATATTTCTAGACAGGGACTACTTAATCTGGGAAACTTTTGGTCGATAACTTTCTTGGGGACGTTCTACAGACAACGGTCCTCGGTTCAAATCCCGGCTGAGGTTGTCCTTCAGTTCACTACTTATAAAACATATTTTCTCGACTCTGACTGTCGAGTAGAAATAAACACCAAACATAAAACAAAAGTACACTGTAATGCCAACCGCAAGGCTGGCTTGAATTTTGCTACATTAGCCCCTTACCATTATGACATCAATTAAGCGCACAATCCAACCCCCCTCTGAGGTATAAGTGATATAGACTCAGATGCTTCCATTTTTCTCCCAGCACGTGGTGTTGTAAACCGTTTTGCCTCTGCGATTAATTATGACAATTCTGCATTTTTCCATAATTGCTTTTGCAGCTGTTGTATCTATTGACGACAGTATAATTGTTTAAAAAGCGGAGTGTTTTTATTGCTGTAGATGAATAGTTCAGTTAAGACGGTTCCTTTTCATTGTTCATCCTGTTAAGCGTTACTGGTTGAATTTCTACGATCTTATGTAGCACATGCGGTATTTCAGTAAATCTAAGTGGGACGGGCGGGGGGGGGGGGGGGGGGGGGGGGGCAAATTAATAAAATTTTTGCTCCATTTTTTTTGTACTGAGCCCCAGAATTTGATTAAGAATTTAATTATCGTCTTTGTTAAATTTAAAAATGTTTTCGAATGTACCTTAGAGGAACGTCATTGCCTTTTCAGACCTATTTAGGAACCACAAAATATTAGCAAGATGAAGAGTTTGAATGGAAGAGTTTGTGTCGCTCCGAGATCTAGGGTAGATTCGTGCCCCCCCCCCCCCCCCCGCTTGTTATTTAGACCATTTCTTACCTTAAGGTACTCAATTCCTTCGGACCACTGCACAAATCTGGGTACCCATCACAGGTGTATCCATGCAATTTTGCAGAATGTTTGGGAAGTTCTCCCATGACCAAGTAATTTATCACCTTTATCAGCCAAAAAATCGCCAAAAAGTATCAGCTGAATTTTCCGACATCATGACGGTCAAGAAATAAGTCAGTAGATGCTGTTTTGGCTCTTCCTGGCAATGCTTGTTCTACATAACATTTCACGCGATAACGTTTTCCAACACAACAGGTAACGTCACATGTGTTGTCTTTTACGCACTGTCTGTTGAAACCGTGCATCCTTCTGTTGTCTGATATGAAACTTCTAACAGTATAGTACAGACAACTTGGTGAAACAGATCCCTAGAACCCGTAAACCTACATTGTATCACCTCCTCGTTATCCCCACTAGTATTCTTTAATAGACCAGCAGTTTTTTTAAAGTTTGGCTGCTAATTAAAATAATTGGTAGGCTAAATAAGTGATTAAAAGCTCACCACTTAGAAATCCTTTATTTTGGTAGCAAGCGCGTTAACCAAATCCTAGAACTAATATCATGAACTCACTTCCATCGTATTAGGAACGCACCAGCACAAGGTGCTAGATAATGAGCCGACCACCAAACAAGGCCAAAGGCTTTCTTTGGGAACCCGTAAGGGAATATCTGTTGATCTCCTTAAATCAATCCGCTAGGTCTTGCAGATATTATCTTTTGCCAAAACACGTAAAGATTTAATATCGTGCCAGTGGAATCTTTAACCAGGACCAGTAGGCAATGTTTTCCAGGAAAAGTATATAAAAAATCATGTCGATTCGTAAACATCTGGTTTTGACTGCGTTTTGACCTGATCACAGAAAGAATATCAACCCGAGGTGAGAGCAAATACTCTTTCTGTATCGCCTGGTCTTTTTCGAGTACACCAACCTTCTCCCCACACAACAGATTCCCAGAACCAGCAAACCTGCATTGTAATCCTCTCATGCGCCTCATCGCGATCCGTGAGATAATAATTTTCGCCGTCAAGATTGTCAGACAATTAGGTTCATTCCTGAACATCTGCGGTGACTTTGACCCGACTGCCTACCTAAGGAAATAGTATTGCCTTAATCACCGTGTTTTTCTCCAGTCTAACAACCTTCCAACCAGTTTACTGTACAACGTTTTATGTTCCTGTATCTTTAAGCCATCTTTCTCCCAACTATGATTATAACCCTAAAACCAAAGATCTAGTCGACTTCCGAATTAATGTACAAAGTAGTTCGCCCAGAATTCGGGATCGACTAAAACCAGGAAGGGAAGGGAACGCGAAAAAAGCAGGAAGGCATGCTAAAACTAGGAAGGGCATACTAAAACGAGGAAGGGCATACTAAAACCGGGAAGGCTGTCGCCAGAATTCAGAATTGTTCCTCTGTTAATTGTTCCTCTGTTTAGTATTCTTCTAGGGGTCGGTAACTTTTCAAACTCCTTCAAACTCGAGGGGTCGGCAACTTTTCAAACTCCCTGATCTACCGTCATAACAAGAAATGAAGTGGTGAATTACAATTTTTATAGTTGCTGACCCCTCACTGAAATTAATGCCTACCCATGTCAGGATACTAAAACGAGGAAGCGATGGTGAACTTTGAATGTGAGAAGTTGCCGACCCCTCGAAGAATACTAAACAGAGGAAGTGAACGGTGTGGCAAATTTTGGCAACAGTCTTCCTCGTTTTAGTATGCCCTTCCTGGTTTTAGTATGCCTTCCTACTTTTCTCGCGTTCCCTT
Organism: Branchinecta lynchi; assembly: GCA_023053575.1. Taxonomy (NCBI): domain Eukaryota; kingdom Metazoa; phylum Arthropoda; class Branchiopoda; order Anostraca; family Branchinectidae; genus Branchinecta; species Branchinecta lynchi. The sequence continues at coordinate 27,177,161 of JAKZAP010000008.1, read as the reverse complement.
CCCTTCCTATTTTTAGTCGATCCGCCAGAATCTGGCCAGAGCCGTAAATTTTGTAAGAGTTAAAGAGCAATGGGCACATCAAACTACCCCAATCTCCCTCTGTAATAACCTAGGAACAATGCTTACCCCCTAGATCAGCAGCTTTTTCAACAGTTTCCTCTTTGTGATATTTCAAAGCGTAACTTTTTGGGCCAGTACATGCGCAGTTTACTAGTTTGGACAAGGATAAAAGTGATGTTTCTTATAATACTTAGTAGATCTTTATTTTATGCATAAATCAGCTTGTATAATTCAGATTTGAATAGGTTATTTGTTTTTGAATGATTTTTGTAGATATGTTATTTTTTATAAGCTTATTGCATATTCTGGTACGTATTATAAAGCAAGCTAATCAAGCTTCACAACACTATTCCACAAAGAAAACTTTTAATAGGCACTTTAAGCCATGGAACTTCTGATGAAACACTCGAACAATCAGGGAAACTGCATCTACGGGTTGACTTTGGTGACATCTCAAATATATCCTTTTCCATCCTTCGTTTCCTATCAAGCATTGCTGGGAGTTTTTGAATTTCCTGCCACGATATCCCAGCTCCTAAGATTTGGATCGCCGAAATGCCAGAGAGGTAAAGACAAGGGTTAACAAGAAAACGGCCGATTTTCGTAGCGTCTTCTAAAGGAAGTCGGAAATGTTTATTTGTGAAGCATTTAATACAAAGTAAAGCATTAGAAGTGTCCATTGTGCTTTAAAGATTTGTCGACAGTCGCTTAGAAACGCGATATAGGGAAATGAATACAGAAACCTTGTAGATGTTCATGATTTTCTGAAGTCGAGATTCTAAATAGATACATGCTGAATATGTTCTTGGTTTTCTCAGCAGACCAGTCATTTGGACGGAGTCCGCCAGAAAACACCACTATAATTTGCTTACCTTTTCGTGATTTTTCTTTTTTTTAAGCCGTTGGTCTACAGACCGAAAATCTACAAGAACCGATTGTCTGGATGAATTTCCGATAAATATTCTCTTCTGAGATCTCGTCGAAATCTTTGGTACTGTTTCCGCCAAGAAGCTATGGAGGTAATGGTTTCTGGCTGCGTTGTATTCTTGCCAGTGGTTTATTTTGGTTTCATCTAAGTGGTCCCAGAGTACGACTCAGCCGCCACTACGGCATCAAACTCAGTCCCCAGTTCCCTTCCTCATTAACCCTGGTAGAATCTGAATTTCGGCCCATCTGAAGACTGTGTGTCTGCCGGGTTTGCCCCAGGTCAGATTCAATGTATTCTTTAAATCATTTAGCGATCTTGCACTTACAAATTCAGAGTCATCCCCAAAAGCTCGCATTCACGCCATTTTTTTGCTGAGTTGTTTTTTGGAGTGAGAGCGCCATGATTTATTACAGGTCCAATTAAGCCATCAAACCAAATTAAGAAGAAAATTCTGCTTTGTTAACATCGAGACGTGTTTTGTTGGCTGATTGAGACTTCAGAGGGTTATGCACGACTTCTAATTAGAAAGAGTAAAATTCAAATGAATCGCGCAGTGGGAGGGAGCTCTTTTCTTTATTACAACCGCTGATTGTTTGGGGGAAATATAGTCGGGGTTTATTAGTAAACTGCATTTAATGTATACCGAGTCCAGGCGTGGTCCACCCAAGACGTATTGTGATGATAGGTTACACACACGTTAGTGTATCTCGATTAAATGTTATTTTTCCCCAACTTTTGAACTTTCGGAATATTCTAGAAGAAAGGCAAGGCCTCGTGCAGCAGGCGAGAATACTAAAAGAAGGAAACGGACATCGAACCCAAGACCGTATCCAGGAATTTTTTTCGGAGGGGGGGGCCTTTCGGGGGGGGGGTTGCCTGCGGGTCGGACAAAAAAGTACAAAAAGACATAGATCAAAGGGAAAAGCCTATAAAAATAATCCGTTTTGCACCGTCACATATACAAATAATCATTTTTTTATGTTTCGGGGGGGTGGGAGCTACCCCATACCCGTCCCCCTGGATACGACCCTGGTCGAACCAGTGCCTTAGCTAAGCTGTTTCTTGCCCAGAGCCAAGCTCTGCTCTGATTTGTATCCCAGCGTCAGAGCAGTAAGTTAAAGGCAGGAAAATAACATAATGTAGCGTCGAGCAGACAAGAATTCCGGCCGACTCGAAAGGATTCCGTTCGTGAAGACGACTAGAAAAAAAGTCCAGCGGGACGAGAATCCTTTCATGGTGAAAGGAATCCCGGTCCACTTGAAAGAAATCTCGTCGCCGGCGCTGGTAAAAAGACAAAAAAAAAAGTCTAGCTAGCTTTTGAGAGCAGCAGTGTCATAAATTCTCACAAGACATTTTATATTGGCTAGTGGATTTGTTTTTTGTCAGATTTTCTGGTTTGAAGAATATATTTTTTTCCCTCTGCGTGTAAACATAATATTGTCAACAAGATCGGATTCTGTTTAAGTTTTCCTGTATTTGTAAACGGTGCATAAGCCGAAACTCGCAGTACAACAATTCTCGGTTGCAGCTCCGGTTTCCATGTTTTAATGGGCATTAATGGTGAAAATCATGGAGCCAATACGTTTGAATCAACGTTCAGTCAACACATTTTCATTTTGGTTGCCGTCTTTGTGCTGTGTCTTTGACCTCTTTGGTTGACCTCCAAATAACACGCCCCTAAGTCAGTGATTCTGCTATTTTTTAACTGCCAAGACGTATGGTGATGATAGTTCACTCACACATTAGTGTACTCCTCCCCCCCCCCCTACGGCACTGCGTTGTGTCTTGTTTTGATCCATGTCTTGGACACTCTCTTAACCTTAAAACATGTCTTCAGACTCCGTTTCTGACGAATGATAAGGCCGAAGACTGGATCCACAATTGATTCAGGAAGCTTGCGTGCTAATTGGAATAAGACCCGGAAATAAATCAGTGATCAGGGGGAAGTTAATTCTTTCTGTAATCCATCCTTGTGACCGAAGTTTGAACATTTCCTACGGACAGTGGTTGATATAAATGGTGATGTTGCGTGACCGCTTTCCTAATCGTGTTTACTGCTATTTTCTATTCTCTATGAATGCCATGTTTGGACGTACTTGATTATCTTACGTCACACTTCCCATGTTCACATCTTGCTTGCTTGCTTCTTCAAATCTCTTCTTAAAGTTCAACTGAAAAGCCAACTTATTTTTGTTTCATTAATTGAATACATTGATTTATTTGGATTCTGCAAAAGAATTTTCAGAATATCTGCGGCCGTCCCCGGCGTCAATTCTACCTGACACAGGAAATTTTAATCACAACTCAATGGCGACTTTTCAGTGGGAAGTGGTGAGATTGGTAAAGATTGCTTAGTGCCTGCACAAGAAAAAGTCATAAGTCTCTCTCGTAAGGCATGCACAAAAAATACAACTGCATAGAGGTACCAAAAATCACACGGAAGTTCCTCTATTTGAAAATCGTTTATTCATCAATAGGGGAACAACGAAGTAACGCGTTTTCAACGTGTCTTCAAGCCAATTTAAATGATTAAGCGATAGGTAAATATTGCCTATCCCAGCCCTTTTCGGTTTAACTTTGAGGGGTCGGATAACGGCAAAATATGTAAAAATTATTCGTTTAATTTATAGAATGAAAGACCAAGTTTTCCAGCGAATCTAAGTTGTGCGGGCTACCTATGATTTGTATTATTTTAGGATGTTATCCATATTCCTGGTCTCTAGCTGAAGTTTATTGTGGTAAACATAGTCTAAATCAGACAACTAAGTAGGCTATATTGGATAGACGATACAAACAAAGAGCTAGCTTTTCAGTTGCACTTTAATAAACTACAAGTCGAAAAATAAGATCGACAACTATACTGCGACATATCTTTTCAGTTAACTGCTTATCATCTTCCTTAGCTTGACATAACTTCCGACATTGCCTAATATTTTGAGTCTATTAAGAATACCACCATAGCTTGACTGAATGAACCATTCTTGCACATTTTCACGGGTCAGACTTCTCCAGCCATATGGGTCATCTTCAGAGAAGCACCTTCACTGCACCAGATGCGCGAAAGGTTATCTGGAATTTTGATTAATCAAAATTGCCAAGTCGTCGGCTTTTTCAACTCATAACGACCAGCCGTTAAAATGTTATCTGATGCTCCTAGGTCACACTGCAGTGTGATTATCACGCTCAATGCATAATTGGGCAGTGAATGGAGGAAGTGTCTGAGATTCGCACGTGTCACTTAGTGAATATAAACACACAAAATTAATAAACTGGAATATATTGATGATCTAACCCACCCAAGTATTAGCGTTTATAAACAAAATAAGAGTTGAAAGCTCATGTTATTTAAAAACTTATATCCGTCCTCATTTAGAATATGCTTCACCGGTTTGGCATTCTTCTCTTTCTGTAGAGCTCTCTGATCGCCTGGAAAATATCCAAAAGAGAGCCATGAGAATCATTTTGGGTGATCATAATATATCATACGAAGAGGCTCTCATTAACTTGACGTTCCTAAATTAACAGAACGTAGAAATGCTCTTTCAAACAAATTTGGAACTAAGACAGTGTGTTGTCCCCAGATGTCCCGTCTATTTCTCCCTCCACTCCCGTCTTCCCTGCGTCGTTCCGAGAGGAATACTGGCAATCAGTTTTCCCCATATCCCGCTAATTCTTCTACCCAATTTTTATGTCGTTTCATCCCATCATTATTTCTGGTCATATCTTGTAAGTGTATTAGTTGATATGTTTCGTGTCTGTGTAGGCTATTTTGTAAATTTGTATTCCTCTTCGAGCTTTTAGCTATTCAGATTAAACTTGATTGATTGATTGATTGAATGTGACACTCGCAACGGATAGGATGTGTATCAGCTCACGGTCGGATGGCTCTTCCGATAGTGCGAACTAGCTCCCCAGAACCATAGGATAGATATGTCCGCAAAGTTCCCTCCCGATCTCTCCATCCTTGGTTTGTTGCAAGATCTCCTCCCACTCTATCACAGTGGCCGACTCGAGGCAGTACCGATAATTGAACATCTAGGACATTTGACCTTGCCAGATATCACGCAAATAAAAACATTTTGAGTGTTTTGTTATTCTTTTTATATTTCTATAACCTTTTTACTGCACTTCTGCCCTAGAGCAGTGTGTCGTAAATTCTGAATACATTCATCCATTCAAATTCCATCCGAACTGGATCACTCTTTTGAAATGCATGTCACAAGCTTTCGTGGATCCCGCCTCTATCTCCCCTGCCTAGATGTTTAAGTAATGCAGCAGGGGGTATGCTTATCCGTCTCGCTTAGTCCCGTCCTTATTCGTCAACCATAAGTGTGCCTTAAAATTTCCGGTGCCCCTCCTCCCCTCCACGCGGCTTTCGGATCCAGTTCGGACCTGAAACGGAACTTCTGAGGTGCTCTTCCTAACTGCAAGTTTCATCCAGATGGGATAACTCGTTATAATATTATTTATAATGTGCAACATCATATAATGTACGCAAGATTCCCTCCTTCCACTCACCGTGGACGGTCGGATTCGAGAACTGACATTTTCAAGTCAGTGTGGTCCGGTTCCAAATTCCTGACAATTGACAAGTTTGGTGTTCCTGGGGTAAAGCTCATTTACCGCAGATTTTGCTAGAACTCCTATTGAGTTAAGTCTTTTTTCCAGTTTTTTTCCAGCCTTCTTGAACATTTGTATTTATGGCTCTCGCCTGAAATGAATAAATACACCGACGGCACGCTAGTATTAACTATCCTTAACAAAAAGCTAAAGACCGTAGAAATGCTAAAAAAAAGACAGTTCGTTTTCTTCTGATGGAGCGTCACTATCGTCATCGATGAACTAAACTAGTGCTTACAGTGAGCTAAAGAACAGACGTTACTACTTGCGTAGTAACGCCTCCATGTTAAAAGTTATATTTTCTTTTTCTTCCGAAATCACCAGTTTTGTTGACGGTATCAGCAGATGAAAGTGAACCACTTGTCATAACTGCTTCTCAAGTAGTGTACCTATTTAATTGATGTGGTTCTAAGCCAAACGAGGGTGACATTTGATATGTGCGGTCGTTCCAGGCCACCAGTATGGCGCCGGCGCGTCCGCAAACAATTATGCTCTTCATTAGTCTCATTTTCTGCGGTATCCTCAGAAACCAGTTGATCAAACTCGTTCCCCCCGTCCCACTTGAGACTGACAGATGATTAATCTGATGCCAATTTGGCCATTAAAGCTTGCAAACAAGGCAGGTGACCCCCTGATCTTAAACTTCAAGGGTTTGTGACCAGACGAGCGAGAGTGGCTCCGCAGGATGTCTGGTTGTTCCAGGCTCTTTCCCACGTCGCTCGACATTATCTTACCAAAGAAGAAGATACACAAGAAAGAAAGAAATACAAGTATGCTCTTCTGAAGTTGCTTGTCTATTTGAAGATGAGTCACTTCAACCGATTCCAACGCCCAATAGAGGTGGCGTATGCTGGGTTGGGACACGCAGACTAACGGATTTGGTCGGACATCATCGCAAGTCGCAGGGACGATGGCACAATATCTCGAACAAGGAGAGTTCATTTTTTAATGGCGTGGCAGTTCCGACTCGAAAATAACTAAAAAGCAAATAGATTAGGGGGCGGCAGGTTTGGGAAAAAAAGAAGCTCTGCACTGTCAGAAGTTTCATAACAGATACCACTTCGGATGTTACCTGTTGTGTTTGAAAACGTTGTGCATGAAATGTTATGCATAAAAAGCTTTTTAAGGAAGAGCCAAAAAAGCATCTATTGACTTTATTCCTTATCTTCACGATGTCGGAAAAGTCAGCAGATACTTTTTGGGCGGGTTTTCGGTTCTTCCTGTTGTAACGCTTATTATGCATAACATTTTGAAACACAAGACATAACATCCGAAGTGTTATCAGTTCCGCATTATCTGTTGAAACTGCTCATCCTCGTGTTATCTGTTATGAAACTTCTGACAGAGTGGTAACCACCTGACAAGGCCAATACTTTTGGCTTGGAGCTGCGAATTTTTGGTCAGGCAAGATCAGCTCTAAGAAACAGGCGACGCGAAACTTGGCTTCTGACAATCAAGTATGTATCTTTGAGCTTGCCGTCATCTCTCGAATGGGATTCATCATTCTACTGATCAACTATAAGTTCTCGCCTTCAACGCGATGCAGCCAATTAACTAAGATTCTGAGATCATTAGGGGCCACTTATCGGGCAATCTGTTCACCATTTGGGCGCTCTTAGCAATTCCGGGCAATTAAGAGCGGCAGCCCCAGGAATTCCAGGAGTAAAGCTCTGAAACGTCTCATTGACTTTCCAGCGCTCTTAATTGATAGTCTGGAATGGGTGACATCTGAATGCTAATGTTTAGGGATCGCTAACAGATTACGGGAGGTTTCCTTGGGAAACGCTAAACCCGTGAGCTGTTTGTCAATTAAGAGGACTCATTTATTCCTTAACGCTGACAGAAGAACCGCTACTCTTTTTAGAAGTATGAAGGTGGATTCTTCTGTCTGACTGGTTTAAAATTTGTGTAAACTTCTTCTTTGGTAGTACTCTTTTACTAATTGTGTAGTGAATTTTCTTTTGATGAAGTGGAAATTTCTGTCTGCATGAGACACCTTTAAAATTGTATGGAAAGCAGATATCATCTAGCGGTGGAGTTTGTATTTGTCGGACTCTTATGCTCTGTTCGCGTTTAGTAGTAGTATATTTGATAGCACTTTCTCACAAGAAATTGTACGCTAAATCAAAACAGAACGTGTGTGATGACATATACTTTCAAGCCCAAGCCTATCATAGTAATAATATTAATTTGTTTCTAAACTAAAAATCGTACAAGGCATAATACTAGAGTACAAACAAAAAAAAGATAAACGACTATGAGAACGATTACCTTTAGGAAAGCAAAGGAAAAGTCAGATGTTTTGTTTGAGTTGACAAGTTGGATTTTCAGTGGAAATGCAACTATAACATAATGTGACCCAGACCTGTATCCAGGAATTCATTTCGGGGGGTTGCCTGCTGGTTCAGCGCCGACCCCCCCCCCCCCACCCCGTGGATACGGCCTTCAATATGACCTAAACTAGTTGGCTAGGAAAGTAAGATATTCTTTCAGTTTTCAAACAATTATTTTCTGCAATATTTTTAAATATTTCTTTTCTGTGATTTCTTTCAGTGTTTTTATCTCTGACAGTAATATGTTGTTACTTGTCTTCAGAGGCACCGTTCACACCTTTGCTTCTCTCTGGAGTATGATACGATATCGTATCAACATTAACAAAAGTCACAGTCAAAATATAACTACCTGTGGGACATAGGGAGATCTGCACTATCTACCTTTTCGGGAAAAGCTATAGCCCAATGAAAAGTCCCCCCCCCCCTAAAAATCTGAAAAATATTTCTAAGTGTATCAAGCTAACCGACCTTCCCAAATTCTTTATCCTACCAAAACTACAAAAATTGTAAGTGTAGTCGGATTCCGACCAAATATCGTCCCGGCCGATGTCTTCATACAGTTATTTTTAACCAAAACATTGAAAATAAAATAAAATAACATTACTAACATCCCACTGCAGCAAAAAGTCCTAAGGACTTGTGCTGCAATTTATTAATACTGCTTGTATCTAATAAATAAATAACTAGACACAACAATTTCTTATCCACCTAGCCTAGGACTTAATAACAAACAATTAAACGTGAACCCCATGCACAACAAAAATCCTTTATATTTACTTATTACCAGTTTCAGCCCCACCCGAACAATTTTGAAAAAAAAAAACCCACATACCCTTCAACACGAATTAATTAAGTGGAAAGTTTTCAGTTTCTTTTTAAACCCGTATTAAGTGGCAGACTCCCTGATACTAGCCGGTCCACCTCTATTTTGACTCAAGATGATTTTACACAAAAAATTACTTCGACAAATCTCGAGTTCTTTTTGCAGGATTCTGGACAGACTACTTGTCGGCGGAATGAAAACTTCAGATATGGATCGAGAATGTATCTTTTTACTCCTCAACTGAAGCTCTATCTAACTTCAAAATCTAAAAATTTTATGAAATTTTCGTTTTTCACATTCCGAGCGAACAATTTGTTTGGCTAGAAAATAAAGTTAAAAAATGAAAGCATGTCTTCATAACCTACAACTTCAAATTACAAATTTTCCGGTTTTGGCTTGGATTTCGGTAGAACTATTTTTCTGGCGAGAAAATATGTTTCAGATTTTGATTCACCATGTCTTCTTACCTGAAATTAACTATCTCATTAGTAAAAAAAAAAAAATCACTTCTTAATTTTTAATCTCCTTCCCCACCCCTAGCTACGGGGCCCATCTACAGACTTGGCCCAACGGATCTTTACACCAATTTTGAACAAAATATCTCAACCCCTCGACAGTTGTCTTGCTGATAGACAGACAGACGGATGGACGGATATAAACGAATAAGCAATCTATGATTTTCTGAAGCGACATTTTGGCATTTCTTGGCAATGGGTCAGGCTGTAGCTAGAAGATATGAACCCGCAATCATTCCTTCAAACTGCCCTCAAAAAGGTCGACGATCCAGTCCAAACCTAGAAATGGCTTATTTTGGGCAAGTTTCGTCCGAATCGGATCATCGGGTTAACGCACTTTATTTAGAGAAGTCCTGAGGTTCTCAGAGTCTGCTCTCCCTTTGTTGACTTTTTCACACAAATTAGAAAGCGGAGGATTTTCCATCGTCGGGTCTTATCAGATCGAGCATTGTTTGTGTTCCTCATATATAATGTGTCCCGTGTGAAAACTTTACTGCGCTTAAATAAAGCTGTTAAGAGAAAAAGGCCGTTGATGGGCAGTAAAGATAAGGCAGTCGCAAGTAGCGCCCTTTGTTTTGTAACGACTCTATTATGTCGGTTATTCAGATGTAAATTTTAACTGTTCTGGCTTCAAATTAATAGTAGGCTTGAACGGCTTTGAGGAATCAAATCAGCCCCAAGGGTATGACAGGATACGGCATGTGAGCTTAATATATTACTAACGATATATTAATTCGGAGGTTTGGTAGATGCGAGGCTTCTGTTAAGACCTTTCTTTTCAGAGCTTACTGTACTCCGCTGTACTGTTTGTCACTGGTGTGTAACACGAGAGTTAAGTGTCTAGATACATTTCGGGTTTTATATAACAACTCTTGCCGGTGGCTACACGGACTTGCATGGAACTGTAGTGCGTCTGGCATGTTTGTGGGTGAGGGCCTTCCTTCTTTCGGGGAACTTCGGCGTCGGGCTATCTTTTCTCTCCAGACCCGAATTCTTCGCTCTCGAAACCCCATGCTTGTGGTTCTTTCGAGTCCCCATATGAGACTGACGTTGCCTGTGTGGTTAGTCTGGAACCGCGAACTTTACATGTGTTGCGTAGAAGGTCCGCAATCTTAAATAAAAGGTAAATGTATTTTGTTGTTGTTTTTATGTGTTGTATGTGTAATGGCTCTAGAAGCCGTAGTCGAAGTTAAATAAATAAATAAAAAAATGCTACATCTTGAGTAAAACAGTCATGATTAGCCTACTTATACCTCTCTCACGTTTCACCACCTTGGTTTACTAATGAGTCTTGCACTGACAGAAGTATGCTACTGATCCATTTTTCAACCCCAATTCCGCAAGGGAACACAAGTGGAGGAGAACGGAACAAAAAAAGGACGATAAAATAGTCAAAATAACCACGTAAATACACACTAAAACCCAAACATGGGAGGAAGAGAATGGGGATTCGCAAGGAGTGAAAGAGCTGAAAGCCACGGAACTGGAATGTCCCCTTGTCGGACATTGTATCGTTTCCTTCTTTGGTAGTTTTCTTTATTTTCTTTTACTTCTCAGGATACTTTCATCGGCAATAGTTAGTTAGTTGTATTTGCAACTGAGAGCTGTTTAGAGCTGTGCACTTAGAAGGGAACGTTCTGAAACTTTCGATGCTGTGCAGGAAGGAAGGAAGGAAGGAATTTATTTCTTCAACATTTCTACAACATATCATTCTTAAACCAATAGCCCGTCTCAATATGTGACAACAGGTCACCTGTGCAAGACGGACATCAAATTATTAAAATCTATTGATCAATTTTTTTTTTTTTTTTATACACTTAGTGAGACTTTAACTCACTCCAAATCAGCTTTCCTCACTCAAACACCCCTATCCTACCCAATTAGACAGTTAGCAGGGCACTCTTGCAGGACTTATTTCGTGTGAAAGAAGTGCTTGCATCCAGCATAGATTGATAGATAGATAGATAGATTATTTGCGCTAAAAAGCCACAAGGGCCATGGCAAATACAAAATAATAACAACAAAACAACAACAATAACAAACCTACAAAAAACCTTCCCGATATGACAGAGCGATCCGAAGGAATCTTCCAAATCTTTTTAAATCCCCAAAATGTTTACTTTTTAATTTTCTAACAAGTTCCTCCCTCGAGAAAAAACCCACCCTAAAAATTTCCTCCCTTAGATACCTTAAACCATATTGGATCCACCTTTCTCTCAGCATGAGCCGTCATCATCGGGGGCACGTGTACAAGCTTGCAAAATCAAGATTCCACAATTAGTTTCGAGTTTTTGTTCTTTTTCAAGGTAGAAGTAGTATTTAGTTTTTTATCCTTGAGCCTTCGCGTTCGAATGTCACGCATGCTGGCCTCTCGTTGTCTGTTTGTGGTTCAAGTCAGGAGGTCCAACTCAAGTGGACGGCGAAAATTGCACTCTATTCCCAGAGTTTGACCGAGAACCTAACTATTATCAAGAACAAATAACGAGTAAGAACAATGGTCTCTCGTCCATCCACCGACTATAAATGTTCCGTCAACAATGAGCGGAGGTGGGGCCATTTCTTGGTCGCTCGTGTATACTCGTTGGTCTCCGACTCTCCGCCGTTACACACTTGACGAAGAAAACAACGTAGCCACTAGCGAGGCGGATGTTCTGGCCTGTTCACACGGGAAGGAAACAGCGTCGATTTTGTTTGAGTAGACGCTGGCGTCTGATTAGTGAATATTAGTGACGCGAAAAAAAAAAAGCGAACTTGACGATGGTCATTCATAATCGCCTTTGTTATACCATGACAATCAATATGAAGATTGAAATCCCTTGTGACATTCCTTTGTATGTCTCTCGGGAGAACCATACAATGCAAACCGGGATTTGAAGCACACTCACTGAAGTCATGACCCATTGAGTTTCAACATCTGTAGTATTCAGTTTGTCAGACGAGTGTAAACTAGAAGTAACGTAATTAAGGCTTTCGAGGATTACTGAAATTACCGAAATGGTAGAATAGCATGGAATAGTCAAAATAATACCAGTAGGTGAGTGTATATTTTGTGTTTTTTGCTCCTTTTTTTCCGAAATGTATAATTGTATAACATTTCGATTTAGTGAGTTAGATTTCAGTTCAGTAGTTAATCGAAAGACGAAAGTTCACGTCAACTTGGTCTATCTTCTTTGTCTTTTAGTTCACTACTATAATTCGATGTCTACGGTGTATTTTCCCATCAAATAAAGTCTTAGGTTTTCGTACTGAGGCATTGCCACATGGGTTCTAGCTTGGTTCTAGTTTGTCTAGGACCCACATAGAAGTCCTAGTTTTTTTTTAAATTTAATTAAAAATTGTTTCTGGTTAGTTTGTCAGAGTAGAAGCCTATTCCATCTGCGTAATATTTGTTCATTTCCACTGAGCCTATTAAACCTGAAACACAGCCTTTTTTCTTTTTTTTTAAAAAATCTGCCTGTTTTCATCTGATATTCTCAGATGAGAGCAAATATTTGGAATGAAATTTATCTCTTCTTGTTCTGGATATTGACACCACTTAATTGAGTTGACCCAGAAAAGATACAATTTACGTTACCATATATCTTACGTTACCTGTATACGGCCTTTGGGTTTTTCAACACAGATATATATACAGTTTGTCGTACTTCTAACCAAATTTGACGCATCTGTAAAATCTACTTTGCATCAAATGGCAGTTTCTGTATATTTTGATATATTCTTAATTGCTTCGGAATTTTCTTGTCAACCCCCGAAAGCTTGTCTGAATCAATGAGCCGGCAACCGCTGTTTCAGCGCCCGCCCAGCCCAGTGTGAACAGGCTTATCACTGCTGCGCTGCCTCCATTCGATTTTTCTTCCTCAGTGGTTTACTGCGTTACACCTTCTCTGTAGAGGTAACGACTTTTGATGTCCCGGGTGAGATCCACCTCCGCTCATTTGCGTCGGGAGTCGACTCGTCTCAGCTTGGGTGTGTGACAGAGATAGGGAGACAACAGTTCTTGCTCTTATTTGTTCTTGCTATTATATAGAATATACGACGTATCAGTTTGTGGAGGTTTCTGGATACACCATAGTGAAGTTGACAAAAAAGTAGTTGTAAGTGTTTGTTTTGCTAAACTGTTACTGACGCAGGCGTTCCCACAAAATAGAATTCAAAGGACCCCGAACTCTTTTGTTCTTCTGCTTGTGAATAAATCTCAAGATATCGCCCCCCCGAGCCACCGGAAACAATTGAGCCAGTTATTGCCGCTGTTCTGGAAGCCGGGCTTGTAAGCCAAGCTAAGTCCTCGCAGGAACCGCCATCACTCATCATTTTCGGCGGTAAAGACTGGCAGTTCCCAGCACGAGGCATATTAATTCATTCAGTCGAGATTGGCTGGATGGATATGTTACATACGTATGGAATGTTTTATTCATGTCGTTAGACGTCTTGTGTGGGGTATGATTCGTATTGACCTCTTAATAAAGCGCCGGAGATTGATCGCTATCTTTGATTGGTTAATTGTTTCCAGTTCGGTTCGCGAAGGTTTTATGAATGAATCTGCAAAAGCCATAGAAGCAATATGTCAGTAAACGGACGTTTAAATATGGCACACCAAAAAATGTATCCAAGTTCGTCAAGTTCACAAGGGCCGAAAGCTCTTATGTCCCTTGCAAAGGTATTTGGCATGTGTAATCATTTTCCGTTCGTGCTGTGAAGGCTGGACGGCTATTACCCCCCCCCCCCCCACCACCACCACCACCACTCCCCTCTGGCCGGGATCTGTCTGAATATGTGAGTTGCACGGTGTCACCTGATGATCGTCCTGCCCGCAATGTTCCGTCCGATTCCAACACAAAATCGAAGACAATATCCGGGATCCCCCCCCCCTGCTCTGGTGCTGGCTCCATAAGTGGTACACTTAGGGCTTACGACCGTCATGCCCACGGTTATGATTCCTCCACCCTACGCATGCCACAAGATTGCCCCCGCCCCCCCCCCCCTCTCCGTTTAACTATGCCAACCAGGAGCGGATCCAGCCTTCCGTTCTAGGGGGGGGCGATTCTTACCGAAAAGAGTGGGGGTAGTGTCCTTTTTGTCGGCCACAAGGCTGATTTTTTTCGCGTTTTAAGTGTCCCTGTCGGTCTCTTATTTAACGAAAATGTGGTTTTCATATATTACAATAATGGTAAAAACTGTACTTGATCAACTGACAACTGTTTACAAGAAAAATTCAAGCTCCTGGCTCCACTTGTAAAAAGATTTTAGAGTCTAGTTACAGTAGTTAGAACATGCGTTAATGCAGACTTCCGTAAGTGCAGTAAAACAAAACAAAAAATTACAGCCCGTCTAGGGGGGCGATCGCCCCCCTCGCCCCCCCTCTGGATCCGCCCCTGATGCCAACAGTGGCTGGAGGGGGTTTGGATTTGTTGGTGGAACATGTGGGAGGTGTTCACTTGCGAACTATTAAGCTCCATCCAGATCGAATGGTTCAGTCGAAAGTTATGCATGTCAGTACGCTCCTCCCTGCCCATCCAGTCCCCCCCCCCCCCCCCCCGCCACACACACGATAAGGATTTATGAGTGGTACATCTTCCAAGATCTCCAAGATCCTCTTCTTTCCTACCCTCCAAGTCCTGTCCCTGTCCCTCCACTCTAAGCGAGATTCATTGTTGCGAGATCAAGCCTGGACCTGTAAGTCAGAATCATCTGAGGCATATGCTCTTGACAAAAGTTAATTTTCATCAGTACTGGATCACTCGTTCGAGAGCTTTGCAACCCCAAAATTTCTGAATTCCCGCCTCTTGTACCCGAGGATCGTGAGGTCGGCAAATGACAATATCCAATCGGCCTCTAACACGCCTGGCCAGTTTTAACCTCCTAGCCATTCTGGAAGCACCCTAGCTCGTGGTCAGCAGACCGACGTGCATACCGACATAAGTGATCGGTATACTATGGCACGAGCAGGCCCGTATCCAGGAATTTATTTCGGGGGGGGGGGGGGGGGGGGGGGGGGGGGGGGGGGGGTTTATTGCCTGCTGGTCGGACAAAAAAGTAAAAAAAAAACATAGATCAGAGGGAACAGCCTATAAAAATGATTATTTTTGTCGGAGCAAGACCAAAGGTTTCGATAGAATCCTAAATATTGAATATTTATTGGATTACTTGATCCAGATAAGCGTACCTTGTAGATTACCGCTCATCGCCAAACATTTTGCTATAACCTACACCAAGTTCAGATATGGATTCAGCATGCATATTTAGTCCAACATCTCGTCTCTGGTCGACTTCAGACCAACTTGACACACTAAACCAAATTCCTCCTTTTAGCAGCTACTCTCGGTGAAGTGAATGCAGACCAAAAGAGCTGGTGACACTGAGAGGCGAACGTTTCAATCCAAATTCCCGGGTTTTCGCAAATAATGCCAGCTTATCCGTCAAAGAAATAAAGTTTCAGACGATACCGAATCTCTAATCGAGATTTAGAACGTTCGAAAGCTGCAACAGCATGTCTCCTCACCCTTGCCTATGTCGACTATATCATTGGGTTTTAAGCAAAAGGCTAAACTTCCGGTGTTGGCCGGATTCCAGGCCAACTAATTGTCCGACGAGAGGATAATTTTCACAGTCTAATTCAGCATGTCTCCTTTCCCCGTAATCAATCCTCTAATCAGCTTCAGATTAAACTTTTAACTTTTCACAAATTTTCCAGTTTTGCCGGATTCCGGCTGAACCACTTTTATGGCAAGAAAATAAATTTCATTTTATGGTTCAGCATGTCTCCTTAACCCTAAATTGAACCTCTAATCAACTTCAGATTGAATTTGTATTTTTCACAAATTTTCCGGGTTTTGCCGGATTCCGTGTGAAGTACTTCTCCGACGAGAAAATAATTTTCATACTCGGATTCAGCATGTATTCTTAACTCTAGATCGGCTATCTCATTAGTTTAAAAAAAAATATTTTTGTCACCCCTTCATTTAAAACCCCTCCCCCACCCTTAAATGTAAGACCGCAAAGCCCATCTTCAAACCTGACCTGTACTTTGACCCAAAGAGTTCTCATGTCAAGTTGGAATAGAATACCTCAACCCCTTCGAGAGCTATCTTGCTAACAGACGGACGACGGACAACTCTTACGAAATCATAGGTATCCCGTCACTTCCGTTTTGTGATCCCCGAAAAATGGAAGACATCCTGTTTCGCAGGATCCGGAGGAGGCCAGATTTAGAACTTTCCAGGCCTATTGGCGCAGATAGGGAGAGCTCAAACCTTCAGCGAACTTTCTATGCTCCTATGTTGAACTGAAATGTGTCGATGCATCTGCAGGTCATTGTAAGAGTAATTTCAGTGCCTTGGTGCCTGTTCAGTGCTTTGGTCACACCGCACTTTTTGTACATTTCTCCATTTTGGGATTTGCTAAACATTTCCGAGAAAAGGGAAATTCGGACAAAATATTACAAACTGGCAAAATACCTTCTCGGACTCCCCCCATGGGAGACTAATTCAGCCCTGTCGAGAAGTATCACATTATCGATGCTTCCGTGAAGTTCGAAATCTATGTAGTGTTTCGTTTTCTTTGTGTGTAATTCATTTTTCTTTATTTTTATTACTCCGCTCTTTCTTTTGTTGTATAGCGGGCCTCAATAAATTATTATTATTATTATTTAGTATCCCTGTGCCCACAGCTCCCACAGGCCACGTGGTTAAGATGAAAAGTATGCAGACTGCAGAGGTCAGTCCCATTGGATAGCCGATTAAGGTCATGACATGCAGCCTGCTATAAAGAGCATCCTTATATTCCAGAACTCTATTATCAATTTGCGTGCCCATTACAACATACAATGGACCGATTTGATCGTAATCGATTAATTAATTCTAACCATCAAAGATTTATTGAAGATGGTTAATGTTTTGGTCATCGATTAGGATCATACCTTACTGACGAAAGTTATGGCCATTTGGATAGTACCAAAAACGAAAAAGGCGTGGCAGGGTGATTCGAAAGATAATCAGTAATTCGAAATGTAATCATATCGTGGCACTTGACGAGTATCTCTTCACATGAGGTGGGGGAATTGTTAAAGTCCGTGTACAAGCATGGACTTCTTATTCCCGACCTTACCTTCAGCTTTTGCTTCTTACAAACCCACCCTCTTCTGTGGACTGCCTGTGTTACTGCAAGGCGAGACAAGATGTTAGGCTTCGAACATTCCTGCCCTAAATAGCTAGCCTACACATTTCAAACATAACAGAAAACATCCAACTTCTTGGACATCGTATTCCTGATGGTATCTGCGTCGACGACACGAAGACAGTAGCTGAGTTTCCTGTGCCGAAGAACGAGAAGCAAGCAGAAGTTTTCTAGGCTTAGCTGGATTCAAAAATTACATCCAAATATCTGCGAGTACAGGATTGCCATGAGGTTTAATTGTCTTCTATTTATGTATATTATTGGATTTTGTTGTGTATATATAGGTGTTTCTGTATAGCATTGCATTTTTTTTCCCTTTTATTTTTGTTCCCAATATAATTATGTTAAGTGATTAATTATTGAGTCCTTCCACAAACAAATCTGTCCAGATTTTCACGTGGCAGGTCTGTTATGATATTGGATTTTTTATGTTGTAAAATTTCGTTATATATTAAAGTTGTCTCTCTCTCTCTCTCTCAGATAGATAGGTGGATAGAGAGATTTATTGATAAAACTCGTTGCTCCAAATTGGCCCTAACTATGTCGACCATTACATTAACCGTTTAAAATAACTTTAATGTATACAATCATTACAAAAAAATATGTCTCTTGGACTCCACCAGTTAAATGTTAATTTTTTCAGTGAAATAAAGTACAAAAGAATTAAAACCGGTTAGTACGACCCTTCACATTCACCAAGAGGTGCTGGTGCGTTCGTCTTGTCACCGGTGCTAGTTCGGGAAGTGTTTATTAACTACCACAAGATGGTTTCTAAAAAACCTGCTATTGCTAATTATTCGCAGATGATTCATTCTCCTCATGGGAGCAATTAGTAATCCTGGCATAGTCGAAAACAGAGCCATGCGATAGCAAGGGAATAAAGGCGCAGAGAAAGAAACTAGTAGCCACTGGTAGCTAGGCTATGTCTCCCACATGCTACCCAGCCATATTTTCGATGTCACTGCTTTCCAGCGAAGTTTGGGCTTTTCCTCCTGCTCCTGTTAACTTCTGACGACGATCGTAGAAAAGTCCTTTACGAGGTCACGTCCAGACTACATGCTACCTACGAAGAGCTAAGCCCCTACTCTTTGATTCCCAAGATTGTTCTTCGTTGATTTCCAAGGTCTATTCGTCTTGTGAGAACCATTGGCTTCCCCAATGACTCGGTAATAGATTCAGTACAACTATTAATCATAAATCCCGCCTGACCTTTCCGCTATTCACTCTCCTTAAGTGCCATTATCCCATAAGCTAACACTATCACCTTTTCCGCGTGATTTCGAATCAATAATCGCTCAAATGCGCCATGGACGCTCGTTTGTGTTTGGTGGCCCTCTAAAGAGCCGTATCCTATTGTACTCTGATTGAGCGATTCTCTATTACGAACGCGCATAGCCAGCTGAATCGACAATCATAAACCGTGAATGATACGAGTTTAGTGAATTTTAATAGTCGGGCATGATTGGCAAGGAATGCCAGGCTGCCTCCTCACCGTGTTAGGGTCGGTGTCTAATTTGTGAGATTAAACCGGGGGCTTACGTTACTAACCTTAGGATATCAGTTGTTAGTGTAAAAAAATGATCGACCCATATCCCAGGATGACCCGAGGGGCTGCTCACTTCTTTCGCAAGGTGTACACGTCGTACTGGTTACTGTTTTTACTGTTTTCTGTAGTCCTGTTTTTTAATGACAATTCCTCTCAACCCGAACATCTTCAACTGGGTAGCGAGTCAATTACCGTTTCGTCTCACTTTGTATACCTTGGTCTGCCGATAGGCCGCAGCTTAAAGAAACTCGTGTACTACTCGTTAAACACGTCGAGAAAAAACTTCATACCGTATACGGTTCTATCGTCGCCAGTAGACTCCTATTGTGCCGAAAGTATCTCGCGGTCATGTATAACGCTGTCGCACTGCCGCATGTTCTGCATATCGCGCCATTTTGGAATTTGTTAACCGAGACCAAAAACGTAAGCTCTGGTCCCTTTACTTCAGGTTTGCAAAGTTTCTGCTGCCTTGTCCCTTGTGGACGAGGAACACCTTCATGACTGAAAAACACTAGATTGCGCACCATAGTGTCGCATTGAATCGGGTAATCTCAAATTTCCAAGGGAAATGGAACCACCTCTGGCTTAAACACTTTTATAGTTCGTGATTGCGGAATTGTAATGTAAAACGTCATGTGTCTGTATCTGTTTTGTGCCTTAAATTTCTCTTCTTTGTCTTTTTCTATATCTTCTTCTTTACTCCGTTTTGTTCTTAAGTGAAAAATACTGGTAATAAATACTTTACTTACTCACTTACTTATACGTCTTAACCACGCCCTCTTGTAACTACGACGAGCGAGATGCTGCTCACTTGTGTCACAAGGTGTGTACAGATCCCTGCCTCCGGCTCTGCCTCCGAGTCTGCTCCCATGCCTCCGAGTCTGGCTCCGTGCCTCCGAGTCTGCCTCAGTGCCTCTCTGCCTCATGATGTACACCAAAATTTGCAGTGAGCAGCCCCTCGGGATAACCTTAGGAGCTAGTTAAGATAATGAATGAATGGAGGATTTATGAAGCACTGCCCAAGGACGTAAGAGCAGTAGAAAAGGACAAAGAAATATAAGATAATCGCAAAACACTAAAAAAATATTTTCCATACAGATTCACTAATTTAAAATCACATTGATGGGATCGTGGACAGGCAAGTTTCGAATCCGGGAACACAAATAAGAGGAGAGGGCTTCAAGCGTCAATAATGGGTCGAAAATTAACAAACGGCGGATCAGGTAGTGGTTCCGCGTGCGCCGCGGTAGGCAGAGAAGAAATCTCAGATATCTGAAGTATGTCGAGCTTATGTGTCGAAAGTCCTTTTCCCTGAGCATACAATGTGATCAGGCCCGTATCCAGGAATTTATTGCGGGGGGGAGGTTGCCTTTCGGGGGGGGGGTTGCCTGCTGGTCGGACAAAAAAGTACAAAAAACACATAGATCAAAGGGAAAAGCCTATAAAAATTGTTATTTTTGTGTGTTTCGGGGGAGAGGGTCCAACCCCCTAGTCCCCCCCCCTGTATATGGTCTTGAATATGATCCAGCAAGGAAGTTAACATACGGTGCACATACGGTGTATATAACTTCCCAAGACCATGTCTGCTACACCTCGAACAGTTGGCCACAATTTTGTGTTAACCAAATCCACTGAAATTCCCCGATTAGGCCTCCTGTGTCCAGATCAGAAGAACTGCTTGGTGGTTGATGAAAAGAAAACAGCACCTTGCGACACGACCAAGCCAGAGACGAGTAGCCAGATTCCGGTGAAAGTTGGTAAGTGCTTAAAGCAGACGCCCTAAGTGCCTCATTTGCGGGTACGAACCATACCAGGTCACGGCGGGGCATTTGATGGAACGCGTGTGGACCAAAAAGGTAAAGGGATCGCCATGAAACTTGTTCGTGCAAAAGTCGCTTTCCCTAGATGTACCATTGTGAAGGACGGTTCAGATCCTTCGATTGGGGGTACGTACGTAGGTAGGTATTGAAAATAAAATAAGTGTCATTTTCCCAGGGGTCCGAAAGTGCTGCCATCTATTGTTTCTACCCGTTTCTGTTCGTGATTTCAGCTGAGTTGATCATTCCATTTCTTAAATATGGGAGTGAGGAAGATAAATGATATCAGATGGGTCTCCTTAACTTTAAAAGTTCTCTCACTGCTAAAGAAATTAGAGCTTATCCTTTGCTCCTTTCTAAGTGGTGATATTAGAAAGTTGGCCTACGGCAAAAAAGTCAACTTTTGAACGAATACAGATAGAATTTTTTCTTGAACGGCAGTCGGTAGAACTCGATGAGCTGATCAAAGTATGTGTCATCTGTTTTTTGGTACAAAAATTCCTTCATGAGATACAACAGTTTGAAAGTTTGGAGGGGTTGACAACTTCAGTAGTGAGGTACGCACTGAAACCAAAAATAGGTCCATCCCAATCGTGAGATGTGTAGGGTACTTGTAAGCAACAGTCGGCTGTTCGGCGACGAGGGGGTTGGCAACGTTGGTAGTTGGTGTACCTATTAATCCTATTATTTCTTTCGTGTCTATTTGATCGTAAAAACAATTTGGTACCATGCCTATCAAGGGGAGATGTACTTGTAAGTAAGAATCGGTTACAAGAAGGGGTTCATGAGGGGCTAGAAACCTGTGAAAATTGGGGCACATTTTTTTTGTTCTCTATAAATCAGAGGGTAAGATAACTAGTCTCCTTGGTCTATCACTGTAACATGGAATTCAGTCTTTGAGGGGTTGACAACTTTAGTGGTAGGATACAAACTCAAAACAAAGAATAAGGCAGAACCCAGTTGTGAGACATGTCAGGGACTTGTAAGTAACAATCGGCTGTTATACCATAACCATCTTCGGCGGTGAGAGGTTTCCAACCGTGTTAACGCAACGGATACGAATGATAATGTAAAACAACGACATAGTTTCGAAATAATTAGCAGAGTGGCATCTATGGTATTTTGATCCTGAAAAGTTACGGATAGCTTTATAATACAAAAAAGATTATATAAGATAATGTTCCAAGTTTGCACGAGTCACGATGTTTACGATTGAGAAGGATAAAGTTCAACTGGCAGCAAAGTCAATTTAGTCCCTACTTCGGATTTTATGTTATTTTTTTTTAGTTGTAAGCAAGACCATAATGATTTTCAGCGATGAGGGGCTTGTAACTTTTGCTAGCTGGTGTACCTATTAATCCTATTATTTGTTCCTGGTGTATTTGAAAAGAGAACAATTTAGTACTATGTCTGTCACGGGAGATGGACTTGTAAGTAGGAATCGGTTACTAGAACGGGTTCATAAGAAGCTACAAACTAGTACAAATTGGTGCACAAGAAAATTAGTCTCTACTGTAACTTAGAATTAAGTCTTTGAGGGGTTGGCAACTTTAGTAGTAGGGTACACACGCAAACAAAGACTAGGCGGAACCCAACTGTGAGACAAGTCAGGGACTTGTAACTAACAATTTGTGATTCCACCATAATCATCTTCGGCGATGAGGGGCTTCTGACTTTTCCTAGTATGTGTCCCTATTAAATTCCCTACTTCCGATATTCTGTTGTTGTTGTTTTTTAACGCTGAGAGATAACCACGTGAAGAAAACTATTCTTCATGGATTAGAACACACCATTTTGAAAACCTCGATGGGTTGACAAATTCTTCATTTCACCGTTGGCGAAGAAACAAAGCCAAAGTGTTGCTCTCGCAACACTTTTGTCGACGAAGCCGAACAAAGGTTGCTGCAACACTTTACGTTGCCCAGGCAACGTAGGTCTAGTTTTATTTGGTTTCAAACGTTAACAAGACCAAAGGTTTCAACAGGATCCCAAAGGTGATTTTTTACTGACATTCTTCATTCCGACAATCGCGGTCTTGTAGATGTTCTGTCTTCGCCAGTTCCAGGAAACAACTTGCTGGTCCCAAGCTCGTATTACCCGGATTCCGGTCAAACTGGAATACCATTGCTAGTCGAAACTCATAAGATATTCTTCTTCAACAAGTTTATTCAATCCTAAATGATCGGCTTAGACTTTTTATCTTGTCAGATAAAAAAAAGTTAAAGTTCATAAACGGTTTCCGCACTTTCCTCACTGATTTTTTACTCAAATATCGAATCTCTACCCGACTTTCGAAAGAAATTTACTTCTACCAAATTTACGGGAAAACTGCTTATCCGCCAAGGGAAATAAATTTAAAATAAATTCTCCTTACCCATGTAATGATTTTATAATCGACTCCACAATTAACTTTTAATCCTATCTGTCGGGGAAGGAAATAAATCTCAAAAATGAATTCGATGTCTTCTTCCCCTTCATCGAACCTCCATCTAACTTCTGAATTTTTTTTTACTTTTAACAAATTTTCCGGTCTTGTAAATATTCCTTGAGCCCAAGCTGACTTCGAAACATACATTCAAATAATGCATAAACCGGATATATCAGCTACGATGCTTTGTCAGCGATATTTCGGTCCTTCTTGGCAAGGGTCCTCGTCAGGCTGTCAATCTTCAAGGTCAACTTCGGCGAAGGAAACAAACCTGCAATCTATTATATACCCTTACCAAGAAGGGCCGAAATATCGCTGCCAAAGCATCGTAGCTTCAAAGCATCGGGCGAAATATTTGTAAGTAGAGAAAAGAAAAACAATTATGTGCGGATTCGTCACGTTTCCTTACCTCTACATCGAGCATCAGTGACGAACTTCAGAAAAACTTTAACCAATTTTCCTATTTTAGCCGGGTTTCAGGTGAACTTATCTTCCGGCGAGAAACTATTTTCATATATAAATGATTTCATATATATTCAGCATGTCTCCTTGCCCCTAAATTGGCTATCACATTAGCCTCTAAAAAAAATATATCATCCGCCCCTTTATTTAAACCCCCTCTCAGCCCCTAAATACATGGGTACGGAGAATTGACCTGTCTGTTGACCCAAGAATCCTCACGCCAAGTTTGACCAAAATACCTCATTCCTTTCAAGAGTTACCCTGCTTACGGTCGGACGGATGAACAGACGGACAACTTTTACAAGGTCATAGGTCATTAACGTTCTGGGATCCGAAAAACGAGAGGTAAATAATTGCAGAATAATTCTGGCCATTCAAGTTGCCAAGTTTGTAACACTGTCCGTCATAGACTTTCCTAAAAAATGTTTTAGCCAAGAAACCAGAAACGGCCATGTTAAGGTCAGCTGTTCACGCAGCCTAAGTAATTGATCGGCACGCAAGAACGCCACGCAGAGACCGTGACGCGTCCCTCTGTTTCGGCTTTGCTAGTTGGGGCACTTCCACGTAAGCTAGGACAATCACTTTTTATCGATAAGGGATCATAATCAGTTAGTCAACAGAACCTTCTTTTCCTCCGAATACGGTAATCCATGTGGAGGTGGAGGGAGGAGTAATCTTGAATCCTCTGGCGGGCCTAGCGCGGGAACGAGTGGTCCATTCTTGGTGAAATTTGCTATTTGGCAAGAGCGGAGGTCCCAGATGTTACATGTCAAGTCCGGACTGAACCCGAAAACTCAGAAGGAGTTAAAAGTGGGTACCGGAAATCTAGTGGCACGCAAGTTAGGGTACTTGCAGATGAGCTAGTACGACAAAACTTGTCAGGCATATCAGGGACCTGACCACAAATTTTCACTTCGAGATTTCTCATTAATGTTGGGGCTAGTGGGCACCTATGGAGTCGGTTAGCTTCAGCCCACTCCGGGAACGTAAACTTTAGCTCAATCCAAGGTCAAACTGGATAATATTAGAATACTATGTCTCTGTCTGAACAATCGGTTGCAACCATTTCAGCGTGTTCGTCTCGGGAAAATCTAAAACCATGGACTGTGTTCAGTTTTCGGACTGAGTTTGCGCCCACCGATGATACCGATGCAGAAAACCAAGACCATATCGCTTATCTCAAACTAACGAAGAAAAAAAAATCCCCTTTCTTTCTCCATTAAGGCTCGGGAAATCATTCACACGGCCATTTCCGTCGCCCGACTCGGTGTCCCAGCAGCTGACGCGTTCCACATGGGAAGCCAAGCCCAAACCTGATACACAAGCTGACACTGTGATTGGCTAGGCGGCTGGTAATGAACGCCAGGATCATTGCGCCTGAATTAAATAGCGCTTAATACGTCCTGCTGGTATCAGTGTTAGTAGGCGCTGAGGCGAAACATGGCAAATATTTCAATAGCTGTAATTGATTCCAGGACTATAACCCCGTTAGAAAAACAGAGCCATTAGCAACGCTTCCTCCAAGCCACGGGTCGCTAAGCAGAGAATGGCAGATGTGGTGGATGTTGACAGTGAACTGGAAGCTCAAAAGAGACCAATTTTTGCGATTCGTCAATGACATGGTCTCTGCTCTACTATACTAACTTTCTAGCACTACTCTGAAGACTGTCGGATTTGGAAATATGCTACAACAATTCGTTTCGATTCCTGCACGGATAATTAGCAGCGCGGATGGAACTTTGTCGACGCCCGCGTTGCAAATCTCGGACAAGGGAACGGAGGAAATCCCTGAGGAGGAGGTTGGTCGCGTTCTCAGAATTCACTTTTACGTGGTCCACATTGTCCTCAGTATGGCTACAAATTTCTGCATCATGCTTAGAGGAGTTGAACAGGACTGCTCTTAATGACTAGCCCTGGTATTGTTGTTGTGTCTGTGTTATTACTTTTTACTATGTCTTTCTATCTAATTTAATCCATTTCCAGTAGCATACTACCAGAGGAAAAAAAACACACGCACAAACAAGGAAAGGACCGTGGCTATAGGAGGTCGCCTTGTACGACTTCACCCAGGATGGCAAAGAGATATGTAACCATGTCGAGCAGAGAACACCAGAATCGAGTTATAGGGGCAACCAACCTCCTCCTCAAGAATTGTCTCCACTTTGCTTGCAGCTGAAATAGGTTGGCGCCACAGTATGTCAGGATGCCGTGAAGAAATGAAACTCTAAAACTCGAAAACACTCTCAAATCTCTAATAGTATTGAGTGTGTTTAGTCCCGTGCACGTGTGCAAGAACTGCTGAATAAAAAGGTTTTGTCAACAGTTACACCGGCACCGAACTTTCAACTGAACAGATTAACCCTCCTGGACACCAACCGAGTGACACCTTTAGTTTGCGCCATCTTCACGCAAATGTTGATCAAAAACAAAACTCTAGTACGTAAGCTGCTCCACGAGATTCAAACACCTTCCAGAAAATTGCACCTGTGGTCAGGACCGTATCCAGGAATTAATTTTTGTGTGGGGTGTCTCCCCGCGGGTTGGACCTAATCCATACCTAACAGTAAAAGAATAACCTAAATCAGAGGTCACAGCCTATAGGAAACGGTTATTTTGTATGTTTCGGAGGGGGTTTTGAACCCCCTGCCGATACGGCCTTGGATCCCCCTCTGGATACGGCCTTTTCTGTAGTAATTCCGGCGTTAAATCATTTAGTGCAGAAACACTCTTAACAGGGATGGCAAAGTTACCTGCGTAGACAATGGAGTTGAAACACGTATTTCTAATGTGACAACCTAACCCAGACGTGCACAGGCAAGAACACTGGTCTTCAGCATAAACATTATGTGATATGCATATGTTGAATAAATATATGACTCTTATATATTTCTTTGTGTTTAGTTTTTTTGTTTGTGCTTGCAATCCCGAAACGAAAGTGGAGGGATACCTATGACTTCGTAAAGTTGCCGTCTGTCTGTCCGTCCATCTGTCCGTCTGTCAGCACGATAACTCTCAATGGGTAGAGGCATTCTTTTCGAACTTAATAGAATGATCCATTGGGTCAAAGTAGATGAGCCCTGCAGCGCGATATTTAGGAGGGAGGAGGGGTTTCAATTTAAGGGACAAAAGAAAATGTCTTAAAATGCCAATGAGATAGCTGATGTAGGGGTAAGGCGAGCGTTGAATCCGTATCTGAAGCATATTTTCTCGCCGGATAATCTGTTCTTCCGAAATCCGGCCAAAACCGGAAAATTTGTTAAAATTAAAAGTTTATTTGAAGTTGATCGTGAGGGGACATGCTGGATCCACAC
Organism: Branchinecta lynchi; assembly: GCA_023053575.1. Classification (NCBI taxonomy): domain Eukaryota; kingdom Metazoa; phylum Arthropoda; class Branchiopoda; order Anostraca; family Branchinectidae; genus Branchinecta; species Branchinecta lynchi. Next base: position 27,150,146 of record JAKZAP010000008.1, on the reverse strand, counting down.
TATTATGACAATCAGTTTCAACCCGGACATATAGTTTTCCCAGCATCTGGCCAAAACCGGAGAATTTGCTAAAAGTTAAATTTTATCTGTTGTTAATTTGAGGTTCGATATAGTGGTAAGGAGATACACTGAATTCGTTTTTTGCCGGACAAGTAGTTCAACCGGAATCCGGTAAAACCGGATATTTGATAGAAGTACGGCAGGAAGTTTCGATCACTTTCATCAAAACAGATAGGACGGATAGGGGTAACATAATGCTGAATCCATACCCGAACTTGGTTTTCTCAGATGACAATTCATTGGCATTAGTCCGTTTTAAATTTCAAGAGTGAAATGTTCAAGGAGTCTGGCTAAGACCGGCTATCTACAAGACGCAATTGTGTGGATCAAATATTAAACTTTTGATATCCCATCAAAACCTTTGGTCTTGTTATCTTGTGAACTTACCCCGTTACTGAAAGACCAGTGTATTTTTTCCTTTTCATTTTTTGTACTGCGCTATTTCCCTTCTTAGTATGTACATTAAATTTCGTCATCATCATTAAACAAATATGCCAACAAGATTCTTCCTCTGATCTTGTATGGTAGTTGCTGTGTTATTTGACTAATGTGCTTTTGGCGGAAGAATTAAGATAGCTCCATAGATCGAGATAGCATGAACTTGTACGAAAAAGCAAAAAGGCTACCATGCCTATTCCTATACCGGAACATGAGCTTCATCGAAAAGGTTTGACAACCTGACGAGTTGGGAGACAGAAAAGCAAGACGAATCGATACCGAAAGCCGAGTAATCACTAATGGCTTGTCTCAGAGGTATGACAAGAAAACACACTTGGTTTCGGCGCACTTTTGTACTTCTTGTCGGGCTACAATCCAGGTCTCCCAGGAGACCCAACAGCTACAAACTATAATTGCTTTTAACTACCTCTTTTATCGATGTGTCAAGGAAAGACGAACGACCTTATTTCAGCGACGACGGAAGGAGATCGGAATCACGATGGTGATGATAATCTATTGGGCCAAATGCAGTAAACGGTTCTATCCGGGGAAAAGGGCGTGGCATGGATTTCAAATTACTTGATTGCAACCCCTCAAACAAGGTTTTGAAATTGTCGTTGTTTCGTGCTCGTTGCTTAACAGTATTAAAGGATTGTGTTATGTTTTCAATAGTCACCTATTGTTTAAATTCTCCTAAGATAATCTTTACTGCTAGTTGTGAAATATGATAGGTAAGTCTATACCACGTAAGTGTGTAATTGTTTGATTCTCCGTATTCTTGTGCAAATGCCTTTATTACCACCCGTACACCTTCCGAAGCGAAAACTCACGCGGCAACACTATGATAAATCCATTAAAATATGCGTAGGTTGAAAGACGCAAAAATGCTGTGCGATCGCGACTCATGAAGTATCACTTGAGAAAGAGGACTCGCACGCAAAGTATCTATACTTTTAGGGTTCGATGACAGCTGAGCTTCAAGCTCGAAACCTTTAAGAGGGCTTTCACAAAGTGCCAGAAACGATGCCCATTCCCTTACTTCAGGTTGCTAATTACCCATTTGCTTACCACCTGGATGCAGTTCGGCAATTCCAAGATTTGCAACTTCCTTCCATGCGCACAATGAATCCTCAATGAATGCCGAGCATCGTCATTGTCTATGGGTTTTCAGTATAAGCATGTGACAAGTTCGTCCTTGGGAGCATTTGATCTCCCCTTTTATTCACATTTCTCTTCTTGCTCAAAACTGGTTGCTATAGTAATGACAAGAATCTTTCATGCCTGAAATGTTAGTAGGTATCCCCCCCCCCGAAACATGCAAAAATCATCATTTTTATAGGCTTTTCCTTCTAATCTATGTCTTTTTCGTACTTTTTTGTCCGACCCACAGGCTACCCCCCCCCCCCCCCGAAATAAATAGGGCCTGCTGAAAAGATTCAATTCTTCACAGAGAGAAGAATTCTTTAGGAGCAAACGCCAGACAAAATCAAACTCTCTTTTTCTTAATTTCAGTGGCAACTATTTTTTTGCTGGGACACAGATTCTGCTTTAGTCGCAAGTTTAACCGAAAAGGCAGTTTGTTTCTACATTTGATATTTGAATACCCTGAATTATTTTGACTCATCTAAGGTTTTTTGTATTTTTTCACCCTGGGCTCATGTAATAACGTTCAGAATTTGCGCTGCTTGCACGACAACCCAAATTTCATCCAGACGCGGACAATTTGAATTTCAAAAAAAGCCTGCATTTCCATGTGTTTCGGAAAGCTAGGAAAAGGCAGAAGGTGGTTTGCGCAGAAGGTGGCGAGACGAGACAGAAAAGCTCATTTGATTAAATCGATTTTCTGTGGATTGCGCACGAACGAAGTAACGCATTTTTATCCACTTTTCAGGTCTATTTAAAGGACCCCTCGCATTTATTATTTTTCAACTTACAGTATTTTAAAATATTTGAATACTTTAAAACTATGCTGTGCTTCAAACAAATAATACACGGTTTTGTCTGTTTTAGGCCTTTTCCGAGACCCGTTGACTTGTAGCGAAAATAGGAAACAGTTGACATAACCGGTTTTTTTTATGGAAAAACTTCTCGCAGGCAGAACTTAATTAGATAAATAAAATTTCTACGAAACTAATATTTTCCCTTCCGTGGTTGAGAAGTGGTTTAAGCAGTTAAATTATTGACATGCAAAAATTAAATTGTCTCCAAATTCTCTAACTTTTCCTGGGACAAAGCGGGCAAATGAGCGGTTCCGCATAGTGAGGTACTTTTTAGTTTTTATTAATGAATCGTTTGGTTGAAACGTTTCTTGGATTCCATTTCCACTCTAATTATTTTCCAAACGGAAAGCAAATCCGAATTCCCGCGACCCAGCGACTGCGTCGTAGTTGATTGTTCCAATCACTGCCCACCGACTGCAGGAACTGCTGGCTTATAAGTCACAGGGGCTTGACGTCCCCCATTCAACTCGTAAACGATTTTAATAGGTTCAGTGCTCGAGCACACAATGTCCTTTTGTCACCTCAATAGCGAGCTACATATCAGGCTGAGACAGCCCGTACCTGCTTTTATTGACTTCGAAGCGATCTCCAGCTTCATTGGCAAGCCATTGAGCAGTCTAATAATGCAAGCACTCGTATATGCGAACGGCAACCTGAGGACAAAGGACTGATTTGAAATTGATTGCTTTTGCAATTCATGCTGATGTCCTGAATAGAGAAGAAATTGGGGATGATCAGTCATCCCATTCAATGGGCCAGTTATGATTTGGCTGTCGGAAAAATAGCAGCGGGAGCGGGTTATTTCCAAAAGAAAACGAACATCACACAGTTGAGGACGCCGGAAGCCAATGGAAAGAATAACTGCTTAGTCTTCATCTGAACCCGTAAGTTGTCTTTCACGTTGAAACTTCACCAATGATATGCCCCAGGTTAATAATCCTCGCCGTACTTGTTTATTGTGTATCGGGAACTCCCCAACAGTGGCGGGATCTGGTACGGACCTCTTTCAACATATCTAGTACGTCTGCTATTGCCAACTGTCAACCTCCTTCCAAGTTGGATCACTCGCTCATGAGTTACGCATGGCACAAGATCTCCTGGATCTTGTCTCCCCTCCAACTCTCCCAACAGTGCCAGGACCCAGTCCGGTTCTACAAATGGTATGTCTAGGGCTTATACTTTTTCCTTCCCACCAAGTCCCATTCTGATCCCTCCACTCTAAGCGTGCGACATAATTTCCGGTGCTCCTTATCACCAACTTCACATGATTACCGGATTCACTCCCAGTTCACCCCCTACGATAAGCGTCGTTACATTTTTTTCATATTAGGGTTTTCTTTGGCACGTTGCACAAACGTCGTTTTACGGACGAACAAAATAAGAAACGTTAAAAGTCGACCTAACTGAATATCTTAACAGCATCGCAGCAAAGTACAAAAGTGGATTTTAGCATATAACAGACCGACTGTTTTAAAACTTGTTTGACAAGTTTATTTGTTGTTGTACCGAATTTTGAAAATTCGCGCCTAATAAGCGAATCGAGATGTTGAAACTGACTTTCCGCCTCCGTTCGCCGTTTCAGCAAGGACGCTGAAGCGGCTGTGAAACGGCTGTTCAGTCGAAGAAAGAAAATGCCTTCGGCAGTTCAACGCCTTTGTGAATGGCGCTATAAAGAAAATATTTATAGTAAAGAGACAGACGGAACCTCGAACCAAACGACGAAAACTAAAGCAGCTATGCAGGCCGCCGTTTGTCTACGAGGCTCCAGCATTGGAGTAGGACTTCTAAATTTAATTCATTTTTAATTTTTGTTTATTTGTCATGGGATAAGTCTTTTGCATCTTCCAGGAATAGGTTTGTTTCTAGATCATAGTCGACCTTTGACACACAACACAATATAGGCGAACAAACTACGAAGAATGAAAGAACAAGCTTGCACAGCTGACTTCATTGACTGCAGATTAATACATCACTGCTGGTAATCGGGCTACATCTCTTGTTCATAAGCATTCCGACCGAAGTTCTGTATTGCTACTTTAACGACCGATGAAAGCCAAGCTCGTAAATCCATCCTAGTTTCTTCCGGAAACCCCATATGTCTCTATTTCAAGACAATTTGACATCAACATTTTTTAGCGACCGCTGAGCCAAAGAAATCAACGACGAGATCGAACCCGTGGTCGGACTCCAGCTGAGAGGCAACTGGCATTAGAGCCAGGAATCCGTTTATACTGGTCGGTGTTAGCAAGTTGAAAATATTGCTATCCTCTCGTGCCATTAGGTGATTGGTGCCACGGCACTGCCAGAAGAAAAGGAAACTCTCTGGTCTGTATAGAGGTTTTTGGGTACCTTTATTGAAATTAATTTACCTGGTTATTTCAATCAGCTGTGTTTTTGTTTTAACTATCAATGGTACCTACTTCCAAGTCGAAGATGATTACGTAAAGATGAGAACCATGAGGAAGAATAAAAGCAGTAGTGTCGTCAGTAAATGGAGCTGATTGATCTGGGGAAAGGGGAGGGGAAATGGGCAATCTCAGGCACAGAAATGGAATAATAAACTCAACGGAAATCACGAGCAGAACTCGTTCGTAAAGATAGGTGACAGCCCTTTTGAACCCATGAAAAAAAGAGCTAGAAGTTCATATGGCACTTGGAAGGCTGGTTCAGAGGATGAAACATAGAATTTGCATTTTTGTGAGTTTATTCTGATCATTTGTAAGTAAAACCCTTGAGATAGAAATGAGCATGTACCCTTGGGATCACGAGAATGTATCATATTTGACGGTGCAAAACGGATTAGTCAGCTAAATTTTATTCGAGCTATATTCACAGACAGGTGACTCTAAAATCAAAATACAGAAGAATCTCTACCCTTCGACGATCCAATCGAACAACAAAAACAGTAGCCGAGTCTAGGATGAAATCCAGCACTAGCTTTAACTCCAACCAACTTTCAAAGAAGAAGTTCTCAAAAGCAGATATTTAAGGAAGAATCTCTAATTGTTTTTTCCGTAAGTTTATTTTCCAGCTTGAGCGGCTTGAGCCTGAAGATGACCCTTGCCAAGAAGGGCCGAAATATAGCTCGAATAAAATGTAGCTGACTTATCCGTTTTGCACCGTCAAATATGATTCGCAGTCAGCTTGGGCCGTAGGAACATCTAGAGAATGTATCGTTTGATAAAAAGTATTGATGAGCACTTTCAAGGTGCTAGAAATACATATGTAACCAAAACCCTTGAGACCAAAACGATAATAGGCCCTTGGCAAACATTAATATTTATCGTTTGGTCAAAAGTGTTTTTTCTACTTTTCGGTTAAGATAATTTTTTGCTAGAGACTTTTTGTAAATTCACTTGTAAGCCCTTGAGGCAAAATATAATCATGGGCTCATGGGGGATCACGAAAAAGCATTTTTTCTAAAAAGCATTTTTTTTTTTTGCGGCTAAGATTAGTATTATAAGGAAGGTTCGGATTTTGGAAGTGACGACTTGTAAGCCAATCTTGTAGAATCTCTAATTTGCACCCAACTTTCATCATCCTAGCACATTTGGAAGCACCTTAACTTGCGATCACCGGAATACCGTCCCCACCCCCTTAAACTTCCGCCACAGTGCTCGGATCCAGGCCAGTTATGTAAATGATTTACTCATTTGTTTGCTATTCCTACGAAGTTCCGTCCAGATCTCTCCAGTCTAAGTGGGTCATGTATCCCCCCCCCCGAACAGTTGTCGGATCCGGTCCGGATCTGAAAAAGAACATCAGAGACATATCCTATGTTCAATTATTCAATTTCACTGGCCCATCTCCCATTCCGAAGTTACACATGACTCAATGTTCCTGATTCCCCCTTCCTCCACTCCCCCCACGATGATTGGATCGAGGAAATTTGTATTTTCAAGTCAGCTTGACCTGATCCCTGGTATGCCTGCCAAGTCGTGAAAATCCCCAAGACCGCCATTACTGGAATTCCGGGAAACCAGAAACCCCCTCCATCCCCACCCCCCAAGTGTCCGGACCCAGTCTAATTGTGTAAATGATTCATCTAGAGCAGATTTTCGTTCTTCCCATTAACTTTCAATCCGATCCCTCCATTCTAGCTGTTTTTCGAGATTTTCAGTCTCCCCCCAAGTCCCCCACAGCTGTCAAATCCAGTCCAGACGTCAAATCGGACATCAGAGATATGTCATCTATTAAGTTATTAAGTCTCATTCCAATCCAATCACCCGTTCGAAAGTTACGCAATACTCAATTCTCCGATTCCCCGTTCCCTCCAGCCCCTCAGATGGTCAGATCGGAAAACCGTTTATTTCCAAGTTAATTTGGTCGGGTTCCTGATACGGCCAAGCGTCATCGTCCTAGCACATCTGGAAGTACCCTAACTCGCAATCGTAGGAAAGACCGCCAGCCAGCCCGACCACTCGACCTACCGACAGGCGGAATTGCGATTTTTCCGTTTAGTCCTTGAAGCTACGGGGCTACGAAAATGTTGCACATCTCTCTCCCATTTAGACTGCCAGCTTGCCGGCTATGAGTTTTCCATTCTGGAGCAGAAACATGGCTTCATCTTTCAGACATTACTGCAGTAGATGTATATAGTAAAGAGTTAAATTGTGTTTATGAACAAAATAAGTACAAACAAATTTGTATCAAGAAACGGAAGCTAGGCTGAATATCTTGCGAATAGCTTGGATATTCTCCGTGATATTAGCTATTAAACTTCACTCGACGTCATCCAGTGTGGGCTCTGGGTCGGAGAAAAGCAAAAACCATCCTTTTTTGGCCCCTGGCAAGAGTTCTCTGAAGCTTTTCAAAGTCCAATATCATATTCACCAATCGGACCCAAGGTCCAAACTTCCCGTGAAAACCGCAGAGGTTAGAACCTGAGCATTTTTTAGCACTGAGCAAAAAGTGGGGGACTGTAGTAAAAAAACAAAAAAAAACACGATATAACAAAAGCGCTGGTCCGCAACTGAAATATTAAAAGAAATAGATACTGCCAAATATTTATCTGAAGTTTTATTACTTTTTATTCATTTTTTCCTTCTGTCAAATTTTCTTGTTAAAATCTATTTCGATCCTGCCCAGTCGGATGTTTACATATCACGCCACTAGATGATCCCGCTGTAGTAGCGAGTTCTGGATTTGAAACAACAACTTGGGTGAAGGGGATTTAGACACTGCAAATGATGCAGTACTCAGGATTAACTTGTGGACCTTGGCAGGGGCGTAGTTTGCTATGGATCAGGGGGGCAACTGCCCCCATACCCAAGTTTGCCCCCCCCCCCCCTAGCTTGAAGTTTGCCCCCCCCCCCCCCCCACAGCTGAATTTTGTTTTTCACGCTCTCCAGAAAGAGTACCCGTCTCTGAAGGAGCGACGAACTAAAGTTGCTCTCACAATTAAGCTTTGCGAAGACGTACCTCAAACGGCTCGAACCACAGAACGCATTGCATGCTCGATCACTTCTTGCGAAGAATCCGGAAGCATTCCGTTTGGTCCTTGAGGCGACTGACCTAATTTTGTCGCTTCCTGTTTAGACTGCATCGAACGAACGATTCTTTTCGTGTATGAAACGCGTAAAAACGTATCTTCGCACATCTAAATCAGAAAACCGACTAAGTGATCTTTTAGTCATTGGTACCCAACCTGAAAAAGCGAAGAAGCTGGACGTCAATCGCGCAACGGACAGTTTCGCGAATTTGAATTTCGCGAATTTGAAGAAGCGTCGTTTCGCCTTGGTCGGTTAGTAAAATATCTCTTAAAACTGCTCATTTTCCTTTGATTCGGGAAAATTGGATCCAACTTTGCCCTCCCCCCCCCAGGATTTTGACGAAATTACACCTCTGTTTTCTAATACAACCATAATCATCCATGAAAAAACTGACTCTCCATAGGGTCATGAGAAACTCTGAGATTATATCATAGCCTCGACAGGCTGTGGCCAACCGACTTCAAACTGGAGCCCAAGTTTGCCGTCGAGGGACGGGCCTTTTCTTTCTAAAATTGTCGAAAAGTAGCAAAATCGTCGAATATCAGCTTGAGAAACGACGAAATGTTTTTCTTTTCGCAGCTAAATCGTTCAATTTTTAACACCCTAATAACAGGATAATTTCCACCCTGCACCCCCTCCTTCAAAAGTGACCAACTATCTCCGCCAGTGGGTTTATCTGCAGTTTTCTTTGCCGCTTTCGAAAACCAACACACGGCCATAAAATTCATAAGCCATGGTTCCAAAATTAACGTCCGCTGCCAAGCCTGGCTTTGGCATAATAGCTCATTGCTGAAAATTGGCCGTCATTGTGTCCTAAATTGCCGTTTTGCTAACACGCTGAGCGCCAGAGATCGTTTGTCTTACTAACACAGACGTTGATTGCCTGCCATTGGCCTCCGCCATTGGCTCCTCTTCTCTCCAGCTCCTCCCTCCCTCAATTACGGAACGTTAAATGATTTCCAGCGAGGCGGAGTTTACTAACACCTTTGACGTGCCCAACCGAATTGCTCCGCCAGCGACCATCATTAGTCCTTGTGATTGCAGACAGTATAGAGTGATTGTAGAATGATAGCTGAGAGTGCGAGGATGTCGGCGTCACCTACACTGTCGCCGCAGAACTTGAAGAAGATGACCTCCTTCAGTGTGGACTCTTTGCTAGCTGATACCAAGAAAGACGAACGAGTTGAAGAGCGTTTATCTCCTATTGACAGTGTGAAAGACGAACAGTCGTTCTCAGAAGACGATCATGAAAGTGATGTTGATGTTGACGACGACGAAGGAAGATCTGAAGAAGCTGCCCAAATCAGTGGGATGCACCTGGCTGCTTTGCAACAAAGACTTGCAGGATTCCCACAGGGACTTAAACCGTCAGCTGGGGGTGGTTTTTCAAGCCACAACCCCTTTCTCAACCCAGGATGGCCTTTCGGTCCCGGATATCCCGCAACATTAGCAGCCTGGTCACAGGCGGCAGCAGCAGCCGTCGCAGCGAGTAAGTTCAATTGTTGTTGTTGTTGTTTGGGGTTTGACACATTCGTCCAAAAGGTCTTATGTGTTCGTATCACTCGTTCTTGCAGGGCTTTATATTCACTAACTTGCTTGGGTATCACTCGAATCTTTTCACTGATTTCCTCTCACGTATATCACTTTTCTTGCTGGTTGGTTGGGGCAGTGACAGATAACTGCGTCACAAAAAAAATATATCAAAACATGCATTTCTTCGTGACCGTGTCAATTCATAAAGCAAAAATATCAACACTAAAATACAACAAATCACATATTATTTCTCATTCCGTCGTCTTTTCCAAGGTATATTTCTTTTCCCTTTGTTCCTTACAGAAATTAAGCTGGGTAGCTAGCGTGAAGCAAATACAGAACTCCAATAATTCTACGTATGCTGGCTGTGAACGCCTTTTAGTTGACGGAAAGACCGCCAACTACCGTGTAGTAAACCGTCTATTGGACCTGAGTGAGGCGAAACTTCTGTATTCATGCAACGTTCTATAATTAACACATCTGACAGAGTTCCATCATGATCGGTTCTGGATTAACGCGAGCGTTTTCTGTGTTAATCTTGGGCTTTTCTAAAATTATTCAAATTTTGCTTTCGCAAGTTCAAGTCCCTGGCTCTAAACTAGCATGTCTTGGTAAAAACAGGAATTGCGAAAGTTTTGAAATAGCTTGGCATTTTGTCTAAGGAGTCTACAGAAGGGCAATCAATTCTTCCTGCAACTTCGACTGTCCCGACGGCCGGCGTCACTACTCACTACCCTTCGTTTTTTGCGTCGGCGGTGTTGTCTGTGAAAATGTTGAACGGAGATCGTTTCTCGGAGCTCAAGCCAAATGTATCCCAAGGGTAACTGTTCCACACGGAACAACAACGCCAAAAACGTCTCCTCCTAGAAGACAGAAAATAAGCGACGCTAAATTGAGCAACGTTTCCGTCAGATACCAGAGTTCATGGATGGTCAATCGGTATTTCTTTGGCAACAAGAGCAAAGGTTTCGATGGGATCTCTAAAATTTAATATTAATACAGACAATTGGGTCTTGTCTTCGCCGGATCCAGTCTTCGCCAGAATTGTTGAAAATTTGTACTATTAAAATTTAGAAACAGATTAAAGCCAAATAGCTTATTATCTGAGAAAACCAAGTTGACATGTGGATTCAGCAGGTGTTTTTACCCCTAGAAGTCAAACCTATTCTGACGGAGCTGATCGAAGCTTCCTGCCTTACTTCTGCCAACTTTCCGCTTTCGGCCGAATTCCGGGTGAACAGCTTGTCCGGCAAAAAAATAAAGCTCAATAACGAATTCAGCGTTTCTCCTTACCCCTATATCGAACATCTAATGAACTTCAAATAAAACTTTTGCTTTCCGGTTTTGGTCGGATTCCGGAGAACTACTTGTCCGGGTAGAAAACAATTTTTACATAGGTGTTCGGCATGTCTTGTTCCCCCTAAATCAAACATCTAATCAACTTCAAATAAAACTTTTACTTTTAACAAGCTTTCTGGTTTTGACCGGATTCCGGGCGAACTACTTGCCCGGCGAGAAAATGGTTTTCATAATTGTGTTCAGCATCCCTTAATCGACTATATCATTAAGTATTTACAAATATTTTGTTTGCCCCTTATTTTGAACCCCCACCCCTAAATATAGGGCTACAGACTCGAACTTTCCCTTGACCCAAAGAATCCGCGCACCAAGTTTCAGAGAGGGCATCGTGGTGACAGACGGTCGGAAAGACAAGCAGACGGACGGACGGACAACTTTTGCGATCTCATAGGTATCCCTCCACTTACGTTTTGGGATCCCAAAAACTATCACATCTTTCTGCAAGTTTTGAACAGACGATGACTAGGTCAAACGCCCATTTGTCGTCTCACCTACCAGTTACATTATATTTCCTTTCGAAGTGTAGGCTACAAACTGGGGACTGGCTTAATAAGCTTCCCTAGCCATATAATATCTCTATGCATCGGCTTCCATCTCAAGAACGTCTGGTGTTACTGTGTAGTAGAGTAGAAGATGCCTTTGTCCCTAATCAGCATAACTTAAGTTCCTGACCTGAATGAGCTCAATCACTGTAGCTAGAACCTATGCACGCCCCTCAAACACTGGCTTTATTTGTAAAGTAGTGCAGACGGTACCAGCAACACGGTATACCATCTACTCAACATTTACGAATTACGATCGCTAATTTTTGTAACACAATCGCGAATTTGTTCAACCCGTATAGGCTGAAGACGGAAGTTTACTCTGGATTGCACAAGCCTGTTTTGAACAGAAGCTCCAGCAACAGTACCAGTCGCATACGCATGCTCCTATAACGTTTAATCAGAATAAATCTGATTAACCTCTAAGGCTCTAAAGCCATGATCACATAATCGGTACCCTTGAAGTTGCTACCCGTTGCTCTCGGACATATTTCCAAAAGATAACCTAAACGTTGACATCTCAGCTTTCGATTCTCCAAAAGTGTAAGCGCGTTCTAGCTTCATTTAGCTTACGAAATAAATTTTTTTTCTTAAAAGTACATTTATTTGTTTAGCGACACTAAGGTCGTCATCAGTGGACTGCTTTTTTACTACGTCTTTTTTTTACCCTAATACGTCCGCCGTAGCTCGCCAGCTTTGCTGTCATTTCCGCTTTCTCTTAGCTCTAATTTGAATACATCTTCCTATTCGAACAAAGCCTAATCAATAGCCGCTGAAGTTGCTAATAGGTTCGTTTTTTACTATGCCTATGAAGTCCTTCCGCTGTTAGGGCCTCAGTAATTACTTAGTAATAATGATTTATACGTGGGGTCACGCCATTTGGTCATTATCATGGCATCGCTTTTGCTGTGCACCAAACATAACCAAGCGTTCGTCAGACCAAGGTTTATTTGCAATACAAAAAACATGCATGGGAGTTTGATCTGTTGAATACGAAGCGGCAGGAACTGAACTATAATTACCACGCAATCCTAATTAATGTTTGAATAATACACCACCGTCTTTCCAAATACGAATACATATCCATGACTCTAGTAAGGATGATGGTTAGCGAATTAGACTGGAATAACAAAGAGCTAACGTTCCTTCCCTTACAGAAAACGGCGAATTTTCACCAGGCCTTCAGGCTCTAGCGAAACTTCCGGGAGGCCTTGGAGCTCACCCAGACCTTTCCAAACTCCCTCCTCCTGGCCCCCTTCGGTGTCAACTGAGAAAGCACAAGCCCAACCGTAAACCAAGAACGCCGTTCACCACTCAGCAACTGATGGCATTGGAAAAGAAATTTAGGGAGAAACAGTACCTTTCCATTGCAGAGAGAGCCGAATTCTCAGCGTCGCTTCAGCTGACTGAAACACAGGTTAGTGTTCAAGTCCTTTCTCCATTTTTAGCGCTTAAACGCACCAGCTGTTTCTCTTTTCCGCTGAAGCACTGAAGCCCCAAACTCTTCTTCGGTTTGCCCCGAGCCGAATTTTATTTTGCCGTACGTAATTATTTTCACCGACTTTCAGCTTTCAAAAACTGAGATGCCTGCAAGATCCGGTGTTTAAACTCTGGAATCAGCCTGACGAATGCTAATTTCAGGTTTACCATACCGATCGCTTTATTCCAATAAATAATCCAATTGACTGCGAATTTTGTATGCGAGTTTCGAAATAGGTGCAAACTTGTTAAAACAGGTGGCAAAATTGACTTAGTTTTCACACTATTTTTCTAGCATGAACGAAACCAATAGACTGGAATTACAGCTAAAAATAGGTAGTGAGTTATACTGGAGACCCGATTCGACTTGAAGAAGGAGAGGTCTCTCGTAGCTTTCTATGACTGTTTCCTATGGGGTTTAAGACAGATATTTCGGTAAGTCCTTGTAGTCTAAGGGGCGTCTTAATCCCTCTGCCTTGCTCTCCGAGAGTCGCCGCAGAGCGAAAAGAAGAGTGAGTCGTGAGCTCGGTCCTGAGAATTCCGAACTGATTTTTCGATGTCCTTCCCGTCATTCACAAGCCTACTCCTGAGAATTGGAAATGACAGCCGACGGACACAAGGATACTGATTTCAGATTGGGTACGGTTTGGGAGGTATTCCGTCGGTACGACTAATCCTCCGATTTGTCTCGAAGATGCGGTTGGTTTTCTCGCAGCAGGAGACTTGGTGGGTGGGAACATGGGATCCAAAGTCTTGCCTTCTTGGTAGCCGGAATTAAATGGCAATTCAGTATCCGATTGTTCGTCCTTTACTTTGTTTCTTCTTTTATACCCAGACTGTAGTGAACCCGGACTTGATACTCTATATGACTAAGTCCAAAACACGCCACTGATCCTCAGGAAGAAGGAGTAAGCGTGTCCGTACGACTCAAATCCTGTGTCAATCAATCACCGCGATCTTTGGCAGCAGCTGTGACACCACTTCTGCCTTTCTTCCGCTAGCTACCCGGAGAGGCCGGAGATTTTGCATCGGCAAAGAGAGATAGTCATCAACAGTATTACAAGATGGTATACGTTGGGCAAATAGTATAGTGGAATAAGTAAGTAAATGCTAACTCCCATGAAGGTTCCAGAAAACAAACGCTGAAATAAAATGACAGAGAAATGGGATAAAATCAAGTGAACAAACAAGTCCTCGCATATGTACGGGTCTGGAACTAGCATAGCAGGTGTTTATGAAGCGCTTCCAAACAACATTAAGAGACAACTTTTTCTTACAGGTTAAAATTTGGTTCCAAAATCGACGAGCAAAGGCAAAGCGACTCCAGGAAGCTGAAATCGAGAAGATCAGGATGTCATCAGCAAGGCCTCTCGGTCTTCCACCCCCCTTCGGTCTTATGCCAAGCCTGTACTCATCCAATCCAGCAGTAAGCGCGGCACAGTCTGCTTCTCATTCTGCTGCAGTCGCTTCCATGTTCAACGCAAGAAGTAACCCCTTCGCCTCCTACCCCCCTGCGTTTTTTCCCGGGGGTTCTTCATCTAGTTCAATGCAAGGACTGCTGCCGCGGTAAAGGCTGCATTGCCGAAACAAGTGTACATACTCTAAATTTAACTGTGATATTTTGTTTGCGTTTATATCGTTAAAACGGGTACGTTCGAAAGGTTTACGCTATTTCGGCTGAAGCCTAAGCCCACTGGTGCAATTTCGGCAGATTTGTCATTGTATAGTGTACATAGAAACAACTGTTGTTCTTCCCTCCAGTTCGTGAAATATAAGCCACTTTATGAAGATTTTCGTCATCCTAGATTAGCCTGCGACACTTACCCGCAGGTCCATCCGTCCACCTCCAGAGGTACTCAGTGCATCTACAAGTAGACGCCAGTCGTATCTCTGTTGGGCTACTATCGGGACATCCTCCCAATTCCCATTTGGGCATGTGATGTGTGGTGCAGACAGCTGATCAGGATTTCCCGGCCGGATTTTCTGTACTTACATCATCAAGTTAAAAAAAAAACTCTAATTTTCCGTATGAAACCGATAACGGTGACGAAAATGCTGGCAGGAATGCCAGTCCACGAGCACTTGCTCCTTATCGTCTGTCCACAGCCTTAAAGGACTGCTCGCACGAAAACAGGGAAACAATTTACATAACCGGTTTTTCTGATGGGAAAACTTCACGCAGAAAACCGTCGACGGTGTGATACACATCGAAGGTAGCAAAACACGGCAAGTGAGAAAATCAGCGTGGTTTTGTTCGAGGGGTTAGAATGTACCAGACGAAATTGGGGTATCCAGGCTTAGAAATATATGGAGTGATTATAAAAGTGGGTTGCGTTAGTATTATAGGTAAGATAGGTCCTTTAAGGGGATTTCAAGTCCGTGTGTACGGTGGATCATATTTGAACGTCGATGTCTTCCTTGAGCTTCCAGTGCAAGACCGTGTTTAGCAGACTGGTTTCATCCTATGCTGATTATGTAGTCTAGTCTAAGCAGCTTCTCGACCGGATAAACTCGGTTAGATCAGTAAGAGGTCAACTAACGGACAAGTTTTCCACTAGGCTAACTAAACACAAATATCTGGTCCTCGGGACTGGATTATCGTGTCCAGTTGTTCGTGTAGGTTTATAGATAGTAGGAATGATCCATGTAACTGCTTTGCTTTCCTACCGGTTAAATGGTGTGACCGGAATCTGATGTAGAGGGAAAATTTGCGAAAGAATAAAAGGCTCTGGTCATGCTGAATCGACCATGCTGAATCGTAATATTCTACGAGTTTTCAAAAGCATTAATATTTTAGCTGTTTTCTTTTCTATGCTGGATACTAAAGACAAAAGAGAATTGCCTAATGGATCTGGTTCAGGGGTTCATTAACTGTAATAGGACACAATGACAACAAAAGCACCAGTTACCAAATAATCTTTTTGGTCGAAAATAATCAACTAATGGGTCTGTTTAAATGTTTGAACGGGGTGACCAGAAGTCTAGGCTACTTGACCCCTTCTCCGGGCGAGTACAATAAGTATTTCCCTTTTACCCAACGAATCCTTTGGCATTGTTTTATTTGTCCTGTGAATACCAGGCTATTACCGTCGATGAAAGAGGTTTTTTGAAGCTGTGTTTTGCATACCATCTACGAATAACAGTAATAAGGATCAGCGCGGTCTCCTGGCTATCGCAGCTACACCATGTACTTTGCAAAATAAATCAATGCAAGAAAACACCTGGGATCGTGTCGGTAACTCGCCGGGAGTTTAGGATAAAAAACCCACGTGTGACATCCAGTAGAAGTAAGTAAGTGAGTAATTTATTTCTGACCCGCAATTTGAAAAGCGGGGTATTTGAAGATGCAACAAAAATAAGTCATCATCTGTGAAATCTGATTACTTCTGTATCCTTGGCACTGGCAAGCCAAAAACGGTCGGTAAAACGCGAACGACTCCACACGTTGCCAGGAAGAAATTTTAGCCTTCACTTTTCATCAAGTCCTTTAATCAAATTAAGCTTAACTAAATTCTTTGCCATCCTACGACCACGCTAGCACAAATCAGTTTCAGTTAGTTTGAGATTAGGTCAGGTTAGCAAAGCTTAACTTAGGCTAGGGTAACTTTGATTAGGTTTAGGTTAGTTTGATTTAGGTTAAGTCGGCCATAATAATATACATGCAGTAGATGGTTTTTTCGCCTCTACACATCTAGGTTAGGCTCGGTTAAAATGGGTTAGGTTAGAAACAGTACTGGGTGCACATAACCCCTGCAAGGTTCAGAACATCGGATGGCAGTTAAACATGAACCATTTACAGCCGAAAAGAAGAGAGTGAAGAGAGGAGTTAGAGTAAAGGGTATTGCTTTTGTTTTCACCAGTGTTTCCTTTGTCCTTTTTTCGTGGTGGGCAGACTCCGCTTGAAGCAAACAAAGTTTACAAAACTCAGATCAAGGGGAACTGAAGCGACTGTAGAGATACCAGTAGGAGTATTTTCCAATTCCAAACCGCAAGTTTTCTCTTTTTCTTTTTTTGGTATCTTATAATATTTGTAAATACGATTGTTTTAATTTTGGCATGACAATCACCTACGTCAATCGCAGCCGTATCAAGGAATACAATCCGGGCGTAGGAGGGTCTCCCCGCGGGTCGGACGTGGGCTAATCCATAGCTGACCAAACAGTAGCATAAGAACATAGATCGGTAAAACGGATCTGGAAGAAACGTTTGAAAATCTCGTCCTGAATCAACTGGATATTTCTTTGTACGGAGAAGATCTGTTGAGCCCGGACTTCGATAGTGCAGATTACTTTGACTGTTCAGCTTGGTTATTAAATGTTAGTTTGCAGTGTTCCTTCATTCGTGCTAACTGATTTCTAAACAAATTTAAATTCCCTCCCTACGTTTCCCCATTCCGGGTAGGATCGGGGGCAGGTCTGCCTATCTGGAAAGCTCCACTAGTTATGCGCCAGCTGTTTTTGCAACTTCGGCTAAGACTCGCTTAGGTTTCCAGAGCTGTTTTTGCACCCTGCTAAGTTTGGAGAGAGACTTGGAAAGTGAATCCACTACACATGGAAATTGGTCTCAGCAAGTCAGAACAAAGCTGTAAATGTGCATGGACTTTCCGTGAGTTCTTTCGCTCGGCGAACTCTCGCTTTGCTTTTTATGCACTTGCCTTCCGGCCAAGTGCACAGACCGATCATTTTTCCGTCGGTCTGTTCGTCAGTCAGGTGATCGCGAGTTAGGGTACTTCCAGATGTGCTAGGACGACGAAACTTGGCAGGCATATCAGGGGCCTGACTAAACTGACTTGGAAATCGTCACTTCCCCTATCCGACCATCGTGGGGTGTGTGGAGGGAGGGAAAATCCGGGATCTTGAGGTATGTAAAACTCTGAAACGGGTTATCTGATCTTAAAAGAAACTTGATATTTGGAAAGACCTCGGATGTCCCATTTCAAGTCCGGACAGAATCCGATGAATGTGGGGGGGGGGGGAGTGGAGGTCGAACCGGAAACTTGGTGAGAAGAACAAGCACAAGCCTTAGATACATCAGTGACAGAACCGGACCGGATTCGGGGACGGAATTCTGGTGATCTCGAGTTAAGGTACTTCCAGATGTGGTAGGACGATGAGACTGGCTTGAACATTAGAGACTTGACAAGATTGGCTTAGGAAGAGTCAGTTCCCAGACCCGACAATCGTGAGGGGAGTGGAGGGAGGGGAAATCCGGAATCTTGAGGGATGTATAACTTTCGACCGGGTGATCGGGTCTTAATGAAACTTGTTATATGGAAATATCTCGTGTCTAAAATGTCACATTTCAGGTCCGGACCGGATTCGATGAACGTGGGAGGAGGGTCGAGCGGAGAACCGGAAATCTTGTGGCACGCTTAGAGTAGATCAATCGGGATGAAACTTTGTGGGACGAACAAGCACAAACCCTCGACACATGAGGATGAGGACACCGGATTTGGGAACTATGGGGGGAGCTGGAGGGGGGGGGGGGGGGGGGTATTCGGAGATAACGAGGTAAGGTACTTCCGGATGTGCTAGGGCGATGAAACTTGGCTTGAACATTAGAGACTTGACAAGATTGGCTTGGAAATAAGAAATTGTCCCTTTCAAGATCCAACTTTCCGATAAATTCTCGTGATTTCCAAAGGTCCTCGTGATCATTCTTATCTCAGTGATTTTGCTTACAACTGATCACAACAAAGCGTCGAATTGGCAAATTCCTTCTTTCATCGTGTGACCCAGCCTTGCAAGTGTCAGATGAGCATCTAGCTCTTGCTCGAAAGCGAATGGATAACGCCAGAATCGCCCTTATTACACCTGGTCTGGGCTTATAGTAGATCGACATTTGTATGACAGGATTGGCTTCACAAAGTTTAACCAAAACGGGCTGAAATATGACAATCTAGTTCAATCAATCAATTTTTATTTTAACCCTAATAGCACTAGGCTAACACGGATGGAAATTGGAAAAACAAACACTTCCGTACAATACAAATAAAACACAGACTAACAAACAATAAGTACGAAAAGAACATAAGTGACAGTTACCTGTCACATCAGATTCACTTAAAGAGGCTTGAAGACCCGATACAAATGCGTCACTTCCCAGAGGTTTTGTGTCATGTCACTGATTTTACAGGGTTTTTGCTTTTCGAGGTAAACGTCGTGATTTTGCCGTCATTTTTTTTTTAATGTCGCGGTCTCGGCCGTCATCTTTTTAAAGAGCCACGTTTTGTTTTATTTCTCTTCCAGTCAAAGTAGCCCCGAGTGCCTTCAAAGCAGCCTGCGAATTTATCCGTGCAAAGCCGAACGATCAGATTCAATATTGCGATTTGTCCCCTCTGACTAATCCTCCCTTCTCGCTTTCCAATTTCGTCAATCCCCAGAAATCCGCAACGCGTGCGACCAGTTTGTTTATGATAACGGGAAACGATAAAGGGATGGCATCAATTCTTAATAATCGCACACAAAATCCCCCAATGATCCCTTGGTAAAAAGGCATCGCTTGCAGCCCCCCATTCAAAAGTCAAACGCCTCCACAATAGGCTGTTTATGGGATAAGGCAGTAATCCGTTTTCAATGACGCTTGAGCATATGTAAATACTGCTTTGTGGGCTTGGTGAGATTACGACGGAATTATGGGATCCAAAGAGAAAGCACAAAAGACGGAATAGTAATCCAATTTAACCGTGAGAACCACCGCTCTAGGATATTCCTCCAGACAGACGAAGGAGCTGCGTTGCGAAAGGGGTTAAAACGCGTGTCAAAAATGTCTGTTTATGTAATCTACGTTAATATGGTCTCCAATAATACTTATCCAAGACATATTATTAAACTTAAAAAACTTGAAAACTTGGTTACCCTAGCCCAGGTCCGTATCGATTTTTTTTTGTTTGGGGGGGGGGGGGGGGGGGGTTGCCCGCGGGTCAGACCGCCAAAAATTACAAAAAGACATAGATTAGGGGTTAAAGCCTTTAAAAACGATGGCCCTGCACTAACCGATCAACTTTTTCGGATGCTGGTTGCGAACGGAAATACTATTAAGGCGACAGAATTATCGGAAGACTCGGCCTAGGCCAGCAACCAATTGTTTCATGACACGGAAGCCCCTTGTGCAGACAGGCCTCTTCACACAATAAGAGTTATTCCAGTAATTTGAATCTGATAGAGGAAGCATGCAAAATGACAATTACATACACATCGACTAATGTCGATGTCAACACGCTAGCCGTTCATAATTATGGCATTCTACGATTCAAATCTGAAATATGGTGGCGTGCGTTGTTCTCCTGACAATACATTCTCGAAACGGACATGAACAGTTCTAATTATGTTGATCTATATATCAAAGTGTTTAAAGCTGAAAAAACTGTTAACCAAAAGATATGTTTTGGCAACAATAGCCCATGTAGCTTTTTTTCAGTCTATTTAAGTGACCGAAGTGTCATTTTTTCCCTCTCTCAGTTCTGTATGACTCTATGATTCCTCCACGAATATACGAATATGATTCCTCCAAAATATACGATCCTTTGCAAAATATATCCTGGAATAGACTACAATATCTGAACATGGTGATTGCTGAATCCTGTTGAGCGAACAGGCTTGAGATTCTAAGCAGAGATTTTGCGAATTTATCACTATCGAAACAAAATTCACTACGAGACGGCAACTCGTAACTGTCCAAATCAAAATATAAATACTGGGGGGACAGTCGTTCTCTTTACTAGCAATCTAGACACATTTTGTATCCCAATGCTGACGGTAGAAAGGTGACATTTTACATTAGGCTATGAGCGTGTTCTACCCTACTTACCGTAGTTACTACGCATGACGTCAAGAATTCTGGCTTTTTGCCATGAAGGCTGGAACGATATTTGAACGATGCGTACACTTTAATACAAATCTTGCTATATTTGCCACTGGGATTAACCGTGTCTCTACTGAGATACGATTTTCTCTAATTCGGATTTATCTTAGAGATAAGATTAATTCCAGTAGCCAATACTGCAGCTAACTTTAATCCTTACTCGAATAAACTTCTTACAGTGTAGTTACCACGCTTACTGCGCTCCCGAGCATTGTAAGAAAATAGTTACTTACTTAAACTATTAGTTAGCCTTAGCCTACTATTTCGAGAAGGTTAGAACGGTCAGCGCAGTAACTTTTTACGGGATTGGAACGAAAATAGTAACTAATAGTTACTGTTGTTAGAAGGGTGGAACACGCTCTATCTGTCAGTTGCTAAGATAAGGCTATGCACTATAGACGGGCTCGCGTGCACAACCGCAAATCCGCATTTGTGAGAAGTTGAAGCGGCATTCCTCTGCGTCACCGGTGGCCATTGACGCGTTTTGTCCTTGTGCAGTCCACACGTCCCTTCCTGTCGTGATATCAAATTAGTCATAATGTATAACAAATTTGCGTCTGCGGCTTTTATAACCACAGAAAGGCAAACCATCCAACCACAGACAGATGAGTTATCATTTTCGACTAATATCAGATTAAATGGCCGTCCCGCGTAACGAAGTTATTCAGATAATCTGACGGAGTGAAAACTAATACCGACGGGCAAACAATTTTAATTTGTAACTGAGACTTGGACCAAAGATGTTGTAATGTCATTCGTCTGGGTGGTCATGAAAAGAAACAAATTAAGTTTAGTTTATTACCACGTTCCAAAGCTGATAAGCTGTTTGTGCAACTTCAAGGGTTGATTGCAGGCCGCGTTTTTTGAAGAGCACGCTGGTTTTATTATTGTTGAATCGTACAGCCATTCAGAGTAGTCACTGTCTGTAATTGCGAGGATATGCAACGTACAAGGATATATTGGACAAAATTGATCATAATGCCTTTGAAGAAAAAACCGATGCGCATTTCTTTGCTTAAACGTATTCACGCGTGCAAGATCGTCAACGTAATTCGTGTTGCCACAGCCGATTAGCTAAGATCCTATTCTAACCTCTTACACTAGAATCTGAGTTCATTTTTACTGAAATCTTATTCGGAGGACACTATAGTGGTAGCGCGACGATGAAATCAATGCTTTTAAATGGGAAAATTTCCGAGTGTTAAGAAAGTGGCTGGCGACTGTTTCTAACGTGGAATAAAGATTTTGCTTGTCTAGATCAATTTGAGTTTGTTAACAGTTACCACGCGATATTTATTACAACACTGGGCTCCAACGGCTGGACAGTTGGTGGACATGAATGGGGAGGAGAATGGGCACTCGAATTTGTGTTAATAGTATGTTCACACAACTGTTTCCTGCTCCAGTGCAGAAGGAAAAAATGCCAGTGATTCTCAGGAAGAAGGAGTAAACGTGTCCGTAACGACTCAATCACTCAAACTCTGAGTCAGCGCAGCTGTGACACCGTTTCTTCGTTTCTTCCGCAGGTACCCGGAGATTCTGCATCGACAGGAGTTGCGTTTTTGATCGAAGTTTTGTTCGCCGTTCGCTTAGCCGTTTGCTTAATTTCCGTTTTTGAACGCCGTCGAAGTTCGCCGTTTGCTTATTTAGTGTTTTTGCGACTCCGGCGATCCTTGCCAGGTCGACGTTTCTTCGACGATTCAAGCAAACTTCGAACTTGCTAGCGCACTAAGTTCGACGGTCAGAGTTTGAAGGACGAAGGAACTGTGACCGGCGACCAAAAACGGTATTTAAGCAGAGACCTTTGAGGTTGAAGGTAACTTCAAACTTCGATCAAAAACGCAACGAGGGAGAGATAGTCATCAAGAGTATTTGTTCGCTGGTCTTTGTTTTTCGTGCTCCAAAGCATTCAAGGTTCCCAGATCGACTGACTCCCAGACATAGGACAGCTGCAGCAAAATAAGCAGGACAGTGTCTGCTGATCCTACGTCTAACGTCTAACCCTAGGTTCACACAGACGTTCACACTGAGGAGATTTCGGCCATCGCCGAGATTTTAGCGCCAAAATCGGCGATTTATGTTGCTTCGTCAGGCAATTTTCAATGTTGGGAAAGTTCAACTTTAATTGGGCGACAGTACGATCTTATGCACGCAACAGAAACATGGACGACCCTTCTGATGATTCACGTTTAGAAAAATTAAATATTTTTTTTATTATTTTAATTATTTTAAGGGTTACTTTTAATTATTTTTCGCGTTAAATTCTGTTGCCGAAGAAAATTCGGTGTAAACATCCAGGAGATATAAATCTTCTGTCGCTGCGATTGAAAAATCTCGTTCATCGCCGCGATAGGGTAACTCGGAGGAGCGACGCTATTGACTCATGAATATGTTCTATTCTACAGCAAGGACATGCCGCAATTATTCAAAACAATGAGCAGTTCAACTTTGTCCTGTGATGTCTGGTCCGGTACTTGGAAAAGTCCACCAGGCGAAAATCTTATTAAAGTTTACCTGAAAAGGCAGCTTATTTTTACATCAGATATTTAAAGATACTGAAACATTTTGACACGTCTGTATTTTTTCACCAGAGGCTCTAGTAATTACCGTTCAGAACGTGCGCTGCTTGCACGACAACCCAAAATTCATCCAGACGCGAAGATTTTTAATTCCAAAACAAGCCTGCAATTTGCAGAATTGAAGACGCTAAGTGCGGAAGGGTCAAGGGAGAAGAGTGAAGAATAATGATGTTAAGATATGTCTTGCTAAAGAACTCAAGATATTCCGACTTCGGAAAAAAAGAATTGCCGAAACTTTATATATAGCGAATACCGCACCCAAGTTGTTTATGTCGTTTTTTCGAAGGAATGCTGAAATTCTCCAACACGATACTCAATGCATCGGAACTAGTTATAGAAACGAGACGTCTCACGTCATCTGGTTTTTCAATCAAGTTTACCGGTCCGAAAATACGGAATTATCTGCCAAATACCTTGAAAAATGCTATTAGCACAATTAGCACACCAGAGTTCAATAGTAAGATTAAAAGTTTCTTTTTGGAAAATATCGAATTAGATCCTAACTTTTACTACCGATAGTTCTCCATGTTTTGTTTTCTTAATTTACGTTTCTTTTCTTTTCCCTTCTTCTTCTTTTCTTTTTCCTTGTATTTGTTTTCTTGACAAATAAATGGATACTGTCACCCGTTACGGACAGTGCTCACTTAGGGTGTAGTTAGTTTACAATGTATGAATTGCTTTTTGTTCAAGTTCAAGGTTCAAGATTTTTTATTCTTACTATAACCCACATTCTTACTATACGATACTATGCACTTAGAATTATTTAATAAACAAACTGAACTGAAACTGAACTGGACTTGCAATAAATCTGGCCTATTTAGATTATTTCTCGGCAATGGCTTACCTTTTTAGTTGGTAAATATTTCAAGCATATAGGTACAAGCGCACAGAGGTACCACAAATCCAAAAGATTAAGTTCAATCGATATAATCCATTATTTGGGGACAGCGGACAAACGGAGTAACGGATTTTTATCGGGTTTTCAGGCCTATTTAAGTGAATACGTGATGTGTAGTTGGACTGTCGGGTCGTAGTCCTTTTCGGTTAAACTTTAAAAATACGCAACTAATGGGATGGAAACTATCAAAGATAACTATATTCCAATATAGATGGCACTTTACACAAGAGACTTGTACCGTGACCAATTCCATAAACAATTTTTTGAATATAACTTAGAAGTCTAGGACACCCTTGTCGGCGCCACGTAGACAAACTAGGACCCACAAGACGGGGTCTCGTGGTGAAAACCAAATAAGACCAAATATATAGTTTTAATGGGGAAGACGCCCTTGAGATAGAAACATTTTATAAGTAGAACTGATAGACAAAAATCCTCCTCAGCCGGGATCTGAATTATAATTGAACTGAAAACTATATTCACAAAATTGTTTATGGAATTGGTCACGGTACAACTCCCTTGTGTAAAGTGCCATCTATATTAATAATTTCTGTGACATGGGGAAGTGAACTGCTTAGATGAATTTGCCTTCGGGCGGGATCACTGTTCCTATGGCCGGCTTCTACCAGACTATTGTAGTGGTTTGCGAACTATGTTCAACAGAGGGTCCTGGGTTCAAATCCCGGCTGAGGAGCATTTTTGTCGATCAGTTCACTACTTATAAAATAACCAACTTTTCCCAGTGACTTCTAACTACATATTTCCACGTCAGTAAAAGCACAACGAGACTCAAATTTCCTTCTTGCGCACTTACGGCGAATAGATCACACCAGCATTCCTCTGTCATGCAATTCATATCACAACGTATTACCGCTTATTCCAGATTCGCTAGCCTATTAGAGGACGACGGAGCACTTTAACGTCACCTCCAAGATGTTCTTGTGCTGATCATTGACTCCAGAGATAATCTCTAGGGGTTAATTACCGCTTCTGAACCAGTCCAGTTCATCCCCAGATCACGCAAGGACGATCAGGTCTAAGCCGAGGAAGTTGTGGTACGATCAATTGCAGAGTGTATTTTCGTAGGAAATTGCTAGAAAAGTATGTAAATGGTCAAGTTCACTCCAACTCGTGATTAGTTCTCCAGAAACAATGCTAATGAGGGAAAATTTATATGTATATAACATAATAATTAACAGGCTCTTCTTTTTTTTTTTTCAGTTCCATTGTACCATATTTAAAGACACACAAAAAAATACAATTGACATTTCTGCCAGGAAAGCACAAAAGGAGTGCTTGGCTAAGGCAGAGAAAGAACTGATATTAATGAAGCAACGAGCAGAATCAACTATAACTGAATACTCTATATAAAGAAACAGGGATGAGAGGATACAAATAGCCTATGGTTTCAACTTTAAATGAGAAAGAGAGGAAAATAAGGAAAACAAGGAACGAGAAAGAAAGAAAACAAAGAAAGGAGGATCACACTAAACAATTTTCCTGTAATGACCTTTCGCTACTATAACTGTTTGATGCCCGAACAGATTAACTTCCCCTACCAATCTCCAGCATTTGCATTTCTCCTGAAGACTTCATGAGCGTGATGGGTAGTGGACAATATGGATTCGTCAACTGTTTACTTTTCATTGTGGAATTAAAATGATTGATTGGTAATTTAGTTTTTATTGTTTATTGGAGCTTAAGCGGCTGCTTTGAAGAAAGTTACTCAGAGAAATGCTCGAGAAAATGATGGTTGAGAGAATGATGACGCAACTCATTTTTAGCAAAATCTCGAGATTCTGGTGTCTTACCTAAGGTGACGACGGAGCTCACCCAAACTGACGTGCACGATTAAAATGCTAAACTGAGATTGATTCGTCATTTTATCTTGCCCATCAGAATTCAAGCGCCCAGAATCGCATGCCACGGCAGAACAATAGCTATTTGACGTTGATGTTAGCTCCCGATAGCCTTGGCAGACAGGTAAAATACCAGGGCAGTCGATCTTTTCGTAGACATGTAAACAGCATAGTTCTACTAAGCAACTAACCCCTGCTAAGGCCATGATGCCAGCTATTAATGTTAATCATTACAAGCCGACAACAAGTCATTAGATTGACATGATAGCCAATGATAATGACGAATATATCGGAATGACAACGGGGTAGATATGCATTCCGACCCGTCGACAGTAAGTCAAGCATTAAGCAGCAGGAGTCCGTCGACTTGAATCCAGAAACATGAGCAATTGGCCACGGAAACTATCGGTCTGTGGCGGTCCTGCGTGCTTCACTTTGTAGAGAAACTAGTGGGCGCGACACGCAAAGGTAATTACAATTTAAGAAATAAAATATAATTCAAAATAGATATTTATTTTTGCCCGCTTACAAAAGGGAAAAGCGGAGTACATAAAGAAAAAGAAAAGAAACTAAAGACAATATATACACGCACTAAACATAGTACTAAAACTTATACCACGAATTGAGTCGGTATATGGTTCGCGCAAGAATTTGAAGCTCTTGCTCGAGCACTTGTTTTAATTTTATGTATTTTGTCGGTGGGGTTTATTATTTCGTATTTGCTGATAACTCCATGTTTGAACTTCGGAGACGGACGCTAAGCAAAAATTATGCGTACTTGTAATACGTGGTGCGTATGATAATTCAATAAAAACTATTTGCACAAAAAGCCATGGCAATGATAGTGGTAGTCACAGTAAATTTCTCCGTGGGAAAATGGTACCTTCAGGAACCGTAATATACTGGAAGCCCGTACTACCAATCACGCTACTAACCTCACTTCATCATTAATTCTGTTTACACTTCCAACCGTCTCCACACGTAGTTTTCTAACTCCAGACAGTCATAGCGAAACAAACCTTCGCTCTTGCTTCAACACATCGGGCTGAAGTAGGGTTAGTAGGGACCAGTATGCCCCAAATTCGTTCCCTAGATATCTCCCCCGAATCTGGAAGTTGTTTCTAGCGCAGATATGAAAGATTTTCGGGAGTCCTTATATAATATGTATCTGCTAAGGATTAATCAGCATCCTTAAATCCAACCAGCATACCAGTATTACAGTAAACATCTTTGGCTGGTGTATAACACCATATTATGTCACTTGCTATTAAAGTAGGTGTCGGGTTACAAATCGCTCCTTCTATATACTATTTTGTTCCGGTCTCACTCATGTTCTGTGAAAGAAGGAGATTGAGGTCATATTATTTTAAACACGCAAAGCACCTACTCCACTTGTCGATATTATGCCATAACCATACATTGATTGAGAAGTTCAAAATTCAAGATGCAAGTGTTACCCTTTTGGATGTTTCTTCGTCGCTATAAAAAATCATTGACAATCGAGCCCAACCAGCGCACGACCTTCTCCACAGCTTCCTTGCCGAAGATTAAAAATTAGTGTCTTTTTCTGTGTCTTTATGTCTTTATTTATTTTCTTTTACTTACATCTTGCAAATCATACAAATCATTGACAATCGAGCCCAACCAGCGCACGACCTTCTCCACAGCTTCCTTGCCGAAGATTGAAAATTAGTGTCTTTTTCTGTGTCTTTATGTCTTTATTTATTTTCTTTTATTTACTCCGCTTTTTTGAAATGGCGGGTTACAAATAAACTACTTACTTACTTACTAAATCCTGGAATTTGACGCTTCTAAATCTTCTTGTGTTCTTTTGTATCATTCTGTTTGAACAGGAAATACAGTTATTAATTACTTCACTACTTTCCATTTCTCAATCTCATCTATCCCCATTTACCAAATAAATTATATCTTCGCCAAGCGCTTTCTTTTTGTCACCTACTGGTGTAGACTATTCTCCATTATTTTATGTAGATTGCTTTCTTCGGACTTCCAAGTATGACCAGTTTATCTGAAGTCTCTTAGTATGTTGTCCTTCGTTTATGGCAAAGACATTATTCCACTATAATTATTAAGTTATATTAATCGACATAAAAATGCATATTGTAGTCCTTGTTCGGACATTCTGGTTCCTTTGAGTGCTTATTGTTTGTTATACTTTCGTTCTCATCAGTACATGTACAGTAACAACTATAGGAATTAGGAAATGGCATTCAAGTTCAGTTGATGGGAAAGACAACAAAATAGGACACAAAAAAACACACAACAGTGATGACAATGATTTGGAAGCAAGAAGTTTTACCAGTGCCCAAGTTCAGCGCTAAGATCCAAACAGTCTTTTCACTTGCACCTACGACATCGGAGGGATTCGTAAAGTGCTTATTTAGAAGTTAGTCCTAAATGCCAGAAGTTCCGCCTTTCCAATTATTTTCTAAGCAACGGATAAGATCTTGGCTGCTTTCCGCTCCGTCGCTTCGAGCCGTTCTCATTTCCCCGAAGCCTCCTATCTCAGCTCTGACAAAATGGCGCCTGTCAGTTGACACTTTTATAGGTGTCAATGACTAAATTAGACTTTGCCGAGTTTCACTCGATTTGCTCCGCTTTTCGGTGACGGGCTGAGGAATTTATTGAGCAGTCAAGACGCTCCATTTCCTGCACGTTAGTGGAAGGCAGTGATACGGCAAAGGAGGCCAAATTCTGTGCTGTCACACTAGGTCAAGAGTAAAAAAGAGTGAGCGTCATTTACAGTTTAGTTTGCACAATATTCCACGCAGAGGGGATGTTCCAATTCCTTCAATGAGCATACCGAACCGTCAGTAAAGAATTAGCAACAGCAAGATACCAGACTGTAAACAGTAATACTAGGACTACATACACAGTCTACATAAAAAATATTCTGAACGTCTTCTTTATTTCATTTTATTTCTTGCTTCAGACTTATTCATACGCGGTAAAAAGCCGCTTTCACATTGACGCGTCGTTCCGATGCGCTGCGTATGCGTTTATCTTGCGCTGCGTACAGGTTGCACGTATAGCGAATCTTTCACACCTGCGCGACAAGCTTTCACGTTGAATGTGTATTTACGTTTTCTTTTCTCGATTCTTATGCTGAATTCTCGTTTCTGTCATCATTACTAAGTTTTTCTTCATCGTCAAGGTTTTCTCAAATTTGTATTCAAAAACTTCCGTTTCTCACTTGAAAATCGGATGCGTAGCGTCGACGCAACGCAAGAATAGAACGTGGTTCTGTTTTGCGTTTATTAGTCTGCGTAAGCTCTGCGTTGCGTCACCGCAAGCGCGATGCAGAGGTTACGTAGCTCAGTGTGAAAGCCTCAACGTATCAGTGTGAGAGCGGCTCACGGATGGCCAATACCTCACATCTTGTCTCACCCTCGTCGGTTGCTCATAAGAGAGGTTGTGTCTTTATGAGCAAAAGGCTCGATCAGGATCTAGACGTCCGAGTCTGGATACGATCGGTATTATTTAAAGGACACCTGAATAAAGAGTACCAAGTATCATCCCTATCTGTATGACTTCCGTTAACATTGCCTACAGAAAAAACAATCCAAATACGAAATAGTGTTTCCAAGCTATGATTTTTGCTCCATTTTGCATCTGTCCTTATTTCAGTACCGAACAATTTTAGAAATGAACAAATGTCTCCAATCAACCCTGCTTCTGGAATATTTTTCAACCAGTTAAGCCCAAACGTATATCTAGAAGAAATTCTAATACGATCCGGTCAGCGCTGTACAAGATTTGAATGAATTGCGCTTTTTGGGATCCCAAAACGTAAGTGAAGGGATACCTATGACATCGCAAAAGTTGTCCGTCTGTCCGTCCGTCCGTCTGTAAGCACGATAACTCTCGAAGGGAATGAGATATTTTGATGAAACTTGGTGAGAAGGTTCGTTGGGTCGTCGGACCAGTCAAGTTCGTAGATGGGCTTTGTAGCTCTACATTTAGGGGTGGGGGAGGGGATTGAAATTAAGGGACAAACAAAATATTTTGAAACAGCTAATGTGATAGTCGATTATTGGGTAAGAAGACATGCTGAACACGATGGTGAAAACCATTTTGTCATCAGACAAGTAGTTCGCCCGGAATCCGGCCAAAACCGGAAAGTTTGTTGAAAGTAAAAGTTTTATTTGAAGTTGATTAGATGTTCGATTTAGGGGTAGGAAGACATGCTGAAGACGACGGTGAAAATTATTTTCTCGACGGACAAGTATTTCGCCCGGAATCCGGCCCAAACCGGAAAGTTTGTTGAAAGTAAAAGTTTTATTTGAAATTGATTAGATGTTCGATTTAGGGGTAGGAAGACATGCTGAAGACGATGGTGAAAACTATTTTCTCGATGGACAAGTATTTCGCCCGGAATCCGGCCCAAACCGGAAAGTTTGTTGAAAGTAAAAGTTTTATTTGAAGTTGATTAAATGTTCGATTTAGAGGTAGGGAGACATGCTGAAGACGATGGTGAAAACTATTTTCTCGACGGACAAGTATTTCAACCGGAATCCGGCCCAAACCAGAAAGTTTGTCAGAATTAAAAGTTTAATTTGGAGTTGATTGGATGTTCGATTTAGGGCAAGAAGACATGCTGAACACTTATGTGAAAACAAGTTTCTACCCGGACATGTAGTTCGTCCGGAATCCGGCCAAAACCGGAAAACTGTTGGAAGTCAAAGTTTTATTTCTAGTTGATTAGATAAGCGATTTAGGGGTAAGAAGAGATGCTGAGTCCCTGTGTGACAATCGTATTTTACCCGGACATATAGTTCGACCGAAATCCGGCTGGAATCGGAAAATTTGTTATAAGCTAAATTTCTATTTGAAGTTGATTATATGTTCATTACTGGGGAAAGAAGATACCCTGATTTCGTCTTTGAGCTTTCTTTTTTCGCCGGACAAGTAGTTCTGGAGTTCGGCCGGAACCGGGAAATTGGCAGAAGTGGCAGGAAGTTTTCGTCAAAACAGATATGACTTATAGGGGTAAACACACATGCTGAATCCAAATCTGAACTTGGTTTTCTCAGGTGATTAGCTATTTGGCCTTAATCTGTTTCTGAATTTTAATTGTAAAAATGTTCAAGGAGTCTGGCGAAGACTGGATCTGGCTAAGACAAGACCCAGTTGTCTGGATCAGATATTGAATTTTTGGGATCCCATCGAAACCTTTGGTCTTGTTGTCTTGGAGTCTGCATGTGCAAACCTCCAGAAACAAAAATCCCTATTTTGAAAAGGTCACGCTCAGGAGAAGAATGCTCTCCGTGGCCATGTCTGTAAATGCATTCGCCATGGTGTGTTCAAGTATGGTTTCATTGTTCAGGTGTCCTTTAAGCAAGTAGTTCGTTCTTCATTGGCATAACAATATGACAGTAAAACCGTATTCCGAAGTAACGTGTCGTTCTTCGAACTTTACACAGTTGTAAGAAAGTTAAATTAAAAAATTTCCTTCTTGGTTTCCTACTTCCTTCCAATGGTACTACTCCATTCACGTCACATTTTCAAGTTCCTTATCTTTTAAGACACACTTGAAAATGAGAATGATAAGATTTCCACAGAAAGAGCTTAAAATCGAAAAATAAATTATTCTGGAACCTCTATACGAGCTACACGAGTTTCGCTTAGTTTCTTTTGATATTGTGTCAACACTAAGCGTTGACGACGATATTACTTGACGATTTACGAGCATTGGAAGGCCTTGCTTTTCCCGGTGAAACACTAGAAAACCAGTTAACTTGTTGAGTGCTTATCTTTGAAGTTGCTGGTTCTCAAAAGAAATCACATACCACACTGTATACGTAACTCTAGCACAATCGGCATTCTTGCCTTTTGTGCCGCATTCTTGTCCATTAAAGTGTGAACTCCATTTCTTTGTAAGGGGCAGAATGATAATGTTAGCACCATTTGGCTGTTGAAAAAGATAAAGCTGTAGACCTTTCAGAGGTCCAGGTGCGGTATATTCCCATTTGTCACCTTCCTTATTCTGAGGTAAATCAAGCGAGACAATTTATGACGGCTTGAGCATGTCCTTCCCTCTCAACAATGACAATTATTAGAAATCAGGCGCAGAAGGAACCATACCTGATGTCGGAATTGGCTTACAATATCGCTTTGTACCTTGAATTCCTGCCACTGTGTGTGGGCCAAGATGACACAGTTCTCATCTCCTTCTAAATCATTAGAAAACAGGTAGAATTAAAAAATAAATGAAAAGACCAACACATTCAGAATTACCTTCGGAACACGAATTAATAGAGAAACTATTATGTGTTATACCTATTATACAGTCCTAAAGTTATGAATTTAATCCATGACATACAGCTATGTCTCTAATTGTTGTAAAACTGGGAGGATGGGGCCGATAAAACCTCCGAAATGCACGTCCAAGCCCTAAAGAACCTGTCTTACCTATAATGCCAATGCAACATACTTCCGTAATTGCATTGAATAATTTTTAAACCCGGAGACCCAAATTCCATGTTACATTCTAAACCCGCAAACGACACCATACTCATCTTTGCATATGTCACAATTCACTGTTTTCCATGCGCACTATGCTCACGACTAGTATTCGTGTATCATGCTACGGATGCGTAAAACCGAGTATCTCAATTTTGCCAAGTCTTGGCTAGAAGTCAATGTACCTGGGAAAATGCTTAAACAGCCAAAGCCGACTATGTTTAAAAAAAAGCAGAACCTACTTTTACAGTGTTCAAATAGTTCTGAGTATTGAATACACCCGCCATCCAAAAACGCGGTTCGGAAATAAAAATAGGATATTTAGTTTCACTCAACTCTAAGCAGTTCCGGCATCGTCTCGGATTATCTGTACAAATGCGCATGACTGCGCAAACTTCCAAGTTTCAGGCCAATAAAGCTACTCGTTTGATCCCTAGACGTGCAACACGATCTCCGATACTCCTTACCATCTCCCCCTACAGGGGCCGAATCTGGTTCGGATAAAAAAATTGATCATCTAAAGAATCTTTTTTTATACCATCTATCAAGTTTCACTCGAATCTGAGCATTTTTGGAAAACTCCGGTACCTCCCCCCCCCCTCCCACCACCGTTGTCGGATCCGGTTCGGACCCATAAATATGGCATCTAGAGTATACGCTGTCTCTACATTCCAAGTTTCATTTAAATTTATGCACTCGTTTGACCCCTATGCGAGCCTCAAAGTTTCCGGCAATCCCCCTCCCCCTCCCCCGACTGTAGCGGAAGAGGACTTGGAAACATAAACGTCGTATCTCTTAATCACCTCTTCCCGTCCATCAAGTCTTACTGAAATCAGAGCATAGCCAATTCGCAAATTTCCGGTACCCCCCCCCCCCCCCCCCCCCCCTTGGCCGAATCCGGCCCAGATGCCAAATAACAAAGCTAGGCCGCATAAACTCGGCACTGTCGAGCTTGCATCTCATTCGGTCCATCCGTTTGGTTTCTGCGCATGTCAAAGCCCCCCCCCACAATTCCCCCAACCTTGTCGCATATAGGTTGAACGCATGTTTTACATGTCTAGAGGTCATCGATTCCTATCACCCATTAATTTTCACTTGAATCAGACCACTCAAATCCGATCACCCGTTCAAAAGTTATGCATGCCACTAGATTCCGGACTCCACATCCTTCTACTCCCCCCACGATGGTCGGATCCAGGAAACAACTATTCTCAAGTCAATCTGTTCGGATCCCTGACATATCTGCCAAGTTTCATCGTTCTAGCACATCAGAAAGTATGCCGAACTCGAGGAATCGCTAGAAATCCGAACCTCCCCCCAACTCCCCCACAGTGCCCGGATCCCGTCCGGTTACGTCAACGACGTATCTAGGACTTGTGCTTATTCTTCCCACCAAGCTGCATCCCGATCCCTCCACTCTAAGCGTTTCTCAAGATTTCGGTTCCCTCCTACAACCCCCCCCCCCCCCCCCCAGTGTCATCAGATCTGGCCCGGATTTAAAGTGCGACGTTTCAGACACGAGATCATCCTAAATATCAACTTTCGTCAAGATCCGATCACCCGTTCGCAAGTTAAAAATACCTAAATTTTTTACCTCCCCCTCCCTCCACTACCCCCCCCCCCCCCAGATGGTCGGATCGGGGAAGTGACTACTTCCTATTTAATCTGGTCCGGGGACCCCCCCCCCCCGAACTCCCCCAAAATTGAGCGGATCCGTTCCGGTTATGTCAGTCACGTATCTAGGACTTGTGCTTATTCTTTCCACCAAGTTTCATCCGGATCTTCCACTCTAAGCGTTTTTCAAGATTTCCGGTTTCCCCCTCCAACTCCTCCCCTTGTGACCGGATCCGGTCTGGATTTAAAATGGATCGTCTGCTACACAAAGTCCTTCCGTATACAAAGTTTCATTAAGATCCGATCACCCGTTCGTAAACTAAAAATATCTGATTTTTCTTAATTTTTCCAGATTCCCCCTCCCTCTACTCCCTTACAGATGGTCGGATCGAGGAAGCGACTATTTCTATTTAATCTGGTCCGGTCCCTGATTCGCCTGCCAAGTTTCATCGTCCTAGCTTATCTGAAAGTGCCCAAACTAGCAAAACCGGGACCGACAGACGGACAGAAATTACAATCACTATATGGCACTTGGCCGAAGGGCAAGTGCCATTAAAACCAAAAGATCGAAAACCGGCTAGAGCGGCTACAAGAGTAGATTGTTATAGAAGATTCCTTCAGCCCAAGCTGACTGCGAATCATATTTTGACGGTGCAAAACGGATATGTCAGCTACGTTTTATTAGAGCTATATTTCGGCCCTTCTTGGCAAGGGTCCTCTCCAGGACCTAACGCTTTTCAATTAAAGATCAACTGTTTCCAGTCCCAAAGGAAAATGGCAATCGGAATTATTCGTGAATACAATCGAGCCTTATAGATTTCCAGTATTTTCCTGCTCCTGTAGACATGTAAGTTTATCCCTAGTCAACCATCAGGCATATCTTCTCTGCCTTTAATTTCCGGTCTAGCACATATTGCGACCTCATATTCTGATAACATATACTCTTTACCTCTTTAGACTCCAGCTTGTAAGTTTTATCAGAGGATTTTGTTCTTTCTGAAATTTCCAGTTTCCACTAGATTAAGATCAAGTTTTCGTAACCTGTTACATACACCTGGATAGAAACACCGGAAACTCGCACTAAGATTTGCTCAGCGACATGAAACAAGACCAAAGGTATCGATGGGATCCCACAAATCTAATATCTGATTCGGACAATTGGGTCTTGTCTTCGCCAGATCCAGTCTTCGTCAAGCTAATCAGCAGAAAAAACCAAGTTCAGATATACCTCTATAAGCAATATCTATTTTGACGATACTGACCGAAACTGCCTGCTTTACTTCTGCCAAGTTTCCGGTTTCGCCAGAATATCGAGCGAACTACTAGTCCAGCAAAAAAAGAAAATTTCATAAACGAATCCAGCGTATCTCCTTATCCCTATAAAGAACATCTAATCAACTTTAAATAAAACTCTGACTTTAAAAAATTCCAGTTACAACCGGATTCCGGACTAATTATTATGTCCGGGTAAAAAACGATTGTCATATACAGACTCAGCCTCTCTGCTTACCCCTTAATCTGTCATCTAATCAAACTTCTGCTGTTAACAAATTTTTCGGTTTTGGCCAGATTCCGGGTGAACTAGTATTTCGGCGAGAAAACGGTTTTCACCACCGTGTTCACATGTCTTTTTACCCCTAAATCGAACATTTAATCAACTTCAAATGAAACTTTTACTTTTAACCAACTTTCCGTTTTTTGCCGGATTCCGGACGAACTACTTGTCCGGCAAGAGAATGGTTTTCACTGTCGTGCTCAGAATGCCTTCGTACTCCATAATCGACTTTCACATTAGCTGTTTAAAAATAATTTGTTTGTCCCTTAACCTGATCCCCCTCTCCCACCCCTAAATGTACAGCTACAGAGCCATCTACGAAATTGATCTTACCCTTGACGCAATGAATCCTCACACCAAGTTTAATCAAAATATCTCATTCCCTTCGAGAGTTATCGTGCTTACAGACAGATGGATATTTTTGCGATGTAATAGGTATCCCTCCACTTACGTTTTGGGATTCCAAAAACGATCCTGAACTCATAGGCAGTAAATAAAGTCTAACATCTATCTGATTCGCAGTCGGCGTACGCTGAAGAGTGCTTATCTCTTTTTACCGGATTCCATCTGTGGTATTAAACAGGAAGGAAATCAAAGAAGATACAACGATTCAGCATGAGCGCTTCCTCGCTTTCGTCATTTAAGCAACTAGATCAACCGGTCATCAGCACTATCCAGATTCACTTTTTGCCGGTTCCGGCTGAATAGGAGGAGGAGGTATGTGGGGAAGAGGGTAAAGTCGGATTGGTCCTTGCTACTGCCCATGTGTGGGGATGTGAATGAGAATGGGGTGCATCTAAATCTAATGTGTGAAGTAATGAACTGGATGGTTTGAGGGGAGAAGTGTATGATGAGGAGCGGATGGTTAAAGTAATGAAGGATGAATGCTTTACGAGAATTCGCTAGATTGGAAGATTCCTTAAAGGACCCCTCTTGCTTATTCTACCTTTTAAAATATACCTAGCTCCATTATGGAACTATAAGCTTCTAAAATCACCACCTTTCTCCATTGTTTCGTTTTGTACCTACGAATTTTAAGTGCTTTCTCTGC
The DNA here is from genome assembly GCA_023053575.1 of Branchinecta lynchi. Classification (NCBI taxonomy): domain Eukaryota; kingdom Metazoa; phylum Arthropoda; class Branchiopoda; order Anostraca; family Branchinectidae; genus Branchinecta; species Branchinecta lynchi. The sequence goes on along the minus strand of JAKZAP010000008.1, from coordinate 27,113,341 downwards.
CGTGCCGATTTTTGCAGGTTGCACAACGCCAAGTTTGCAAGAATCTTGAACATCCTCTGGCAACTCTTTAATAAACAAGGGTATGAGAATCTTCTATTTTTTACTTCTTTAATTTCTTTAGATTTCCAACTTTTTAACCACTGCGCGTTCAGTTTTCCAATGTTTTGTCCCCAACGGTCGCGTCGGAAAGCAGGAAGGCTGGATAGAATCGACAAGCGCTAACGAGAAAATCGCTCAATTTAGATGGAAATTAATGGTATTTTCGAGGAACATTTTTTTGATCCGTTTCATAGTGAACAGATCATTTCTAGTAAGAGTTGTGCTTTAAGCTTTCGATGAAGCATCGAGAAAGGTTTATTTAGTTGGAATATGGCGATAAGATAATGTATTTGTTTAGATTAATGTATTTTTTTGTTTTTGTAATGTATTGCTATGGCCCTCGGGCTTTATAATATAAAGATACCGGTATACGTCTTCTTATCCCTATGATATTACATTCATAACCCTCACCTACTCATAAACAGATTGTCCATTTTTAGGCATAGTGCTCCAACATCTGGGCATGCCCCAACATATGGGCATGGTGCTCATACGTTGGGGCACCGTTCCCTGCAGCAAGGGCATGTTATCCACCTAAAATTCTGCTGATTTCAAATTTACATTGCGATTTTGCTATTCAAAGAAATTTTTACGAGAGTAATGTGTCCTTTCTCTAGGGCAGGTGCCTCGTGGTATGAGCACCATGCTTATACATTGGGGCATGCCCAGACACTGGACCCCCATGCCCAAAAAGGATTTGTGTGTGACTGCCCTCGACCCCATCAAAACATCTCAATTCGTTCCAACAGAATAACGGAAAACGTTACGAAGTCGTTTAGGGATCCCAAAAACGGGATCAAAGACCGTGCACCCACTCACCAAGAAAATGTGAAAGTCACCAGAGGAAACTCAAAAGAAGAATTCGAGAAAATCTTAGTCGGGAAGGTGATCCAATGTCTTCGTGGTGATATTCCAGGATTCGTGAAAGATTCAAACCAGGGTCCGAATTGAGCGTCGGCCTCTAGGGAACGCTCTTTCAAGGAAGGAAATTACGGCAGCATGTCTACCAGCATATTTGGTGGAACATCTGGTTATGAGTAAAAAAAAAACACAGCAGACGTCTCCTATTTACCTAATGTGACAGGAACTTGACACCGAACTCGGATAAATCCTGCTAATTCACTTTGATACTTTTTTGGGATTCCAAAACGCAAGTGGAGGGGTACCCAGGGGCGTCACGACTGGGGGCGGGGGAGGGGGGCGGAAAACAGTTGGTATTCCTGAAAATCAGTAAATTTTTCTGAACATCAGTCAATTCTTTCAAAAATGTAATTTTTTGTTGAAAACAGTCGTTTTTTCTGCAGAAAAAGTCAGTAAAATATCAGCCAGTCGGTAAATGCCTCAGCAAAATTTTAGCTAGTAACGCATCCGGGTACCTATGACATCTCAAAAGTTGTCCGTCTGTCTGACGTCTGTCTGTTCGTCTATTTTGATAAAATTTGGTATGAGGATTCTTTGGGTCAAGAGTAAGATCGAGTTCGTAGATGGGCTCTGTACCCCTACATTTAGGGGGAGGGGTCTTAAATTGAGGGGCAAGCAAAATTATGGGGTAACATGACATGTTGAACACGATGCTGAAAACCATTTTTCGCCGGCGGCCAAAACGTTAGAAGCAACTTGTTAAAAACAAAGGTCTTATTTGTAGTTTATTAGATTCCCATTTAGGGGTAAGAAATGCTGAATCCGTGTATGACAATCGTTTTTTTTTACCTGGACGCATAGTTCGCCCGGAATCCGGCTGAAACCGGAAAATTTGTCATGAGTTAAAGCTTTATTTGAAATTGAGATGTTCGATATAGAGGTAAGGAAGGAGATACGCTGAATTCGTTTTTGACCTTTGTTATTTTGTCGGATAAGCAGTTCCCGAATTCGACAGAAACCGAAAATTTGGCAGAAATAAGCTAAAGCAGGAGGTTTTAATGAGTTCCGTCAAAATAAATATGACTTACGGGGGTAAACACACATGCTGAATCCATATCTGAACTTAGATTTCTCAGATGATTAGCCAGTTGGCTTTAATCTGTTTCTGATTTTTTTTTTGTAGTAAAAATGCTTAAGGAGTCTGAAGAAGACAGGACCCAATTGTGTGGATGAGATATTAAATTTTTGGGATCCCATCGAAATCTTTGGTCTTGTTATATTCTTCCTCTCGAGTGTATTCTGTCAATTTCTTTAAATTTTTACGTTTTTTGTCCTCAGCATGTGACGGTCTATGAATCAATAACAGCAAAAACTGCTTATCAAGTTCTTATAAAGAACATTGGAAATGTCATTAACGGTCAAATTGGAGGCCTTTTTATTACAATTAACCTTGCCCGCTTAACTTACCCGTTCCCAGAATAGCAGCTGCTGTTCTATTCCTAACACCATTTCACGGTTGGGAGAAAGGTGCAAGTGATCAGGGTCAGAGAATTAACCCCCTGATTGCCTACCGTAATTGCCGTGGGTGCATAACAGCAGCTTTCAAATCTCCCCAAAGGACCATTAGCTAATATAGTCTCAGTGTTCCCGCTGTTCGAAAATGGGAATAAACGATTAGACCCCTATAGCCAAGAACTTAAGACAACTAGCAACGGTCCATAATAAGTCCTTCATAACTTAGTTATTCGCACGGGCCTTCCATTAATCGTCATGAAACAAAGCGATTTTGTCCTCAGTTTATTTAGTTTCAGAACTAACCACTAACTGGTATAGCCAGCTAAAAGGCTTTAGCCATTTGGAACCAGTCACACACAAACGGGGCACGATGCCCTGGAGCAAGGGCATAGTATACAATCTGTTCGAAGAATAAATTTTTTTTTCAGATTTTCCATTCAACAGACTTTTTGGGGTAATGTGCCCTTGCTCCAGGGCATGATACCCCTACTATTGGAGCACTTCGCCCTAGAATTGAAAATGTATGAATGACTGGAGAAGACGAAGATCTTAATTTATTGACTTCAAAATTTGTTTCTTTCAACAGGACGAGATCAAGTTCATATCAGGCGAAAGTAGCGCGCAGAGCTACTTTTAGATGTAGCTACGTGTCATGCAGAATACGAACATCTGAGTATATTTCTAGGGCATAAAGTCGGATTCTTAGTCAACATGCAAAAAAGGGGAAAAGAGGGATATTTGTGTAGTTTGCTTAGCTGGGAAAAAGCATATGGTTTAGCTGCGCAAAGGAGTCGCTTTGAATATTGTTTTGCAGCAGTAACTTTCAAAGAAACACTATCAGTCCCAGAGCTCGTGGACTCGAACACTGGACTCGTCTCGAGACGCCTTTTTCAAGGACTGGGACTCGGCGTTCACGGAGCAGGACTCGAACGTCTTGAAATCCGGCGTAGTCGCGAGTCCAAGTGAAGGTCTCGGCCCGGAAATTTAAAATAAAACGAAGTCTCCAGCGACCAATTAAAGAGACTGGCCAATGGACGTTTATAGCACCTTTTCGAGCAGGATTAAATCAAGTAATACTTTGGAGGACTAAGTAGTAACTCCCCCAACTCACATGCAGTGCAGAATCCGGTTGGCATTATTACGTTATCGAGAGCGTTGCCACCAATACATTTTTAATCGAACCTGAGCATTTCTGGGAAATTTTCGGCCCCCCCCCCCCCGTGAGTTCAAATACGTCTTGGACCCCAAAATGGGTGATCCTGAACCTAATTCTTGTGCACCTTCTAAATTTCATCCCAATCGTAATCCACTCGTTTGATCCCTAGGCAGGCCAAAATTTCTGGACACGTACTAAAGTCATCGATGGTTTCATCTCTTGCCACACATCAACTTTCATTCAAATTTAGACTTATTTCGAGGAGTTTCTGTGCCACCAACTGTGGTGGATCGGGTTTGAGCACCCAAATATGTAATCTCCTATTAGTTTTAGAGGAGTTTCATTAGTGCCGTTCCATTCGACCCCTATGCGAGCCACAACACTCCCGGGATTATATTGAGTGAATTTATTAAGTAATTTAGCCTTACGGCATTCCACAACTAACCAAGGAACTATGTCAGCGGAAATTTTATCAGGCCTATATTTCGGACCTTCTTGGCAAGGGTCCTATTCAGGCTCAAAGCCGCTAAAGTTGAAAAATTACCAACCAGGAAGACCCACGAAGAAGACCCTTGCCAAGAAGGGCCGAAATATAGCTCTAATAAAATTTCAGCTGACGTATCCGTTTTGCACTGTCAAGTATGACTCGCAGTCAGTTTGGGATGAAGGAATGTTTATTCCGGGATTATCCCTCCAATTCCCTCCACTGTGGCCCAAGATTTGCGGAACTCCCCACACAGTGCCCGAATCTGGTCCGGTTATGCCAATGATGTATCTAGGACTTGTGCTTGCTCTCGCCACTAGTTTCAGTTTCATTTATTTCTAAATTATTTATTTCAGCTCCCTGATTTGCATGCCAAGTTTCATCGTCCTAGTTTATGTTGGGAGTTCCCGAACTAGCAAAACGCCGACCAACCGAAAGCCCTAAAAATCACAGGTACAAAACAAAACAATGGCAAAAGGCGGGATTTCAGAATGCTCTAATCCCATAAGGGAGCTAGGATAACACGAAATGCAGAAAAGCAAGGACGGTCTTTTAACGATTTAAATCACTTTCATTTTTTTTTAGAGTGGACAGAAAGTATTCTGCGATAGTGTAAATTGTCACTCTATTTTTTTTCTGTCACTCTTGTCCTACGTAGGGCATAAAAATCACTCTATTTCACAAAATTACCAAAACGTGTCATTTCTGCAGCAAGGATTCCGACCAGAACTGGCTATTTCAAGTTTTTTCATGAAAGTAAAATTAAGATCTGTAATTTTTAAGGGCGATTCCGACCAAAAGCGAAAATTTCATGAGAATAAATTTCACTCAAGATTCACTCTCTGTTTTGGACCAAAAGTCACTCTCTATATATTTTTGATGTGGCAACCCTGAGCGGGAGTCGGGTGATGGAATTCAGGATACACTGTGATCCACTGAGAAATTTCAATTTTTGCTTCCCAACAATGATACGGACTTGCGCAGCTCTTTTTCCTTTAGTCAATTTAGTCAGAAGACATATTCGAGGAGCGTTTGTCCGCCAATTGTCTTTTCTTTACTTTGTTCTGTTATTTCCCATTAGCAATAGGCTAATAAACCAACTGAGATTGCGACAACTGACAAAGATATCTTACCTTGAATCTTTACTGCGAGCTGGGATGTAATTCCCTGCAATATCTCTTCCTAATTGAGTCGCAGACTGTCAACGCCTATTCCACGATCACCCAATTAGAACCACATGAAATTCCAGACCACCCGAAACCCACCTCGTCATGAGCCGGATACCCCAGTCAAATGACCAGAATTAAAGGGCCGTAACTAATTTAAACATTTAGACCTTGCTTTAATCAACCTGTCACACTGGAATCCTCTGTCATGTACTACTGCGGACTACTCTATAACTTGAATAAGAACGGACTCCGTGTTTCTTAGTTTTACTAGGCTATGTCTGCTTGATTTACAGAGAGTATGCTTACATAGGCAGGGGCGGTGGGGGGGGGGGGGTATTGACATATTACTTTTCTTGTTTGTTTTTTTGTCCTTTCGACAAGATGCCCCCGCATCAACCGTAAAGGCGTCAGCGTAGAAGCTTTTCTTCTGATACAGCAACGGTAAATTGTTAAGGTGTACAAAGTAATTTTGAAAATTATGAATAACACTTCAACTGGAAACTCACAAGAAAGCACACATCCTTCCGTTACATTCATCTAACACTAGCTCTATGGAGAATAATCAAAATGGCGGACATGGAACCAATCGGTTTCTGTTGTCTCCTTTAAAGCAGTTTTTTCCGCGACACAATTGTGGGCCACACACTTATGAGTGTCAGTCGCGGAAACACGATTGTGTGCGACACAGTCGAGCCACAACTTGAAACTCGCGGTAACGCCATTTTGTCTATTTATGAGCGGTAATTTCAAATGTCTTAAAATAAAAATAAAATTCAAATAAAATCTCAGTAAATAGAACTCAAGGCTTTCGTCCTTACCATTCTGTACTAAAAGGAACGTCAGTTTTATGTCTACATGCTTCAGAAAGTTTTAAATTTTTTTGTTTTGGCATTATTGCTGTTAAATCTGAATTTCCCACCAGAATCAAGCCACAAAATCGACAATCACCTCGGCAGTTGTTTGAATTCGAGCCACACAAATCTTGTTTGTCGAGGAAACACACTTGTGGGCTGCAGAAAAGGCCGCGGAAACACCCTTCTCGAGCCACAATCGACCCACAAACTGTTTGTGGGAGCACGGGAAAACGCCTTTAACCTTCCGCTGGACCTCCTATAATAACTGTCTCATGCCACTAGCCTACAAGAAACACTTGCCCAATTAGCTCAGAACTGGGTAGATATACCCAATTCCTTTTCCTAAATATTCCTTGAGCCCAAGATGACTTTGAAACATATATTCAAATAATATATAAAACGGAAGCTACGATGCTTCATCAATGATATTTCGGCCCTTCTCGGCAAGGGTCCTCCTCCGGCTGACTTTATTTTTCCTTTGACTAATTAACTACCTATTGGCAAATATTTTCATCTAGTGAACAAATAAACTCCACTCTACTTTGTTCAGATTTTCTAAATTCTTACTTCGCCCCGACCCCCCCCCCCAATGGACAAGAAATACAAAAAGTATTAAAATACATAATATAAGTGACCCTGAACCGACCTGATTTGCAAGTACAATGAAAAAATCCAGTCGCACCCCTACTAGAAAATTCTCAAACTTCCAGTATTGGCTATAAATATGTAAATTATATTCAGTTGATGATCAGCGAGGTTTCATTTTAGATTATTGACTCTTTCGATGCGTGAAAGTTTAATAATTTCCCTTTGTTTATTTTTCTTGTCACTCAGTCGTTTTCTTTCTTGGAATGACGGGTGATAAATAAATAAACATGGCAAGTATAGCAACTTTTCGTCATCTTCATCCGATACACTTGATGACTATCTCTCCCTTCCGATGCAGAATCTCCGGGTACCTGCGGAAGAACGGAAGAAACGGTGTCACAGCTGCGCTGACTCGGGATTTGAGTCATTGAGTTCGGGACGTTACGGAAACGTTTCCTCCTTCTTCCTGAGAATTACTGGCGTGTTTTGTACTTCGTCATATATATTGTTTCCAGCTATAAAGATCCGCAGTGTCGATTTTTTTTTACATTGGCCATGACAAATTTAACTTTTTTGACGGTGCAAAACAGATAACTAAGTTACATTTTATTACAGGTACATTTCGGCCCTTCTTGGCAAGGATCCTTTTCAAGCTCAAGCCTCTCAAGCTGGAAAATGAATTTACGGATAAAGAATTAAAGATTCTTCCTTAAATATCTGATTTGTGAACTTCTTCTCTGAAAATTAGCTGGAGTTAAAGGAGTTATATCATAAGCATTCTAGCGCTTGCAACGTCTAGACCCCCCCCCCCCCACCCAAGACCCAAGGTGAAGCCACGACTCGATCCGACCTCTGGGTCATCTAGCGCCGACATGGGGAGGACGTAGTCATAGTTTGACTTTGGATCTAACAAAACGTTTTTAAAGTGCGAACACACGATCAGGATTTCCTGCACTTTCATCATCAAGTTGAAAATATTTCAACTTTTCCATATGGAAGTGATGATGGTGGCAAAAATCCGGACAGGAATTCCAGTCTGGGAGCTTCCTATCCTGACCGTGTGTTCGCACTAATATTGTAGCAGGCATATGGAAAATGTGTGGAAAAATTAAGCTAATTAATTGTATTATTGATTTATTTAAGTACTTTATTTTCTGTTTTTCTTGTTAATTCTCGTAAATCCAAAGAATTAAGGATGTAGACTAGATCACACAAACGCCGTAAATTATACTAAATTCGTCATAGTTATTTCTCTAAGACTCTGAAATAGAGCTAAATAATGTTCATAATAATATGAATAAATAATAATATTCCGAGACTAAACAAGAGCTGTAAGCTCATATGGCACTTGCATGGGTTAAGATGTTTTGATTGATCAAAAGTTAAGTTTCAACTTTGCGGTTGAGATGTGCACTCTAAGGGAGCTAGAACTTCATTTGTAAGCAAAACCATTGAGGCAAAAACGATAATGGGCTGATGGGCATCATGGAAATGCATATATTGCTTAAAAGTATTTTTTTTTCCTTTGCGGTCAACATTGGTACTTTAAGGAATGATCGGATTTGGGAAGTAGCAATTTCTAAGCAAATGTTATTGAATCTCTGATATTCCAGCGAAGTTTCATCGTCCTAGCACATCCGATAGTACCTCAACTCGCGACCACCAGAGTCCCAGACCCCCCCCCCCCCTCCAACTCCACCCACAATACCCGGAGCCAATCCGGTTCTGTAAATGATTAATCCAGAGCATCTGTTTGTTATTCCCGCGAAGTTCGATCCCGATCACACCAGTCTAAGCGGGTCAATAATAATTGTCGGTTTCGGTACGGAAATGAAAAAGATCACCAGAGAGAAATGTCCTCTGTTCAATTATTAAATGTCAGTCAAATCCGATCACCCGTTCCAAAGTTACGCATGAATCAATATTCCGGATTCCCCTCCCTCAACTCGCCCCGAATATTATCATATCGAGGATTTTTTGTATTCGCAGTCAGTTTGACCGGGTCCCTGATATGCCTGCCAAGTTTCGTCGTAAAAATCCCCAAAACCGGAATTCCGGGACCCCCCCCCCCCCCTCAAGTGTCCGGAGCCAGTCAAGTTGTTTAAAAGATTTACATGGAGCAGATGTTTGTTCATCCCAGCAAATTTCACTCCGATCCGTTTCTCGGGATGTCCGGTCCCCCCCCCCCCCCCCCAGCTCCCCCACGGTGCCCGTAGCCAATCCGATTCGGTAAATGACTTACCTACAGCATATGTTTGTTATTCCCACAAAGTTCCATCCCGATATCTCAGTCTAAGTGGGTCACGTATTCCCCCCCCCCCCTAGTTGTCAGATTCGGTCCAGATATGAAAAAGATCACCAGAGAAATGTCCTCTGTTCAATTCTTAAATTTCACTCGAATCCGATCACCCGTTCCAAAGTTACGCATGACTGTATATTGCGGATTCCACGCCTTCCACTCCCCCCACCATTATCAGATCGACATTTTTTTTATTTTGAAGTCAGTTTGATCGGTTCCCTGATATGCCTGCCAAGTTTCATCGTGAAAATCCCCAAAACCGCCATCACCGAAACTCCGGGACCCCCCCCCCCCCTAGGTGTCCGGATGCAGCACAATTGTCTAAACGATTTATCTAGAGCAGATGCTTGTTCTTCCCAGCAAGTTTCACTCCGACCCCTCCATTCTAATGTTTCTTGAAGTTTCCGGTCTCCCCCCTGGCTACCGAATCCTACCAAGACATGGGACATCCCAGATATGTAATCTATTCAATTATTAAGTTTCATTACAATCCCATCACCCGTTAGAAAGTTACAAACTACTCCATTTCCCGGATTCCCCTGCCCTCCACTCCCCTCCAAAATGGTCGGATCGGAAAACTGATTATTTCTAAGTTTCTTTGGTCATGTCTCCGATATGCCTGCCAAGTTTCATGGTCCTAGCACATCTAGAAGTACGCTAACTCGAAAAAGTGTGACAAAATGCCCTAAATTTTCAAGTTTCCAGCGCCCTCCACTCCCCCGCATATGATCGGACCGGGAAACTGATTATTTCCAGGTTAGTTTGGTCGGATCCCTGATATGCCTGCCAAGTTTCATTGTCCTAGCACATCTGGAAGTATCCTAACTCGGAAAAGGTTGACAAAAAACTCGGACAGACCGACAGACGGAATTGTGAGCGGTATATGGCACTTGAGCCAGAGGCTGCAAGTGCCATAAAAATGTCAAACTGGCCGATGATTTTTTCTTCCGACATATCTAAACGTCCACATGGGATATATTTAGTTGTTTTAATCCTCTTACACTCCACTCGATCTTCTGGATGGTTCTAGCAATCTTTTGACCACGGTCAGGAGATCAATGAATAGTTAATTAGCAATGGAGACAGGAGGGAATTGTGTTCAAGTAATTTTTGGATAACGTTGGCTACTGTGAGGATTTTGAGGAATATAAAGGTAACAGCGTGTTCGATGGTGTCTCCCACCTTCTCGGCCCACATGAATCAAAAACTTTAAAGTTGGTTGGTGCTGTGATTTCATTCTGGACACGGCTGCTGCTTTTGCTGTTCGATTGGGTCGTCGAAAGGGTAGAGATTCTTCTGCATTTTTTTCGTTTTGGAGTCACCTGTCCCCAAATTTAACTTCCTTGTTTCTGAAGTCTCCAAAGATGTTTGAAGTTCTTCTGGCCCCGGTACTTGTGCAAATTACCGAGCGTGTTCCTTAAACCCAATCCAATTAGATCTTGGTAGTTGTTCGGAGGAAACGATAATTGTCAGTTGCAAAGCGTTCCGGTTTACCACAGATTTATGTGCGGCATATTCCGACCGGACCCGAAACCCAGCTACCGTCCGACTCGCTATCGTGGGAATTTAGTTATAACAGTAATTGCCAATCGACAGGATTGTAAAACTGTCAGGACTTGATAGATGCGATCCAAGTCGTATTCTTCCATCCTTTTTTTCAACCTTGTTAAACATGTACGCTTTCTGCTGTCAAGAAGTCAATAGTAATAGAAAAGAATTTGCAGGTTTGGCTGGACTCTTCGTGAAGTAAGTAAGTAAGTAATTTATTTGTAACCCGCCATTTTGAAAAGCGGAGTAAATGAAAGAAAACAAAATGAAACACTTAAAACACACAGAAAAAGACACTAATTTTCAATCTTCGGTCAGGAAGCAGTGGATAACGTCGTGTTGGGCCCTGTTGTCCATGATTTTTTAATGCGATGAGGAAATATCCAAAAGGGTAACACTTGCAACTTGAATTTTGAACTTCTCCGTCAATGTATGGTTATGACCAGGGCCGTATCCAGGGGGGAGGGTAGGGGGTTGAAACCCCCACGAAAACATACAAAAATAAACATTCTTATAGGCTTTTCCCTCTGATCTATGTCTTTTTGTCCGACCCGCAGGCACCCCCCCCCCCAAAAAAAAATAAATTCCTGGATATGGGCCTAATTATGACATAATTTCCACAAGTGGAGCAGGTCTTTCGGAGAACATGAGTGACACCAGAACAAAATAGGATAGAAGGAGCGCAGAAGGTGCTTTACAAATTTCCAAAAGCTTTACGATTATAGCGTCCCCAGTTGGGGACGATGCGCCCATAGGCTATAAGTAGCTATATAGTAAATCCCCATCTATTGGAGAAGTAATTCCTTATCAACGGACACATCTGCGGGAGGATGCTAAAGCACTCAGCTGATATATTTACAGAGAACTTTCAACATTTTTATTTCAGCGTCTTTAACCATAGTAAAACATTTAATGACAATCAGTAACCAGCATATGGTTAGCCCATTCAATCATTTTTCAGCTTTTTTTTTTGCTGCTGGATTCTTCAAATTTATAGTGCCAAGTTCTAGGTGGCCTCGTGGATTGACCCGGAGGCAGTTAAATTAAAATTTCTCGCTGATTTTACGCACCTGTATTTAATTACTGGGCATTGTCATCCCTGTTCTCTATATAAACTCCAATTAACCTCTGCCACCAGATGGGTCGGGCCGCATTCCATATATTCAATAGTTGTAAATAACGACTCTTTCAGTGACCACCTCACCCGATCATCTATAATTCTGGTCTTTTCAATTAAAGTGGGTAATTGACGTGCTAAACGATTGTAATTTTCTTGCGGATTAAATTATGTTCCATAATTGCGCTTAGTAGTGTGACATCTGAATGGATATTCGAGTGGATGAAAAAACTAATTAAAAATCAAGCAACAGATAATGGTAGCCAAACTGGATCTTGGTTATTGCAATTACGAAGAACTACTTTTGTAATTCTTTTAACCTATTGTTTTAATTCGCGTTTGATACTGATGAACTGTATTTTCAAATCGTGAATTGTATATACATAACTTAGGTTACAACTGTAAATAGACTAATAGATCTCTTGGTTGATCCATTTAACTGTGATGCCACATCCGGCACTATTTTTTTTTGCAAAAGATCTTATGGACCAATAAACCAAAAGGTCACTGACTGAAAAAAAGCTCTTTGACACTGAGACACTTACGGACGCTACGTCGACGTAAGAAGCTTACGTAGCTCTCCGTAACGTAAGAAGCTTACATAGCTCTCCGTAACGTAAGAAGCTTACATAGCTCTCCGTAACGTAAGAAGCTTACGTAGCTCTTCGTAACGTAAGAAGCTTCGTAGCTCTTCGTAACGTAAGAAGCTTACGTAGCTCTTCGTAACGTAAGAAGCTTACGTAGCTCTTCGTAACGTAAGAAGCTTACGTAGCTCTCCGTAACGTAAGAAGCTTACGTAGCTCTCCGTAACGTAAAAGTTTTCCTCCGTAACCTAAAATTCAAGAGTTGAAATTTTCAGCTTAAAGGAGTTATACCATAAGCATTCTAACACTTGCAAAGTCTAGCCCCCCCCCCCCCAGGCCCAAGATGAAGCCACGACTCGATCCGACCGCTGGGTCGTCTAGCTGCACGGGTCGGAAGCGCCGGACATAGGGAGGCTGGAATCACAGTTTGACTTTGGATCAATAAATGTTTTTATTGTAGGAGGCATACGGAAAAGGTGTAGAAAAATTAAACTAATTATTTGCATTATCGGTTTCTTTAGGATCCGTATTTTGTTTTCTGTTTTTTTCTTGTAAATTCCGTAAGTCCAAAGTATTACGGATGTAAACTAGTTCACAACAAACAAACGCCATAAATTCGACTAAATTCGTTAACATGATTTCTTGAAGATTCTGAAACTGAGCTAAATAATATTCAGCTTCCGAGACCAAAAATGTCAAACTGGCCGATGATTTTTTCTTCCGACATATCTCAACGTCCAAATGGTGATATACTTAGTTGTTTTAATCCTCTTAGACGCCACTCGATCTGTTCGAAGGTTTTAGTAATTTTTTGACCAGCGCCAGGAGATCCATGAATAGTTAATTAGCAATGGCGGATTGGCGTTCAGGAGTCAATTCTGTTCGATTAATCTGTGGATATCGTGGGCATTTGAGGGAAAACAAAGGTACCAGTGCGTTCGTAAAAAATCCGATCTATCGAAAAATGATGGTGTTTCCCACCTTCTCGGCCCACATGAATCAAAGACTTAAAGAAACGTAACGTAAGGCAACGTAAGAAGATGAAGGAGAAATCAAATAAAAAGGGTTAACCTGATTTGATTGCCCATTTTTGGGATCCCAAAACGTAAGTGTAGTAGACATCGCAAAAGTTGTCCGTCTGTCCGTCCGTCTGTGCACGCTATAACTCTCGAACGGAATGAGATATTTTGATGAAACTTGGTGTGAGGACTCTTTGGGTCAAGAGTAAGGTCGAGTCGTAGATGGGCTCTGTAGCCCTACATTTAGGGGTGGGGGACGGGGTTTAAATTAAGGGGCGAATGAAATACTTTTAAACAGATGATGTGATAATCGATTATGGGATAAGAAGACATGCTGAGCACGATAGTGAAAACCATTTTTTTTGCCGGAAAAGTAGTTAGCCCGAAATCCGGCCAAACCCGGAAAGTCTTTTAAAAGTAAAAGTTTTATTTGAAATTGATTAGATGTTCGATTTAAGGGTAGAAAGACATGCTGAACACGATGGTGAAAACCATTTTCTCGCAGGGCAAGAAGTTCGCCCGGAATTCAGTCAAAACTGAAAAGTTTGTTAAAAGTAAAAGTTTTATCTAAAGTTGATTAGATGTTCGATTTAGGGGTAACAAGACATGTTGAACACTTATTTGAAAAGTATTTTCTACCCGGACAACTTGTTCGCCCGGAATCAGGCCGAAACCGGGACACATGTTAAAAATCAAAAGCTTTATTTGAAGTTGATTAGATGACATATTTAGGGGTAAGAAGACACACTGAATCTGTATCTGACTATTTTTTTTTTTACCGGGATATAGTTCGTTCGGAATCCGGTTGAAACCGGATTTTTTTTAAGAAGTTTTACTTGAAGTTGATTAGATGTTGTTTACACGGATAAGGAGATACGCTGAATTCGCTTCTTAACTTTTTTTTCTGGACAAGTATGGTAGTTCGTTCGCAATTGTCTGGATCAAGTATTAGATTTTTGGGATCCCATCGAAACCTTTGGTCTTATTCCAAGAGTGGCCATGGATCTCTCGATGGATCTATGACGGAAAAAATAGCATCCTTGTAAGATTATCTCAAAACAGTACAAGTTGACAAAGCAACTAAAAAATGGTCTACTACTCTGCGCAGAATTTTGAAATATACCATATTTCGTATCCTAATGACCCTGGGTCAAAGACTCTGGGAACAGTTAGCAGACTGAAATTAGGATTTCAAATCAAAGCAGTTTGTGTGACAGTTCAATATAACATTCCGTTGGACCCATGTAGACTCTTATGACTTTCTATCAGGTTCACAGGACTGCTCTGAATTACTTCCTAAAAAGGCAGATAGTATTTAGTTGTTTAAACATGACCATTAGCATATTTTCATTGTCTTCTCCTTCATCAAAACCGATCAAAAAATAAATAAAAAAATAATGTGTTCAATTTTATTCTTACGTCAGTCTGAAGGGATCCATTGGAGGTGTAAAAAAGTCGACGTAACGTAAGAGTACGGAAGCGTAAAGTTGGCACCTTTAGCTGTGAATGACTGTTAATCAAAGACAACTCACACCCAGGCAGTCCAAACACACCCAGGGAAAACCGAGCAGCTGCTCATAGAAAGAGAGGATTTGTCTTTTGGAAAAATCAACAACACTGGAAGAGCTTGAAAGATCACTTGACCTAACTTGTCATCCAGCTATCACTGATTACGCCACTGAAGAAGACGGTGTCCCATGATTGCCGGATTACCCAGAAAGGTCCGGGGCAACCACATTGTCTCCAGCGCAAAATGGGTGTGATTGTCTAAAGCTTTTCTGTATTATTTGTACTGATAACTTGTTTCGGAATGTCTGCGAAAGTTCCTTATCCAAAACGTCCCATGAAGAAACGAACCCCAATTAGAACAGGCTAATAAAAAAACGGGGATACCTCGTTTTCGGATTTCAAGATTTTATCATGCCCATGCCCATTATTTCAAAGCGGACAAATTCTAAGATTTCGGATTCGAATAACCGATTAAAATCTCCTAAGAGGCCAATGATTCGAACCCGCCTGTCCGAATCTGTTTCACAAAGGTAAGCAAATTCGTTGAGGGGCCTGCGACTCCCCGTCTGTCAAAGAACCGGGCTCCGACCCCGACTTTGGGCTTAGAAGAATTTCAGTCAACGAACCCGGCTCCGGCTCCCCCGCTTGATTAGCTCGATCTTCTCAGTGGAACCCCAAAACGGAACTGACGGAACCCGTATGACTTTGAAAGTTTATGAACCATCAACAATATCTCTCATTGTTATTTTCTCATTAATCTTATCGAATAACCTAGAACTGCTAATTGTCAGAGCCGGGAAAAGACAGATGCCACTGCATATTTGTGGAGGAACAGTACATGTCTGAATCATGTGGTACCACAACCGTCTTTTCTGCCTAGAAGTTTCTCGCAATAAATCAAAATTTGCAAGTTGTTTTACCTAGATCATGCCTGAATCATGCCTGAAGACTGTGGTGAACTACCAAATCCGATTTTCGGAAAGCTTTGTCATGGGGCCATTTCGCTACTAAGCCCTAGTGTCGTAATTAGCAAACCCAGCTTTCTGTCCCTATAGGCGCATTCTCGCCGTTCCCTCTAGGACTCCACTTGAGGAGTTCCCCCGTTTTTGTTTGTCCCGGGACTCACTCCCCGTATTCTCGCGAGTCGCCACGAACGGAGAATGCTCCGGTTATTATCACCATCATCAAAAAGGACTTTCAGATTCGGAGGGGAATCAGTTTTTGCTGGTGTTGGTGCAAAATAAAATTAATTAAAAACAATCAGATAAACAAAACCAAAAATAAAGTGGATCCAGACTAATTTCCTAAAAACAACTAAAAAACAGACTAAAAACAACTGCATATTGTTTTCCGAACAAAATTTTTTGAAAACAATTCCAAACAACTTTGGAAGCATTCCCTGTGTTCTCGCTGTTTCTGTACGCGGAGTCCGTGTGGAGTGACTCCCTCTATTCTCGACGTTCCCTTCGTTCTGCAAGGAGTCCTCGGGGAACGGCGAGAATACGCCTTGTACATCTCATTTTTCTGGTTACATTGTAAGTGCGGCCAAACGTAGCACAATGCCTACCAACATTTGTCAAACGATCATGATTGATTCCCAGATAGTCGTTGAGTTGATAATCTCCAAAGAGTCATGAGTACCAACCAGTGTGGACACAGAGGTACAAAAGCAAAGCACGAATTTATGTTTCCTTTTTTATACACTAGGAATGTGTGGAATTTTGCCTGGAACTGTCCGGGATTCCGGATCACTAGCTAGGCTCCTCAGCTGACCTCTATGGCATTACAACAGCATTACAGGCGTATTCCCGCCGTTCCCCAAGGACTCCTCCGGGAACCGGAGGGAACGGTGAGAATAGAGGGAGTCACACCACGCGGACTCCACGTCCGGAAAACAACGAGAACACGGAGAACGCTTCCAAAATGAATTTTCTTCTTAAAATAAAAATCTGCAGTTGACGAAAGTAGTCGGATCCAATTTATTTCTGGTTTTGTTTATTCTGATTGTATTTAATTAATTTTACATTACACCAACACCAGCGAAAATTAATTCCCCTCTGAATCTGAAAGGGAGCTTTTTTTGATGATAGTGATGATAATCGAAGCATTCCCCATCCGTGGGGACTCGCGAGAATACGGGGAGTGAGTCCCCGGGACAAACGAAAACGCGGGGACTCCTCAAGTGGAGTCCTCTGGGAACGGCGAGAATACGCCTTACGTCAGATTTCAGCTTGTGTTTGAGAACTGATCAGTTACCAGTCAATTGCAAGGCATATTACACTACATATTTCAAGTGAGAACGATACATTTATGAAGCAACCGGTCCTATGCCCGATCTTTCCTGCTCATAAGGAATGTTCCCACATCTGTAATGCAAGCTATTTTACCTCGATCATGCACGTGAAGATCGAGGCGAGTTTAAAAATCTATGCTTGGGGCGTTTTGCCGTGGGGACGTTTTGATACGAGGACGTTTTGTCATGGGAACACTTTGTCACGGGGACGTTTCGTCGGTAAGCCTGTGTTTGAGTTTGCATCATTCCTGACTTTAAGACGAGTGAGCTGTGAGCTGCAGCTAGGAAATCCTTGTAACGCAGTGAAGAAAATTTTCGGTCAACTACATGAGCTTCTTTGATAACCCCGTCTGAGTGTAATATAATTTGACGCAGGACACAAGGCTATAATTTTGGGCGCTTAGGAGAGGTACGAAAAAGCAATTGGCTCTGGCAGTTTTTGCGAAACTACATTTCGCTCATCCAACAAGCGCTGAAAAGTCCAGTTCCAACACAAGTTTTTGCTTCCTTCCTTCAAGTTCAATCAAGAGCGGTGTGAAATGACAAGAGAGAGGAAAGTTCAATTTGCCAGCGATGAACCACCTTGCGGCATTTATCGCCTCTAATCAGCTGGCCAAGGCACGCAAATTGCCCATCAGTCCCGAGCAGCACCCGCTATTCCCAAAAGATTGGTAAACTTTTTTGACCCACAACTTGGTATAATCAGTTGCACGATTTAGTGCGCTACCAAACAATAAGAATAATTGCTCGATGATAGTATTTATGGCGATGATCACGCGATGGCGTCATTACTCCATCGATTCTCGGCACGAAACAAGCAACTCTCAAATGCCCTGGCTGGAGCGCGAGCAAAAAGTGAAAAATGTTTCCTTTCCGAATCTGATTTATGTGCTGCTCCATATTTCCATCCTCTGCTAATTCACACGCAACGGCAATTAATCACGAGGGACAACAACAGTGAGAAACAAAGCAGTTTCCAGCTAACTGCCATGCGACCAGGAATCCACAGATTTGAATGCTATATAGATCCAAAATTCCATTACCGGAAAATTCAAAATAGACAGATTGCACCCTACCAGACGATATTGCTACACGATCATAACAAAAAACAAGAGCTACGAGCTCATATGGCACTTGTTACGAGTAGGCACGGCTCGGTTATGTCAATGATATATCTAGTGTTTGCTAGGTGTCTTCCCACCAAGTTTCATCTCGATCCCTCCACTCATAGCGTTTTCCAATATTTCCGGTTCTCCCCTCCAGCTCCCCCAAAAGTCACCGGATCCGGTCCGGATTTTAAGTGGGTCGTCTGAGGCATGAGGTCTTTCCAAATATCAAGTTTCATCGAGATCCGGTCACCCGTTCAAAAGTTATAAATACCTCAAGATTCCGGATTCCCCCTCCCTCCACTCCCCCGACAGTGCCCGAATCGGCTCGGTTATGTCAATGATGTATCTAGTGTTTGCTAGCTGTCTTCCCACCAAGTTTCATCTCGATCCCTCCACTCATAGCGTTTCCAAAGATTTCCGGTTGCCCCCTCCAGCTCCCCCCAAAAGTCACCGGATCCGGTCCAGATTTTAAGTGGGTCGTCTGAGGGATGAGGTCTTTCCAAATATCAAGTTTCATCGAGATCCGGTCACCCGTTCAAAAGTTATAAATACCTCAAGATTCCGGATTCCCCCTCCCTCCACTCCCCCGACAGTGCCCGAATCGGCTCGGTTATGTCAATGATGTATCTAGTGTTTGCTAGCTGTCTTCCCACCAAGTTTCATCTCGATCCCTCCACTCATAGCGTTTCCAAAGATTTCCGGTTGCCCCCTCCAGCTCCACCCAAAAGTCACCGGATCCGGTCCAGATTTTAAGTGGGTCGTCTGAGGGATGAGGTCTTTCCAAATATCAAGTTCCATCGAGATCCGATCACCCGTTCAAAAGTTATAAATACCTCAAGATTCCGGATTCCCCCTCCCTCTACTCCCCCCACAGTACCCGAATCGGCTCGGTTATGTCAATGATGTATCTAGTGTTTGCTAGGTGTCTTCCCACCAAGTTTCATCTCGATCCCTCCACTCATAGCGTTTCCCAAGATTTCCGGTTGCCCCCTCCAGCTCCCCCCAAAAGTCACCGGATCCGGTCCAGATTTTAAGTGGGTCGTCTGAGGGATGAGGTCTTTCCAAATATCAAGTTCCATCGAGATCCGATCCCCCGTTCAAAAGTTATAAATACCTCAAGATTCCGGATTCCCCCTCCCTCCACTCCCCCGACAGTGCCCGAATCGGCTCGGTTATGTCAACGATGTATCTAGTGTTTGCTAGGTGGCTTCCCACAAAGTTTCATCTCGATCCCTCCACTCATAGCGTTTCCCAAGATTTCCGGTTGCCCCCTCCAGCTCCCCCCAAAAGTCACCGGATCCGGTCCAGATTTTAAGTGGGTCGTCTGAGGGATGAGGTCTTTCCAAAATATCAAGTTCCATCGAGATCCGATCACCCGTTCAAAAGTTATAAGTACCTCAAGATTCCGGATTCCCCCTACCTCTACTCCCCCCACAGTACCCGAATCGGCTCGGTTATGTCAATGATGTATCTAGTGTTTGCTAGGTGTCTTCCCACCAAGTTTCATCTCGATCCCTCCACTCATAGCGTTTCCCAAGATTTCCGGTTGCCCCCTCCAGCTCCCCCCAAAAGTCACCGGATCCGGTCCGGATTTTAAGTAGGTCGTCTGAGGCATGAGGTCTTTCCAAATATCAAGTTCCATCGAGATCCGATCACCCGTTCAAAAGTTATAAATACCTCAAGATTCCGGATTCCCCCTCCCTTTACTCCCCCCACAGTACCCGAATCGGCTCGGTTATGTCAATGATGTATCTAGTGTTTGCTAGGTGTCTTCCCACCAAGTTTCATCTCGATCCCTCCACTCATAGCGTTTCCCAAGATTTCCGGTTGCCCCCTCCAGCTCCCCCCAAAAGTCACCGGATCCGGTCCGGATTTTAAGTAGGTCGTCTGAGGCATGAGGTCTTTCCAAATATCAAGTTCCATCGAGATCCGATCACCCGTTCAAAAGTTATAAATACCTCAAGATTCCGGATTCCCCCTCCCTCCACTCCCCCCCACAGTGCCCGAATCGGCTCGGTTATGTCAACGATGTATCTAGTGTTTGCTAGGTGTCTTCCCACCAAGTTTCATCTCGATCCCTCCACTCATAGCGTTTCCCAAGATTTCCGGTTGCCCCCTCCAGCTCCCCCCAAAAGTCACCGGATCCGGTCCGGATTTTAAGTGGGTCGTCTGAGACATGAGGTCGTTCCAAATATCAAGTTTCATCGAGATCCGATCACCCGTTCAAAAGTTAAAAATACCTCAAGATTCCGGATTCCCCCTCCCTCCACTCCCCCCACGGTGCTCGGATCGGGGAAGTGACTATTTCCAACTTAATCATTCGGGGTCCCTGATATGCCTGCCAAGTTTTATCATCCTAGCTTATGTGGAAGTGCCCGAACTAGCAAAACCTGGACAGACCGACAGACCGACGGACGGACAGAAATTGC
Organism: Branchinecta lynchi; assembly: GCA_023053575.1. NCBI lineage: Eukaryota > Metazoa > Arthropoda > Branchiopoda > Anostraca > Branchinectidae > Branchinecta > Branchinecta lynchi. The sequence continues at coordinate 27,092,708 of JAKZAP010000008.1, read as the reverse complement.
GATCGCTATATGGCACTTGGCCGAAGGGCAAGTGCCATAAAAAATTAACATTGGGACGTATAGGACTTTCAACTTTGAAATTAAATTATTTACATCTGATCATCATTCTGATCCAGGGAAATGTTAATTGGGCTATTCCTTAATCGTATAATTCTATTTTTGCAAGAGAGATTCCATGGAAGTAAGAGCTTGAAGGCAAAAACGGAGTCTCGAATTCTATTGGTCGGTTATGACCGGTCATTCAAAAACCAACCAACAGGAAGCCGTATTCGTTTTTTGTAGTGAAAGTTTTAAGCCTTCAAACTCTCATTTGTGATCAAACTTTTTTTTTTATAAAGCAGTGAAACTAGGAATCGTTTCCAGCTATTTACAGGCTTATAAAAGTAATAAAACATGGATAAATTGGTCTCAAAGCCGAAAGCCCTATACTTCACAATGTTAAATTTCTCTTTTTCTACTCCTTCCCGTTTTCGTTCGGTATGCTGCAATCTCTCTATATCGGCATGTTCACGCTCAGCGTCAACCTGAACATATTTAAAAATTCAAGCGCTCGTTTTGCTTTAAAAAAAAAAAAGTATTTAACAGTGCTGAACTAAACAAGCTCATATGGCACTTGTAAGAACAGTTAGCATGTTTGTCAGATATGGTACGGTTATTATCACTGTTTCTCCCACAACGATGATCGGATCGGGGGAGGCGTTTCAAGAGATTTCCGGTGCACCCCTCCAGTCCCTCCCCCCACAGGTATCGAATCATGTCCGGATTTGAAACTGAATATCCGAAACACTTGTTCTTGACACATGTCAAGTTTCACGCATGTCCGATTACCCTTTCCAAAGTTATGCATGTTAATAGTTTCCGGATTTCCGCCCTCCTCTCCCCCACTATGATCGGATCTGGAAAGGGATTATTTCCAAGTTAATCTGGTCGGTTCCCTGATATGCCTGCCAAGTTCCATTGTCCTAGCTTATGTGGAAGCGTTTCACGAGATTTGTTTAGTTTAAGTTTAGTTAGCATAATAGCTCTAGCTATTTTGCTCTGGTTAGCATTTAGCATTCGTTCTAATTTTTAAACCGTATGTACTCCCGCATTCGCTTTTCAATACACCAAGTCGTAGCGCCGTGGTAAAGCGGTGGACCTACGCCACAGAGGTCCGTGGATCGATACCACATTTGGGCAGCACTCTTTTTGCTACCTTCTGCTCCGCTTTTGCTACCGTTGTTCCTAGTTTCCGGATCCGGGGAAAGTCTGGAGAATTGATTATTTGTAAGTTAATCTGGTCGGGTCCCTGATATGCCTGCGAAGTTTCATCGTCCTAGCTTGTGTGAAAGTGCCCGAAACTAGATCAACCCCTACTAAGGTTCAACACCATATTATACCAACCCCTTCGACCTTCGATTGTTCTAGCTCTCTGCGAACGAATTTACGCAAAAAATGACTCATCCACGAGCAGAGCTATACTAGTGTGAAGAAAGAATGACTCATAAATGCGCAGAGCTATACTAGTGTGAAGAAAGGGGTAGGGTTGGACAAAAACTAGAAAAAGCGTTTCAAGAGATTTCGGGTGTCCCCCTCCAGCCCCCCCCCCATTTATCGGATCCGATCCGAATTTGACAACGAACATCCAAGACACTTGTTCTTGATACCTGTCAAGTTTAATGCACGCCCGATTATCCGTTCCAAAGTTATGAATGTTACTAATTTCCGGGTTCCCCATCTTGCTACTCCCCCATTGATGGGCGGATCGGGGAAGTGATTATTTCCAAGTTAATCCGGTTGGGTTCCTGATATGCGTGCCAAGTTTTATCGTCATAGGTCATGTGGAAGTGCCCAAATTAGCAAAATGCGGACAGACCAACAGACCGACAGTCATTACGATCGCTATATGGCATTTGAGTAAGCTAAAGTGCCATAAAAATGGGCGAAGTAGGTACCTGTCTGAGGTCCCACGAAAACAGATGACACAACACAAAACACGACAACACACAATAACACTGATCTTATTAGACTGATATGTGTAATTACAATAGTAATGGCTATTCGCCGTCTCGCGGCTAGCGTACTACTCGGTTTACGGACCGTTCAAGCTTACGTTTAAGGTGCAGAATTTCTGAGTTATACGTGCTATCCGCGAATATGTGTGGTAAATTTTCATCCCGCCGAGGCTTGCTGTGGTAAAACTTAATAGGAACGGGTTCTATTTTGACTGTTAAAAGTTATATGTGACCAATCGTGGCAATGCGTTTCCATCACGTTACTACTGAAGAAGAAAAAGAGAAACATTTAAGGAGAGATATTTGTAATATAAAAGTAATTGAATCCAGACTGAATGAGTTCTTTGAATGAAAGTCAGTCATACTATGATACAGCTATCTGTGTTTTGACAGTTACAAGCTTTTTACCTTATCTGAAATAAGAAGAACAATCCTGGTAGGCTCAAAAATCAATCGAGGAATATACACTAGTCCAAGAGACTGCCAACAGACACAGCAGCAAATATTATGCCGAATATTTTACTGGATTTTTGTAAAACCGGTCGAGGCTGATATAAAATTCCACATGAAAGTCATCACAGGTTATGTTCTCTAGGGATGGATTGTCAGGTTTAAGGCTCTGTTTTGAAGATCTATGCATACGTGATCCAAACGTCGGGGAGCGGCGTACATCTTGATTTTCAAGTTGAACGGCTGCAGAGGATAAGGCTTACAACTTGAAGTACTTTTATTCGTCTTACAACATATGCGTGAACGGTCCATTAATGTTATCCCACTAGAAGACCCGCACGAAAACATCCCAGACAGAAGTCAGAGTAACGATCGCACTGTCAGAATTTTGATAACAGACACCATATGTCGGCACAATTTTGTGTTAAAAGCTATGAGAACGCATCTTTTATAAACGTTTTAAATGTTAAGTTTTCGCGAACCGTAACATTTAAAAGGGTCGTAACAGACATTTCGTCCCGAAACATGACACTTAAAAGGCGATGACAGAAATATCCTCGGCATCCAATATAACATTCAAACAAGGATGCGCACCATGTGTTATCTGTTATCAAACTTGACAGTGGGCCATATCGGGTATATTTTATAAGCAGGAAATTAAAAAATGAAGATCTTAATGCAATCGCTGTCGAGTAATTGGTTTATCAGAACTGTTGACTAATAAGATTAACAAGGTACTAGGTAATTCGAGAGTGGGGCCCAAAATTCCGACTACCCAAGGGCCACGGTTCAACCCGGAGCACAATAATACTAGGAAGTAGCAGCGAGACCTATGCTTTCGATTCATCAGAAATGGGCCCTGCTCATACTGCCGCCCACTACGCTCGGGAGACCCAAAGCTAGAGAAATTTGCGGGTTCGAAAATTTCTAGTACAGCTAAGATGCGATGCACGACTGCTTGAGTTTCAGCAAACGCCACCTTGAGGAAGTCTCCAAGCTTCTCCTCATCAACAAGTTAAGGGGTTTAGACAAAAAAAAAAAACCCGGTATCAAACAGCCAAGCTCCCCCCCCCCCCCTATCAAACACCAATACCCCCTCCCCCCTATCAAACCCCAATACCCCCTCTCCCGTCGGAATCCCCACGGCGAAAACCACCCGGGTAGCTCCCTTCCCCCGTCCAAAAACCAATGCAACTAGGCTGTATAGGAAATACACAAAATCTTGTTGAAAACTAAAGTTAGGACCACAAGCACTTGATTTTACCTACACGCGCGAGATGTAACCGCGTGGGGCGGCTCGCTGGCGCTCGCCTCTATATAGGCCTATACTTTTCATAAACGTATATTTTATTTTAGTAACATTGGATTAGTGTGTGTGTGGGGAGGAGGGGGTGGGTTTGGTAAGTCAGGAGGATTCAGCACCGGGGGATTTCGCCGGATTTTTTTTTTGCCGGGAGTAGCCGGAACCCAAGCTAAGATAAGGCAAAGATTTAATTGCTAATAAACGCCAGGAGACCATGACAACAAAATAAAAAGAAAAAGAAATAATAAACTGGATCAAATCCTGCTATAGGCCAAAAGAAGAGTAACCATAACTTGGAAAACTTTCCAAACCGACACCTAACAAGAACATCCTGGCCTCAAGATAAAGATACAATGCATGACATAGCTATACTAAATGTTTTAATAGTTCCGCAGTTTTATCTTTTATAAACCGCCAGGTATGGCAAATCATGCTATTTATTTTACTTCTGCCAATTTTTACAATTGTTGATGAACGGAAAAACCACATACGATTATAATTCAAAGGTTGGTAACACGTTGTTTTACTGATTACACACTTACTCACACTTTCCTGATTGCAGATCACTTTTCATATTCAAGATATAAAACAGTCATATTTGAATGGATCAGACCATTCAGCTTGAATAGATGAGCTAAAGAGGCATTAGTGACAACTACCAGCTCGCCGGCGTCTTTCTAGCTTCACAAGTTGTTTGCACATTAGACTGATAAATGTCAGTAATATCTTCACTGTTAAATAGTGGTATTAGCGCCTTGTAGAGAAAGGCCACAAATCACTGGCTGGCACGAAAATACTTATCAGACAAAAAGATAAGCTTGAGTTGCAAATTAGGGTAAACAACATTCTCAAGTAAATTAATGTACAGTCGAGGTATGTTTATGTGAACAGTTACTTTAATGTGGATTGTGCAGTTTTGGGCTAAAAGGTAGAATGAAGATCCAAAATACCTATTCAGGTGTTTTCAGATGCACTTAATTACGTATTTTGGCTAACGGGTAGTTAGCTTTACAAAACAAATCGATTAGAGCAATTTATGGTCTTCCATTTTCTTCAACAGTTTCTCATATTCTGCCTCGTCTTCTTTTTTTAAATGTACGTCAGATTAGAGACTGTAATATTGCAACACCTGTTTTTTTTTTTTGTTTTTTTTTTAAATTAAATCCCGTAGCATCTTTTGTAATTTAATTTGTTTTTATATTATTTAAAAACTAAGAAATCAGATTTCGTACTTTTTGTGGCTACTCCTCCATCCCTCAGTGACGTTAATTTGAATCTATTTTTACCCAATTTTAAATATTCACGTCACCTAACTTTTAAAATTAAACCCATATTTTATTTACAATTCTTTCCCCTAATACTTGGAAAATAATTCTCTCATTTGTATTTTGTAAAAAAAAATTCTTTAACTACATTTCCTTTTTTTTTTTTTTACTTATAATGCAAATCTACTAATATTAAACCCACCTCCACTCATCTCAATAATATTCTTTTTCCTTTACTCAAATTTAACTTTAATTTAATTTACCTTTTGAGCAGTCAAACTATAGTCTAATAACGAAAAATAGGGCAAACCACAAAAAAACGAAAAAAAAGCACAAAAAGTACGAAATCTGATATTGCAACACCTGTTTACCGTTATCTTCTAGAAGATTCACTACCTGCTGATTTTAAAAAAAATTTTTGCCTGAACGTTCAATTTCACGACTATAATACCATACGGCGATCCAATCTTTCTACCATTTGTTATCCTTCTACAGGGTCTAGCTTTTCTATTCGTCATAAAGGTGTAAAATTCTGGAATTCATTGCCTGAAAATGTTAGACTGTCCGAAGATAAGAAAGTTTTTAAAAGAGTTCTAAAAAGATTTATGTTATCTAGCAATTATATTTCTTCTGTCTGATTTAACTGATTCATTTTTGTTTGTGTTCGGCGGAAGATCAGACCCATGTCGCAATCTTTTTAATTTTTAATTTTTTCTTTAGTCATATGTCTGTTGTCGTAAATTCTCGTGTTGTCCTTAAATTTTAATGTTGATGTGTGATAATTGTTCGTTTGTTTTTTCGTCGCTCCACTCTGAGAGTTTCACAAGATTTCCGGTTCCCCCCTCCGACTCCCCCCCCCCCAGATTCATCGGATCCGGTCCGGACTTGAAATAAGACGTCTGAGACACGAGATTTTTCCAGATATCAAGTTCATTATGATCCGATCACCCGTTCGAAAGTTATGGATGTCCCTATTTTCCGGATTCCACCATTAACAAACGTTCACATAAGCACACCTTTACTGTAAGTAAAAGAAACCGAGCATAAGAAATGTTTTTTATTTGGCTAACCACTTCTGGAAAAAATGACAATACAACTCGCATTAGGCCTACTCTTGCTTCAGATTTCATAGTTCTCGAAGGCGGTGTAGGATGGAGACTGCAAAACAGCGCCTGCAAAAAGCGTTTTAACCAGCGGCCGATTGCACTGAAAGTTGGCTGAGACTATGCCTGTGAGTAGGCTCCGATTACTCGCACTATTCTGCTCCTGGGTGTTTCCTTACACCAATAACGACCTTCTAAGCGACTCCAGACAAAACCTTTTACGAACCACTTGTCTGGCATAAATACAAAGCTCAGATACGGATTGAGCATCTCCAAACCAACAACCTATTTGGCCTTTCCAAAATATTTTGTTCGTCTGTTGGTTTGAAACGCCACCCCACACCCTAAATACGTGGCTCATCTACGAACCTGACCTGCAGGCTACTTTGTCCTAAACAATCCGCACACCGTGTTTAAATATGGCGAACGCGTCACTCACTGAAATTAATCAATGAACCTGATTATTTGAAGATGACACCACAGGCGTTGCTCTGAACTAGTGGACAACGACATTGGATAGGTATTGGGCACTCCTTTTTTCTCTCATCTTATGCACTACACTATGCGACATTATGTCTAGTGATAAAGGAAAAAATTAAACTATTCATTCATTCACTGACTGAGAGTGGAAGTGAAGAATCTTGTGAAGGCAGGTACTATTGCTTGAGTAGATTGTGAAAACAGCTCGTTAAAAATCAAACATTTCATTTCCTGTCGTCATTACTTTTTATCTGATTTTCAAAAGTTCATTTAAATCCGTAATAAGTTCCGTGTGAAAATTCACTGGAATTAACAGAGTTGTCTAACTGCTCTTTGATTACTCGTTAAGATAGCTCTGTTTGGGCAACGCATTGTTGGTGAAAATGATAACTCGGCCCCATTACGGGATTTATATTCAAATTGCATTATGTTCTGTACTCGAAATGAAAACTGAGTTATCACTATGCTCATGCGCGGCATTGTCGGTCGTTAAAATTCCTCCTACAACATGCTGTACAAAGAGCTCGATTTGGCACTTGATGAAGACCTCATTGACCCTTCAGCGCGCATGCCCCGCGCGCACTCTTTGTAAGGCTCACCCGACTTGTTTCAGCCCCCAATTTTCATGTAGTATTTAGCATGGATGATTGCAGGAAGGGCAACGAGGCTTAGTAAAAGTTAAAGCACGAATTATCCCAATCACTTCAAGTGTAAACGCAGGTCTTTTAGGGTATTCAAATTCAGAATATACTATTATCGAACGTTTCGGGTTATAAAATTGCTAAGTTGCACGTATCTTTGCAAACCGCAATGTTCAGCGCTTTTTATAAAACATTAAAACCGTCTTTCTTTCAGGCCGTCATTCGGATTAAAAAAACACGAGGTGACAAATGATTGTCCTAAACCCCCAACAACTTATAAGTGAGGTGATACACTTAAAATGCCCAAATAGTAATTTTTACAAGGTTAACGTTTAATATAAAGTATATCGAAAGCGTCAACAGAATATGAACGATGTGAAACCCTTGTTAAATAGAACATCTTATACAAGGTTTATAGGGGAGCTCGGGGTTGGGTCGGAAACGGGGTTGGTCTGGACACCCGCGAAATAAATATTGAAAGTGTCGCTAAAATCTGAAAAAAATACATAACATCTGTCTTCTAGTGAACTAACTTTGTATCAAAGTTTCATGGTAATTGCTTTTCTGGTTTTGACAAGAAGTTGAAAAAATTGGTTTTCTTGAGGTAAGACTTTTTAGCTCATGGTATGTCAAAAAGCGGTACCGCGAAGATTAATGGTAACCAGGGGCGTCACTAGCCTTTTACCTTTGGAGGAGGGGGGGACGTCCGGTTTGTGCCGACAGACTAAAAAATTTACCGACTTGAACTTTCGTCATGCGCCCGATAAAAAGTTACAGAATTTGATTATTTTTTTTTTTGTGTAAAAAGAACCCGATGTGCCGACGAGAATACCGACGCCCGACAAAACCATCGAGCATTTGATTTGTTCTGTGTTTTGCTCGACTAGACTGTACACAACTTGATTCATACGTGTAAAAATAACCCCTTGTGCCAATGAAACTTAAACTTCCTGGGTGCGCCCGACAAAGCTTGCAAAATTTGATTTCTTACGTATAAGTGAACCCGATGTGCCGACGAGTCGACCGACGCCCGACAAAAGCATAAAAAACTATTTCTTCTGGATTTCTTATGTATAAAAAGAACCCGTTGTGCCGACGAACCGAGGCACGACAAAAGCACGCAGAATTCGATTTCTGCAGTGCATTGCCTGACAAATGTTTGCAGGATTTCATTTCTTGCGTATAAAAAGAACCCGATGTGCCGACGAGTCGACCGACGCCCGACAAAAACTTAATTTTTCTTTTATTTCTTCTGGATTCCTTCTGTGTAAAAATAACCCGATATGCCGACGAGAATACCGAGGCACGACAAAAGCATGCAGAATTCGATTTCTTCAGTGTTTTGCCCGACAAACGTTTGCAGGACTTTATTTCTTGCATATAAAAATACCCGATGTGCCGACGAATCTACCGATGCCTGATAAAAAGCATACAAAATTTTATTTGTTCTGTTATTCGCCGGGCTTCGCCCGCAAGAGTCCCCCCCCATAGTAACTGGAAGGCGGTTAAATGGTAATATATACCTTAGTGATCAGGGTTTATAGCCTGCTTAGTATTTTCGAGATAGATCACTTAATTTTCCTGTAGTAGGCCATATTGTTATTTTAGTAAGGGTGGGGTTGGTTCGGACAGTTTTGAAGGGGTTGATGGACAGTATTTGCCTACTGATACCCCATAAAAGCCCGAAGCTGAGTTAGAAAAATACAAAAGATATTATCAGAATCCGTATCGTGTTGTTTGTGAAATTATCAAAATCAAGAAAATAAACGCTAAAAGGGAAGGCCACAACCAGAGAAACTTAGTTAGTGGAATTGTCTACAATAAAGTAAAAAATTAAAAAGCCTGAATTTAATGAATTTTATATTTACGATATTTTCAAGGAGGTAAAGCAACGCGAATTCGTCCTTGTGAAGTTCAGTTTGGGGAAAGGTCAAACCAATGTGTTTCTTATCTGGGAAAGTCGGTTGTTGTCAGTTCGTTGAAAGAAAACTCATTGAGGGGCTTGAATATATTCTTTCTGCGCAAGTGGGACTAAAATCATATTTCTGCAGAATCTTTATTACATAAGTTTGAAGTTACCAACCCGCTGAACTGCTAGGTTAACTGAAAGTACAAATGAAGGATTTTAATTTTAATGCAACCTCGGCTATTGAAACATGTGTTTTCTTTAGTTTTGAATATAGTTTTGAGGTGCAATGTTTCGTCATTTCCACGTTTTTCACTTGTTCAAATAAAGTCGATTACAAAGTAGTACATCAAAAATAATTTCCGAATCAACACCATGGGTACGGGGTTGGTTCGGACAAATTGAAAAACAGAAAAAAGAATTTACTAAAAAACATGATGTAGATACAAATCTGAAAAAATTACCAGCTATTCTCCCAGACATTCTATAAGTTTGGCAACAAAAACAATGTAAATCCGCCAAGAAATGGCGGCCTAGCAAGAGAACGAAAATTAGTGTCCGGGTCAACCCCGAGCTCCCCTACTCATTTTTAACAGAGTTCGGGGTTGGATCGGACACGGGGTTGGTCTGGACACCCGCGATACAAATATTGAAAGTTGTCGTTAAAATCTGGAAAAAAAACAGAACATCTGCCTTCTAGTGAACAAACTTTGTACCAAACTTTCGTGGTAATTACTTTTCTGGGTTCTGACAAAAAGCTGAAAAGCTGGAAAGTTTTTGCTCATGGTAGGTTAAAAAGCTGTGCCGCAAAGATTAGTGGTAACTGGAAGGCGATTAAACGGTAAGATATAGCTTAGTGGCCAGGATTTATGGCCTGCATAGTATTTTCGAGACAGATCATTTAATTTTCCAGTGTACGCCATTTTGCTATTTAGTGAGGGTGGGGTTGGTTTGGACAGTTTTGGAGGGGTTGGTTCGGACAGTCTTTGCCTACTTGATACCACATAAAAACTCTAAACTGAGTTGTAAAAACACAAAAGATAATATCAGGATCCTTATCGCGTTGTTTTTTAACAGAATTAATTATAAACAAGAGCTACGAGCTCATATGGCACTTGTTACGAGTAAGCACGGCTCGGTTATGTCAATGATATATCTAGTGTTTGCTAGGTGTCTTCCCACCAAGTTTCATCTCGATCCATCCACTCTTAGCGTTTTCCAATATTTCCGGTTCTCCCCTCCAGCTCCGCCCAAAAGTCACCGGATCCGGTCCGGATTTAAGTGGGTCGTCTGAGGCATGAGGTCTTTCCAAATATCAAGTTTCATCGAGATCCGGTCACCCGTTCAAAAGTTATAAATACCTCAAGATTCCGGATTCCCCCTCCCTCCACTCCCCCGACAGTGCCCGAATCGGCTCGGTCATGTCAATGATGTATCTAGTGTTTGCTAGGTGTCTTCCCACCAAGTTTCATCTCGATCCCTCCACTCATAGCGTTTCCCAAGATTTCCGGTTGCCCCCTCCAGCTCCCCCAAAAGTCACCGGATCCGGTCCGGATTTTAAGTGGGTCGTCTGAGGCATGAGGCCTTTCCAAATATCAAGTTCCATCGAGATCCGATCACCCGTTCAAAAGTTATAAATACCTCAAGATTCCGGATTCCCCCTCCTTCCACTCCCCCCACAGTGCCCGAATCGGCTCGGTTATGTCAATGATGTATCTAGTATTTGCTAGGTGTCTGCACACCAAGTTTCATCTCGATCCCTCCACTCATAGCGGTTCCCAAGATTTCCGGTTGCCCCCTCCGGCTCCCCCCAAAAGTCACCGGATCCGATCCGAATTTTAAGTGGGTTGTCTGAGGCATGAGGTCGTTCCAAATATCAAGTTTCATCGAGATCCGGTCACCCGTTCAAAAGTTATAAATACCTCAAGATTCCGGATTCCCCCTCCCTCCACTCCCCCGACAGTGCCCGAATCGGTTCGGTCATGTCAATGATGTATCTAGTGTTTGCTAGGTGTCTTCCCACCAAGTTTCATCTCGACCCCTCCACTCATAGCATTTCCCAAGATTTCCGGTTGCCTCCTCCAGCTCCCCCCAAAAGTCACCGGATCCGGTCCAGATTATAAGTGGGTCGTCTGAGGTATGACGTCTTCCCAAATATCAAGTTCCATCGAGATCCGATCACCCGTTCAAAAGTTATAAATACCTCAAGATTCCGGATTCCCCCTCCCTCCCCTCCCCCCACAGTACCCGAATCGGCTTGGTTATGTCAATGATGTATCTAGTGTTAGCCAGGTGTCTTCCCACCAAGTTTCATCTCGATCCCTCCACTCATAGCGTTTCCCAAGATTTCCGGTTGCCCCCTCCAGCTCCCCCCAAAAGTCACCGGATCCGGTCCGGATTTTAAGTAGGTCGTCTGAGGCATGAGGTCTTTCCAAATATCAAGTTCCAGCGAGATCCGATCACCCGTTCAAAAGTTATAAATACCTCAAGATTCCGGATTCCCCCTCCCTCCACTCCCCCCACAGTGCCCGAATCGGCTCGGTTATGTCAATGATGTATCTAGTGTTTGCTAGGTGTCTTCCCACCAAGTTTCATCTCGATCCCTCCACTCATAGCGTTTCCCAAGATTTCCGGTTGCCCCCTCCAGCTCCCCCCAAAAGTCACCGGATCCGGTCCGGATTTTAAGTGGGTCGTCTGAGGCATGAGGTCGTTCCAAATATCAAGTTTCATCGAGATCCGATCACCCGTTCAAAAGTTAAAAATACCTCAAGATTCCGGATTCCCCCTCCCTCCACTCCCCCCACGGTGCTCGGATCGGGGAAGTGACTATTTCCAACTTAATCATTTGGGGTCCCTGATACGCCTGCCAAGTTTTATCGTTCTAGCTTATGTGGAAGTGCCCGAACTAGCAAAACCTGGACAGACCGACAGACCGACAGACCGACGGACGGACAGAAATTGCGATCGCTATATGGCACTTGGCCGAAGGGCAAGTGCCATAAAAATGGGAAAATGAACGCTAAAAGGGGCAAGCCACAACCAACGGAACTTGGCTATTAGAATTTATTACAATAAAGTAAAAAATTAGAAAAATTTGTATTTAATGAATAGATTAGTTACGAAATTTTCAAGGAGGGACAAGAATGCGAATTCGTCCTTGTGAAGATCAATTTGGGAAAAGGTCAAATCAATGTGTTTCTTCATCTGTTAGAACAAGACCAAAGGTTTCGATGGGATCCCAAAAATTCAATATTTGATCCTGACAATTGGGTCTTGTCTCCGCCAGATCCAGTCTTCGCCAGTCTCCTTGAATGTTTTTGCTATTAAAATTCAGAAACAGATTAAGGCCAAATAGCTAATCATTTGAGAAAGCCAAGTTCAGATATGGAGTCAGCATGTGTGTTTACCCCTATAAGTCATATCTGTTTGAACTACTTGCCCAGCGAAAAACAGAGCTAAAAAACGAACTCAGCGTATCTTCTCGAATGTTCTGGCTCCAGTCGGATTCCGGTCGAAATTTATGTCAGGATAAAAAATGATTGTCATACACGGATTCAGCATCTCTTCTCAACTAATCAACTACAAATAAAACTTTAACTTTTAGTAATTTTACGGTTTCGGCCGGATTCCGGGCGAACTACTTGTCCGGGTAGCAAATTGTTTTCACAGAAGTGTTCAGCATGTTTTCTTACCCCTCAACTGAACATCTAATCAATTCCAAATAAAACTTTTACTTTTAACAAACTTTCCGGTTTTGGCCCGATTCCTAGCGAACTACGTATCTGTCAAGAAAATGGTTTTCAGTTTTCACCGTCGAGTTCAGCATGTTTTCCTACCCCCAAATCAAACATCTAATCAACTTCAAATAAAACTTTTACTTTTATCGGACTTTCCGATTTTGGCCGGATTCCGGTCCAGCTAATTGTCCGATGACAAAATGGTTTTCACCATCGTGTTCAGCATGTCTTCTTACTCCACAATAGACTATCACATTATCTGTTTAAAAATATTTAATTTGCCCCATAATTTAACCCCCCCCCTCCCCCTCCCCTAAATGTAGGGCTAGAGACCCCATCTACGAACTTGACCTTACTCTTGACCCAAAAAATCCTCACACCAAGTTTCATCAAAATATCTCATTCCCTTCGAGAGTTATAGTGCGCACAGACGGACAGACGGACAACTTTTGTGATGTCATAGGTATCCCTGCACTTACATTTTGGGATCCCAAAAAGGTAAAAAGCTTGGGGAAGTCGAACAAAAAAGGCGGTTCTTTGAAAGAAAACCCGAATATATTCTTTCTTGCGCAAGCGTGGGACTAAAATCATCTTTGTGTAGAATCTTTACAGACATAAATTTGAAATTACCAGCCCTGGAATTACTAGGTTAACTGAAAGTACAAATGAAGGATTTTCATTTTAATGCAACCTCGGTTGTTGAAACATGAGTTTTCTTTAGTTTTGTATACACCGCTAGTGGAACCGAACTACACGTAGCTTATTATTTACCGTAAGACCATCGATTTTTTTTTTACACACATGCCATGATAGCACAGAAACGGAGTCTCTGTGAACCAGGCGTTAGGCTATTCTTGCTACACTTCTGCGTTTCTAAGAAGAACGATAGAAACATCCATAAGATTTCTAATTAATCTCAGGCGTTCAGCCTAATGGTGCATGACAATTTCTTAAACCAACGTCCGGGAGAAAGGTTATTCTGGTCCGTCAGTCTGATAGTTTACGAGCTCATGGTTCATCGGGAGGAGTAGCGCTCCTGTCGTACCAAAGAGATAGCAGGTCGGTGTCGCCCGACTAGCACAGGGCGGATGACGAATCGGGTTTCGATCTTCCAATCAGAGTTGAAGATATGCCTCATCAACTTAGGACAACATCTGGATAAACGGAGAGTCATTAATGGTTTCCGGCTAGAAACCCGACGCGAAGCCACAGTTGGCAGAGGTAATCCCGATTATTTTGAAGGTAGACGAGAATTCCCTCCTAATCAGCAACCAATTTTCTTCGTTCCCTTTAAGGACATCACAAAATGAGCATTACTTTGTCTTAACACACGAAGGTACTGGAAGCCTTCCAAACCAAGCCTGCTCAAAAACAAAAATAGGCTATTTTACATGGCTTCTTATTTTATTCTCATCTTGTTTACTTTCCATTCCCCGTTCCAACTCGCCAACAGATAAATCAAATCTGTGATCACCTAACAAGCTCCATGATGTTTCGGTTTAGTGACTTTTCTATTTTAGTTGTTGTTGTAAGTGATGATTCTTTTTTTTTTATTTCTCTAATACACTATAATAGTAACATACGTGCTAGTCTGTAATACAGATTAACAAGTGCACAAGCGCTCATTTGAAGCGAAGAACTAAGTCCTCAGCCACACCATAACCAACCACACTCAAACCATCGAGCAAAACTCATGAAAAATCTGGTCCCAGTTGCGCATGAACGGAAGGGTGTGAGGGGGTGGGGAGTGGGAACCCATCAAAATGCATGTGTAGACCTATATATCCTCAAGTATAACAACTTAGAATTATTGATTCCAGGGTCAAAAACTTAACTTAGGGACAATTTGGGCCCACTTGCCCATGAACATGGAACTCATGGAAGGTGGGATTGTGGTTCAAATCCAAATATATATTCCGAACCCTAAGATGAAAAACAGAAGGAATTTCATCTCCTATCTCCAGTTAATGTCAAGTTAAAAATATTAAAAACTGGGCAATCTGGGTCCCATTGCCCCAGAACCAAGTGGGAATGACGTTAGGGACCCTAAAAAAGCAAAAAGGAGACTCCAATGCCTATAAGCCTACCTAGTCTCAACTTGATGCCTGTATATTCCTGTCATGGGTCACGAACTTTATCTCTTGGGCAACATGGGCCTATTTGCCCATGAATGGGATGGGTGGGGGAGGAGACACTTTAAAAGTATTTTCCCAGCCCTAGGGGGTTATGAACATTATTCACCGGTCAATCTGGGCCCGATTGCCCCTTAACTGGGTGAGTGTATGTACGTGGGGGGGGGGGGGGGGAAATAAGTTATGAACACACAAAAAGGTGACAACGGAAAACCGAAAAACGGCTACAGCGGACACAAGAGTTCCATAACTGAAACAGGATCGACTGACGGGAGGGTCTCGTTAAAGGAACAGAAAACTTGACTCAAGCTTGACTCGGGGAGCTAGCTGACATATCAAGAATGTACCCTGAGTCGATATTGAGAGTAAAAAAATTCTCATTACGACCATTGCAGTTTCCGGGCAGTTTCCGTGAATCGATGTATGAGTTAGTAGAAACAAGCAAAAGGTCTGTGCGCCGGGAGTAGAAATCGAACGCACGATCTCTTTACTACCCCGATACTATGGCCGAAACATGGCCAAAGGCGAACTTTTACAGTGCATAAGTGCATAACTACAGTGCATAAGCGGCAAGGTCCTGCCAGCTAGCTTTGGGAACACTAAGGAGGGGGTTCGAGATAACAAAGAAGAGGGGTCCTGTCGACAATAAGTCCCTGGATCTTTATCTAAGCCCCCCAGGTCGGTTTGATGGCCGAAAGTTGCGTAGTCAAGTTTTCTGTGCCTTTAAGACTAGACCGCTGCAATGGTTAGATACCAGTCAATTAGGGTAGGCATATATTAGATGCTTTACTAATTTGATCGAGTTAGGTTTATCAGTCAATAAATTAAGTCGGACCTACTTGTCTTTTGAGCTGAAGTTTACGGATCTTAGGTTTCACAATAAGACTCAATGAAGTTTTAGGTCAAGATGTGGAACAGTCCACGTTGTTACTGAAAACAGGGTTTCAAATCCGACAGTCCAAGCAGCTACTGAGGATTCCCTTTTGCCTACGTGGTCTGCAGTCGGATGACAAAAAACAGAGATACTAAAGTTGGCAGGAAAAGATATAATTCCATGTACATAACCAATTATCAGGATATGCCAGGATTGTTTCGGCTCCGGCCGATTTAGCGCGCCTGGATTCGCTCTAAGCTTGTTATGACCCTTGTATAAGGTCATGGCCCCGCCTATTCGAGTTATTCGTGATATAGCATTGCAAATAGGGACAGTACATAGAGACAACAGAAACGAAACTGTCGAGATGACCGAACAAGAATGTACCAACAGCCAAAGAAGAAAATTTGACACTGCATTTGAGTTAAGATGAAAACAAACAAGTGTGTATTCTCTCTGTCTCAGAAAATTATTCGAAATAATAATGATATTGAATATATAATGATTCAAATAATTAGTGTAAAAAATATGGGCTCGGACCAAGAACACTAGCTTGGATAACAGATTATCTGTCTGGCCGTTCTCAGCAGGTTAAAGAAGGTGATGCGGCCTCAGCTGAAAGTCCAGTTTTGAGCGGTCTTCCCCAAGGCAGCTACTTAGGTCCCGTTTTATTATGTCTTTTCATTAATGATCTGCCTGAACTAGTTCGTCACTCGACAATTAAAATGTTTGCAGATGACGTTAAGTTATATAAGAGTGTGACTTGTGCAGTTGATGTAGCACTTATTCAAGAAAATCTTAATGCTATTGATGAATGGTGCAAATCGAATTCTATATTTATTAATAAGCAGAAATGCTATGTAGTGCACTATCTTTGCACTATCTTTCAAAGAGTAGTGCCAGCGCTTATCGGTATTTCATTGGAGGAGAAGCTGTTTCATCCTTTGAGACAGTTAAAGACCTGGGAATTTACTTCGACGACGTTAAAGTTTCACAAGCATTCTTCCCAAATTTTGCGAAACACGAATTACAATCTGTTGTGTATTAAGCGGAGTTTCAAAAAGTTAGACGATGGTACGTCCAATCGTTGAATATTGTCCATCGATCTGGTATCCGACGAGGAAGTCTGACTCGCACCTGGTCGAAAGGGTTGAAAGACGCGCGACCAAATTCGTACCGTATCTGCGATATTTACCATACGAACGCAGACTGAGAAGCCTTGATCTTCCTTCGTTGCAATTCCGGAGGGATAGAACTGATCTGATTAATACATTTCGTATAGTTAAAGGTACTGATACTACTGATTCTTCTAAATTTTTCCAGTTTAGTCATTATACAGCTACCAGGCAGAATTCCCTGAAGGTTTACCAGCCTCGGGTCAAAAAAAAGTGGGTCAGTATAGTTTTGTTAACAGGGCTTCCAAGCTTTTGAACAATTTACCAGAGGAGGTGGTCACTATGCAAAACTTGCCAGCTTTTAAGACCGCTATAGTTGGGACCAAGTTTTTATGAAAACATGTATATGTGTTAAAGAGTTATCAAATCTAGATGTTCTTTGTTTTGTGTTGTTTTAGTATTTATCTATTTTATTTTGCCCCTTGAAGTATGTTTATGTTTGTTGTATTATGCGACAAGGCGTATGGCTTTACTGAATAAAAAATGAAAATAAAAATAATAATGCAGATAAATCCAAAGTTGTGCTTTCCAACTCGAAATCTAACCCGGACGTAACAGTAAGACTGGGAAGTGTTCCTGTGAAGCCACTGGATTCGCTAATTTCCCTGGGGTTACCTTTCGGAAAATCCATCAAAGAAACCGTGCACTACTTATAAAGCATATACGTAAAAGAATTGCAGGTACACTCGGATCTGTGGTATCTAATAAGCTACGTTTTCAACGTCCCGTCTTCACGGCTATCTACAATTCAATCGTCCTAAATCACGTCCTGTATACTGCACCTTTTTGGAGACATTTCACCAAATCAGACAAAACAACCCGGTCAATATTCTATCGTTTTTCTAAATATATATTACGCCTCCCCCCTTGGACGAGAAACTCAAAAATGTCCAGTCATTATCAGAGTAGTGACCCACTAACAGCAGTGCTCAACAAATTAATATAAACTTATAGCCAAAATATAGATCACGACTGGAAAACCCTCTTGGTTTAGTTGTATGTTAAAACTTATACTTTGTATTTCGTAAATTAATTCTCTTCGTGTTATCCTTTCATTTTCTCTTTTTTCCTTATTATTTACTACGTCTTTGTGTCATGTGTTTATTTTGACGGGTCATAAATAAAATCACCATCATCAGTATAAACGATCGGTGCTAAATGAACCCTCAACATAGCCTATATCAAAACAATGGACACAACGGATAGGTCAGCTACGATGCTTTGGCCCTTCTTCCCATTCGTTACGTTTTGAAAAAAAAAAACATTCGGTACGTTTTGAAAAAAATAATAAAAAATCTAGCAACGTGCACCGGACTCCATCAAACTATTCGAAAAGCCGTTAATATAAAGAACAAGAGCTACGAGCTCACATGGCACTTATTACGAGTAGGTGGTGTGAGAATAAACGAGAAAGTAAATCTGAGATTTTTCTGGGAATTCCGATACCCCTTCCCGCCGTTGTCAGATCCGGTCCTGACGCTAAGATAGGTCATCTAAGGCATACGATCTATCTACTTTCCAAGTTTCATTCAAACCCCTCGTATAACCCCTATGCGAGCAACAACATTTTCGACCCCCCCCCCCCTAGCTTGGCCAAATACGACTCGGACACATAGACTTCGCATCTTCCCGTCCATCAAGTTTAAATCGAATCCGAGAATATCTGCAAGTTTCCGATTCATCCTCTTCCTACCTTGGTCGGATCCGGTTCGGACGCCAAATAACAAATCTAGGCCGCAAAAACTTGGTACTTTCCAACTTGCATCCCACTCACACCATCCGTTTCGTTTTTGTGCATGTCACAAAGTTTCCGGACCCCTTCCCCAACCATGGCCACGTGGGGTTCGTACCCATGCTTTGCATATCTAGGTCATCAGTTCTTATCACCCACGAAGTTTCACTTGAATTGTACCATTTTACTGGTCCGATTCACAGATTAAATGCAGCCTCTGGCTCACGAGCCATACACCGACCGCAATTCCGTCTGTCGGTCGGTCTGTTTGTCTGACACACTTTTTCGAGTTAGGGTACTTCCCGATGCGCTAGGACGATGAAACTTGGTGTGGGCATATCAGGTACCCGATCAAACTAACCTGGAAATAATCAGTTTCTCGATCCGACCATCTGGGGGGGGGGGGAATGGAGGGCGGAAAAATCCGGAAAATTGAGTAGTGCGTAACTTTTGAATGGGTGATCATATTGGAATGAAACTTAATAACTGAGTAGACGACATACCTTTGATATCCCACTTGAAGTCTGGACTGGATTCGACAGCTATGTGGGAGCCAAGGAGGGGGGATACCGGAAATATGGAGAAACGGCTAGAATGGAGGGATCGGAATACAACTTGCTGGAAAGAACAAGCATCTGCTCTAGATAAATCATTTACACAACTGGACTGGATCCAGACACTTGGGGGGGGGGAGTGATTGGTTTTGGGCATTTTTCTTCACGACGAAACTTGGCAGGCCTATTAAGGACCTGATCAAACTGACTCTGAAATAAAAAATTTCTCAGTCCAATCACCATGGGGGGAAGTTGAGGGGGGGGGGAAGTTGAGGGAGGGGGAATCCGGAATATTGAGTCATGCGTAACTTCGGAACGGGTGATCGGATTCCAGTGAAATTTTGTAGTTGAACAGAGTACATGTCTCTGATGATCTTTTTCATGTCCCAGACCGGGCCGACAACTATTGGGGGGGGGGGGGACTAGAAAATACTTGACCCGCTTAGACTGGAGAGATCGGGGTGGAACTTTGTGGGAATATCGAACAGATGCTCTAGATAAATCATTTATAGAACCGGATAGGCTCCGGGCACTGTGGGGGGAGTTAGGGGGGGGGGGGGTCAGAAATTCTGGTGATCGGGAGTTAAGGTACTTCCAGACGTGCTAGGACGACAAGATTGGCTTAGAAATCGCCAATTCCCAAATCCGACTAATCATTAAAGGACACCTGAATGAAGAATACCTAGTATCATCCCTATCTGTATGACTTCTTTTAACATTGCCTGCAGAAAACCCAATCCAAATACGAAATAGTGTTTCCAAGCTATGATTTTTGCTCCATTTTGGATCTGTTCTAATTTCAGTACCGAACAATTTCAGAAATGAACAAATGTCTCCAATCAACCCTTCTTCTGGAATATTTTTTATTCAGTTAAGCTAAAACGTATATCTAGAAGAATTTCCAATACGATCCGGCCAGCGCTGTAAAAGATTCGAATGAATTGCGCTTTTTGTCTTGGAGTGTGCATGTGCAAACCTCCAGAAAAGAACATCCCTATTTTGAAAACGTCACGCTCAGGAGAAAAATGCTCTCCGTGGCCATGTCTGTAAATGCATTGTCCATGGTGTGTTCATGTATGGTTTCATCGTTCAGGTGTCCTTTAAAGTACGAATCTTGACCGCAAAGTAAGAACAAGAGCTGAAAGCTCATATGGCACTTGTAAGAACAGTTAGCATGTTTGTCAGATACGGTTTGCAGTTTTCAAGGCTGGATCTCTCTCCCGATATTCATTTCATCAGAAAATGGGCTTGATCTAGATCTGAAATGGTTATACCACTCATTGACAACTGTATCTTCCTCCAACGATGATCGGATCGGGGGAGGGACTATATTTTCAAGCCAATCTAATAGAGTCCCTAACATGCCTGCAAAGTTTCACGGTCATAGCACATCTGGAAGTACCCTAACTCGTGATCATCGGAATTAGGGAAAACCCCCTCCAACTCCCCCCACTGTGACACGATCGGTCCTGTTTTGTCAATGATATTAATAATAATAATAATATATTTGCAAATTGAATGGCAGGCCGTTAAGCCTCTACAATGTATCTATGGCTTATGCTTGTTCTTCCCTCCAAGTCCCATCCCGATCTCTCGACTCTAAGCGCTTCAAGAGATTTCTCCCCCCGCATTCAGCTCCTCCCGATGTTATCAGATCCGTTCCAGACTTGAAATTGATCATCTGAGTCACTTGTTCTTGACACTTGACAAGTTTCATGCACGTCTGATCACCTGTTCCAAAGTTATGCATGTCAATAGAATCTCCCCATGATCATCGGATCGGGAAAAGAACTATTTTCAAGTTGACCTGGAAGAGTACCTAATATGTCTGCCAAGTTTCATGGTCCTAGTACATGTGGAAGTACCCCTCGAAGTACCCTAACTCGTGATCACCGGAAATCCGGGAAAACCCCTTCCAACCCTTCTACTGTGACATCCCGATCCATCGACCCTAAGCATTTCACGACATTTCCGGTACCCTCCTCTAATCCCCCTCTCTTCGGATTTGGTCCAGATTTGAAACTGAATATCTGAGACACTTGTTCTTCACAATTGTCAAGTTTTATGCATGTCCGATTATCCATTCCAGAGTTATGCATGTTTCTAGTTTCCGGATTCCCCTTCCCTCCACCACCCCCCGCGATAGCAGGATCGGGGAAGCGACTATTTCCATGTTAATCTGGTTGGTTCCCTCACATGCCTGTCAAGTTTTATTGTGCTAGCTTATTTGGAAGCGTTTCACCAGATTTCCGGTTGCCCCTCCAGCTCCCCCCCCCCCCAGTGATCGGATCTGGTCCGGATTTGAAACTGAGCATCTGAAGCACTTGTTCTTGACATATGTCAAGATTCTTGCATGTCTGATTTTCCAAAGTTATGCATGCTACTAGTTTCCGGAATTCCCATCCCTCCACTCCTCCCACAATGACCGGATGGGGAAAGTGATTATTTCCAAGTTCTTCTGGTCGGTTCCCTTATATGCCTGCAAAATTTCATTGTCCTAGCTTATGTGGAAGCGTTTCATGAGATTTCCGGTGTCCCCTCCAGCCCCCCCCCCCCCCAGTTATCGGATCTGGTCCGGATTTGAAATTGAGCTTCTGAAGCACTTGTTCTTGACATATGTCAAGTTTCAGGCATATCTGATTACCCGTTCAAAAGTTAGGCATGCTACTACTTTCCGGATTTCCCATCCCTCCACTGCCCCCAAGATGGCCGGATCGGGGAAGTGATTATTTCCAAGTTAATCTGGTCGGTTTCCCAACACGCCTGCCAAGTTTCATCGTTCTAGCTTATGTGGAAGCGTTTCACGAGGTTCTGGGTGCCCCCCCTCCAGCCCCCAGCCCCCCCCCCCCAGTTATCGGCAATTGTTCTTGACATATGTAAAGTTTCGGATCCGGAATATGATTATATCCAAGTTAATCTGGTCGGTTCACTGATATTCCTGCCAAACGTTTCACTAGATTTGTTTGACTTGGACTGACCATCTTTAAACCATTATTATCCTCGCATTCGCTTTCTGATACAGAGTCGCATAGCTCAGTGGTAGAACACTGGACTGTTAACCCAAAGGTTCCTGGTTCGATCCCGCCGTCGGCCAGCGTTTTGTTTTGCTCCCGTTTTACTTTTTGCTCCCTTTTTACTTTATAGTTTCCGGACTCCCGGATCCGGGGAAAGTTGGATTGGGGAAGTGATTATTTGTAAGTTGATCTGGTCGGGTCCCTGATATGCCTGTGAAGTTTCATCGTCCTAGCTTGTGTGGAAGTGCCCAAACTAGCAAAACCTGGACAGACCGACAGAACGACAGAACGACAGACAGACAGACCGACAGAAATTACGATCGCTATATGGCACTTGAGTATGCTCAAGTGCCATAAAAAAACTTTTAAGCAAAATATACATTTTCATGATCCTCATGAGCCACTTGTCATTTTTGCCTCAAATCACAACCAGCTTCAACTCAAACCAATTTTCAAAGAAGAAGTTCATACACTCAGATGTGTAAGGAAGAATCTTTAATTGTTTTTCATAAGTTCATTTCCAGCTTGAGCGGCTTGAACCTGAAGAGAACCCATACCAAGAAGGGCTGAAATATAGCTATAATAAAATGTAGCTGACTTACCCGTTTTGCACCGTCAAATATGACTTCTAGCACCCTTAAAGTGCGCATCTTAACCGAAAAGTGCAAATAATACTTTTGACCAAACGAAATAAATGATCAACAAGGTCCTGTTATCGTTATTGCCTAAAGGCTAAAGGGTTTTGCTTACAGATGAATTTCTAGCGCCTTTTAAGTGCGCGTCATTACAGCCAACTTCTAAAATAAAATACCAAACGATCCATTCTCGGGATTTCAAGTCCACGATTCTTATCTCAAGGGTTCTGCTTACAGATGATGGGAACAAACCCACGAAAACGCAAATTCTATATTTCATCATCTGAACCGGCCTTACAAGTGCCGTATGAGCTTCCAGCTCTTGTTATTTGTTCCTTCGTAAATTTAGTACGCTAATTTGTTTTTGTGTCAGCTGTTTATTTATGTGCAAGTGTATGTGAGTTTGATTGACATGTTGTTGTTTCTTTTTATATATTACTCTTCAGTTTTGAAGAATTCAAATAGATAATAATAATATTAAACATATTTGTATAGCCTACGCTAAAACAAAGGGGGGTAAAAGTTGGGTATCAAACTCGGCCTCGAGCTTTCTCTCTGCTGAACATGGCTCGTTGCGAAGAACAACTACAAAAATACATTCTTATTAATTAAAACTTGAATTTGGACCTACTCAAGAACTTCAGACCTTTCTGATGTACTGCTTTTAGATTTTTTTTTCTTCTTCTTGAGTTATTTTGACCACTCTCCCATTTCTTGGTATCTAATATCTCGGGAGTAGGGGGCTTGAAATCTAAAATGCAAAACAGAAATATCTGAAATTTTATCTTCTGTGTGCCGCGGTGTTCGAGGTGGGGGCAGAAAAATAAAACAATGCAAATGTTAGAGGAGTTTCAAAACGCCATTTCTGTTTTGTTACATCTTTCATCTTTCAATGTGATACAGTCTTCTAAAGAAGCAAACAAGAGATTTTCACCGCAATTATCCATATTATTATAATGGTAATATAACATTGTAATTGAAGATTATTTTACGCTAATTATCCCTCTAAGACGTTAAGGAGGGATAGATAAATTTTCAGGTATTTTTTGGCCTTTGTGAATGGTGGATTTATGACGCATTGCCCAAGGGCGTAATTGCAGTAGAAAAGGACAAAGAAATATAAAATAACCGCAAAACACTCAACAAATATTTTCCATAAAGGCTACTAATTTAGAATCCACTTTATTCAAGTAATGCATAAGACGGATAAGTCAGCTACGATGCTTTGGCAGCGATATTTCAGCCCTTCTTTGTCAACCCCTGAAGATTGACAGCCTGACGATGACCCTTGCAAAGAAGGGCCGAAATATCACTGCCAAAGCATCGTAGCTGGCGTATCCGTTTTGTGTATTTTTTCAATATATGTTTCAAAGTCAGCTTGGGCTCAAGGAATATTTAGAATCACACTGATGGGATCGTCGACAGTGGAAACTTACTATGTGAAAGAGTTTATTGGCGGTGAATGTATAGCCTACTAGTCGCGGAATTTTAAGAACTGGCAGAATTCCGGGTAAAATCTTCTGTGCTTAAATTGGCAAATAACTGCACAAAATAAGAAAATCATTTACCTTATATCTCAAATGGTTAAAGATATAACGGCAAAAGATTGCCCCGATTTGATTGAACGTTGAACAGTCTAGGAGTTTCGGGAACAGACACGGAGATCAAAAAGTTGGGAGATCCAAGGTCTCTAAGTTCAGAAGAAACAATACATTTTCTTCATTCACACCGAAGTGGCCAGGAGATCCAAGGCGTCTGTGGCTTCTCGTCGGAACAATGAAATTAACCTGTTTATCGATTTAACAGCCATTGGAATGCGCGGATTATTAAGAGACTTGTCACTTTGTGTGGTCAAGGAATGTAAAGATTTCGTGCCCGGAGTTCACAGTGCGAGGTCTGCTTAATTCCGTGGCTGAAGTGCATCACCCGCAGCAGGTAATAGGGCAATTTTAAACAATTCCACGCCGTAAGTCAGTACTGACGTCTCAACCAGGAGGGTGCCTCCGATGCACCGTGTTTCAGACAGTAATTGTATTGTCAAGAGAGAAATGAACTCAGCCGACACTGACATATTGACAGGACAATAATGATCCGAAATTGATATTTCTTTCGCTTACAATCCCGGGTGGCCGCGACCCAGCTTTCCACGGATTTGATCGTTCGGAAATTTCTATTTACTTTGATTAATGTTCATGGTCAAACCTTAAACATACGATTTGATCTTCAGTTTGTATCCCGTCGCTTTTATGTCGGGAACTCGGAACCTATATTCAATTACCTGTGATCCGACTTATTACTGAACATCAACTCGGTGCAATCGCTGTCATATTCACCACACCATCAACATTTGCGAACTAGCGACTCTTTCTGATGATGGTATGGCTTTGGAATGAGGAGTGCATTAAGAAGACCTAATTAATACCGGCTAGTCTGCCCCTGAAGACCTTACCGCCCCCTGCATGTTTCAGCCATAAACTCAACTCTCAAAAAGGCTTTATGGACGAGGTAATTATCCTTCCACTTTTTAGTCGGGTCGTTAACAACTTAATCACCATTCAATTATGTTTCGGCACTCAGCGTTTCAATAAATAAGGAAAAATTATTGCCTCTACCGATATTATGCGAAGTAGTCAATTAGCTTCAATTAATTGCTTTGTCTGTTGACTTGTAAATGTTTAGAAAATAATGCAGACAAGTCGTTAACATTTTAACAGCGCAGCTTGATATTTAACAGCCACGACTCGGTACGTGATCTCTTGCGGAACCAATTAGGCCTTTTACTATGGGAATAAGCTAAAACCGTAGCGTTTAGAATCAGTGACAGGAAAATGGCAAACTAAAATTTAATTACACGTTTAGTGATTTCCGGCTACTATTACTTTTTTCTTCATTGCTATTCTATCAAAAGCTGTGGGCAAAGGAAAGTTTAAACAAGCTTTTTTTCACTTACCAAGGGGAGCGATGCTTGTTCGTATAGGGTACTCGACGATTCACATTCACGTCAATTCATATACCGACAAATTCTGGTGACCGTCGGCTCGGGAGGTTCCGCAAGCAGTATATGGAGCATCGAGAGGGTTTTTTGGGGTAAGGGTTTTATTTCTGTGTTCATATAGAGTTTTTGAGTGTTTTTTATTTTATTCTACCTTGTATTCCTACCATGGGCTCGTGAGCTTTTCAGGTGAATCAATTCATTCATTCATTTATATAGCCTACCCGACGATTCACATACTATTGTACCTATTATTCCGAAAAGCTACGTCGAGGGAACGCTATAAGACCCAGTCGACCCAGACATTGGCATAAGACGCTTTAAAGATTTTCTCTGTAAAAATGAAATATAAATAAAACACTGAATTTGGCCCGTAGAAGATGTAGGCAGATTATGTGTTCTATTTTGTAGTTTTGTAATTGTTCTATATTTTTTTTTTGGAATGTCGCTTTTTAGTTTTCAATTTTAAAGGATTATGAACAGAATAAACAAAAAACAAGAATAAAAGACAATTCTCAGGAGAATGCGACGGTTTTCTGCAAATGAGAAGGAACTAAGAAGTTGCTCAAAAGAACAAGATAAAAGGTTCCGATGGGATCCCAAAAATGGAAGATTTATTGGACCTCTTGATCCAGACAATCGGGTCCTGCAGATTTCCGATCTTCGTCAGACCCCGTAGGCATATTACTTTTTACCAGTGATGTCAACAAGACCAAACTGTCAAGACCAAG
Organism: Branchinecta lynchi; assembly: GCA_023053575.1. NCBI lineage: Eukaryota > Metazoa > Arthropoda > Branchiopoda > Anostraca > Branchinectidae > Branchinecta > Branchinecta lynchi. Next base: position 27,065,990 of record JAKZAP010000008.1, on the reverse strand, counting down.
GCCAAGACCAAGATTTTCGCACCGGCCTTAAGACCAAGATCAAGATTTCAGCCCCAGTACTGAGATCAAGACCAAGAACTTAGCTCTGGTATTAAGACCAAGACCAAGAAGCCTCTTTTACTAAATGAGTTTTGAGTTGCGTCACTAGTCTGCCAATGGGATGTTATTGTGAACTAAGCTATTATATTTCTGTCAATATTGGGAAAAAGGTACAGTTTTATCCCCATCAATCAACCCTGTCCATATTCTACGTCATATCCAACACCCCTTAAACATGTTTAAGAATCAAAACATTCTGACAAATAATTGTAAAACTGCGTGTTACCTTAGATAAGTGGAAGACATAGTTTTCCAGTCAGTGCTCTTTTCGTTACGGAACTGATAAAGAGCGAACCAGTGACCACTTCTGAGTCTTTTTACAAATCGGAAAGTTTGTAAACCCGTACTTCGCTAAAAGATTCCTTGGTAGCCACATTTTTGTAACTGAACTTTGTTATATCTAGCTTTTCATATATCAAATCTTGGTCTGCTAATCAAAACCAAGGACTTCCCATGCGACTGTTGTGGAGGCAAAAAAAAATCGTAGTTAAAATTCAGGAAAACGTCCGAAGAATCCCATACTGTAAGGTAAGCGAGTGGCGAGGTGTACGAAGGCGGACTGAGAGCAGGAATAATCAGGTCCATGAGGTGTACGAGTCGACAGATAGAGCAATCGTCGGTATATGAGTTATAGATTGGTACAAGGAACCTTTTACCGATCATCGGAAGGATGGAAAGACGGAACACGAGTCGTTGCTTATACGAATACTCCCATTTTCGAACCGTCAGATTTTCGGTATAGGAGCTATAGTAGGAAGCAATAGGTAGGCTATAGGAATAGCAGAAAACGGTGCGAGAATCGTCTGATGAATGAAGACTTTTACGATTTACGATTGTGACCCAACTTCCTGCAGCTTCCATCTCCCTTCAAAGCCATCGACGTTTCAATAAGTCCGAAGGACATAAAAACTGAGAGGACGGTGGCAGCTGTTGAGAGACTGGAACCCATCTTCAAGCACCCCTCGTCCGTTTACTGTTTATTTTTCAGTATAAATTTAAACAACTACCGTCGGCTTTGGCTATCAAAGCCTTTCTGCAGGCCCGTTGACTTCTAGCAGAACCAGCAAAAATTCACAAAACCGTTTTATCATGCGACGAAGCTCTTCGCAAACAAGCGTTGGGAGTCTGATAGGCTAAGTGTTGAAAATAGAACAAGAGCTAAGACCTCATATGGCACTTGATACAGTAGGTGGTACACGAAAGAAGATGAGAACGTCACAAAATACCCTGCCATCCAAAAATGCGATTCGGACCCAGGAATAGGTGTCTGGTTTCACTCAAGTCTGAGGATTGCCGTCATCGCCTCGAATCATCTAGGGCAAATGAGTATTCTACCTTCCAAGTTTCAGCCCATGTAGATCCACTCGTTTGGTCCGTAGACGTGCCACAAGATTTCCGGTACCCCCTCCAACTCCCACTACCGTGGCCAAATCTGGTTCTGACTCCTAAATGGATTATCTGAAGCTTTTTCTCTTAACACCTATTAAGTTTCATTCAAATCTGAGCGTTTTTGGGGAACTTTCGGTAGCTCTCCCCCTCCTCCACCGTGGTCGGATCCAGTTCGAACCCTAAAATATGTGATGTGGGCATGTGATATCTAAACACTCCAAGTTTCATTCGAATCGCTCCACTTGTTTGACCCCTATGTGAGCCACATCATTTCCGGAACTCCCCTTGCTGTGACTAAATCCGACTCAGACACATAAAAGTCGCATATCTGACATGTCCTATTCCCATTCACTAAGTTGACTGGAACCGGAGCATAGCCTATCTGCAAATTTCGGATTCCCGCTTCGCCATCCCCCCCCCCCTCCCCTATACCCTGGCCGGACTCGATCCAGACGCCAAATAACAAATCAAGGCCGCATAAACTGGATACTATCCAACTTGCATCCCTTTTTCTGTCCATCCGGTTGGTTTCTGTGGTTGTTAAGAAGCCCCCCCCCCTTCCTCCAACTCTCCCAACCGTGGCCGCATGTGGTTCGGACGCATGTTTTGCTTGTCTAGGGGATTCTAGGTGATTCAGTTCTTATCACCCATACAGTTTCACTTCGAATCGGACCACCTGTTTAAAGATTACGGAAGCCAAAACGAGTATTCGTAGGGCATTCTGTATGGTCCTTAAGTCGCTAATACCCCTGAAAAGTTTTATCGGTCCTTTGAATACCTTGAACTATCCTGACTGGCGATCACCGGAATTCCTGAAAACAGCCGCCTCCAACCACCCCATAGAGCAAAGATTCGATCGCGTTTTGTCAGTTACGTATCTAGAGCTAATGCTTTTTCTTCCCACCAAGTTCCATTCCAATCCCTCGACTCTAAGTGTTTCACGAGATTTCTGGTGCCCCACTCCAATCCCCCCCCCCCCCCGCAAGTATCGGATCCGATCAGGATTTGACGTGGAACATCCGAGACGATAGCTCTTTCCACTTGCCAAGTTTCATTCAATTCCGATAACCCGTTCAGAAGTTAAGCATGCCACTAAATCCGTGCTCCCGCTACACTCCCCCGTGACGGTTGGATGGTGGAAACGACTATTCTGAAGTCAGCCTGTTCGGGTCCCTGATACTCCTGCAAGTTTCATCGTCCTAGCACACAAGGAAGTACCGAACCGGCGGTATCACCAGATTCCGGAGCCCCACAGTGCCCGAATCTGGTCCGGTTAAGTCAACGATTTATTTAGGACCTGCGATTGTTCTTCCCACCAAGTTTCATCCCGATCCCTCCACTCTAAGCGTTTCGCAAGATTTCCGACACCCCCCTCTAGCTCCCCCCCCCAAAGTCACAGGATCCGGTCCGGATTTGAGATGGGTCGTCTGAGACACGGGGTCTTTCCAAATATCAAGTTTCATTCATCCGTTGAAAAGTTAAAAATACCTTAATATTCCGGATTCCCCCTCCCTCCACTCCCCCTAAGATGCTCGGATCGGGGAACTGATTGTTTCCAACTTATTCTTTCGGGGTCCCTGCTACGCCTGCCAAGTTTCATCGTCCTAGCTTATGTGGAAGTGCCCGAACTAGCAAAACCTGGACAGACCGACAGACGGACAGAAATAGCAATCGCTATATGGCACTTGGCCGAAGGGCAAGTGCCATAAAAAATAAAGCAAGTGTGAAGATCAGTGATCTGTCGTCAGGGTGGCACAATGGCTGTATGAAATTCAGGTCTCCGGGTTTAAAAACTGATTGGGCGATATACGCGGTAGGTTGCACTGGATTTAAGTACGGTAGGTCCACTAAGACCCGTTATTCCGGTGATCAGGAACGGAAATTTCAAATGTGCTGCGCTTCATCTTGTGATACCCCATCGGTAACACACCAGAAACTAGTGAGGACGCTGACTGTAATACTCGGTATTACCTTAGACCTTAGTTCCTCCTGTGCCGCCAGAGGCACCCAGGGCATCCAGAAAGAGCCGCCAGTCGTCCCTCATATGTGCTGCTGCCGAGACGTCTTCCCACTGGGGCTGGAGTATCGAATTAATGTCTTTTAGGTCCCACTGGTACGTACGACGAAGTGGATTCTTAATACTCGGTATTTGTTCCGATTTCGTTTTCATCAGAAAAGCTACGCGGAAACTTTTCAGCACGGAAGGGTCTACGATCGATCAGCGGCATGACCTGTGTAAAAGCTAGTAGGCCATTACTAGAAAGCTGGTATCTACATGAGTAGAGGGGAAAAAACTTCCTGGTTTACATAAAAAAAAGCTTGGACAACTCATCGATGAATCATCTTGTTTAATTTTCCAACCATAAACATGTTTTATATATGTAAAAGCAATCGAACTAGTCGCTTACATAGGCTAAGCAGCTTTCTAACAACAATAAGGTTTTAAGTCAAACAGACCATTCATTGCAAACAGAAATAGAACACGAAATTTTCGGGGTGACGTGCGAGGGATAAATAAAATTTCGGATATTTCGGTTGCACTTCCAGCAAACAGACCTCACCGGAAACAAAACTAAATCATAAATCCACCACAATAACAACAGGAAAGCGATGCGGAAACAACAATCAGGTCGACAAACAGTCTACAGGACGGTTGAAATATTCGAAAATTTAGATATCCCTCGCACATCATCTTAGAGGGATAACTGGCTGATCAAGGAAGAAACCCGAAAATCTCATTTTCTATTTTTGTATGCTAACAACAACAAAATCAGGCAGACCTTCCACTAACTGTAGTGACATTTATTCACAATAGACTGAAGGCGGACTTATAGATATGTATGATGGCGTTGACTCCCACCTACTTTTAATCTAAATTTCCTCTGATAGAAACACTAGTTGCGTTTTTGCAGATACCATGGTATCTGATACCACGGTCTAAAGTCGTTTTTGCAGTTATCGTGGTATCTGATACCACGGTCAAAAGGCGTTTTTGCAGTTATCGTAGTATCTGGCCAGTTATCGTGGTATCAGATATTCAGATACTACGGTCCGACCGTGGTAACTGGTCCTGGTATCTGAAAAGTCATTCTCACTTTCATCAAATTTTGTCAGATTGGTGAGAAAGAAGTTTAGCACTTAGTGATGTAACTGGATATTTGTTTTTCTTTTGGGATGACTTCGAAAAGTGCAATCTCGGCAATAGTCGTTTTTGCAGAGCACCGTATATCAGATACCACGATAACTTCAAAAACGACTAATTGCAGATTCAGTTACTATACCATGGTATCAGGAAAAACGCAACTACTGTCGACAAAGTCTGTAATGGTACACGACTGGTTCCTCAATTCCTAGACACTTCAACGCGCAACAATACCTTCGCCCACCCGAAGAGAAATAGAACAAACACTCCAATTAAATTTAATACCATTCCAACCAAGGATGTTTCCACAATCCCATGAATCACTATAAAAAGTCACAGAACACGTCCACGCTATCTGTAGTTTTTAACATTCGCTTCTCGCTGCCATCTATAGGCGTATTCTCGCCGTTCCTGGAGGACTCCAAAGGGGAATCGAAGGAAACGACGAGAATAGAGGGAGTCACTCGACGCGGACTCCGCGTCCGGAAAACCACGAGAACACGGGGAATGCTGCCAAAATGAATTTTTCTTCTAAAATATATGCAGTTGACGAAATTAGTCTGGATCCACTTTATTTCTGGTTTTGTTTATAATTAATTTTACGTTGCACCCACACCAGCAAAAATTGATTCCCCTCTGAATTTGAAAGGGAGTCCTTTTTAATGATGGTGATGATAATCGGAGTAGTCCCCGTCCGTGGGGACTCGCGACAATACGGCAGTGAGTTCCCGGTACAAACAAAAACGCGGGGACTCCTCATGTGGAGTCCTCAGGGAATGGCGAGAATACGCCTTATAGTTACATTTGTTTGATCTAGGTGCAGATTTTGTGCGAGTCCGATTTGAAAGATGTAATTTTTCTAAAAAAAAGTTTTCCTGTTGTAGAGATATAAAGATAAAATTTTCTCTGAGATATTCGTTGTATTCTGTTCACAACAGTTGCTGATCAAGCCCACCATTCTTGACACAAGAGAGAAAGACTCGAAGAAACCTGAGACAAAGAGTAAGCATGGTAAGCCAGCGTTTGCCGTAGATTTTCGCTGGCAGATTTTCCGAGCGGCTTTTAAGTTTTTGAATAATCAAAGTATTTTAAAAGATACAGTGCGGTGACGGTACACAGCAGCAAAAAGGAACCATACACTGAATGTACGATCGGCGATATTTCAACTAGAACCGAAGATCAGTCAACGAAAATAAGGATGAACACAGGGTTCGTTCCAGCTCCTCTCCGTAGTTACTTCGGAGTAACTACGTGTGACGTCACAAATTAACTACTAACTGGAACGGTCGAACTTACTACGGGACGAGTGTTTCTTGAATGCAAGAAGCAACAGTTTCTTCAAGTGGAGAACTGGAGCTAATCCTTCAGGCTTGTAAATGGAGCCGTGACATTTATTCCGGTTGTGTCTTTTTGGTCGCTAAATTCTTATTTTCACATATAATTGTTTCCTAGCCGGAATAGCAGCAGTCTTTCTTATTCCTGTACACATTTTTTATCACTCCTTATCAGGAATGGAACGCCCAAGATTCTAGAATCTGGACACCAATGATGTCATAGGCGGTTAACAAGGTTCATTAAATAAAGTTTTTCTCCTAAAGTAATAATGACAACAATAATAATACAAAGCAACAGAAAATGCTTTCGCTCTAAATAACTCTGATGAATTTAATATATATTATTATTAAAGTTTCATTTGAAATTTAATAAATTATAGTGAAAAATTGCCATCTGAATTACAGACATTTCAATTTCACTCCTGCCACAGTCCCAATCAAGTCACCAGACCGACTGATAAACCGTCAACGAGTTTGACTAGAATTTTATTTAGCGAATCATATTTGACGAGAAGCTAAAGGTACAGCTGAAAAACACACAATAATGTCCTGTTTACTTTAGAAATTACACCTTGTCTCACTTTGCTGCCCCGAGTTCACCTCTCGAGACGGGTCTTGGAAAGTGAAAGTGCTAAAGACGGTCGGGTACGATCTTTACAAAAAGTTACTACGAAGTAACGCTCTTCCTTGTGCTCCCCGTAACTTTTTGACAATCTGGAACGGTGAAAGTGACTAAAAAGTAACTATTTAGTAAATTCCGGGCCTAGCTGGAACGAACCCACAGTCCACTCATGAGGTACCTTAGCTTGTACATTAATAATACTGATTTATTTATACTTATAGCCATTAATGAAAAAGAATCCACAACGACAATTTGTTAATGGTATTATGTTTTCGTCCTACTGTTTAGGACATGAACTGTAGGCTGCATTGTTTATGAGATATTTATCTAGTTGGGGGTTAAATTTGTACAAAGCATTACAATACATTCCCTTTCTATCTTGTATTTTCAAAACAGAATCAAACTGAATGAACGATTATGCATATTCCTACGGATCGCCCTATTGAAATGAAAAAATAAGGCAAAACTAAAAAAAAGAGAAAAAAGTGACTAATTAAAACACGTGCTTACCTGCACGGACGGGTTTAGTTTCTAGTCGGTAAGGCGTCAATGGTACTTGGTCACTTCAGGTCTCTTTGTCGCAGATTTTTTTGAAGGAGAAAATGTGGGGACGTCTGGTAACTCAGGAACTGAAAAAGATAACAAGCGGTGATCGCAGATCGCCCTATGAATCCAACATAAAAATTTGGTTAATAGTATTGCCTTAGCACCTTTTCCGGGATCTCGGAAAGAGGCTGTGATTTAAAAAGAGTTTTTTCCGCGATAGTTTTTGTCTCGCCTTCTGCTCGGATAGGTATTCTCAATGACCGTCTCGGTGTTATTTTCCGATATCAACCTCGATGTCTGAAGTTAACCTTTTATATATATTTACACAAAAAGCCCAAGGCCCATGGCAATACAATACAAAAACAAACAATACACTGATGACTGCGAGGAGTTGTTTTACTGAACGATTGCGACAGGTACTCTAAGTGACTCTGTGTAAGATACCAGATCCGAGTCACAACCATATCCGCTTAAAGTCTTTGATTCATGTGGACCGAGAAGGTGGGAGACACCATCATTTTTCGATGGGTCTGATTTTACGAACACACTATTACCTTTGTTTTCCCCAGAATCGTCACGGTAGCCAACGTTATCCAGAAATTACTTGAACACAATTCACTCCTGAACGCCAATCCGCCATTGCTAATTAACTATTCATTGATCTCCTGACGCTTCTCAAAAGATTACTAGACCCTTCGAGAAGATCGAGTGGCATGTAAGAGGCTTAAAACAACTGAGTATATCACCATGCGGACGTTTAGATATGTCGGAAGAAGAAATCATTGGTCTCGGAAGCTGAATATTATTAAGCTCAGTCTCAGAATCTTCAAGAAATCACTATAACGAATTTAGTATAATTTACGGCGTTTGTTTACAGTGATCTAGTTTACATCTTTAATTCTTTGGACTTACGGGAATTAACAAGAAAAAACAGAAAACAAAATACTTAAAGAAATCTATCATACAAATAACTAGTCTACTTTTTCTACACATTTTCCATACGCCTGCTACAATAAAAACGTTTTGTTAGATCCAAAGTCAAACTATGATTCCATACTCCCCATGTGGGGCGCTTCCGACCAGCGCCGCTTGATGACCCAGCGGTCGGATCGAGCCATGGCTTCATCTTGGGTCTTGGGTGGGGGGGGGGGGGGGTCTGGACGTTGCAAGTGATAGAATGCTTATGATATAACTCCTTTAAATGAGACAAACGACCTACATGGTACCACATTAGAGAATACAAAATAGACCCAAACATTTTGATCCTGTTTAGGCCACTGACCTACTTTTTACATTAGAGTTATTAGAGTTCGGAAAAAATATAATGACATTTATGAACAGGACCAGCAAGTGATCACTTTGAAAAATAAAATAATAATCATCTGTTGGCAGAATACTGATATTAAATAGGGTACGTTCCAGTTTGTGTTATCCCGATAAATCCCTAACCAATAATTATTAATTTTGATTCTGTAAAAAGTTAGCGTTCCTTCAGCTTAGGCCACAGCTTGATGTTATTATTTTTTTTTTTTTTCGTGTGGAGAATTTGGTATGGAGTATGTATGTATACGGAATGGAACGAGTCATTCTTTCTTTTGTGTGCGTAGCCTATTACAGAGGAACGATTCATTTACATTATCTACACATAACTTTTCTCGAACAGATATGCGATGCATATCTTCTTATTTCCCACGGGAAGTTACTTTTGTGGAGGATGTTACGACATCGTATCATCCTCCGCAGAGGCTGATACGAAGTTGTAACAGCCTTCACAGAAATTCATCAAGCACTTTGCTCAAATACCGAGTTCATCAAGCACTTTTTCACAAATACAGAAAATAGAAGCTGACTTTTTACAAAAAAATTAATTAGAAAAAACAATACTTTCAGTAAAATAAAAAAAAATACTTCAAAATTATACAACAAATTAAAAAAGAAGTGGAATAAATTTTGAAAAATCACAGAACATCTTACTCTCTTAGACAACCAGTGTGTGCCCTAGGTCATAGCTTGTCATAGTCAGATTACCACTCAAAATACAGCTTCTCAACAGAGACATCATCCTGCTATCCCTTACTTTCCAAAAACTAGTTATGTAGCACTAAAAAGACGACAGAACATCTTACTCTCATAGCCAACCAGCCGTTGCCCTGAGTTGTACTTTGACACAATCAGATTTCCACTGAAAATACAGCTTGTCAACTGACACAACATCCCACTATCCCTTGCTTTCGAAAGGCTAGTTATTCAGCATTAATCACTGTCTTTGTTCTGGAATTGTCTTGTTTCTCAGAAGCCTTCACGTTTGCTTTGTTATTTTTTACTTCCACGACCCCTAGAGCAGTCATTTTTAGTAGATCTGTCGTTAGTTTTGACCGCTAGATGGCATCTGAATGACCCACAAAGTGAAAGACTTTATTAGTAGAAACTGAAGTGTTTGAGACCCAACAGTAAACATTTTATTAAGTCTACAGTAGGCTTGGGTTGCTACTTTACTAAAATAAAATTCCCTACCTCCATTAGCGAAAAAGTACAACAAAAGGAAGAATAAGACCTACCTATAAAAATATTATGTTCCAAAAAGTATAATAGTTGACATACCTCCATCTCGGTTCATATCAGTATAACAACCTCGATGACTGAAGTTAACCTTTAATAATCTGTGTTTAAAACGGGGCCGAGCTAACGAGCTCGTATCCCTGCCGGCCCCCAGAGATAAAATTAAAGACCTAGAAGAATTAAAACGAACTAAATAACCTAAAGAACCTGAACGAACCAGTTTTTTCCTCTAAGCAGATTTTGATGTTCCTACCTCTTTCTCCTCTGAGCTTTTCCAACCGCTCATGCAGATCTTCCTCTGGGTGAGTTGGGAGAGGGGGCTCTTCTTTCAAAAGGTTTCGAAGTTCTTCTTCAAGTTCTTCAGTAGAAAACATTGCATCTTGTTGCTTTGCTGTTTCCGAGAGAGCGGCAGAGATTTCAGAATGGTCTTCCAAAACCTAAAGTAAAGACAAATGAGAAACTAGGTCGAACTTTTCGCTAGACTTAAAAGGACCAAAGGTGATTTGCCCTTTTTTGTTAAAGGACACCTGAACAATGAAACCATACTTGAACACATCATGGAGAATACATTTACACTTCTCCTGAGTGTGACGTTTTCAGAATAGGGATGTTCGTTTCTGTAGGTTTGCACATGCAGACTCCAAGACAAAAAGCGCAATTCATTCAATTCTTGTACAGCACTGGCCGGATCGTATTGGAATTTCTTCTATATATACGTTTGGGCTTAACTGGTTAAGAAATATTCCAGAAGAAGGGTTGGTTGGAGACATTAGTTCAGTTTTAAAATTGTTCGGTACTGAAATAAGGACAGATGCAAAATGGAGCAAAAATCAAGGCTTGGAAACACTATTTCGTATTTGGATTGGGTTTTCTGCAGGCAATGTTAACGGAAGTCATACAGACAGGGATGATACTTGGTAATCTTCATTCAGGTTTCTTTTAATACCGTAAGGAATGTTTTTGAAGAATAAAGACTGATTGATTGAAAATCCAATTATATTAGTCCTAAGAAATACGTCCGCTCACACAATTTTTCAATAAGTGGCCTTAGAAGATCTTAATCTGAACTTCATCCTACCTTAAAAGACCTATCTAACCTATAATACTAATGCAACGTACTTCCGCAATCACTCCATATATGTCTAAGCCCCGAGAACCCAATTTCGTACGGTACATCCAGGGGCGTCGCAAGTGCATTTTCGGTGGGGGGGGGGGGGGGTGCAGAGTCAAAATTTACCGAATCTTTCAAAAATTTTACCGAATCCTAGAACTAAGAATTCGAGCTTTAAATTATGGAACAGAAAAGATTACGTAGGAAGAGTAACAATAAAAGGCAGCATGAAAGACGATAAGCCAACTATTAGGCGGCGTTTTGGCGAAGCCCACATGGAGAATATGTTGCCGGGCATGATTGCAGTAACAGCTACTATCTATTATAGCCAATAGAAAATTTAAATCGAGCGCCGCAGGCGAAAATTTTCGAAATCCATTATCTTTTGTTTTCGTGGGCTAAAATTTAACTGCTTCTCTTACAAATTCTATCATTTACCGTTGATAAAATACTGAGACTCTAAGAAGTTCCAGAAAACGGACGGAGCGGGGTTCCGGCAGCAGCAGCAACTGTAGTCTAATCAATATACTACCTATGATAACATGAAGTGAGCGCCGCAGGCGAAAATTTTTTTTGCTGCTTTTTCCTGCCAAATTTAATTTCCATCCAAAGTATAGCTTTTAATGTTTCGAAATCTCAATCCTCAAACTGGCTTAAAACCCCCGTCAAATGACGCGCCCTTCCACAAAATAGAGAATATTACGAAAAGTGCTGCAGGCGGAATTTTCGAAATATTTATGATTAGATATTCTTTTTGGGATCCAAAATAAAAGTAAGGACTATCGATGATATCACAGATCATCCCTTTTGTCTGCGACCAGTGCTTCACTCGACCTCTTCTGAGTTTCGAGGTTCGTGGTAACTTCCGAATCCTGGCAATTACAACGAATAAGTTACCGAATCACAGTAATTATACCGAATAAGTTTAGACCGATAGCGTGGATTCTGTTTAACCACCGTATCCCGGTTATTATACCGAATTGTTTTGTTATCGAAAGACTACCGAACAATATTCATATTCGGTATACTTTCGGCGAAACTGGAACAAAGTCAGGATTCGTGGTTAACTTCCTAATCCTGGAAATTATACTTAATAAATTACCGAATCACAATCATGATATCGAATAATTTTGAACCAATAGCTTATTCGGGTGTCTGTGTAACTACGGAATCTCCATAAATATACCGAATAGTTCCGGCATCGAATAATTACCAAATTATTTCAGTAAATTCTCTCACCAAATTCGTGATAACTACCGAATACTGGCAATTATACCGAATCCCGATCATTATACCGAAGAAATTTGTACAGATAGCCTATTTAGGATTCTGTATAACTAACGAATCCCCGTAAATCGAAAAAATACCGAACAATTTTAGTAAAACTTTGGGCCTCTGGCCCAAAATTTTACCGAATCTCAAAAAGGTGGGGGTGTGCGGCACCCCCGCCCCTTGCGACGCCCCTGGGTACATCCCTCTAACAAAACCACGCTGATTTTCTCACTTGACGTGTTTTGCTACCTTCGATGTGTATCACGCTGTCGACGTTTGTCTGCGAGAAGTTCTACCATCGGAAAACACGGTTATGTAGATTGTTTCTCTGTTTTCGCTATAAGTCAACGGGTCTCGAAAAAGGCTTAAAACAGCCAAAACCGTGGGTTATTTGTTGAAAGCATAGCCTAGTTTTAAAGTATTCAAATGTTTTAAAATACTAAGTTGAAGAGTAAATAGTGAGAGGGGTCTGCTAAGGGATTTTTTTTTATTTTACCCTATCTGCTCTATAGTTATGACTTTCAGAATATCTGCGTCCGTCCACACGACGTAAATTCTACTATGACGGGGGGGGGGGGGGGGGGGACATTTTAATCTCAACACAAACTGTGCTTTTCAGTGGGCAGCGGTGAGCTTGGTGAAGACTGCTTAGTGCCTGAACAAAAAAAAATCCTAAATCTTTCTGGTAAGGCATACAACACAGATACAAGCGCATAGAGGTACCAAAATCACACGGAAATTCCACTATTTCAAAATCGATTATTCGTGAATAGCTGAACAACGAAGTAACGCATTTTCAGCGGGTCTTCAAGCCAATTTAAGTGAACAAGTGATGGGTAACTAGATTGTCCTATCCCAGCCCTTTTCGGTTAAACTTTAATATATACAAATATTAACACTACAATAAAGATCAAAGATTTTCATGTAAGACGGTACAAAGTATTTTTATACCGCACATGGTCACATTTTATCTATAGCCACTGAGGCCGCTTTTGCAGGTCGTGAGCATTAGCATCGCTATGAGCATTAAGAGCGTGTTCCGCCCTTTATTTCCGTTTCAACCTCACCAAAAGTTACTACGTTTACCGTTCCAACTTTCTCGAACTTACCATGCTCGGGGGCGTAGTAAACGAGGTAACTACGGATCTCTGTAACGTGAATGGCTGGATTACCCCTTTAAGTGATGTATTTGCGGAAAAATCAAAAATGCGTTCCAACCTTGACGCCAAGAAGGCAAAACTCGTGACGTTATGCATTGTAACTACGGTAAGTAGGATGGAACACGCTCCAAGTGTACACTTTGGTAAAACATAACATTAAACCTGTCTTGCAATTTTACTTTTGACGAAAACACTGTAACACTGATGAAATTACACTGGTGAAAATTACATTTCCAAACGTTATCAAACTTCCAGCAGTCCTGAGGAGAAGGTGAGGCACAGAGTTTTTACCGGGTAGGCTACTGGCCAATGAAAAATGTGCAGCCTGCGTAGTTGTATGATAGTTGTAAAAAAAATTTGCATGAGTTGACATGTTATAGTAAACAATACCATCATTTAGAGTGTGTTCCACCCTTATAACAGGGAGCGTAGTAAGCGTGGTAACTACTCATCTCTGTGACGGGATTGGTCGGATCCGCCTGTGGCATGATATTCAGCTGGAAAATAGAAAAGTCGTTCCAGCCTTGACGGCAAAAAGCCAGAATTCGTGACGTCATGCACAGTAACTACGGTAAGTAGGGTGAAACACGCTCTTGATGTACTTAGGACTGTGCCAATTTTAAGCAGTAGTACCAAGTAGCATTCAGTCTTGCTAAGAGCAGCATGCACTAGAATGCAATATGCAGTAACACAGTAGCCTTGACACAGAAGCATGTAGTAGCACCAGTTCGTACTCCGTGGTACTTTTTCCTACAACTTCATACTACTATTTTGAGATAAATTTTTAATGGGGTGCGGACACTTCTCAATTTCTCGGCTTTTTACTATGGGCATTTTATCGCATTTTACCAGGGCCATTTTGAGAATGGATGTTTACAATTCCGACGTGCAGAGAACATCCTCTTTCCGCTGATAACAAAAAAGCTTCTAAAACAAAGTGCACTTTACCTCGTTTAGGTCTTCAAGCGTTACATGGACGCCGGAGGCATCATCCAATTGACCCTTTAAGGTCGACTTTAAGGCATCTTTCACAGTTTTATAGGCTTCCAAGACCTGAAAGATTAGCATTATAGGCGTAGTCTCGCCGTTTCCCGAGGACTCCACGTGGAATCGACGGGAACGGCGAGAATAGGGGGAGTCACTCCATGCGGACTCCGCCTACGGAAAACAACGAGAACACCGGGAATGCTTCTAAATTACGAAATTAGTCTGAATCCACATTATTTTTGGTTTTGTTTATTTTTAATTAATTCTACATTGCACCGATACCAGCCAAAACTGATTCCCCTCCGAATCTGAAAGGGATCCTTTTTGATGATGGTGATGATAACCGGAGCATTCCCCGTCCGTGGGGACTCGCGACAATACGGGGAGTGAGTCACCGGGACAAACAAAAACGCGGGGACTCCTTAAGTGCTCAAGTGGAGTCCTCGGGGAACGGCGAGAATACACCTTATGATTAAAAAGAATAAGACCGAAGGTGTCTACAGATCTATACTGAATCCGGACACTCTTGGGGTGGGGAGGGTCCCGGGAATCTTGTGGCATTTTTAGCTCTCAAACGTCTGATTCGATCCGGACTGAAGTTGGTACTGTTCCAAAACACATGTCCTAGACGTTCTACGAAGCGGCTCCAATGACTGAGGGGGGGCGGGGGGCGAAAGTGTTTTTTGCAAGCATAGCTCCCAATCGAATGATCCATTCTGGATGGAACTCGATAGTTGACAAGTGTACCTGTCCCACAATTTCAGCTGGCAAGTGTGGATCGAATCTGGCCACTTCGGGGAAGTTGGAGGAGGGTCCCGAAAAGAACCAGGACGGAACATGGCCGACTATAAAGTCACAGAGCCTAGATATATGTGCAACATACAGGCCCAGACCTGACCCAGTGACAGGAGAATTGAGGGGGGGGGGTCAAAACTTGGTGGGCGCGACATGTCATAATGTCTAGATCTGCAATGCAAAAATTCGGATCGAATCCGGCCACTGCGAGGGGGCTGGAGGGGGGTCCGGACGAGCCCCCGAGCTTTACAACGTGAACCTTAGCTGATTTGCATGGTAACTACCCTTGCAATTGCTATATAAGCTATGCGACATGGTAGAAATCTGTAGGTGGGTGGGGGGTGGGGGGGGGGTAATTTACTAGACACTCACCATATTATCCGTCTCGGCATCGGCAAGGGTTTCTTGCAGGGTTTCAAGCTGAGACAGGGCAACCGAACGCTTCTCTGCTAGCTGCTGAAGTCGATTTTTCTTTCGTAAATAGACCTTGGCCTAGAAAAATCATAAGAATAAAAGTAGAAATAAGGCTACTATAACTGCAGCAAAAGGTTACGCTATATGCTACTGTCTGTTGTTAAAAAAAAATTTCGTTGAAAGAAACCGTAAAGCTTATGACCTTTTTATTGCATTAAATTATAATTTTTGTAAAAGCATTCTAGGTAAAGTCTATAATGTGTTCGTTATTCCCCACTTCCTTGCATTAGCACCGTTTTGGTGTATTTTTACTGAGTAAGATATTAAAGCATCACGCAAGTGTTTTATAAGTTTGCAAAATATCTGTTGAGACTTCCGCCTTGGTCAAGCAACAGCAGCATATCAAGGAAGTATGGAGGAGCCCAGCCCGTAACTGCTGTGCAGAAACGTTTACTGCGATATAGGCAAGATCTTGATCCGACAAGTGACATATATAGACTCCTGAAATAGTTGATAATCCGTTGTTGATTACGTAGTGTTATGTATTGTTTAACTTTTCCTTATTTTTCGTCCTCCGTTTTTTGTGTATTTATACATTATGATGGGTAATAAAATTAATAATAATAATAGTTATCTGGTAGCATCCGTATGCACCCACCTCCTATACATACATAGCTACAAAACTTACATTTACCAGCTTCTATGTAGCTTTTCGAGCGTCGCTCCTGTAACGGTGCTCTCCTGACAGTACCGTTTATTTTGTTGTTGATTTTCCAACAACGAAAGGTAGAACCCAACTAGACGTCATATGTACGAACCTAGATAATTTTTACAATAATCCAACTGAGCTTCCGCCGCTTGGAGGAAGCTACCATTATATGTTGGAATGGCGACCTTTATCTTCGTTTAAGGTCGATTACACAGTTACAACGGTTACGCAT
This sequence comes from Branchinecta lynchi, assembly GCA_023053575.1. Classification (NCBI taxonomy): domain Eukaryota; kingdom Metazoa; phylum Arthropoda; class Branchiopoda; order Anostraca; family Branchinectidae; genus Branchinecta; species Branchinecta lynchi. The sequence continues at coordinate 27,049,619 of JAKZAP010000008.1, read as the reverse complement.
CGACCAATAACAGACAATGGTCTGTTGGAGTTCGGGAATTGGCTTTTAACTGAAAAATGGTTTGATCAAAAAGATGAAAATGGTGTGAGTGAAAATGAAAAAAATTTCCAAAATAAACTCAGAAATAAGTACGAACAGTGTTTTCCAGAAAAGACTTACAAGAGATGCTCTACTGATCGACCATACATTACGGCTGCCATAAAAAAGCTAATTCGTCAAAAAATTAAACTGTTCAGGGAGGAAAAAACGGAGGAAGGTAAGAAGCTGAGAAATAGAATACGAAAAGAAACTAGAAATGCAGCAGCAAGTTTTTACTCAAATAAAGTTGGAATTCTGTTTCAGTCTAAGCCTAGTAACTGGTACAAAAATGTTAAGTGCCTTTGTGGAAAAAGTGAGAAATTAATGGATTTTAATCTTGATCAAGATGATAAAAGCACAGCAAACCAGTTAAATTCCCATCTTTCAAAAATAGTCCAATCACTTCCCCCTCTTGTTGTTGAAAGTATTCCCCAAGAACCAGTTGATGAGAAAGAAGTACCAAGAATTTCACGCGACGAAGTTTCAAAAAAGTTAAGTTCTTTAAAACGTACTAGTGTAACCCCTGTTGATATACCCGTCGAGTTAATCAGGGCTTTTCCCAATGAACTGGCAGGTCCACTTACAGATATTTTTAATTCAGTTTCCCTTACAGGTACATACCCTGAAATTTGGAAAGTTGGTTATATTACGCCTATCCCGAAGAAAGAAGCAAAAAATGATTTTGATGGGACTAGGCCTATAACTCTAACACCAGTTTTTAGCAAAATTTACGAGAGTTTCGTATCCGCGTGGTTGAAAGCAGAGATAATGTCGCAGATCGACCCGAGACAATTCGGGAACCGTCCTAAAACTTCTACCAGTCATTACTTAATTAGTCTAATTGATTTTATTTTAAAAAATTTGGACGACCCTAATAAGTGGATTAACTTAATAACCATAGATTTTAGAAAAGGTTTTGATCTCATTAATCATACAATTTTGACTAAGAGACTTATCGAAAAGTTCAAGGTCAGTCCTTTTATTGTAAATATTTTAGTTGGATTTTTGAAGAATAGAAAACAAACAACGAAGTACAAAAACGTGTTCTCTAAACTATCGGATATTTTCTGTGGTGTTCCGCAGGGAACTTTACTTGGACCTATCCTGTTCCTTGTCATGATGAATGACATAGCGCAAGAGCACCCGGATCGCTGGAAATTTGTGGATGATTTAAGCTTAACCGAAGTATGCTACAGAAATATTAAAAGCAAAGCTGCAGGCATAATAGAAGACATTAAAGATGAAGCCAGGTTGTTGGACATGCAAGTAAACGAAGATAAAAGTGCAATTTTAACCTTTTCCTTCCTCAAAACTAGCATTTCCTTTGAAGAAATACTGCCATCTGGTTTACAGGTACAGAAGCTAAAGCTCCTTGGTGTAACTATCACGTCTGACCTTAAATGGGAGGACAACAACATACGTAATGCTAAAGCGTGCAAACGCTGGTCTACAGCTGTTAAAACTTCTGGCTAAGTTCCAAGTACCTAATTCCCATCTTGTCCGAATTTACGTTTCTTTCATTCGATCCACTTTGGAATACGCGGCTGCTGTTTGGCACTTTGCCCTTACTGCCGAACAGTCACAACAAATAGAAAGAATACAGAAACGTGCACTCCTAATAATAAGTCGTGAGCCCAAAGTTCCCTATTCTGCTCTCTTAAAAAAGTTTAAGATGGAAACCCTTGAGAGTCGGAGACTGCGGCTGAGCTTAGCGGTTGGTCATAAGCTCCTCCACCATCCTGTTCTATTCGATATCCTTCCCCCTCCTTATGAAAACACAAGAAACCGACAGGAGAAGGTCGCAAGTTCAAAGGTTCCAAAGTTGTCCCCCGTACCTGCAACACATACGCGGTACCAAAAAAGCTTCGTTCCGAGTTTCACCAAAATTTATAATGATGGTGGTAGCTGTCTGTGATATTATCCCAACGTCCGTGTTCTGTTTTTGGTTTTTATTTATATACTATAATAGGTCTGTGATGACGAATTGATGATTAACTGTATAGACTATAAAATGTGCATTATACTTGACGTAATACCCAAATTTGGCATTGCCATGATAGTGGTTTTTTGAAATAAATTCGTTACTTACTTACGTTACTTACGTTACGCGGACCTTCCAGACAAGACCTTGGAACGCTCGACTACGATACGAAATAAAAATTATTTACTAGACAAAAGGTAAATTGTTGTGGCTTCAAGCCCCATGTAGTATTTTCTTTGTCATTTCCAACCAAGGTAAAAACAGGTATGACATCTGGTTATTGATATTGAATATTGCCGGTAGATGGTGTGGTTGTTTTAGTGATTGTGATTGGGTGATGCATATATATATATCCGTCGTCAGCATCATCCCGTCGTTTAGGGAAGTTAGCCATAATTACTTTAACTGGAGATTGTTACCTGATTTATATTCTTTTGAGAAGTACAACATTTTGGTTTATTTGAGAGAGCAGAGAACGGTGCGTTTGAGCCATCGACTACTTAGGACATCCGTCCCCACCCCCTCGTTTTGTTGATTGATTTTGAGGGTGGGACGAAAGGTCAGGCCCGCAAGTCTTCAGAGGATTGCCACGCTATCCACAAGGCCCCCGTGACCCTATTCAAGACCTAGCCTTTACCACCACCCGAAACCACATCATAAATCAATCAATATTTTATTTCTGCCAAAGATAGCGAGTAAAAAGAAATTAATACACTGACAAATTTCGGCGAAAACACTATAACTCATGAGCTGCCAAAAGATAGCCTAACTACACTGCCGTAAATACTTAAAACTTATCTACAATTTAATTACAGTTTAATTATAACTGACAAACTAAAAAAAAAAAAAAAAAAAAAAAAAAAAAAAAAAAAAAAATCATTCGCGAAATCTGAAAACTTTGATACAACCCGTTGAAGTTTTTTATTCATTATCATAAGCGGATCTTTAAGATTATAGTATTCCATCATTTGCGCGTTAGAAAAATAACGAGAAAATCAGCATAAAAACTTTCCAAATTTAAAAAATGACGTTTTCATATGCGTTAAATTACTAAGGGTAAAATACAGTAAAATAGGAGAAGTAATTAAAATTTGAGGTAAAACAGCTGTATTAAAAATTCGCGACAAAGATTTCCTTGTCAAAAGCTCTCGGAGAGAAACGAGAGCACCAAAAGAGCAAGAAATTCGTGCATCTACAGCCTTTACAATAAAAGCACGAGCTGAAGAAAGCGTCGTCCCGTAAATAAGACCAGGATACTTAATAAAATCAGTAGCCATAACTCTATGCTGACCAATACAAATATTTCAAGCTGGTTTTCACATGGCTTAGAACCAAAAATAATAAACTGACATTTTTCAGGTTTTAACCGAAGGCCATGCTTATTTAAAAAAAATAAAATCAAATCAACATTACGTTGTAGATAAAAACGAGACCGACTTAAAAGGAGGATGTCATCCGCGTAAGCGATCCAAGAAACAAAAATACCAGAAGCATCAACAAATGAAGTCTTGAGTTGATCCAAACACAAAGCTAGTGTTATATTGAAAATAAAAGGGGAAAGCACACTACCTTGCCGGACACCTCGTTTAACAACAACATCATAACCAGAAAAAGATCCAAAGATCTTTGAAGAGAAAAAGAGAAAAAAATAATAAGTGTAATCAAAACCAAGATGGGACCAGGTTAAACTGACAGAAAGATACACCCCGGGTCAGACCAAATTGCCCAGCCTATAATAACTTAACCTGCATGAAAATACCTGAGGTAACCTGAACCACGACAGAGCCCAAGAACTACACCGTCAAACTGACCCAGAGCAAACTAACACTAGGGAGTAGCACCAAGACTTATGCTTTCCATGCTTTGCAAGCGGGCCATACTCGTAGAGCCGCCCACTACTCTTGCAGCACTACTCTTGTTGCTATGTTCAGGATATGAAGTTATCAAAGCCCTAGTGTTATTTGCTTTGATCTGACCAGCGTTGCAGCAGAGCAAAATAACACTAAGGAGTAGCGCCAAGACTTGACAAAACTGACACACACTCGAACAGCAACGATACTATCACCACTAGCGATAGAGAACATCCCTACTGAAACTCATTCAGTCGTTCACCAGCGCTGGCTCCGATAACTTAATATTCCGAACATTGCACAAAAATTAGACCGCCTTCATTGTTTCCTTGGTGTGTGCAGACGGCACCTTTGCTTTACTAGAGATTTCTAAGCTCGCAAGTTGGTCTCGCTTTAAATGCCACAAGCGCAGTGGGCGCCGCTACGTGTATGGTCCGTTTGCAAAGCATGGAGAGCATAGGTCTTGGCACTACTCTCTACCCGATAAAAAATTTATCTCAAAATAGTACTACGAAGTAGTACGAAAAAGTAGCATGCAGTAATATCTGATGCTACTACATGCTTCTACTTCAAGGCTACCGTGTTGCTGCCTACTACTATATGCTACTATTAGCAATACTGGATGCTACTATGGCAGGACAGGATGCTACCGCATACAACTACATAAGATTGGACCAGTCTGAGGCACATTAAATGATAGTATTCTTTGCTATTACATAGTATTACATGCAACTTTTCGTACTACTACCATACTACTACGCAGGCTACAAATTTTTCATCGAGGTTTGGCTTGGCCGTGTGTCTCTTATAAGTCTTGGCGAAATTAGATTCAAGGTCCATGGTCGTTTGTCAAGGAGATCCACAGTTTTCCCAGGGTACGTGCTTGACAAGCGTCACAAATAGTGAGAACACGCAGACCTAATGGATGACTTCAACTAACCTGATCACGATGATCATTTTTCAGGGCATTCGCAGCCTTTTCCCGAAGGTCCTTGCATTCTTCGCAAATGGCGGAAATCTCGCTGTGCAATAGGTTGATGGTATGCGCCATTTTTGCCAGGCTTCGCTCCGCTTCGGTTATCAAAGGTCTGTTCCCTGAAGCAAGCGGACTTCGTACACTTGTCAGACCCTGAGCTGGCTTTTGTCGAACAGGCGTATGAATGTCTGTAAGGCAGAGTGTGAGAACGGCAAAAGTGTCGCTGATACACGTTCTAGTCTTATCTGAAACCTGCTCTTGATCTTTCTAAACTGTCGGGTTTTTGCTGCATAAAATCAACCCTTCGGAAATTTTAGCCGACAGGTATACGCTATGAGAAATGCAACTTGGTTCATCCTGCACAGAGCAACTAGCTTTAAAAATGTATCGAACGGAAAGGGCAATCCTGGCATTTTCACGGATTCCCTTTCCAAAAAGCAAAGGGAGTATCCACCGAGCACCAGAGCTTAGATTAGATCGTATTACATTTTATTTTACACAGGTATACAAAACATTTTGCAGCACCTACTAAGAAAGCCCCAAAGGGCTTGTTGGTGCTGGTGGCAGTCTTTCCCATTCTATATCTTCTGGTAACGCTATTTTTACATTATTGTACATGCCGTTCGTACACGGTTCATACATATAGAACAAACAGTCAGCTTACAAAACACTCATGCATCATTACTATTCTTTTGCCAGGAAAAATCTCTTCGCAGCAGCCTTGAAGGATGACAGATGACTCGAATTTCTAATTTCTACTGGAATTATATCCCATACAGAGGGGGCAAAATTTCTAATTACGAAAGAAGATCTAGCCGTATTTCTGAATGGGTGTACCAGATTTGATGCCCCTCTGGTATCATGACTATGGAGATCATTATTAATGGAGAAAAAATTTCGAAAAACTAAAGGAAAGTCGTTCCGCCTTCAAAACCGCTTTCCACACACGCGGTGGATTCACTTTCCACGCCACTTTTCAACGCTAGAAGAGCATAAAAACTCTCTGGAAAGCGAAGCAAGTTTTAACAGAAGTCGCAAAAACAGCCGGCACATACACCAGAGGAGCTTTTCAGATCGCCAGAATCGCCCTTAAGTCTGGCTAAGCACGTAAAGATATTCAGAAAACACACAATGGATAGACTACTCGACGAATGATGCTGCTGTTGAAACTTCTACACTGTACAAAGTTTCTCCGAGTAAGGATTAAAGTTCTCTACTGGGATAAAATTATTCCAAATTAGAGATAATCTTATCTTAGTAGAGACAAGATTAATCCCAGTAGCAAATACTGCAAGAATTTGTTTTACAGTGTAAGACTTTCCTTCCAATAGGAAACACAGTCAACCGGCGGCTTATGTTCGACGCTTAATTGAAGGAGAGAAAACATAGATTTTGTTCATATTCTCAGACACTTCTTTTATTTTGTTTTGTTTTTCTTTGTCTACTTATTTCATCTTTCTTTACAGTTATGCGCTATGGTGGGTGATAAATCAGTAAAAATAACATTTGCCCGCTCCGTTTAGCATAGTCACAAGTGTATCAGCTAGACTCGAAAATAAAAATAGTTATTCAAGACTTTACCACCACTAGGTCCCCGGCAAGTCAGGCATTTGACGACATATTCTCCTTCTTCTTTGACTAGAGATAAGTCCGGATTTTTCGTGAGCTGGCCCAGAACAAGCACCGCTTCGCGCTCAGTGCTAATTAGTTCGGGATGCTCTTTGTAGAACGCCTCGGCGGTAAAGACTGACAGGCCCGCTTTTCCTTCAAACAGCTTGGCGACTTCCTTCGCCTTTTTCTATAAATACAGACACAAAGTAAAGTCCTACTCAAGAGCGTGTTCCTTCCTACTTACCGTAGTTAGTACGCATGACGCCACGAATTCTGGCTTTTTGCCGTCAAGGCTGGAACGATTTTTCTATTTTCCAGCAGGATCTCACGCCACGGGCGAATCCGACCAATTACGTTACAGAGATGCGTAGTTACTACGCTTACTACGGTCACGAGCATGGTAAGCAAATAGTAACTATTAGTTACTATTCCGACAAGGTTGGAACGGTCAGCGTAGTAGCTTTTCGTGAGGATGGAACGGAAATAGTAACTAATAGTAACTATTGTTAGAACGTTGGAACACGCTCCAAGATAACCAGTTTATTTTCAAACGGATTACGTATTTGAACGCTTTTCTATATTGTGACAGTATTCCCCTAAATACCTATGAAGAAAATGATCGTTATGGAATGTTAGGACGGTCCAAGGCCCCCAGCTAGGGTCATTCCCCATTTCACTAGTTAGGCTACCCGTTCACTACTAGAGCAGATAGTGGAAAATAAAAAAAATCTCCTAGCAGAATCCAAATAACTCAGGGTATTCAGCTAAATGACACAAAAATAGGTTTGCTGTTCAGTTAAACTTTAAAAGATTCAGATCGTGCGCAGTAGACGTCAGTAGTGTCATTCGCCAGAAGAGAGGCAAAACTAAACTTGCATTTTTGTTGCTATTCATTTCGTCAGGCGTTTGTGCTCAACCATTGTCATACTTTCGACGAGATAGTGAGGAAATCTCGAGTATCGCTTGTTTTGAGGCTACGGCAGTCGAAGAATGGCCTTGTGGCGATGCTGTTCTACTGCCTTCCTATCTGGCGACATCTATTAAGTGATAATTAGTTAGTGTTTTTGTATTTGTAGTATAATATATGGCCAAAGCTGAACTAAAGTTGAATAAATAAATAAATAAATACAAAATTTCATGCCATCTCATGGGCTTATTCATTTGTACAAATCAGGCACGTAATTAAATACTTGAATACTTGAAAGGTAATTTGGGTTCTTGACGGCAACTAGCTAAAATAATAAACCAGGGAAACAACAACAATACCATGGTTCAACATCAGTCCCAGCTACAAACCAAATTACAAAGAAGAAATTCCAATGATAATATTGGAAAGGCAACTTGGGTTTTAGATGGCAGCTAACTAAAATAACTAAACAGTAAAACAAAAAAAATACCGTGGTTCAACATCAATCCCAGCTACCCAAATTACAAAAGAAAAAATTCCAAGAAAAATATAGGTACAAAAGTACACACCTCGATCGCAGCCAGAGCTACAAACTCCGTGCTATCTTCAAGAGCCTGAGTATCGCTGTAACCCAGTGCCCATTTGGCAGAGGTGAAACCGAGTTTAAGCGGGCTTACGACAAGAGCAGAGATGAATCTTCTCGTCATGGAGGAAGTGACAACCTCATTTTTTCCATCTACATCTTCCATTACTTCTGAGACTCTTTTGATGATCCTTTCTCTGAAAAAAAAAAAAAAATGGTAGATTGTACTCTACCCTACTGTCAGTAGTGACAATGTAGTTGTCTGTCGTTAAGGCGGAAATGAATCAAGGCTGAGACGGCTACAATAAATTTAAGGCGAAGATTCGATTTAATACTAGCATTACGCATGGAGCCTACGCGTCACTTGTTCAGTCGCAAGTCAATATTTCTAAAAAGCTCATTGCAAAGCTTTACAACGCAGTGGCACTGCCTCATTTACTGTTTGTGGCTCCATTCTGGGATCTTTCAAACGCCACGGATAAGAAAGAGTTCAGAAAAATGTTCTTCAAATTTGCTAAATTTCTCCTTCAAATTCCCAGTTGGCCCGCAACCGGTACTTGATCCAGAAGTACTCTGTCGCAGAATCTATACTAAGTGTTGACAAGGATGTTGTACCCCCCTGGATGGGTATTCTTTTTTGATAAGATTTGTTTGAGCCTGTATCTACGTTAATGTTGTTTTGTTTTTGTTGTCGTCGTTTTTTCTTTTTTTCACATACTCCATCTTTTTCCTCCTTTATGCTGTTGATGGGCAACAAAATATTTCATTCATTACTTAAGTTTTTCCCCGTTAAAGGTGATCAATTCAGCAAAAACGAAAACTAATTTTTAGCACTTTTAAAAACTAGCACTTTTCAATCATGGTGACGAGTAGCCTCCGGAGATAAAAAGTTACCTGCGGTTTAAATGTTCAAACTGGTACTCGAATCGCGATTGTCAGAACGCGGAAGCAAAAATCACACCATGAAAAAATCAATCCAGCAAAGCTGTGCTGGGCTTAGAGTCGGGAATATTTGATGATTTTATTCCTGGGAACCCGTCTTCTCCTTGATAGACGACAAGGCATCTTGGCTCTGACGCTGAGACTGGGACATCTTGCAACGAACATACAGGAACTATATCGACAGACTTCCAGTACACTACATCGGATTTCATCTTTCCCCTATAGAAGTATCCATCCACTTTGAGCGTGTTCCACCCTTGTAACAATAGTTACTATTAGTTACTATTTCCGTTCCATCCTCACGAAAAGTTACTACGCTGACCGTTCCAACCTTGTCGGAATAGTAACTAATAGTTACTATTTGCTTACCATGCTCGGGAGCGTGGTAAGCGTAGTAACTACGCATCTCTGGAACGTGATTGGTCGGATTCGCCCCTGGCGTGAGATCCTGCTGGAAAATAGAAAAATCGTTCCAGGCTTGACGGCAAAAAGCCAGAATTCGTGACGTCACGCGTAGTAACTACGGTAAGTAGGATGGAACACGCTCTTTGAGAAGATGTGCGTAATTCTGACCTAGAACATAATGAAGATCCATATTTCGTGACACCTTCGTCTGAGAGAAGTTGGTACTGTTGGTTTAGAAGCACCACTTAAAAAGTTGGGTTTTCCTTAAAACTTTTTTACTAATCCTTTCGTCCGCTATAGAAAATATAGCCTATTGGCAAACATGGCAGACTTCCAAAAAGATATCGAACAAAGGATGAAATAAAAATTGGCAAGCTAAGAAAACAAAATTTTGTAAAAGCAAAAATACTATGCATTTTAGTTCTTTCTTTGAATGCCGTAGCCAAAAGTCACAAGTTTCATTACACTGGAGAATTATTCTCTTCTTTTAAGGACCGTCACGTTTTTGCCATCTCGCTGTTTTTCCATGGTGTGGTCTTTGCTAAAGCGGTTTCGACAGTCGCTGTTTTTGCTTCAAGGGTTCTAACCCACCACGAACCATGAGCAAGCTTCAGCCAGCAGTTCAAAGCGACCAAAGTTCGGCTCGCAAGCAGGATATTTTTCCCAACCAACCTAACAGCAACTCAAAGCAAGCAAAAAGACTGAAAACAATCAACAACAAAATGCAGCAGACCAAGGGACACACACGCTATACAACAACAAAAGAAGACACCACAGACACTTAGGTCATTCCCGGTACTATGAGCGTATTCCACCCTACTTACCGTAGTTACTACGCACGACGTCACGAATTCTGGCTTTTTGCCGTCAAGGGTGGAACGATTTTTCTATTTTCCAACAAATGTCATGGTACGGACGAATCCGACCAATCACGTTACAGAGATGCGTATTATTGATATTGTACGATATTATTGTACACTAATCATGCGGCGGATGGAGGCAAACTACATTTTACAGGGCGACCAGACATTTGCTTATTCCAAAGAAAGCCAAACACAAACCTTTCCATCCGTTCAACGGTATATGGGAGAATTGCAGGTACTCTCCCTTTCCGACTGAATGCATTCTTCACATCCGCAACAGAGAAAACGGTGACTTTACAAGTTAATGTCCAGTGTACCACAGCATCTGACCAAAATTTGAACTTATGCTCTAAGTCCTGGAATCAACCAAACAAATTAATCGGGTTCTTGCCTTGTTCGTGCTAGGCTTCAAACCTCTAAAACCAGACTAATTCAGCCTAGACTAATAGTAGGAAGGCTACCAGTACTGTAAATGAGCAAGGTACGGCCTTGGCCGGACCAGCTTCATTCCTGCTTAACGCTAGCCTGCGGATTATGGAACACACAATATCCATGCTAGCCACCGCAAAAAACGTGGGAGGCACGACCCCTGTTCTTATTTTATTCTTCTTCTTCCTTAACTTCTTGCGTATTTATCCTAGATTTTTTTGACAAAATTTTATTTCTTTAGCCAGTATTTGTCAACCTTAATTTCATTGCATCGGAGCATAGTTCCTGATTTTTTTCTATACCGTATATAAATTTTCATAGTGGACTTTCGGAAGTTTTAACAGTCTGCTGAATATCACCACCGACCCACTGTCATCATAAACAAAAACTCAAGTGGCCGGGCCACATTCAGTCACACCAGCAAGTAATTTGGTTCGTTAATTTGGTTATTACCCACTGTTTACGTTTCATCCTGGTCATACACGGAATAAAGAAATTCAAGAAATATTACCACCATCATCACTCATGGAAAAACAAAACTAACCAAAGTCAGTGACTCTGGTTGGTTCAAAGACACGCTAAAAATGGCGGAGATAGATTTTCCATCTCTTCTGTTTTTATATTGTCAGCGTCTTTTCTTCCCAATTTCGACCGTAAAATGGTCTAATTACGGCGTTATTGCCAAGTGTGACTATAGTCTGGACCTGGCATTTCGGAAGATCTGGACGTGCTTAGCTCACTGTTGCTGTTGTTCGGTGAAAGGTAAACAAAAAGAGCTGAGCTTTGCTTTCGACGGGTGTGACTAATTTGTAATGATTTCTATGCCCACTGACGCCTGATAAATAAACAGAAGGCAAATATTCACTGCAACATACCCCACCCCACTTTCCATTCTACCTGGCTTATAAAAAAAAAAAAACGTGATTTTCGAGGTTTTCTTGATCAGCTAGTTATCCCTCTAAGATGATATGTGAGGGATAAATGCAATTTCGGATATTTCGGTTGCACTTCCGACAAGCCTTCCTCATAGAAAAACCCCGAAAATTTTGTTTTCTATTTTTGTTTCCAATGAATGGTCAGCTTGGCTTCAAACCTTTTATTCTACTTAGCTTTTGCTATGCAAGTAGTAACTGAGATGTCATATTCCTTATTTACTTTTGTTCCGTATGAAAGGTTATCTACGGATAAGTTGACGATTACTTCACAATTTTTGCTCCTTTTTAGGAATCTTTCTTTCCGATTCCTATTTATATTTTGTTGCCCCCATGACTCGATCAATTTGGTTGTTTGACAGTGGCGATTACTCAACCAATCTTGTCGAATCTCTTCCAGCAAAGTTTCATCGTCCTAGCACATCTGGAAGTACCTTGACTCGCGATCAGTCTAATCTCCAGTCTAAGCGGGTTACGTATTCCCCCCCCCCCCCAATAGTTCTCGGGTCCGGTCCGGATATAAAAAAGAGCACCAGAGACATGTCCTATGTTCAAGTATACAATTTTACTGGAATCCGATCACTCGTTCCAAAGTTATGCATGACTCAATATTTCGGATTCCCCCTCCTCCACTCCCCCACGACTATCGGATCGTGACATTTTTTATTTCCGAGTCAGTTTTATCGGGTCCCTGATATGCCTGCCAAGTTTCGTAGTCAAAATCCCCAAGACCGCCATTACAGAATTCCGGTAAACTCCCCTCCATCCCAACCCACCCCCCCCAAGTGTCCGGATCCAGTCCAATTGTGTAAACGATTTATCTTGAGCAGATGCTAGTTTTTCCCAGCAATTTTCACTCCGATCCCTCTATTCTAACGGTTTCTTGAGATTTCCAGTCTTCTCCCCCTCCCAAATCCCCAATAGCTGTCGAATCCAGTCCGGACTCGGGACATCAGAGACATATCATCTATTCAGTTATTAAGTTTCATTCCAACCCGATCACCCGTTCAAAAGTTACACACTACTCAATTTTCCGGATTCCCCGCCCTCCACTCCCCCCCCCCCCCAGATGGTCAGATGGTGAAACTGATCATTTCCAAGTTAGTTTGGTCGGGTCCCTGATGTGCCTGCCAAGTTTCATCGTCCTAGTACATCTGGAAGTACACTAATTCGAAAAAGTGTGACAGACTGCCCTCAATTTTCCAGATTCTCCTGCCCTCCAGTCCCCCCCCCCCCCCCCCCGTGTTCGGATCGGGAAACTGATTATTTCCAGGTTGGTTTGGTCGGGTCCCGGATAGGCCTGCCAAGTTTCATTGTCCTGCACATCTGGAAGTACCCTAACTCGAAAAAGTGTGACAGACAAATGGACGGACGGACTGGTACACGGAGAGAACTGCGATCGGTATATGGCACTTGACCCAGAGGCTCTAAGTTCCATAAAAACAAAGAAATCAGATTCTGTACTTTTTGCGTCTACTCCTCCATCCCTCAGTGACATTAGTTTTAATCTATTTTTACCCACTTTTAACTATTCAAGTCACCTGACTTTTGAAAATAACCCATACTTTATTTACTTCTCTTCCCCCCTGATATTTGGAAATTAATGTTATCATTTAAATGATTTTAAATCGTTTTTTAACAATATTTTCTTTAGACGCAACTAAATCTAAACTGTTAAAAATGGTCAGCACTTGGAATAAAACAAGAGCTGTAAGCTCATATAGCACTTGCATGGGTTAAGATGTACTGTTTGATCAAAAGTAAGTTTCGACATTGCGGTTAAGATGCGCATTCTAAGGGGAGCTAGCCGGAGACAATCCGGTTCTGTAAATGATTTATCCAGAGCATCCGTTTTTATTCCCACAAAGTTCGATCCCGGTCACACCAGTCTAAGCGGGTCACGTATTCCTCCCCCCCCAATAGTTGTCGGATCCGGTCCGGATATGAAAACAGATCCCCAGAGAAATGTCCTCTGTCCAATTATTAATTTCACTCGAATCCGATCACCCGTTCCAAAGTTACGCATGACCCAGTATTCCGGATTCCCCTCCCTCCACGATTATCAGATCGATGAAATCTTTATTATCAAGTCAGTTTGATCGGGTCCCTGATATAACTGCCAAGTTTCGTCACAAAAAAAAATCCCCAAAACCGCCATCACCGCAATTCCGGGAAACCCCCTTCACCCCCCCCCCCCTAAGTGTCCGGATCCAGTATAATTGTCTAAACGATTTATCTAGAGCAGATGCTTGTTCTTCTCAGCAAGTTTCACTCCGATCCGTCGATTCTAACTGTTTCTTGAAATTTCCTGTCCCCCCCCCCCCCCCCCAACTCCAACCCAGCTATCGAATCCGGTCAAGACTTTAAACAGGACATCAGAGATATATAATATATTCAATTTTTAAGTTTCATTCCAATCCGATCACCCGTTCGAAAGACACACACTACTCAATTTTCCGGATTCCCCCGCCCTCCCCCCCCCCCCCGAGATAGTCCCTTACCTAAATTCAGAAACAAAAAATCTTATAAAGAAGAGATTAAAACTTTTTAGACAAGGTAAGCGTGAAGAAGCCAACAAGCTGAGAAATGAAATAAAGAAAAAAATTAAGAAAGCCCAAGCTGATTTTTATTCGAAAGAAGTTGATCATCTTTTAGCTTCTAAGCTGGCGAAGTTCTTCCAAGAAATAAAAAAGCTGGCTGGTAAAAATCCTTCACCAGTTGATTTTAAGAAAGACGAAGTGCCTGTCAAAACAGCCAATGATTTAAATGCCCATTTTGCCGCGATTGTTCAGTCTTACCCACCACTTTCTCCGAAGACCCCTTCTGTTAATGAGCCCTTTATATCCCAAGTACATAGTATACCTCCTCAAGACCTTCCCGGTATCAATACCCCTGAAATAATGATATCCCCTGTGAAACTTAAGCTGTCGAAGCTAAAAAGAACTGCAGTTACACCTTTCGATATCCCAGTGACGTTAATTAAGGCTTTTGCAGCTGAATTGGCCCTTCCGCTGACCAACATTTATAACAAAATATCACGTAGTGGCCAGTACCCTAAAAAGTGGAAAGTGGGGTTTATTACACCAATACCAAAGAAGGGTGGTGCTAATGATTTTACTGGGGTAAGGCCAATTTCTGTGACTTCAGTTTTTAGTCGCGTGTATGAAGGTTTTGTAGCTGCACGGCTGAAAAAATATTTAGCATCAGTCATTGATCAGCATCAATATGGAAACGTCCCAAAGGCTTCTACAACACATTATTTAGTAAGTCTTATAGATTTTATCCTGAAGAATCTGGACACCCCAGATAATAGCTATTGATTTTAAGAAGGCTTTTGATCTTGTAGACCACCAAATACTGTTAAATAAGTTAATTGAGAATAATGTACCTGAATTTATTGTAAATATTGTACGAGGATTTTTAACTGATAGATTACAAATTGTAAAGTATAAACAGTGCATGTCAGACGCGCTTCCAGTTTTTTGTGGGGTGCCCCAGGGAACTGTCCTTGGTCCTCTGTGTTTTCTTATTATGATAAATGATGTTGCTCAGGATATTGATGAGCGATGGAAATTCGTAGACGATTTATCACTGGTAGAAGTTGTGGGAAAGAATTTAAAAAGTCAATCTTTGGGCATAATTCAGGATATTGCTACAGAAGCTTCTCGGTCGAATATGGTAGTGAACAGTGACAAATCTACAATACGAAAAATCTCATTTCTTAAAACTCTCCCACAGTTCCACCCTCCCATTCCTGATAACCTTGCTTCTGAACAAATTACACTCCTTGCCGTTATCATATCTTTTGATATGTCTTGGGAGGAAAATACCAAAGCTAACTCTTCCATGAGTATGTTAAAAATCCTAAGGAAATTCAAAGTCCCTAAAGAAAGAATGAAAGCTTTGTATTGTGTGTTTGTGCGTTCACTACTTGAATATGCTTGTCCAGCATGGCATTATGGACTTTCAAAGAGTGACTCCGATAAGTTGGAAAGAATCCAAAAACGTGCTGTTCAAATTATAATTGGTGGCCATAAAATGCCGTACTCGTATCTCCTAAAGGAGTGTAAGCTGGAGCCCCTTTCTGTTCGTAGAGGAAAGCTGTGCCAACGTTTCGGAACAAATCTATTATCCCACCCTGTCTACCAAAATATGCTTCCTCCACCTTTTAAACCGGAAAGAAACAGACCTCCAAGAGAAGCAGCTATGAAAGTACCAAAACTCACTCCTGTCGCTTGTAAAACTGAAAGGTACCGTAATAGTTTTGTGCCTCAGTTTACTTTGTATCATAACAACTTACTTGATTTAGTGTTTTTATTGTATGACAATTGTATATATGTTTTAGTTGTAGGTTAACGACAAGTGCCAATCAATTTGCTCGCGCATGAAATGTTGTGCCGCATTTATTTTGAAATAAATAAATAAAAATATGCCTGCCAAGTTTCATGGTGCTAGCACATTTGGAAGTACCTTAACTTGAAAAGTGTGACATATTGCCCTCAATTTTCAAGTTCTCACCGCCATCCACTCCCCGCATATGGTCGGATCCCCGCATATGGTCGGATTATTTTCATTACATATACAGATTTCCATCGTTGGGTTGTAGGGTCATAAGATGCGTTTTATAGCACATTTTCGCATTCTCTGGTGTTTGCTCCCTGATCTTTTAACTTATTTTTGGGTGTCTGGTAAGTGCTCACCAGTGCGGACTAACGAGAACCTGCTCGGGAGGCAGGTTCTAGTGATGTAAACAGTGAGACCAAATATATAAATACGACAAGAACTGAACATCGGTGAGGAAAAACTGGAGACAGCCCGCAGTGCAACAAACTAAGCTATAATATAGTCAGGAGTCTCCCTGGGAACTCACTTTCTCAGTAGAGGCATATTATGAGATGTGAACGGAGCAGTTATTGCTAAGTGTTTGCTAACCTGCAAAATGATTGTAACCTAAAAACACCCATTTAGCTGACTTTATTATATGCCAACTTTGATCATATCAATTGAATGAAATTTAACCATCTAAAGTTAATGCACTGAATTGTTTACAAACTGGCACCTACCCAGCACATACCAGTTGAAATTAAACACACTTTGTCTTTCGTCAATAGATGGGCACAAACTTTATTGATTTTTTTGTCTCTCACCAATAGGTATCATTCAAAATTGCCTGCTGACAACTATATCATGCAGCTAGTTCATTTGGGTTTTGAAGCTAGCTATTTTGGTGTAAACTTTACCTCAGCCTGTTATGCGAGGCCCATGACATTTTTGTGATGTAATGAACGAAGTAGGTATATTAAATTAATACTGCATATTGTATCTATATATCAAGAGGCGAGAAGCCAGCAAGGCACCGGATGCGTCTACATTTATAAAGCACCTTAGGGACAATCAGTTCCATTAGTAAATAAAAAACAAAGACTTCTTTTGTGACATCACAGGTCTAACATAATAGGCTAGTGTAGGCTATAGTTTCACCACTGTTTTCTCTTTCTATTTGACTTGGTTTGACTGTAGTCTACTTCTAGACTGTTCTACACAGCTTTTACAGTGTAGACCATGAACAAAAACAAAACTATGGCATGAAAAGTTGTAAGGGTCCCAGAGGTGTACCTCTTATGCTGTACCTCTAATGTAGGCTTAGCCGCTTAGGGCACCCTAGGCTAGGATCTACTTTATTGTTTATTATAGGGCACTGTCTAGGGAACCGGGAATCGTACTTTATGTCCTGCGGGCTATGGAACTGGTAGTTCTCACGGAAACCAAACCATATGAGCTGCGATTCCGGGATCTGACGTCATTAACTAACGGAAACTTGTATGTGCTGGCTCCCGTTCCAGTAGTAATTGGAAATAGCTCACGGAAACTTCATCGCACCAGCTTCTCGTCCGGTAGCCTCACTGAATTGTGTACTCAGAAGCTAGGGAGCAGGTAGTTGATACCGGAAACTGTATAAATGGAGCTTCTGTTCCGTAGTATCTACGTGGAATATAAAACTCACGGAATAGTTTGGATGAGAGCTAGGATGTCGAGCTTTTCACCGACTTAGAGAAAATAACATGGACAAAAATTCACTACCGGAACCCATATATTGAGAACTAAGGTACCGGTAGCAACTACTATTTGCTTGAAAATGACCAGCTCACAGACACAGGTGGCTATGGGCTAGGGTTCCGGTAGTGACGAAAATAAAAAAAAATTCAACTCACAGACCCATGTCAGTGTAGACTAGGAAACCGGAAGTGAATATTTTTGACTCACGGAACCCAGCTCCTGCGGGCTAGGGTTCCGGTAGTGCCAAAAATTAAAATTACAAACTCACAGACGCGTGTTAATATAGACTTTGAGTCTGGTACAGCTCACTGAATCCAGTTCAAAATCTTATTTTGTTTGCCCTACTGGAACCCCAGCCTGCAGAAGTTGGGTTCTGTTAGTTAAAAATATTTGCTTCCGGTTTCCTAGTCTGCACTGACATGGGTATGTGAGTTTAATTTTTTTTTCTTAACTACCGGAATCCTAGCCCATAGCTATCTGTGTCTGTGAGCTGGTCATTTTCAAGCAAATAGTAGTTGCTACCGGTACCTTAGTTCTCAATATATGGGTTCTGGTAGTGAATTTTTTCCCATGTTATTTTCTCTCTTTTCTTGGCTACACTTGTCCCCCCAGAAACACTCTCAGTAGCCAGTTAGTTGGCTACACATGTCTCCCCAGAAACACTCTCAGTAGCCAGTTAGTTGGCTACACATGTCCCCCCAGAAACACTTTCAGTAGCCAGTTAGTTGGCTACACATGTCCCCCCAGAAACACTCTCAGTAGCCAACATGTCTCCCCACACATGTCCCCCTTGTTGGCAAAACTGGAAAGGTCCTCCAAAGGTAAAAGGCTAGTGACGGCATATCCATGAAAAAAAAAAAAACAGAAGCAAAAAAGCGTGAGAAGGCGCCAATTTTCTCTTTAGACTTGTTTGTATATACCCTGCAACTTTTATGTTGTCGCTTCATCGAGGCAACTCCATGTTTTTGGGGTTTTTTTTTTTATTCAGTAAAAATCAGGTACCAATTCGGTCAATTTTACGAGGTTACACTTGTCCCCCCTTAGTTGGCTACACATGTCCCCCCAGAAAGACTCTCATGTCCCTCCAGAAACACTCTCAGTAGCCAGTTAGTTGGCTACACATGTACCCCCAGAAACACTCTCAGTAGCCAACATGTCTCCCCACACATGTCCCCCTTGTTGGCAAAACTGGAAAGGTCCTCCAAAGGTAAAAGGCTAGTGACGGCATATCCATGAAAAAAAAAAAAACAGAAGCAAAAAAGCGTGAGAAGGCGCCAATTTTCTCTTTAGACTTGTTTGTATATACCCTGCAACTTTTATGTTGTCGCTTCATCGAGGCAACTCCATGTTTTTGGGTTTTTTTTTTTTTATTCAGTGAAAATCAGGTACCAATTCGGTCAATTTTACGAGGTTACACTTGTCCCCCCTTAGTTGGCTACACATGTCCCCCCAGAAAGACTCTCATGTCCCTCCAGAAACACTCTCAGTAGCCAGTTAGTTGGCTACACATGTACCCCCAGAAACACTCTCAGTAGCCAACATGTCTCCCCACACATGTCCCCCTTGTTGGCAAAACTGGAAAGGTCCTCCAAAGGTAAAAGGCTAGTGACGGCATATCCATGAAAAAAAGAAAACAGAAGCAAAAAAGCGTGAGAACGCGCCAATTTTTCTCTTTAGGCTTGTTTGTATATACCCTGCAACTTTTACGTTGTAGCTTCATCGAGGCAACTCCGTGTTTTTGGGGGGTTTTTTTTAGTCAGTAAAAATCAGGTACCAATTCGGTCAATTTTAGGAGGTTCTCCCCCCCCCAATGAAGAAAGGCTCGGGACGCCCCTGACTGTCGATCAATAAATGTAAAATAAAATCAAGACAAGTTAAGAATCATTAGGATTTGCACAGATAAACCTAGAATGCAAAGAGGTTCGGAGATACTACATGCACAGCCACTCCATCTAGCTAAGTTCAACAACAATACAAGCTGAAGAAGAAGAATATTCCAAGAAACATTTTACAGAAGCGAAGTAGCCTAAGTCGCTAATGGGACAAGTGTAGCCAACTAACTGGCTACTAAGTGTTTCTGGGGGGAAACATGCAGCCAACTAGTTGGCTAATAAGTGTTTCTGGGGGGACATGTGTAGCCAAAAGCTTGTTTGTAGGGCACACCAAGAGTAGCCAACTAACTGGCTACAAACTTTTGGTGGTGTAGTATGATCAGCTACATACATTTCTTATATATATAAACGACTAAATTTTACTTTAGCTGAATAGTGGATATCCGTCTTGAAGAGTTCACAAGTTCAGCTTATGTCAGACAGGGTTGCCAACTTCAATGATGTAGCCTATATATAATGGTGTATATATGTCAGGTATGATGTGTCATTCAGAAATCAAACAATAGGAAGCAGTATACATTTATGTAGTGAAAGTTTCAAGCATTCAAACTCTCATTTCTGATCAAAATTTTCTATAAAGCTATGATTATACAATCAAGAAAAATCTAGGAATCGTTTCCGGCTATTTTACAGGCTTATAATAGTATTAACAGTATTAAAGCCTGGATAAATTGGTCTCAAAGACAAAAGCCATATACTTCACAATGTAAAATTACGATTTTTCTACTCCTATCCATTTTTCTTGCTCAATTAGTATTACTCCCAC
The DNA here is from genome assembly GCA_023053575.1 of Branchinecta lynchi. NCBI lineage: Eukaryota > Metazoa > Arthropoda > Branchiopoda > Anostraca > Branchinectidae > Branchinecta > Branchinecta lynchi. The sequence continues at coordinate 27,029,347 of JAKZAP010000008.1, read as the reverse complement.
CTCTATTTTACAAATGTTTAGGCCTCCAGACTAGTTTCAAAGTTATACTATGACTGAAATAAACAATGAGCTATACCAGAGGATTTGCGGCGGCACTACGAGGCTCTTCAAAAAGAAGACTGATTTTTTGTTCATTATTCCAACACTCAGGCAAATATGATTCCATCTAGCTAGACACAAAAACGTTTTTAATTTTTGAAAGTTCCGCCATAAGAAATAGTTAACTCGCTAATCCACTAAAAAAGATTTAAGAATAAGATAAGACCAGGATAAGACAGACACAGACACAAATTTAATGCAGACAACAAGCATTTCGAAATGAAAGGAAATATTTTTGCTGAGAGCACTTTTTCTTAACTGTACTGCAGTCTGCAAGCATACAACAGACAGGAATTTCGAAGAAGCAGCGCAAGCGCAATCCTTCTCCTTAAAGCGAAAACTTCAAACAGTTCAGGGCATTGTCAGGGCATTGTGTAGGTGTTAATCCAATGTTTTTATTAATATTTTGTCTTTTCTCCTACAGACAGTTAACCAAAGCTACCACCATCGTTCCAACCTTTTTGCGTGTGACAGAAATGGAATTACAGTTCCGGCCCTTAGCCTGTGGTTTGGGTACAGAAATGTCCTAAGCATAAGGCCTGCCTAAGGCCTTTCTCTGCGACAGAGTTGTGGCCCACACACTTCTGAGTGTTTCTCATGGAAACACAATTGTGTGCCACACAGTCGAGCCACTAGTTGAAACTCAAGGAGCGTGTTCCACCCTTCAAACACTAGTTACTATTAGTTACTATTTCCGTTCCATCCTCACGAAAAGTTACTACGCTGACCGTTCCAACCTTGTCGGAATAGTAACTAATAGTTACTATTTGCTTACCATGCTCGGGAGCGTAGTAAGCGTAGTTACTACGCATCTCTGTAACGTGATTGGTCGGATTCGCCCCTGGCGTGAGATCCCGCTAGAAAATAGAAAAATCGTTCCAGCCTTGAAGGCAAAAAGCCAGAATTCGTGACGTCATGCGTAGTAACTAGGGTAAGTAGGATGGAACACGCTCAAGGTAATTCCCTTTTGTCTTTTCTTTTGGCGGTAATTTCAAAAATCTAAAAATAAAAATAAAATTCATCTAAAATCTCAATAAATAGAACTCCAAGCTTATTTCCTTACTGTTCTGTACAAAAAGTATCCTCAGTTTTAAGTCTACAGACTTGAAAAAGTAGTTAGCTTTATTGTTTAGACACTATTTTGCTGCTTAATTTTTGCTGACCATGGACACTCTTTTCGAGCCACAGTCGACCCACAAACTGTTTGTGGGAGCACGGAAAAACGCCTCTAGTAGAGGTTATTATCAGCAAACATCCAGCTGTTTCAATTTTCTTCTGGCATAAACATTGAGCTGGAATTTTAATTTGTATTTGTTCTTTCAACTTTCTTCAAATTTACTTCTTCTTTCATTCTGGCTAAGTCTGCTTCCAGTGAGATATTGCTGTTTAGTTAGATTGAAATAAGCAACATCTGTCAAAAGATGTAAATTTGAAAGATGAAATAGACCTACTAGGTACTACAGGAGGGGCAGTCTAGTACACTAGCCCTTTTTCAGTCATGGTGCTGAAACGTCTAGCACCATGCCAAGTGCTAGACCTTTGCACTGTACCTTGAAATTCATGCATGGTGCATGGATTTCAGCATACAGTGCACATATGGAAAAGCACAATTTCTATCATTATACACTAAATACCGGTTTTAAAACCTAAATACCAGTTTTTTCACTCACGTATGGTGCTAGACGCTTGAGCTCCGTGACTGAAAAAGGGCTAGTGTACTAGACCAGTGGGAGAACTAGGGAGGGGCGTGTGGGACAGCTGCCCCCCACAAAAAATTATGTCGGTAAATCGGCAGTGTTTGTTGTTCGCACCGACAAACGCTATTATCTCTTCTCTCTCTCGTTTTGAGTTAGTCTCTGTAGGTAAAACAGGAAACTTCCTGTTAGGAAATAGGCAGTGTTTGTTGGTTCGGCACCCTTTAGCATTCTGTTTCTGACACCGACAAAAGCTCTGTCGGTATGCCAGGAAACTTCGTGTCGGAAAATCTGCAGTGTTTTTTCGGTGCGGAGACGATGCATAGATTCGTTTTTCAGTACCGATAAGAGCTCTGACAAACACTTTCCTCATTTCGTTTCCGATACTGACGACAACTGTGTCGGTTAATAATGAAACTGTAGGGAAATCGGCATCGTCCGTCGGTGCACGTATTCCGTTTTCAGTGCTGGCAAGAGCTCTGTTAAAAACACTTTCTTAATACCGTTTCTGATACTGACATACGCTCTGTCGGTAATCAGTAAGCTTCTTGTCTGGAAATCCGATTTTTTTTTGGTTCCGAGGTTATACGGACAAAAGCCTTGTCGGAAATCAGGCCGATGACCTGATCCTGATCCTGACATCTGTTGGGAAAAGTCTTGTCGGTAAAATGGGAACTCTCTTTTTCCGTCTGTTTACATCTGGAATGGATAAAAATGTTGTTGTTATATTCAGTATTTGTGAACTATTCGTCAGTGCGAGACTTTTTAATGTGGTGACTGGAATATTCTCGTCGGTAAATCTGAATATGCACCACCAAACACTTCTTTGTTCTCTTCTGTTCCTTGACAGTAAACCAACCACAGCGGCAAACCCTTTTTCCTATAATTGTTCTTGAGTGATTTCTCTGTTCCCACCCCTTTGGGTTAATCTGGCTGTTTACCAATTCGGAATATAGTCCACTTTCTTCAATGACTGATGAGTTTCAGGTTCCCGTCAGTGATACCCCCACCAACTCGGCCCACCGAGGTTGGATAAGGTATGGATATCTGAATAACACAATTAGGTCACATGGGCGCAGTATTGCCAAGTTTATCTCAATCATTCAACCGATTTGGTCCCTAAGCGTTTGAAAAAATGTCCATGACCCACCTCTAATTCCCCCCCCCCCCCCAGCATTTGCGTCACTCGAACGGAGCATTTCCGAAAAAATTCCAATGGGCCTACTCTGGTACCCCTCAGCCCCACCTTCACCCAACGGATGGCATATCTGGTTTGGGCCTCAAATTACTTGTCTAGGTCCCATGAGTTTTGTACCTTTCAAGTTTACTTACTTACCTCGGTTTCAACTAGGCTACGAATCATACTGATAGGAATGTATCTATGTATGTATATTCTTTGTAACCCGTTACATACAAACTGAACAAGAATGGAGTAAATGGAAGAAAAAGAAATAAAGAACAAAAGAGAGAAAAGAGAATTAGTGATCAATGACAAAATATATACAGCACTACAAATAAAGGAAAACACAAACGGCGAGTTAATCAGTGGTCATCTATTGAGCACAAAGTACTGGTAACCAATAAAAAATACCTGTGAGTTTTGCCTTAACAGTTTTGCCCTAATAAGCCTTTGCAGTGCGAGAAGCACAGAGAAAAGCATACCGAAGATTAATATTTGCTCGTTTTCGTAAGCATATCAGCTCTTGACAAAGGCGTGGTATACCAACTCCGTTAATTAGCGTATTCTGCATCGATTTCAACTTGCGGCAGAACAAATCGAATTAATTTCTCACTAGCTTCAACTTTATAATTAAACTGGTAGGAAAATTTATGAGGACATCTTTCTGCACAGTTTTTTTCCAAAATAAGGAAGACTGTCCCGTCCACAACTTAAGCCCCTCTCCGCAACCCTTGAAGGACCTGGCTTGCATTAGTATTATAGGTATTGTTTGAAAAGAAAAATATGTTTAACTAGAAACATTGAAGTAATATTAATTTATCCGATATGTAAACCATTCAATTAGCTTCAATCTAGCATGTTCGCCATATTTGTTGGTTCCTTTTTAAGATTTTATTCAAACAATGTTTCAAAGTCAGCTTGGGCTCAAAGAATATTTACCTTTTTAAGCCAGATACATTATTATGACGGAAAGATTTCTCTGCAAATTTGAAATCTTGTCTGAGGTTGGATAGCCCTCCTCAGTCTAGTACAGTGGCGAAACTAGCCCATTTTCGTGCCCTTCTTGGCAAGGGTCCTCGTCAGGTGTCGAACTTCAGGGACAACGTTGCGGAACGAACGAACCTGTAATGAATAAGTGAAGCTGACTAAAAGTTTGCTGCTTGGGCAAATTACTTTTAAATATCATTGTAGGGAAAAAACTAGTGCTGAGATTTAATTTTTGACACGGCTGCTATTTTGCTGCTCGATTGGGGTAATGGCAGGAATGATTTTTTTTGTTCGCATTTTGATGGATAGTAGCGTAATTGCCCAATTTTCTGGATAGTAGCCTAACTGCTGCCACGGCTTCGCTGACATGGTGGGCCTACTGTTCTTGCGTTGTTACTTATTCTTTTCTTTAGCCTTGACATTCTTGAGTCAATTTAGTTCGTCACCGTCCACCCCAAAGACTCGGAACCAACCCTGTCCGGAAGGTTCTGCTGTTTTCGTTTGAAAACTTCCATCCATGTAATCCCTAAGCACTTGGGTTCCAAGGTGGGGGGGGGGGCCTTTCGGCTTCCTTTGGCTGTGTGTGATGGTTGGTCTTGTAGGCCTGTAAGATCAGTTGTTGTTTTGCTGGTTGCATACTAGCCTACTTTTGCTTCAGTTCTAACTGTTATTGGTCTTGTGTAAGGCCAGTTTTGTGTGTGTTTTATTTCGTTTTTGACTATACATTACATTACCTTTGATGTAGTTACAACTTCGAAAGATTCACACTCCAAGACGTCAGTTTCAAGTGCCATTGTCACCCGAAGGAAATAACTACCAGTAGAACCTATGTGTAGGTCAGGCCAATATAGATGTTTTGACAAAAAAAAAAAAAAAAGTAAAAAGTAGCATGTAACATTACCTATGTTTCCTGCTTCCCCTTTTTGGATGAACAGTTCGGCTGAATCCGTCAAGAATTACGATACTACACTGTTAACAAAATTTTGAAGTGTTTGCTACCATACTGGGATTAATTTTGTGTCTCAAAATATAATCTTATCTCTAATTGGGAATAATCTGCAAATACTGCATTTAACTTCAATCTTTACTCGGAGAAACTTTTTACAGTGCATAGGAAGGACAAGGACTTGAATTTTATAAGGACACTGGCTGCGAGCCTTCCCTGACACCCGAAGTAGTTTTACAGTCGAGTTCCATCCCCGTCAGTCTTGGGTCCATTCCTGTGTGAGTTCGAGTCAGTTCTTGTCCCACCTTCTGCCAGAATGACAGAATCCTCCTTTGTACTCGAGGTCGGCTTTACGCAGGCTAGCTAAGTTTTGCTTTGACACCCTTGGCTAATAATACTTATCTTCTCATGGCACACACAACTATTAGATACAGCTCTAGCAGGCGACCGTGGCTACTGGCATGTATCTGTTTAGGGTCCCGCCGAAGCCTTTGGCCTTGTTATTTAGGACTTAAAATGAAAGCATCCGTGGAGCAGTCGCTGTTCATCGAAGGCAGATTTGGCCTGGTTAAAAGCCCCTGGTGCCGGTAATTTTCTCCTGGAATGGGTAATACAGCTCTCGTTTTGACGACACGCCCGCACTGTGACCGGCTGTACACAAATCCTCAAATCTTGTGTATAATGCCCGCACGAGGCTCATAGGTTGGGTCACTATGCCGTGCAGGAAGAAGACATTGATTGATTGATTGACTTAAAAGATAAGCGCAAATCGAGGCACAATCCCAAATAGCGTACTTACTTAGTCAACATACAAAGCTGTACACAAACAAAAACAACTAGACCTACGTTGCCTGGGCAACCTTTGTCCGCCTTCGCCGACTAAAGTGTTGCGAGAGCGAGAGCAACACTTTGGTTTTGTTTCTTTCCTGTCGGTTAAATGCTGAAGTTGCCAACTTATCGAAGTTTTTAAAAGCTATGTTCTATAAAAAGAATCATCACATGATCAAAAGATCGAAAGCATGATCAGATACATTATTCTGACGGAAAGATTTCTCTGCAAATTTGAAATCTTGTCTGAGGTTGGATAGCCCTCCTCAGTCTAGTACAGTGGCGAAACTAGCCCATTTTCGTGCCCTTCTTGGCAAGGGTCCTCGTCAGGTGTCGAACTTCAGGGACAACGTTGCGAAACGAACGAACCTGTAATGAATAAGTGAAGCTGACTAAAAGTTTGCTGCTTGGGCAAATTACTTTTAAATATCATTGTAGGGAAAAAACTAGTGCTGAGATTTAATTTTTGACACGGCTGCTATTTTGCTCCTCGATTGGGGTGATGGCAGGAATGATTTTTTTTGTTCGCATTTTGATGGATAGTAGCGTAATTGCCCAATTTTCTGGATAGTAGCCTAACTGCTGCCACGGCTTCGCTAACATGGTGGGCCTACTGTTCTTGCGTTGTTACTTATTCTTTTCTTTGGCCTTGACGTTCTTGAGTCGAGTGAATTGTTCGCAAACATGCGTTATTTTAAACGAGACAAGGCGGGAATAAGCACCTCTAGTCTGAAATAAAAGCTGGAACTAAGATTATAATACTGCCCCTTAGGGTAGACATCTGATGACTAACAGCTCCTTAGAGCCGAAACAGTCACACACATACACCCCCTGAAGAACTTAGGTAACCCAGATTTGGAAAGATTAAACTTACTAAGTAAGGAACAGGGACTTATCCCTGCTATTGACTATGGACCATGGATTTTCTTGAACCCACCATATTGTCTCTTGAACAAGAAACTAGATAGTTTACTATCAAAAACTTTAGAACACTTTCACCTTACAAGGTTTAATGTGTAGTTATGGAGTAAACAGTAAACCCTAAAGTGAAGGTTTGTTATTTTCAATTTTGAATATGTATTTTAATTTGAATTAATTATAAATTCATTATTTTATTGAATTTAAGCATGTTAAGATCTGTCCCCTTTTTGATATAATTGAAAATTTTATATTAGTTCCCACATTTCCCGGTTAATAGGATGCTACCCATAAACCTTCGATTTGAGTGAACCTTAGTTTATTACAAATCTGAGTCAGGTAGTCTAGCTTTAGATAGTTTAGACCTTCACAGGCTAAGCTGACCCACCTCCACATTCATAGGTTTTTTAGCCATAGCCCGTTCTTGTTTAAGGGTCGAAAACGGGCCGATCCTACCGGAGCTGACAAATCAGCTACCACACCCCAAATGACCTTAGTTATTTTTTGTTACCTATAGTAATGTGGAGGAACAACTGATGATTCTAAAGCTAGTGACGTCAACTAAAATTAGATTAATTCCCGACATCCTCCCTTGCCCACTTATTTGCCCCCAAATTTGCTTTGTTTTTTATATATGGTATTGTGATATTTAATTTCGTATAAATACAAACGATATCATGCCGAGCTGACTTATCAGCTGTGCAAATATGTACTTATCAAGTAAGTAAAAAGATAACTAGAAATGCCTTATGAAAGGATACCGTTATCAAAATAACAGAAACCAAAATATTGGTTAACCAACGAATCGGATCAGCCGCAAACTGTCGTACATGACTGTGCTTATTTGTTTGCCACCTTGAAAGCTTTTAAATGTCCAAACCACCTTATGCCTCGACCTTAGTCGGGATGGTTCCTGACTCATAGGCTTTACAACATTGCTCGACCCTAAGGGTTAAATAAACTTATTAAACCAATGATTGGTTATTCTGATGGGATGATCAATTTATGTCTTGTACGGTTGTGTTTACCTGCCTGTTGTTTTGTAAGTTCTAAGGGTAGGGCTTACGGACTCCAGACCCCCTTATATACCATTTGTTCTGGTAAACCGATGGTTTCGGCCATTCTGGCTCGATATTCTTTGATACACCCATAATTTCAAAAGTTAATTGGCAAGAAAGAAAATAAGCGTACAAACAGCTTATACGAATGACACAGAATGCTACCTTCTTAAGAAGAACAGCAAATTTAGCCACATAAAGAAGGCAACTTGGGCATTCAAGTGACACGCCCTTATAGTGAGATAGTAAGGGACTCCTAAGAGTACAACCCTTACGTAAACACTGCAAATGGAGAAATTGCGCTCAACATTTTCATGATAAAACCGAGGATAAAACGCATATCAACTCCTTAAGGAGATTGAATAAATGTATACATACAAAGAATTGGAATTATTTTAGATATATTTATATAATTAATTAATTTGGATGATTATGTAAAATTTGGATCACATTTATATACCGTTTTTGGCTTGTTATAACGTTATTATCCGATTATAGTAAGGCACTCCTTAGAGCGCAATGACACACCTTTGCATAGCCACCCGAAACAGAGTGCTAACGCTCAACGATTTTGAAATAAACTGAATTTACCGTGTTAAAGCACTTAAGACCGCAGTGACATGCCCTTGAGTAATCACCAAAACCGAGCGCTAACGCTCGATTACCTTGATATAATACTGAATTTAATGTTAAAGCACTCCTAAGAGCGTAGTGACCTACCCTTGCGTAAGCACCAAAACCGAGCATTAACGCTCAATTACCTTGATATATATTGAAATATATGTTAAAGCACTCCTAAGAGCGTAATGAGATGCCCTTTAGTAACCATCCAAAAAACCGAGCGCTAACGCTTGGTGAACTTGATATAATACTGAACTTATTGTTAAAGCACTCCTAAGAGCGCAGTGACGTGGCTTTGCATGATAAGCACCAAAAACCGAGCGCTTACGCTTTTTGACCATAGTGCGGTGATGAAGTACAGTCTTTGCCTAAGCACCGAAAATCGAGTTGTTACGCTTAGCGCTCTGATGAGAAAACGCATATTAACTCCTTAAGGAGGATGAAATTATGTATATATACAAATAATCGGAATTATCTTAATATTATTATTAAATCATTTAGTTATTATGTAAAAAATAGGATCACTTTTTTATATTTTGTGGTATGTTGATATGTAATTGTATATCGGATCATAGTAGGGCACTCCTTAGAGCGCACTGCGTGATCAACAAAACGAGCACTAACGCTCAGTTAATTTGAAATGATGGTGGATGTAATGCGTTAAAGCACTCCTAACAGAGCAGTAACGTGCACCAAAAACTGAACGCTTACGTTCACTGACTTCAGTACATTTCTGAACTTCATAAGTTATCTCCCTAAGGAGAAAATTGCACGTAAAAATTGCTCATTATCGACGCGAAAATATAAAATTAATTATTAGACGATAGTTTGGCACTCCTTAGAGCGTAGTGAAATACCCTTAGAACCCTCAGGTTTCTCTAAGATTATATAATTGGTGATTTGAACTATTATAACCTACTCAGCACTATATACTGAAAACCACATATTGCTCCCTAAGGAGTCTAGTAATTCGTTTACACATTTTTTTATGTAAATTTAGTTTATATATAAATTAACATATATTTAATAATACAAATTAAAAACCGTTTTAATCACGGTTTGCATGAGGGTAAAGTTGTTGCCGGGCAGGCATAGACATGCCCGCGCAATTACGTAATCGGAGTAACCATAAGCTCCGAACGCGCTCAATTCAGTGGCTTTAGCCCCAGTATTGTATTGAGATTCGAGAGGTGACGAATTGTTCGCAAACATGCGTTATTTTAAATGAGACAAGGCGGGAATAAGCACCTCTAGTCTGAAATAAAAGCTGGAACTAAGATTATAATACTGCCCCTTAGGGTAGACATCTGATGACTAACAGCTCCTTAGAGCCGAAACAGTCACACACATACACCCCCTGAAGAACTTAGGTAACCCAGATTTGGAAAGATTAAACTTACTAAGTAAGGAACAGGGACTTATCCCTGCTATTGATTATGGACCATGGATTTTCTTGAACCCACCATATTGTCTCTTGAACAAGAAACTAGATAGTTTACTATCAAAAACTTTAGAACACTTTCACCTTACAAGGTTTAATGTGTAGTTATGGAGTAAACAGTAAACCCTAAAGTGAAGGTTTGTTATTTTCAATTTTGAATATGTATTTTAATTTGAATTAATTATAAATTCATTATTTTATTGAATTTAAGCATGTTAAGATCTGTCCCCTTTTTGATATAATTGAAAATTTGATATTAATTCCCACATTTCCCGGTTAATAGGATGCTACCCATAAACCTTCGATTTGAGTGAACCTTAGTTTATTACAAATCTGAGTCAGGTAGTCTAGCTTTAGATAGTTTAGACCTTCACAGGCTAAGCTGACCCACCTCCACATTCATAGGTTTTTTAGCCATAGCCCGTTCTTGTTTAAGGGTCGAAAACGGGCCGATCCTACCGGAGCTGACAAATCAGCTACCACACCCCAAATGACCTTAGTTATTTTTTGTTACCTATAGTAATGTGGAGGAACAACTGATGATTCTAAAGCTAGTGACGTCAACTAAAATTAGATTAATTCCCGACATCCTCCCTTGCCCACTTATTTGCCCCCAAATTTGCTTTGTTTTTTATATATGGTATTGTGATATTTAATTTCGTATAAATACAAACGATATCATGCCGAGCTGACTTATCAGCTGTGCAAATATGTACTTATCAAGTAAGTAAAAAGATAACTAGAAATGCCTTATGAAAGGATACCGTTATCAAAATAACAGAAACCAAAATATTGGTTAACCAACGAATCGGATCAGCCGCAAACTGTCGTACATGACTGTGCTTATTTGTTTGCCACCTTGAAAGCTTTTAAATGTCCAAACCACCTTATGCCTCGACCTTAGTCGGGATGGTTCCTGACTCATAGGCTTTACAACATTGCTCGACCCTAAGGGTTAAATAAACTTATTAAACCAATGATTGGTTATTCTGATGGGATGATCAATTTATGTCTTGTACGGTTGTGTTTACCTGCCTGTTGTTTTGTAAGTTCTAAGGGTAGGGCTTACGGACTCCAGACCCCCTTATAGTCACCGTCCACCCCAAAGACTCGGAACCAACCCTGTCCGGAAGGTTCTGCGGTTTTCGTTTGAAAACTTCCATCCATGTAATCCCTAAGCACTTGGGTTCCAAGGTGGGGGGGGGGGGGGCCTTTCGGCTTCCTTTGGCTGTGTGTGATGGTTGGTCTTGTAGGCCTGTAAGATCAGTTGTTGTTTTGCTGATTGCATACTAGCCTACTTTTGCTTCAGTTCTAACTGTTATTGGTCTTGTGTAAGGCCAGTTTTGTGTGTGTTTTATTTCGTTTTTGACTATACGTTACATTACCTTTGATGTAGTTACAACTTCGAAAGATTCACACTCCAAGACGTCAGTTTCAAGTGCCATTGTCACCCGAAGGAAATAACTACCAGTAGAACCTATGTGTAGGTCAGGCCAATATAGATGTTTTGATAAAAAAAAAAAAAAGAGTAAAAGGTAGCTTTTGTTCAGCGTTGTAAAAACAACAAATCGGTTAAAGTTGCCAACTTATTGAAGCTTTTAAAAGGTATGTTCTATAAAAAGAATCATCAAATGATCAAAAGCTCTTGTTCAGCGTTGTAAAAACAACAACAATAGAATATCGGAAGAAGGGACTAAATTGACTTCGCAGTCAGTTGAACTTTAATCCTTTTCAATCGTAGACATCGTAACGGATGAAAACTTGGAACAATATCTTATATAATCTAGTTGGTATTATAAAGCTATCCGTAACTTTTCAGGATTAAAATACCGTAGATGACACTATTAACTATTACGAAACTACCTCATTGTTCTACATTATCGTTTAAACCCGTTGCGTAAACAGTTAATCCTAGGTTACAGCGATAGAACATCGATACAAACTTTCTACCGTCAGGTTTATAGAAATCTAATACAATGTGCACCAATTTACAAAAGTTCTAGCCCCTCGTGAACCGATTCTCACTTAGAAGTCTCTCTCCCGTGATCGGATAAAAATAATGGGTACATTTATTCCAACAAAGTTTTCAACGGATACGTCAGCTACGATTCTTCATCAGCGATATTTCGGCCCTTCTTAGCAAGGATTATTGGCATGGATTATTACAGGTTTGTTTCCTTCCCCGAAGTTGAACAAGAGGACTGAAAGCCTGACGAGGACCCTTGCCAAGAAGGGCCGAAATATCGCTGATGAAGAATCGTAGCTGAAGTATCCGTTGAAAACATTGTTGGAATAAATGTTTCAAAGTCAGCTTGGGCTCAAAGAATATTTATAATGGGCACACTAGCGAGCAGAAGTTGTAAACCCCTCATCCCTGAAGGTGATTGTAGCATAACGGCCGCTTATTACTTATAAGCCCCTTGCATGTCTTACAATTGGGAACCAAATTGTTCTTACCATCGAATACACCGGAAACAAATAACAGGTACACCAACTAGCAAAAGCTGCAAATCCCTCATTGCTGAAGATGATTATGAGCCAACAGTTGACTGTTGCATACATGTCCCCTACATGTCTCACAACAGATATCGCCTATTTTTGGTTTCAGTGTGTACGTTACCACTGAAGTTGTCAACCCCTTTAAGCTTTCAAACTGGTTTTGTTTCTTCGCTGTCGGTTAATGCTGAAGTTGTCAACTTATCTAAGCTTTTTAAACGGGATGTTCTAAAAAAAATTAATCATATGATAAAAAGGTATTCTTCAGCGTTGTAAAAACAACAACAAAATAATATAGGAAGAAGGGACTAAATTAACTTTGCAGTCAGTTGAACTTTATCCGTTTCAATCGTAGACATCGTGACGGATGAAAACTTGGGACAATATCTTATATAATCTAGTTGGTATTATAAAGCTATCCGTAACTTTTCAGGATTAAAATACCAAAGATGACACTATTAATTATTATGAAACTACCTCATTGCTTTACATTTTCGTTTGTATCCGTTGTTTAAACAGTTAATCCTAGGTTACATTGATAGACCATCGACACAAACTTTCTTACCGTCAGATGTACCGAAATCGAATACAGTGTGCACCCATTTGCAAAAATTCCTAGCCCCTCGTGAACCGATTCCTACTTACAAGTCCCTCTCCCGTGATATACATTAAGATAAGTTAACTGAAAACATTAAGTTAACCTAAAACAAATAATGGGTACACCAGCTAGCAAAAGTTGCAAACCCATCATCGCAGAAGATGATTGTAGCATAACAGCCGATTATTACTTACAGGTCCCTTGCATATCTTACCATTGGGAACCAAAGTTTTCTTACCATCGAATACACCGGAAACAAATAACAGGTACACCAACTAGCAAAAGCTGCAAACCCCTCATTGCCGAAGATGATTATGAGCTAACAGTCGACTGTTGCTTACGAGTCCCTTAAATGTCTCATAACTGGTATCGCCTAGTTTTGGTTTCAGTGTACCTTACTACTGAAGTTGTCAACCCCTTTGAAATTTTCAAACTGGTGTATCTCATGAAGGAATTTTTGTACCAAAAAATGGATGACATATACTTTGATCAGCTCGTCAAAATTCAAATTCTACCTGTCTTAGTTCAAAAGTTGACTTTTTTGCCGTAGGCCAACTTTCTAACGTCACAACTTAGAAAGGAGCAAAGGATAAGCTCTAGTTTCTTTAGCAATGAGAGAACTTTTAAAGTTTAAGCGGCACATCTGATACCGTTACTCTACCGCAAACCCAAGTGCAAAAAAAAAAATATGATAAACTAAGCTGAAATCGTCGCAAACATGGATAGAAACAATAGATGGCAGCACTTTCGGACCCATGGGAAAAAGCCACTTTTTTGTCTCTGTAGATTTTTCTATTTATCACTCAAAGAAGATATGTTGGCTGTGGGGCCGGGTAACTGCCGCATATATTTAACACTTATAGATTTTAGTCCATCTTCAATTTGAAACTGGTGCCTGCCTGCTTGCGTGCTAGAACGGAGCTTTCCACTCGAAAGCAGAAACATGGTTTGATGAAACGAAAGGTTCGCTACACAACTTCAGATGGTCCTCTCTGACATAGGCTATACAACTCCACTTCACTTCGCAAACCGTAGGCTCTGGCTCGAGGACAAGCAAAAACCATCCTTATTGGCCCCAGGCAAGAGTTCTACGGAGCTTTCAAAAATGTAATGTCATATTCATCAATCCGGCCTAAGGTCCACACTTTCCGTCAAAACCGTACAGGTTAGACCCTTCCCAGTTACCAGGAATATCCACTTCACTTCGCAAACCGTAGGCTCTGGCTCGAGGACAAGCAAAAACCATCCTTATTGGCCCCAGGCAAGAGTTCTACGGAGCTTTCAAAAATGTAATGTCATATTCATCAATCCGGCCTAAGGTCCACACTTTCCGTCAAAACCGTACAGGTTAGACCCTTCCCAGTTACCAGGAATAAAATGAAATCGGCGGCATAGGAAAAACAAACAAAAAACGAGGACAAAACCAAAGTGTTGCTCTCGCAACACAATCATATTCGTCAAATTATAAATTTCAACAGATCGGACCAAAACACTAATATCTATTTTTAAACAGATTATTAAGACGGTACCGCGCTCAAGCTGCAGAGCATGGTGCCCTAACGCATGAGCACCATGCCCAGACAGTGGTGCATGCCCAAATGTTGGAGCACCATGCCCAAGAATTTAGGATTTGTGTCTGACTTGTTCTGATACTAGTAATTGCTCATATAAGACAATCATTCTTAACCGGGACGTGTAGTCAATACTTCTCAAAAGCCAATATTACAGTAGGTCTATTGTTAAGCTTATCTCAATGATTGCCCTGCATCGACTGTACTTGTCCGTGAATAAGTTCATTGTCTAACTATAAAAAGTCAAAATGTCTTGCAGTCATGTCTAGTAGGTAGTTAGTAATCGGACGGATACCATGGAGAAGGTAGGTCGATTTATTATGTCCTCAGAATAAAAAAAAACGATCATGCTCCTTATTGTTCTTCCTTATGCGTATTGTGAAAGTTATTTGATGGACTTGCAACACAGTCACAATAGTTTTGGCTATTTACAATCCATTATTTCAGCTATGGTATGATAAACCGTGCAAAACACCGTCATTATTATTTTCCAACCTGAAATTTGTATTCACCAAGTTATTAAACGAAAATCCTACACATGCTTCCTGAAATCTGTGAAGTTATTTGGCGCTTGTTTGAATGCATAGTTTGATAATTTTTTGAATATATATACGTTTGAATAAATAGTTTGAAACTTCAAAGCAACACCACTATCAGCTCTTACCCAGGCACCTTTTGGCATTGCTTTACTAGTTCTAGGCAGAACGGAGAGGCAAACGACAACGCTCGCACAATCCCCCACATTCTAGCCCTATCTCCTTTTTGGAAGTAAATTAGCATAACGGATTTAAGGACAATTCGTAAATTGTTCTATAAGTATGCTAAGCACCTAATCGACTTTCCTCCATGGGGTCGTAACCGCAAAGTTACGCAAGTTCACGGCGTTACGGATCCCTTTGTGGCTGTGGCCCAACGCCGTGCCGAGTTTGACTCTTGTCTAGACAGGTGCCATCGTATTATAGTGCGTTTGTAGTCATTTCGTTTGGTTTAGTCGGATCTTGTTCTTTTCTTTTTCTTTCCTTTATTGTTTTTCATATACTCCGTATGGGCACGTTCTTTGCCATTTTTATACGAGTCAATAAAATAATTGATTGATTGAAAGTGAGTAAATTCGCATAATTGCTAGCAGGGGTACTTTAAGATTATTCATCGTTGTCCCTCGTGACCCCCTCCCCCCTCCCTGACTTTGCTTTTAATTGAGGCATTTTCTACTTTCTAGGGACTTGAGCTACAGGTCCACTCAAAGGAGGCCGAGGCGATGCCCACTCCTGAGTATGGTGCTATTGAGAACGTAGACGAGACCGAAAACCAAAAGGCAAAGAGAGGCAGCAATGTTTCCACAAACACATCCCATTCCTCATCCAATTCATCCTCCGAAGAATATGACACTTATTTCGCCAATGAGAGGATCGTTATCCCCAATGCCGGCGTGGTAAGTGTACTCTCATATTTCATTTACTGGACAAACATTTTTTTTACATATTTATATTGGCTATCATCAAATGTGGTAAGTTTCATCACAGTCGTTGTGGAGCATAAACGTTATTTTGTTTTAATTATCAGAGCTTTGTTCTTTGATATGTTTAAAAGTGTCACGAAGGATTGGAATGGCTTGGATCACAGGAATTGGGAACATCATTATTCGCTACCATACAAAGATCGGGCTGCCAAGAGCCTTAGAAATGCAATGAAAATGAGTTCGGCACTCTATGACTGTTTACAGTTAGCCTACAGCAATAGGCCAAAATCAAATGAGTACGGTTAACTAAACTACAGGAGGGATATCCAACCTCCAGCTTGGCCTAAAAAGGTTGGAAGGAAATTCATTCCAGTCCTAAAAAGGTCCTAACTGTCAAGAAGGAAACCCTGACTGACCCAAGACCTATTTTGAATTGAACAGAAATTTCCTTGTGAGGTTTTTAGGCCAAGTTCCGAGGTCAGATAAACTCGAGGTTGGATATCCCTCCTGTAGTTAAAGGACTTGTCTTATCTATAGTACTAATGCAACCTACTTCCATAGTCACTCCATATATTACTAAACCCGGAGACCCCAATTTCGTACGGTACATTCTAACCCCTCTAACAAAACCCCGCTGATTCTCTCGCTTGCCGTGACTTGCTACCTTCGATGTGTATCACGCAGTCGACGGTTGTTTATGAGAAGTTTTTCCGTCAGAAAAACCGGTTATGAAATTGCTTCCCTGTTTTCACTACAAGTCAACGGGTCTCGGGAAAGGCTTAAAACAGCCATAACGTTGGGTTATTTTGTTGAAAAAACAGCATAGTTTTAAAGTATTCAAATATTTTAAAATACCGTAAGTTGAACAGTAAATAGTGCGAGGGGTCCTTTAAGAATCTGCAGGTTTTGTCGATAATTATTAAGTAGGACCTTTCGTGATGTCTGCCTCCAAGTTTCACTCTTTCTTTTCAGGGAGGATTCAGCTTTCCGAAGTTATGGGCTTTCATGGGTCCCGGATTTCTAATGAGTATTGCGTACCTTGACCCTGGGAATATTGAATCAGACTTACGATCTGGAGCAGTGGCGGAGTATAAGGTAAAATAGCATAGCATTCTTATTGCTAGCCTGATTGACAACTAAAAAATCTAGTCCCACCCCTGGAGTAAAATTCTAAGTGTGTATTATTGTATGTGATTGTGTTCAGTTGTCAATCAGAGAGTTTTTCGCGTTGTATTTGTTAATTTTTTTTTCCCTATGAAAGTGTTATGTTTTTCTTTGGTTTCGCTTTTCTTTTCGTTTTTGTGCTCCGTCCTTTTTCTTTTTGAAATTACGGGTGATAAATAACTAAAAAATTAAAACCTGACCTTCAGATTTGTCACTTCAGTTGTTGGACAATGTGTGAATCCAATTATACAAGATAAGATAAGATTCAGTCCATAAAAGCTCAAAGGCCCATCGGAACAATAAAACTTTCCCTGTGACTGATGGTCATCTTAAACGGGTTTTAGCCTGAAGAGGTCCCTTGCCAAGGAGGGCAGAAATATAGCTCTAATAAAATTCAGCTGATGTATCGGTTTTGCACTATCAAACATCTTAGTGGATCCAAGGTTTGAAGCCAAGCTGACCATTCATTACAAAAGAAATAGAAAGCCGTGGTTTTGAGTGTTTTTTCTTGATAGCTAGTAGTTAAGAAATTGTAAATAGACACAGAACTCAGAATTGTAAAATTATCACAGAATTGTACATATACACTTTTAGCACGCACATTTTAATATTCCTTATTTTATTTGTATTTGTATGTCGTTCAATCCGCATCGTTCTTCTCGTTATGGCACTTGCAGCCTCTGGCTCAAGTGCCATATACCGATCAGGCGATCACAATTCCGTCTGTCGGTCTGTCCAAGTTTTTTGTCACACTTTTTCGAGCTAGGGTATATCCAGATATGCTAGGACAATGAAACTTGGCAGGCATATCAGGGACCCGACCAAACTAACCTGTAAATAATCAGTTTCCTGGTCCGACCATATGCGGGGGAGTGGAGGGCGCTGGAAACTTGAAAATTGAGGGCATTTTGTCACACTTTTTCGAGTTAGGGTACTTCCAGATGTGCTAGGACCATGAAACTTGGCAGGCATATCAGAGTCCCGACCAAACAAACTTAGAAATAATCAGTTTTCCGATCCGACCATTTGGGGGGGGGGTGGAGGGCAGGGGAATCCGGGAAATTGAGTAGTGTGTAACTTTCGAGCGGGTGATCGGATTGTAATGAAACTTAATAACTGAGTAGATTATATATCTGTGATGTCCCGTTTAAAGTCTTGACCGGATTCGGTAGCCCGGGGGGAGTTGGGGGGGGGGAGAACGGAAATTTCAAGAAACGGTTAGAATGGAGGGATCGGAGTGAAACTTGCTGGGAAGAACAAGCATCTGCTCTAGATAAATCGTTAAACAACTGAACTGGACCCGGACACACTTCGGGGGGGGGGGGTCCCGAATTTCGGTGATGGCGGTTTTGGGGATTTTCACGATGAAACTTGGCAGGCATATCAGGGACCCGATCAAACTGACTTCAAAATAAAGAAATTGTCGATCTGATTATGGTGGGGGGAGTGGAGGGAGGGGAATCCGGAATATTCAGTCATGCGTAACTTTGGAACGGGTTATCGGATTCGAGGGAAATTTAAGAAATGAGCAGATGACATTTCTCTGGTGATCTTTTTCATATCCGGACCGGATCCGGCAACTAGGGGGGATACATGACCCGCTTAGAATGGAGAGATCGGGATGGAACTTTGTGGGAAGAACAAACAGATGCTTTAGGTAAATCATTTACTGAATCGGATTGGCTACGGGCACCGTGGGGAGTTGGGGGGGGGGGGGGAAATCTCGAGAAACGGTTAGAATGGAGGGATCGGAGTGAAACTTGCTGGGAAGAACAGACATCTTCTCCATTTAAATCTTTTACACAATTTGATTGGATCCGGACACTTGAGGGGAGGGGGGGGGGTCCCGGAATTCCACTTTTTGGGATTTTCAGGACGAAACTTGGCAGGCATATCAGGGACCCGGTCAAACTGACTTGGTAAAAAAAATCCTCGATATGATAATCTTGGGGATGATTACGACCTTTGTCCAGTTTCGTTTTCATGCAGCGGCCACTGGTTTAGGGAGGAGAATCCGGAATATTGAGTCATGCGTAACTTTGGAACGGGTGATCGGATTCGAGTGAAATTTAATAATTGAACAGAGGACATTTCTCTCTGGTGATCTTTTCCCTTTCTGGACCGAATCCGACAATTATTGGGGGGTGGAATACTTGACCCGCTTAGACTGGTGCGATCGGGATCGAACTTCGTGGGAATAACAAACAGATGCTCTGGATTAATCATTTACAGAACCGGATTGGCTCCGGGTATTGTGGGTGGAGTTGGAGGGAGGGGGGGTCTGGGATTCCGGTGATCGCGAGTTAAGGTACTTCCAGATGTGCTAGGACGATGAAACTTCGCTGGAATATTAGAGATTCAACAACATTTGCTTAGAAATTGCTACTTCCCAGATACGATTATTCCTTAAAGTACTAATCTTGACCGCAAAGTAAAAAAAAAAAAAAATTCAGCAATATATGCATGTTCATGATGCCCATCAGCCCATTATCATTTTTGCCTCAAGGGCTTTGCTTACAAATGAAGTTCTAGCTCCCTTAGAGTGCGCATCTCAACCGCAAAGTCGAAACTTACTTTTGATTAATCAAAACATCTTACCCCCTGCAAGTGCCATATGAGCTACAGCTCTTGTTTTTAGTTACACTTCGTTTTATGGTTTGTTGGTTCCGCATCGTTTTTCTATTGGTATTGTGTTGGATCTTATGATTTAGTTTAGTTTTCTTTCGCTGAGGACGGTTTGTCGGAAGTGCAACGGAAATATACGAAATTATATTTATCCCTCGCGCATCATCTGAGAGGATCTTCCCATATTTCTTAGATCCTTAGAACTTTTAATCCAGGCTTTGTGGATCTTCCCATATTTCTTAGATCCTTAGAACTTTTAATCCAGGCTTTGTTTAAACCATTCCTCCCCCGTACCATTTCCCCAAATATTTCCTTCCTCGGGTCTTTTAATTCCCGACATTCTCACATTAAGTCGGAAATACATTCACTCATATTTCCACACATCGGACAATAGTGAGGACCACGTAGCACTTTAACCCTACCCAAATATTTGCTTCGTATTCCTGCTGGTAAACAGCCTGCCCTTAGGCTAATTAATAATTGACTTTGATCCAAGGAATTCCCCACCTTAAAATACATGTCCTCCTACATCTCTGCTTGACTGTGAATCCTTTATTACCTCCGTGAATCCGAGGCAGCCAGTCCTGGCCAGGCAGCCAGTCAGAGGTCCATTCCTGGACCTCCTGGTTACTGTTTACTTTTTTTCACAGTGCCTCGTATGTTATCTTACACTTTGCCTTCACTCGATAAATACGATAGACCAGGGCTATATACGATATTTACATAAACCTACTGAGGATCTAAGCTATTTATGAGCGTGTTCCACCCTACCTAACGTAGTTACTACGCATGACGTCACAAATTTGGGCTTTTTGCCGTTAAGGCTGGAACGATTTTTCGGTTTTCCAGCAGAATATCATGCCACGGGCGAATCCGACCAATCACGTTACAGAGAATTGTAGTAACCACGCTTACTACGCTCCCGAGCATGGTAAGCAAATAGTTACTACTAGTTACTATTTCGAGAAGGTTGGAATGGTCAGCGTAGTAACCTTTTACGAGGTTGGAACGAAAATAGTAACTAATAGTTACTACTGTTAGAAGGGTGTAACACGCTCTTACTTTCACAATGCTTCTTATGTTATCTAACCTTTTTCCCTGTCTGGATATATATGAAAGGGCAGTGCTTTCTACAATTGCCTTAAACCTGTAGGGTCAAAGCAATTTATATGGAGTATTCGACGAGAAGATGAACATTCGGAAATTTTTACTACCGACCGTTAGAATTGTTCTGAGTGGCTCAGTGCTGTATTTTTTTTTTAAAGAACTGAACTTGAAGAATACGTTGTTAATTGAGAGGAACAATTGATAATAAGCGACTGACTCTGACTAGAACTTCTAGGATGTAAAGTTGAACGTGTGTGTCTAGCAATAGGTCTGGATAAAACGTTCGTAATCGTAATCCTTCTGACGGACCCAAATTTTCTCATATCCTCCGAATTTGTCCAAGAAAGGAACAAGGCCTTTGCCACTGTGCAAGACTAAGAATTCGTGTATTTCTTTCTGGAGTTGATTCATGCTATCAAAAAGCAAGGAAACTAAATTAGAAGAAACAGATTATGCCCTTTGTCCTCAAATTTTGTATCCCCGAACAGTGCTGAATACTGTGCCCGATTTCGTCAACTTGCAATCTTTCAGAGTAGCGTTGTTTTCTTGCAATTCTTATCGCTCTTTCCCAACGTGTTTGATACAAAGACGGTAATTGTATGAAATCAGTAACCACTCGAACTGAATTGTTTCTTTGTTGCATTGTAGCCTACAGTCGTTAAAAAGCGATAAATAATATTCAATTAACCACTTTATGAGCAATACCCGCCACTACATAGGCGCTGGTAAGACGTTACTATAAGATTATATATGACATTATTATTAAAATTTTAAAAAATAAGAACAAAAAATAATAGCAAATTACCAAACTGCATCCCTGAAAAATATGTGTTGCTTGATACTGACCACTAAGCGGTCGATTGAAAATTGTTACGTTATGCTAAAATATTAGAAAAATATTGAACTAATCTTGAAACTTACCAAAGGTTGTACCAAAGATATCTGTCGCCTCTGGCGACTGAGAAACACGTCCTTCATCATAGTTTGCCTTGTACGAAAATAATACCATATATCAAACTAGAAATCGTTACCAAGTCCAATTGTGGGATAAGGACGCCGCTTTC
The DNA here is from genome assembly GCA_023053575.1 of Branchinecta lynchi. Taxonomy (NCBI): domain Eukaryota; kingdom Metazoa; phylum Arthropoda; class Branchiopoda; order Anostraca; family Branchinectidae; genus Branchinecta; species Branchinecta lynchi. The sequence goes on along the minus strand of JAKZAP010000008.1, from coordinate 27,007,491 downwards.
AGTTCGACTACTCAACATTTCTTAAGAGTTATCTAGAGGCCTTTACTCTTGCTTTGTATTAAGCTGGGTAGCAAATTGGGGTAGCATAATGTGCCGGATTTCGTCAACTTGCAGTCTTTCAGAGTAGCGTTGTTTTCTTGCAATTTCTTATCGCTGTTTCCTAACGTGTTTGATACAGAGACGGTAATTGTATGATGCTCGAAATTGAATTCTTTCATTGTTGCATTGTACAGTCGTTAAAAAGCGATAATCAGTATTCAACTAATCAGTGATGAGAACTGGTTTTATGACACTTGAGCATTCTCAAGTGCCATAGCGATCGAAATGTCTGTCGGTCTGTCCCGGTTTTGCTAGTTTGGGCACCTCCAATATGGCTAGGACGACGAAAATTGGCAGACGTATCAGGTACCGATCCAGATTGACTTGGAATTAATCATTTCCCCGGTCCGATCATCATGGGGAGATGGGAAATCCTGAATCTAGTGACATGCATAACTTTGGAACGGGTTATCGGACGTGCGTGAAACTTGACGAGTGTCGAGAAGAAGTGTTTCAGATATTCATTTTCAAATCCAGACGGGTTCCGATAACTTGTGGGGGGAGCGGGAGGGGTCCCGGAATTCTCGAAAATGCTTAGAGAAATCGATGGAGCTTGGTTGGAAGAACTAGCGATAAACCCTAGAGAAATTATTGACAAAAACAGGACCGGACCGAGATGGAGGGGGGGGGGGGGGCAGGGTTCCCGGAATTCCGGTCAGCGAGTTAAAGGTACTTCCAGATGTGATAAGACGATGAAACTTGGTACGCATAATAGGGACCTGACCAGATTGACTTGGAAATAGTCCCTTCCCCGACCGGTCATCATGGATGGATTGAAGGGACAGGGACTCCGGAATCTAGTGACAAGCATAACTTCGAAACGGATGGTCAGATGTGAATGAAACTTGACAAGAGGCAAGAATAATTGTCTGAGGTTCAGTTTGAAGTCCGGATCGAATCCGGTAACAGGTAGGGTGAGCTGGAGGGGCGGACACAGGAAACCTCGTGAAACGCTTAGAGTGAAGGAATCGGGATGGAACTTGGATGGGAGAACAAGCACAAACCCCAAATACATTATTTACAAAACAGGATTGGACCGGGCATTGCAGGTGGAGCTGAATGGGCTTTCGCGGAATTTTGGTGACCATGACTTAGGGTACTTCCAGGATATCTAGAACAATGACACTTGGCAGTCGTATGCGGGACCGGACCAGATTGACTTTAAAATAGTCACTTCCTCGATACGCCAAACGTGGGGGATGGAAGGATGGGGAATCCCAAATCTAGTGGCATGCATAACTGTTGAATGGGTTATTGGATGTGAATAAAGTGGCAAGAGCTAATTTCGATTTCAAGTCCAAGCCAGTTCGATAATAGTGTGGGGGTTCCGGCAAAAATAAAACGGCGACCGAAAATCAAGAAAAATCAGAAAAAAAGGTTTTCTTTTTTGAAGAAAATGGTGGCTCTTCGCGTCGAAATATTTTTTTTACCGACTGGCCGACAACATGTGGGAGCCCCTTCCCCCTCCCCAATATTCATGTCCCCCCATACATGACGGCTCAGCCGAGAAGTCATGGTAGTTGAAGAGCCGTCTGATTCACTGTGAATGTCACATGTCATTAAGTCAGAAGTAATTGAACGCAGTGCTGCCAGATGATTGACACATGATTATGCAGGAAGAGAAGCAAAAACCCTCTATATTATGCAGACTACCAATTATTTTGTCGAAAAAAAATATTGGATTTTTTAACAGAATACTGTCTTTTGTTTTCCAGCTACTATGGGTGCTAATGTGGGCCACGATTCTTGGCCTGATGGTACAGCGACTCGCCATTCGACTAGGTGTCACGACTGGGAAACATTTGGCCGAGCATGGCTATATTCATTTCCCGACCATTCCCCGGATCGCCCTCTGGATCATGTCGGAAATTGCGATCATTGGATCCGACATGCAGGAAGTCATCGGCACGTCAATTGCCATCTTCATCCTCTCCAGCAGAGCGTAAGTGTTTACTCATTTCTTCTCCATTTTTTCGCAGTTTCACAGTAGGTCATGTGTTTTCCCCCTTTTCAGTCTCATCTTAAACTCGGTCTTTGTTGAATCGCAATGATCCATGATTTACTGTTAGAGCATTCGCAAGGGACATCCCTAACATGAGTTGTCCGCGATTTCTTTTTTTTTTACTTTTTGGGCTACGACTCCTCCTCCACTCGGTGACGTTCATATTTCCTTAAAACTCTTTAACGTCCTGTTCTTTCTAAACAAACATACACACTTTAATCTTTAGAAAAAATTAACTTCTCCACTTCAACTATTTAATCTAACTTGTAATTTAAATTTACCAATCTTAATACTTTTTAATATTATTTTAATGGATTTCTTTGTTTGAAATTTCTTTGTTCCTTAAAGGATTCCTCGTACTATTTACACTTCGACTTACAGTATTTTAAAATATTTGAATATTTTGAAAGTAGGCTGTGCTTTCAACAAATAACTCAATGGTTTTGGCTGACCATCTAGCTGACTTATCCGTTTTGTACCGTCAAATATGATTCGCAGTCAGCTTGGTCTGATGGAATATCTATTGAATAGGCCATTTTTAAAGAAGCTTCAGAACTATCCCTCCACACACATTGGACCGTTTGCTTTGTCATTATTGTATTGCTCACGAAAATAAGTAAATAAAATATAGGAACACTATGAAACTTATAGTCCGCAAACTGATGCTGCTGTTGTTCCATAATAGCCGATCGGGAGCCAAGGGTAGGTGGAGGTCATGTAGTAGGCATAAGACCCGTCGCTGCTAGTATATCCGTTGTTGTCGTCCAGGTCGCAGCTCGATGACTTGCTATAGCCGAAGTCTGTATTCTTCAGGCCTGTCGAACCAGAGATCTGGGAATAGCAGCTGGTCATCATCCTTGAAGTGTTGTCTGGGCTGGGGCAGTAACTGTAGATAGGGAACCCGTCGTACCAGTATCCCAGGAGAACGCAGCCACCATTGTAGCTGGACACGCAAGTGGGTTCGCTGTGATAGTGGTAACGACAGTAGTGGTCGCTGTGTCCCGTGCAGGTGTCTAGGGTAATGCCCTCGTTGGGGTACGCCAGGGAACCGTCAGTGCTTGAGAGTGTGTTGTAAAAGTACGCACCGGTCGTTGAAGCGCCAACTGGTCCCATTGGTGATGAGTTGAGCTGTGTGCCTTTGGACGGGTTCAAAGGGTATTTGAAGTAGTTGAAATTCTCGCAGCCGTAGGTGGGAATGGGCTTGATTGCACCGGAACCAAATGTGTGGTTAGGAATGCCAGAAATCAGGACATATGTATATTTGGTGTCTGACCACCTGTAGTAGAGACTGGTTCCGCTGGTCGTGCAGTTGCCTGAGCAGCTTCCTGCGGTTGCTGAACATGTCCCGGCAGCTGCAGCTGCTACAGCCTTGTCGATCATATACTGCTGGTAGGTTGTGTAGGTGGCGCGAGCATTATTCTGCAAAAAGAACATATTAAATAGGAAAAGACCGTAAGACTTGAGAAATGCCCTTAAACTTTAGCTGAAAAGCAAACTTATGTTTGTATCATTTAGTTGAATACATTGAGTTATTTGGTTTCTGCTAAGCGATTTTTTTATTTTACACTATCTGCTCTCGTAGTGAGGTTCAGGATATCCGTGGCTGTCCCCACAGTGCAAATTCTACTATGACGCGGAATATTTGAATCTAAACACAAACGCGGTTTTTCAGTGGGCCGTGATATGGTTGGTGAACACTGCTTGGTGCCTGAACAAAAAAAATCATAAATATTTTTCGTCAAGCATGCGATACAGGTAGTACCACAAATCTGACAGGGAAATTCCACTACAGTAGAGGTATGCTTATGTGAACGTTTGCTAATAGTGAACGATCGCCGAAGACAAAACTAAAACCCAAACCAGTCATTTTTTCCTATAAATGCTAGTAGTAATCACTCACGCTTTTGTCACTTTTTGAACATTTTGCTAATTCACCATTCACCTATGAAAGTGATTCAGCTGATACCTCTGTTTTTGTTTTTTATAATTTGAAAAGTTTGCCGGGAGTAACGCACCTTCAATGGAGAAGATGGCGATCCGAACCGTCAGATGCCTTCAAAAGAGGAAGGACTTTTTAATAAATTCAAAATCGAAGAAATTTAATTGAATTTCTGCTTCAAGTTTGTGCCACGATAACCCTGAAATAGTTGGCTGTTAGCTGATATCAAGTTTGTTATTTTTCTTTTCCATTTTACTCTTTTATATGCAAGTAAGAAAGCCAAGGTAGTGGAACAGTTAAAAAAGTGTTCAAATAAGCATACTTCTACTGTATCAAAAAATCGATTATTCGTGAATAGCGGAGCAACGAAGTAACGCATTTTCATCGGGTCTTCAAGCCTCTTTAAGTGAATAAGTGAGGGGTAACAAGGCTGTCCCATCTCTGCCCTTTTCAGTTAAACTTTAAATATAATTATCTCCCCGTACTTAAACGGTAAATAGATCCTGAAATTAGCGACATTTTTTTCACTTGGAAAAGTAGCAGCCGTTCATTGAATCTTGCAAAACTAATAAACTGTCCTGACAGTTGCTGTTCCGAAGCTGAGGGGACCCTAAAATTAAGACTGTTGTTTCTGTGGTTTTCTTCATTTTGGATTCGTCTTCTTTTGTGAAAAAGCAGGCTTTAATTCCCACATAATTGCGAAAAAGCCAGTATTCGAATCTGCGACTGGCTATTTTTGGCGGCCGAGTGTATTGGACCGAGTGAGTTGTTCTTGATCTTTGTACATAATGCGGTTCCGCTTCGCTATAACCTGTCTGTAATCTATAATCTGATCTATAAAATACATTGAACTATTTTGACCCATTTAAGCGATTTTATTTGTTCACCCGAAGCTTTAGTAGGCTACACTGTTAGAAGTTTCTCGGAGTAAGGATTAAAGTTAACTGCAGTATTTGCTACTGGGATTAGTCTTATCTCTACTGGGATAAGATTAATCCGAATTAGAGTTCATCTTATGTCAGTAGAGACAAGATTAACCCCAGTAGCAAATATTGCAAGATATTTTTTCCCAGTTTAATAACGTTCAGAACGCGCTTCTTGCACGTTCAAGTTCTGTTTATTGACAAACAAAGTACAAGATAAAGAGCCAATTTGGCAGAGAGAGGGGCTCGGGGCCAAATGGCTACAACCCAAACACAAGAAAGCCGACATTTTCAGGGTTAAAAACGCTAAGCCTGGAAAAGTCACGGCCTGGAGAAAGTCTTGTAAGGAATTTGCCGACTTTAGTTTCCATGGTTTTTCAATTCAATTTCACTTTATTCAAAAAACATGCCACGGACAGAGCCGATTATTAGTTTGAGTTGTTATAAAATAAACACTGTATTTAATTTGGGAATAGTGCCTGATTCTTTTTCAATTGGATGTCTGACTCCTATCCCAAGAAACATAAACCTCCATCTGACTGTTCTTCTTTTCGCCCAATACCGGTTGCAACTGATTTTTGTAAAAAAATTTAGAATTTGATAATTGAAGAGCTGCGGACTAGATGTACAGTTCAGGCCCATCAGTTCGGTTTTCAGCCACGCCTTGGGTGCGGTCATGCGCTTTCTGCTTTAGTATCAGCTTTAGTGGATGCCCAAGAACGCGGTGAAAGTATCGCGTTAGCCGCTCATGATGTAAGGCGCGCGTTTGATTCGCTTCTCCATGAGGAGATCATACTGGATTTGGGTTTGGCCGGTGTTGACCCTTGCATCCTAGCCCCGCTGGCTGACGTATATGAAAATCTTAAAGCGGAACTTAGGCTGCCGTTCCGGTTAATTAGTGCAATAGCCTGTTGTGTGATTTTGGTGTTTCTTCCGGTGGTAATCCCCTTCTCCCGGTGAAGAAGGGGGTAAGGCAAGGTGCCATTTCGTCACCGACGGTATTTAATAATAGTATTGCAAAGCCGCGCAATCCAAGTCACTTATGACTTACATTATGCGTGGTGTTGATTTGTCTTTGATTGGTTATGCGGACGATGTGCTTAACCTGAGCCGTTTATTGCGAGGGCTAGAAGATAATTTTGTCCAACTACAACAAGAATATGCTCACATTGGACTTCAGTTTAACGCTGAAAAATATGAAGTACTACTGTTTAACTCACTACTACTGTTTAACTAAAGCATCACAATTGGTACTTATATTATTGAGCTCGCGGATAGTATTGTATATTTGGGCCTTCCTATTGGACGGTAGGTTACTACTTTCTCACTTCCAAAAGAGGGCTTCGTTTACCTATAGCCGGATAGTTGCAAATAAGCGGAAATTTGACCTTCGTCTGTTGGCCCGTTCGTACAATGCTATGGTTTTGCCCCATTATTTGTACCTTAGCCCATTTTGGCGTATTTTTACGGCTACAGATAGACTGAAATTGCGCTCAGTCTACTACAAATATGCAAAGTTTCTGTTGAGTTTGCCACCATGGACAAGTAACATATGTTTCGCGTCGGTACGGCGTCACGAATCCGGAAGAAGCAATCGTAGCGCAGATTGCTCGTTTTAATCTGTCAGCCACCCCTGGGCTATTATTCTGCAACAGTAGTTTGTATATGCTATTGGTTGTTGTGATCGTTTTTTTTTGTTGTTGTCAGAGGAATTAATGTTTTCCGTTTCGTCTTTTTTTTGCTTTGTCTTTTATTGTGCTCCATCTGTTTTTTAATTGACGGGTAATACAGGCATTCATTCATTCAAACATATGCCAGTCAACGAGCCAAAAATTAACATACACAAAAGTACAATATATACAACTAATAACTATTTTGCAGACTAAAAATTTAACCCGGCATTAAACAACTTAACAAACGAAGGCACATAACTAAGCTCATATCGAACATGTGAAGCAGTCACAGGTTGACGTTTCGGTACAGGCTCTGCAATCGACCTGCTTGGCCTTACCCGAGTCGGTTCATGTTGGGGCGGGGGGATATTTCGGTGAATTGGGCTCGACAGGATTTTATTTCCAAAAGATGGGGAGAGTTTTAAACGACGGGAGTGAAGTGTTTGAAGTTGAAACTGATTGAGGAGGGATATGTATGGTACTTTCGGGGATTGTGAAATTACTAGGAGGGCACGATATTGCACCCTCTCAATCCTACCTTCGTAGTCGGTAAATAGTCGGTAAATATTTCAACTATAGAGGAACAGGCCCACAGAAGTACCACAAATCCGGTAAGTTCATTCGATGAAATCTTTGGATAGGGGACAAACGGAGGAACGCATTTTTGTCGGGTTTTCAGTCTTATTTAAAGTTTAACTGGAAAGGTCTGAGATTAGACAATCTAGTTACCTATCACTTATTCAGTTAAAGCGGCTTGAAGACGCGATGAAAATGTGTTACTGCGTTGCTCCGCTATTCATGAATAATCGATTTTCAAACAGTGGAATTTCCCTGTCGGATTTGTGGTACTTCTATGCGCTTGTACCTCTGTTTTATGCTTGACGAAAACGATTTACGGAAATCTAGTGAGCTACACGCAGTGAGCTACCTTCTGCAAGACGATCACTGGCCACTGAAAAGTTGCTTTACAGTTGAGATTCAAATTTGCCACGTCATAGTAGAATTCTCCGTTGTGAGTACTGGAAAAATGTACTTGGAAAAGACAAGTTCATTTTCCACTTTCAGCGGCTTGAGCCTGAAGAGGACCCTTGCCAAGAAGGACCGAAATATAGCTCTAATAAAATGTAGCTGACTTATCCGTTTTGCACCGTCAAATATAACAAGAGCTACGAGCTCATCTGGCACTTGTTACGAGTATTTATTCAAACAATGTTTACAACGGATACGTCAGCTCTGATTTTTCATCAGCGATATTTCGACCCTTCTTGGCAAGGGTCCTCGTCAGGCTGTCAATCTTCTTGTTCAACTTCGGGGAAGGAAACAAACCTGTAATAAATAACTGAAGCTTCTACCGACTATAAATATCTTATTAAGGTAAATTATCTTCAAGTACCAGTATAATGAAAAAAACTAGTCCTGAGATTTAATTTTTGACAACGACGCTGTTTTTGCTGCATGATTGGGGCGATGACAGGAAAGGTTTTTTTCTGCATTTTGATCAACTTCGGTTTTTTCATTAATAAAGGGCTGAAAGCTTAAATATTATTGTATTAATGACCTCGTTCTACGTTTATATTATGAGTACTTGCCTGAATCTATTACTTTGAATAATCACTGCACGGAAAAACTAGTGCTGAGATTTAATTTTTGACACGGCTGCTGTTTTTGCTTCACGATTGGGGCGACGGCAGGAAATAGTTTTTTCTGCATTTTGATCGACTTCGGTTTTGTTGTTAATAAGGGACTGAGGCTTAAATTTTCTTCCCTTAATAACCCCGTTCCACGTTTCCGGTAAAGAGTACTCGCCTGTATCTCGGTTAATGCCTGTTCGGTTTTTTCTTTATCTCAACGGCTTCTCGAATGGTTTGATGGAGTCCGGTGCACGTTGCAAGAATTTGGGCTTTTTCAAAATATACTGAATGGGATGGGTTTTCGAAAATATGTTCTGCAAGTGCAGATTTGAAAGTATAGTTATGACGGTGTCCGTTGGAGAGGGCGTGGTCAATTTCTTGCTCATGCTCTGCAAGTCCGCGGACGTACGGAAGGTAAACGCGGGCATTTTTTTCTTCTACCTCACCATTACTATGGTGAGGTAGAAGAAAAAATGGTGAGGTAGAAGAAAAAAATGCCCGCGTTTACCTTCCGTACGTCCGCGGAGTAACCGAAAAATTGTCCAAAAGTTTGAAAAAATACAACATCCAAGTCTTTCACAGAACCCAAAATACTTTGCTGTCCTACCTAAACTCCGGAAAAGATAAAGTCCCAAATCAGTACCAAAGAGGCATTTATTCAATACCTTGTGATTGCGGAAAGCGTTACGTAGGAAGGACAGAGAGAACTTTCGGAAAACGACTTGCAGAGCATGAGCAAGAAATTGACCACGCCCTCTCCAACGGACACCGTCATAACTATACTTTCAAATCTGCACTTGCAGAACATATTTTCGAAAACCCATCCCATTCAGTATATTTTGGAAAAGCCCAAATTCTTGCAACGTGCATCGGACTCCATCAAACCATTCGAGAAGCCGTTGAGATAAAGAAAAACCGAACAGGCATTAACCGAGATACAGGCGAGTACTCTTTACCGGAAACGTGGAACGGGGTTATTAAGGGAAGAAAATTTAAGCCTCAGTCCCTTATTAACAACAAAACCGAAGTCGATCAAAATGCAGAAAAAAATATTTCCTGCCGTCGCCCCAATCGTGCAGCAAAAACAGCAGCCGTGTCAAAAATTAAATCTCAGCACTAGTTTTTCCGTGCAGTGATTATTCAAAGTAATAGATTCAGGCAAGTACTCATAATATAAACGTAGAACGAGGTCATTAATACAATAATATTTAAGCTTTCAGCCCTTTATTAATGAAAAAACCGAAGTTGATCAAAATGCAGAAAAAACCTTTCCTGTCATCGCCCCAATCAAGCAGCAAAAACAGCGTCGTTGTCAAAAATTAAATCTCAGGACTAGTTTTTTTCATTATACTGGTACTTGAAGATAATTTACCTTAATAAGATATTTATAGTCGGTAGAAGCTTCAGTTATTTATTACAGGTTTGTTTCCTTCCCCGAAGTTGAACAAGAAGATTGACAGCCTGACGAGGACCCTTGCCAAGAAGGGTCGAAATATCGCTGATGAAAAATCAGAGCTGACGTATCCGTTGTAAACATTGTTTGAATAAATGTTTCAAAGTCAGCTTGGGCTCAAAGAATATTTATGGTACGAGTAGGCACGGATCGGTTATGTCAATGATATATCTAGTGTTTGCTAGGTGTCTTCCCACCAAGTTTCATCTCGATCCCTGCACTCATAGCGTTTCCCAAGATTTCCGGTTGCCCCCCTTCAGCTCCCCCCAAAAGCTACCGGATCCGGTCCGGATTTTAAGTGGGTCGTCTGAGGCATGAGGTCTTTCCAAATATCAAGTTCCATCGAGATCCGATCACCCGTTCAAAAGTTATAAATACCTCAAGATTCCGGATTCCCCCTCCCTCCACTCCCCCCACAGTGTCCGAATTGGCTCGGTTATGTCAATGATGTATCTAGAGTTTGATAGGTGTCTTCCCACCAAATTTCATCTCGATCCCTCCACTCATAGCGTTTCCCAAGATTTCCGGTTGCCCCCTCCAGCTCCCCCCAAAAGTCACCGGATCCGGTCCGGATTTTAAGTGGGTCGTCTGAGGCATGAGGTCGTTCCAAATATCAAGTTCCATCGAGATCCGATCACCCGTTCAAAAGTTATAAATACCTCAAGATTCCGGATTCCCCCTCCCTCCACTCCCCCCACAGTGCCCGAATCGGCTCGGTTATGTCAATGATGTATCTAGAGTTTGATAGGTGTCTTCCCACCAAGTTTCATCTCGATCCCTCCACTCATAGCGTTTCCCAAGATTTCCGGTTGCCCCCTCCAGCTCCCCCCAAAAGTCACCGAATCCGGTCCGGATTTTAAGTGGGTCGTCTGAGGCATGACCTCGTTCCAAAGATCAAGTTTCATCGAGATCCGATCACCTGTTCAAAAGTTATAAATACCTCAAGATTCCGGATTCCCCCTCCCTCCACTCCCCCCACGGTGCTCGGATCGGGGAAGTGACTATTTCCAACTTAATCATTTGGGGTCCCTGATACGCCTGCCAAGTTTTATCGTCCTAGCTTATGTGGAAGTGCCCGAACTAGCAAAACCTGGACAGACCGACAGACCGACGGACGGACAGAAATTGCGATCGTTATATGGCACTTGGCCGAAGGGCAAGTGCCATAAAAACCATACACATTTCTTATGTATAAAAAGAACCTGATGTGCCGACGGGTCGACCGACGCCCGACAACCGACGGCTCAACCAACGCCGGAAGTGCAACCAGAATATTCGAAATAAGATTTATTCCTCGCACATGACCGTAAACGGATAACTAGCTGATCAAGAAAAAAATCCGAAAATCCCGAATTTTTCAGTTTTGTTTATAAAAGATACGTAACCTAACCACATTAGTCGAGTTGTTCATCACGAAACTGAGTATAGGAGCTTACTATGTATCGATTTTTTTTTTGTATGGAAACTAAGGTCTTACCTCGTCCTTTTGGATAGACGCTGACATAGCAGCTGCGAACGAACATAAAACAATAATGAAACGCATGTTGAATCCGACCGTGTACTGCTTATTGTCAACTTGGCCTGAACCAATTTATAGCTAAAGAGACAGACGTTTATTTAAAGAAAGAACAAGTTCGTCGATGGGATCCCGAACGGGATGGTTTCCCTGTTCGATCTTAGATCTTTGTTAAATCCTGTTTATGGAATACATAAGTACGGCATAATTTTAGGGATGATTTCGTAGTGTTTTAGACAAGAAATCTGGGTTATGCATGCATGTTTGGCAGTTCGTGTTGTTAGCGGCAAATCTTCCGAGCTAGTGAGGGTTGTTTTTCCACCAAAATTTATGATAGTGAAATTAAATTAAGAACAACACTGAAAGAAGTTTCTCCGAGTTAGGATAAAAGTTAACTGCAGTATTTGCTACTGGGGCTAATCTTATCTCTACAGGGACATGATTAATCCGAATAGAGACAAGAATAATCCCAGTAACAAATCTTGCAAGATTTTTTTTACAGTAAATACGCAAAAACAGATACGACACTAAAACCAACTCCAGACTCCGATTCCTCGGACCGACTAAATCTGCACATGAAAATGGCGAAGGCAGAGATAAAATACTCAAAGTTAAAAATATTCAAAAACCCAAATAAATTTAAAAAAAAAATAATATACGATTATCACATCTCGGGGCTCACATCCCAGTTTCAGCTCGTGTCGCATTCTGGCCGAACTACTCTTTCTCCAATGGATCCTCTTGATTATGTGGTATAGCGTGCGGATTTTGCTAAATATTTGATATGACCTGGTACTCTCCTTGCAGTTGTCAACATGCACCCAAGGGGAAAAGTGACAATATCCTTTTTAGCATGTTGACTTGACCATACCCATTAATCGGTTTTGCTGTGCATATTTTGTCGTTCTTAAAGTTCAACCGAAAGGGGTTGGGATAGGACAACCTAGTTACCCACACCTATTCCCTTGAATTGGCTTCAAGACCCGCTGAAAATGCGTTACTTCGTTGTTCTGCTATTAACGAATATTCAATTTTCAAATAGTGGTATTTCTGTGTGATTTTGTATTTTAGTTGAGTAGTAGTTTAGTTGTGTTTTTTTTGTTCGGGCACTAAGCAATCTTCACCAGTCTCAGCAGTGCCAACTGAAAAGCCGCGTTTGTGTTCAGATTAAAATTTCCCGCGTCATAGTAGAATTTACGCTGCGGGGACGACCGTAGATTTTCTGAGCGTCATAACTAGAGCAGATAGTGGAAAATAAAAATATCCCTTTGCAGAGTCCAAATAATTCAGTATATTCAATAAATGACACAAAAATAAGTTGGCTTGTCAGTTAAACTTTAGTCCCAGGTTGGACCGAATTCCAGCAAAATTAAATTAACCCGAAAGAACAAAATAACAAATTGTTCTGGTTTAATATGTTATTCACCCTTACACCTACTGGTAATCAGCTCCTTAATTTTCCCAAATTTCCGTTTTTTACCGAGATTTCTTAGAACTACATGCACCTGAGAGACAAGTACTGACTCGATTTCTTGTCTAAGACTGTTGGTTTACCACCGTTTTGAACATCAATCACCTTATGGTAGGCGATTTTCTTCCCCGAACTTCCAGTTTCCTCCCTAAATTGTGAGTTCAGGGTCCATCTACTAACTCGATTTAGCAGTTCTCTTAAAGAATCGCCACATCAAAGGAAATATCTCAGTTGGTTCGATGACATAAACAGACGGACAGGCATCCAAACTTACGAGTGAAGGATATTCCGTCACTGGTGTTTGTGATCCCATAAAATGTGCAAGAATGACGCCGGTTGCACATCCTTTAACAATAGAACATGTGTCAGGACAGAGCAAACACAAGTGTTGTGATGTATGCGACATTTCTGTATGTGTCTACGTGACTACGTGCGAAAGTAAGGTGGCTTTTCCGCTAGGGACAGATACTCGTTTGTTTATTATGTGTCACTTCACAAATAAACTTGTCCACCTCTAAAGATATTATGGTGCAGAAACTAGGCTAAACTTTCGTTCCTGCTTCTCAACGCTTTAGTAACATATGTACATACTTCTACGATGCATTAATAAATAATAATAATTATTATTTGTAACCCACTGCACAAAAACAATGTGAAGTTAATGGAGTAAAGAAGAGAAAGAAACAAATAAACAACTGAAGAAACTAGTACAATAAAATAAACACAAAAAATCAAAAGAACAAACGGATGAGCCCATGATATGGAGTAAGCCGTTCATATGCTTATCCAGATAAATTAGTATGAAGCTCCTGGAGTTTTGCCGTTATATCGGGAGCTTTGTATTTTCGGATTATTCTCGGAATTTAATACGATATAGGCAAATAAAGGAGGTATTTACAATATTTGTAGTAACATGTACGTAGGTTACGTATGTCACTCTTTTTTCAATAGAATAAAAGTGCCAGAAATTTGGGGTTCAGATTTCAGGATACCGGGAAGCGTTACCAACCCACACCAACAAATTTAACCCTAAAATGCGAAAGCGCTTGGCACTCTAAGATTATTGTTCGATATTAAAGTTTAACTGTAAAGCCAACTTATTTTTGTGTCATTTAACTGAATACGCTGAATTATTTAGATTCTGCAGAGTTTTTTTTTTTATTTTCCACTATCTGCTCTGGTATGAAGGTTAGGTTATTCTTTATTTTACACAAAATAACATTAAACAGCTTGTAACAAAAAAACATAAGAACTAAAAATACATCTTCAGATAAACCAGTCACCCGAGAACCTGGGCGTCCAGGTTGTCCTGGGGGTGACCACTAAATGCACAGTACCGATCACATAACGTTGTCAGCAGTGGAATCAACCTCCAACGACAAAGAAACCAAAACAACTCAAAAAAAATAACTTTCTCTCCTCCACCTGGGCAAAAAAAAAAAAAAAAAAAAAAAATGTTTCTATTAATTTAATCTAAAATAAACTACTAATTTAATATATTTGCTAGAAATCATACTTACCATACATTTTTTTTTTAATCGCATTCTTAAACTCATTCATATTTTCCTTTTACAGTAATTCCTTTTCTAACCCATTCCACAATCTAATCCCTCTATAAATGATTGAAAACTTAGACCTGGTCGTCACAGCCAATGAAGCACAAAAATCATTTTTCGAACGCGTATCGTGGCTATGAACATCAGAATTAACAACAAAAACGCTTTCAAAACATGACGGTAAAGTTTTCTTCTGATATTGGTACATAAAACATAGGGAATATAAATCACGTAGACCAGCAGCCGGTAATATTTTAACTTCACGGTAAATTTCTCTTACCGATTCACGCGCCTCTTTTCCACAGACTATCCGGATTGCAGAATATCTTTCAGAATATCTATATCTTTCAGAATATCTGCCGCCGTCCACACAGCGTAATTCTACTATGACGCGGGAAATTTTAATTTCTACACAAACGCGGCATTTCAGTTGTCAATGGTCGGATTGGTGAAGATTGCTTAGCGCCTGAATAACAAAAAAAAATCATAAATCTTTCTCGTAAGGCATACAACGCATAGAGGTACCAAAAATCACACGGAAATTCCACTATTTGAAAATTGTTTGTTCGTTAATAGCGGAAGAACGAAGTAACGCATTTTCCCTGGTTAATAGTTTATAATAGTTTCATTGTTAATATCCTCTTTAAGTGAATGAGTGATGGGTAACTAGATTGTCCTTTCTCAGCCCTTTTCAGTTAAACTTTAAGCGCAGCAAATAAACTTGAAAGACTATCCAGGGCTTTGAATTTCAAATTTTTGCAGAGAAATCCAAACAAAGCCAGAGACTTAATTTCTGGAAAACCGTCTGGCTGTGATTGCAATAATTCCCGAAGGGATGAGTCTTCGTATTTTTCTTTTGTTGGATTCCGGCATTGGGGCTAAAGGCTTTCCACTGTTGTTTTCCGTCTGTAGATAAATTGAATGAGTATTGTCGGGAAAATTCATTCAAGAATGAGGTCCTGAAGACTTGACTAGTTTAGATAATTACAGGCTTAGATACTTAGGGATGGAAAAGGTCTGTATGTGTTGGAATGAGGCGTAATCAATAACGTGTGGCATGCTTAGATGCTTGTGGTTAGGTGTAAAACCTAAGTACCGGAATACATAATGCTCAGCCCATCTACCTGAGAGAAGTATCTCTTTTTTCTCGGCCTGGCACTTGGGAGGCGACACGCCAGTTCGCCTCATTACAATTCAGCCTCCAAGTTGACTAGTTTTTGTTAGTCCCCCATTGCCTCACAATCAACACTTGTGTAGACATATGAGCGATTCTGGCAATCTTTTGGATTCGCTTTCCGAAGTAAAGCGAGAACAGGCCGAGCACAAGAACAAACGGAAAGTCGTTGCATCTAAGTTGCACCTTTACAACTTATTGCCGAATAAATTTTCCACTCGCGCAGTGGATTCGCTTTCCATGGAAACTAGTGGTGGAAACTACCAGAGCGCAAGAACAGCTTTGGAAAGCGAAGCGGGTCTTAGCCGAAGTTGTAAAGTAGCCGGCGCATAAGCTCGTGGACCGCCAGAATCGCCCAGTAGTAAAAAGTTGGATCCAGAAGGTAGTGGGCAACTTCCACTTTCTACTATTGAGTCAAATATAAACCTCCATTACCTGGGAAGCAGATTACAGATTCCCTACTCATCAGCCTGTGGATCTATTTTACTACGTCTGTCACAAGTGATGATAATGAGGCATAGGGGATTAACAGAAACTAGTCCGCTTGGAAACGCTGAACTGGAATATGGCAAAGACACGGTATATGTAGTGGAACGGATTCTTTTATTTCTATTGGTTTGTACTTTTGTACAGAGGAGTGTATTAGACTAATGGATCTGGATAATCGAGAAAAATTAAACAAAACACCCGATGCGGTCTTGCAGGAGCCAGGAAGTCCTGGAATTCATCTGTACCTGTTGCCGGCTTTGATGGCCCCGTTTGGAAAAGGAAGCAAAATATGGGAGCAAGAATTTGCTTGACCTTTTATTTCGGAAATGGTATGGAAGCTGTAGATAGGCAAGTCTAAACTAGGTAGTAATCACGCATGTAGCGCATTGCAGTATTGTTATTTTATTCTAGGATTCCGATTTGGGGAGGAGTCCTGATCACGATCGTCGACACGTTTACTTTCCTCCTCCTTGACAAGTATGGACTCCGCAAGCTGGAATTCTTCTTTGGTTTCCTTATTACTACCATGGGTATTACGTTCGGATACGAGGTTAGTCGGGGGTCGACTGGCCAAATCTTTGACTCAAACGATTCTGTGCTTGTCTGTGTTCTAGCTTGAGCAGTGTGTGTCTTAGTATAACTTCATCTAATGCTTCTAGGTGATTTCGGATTTTCTTTTAGATACTTTTTAGTTTCATCTTGGATCAAAACTTCTTTCAACCCAACCTGGTGAGAAGGCCAAACTGCACAGTCTAGTACACTAAGCCCTTTTTGACAACCATGCTCAGACGCTGAAGTAACCAATGTTGACAGGGGTGTGCATTGTGCTCATACGTATGTGTACCTTATTCTTAACAAGAGCTACGAGCTCATATGTCACTTGATACGAGTACCTAAAAAGTAGACAAGAAACCAAAATACCCCACCATCTAAAAATGGGGTTCGGACCTAGAAATACGATATCTGGTTTCACTAAAGTCTGAGCATTTCCATCGCCTCGGATCACCGAGAGCAAATGACTTTTCTACGTTCCAAGTTTCAACCCTGAAGATCCATTCGTTTGGTCCCTACACATGCCACACGGTTTCCGGTACCCCCCTCCAACGTCCCCTACCGAGTCCGAATCTGGTTGGGACTTCGGACTACTAAATGGATCATCTGAAGAATTGTCTCTTACCACCTATCAAGTTTCACTCAAATCTGAACGTTTTTTGGGAACTTCCCGTAATTCTCCCACCCCACTCCCCCAGTGTGGTAGGATCCAATTGGACCCTAAAATATGTCATCTAGGGCATGTGATCTCTCTACATTCCAAGTTTCACTAAAATCGCTTCACTTGTTTGACCCCTATGCGAGCCAAAACGTTTCCGGGAATCCCCTCCCAGCTCCCCCCACTGTGGCTAAATACGAATCGAAAACATAAACGTCCCATCTCTGACATAGCCTATCCGCAAATTTCCGGTTCCCACTTCACACCTCTCCCCTACCGTGACCAGATCCGATCCAGACACCAAATAACAAATCAAGGCCGCATTCTGTCCAACTTGCATCCAATTCTGTACCCCCCCCCCCCTCGTCCAACTCTCCTAAACATGCCTGCATGTGGTTCGGACGAATGTTTTGCTTGTCTAGGTCATCAGTTCTTATCACCCATAAAATTTCACTCGAATCGGACGACCCGTTCGCAACTTACAGAAGCCAGTGATTTCCGGATTCCCCTTCCCTCAACTCCCCAAAGATGGTCGGATCCAGGAACACACGTTTTCCTAGGGCATTATGTCATTAATAGTCGGGTCCTTAAGTCATTAATAGGCCTGCAAAGTTTCATTGTTTTTAGAATAGCTGGAACTATCGTAACTGGCGATCTGCGGAATTCCAGGAAACACCCTCAACTCCCCCCATAGAGCCCCGATACGATCTGGTTCTGTCAATTACGTATCTAAGGCTAATGCTTGCTTTTCTCACCAAGTTCCATCCCAATCCCTCAACTCTAAGCGTTTCACCAGATTTCTGGTCCACCCTTCAATCCCCCCCCCCACAAGTATCTGATTCGACCAAGACTTGACATGGAACATCTGAGACGATAGTTCTTTCCACTTGCCAAGTTTCATGCAATTCCGATCACCCGTTCAAAAGTTATGCATGCCACCAGATTCCGGGCTCCCCATCCCTCCACGCCCCCCACAGTGGTTGGATCCAGGAAATGATCTGAGCCACATTAAAAGCAAGAGTGTGTGTGGGAAGTAGTCGAATATTGCCGAATAAAGGCCGTTTTAACAAATTTCGCCTGCGGCTCTTTCGTAGTCCTACTCTATTTCTGTTTAGTTGAAGTGTGCATCATTTATGTGGGGTTTTAAGCTTGAGACTTGGAGTCTAAGCTACATTAAAAGGTAGGAGTTGTAAAGGAATAGTTGAGTTTTGCTGATTGAAAAAATTTCGCCTTCGGCGCTCACTTTAGTTTGTCTAGAGTAGATGTCAAAAGCTGGTACCGAGGCTTGTCTTCTCCTCAGCGAAATTTCATATGAACGGCATCGTCTAATTCTTGTTACTTATTTGTTACTTATTTATTACTACAATGGCATTTTCCGTAACGTTTTAGAACTTATAACGTTAATATTTATTGAGCCTGCTGGTGCTGTTCTTTTAGCCAGTCGTATATTTTGAAGTCCTCACCCCCCCCCCCCCCCCCCTCACCCCTGTCCAAGCCCCTCGAACCGCCCCTGCACCCCACCATTTGTACTACTTACCGAACGCCTTCTGACGAAGCACCCGCTGCCTTAGTTTCTGATTGTGATGATGAGACGCCAACCACTGTGACTGAATTTCAAGTGTTTCTTCAGACGAGACCGTAGAGTTCTTCATACCCCGGGGACTTGCCAATACGACTACTTCGCGAATACTTTCACTTTATTGCTAGAAATGTGAGTGATATGGTTTGAATCAAGTTAAGTAATTAGCCATAAATATCCAGGAACGATTAACACTGGCACGTCAAAGATAGAAACACTTGAGGTCAAATTTAAATCAAGTCAGTGTTAAAATTTTTGCAAAAGTACGGTACGGATGAATGGTCGTACCGAACACCGCAATTTCCAGGGGGGGGCTTTAACTTTTGCTTCCCCGAATTTAATCTTCGAGTGGGGCGTTTCAGCTGCTGGCTGGAAATCTGGCAGAATGTTACGAAAGAGTTCCGACGATAGACAGGACCTCTCAAAAACCATGAGAAGCTCGTGCCCTGACCTCATGTGACACGCTGCGTTCCAGTTCGGTCACGCCTGCGATGGCAAAAGTGACTTATGGCTCAAATCAAATCGGAAATTGACGCTCACCAGTACGGAGGCCTGAAGGGGTGCAATACTACAGTCAATCTAGTCCGTCTGTTTGACAATATCGTTAGATGGCTAATGTCTTGACATGGGGAGTATTTTTACTTAACAAACAACCTGTGCGCCGGAAAAAAAAAAGCGAAAGCTGATGAGGGCCGAAAAGCGAGTGCTCGTGCTAGTTATGTACTGTCTGAAGGACCGGATGCAGTGCGCTTTCTTTCTTTTTGTGATCCCAAAACGTAAGTGGAGGGATACCTATGACTTCGTAAAAGTTGTCCGTCTGTGAGTACGATAGCTCGCGAAGGGAATGAGATATATTGATGAAACTTGGTGTGAGGATTCTTTCGGTAAAGGGACACGTGAAGTTCGTAGATGGGCCCTAAAGCTGTACATTCAGGGGGGTGGGGGGCCGTTTCAAGTTAAGCGACGAAAATAAGTACTTTTTTAAAGCTAATGAGATAGTCGATGCAGTGGTAAGGAGATATGGTGAATCTGAATATGAAAATTATTTTCTCTCCGGATAAGTAGTTCACCCGGAATCCGGCAAAACCGGAAAATTTGTAAAAAGTAAAAATTGTATCTGAAGTTGATCGGTCGGTTCAAGAGTAGGAAGACATGGTGAATCCGAAAATGAGAATTATTTTCACGCCGGACAAGTAGTTCGTCTGAATTCGGAAATTTAGCATGAAGTTTTAAAACCTAATGACTAATGACATAGTCTATATAGATTGAGGAGACATGCTGTTACAATTTTCTAATATACTAATGATAAACGAAAAGTGCATGTCAACAGGGATTTAGTGGGTCGAAAAGTCAGAATGCATCCGACTACTGGGTCGAAAAGTTAGAATTCATCCGACCACTCTCTGGTGAACAATTTAATAAAATTTGTTGGCCAATTTTCAATTAACCACCCAAAATTATCGGCCCCTTTATTCACACAGGCGAAAGCTCTACGCGTGGATGACGTCACTTTGTTTAATCTATGAATGCT
Organism: Branchinecta lynchi; assembly: GCA_023053575.1. NCBI lineage: Eukaryota > Metazoa > Arthropoda > Branchiopoda > Anostraca > Branchinectidae > Branchinecta > Branchinecta lynchi. Next base: position 26,987,245 of record JAKZAP010000008.1, on the reverse strand, counting down.
GGAGGGATGGTGACTCCGGTTGTGTGTGTAACGCGCACTAATTGCAGATTCAGTTACCGTTGTAACGGATACCATGGTATCTGCAAAAACGTAACTGACATGACTGAGACGTAGACAGCGTAAAACCTAGATATTTGTGTGTGTCTTAGTCAATGACGACCATCCCGTAATTTGTGTAGCAAGCCTGCACCGAAGGTGGACCTTCTACGAAAATGAATACTTGTAAGCGAGGTTTAAATAATGCAAAAGCCAGATTTAGCTCTGACATTAAGATCAAGAAGATATTCGTTACTAATATAACAATAAGAACAACAACACTTCATTCTTAACCCGGTTATTCAATAGCCAACCAAGTGAGGGAAAAAACTACCCAAAAGGACTGTGGTATACGTTCCTACTATTTCCATTAGGACTCCGACCAACCACCTTGGTTTCCTACATGTGCTCTCTTGCAGATCTACAGCTGCGATGTCAGAGCAGGACCGAGCCGTACTTCGTATTTCTGAAACTCGCTGTTATCTTTCAGTACATCGTTAGTGCGCCTGACCAAATCTCAGTAGTCAGTGGTCTTTTCGTTCCTGGCTGCAAGGACTGCGACAGCGAAGGTCTCCTACAAGCTGTTGGAATCGTAGGAGCAGTTATCATGCCCCACAATTTATACCTTCACTCAGCCCTTGTTAAGGTAAGTAGCTCAATCCGCCATTGGCCTCTAGAGAATTTGTCTGAAACACTTCATCTTTTTTTGCGTAGGAATTGTCCAAGGAGTTTTTGAAAGCGCTGATGGAGTCAGACAGTATTATTTCCGACAGTTAACCAATGGGTTTTAGAAAGACCATCTACCAATGTCCTTAGAAAACCCCCAACCACTTAGCTGGAATTCGTGTATGCGCAGATTATTCCTGTGAAACTTTAGAGGTTGGCAGCAGGCACGTTATTACTTGCGTTTTTGTAGATAACATCGTATCTGATACCACGGTCTAAAGTCGTTTTCGCAGTTATCGTGGTTCCTGATACCACGGTCAAAAGGTGTTTTTGCAGTTATCGTGGTATCTGAAATTCAGGTACCACGGTCCGAGAGTGGTAACTGACCGTGGTGTCTAGAAAATCATCCCACGTGCATAAATTCTGTCAAATTAGGCTGAGATATCCAGTAATATAACTGGACATCAGTTTTTCTTTTGGGATCACTTCGAAAAGTGCAATTTCGGCAATAGTCGTTTTTGCAGAGCAACTACTGTAGTTTCCTTATGAACCCTGTCACATTTCTTTCGAAGGATGTATGCTTTTGACGAAATGTTTGTTAATTGAAGAAAAAAATCCCACGGTTGAAATAGAATGCAAGTAAGCAGATCTCTGACTTTGTTTAAATCCAAGATAGAGATTTCCCAAAATCTTGGAAAGAGGACCAACTTCACCAAAACAGTGTAGGCTAAAGCAGCTTTCACATTGACGCGTCCTTGCGACGCGTTGCATATGCGTCTCGTACTGGTTGCGCAACTCATCTTTCACACCTGGGCAAGAATCTTTCGCTCTAGATGCTCATTTACATTTTCCTTTCTCGGTTTCTTCTGCTGAATTTTAATTTGTTTCACTAGTAGCAAGTTTTTCTTCATCATCAGCATTTTTTTTTTTTTTTCAAAAACTTTCGTTTTCCACTGACGAATCTAATGCGTACGCATCGATGCAACGCAAGAACAGAACTTGGTTCTTGCGTTGCGTTGCGTTTTATTTGTATCTGTAAGCTGTGTGTGGCGTTGACGCAAGCACGACGCAGCTGCGTAGCTTTGTGCGAAAGGCTCATCGCGTCAATGTGAAAGCGGCTTAACGCTTGTGCCAGAAACCCAGCTTGATTGAAACTTTCTTCTTTCCAGTCTCGAAACATTGATCGTAAAGACAAGTCTGCAGTTCGGGAAGGTAACATGTATTTCTTCATTGAATCTGCAATCGCCCTTCTTTGCTCTTTCATCATCAACATCTTCGTCGTCTCAGTCTTCGCCGCTGGCCTCTATGGAAAAACTAACGGAGAAGTGGTACGTCTACTTTAACCTATCTTGGCCTTCGTCCCTTGAAGAAATACCACACTTGCCCATGATTACATGCGTCTTCTGTTTCATACCCATTTTGTTTTAGAAACATGGCGTTACATTTTGGGATCCCAAAACGTAAGCGGAGGGATACCTATGACATCGCAAAAATGTCCGTCTGTCCGTCTGTAAGCACGATAACTCTCGAAGGCAATGAGATATTTTGATGAAACTTGGTGTAAGGATTCATTGGGTCAAGGGTAAGGTCAAGTTCGTAGATGGGCTATGTAGCTCCATATTTAGGGGTGGGGGAGGGGGTTCAGATTAAGGGACAAACAAAATATTTTTAAACAGCTAATGTGATAGTCGATTATGGGGTAAGAAGGCATGCTGAGCACGATAGTGAAAACCATTTTCACGCCGGACAATTAGTTCGTCTGGAATCCGGCAAAAACCGGAAAATTGGTTAAAAGTAAAAGTTTTATTTGAAGTTGATTGTTTCCTTCCCGGACGTTGACCCAGAGGATTGACAGCCTGACGAGGACCCTTGCCAAGAAGGGCCGAAATGTCGCTGATGAAGAATCGTAGCTGACGTATCCGTTGTAAACATTGTTTGAATAAATGTTTCAAAGTCAGCTTGGGCTCAAGGAATATTTATCAGGGACGACTTGGGGGGGGGGGGGGGGCGCCCCCTCCCCCCGCCCCAAACATTTTGGCTAGTAACGCCTCTGGTCAGGGCCTGAGCAAGACAAGATTTCATTGATCAAACTTTCGTGTCCTTGACAAAGATAATTTCGTAATCCACATTGGCTTGACATATCACAGAATATCTAGAAACCAACAAAAATGGGGTTCAGTATATATATATATCTGTATTAGAAAACCCAAAGGCCATATAGAGGATAAACCAATAACTCATAGAAAAATAAAAAATAAAATAACAAACTAGGAAACAGCACTTCTCAACTCGAGTGCTTTTTGCACAAAATTACCAAAAGAAACAATCACTCTTGGTGACGTAGAGCGTAAGATACAAAGAAGCTGCCCACCATTCCCAAAAAATAATGAACCCCTTAAGGGCGAAAGCTCCTGGCACCTGGATAGAAAATGTAGACCATCCCCAACAAGATGGCAGAGAGGACAAAAACGTACTCCATCCGGATCCGGACACCTAGAATTCCACGAGTTACCACCACATAGCGGTAAACAGTTTGCCCGCACCTGATCCAACACTTTAAAATTTAAAGCACAACTCTTACTAGAAATGATCTTTTCCCTATGAAATGAATCAGAAAAAAACTCTTTTGGAAATACCATTCCTTCCCACCTTAAACTAGCGACTCTCTTGTTAGCCTCTATCGAGTATATCCAGCCGTCCTGCTCTCCGACGCGGCGGCTGGGCGCAAAACATTTGAAAACTGAACCGTGCCTTGGTTAAGAAGTGGGAAAACTAAGCAAATAAAAGAAGTAATAAACAGGAGAGTATCATATCCTTATATGCGAAAGAGTTGTTGGCGTACATTGAAGATTACGGCAAACTTTTCGTTGGGTGATGGGAAAACTCGGAAAGGCCGAAAAAGCGCTAAAAATTCGTAGTTACGAAACGAAACAGTGGAGAAAGATGTTGATTTTAGAAGCTTATAATTCTATATGGGAGCTAAGTATATTATAAAAGGCAGAAGAAGCAAGAGGGGTTCTTTAAAAGTTATTATTAACTTAAAATAAAATTCGATACTGAAACACTCTTTAACTTGCCTGTAATAAACAAAACTCGGTGACTCTTCTAATGCAGATCACCATTTTTGAATTTCCATCGTTCGCCTTTCAAACCCCATTTTCGTTGGTTTTTTCGTTGATTTTTTGTGATTGCTGTCCTTAATTGCAAATCATTCCAATGAAGGCATAAAACAAAAGCGAAAGAAGACATTAAAATTGTTAGCAAGCATTAACATTCATATCTGAAAATCACATATTTTCCGTTGCTCGTGATTCGGAGATGATATTTATTTTCAACGAAAATAATGTACTCGCAGTTTTATCACAGTAATGCGATACATTGATGGAAGGAAAAGTCGCAGGTGTTAGGAAATAGAGATTCTAGTTGGTTTTAAGCAGAAAAATTGTATTTTTATTTTATTTTTTAACCGCCGTTTTGACCGTCATGTTTTTTGCCATCTCGCTATTTTTCCATGGTGCAGTTTTGCCATAGCGGTATCGACAGTCGCTGTTTTTGCATCTGGGCAGTTCATAGCCATCAAAGTTCGGCGCGCAAGCAGGATCTCTTTCCCAACCGACCTAACAGCAACTCTAGGGGCTCAAACGAAAACTGAAAACAATCAGCAACAATATTCATTAGACCAAGGGTAGCCTACACAACAACAAAAGTAGACACCATGTTCTCTTAGGTGATTGACCGTCTTCAAACAGGCTCTATCAGGATTATCAGGAAATGTTTGGCTCTTGTCTGAGCCTGATAGTTCGGTAAGAGTCTGGTTCAAATTTGAAAGCCAGAATGCCTAGTGAATCTGATTAGGGGTCATATCAAGGAGTATAACAATGTGCTATTTAGGGAATAAACTTAGTTCCGGTTCAGAACTATAATTTGGCCAGAATCTGGTAAATTTGAAAAGGACAACAACAGACTTTCTTTCAGAGCGTATTTGTCTGTTCTCAGGGTTATGGGAACGCCTTGTCGCGGTAGAAAAATTTTCGTTTTCTTACCTCCCGGGAATTTAGGGATAAGTCGATCAACCAATGCTCCGCCGTTAAGAATAATGGATCAAAAACAAGGTATTTTTTTGTTTTTCGCATTTTCTTTTATTATATCGCTTTTAACAACTGCAAAAAAAAAAATGGATAAACTGCATGATCTCTTTTCTAGGACTGTTGTGAGCTGCGTCGCTTTGTGTCTTACTTCTCTGATTTTTTTTTTTGTTTAATTCTGACCTTCTTGTTCTTCAGATTGAGTTATGTACTGCACAAGGCTCCATAAACTCCCTCGACGTCCAAGAAGCATTTGGTAATGGACTGGTAAGTAATAACATCTGATCCTTCATTATAACCTATTATAGTAAAAAAAAATGCGTTGCATCAGGGAGATTTTACGAATAGTGATACTGAGCGGATCTGAAAATTGTATCTCATATACACTTGAAACTATTAATCGTTTTAGCATTAGTTTAATTGCATTAAATATACACTTGAAACTATTAATCGTTTTAGCATTAGTTTAATTGCATTAACTGAGCTGTCTTGAAAGACCATAGGTTTTATATGATCAGAAATCTCGAAGCATGGAAAGCATACCTCGCACTATTTACTGTTTAGGTTCCAAGATTGAAAACTATTTGAACACTGTGAACCTAGGATCTGCTTTTAACAAATTATCTACGGCTTTGGCTGTTTTAAGCCGTTTCTCAGGCCCATCGACTTCTATATAGCAAAAACTCGGCAAAATTCAGGTAAGCGGTGTACGTATCAATAGCATGATACGCGAACACTTGTTGGAAGCATAATGCGCATGGAAAATAGCGAATCGTGGCAAGTGCAAAGATTAGTGAAGTATTGTTAGCAGGCTTAGAATGATATGCTATGGTATGATATACTATTCATTACTCTAAAAGCCCAGGGGCCATGGCAATACAAAAAAACGTCCAAAATAAGTAGGACGATGACTTAAAACTACAGAAAAAAAGATCTTTTAGATCTAGGGGGTTGAATTAGATCTAGGGGGTTGAATCCGCCCCCCCCACGAAACATACAAAATTAATGATTTTTATAGGCTTTTCCCTGTGATGTATGTGATTTTTGTTTACTTTTTTGTCGGACCAGCAGCCCCCCCCCCCCCCCCCCCCCCAAATAAATTCCTGGATACGGGCCTGCTTTGAGTCATAGATAACTTGAGGAATCTACCCACCTTCCTTATAGTGATAAAACATTCACTATTCAGCATTTGCTCCATCCATTCCTGATTACACTCATTTACTCCAAATATTTTTTAAGATTCAGCGTTAACCGTCGTCATCGGGGGCACGCGTACAAGCTTACAAAGCCAAGATTCCACAAGGACGTTTTTAAGTGGGGTTTTGGCAACAGAATTGTTGATCCTTGGAACAGCCTTACCGAAGATGCGGTTAATGCTGAATCGATCAATAGTTTTAAGTGCATTGTCAATGAGATTTTTAACTCTGATCAATTCGACTACTCAGAATTTCTTAGAGTTATTTAGAGGCGAAAGCTTTTTCTCTTGCTTTGTATTACTATTTATCTCCTGAAATCATTCAGTTCCCTTCATTCACACATAATATGTCGCACAGATTCATTCATATTTCCACACATCAGGCAGAAGTAAGGACCGATTCTACCAACCGGCCTACCCGTGTGCCTCCTCCTATCCCCCAGGGGTAACATATGAAATATATTTCTCCGGGTTTAAGAATTAACAAATGCAGTTACAGAAATGGGTTGCATAAGTTACATTGTCCTTATAACAAGACGTGACCTTTAAGGGAAAAAATGTGGTTTCTTATGTGTAAGAATATCCATACTGGATCGGGAGATCTCGTGATTCCACTGAATGAGCAATAGGTGATTTAAATGTTTTTTGTTCAGGGCCTCTTCACCTGATCTTATTTTGTAGACTATTAGAGATAGTTGGTATTCATATCTAGATTATTTACCTAGAAGTAAATAATACATACCTGGAAGAGAGCCGTCTTCCCTGCTTCCCTTGCGTATTGAATCGAAAAAATCCAATTTTTCGTACCAAAAAAATCTTATGCGGGAATTGTGTTCTTAAACGTTAGGTTAGCATATGCACAAGCATGTTGGGTAATTTTGCCAACACATGCAGCCATAGAACGACGTGGTAAGTGATTCTTGTAGGCGTAATCTCGCCGTTCCCCTAGGACTCCACTTGAGGAGTCCCCGCGTTTTTGTTTGTCCGGGGAACTCACTCCCCCTATTCTCGCGAGTCCTCAAGGAGGGGGAATGTTCCGGTCACCATCGTCAAAAAGGACTCCCTTTCAGTTTCGGAGGGGAATCAATTTTTGCTGATGTAGGTGCATTGTAAAATTAAATAAAGTAAGCAGAATAAACAAAACCAAAAAGAAAATGGATCCAGACTAATTTTCAAAACTGCAAATTTTTTTTTTTTTTCGAACAAAGTCCGTTTTGGAAGCATTCCCTGTGTTCTCGCGTTTTTCTGTACGCGGAGCCGCTTGGATTGACTCCCTCTATTCTCGCCGTTCCCTGCGATTCCTCGAGGAGTCCTTGTGAACGGTGAAAATACGCCTTATGTTCTTTCTGTTGCTAGCTTTAATTTGTTGATTATTTACATTTTTCAGGCAGCAAACGCAAGTGTGGACGCCAGTATTTACAGTGGCGGCATCTTCCTGGGTTGTCAGTTTGGTTATGCGGCCATGATCGTTTGGGCTGTTGGTATTCTCGCCGCAGGACAGTCCAGTACCATGACTGGTACCTACTCTGGACAGTTCGTAATGGAGGTATATGCCCTTTTATTTTTCTTCTTTTCTGAATCAAGAGTTGTGTTTTTGCGGATACACTGTAAAAAGTTCCTCCGAATAAGGATGCAGTATTTGCTACTGGGATTAATCTTATCTCTGTTGGGATAAGATTAATCCGAATTATGGGTAATCTTATCTCAATAAAGATAAGATTAATCCCAGTTGCAAATACTGCAAGATTTTTTTACAGTGATACTCTGGTATCTGTTACCACGGTAACAGAACCAACAATTAGTCGTTTTTGACGTGCTATCTGATACACGGTTGCTCTACAAAAACGACTATTATCGAAATTGCACTTTTCGAAGTCATCCCAGAAAAAAAAACTGATATTCAGTTACATCCCAAAGTGCTAAACTTCTTTCTGACCAATTTGGTGAAAGTGAGATGACTTTTCAAATACCACGACAGTTGGCCAAATGCCACAATGACTGCAAACACGCCTTTTGACCTTGAAATCAGATACCACGGTAACTGCGAAAATGACTTTAAACCGTGGCATCAGATACCATTGTATCTGCATAAACGTGAATCGTGATACTTACCTTTGTGGGAAAACCAGGGATATTTCTCTGTTGCTTTTCTACACGAACAGCAAACGGTGAACTTCGACGGTGTTCAAAAGCGGAAATTCAGCAACCGGTAAGCCAACGGCGAACAAAACTTCGATAAAAAACGGAACTCATTAATATGCATCTAACCGAATTTGGACTCATAATTTGGATCTGAATGAATGAATGAATCCTTTTATTTACCCACTTCTACTTAGAGAAAAAAAAGACCACAACTTAAATTGGAAAACAAACTTACACTTTTAACAGATAACACTTCAGTGAGGTTGTTTCTATATTTGTATCGGTTTAAATCGGTAAAAGAAACATCTTCTTGAGGGTAGTTGGTGAGTGGAGGGTTTGGAAGACGAGAGAGGACAAATTGACAAATTAATTATTTAATTTTTAGTTTATTTTAGCTGAAGGTTTGATTAGTTATATAATATGGTAAGTAAATGTCTACTGGTTGCGTTTTTCAAAAACGTATGTGCTTAGTTTATAACCGGTCGTCAAGCCAGAATGATTTTTTTTAGTAATGCTGAATCCTGAAAGAAATGGACAAGACCCTGACGTGGAGAAAACGCCGCGACCGACAGATTCCTATGCAGCTCGTCATGTTTCTTTCTACTACTCTGATTTGACACATGGAGTATATATCATGTAGACATTTGTATGCAAATTATATAGGAATGAAAGATATGCAAAAGTACTTCTCTTTCAGGGATACTTGAACTTGCACTGGCCGCGCTGGAAGCGTATCCTCCTAACCCGTTCCATTGCTGTGTTTCCAGCTCTTCTTCTGGCCGTCTTTGCAGAAATCAGAGAGCTGACAACGATGAACGATCTCCTGAACGCCGTTATGAGTCTTCAGCTCCCCTTTGCTCTGCTGCCAACCCTGATTTTTACAAGCTCCAGTAGAATCATGGGCGAATTTGTTAACGGGGTGTAAGTATACTTGAACCGATTAGGTTATTACTCTTTACTCAGAGGTCCAGATAAACCTTTTGATGCCGATACTCTGACCGCGGGCTAGGCCCGACTGACGAACATTTAGGCAGCGTGCGAACGAAGGAATTAGTCAACCTTTCGAAGTTGTATTTGGGATCGTGGTCTTGCTTCAAGTGGTTCGATATTAATCCTTCGGGTTACGAAATATCGTCAGTATATCAATTGGTTTGGCTTGGCTTCACTCAAATTAGCATCTCTCTCTTCTCAATCTCGTCGGTCTCAAAACCAATCTCCCGTCCTTGCTTCTCTACTCCACCACTTCCATTAGGTTTTGCACACATAGAATAGAATAGAATAGAATTTTGTTTTTTCAAAAGCAGCTGTCACAGCGTTACCGCCGAACTTGACCTTTTCGTCATACAAAATGATGAATAACATAACACTTTGTCACGAAGGAAAAAAAAACTAAAAAGAACTAACTTATAATAATAATAATAATAATTTTATTACCCATCATAATGTATAAATACACAAAAAATGGAGTAGGAAAAATAAGGAAAAGCTACACAATACACAATCGGTTATTGTACAACTCAACGAATGCTGGAACAAAATTCCTTCTATATCTTTCATGGAGAGGTGCCACAGGGGCTAGTTTGGGGATTTTCTTGGATTTCTCTCGCTGGGGTCTAATACGTATAGGAATAGGGGGGGGGGGAGAATATTACGTAATCGGGGAATAGATAGGGTTGTAATACCTTCCAGAGTAGCCAGCTTGAACCTTTTTAGTAGGTAACTGTAGGGCACTTTACCCTCCCCGTTAATAATCATGAGGGCCTTTTTTTGAATGTTCTCGATACGATATGTGAGTTCTGAAGAGCCGAAGTGCCAAACACGACAAGCGTAGTCAAGAATAGGTCTGATAAAACTTACGTAAATATGCAGGAGGTCTTTAGAAGGGCAAGAAAATTTTATAAATAGTTTAAATCTGTTACAGGCGGATATTCTTAACCAAAATCCATATCTCCAAGGAGAAATGGGACTTCTTTTACTTATATTATATTTTCCGAACTGAGAATAAAATCTCTTCTGTTATCTTATCGATAATTAACTGTTAGTGACAAAGCAAATGTCACCTACATCCTCGCAGTTTTCCTAACAGTTAAAGGCACAGAAAACTTGACTTTAAGGGAATGATGAACTTTTTCTACCCGGACAATTAGTTCGTCCGGTATCCGGCCAAAACCGGAAAATTCCAGAATCCGGCCAAAACCGGAAAATTTGTTAAAAGTAAACGTTTTATTTGTTGCTGATTAGATATCTGATTCAGGCGTAAGAAGTGATGCTGAATCCGTATATGACAATACTTTTTTACACAGACATATAGTTCGCCCCGAAACCGGCTTTTTAAAAAAAAAGAAAAAAAAAGAAACCGGCTGGAACCGGAAAATTTGTTATAAGCTAAATTTTATTTGAAATTGATTAGATATTCGATATTGGGGAAAGAAGATACGCTGAAATCGTTTCTTAGATTTCTTTTTTACCGGACAAGTAGTTCCGGAGTTCGGTCGAAACCGGAAAATTGGCAGAAGTAAGGCAGGAAGTTTTCGTCAAAATAGATATGACTTGTAGGGGTAAACCCAGATGCTGAATCCATATATGAACTTGGTTTTCACAGATGATTAGCTATTTGGCCTTAATCTGTTTTTGAATTTTGATATTAAAAATATTCAAGGAGTCTAGCGATGACCGAACCCGGCAAAGACGAGACCCAATTGTCTAGATCAAATATTGCATTTTTGAGATCCCATCGAAACCTTTGGTCTTGTTTTACTTGTAAGCAAAAATCGACTGTTAGACCATAATCATTTTCTGCGATGTGGGGCTTGTAACTTTTGTTAGTTGGTGTACCTATTAATCCTATTCTTTGTTTCTGGTGGATGTGAATTGAAAACAGTTTGTTACTATGTCTATCACTTGGAGATGGACTTGTAAGTAGGAATCAGTTGATAGAAGGGTTTCATAAGGGGCTAGAAACTAGTGCACATTTCACTTGATCTCTTTAAATCTGAGGGTAAGAAAATGAGTCTCCATGGTCTATCACTGTAACTTAAAATTAAGTCTTTGAGGGGTTGACAACTTTAGTGGTGGGGTAAACACTCAAACAAAGAATAGGCGGAACTCAACTGTGAGACAAGTCATTGACTTGTAACTAACAGTCGGCGATTACACCATAATCATCTTCCGGGCTTCCGACTCTTCCTATTATGTGTACCTATTTTGTTTCTGGTGTTGTTGATGATAGAAAAGTTTGACAATGTCGTCGTTCAAGAATCGGTTGCTAAGCCATGCCATTTTCATGAGGTGCTAGAATGGCCTATGGTGATGGCCTTTCATTTGATCGCCTGAATTGTCTGGATCATATATTGGATTTTTGGAGTCCCATCAAAACCTTTGGCCTTGTTTTATTTTATCTGAGATGGAGGTAGCCTATGTTAACTATTATAACTTTTTGCACATGATTTTGTTTAGGTATAGAAGCCTACTCAGTCTTCTTTGGTAGTATTTTGCTACTTTTTAGGGAATTTTCTTTTTAGTGAAATGTCAACCTTAGCCTACTGTTGAAATATCAAAATGACTACTGTTGTAATCCGAGCATTTTTGTTTGTAACACTACGATCCTTATCCAACAGCATATTTTTCCTTTGTGGCAAAGCAGATGGCATCTAGCGGCAGGTCTCTTAGAGGGATAGAAATAATCAGCCTAAAACACTTATTAGTGGACTGTTTAATTAGAGCAATATCAAGAAAAAAGACTGTGGTAATTGCTCAATAGCTACCTTTTGGAAGGTAGAGGAAAAATAAGTTGAAGTGAATTGAAAGTAGTGTTGTTTCATTTGCATTTTCAGGGGGAATGTGACTGTAGGTTGGCTACGAAAGCAAGATTTTTTTTCATTTTTTCTTAGCATAATTTTCTGTGATGTTTTTCAAAAAAACATGCTGTATTATTCTTAGTGTTTTTTTTTGTTTCCTTTTTGGAAGTGACGTCTTTTATTTATTTTGTGAGGTCAGGTTCTACTTTTTAGTCGTTAAGGAAAAGTTCTCGATGAACTTCTGCGGAGGTCTCTCTGGAGGCTGATACGATATCGTATCAACCACTACGAAACTCATTGTCATAATATGGGATACAGGAAGATCTACATTACATAACTATTTGAGAAAAGTTATTTTTGTGTAGTAGTAGTGGTCGTAGTCCACTAAAGGCCTTGTGGCCATGGTAAGTAATAAAACAAGAAAACAAAATTTACAATAAACATTTTATAAGCAGTGAACTGAAAGACAAAAATGCTCCTCAGCCGGGATTTGAACCTAGGACCCTTTGCTTACAAGTTGAGCGCTCTACCAACTGAGCTACCGAGGGGCTTGAGAACAGAGTTTGCATACCACTACAATAGTCTGATAGAAGCCGGCCATAGGAACAGTGATCCCGCCCGAAGGCAAATTCATTAACCAGTTCACATCCCCATGTCACGGAAATTTATAATAATATATAGATGGCACTTCACACAAGGACTTGTACCGTGACCAATAAACCAGAAACAGTTTTTTTTATTTAGTTTTCACTATGAGACCCCTCCTTAATTGTGGGTCCTGTTATGTCGACGTGGCTCCGACAATGAAGTCCTAGACTTCTTATATTCGAAAAAACTGTTTCTGGTTTATTGGTCACGGTATAAGTCCCTTGTGTAAAGGGCTATATATGTATTATTACAATAAGTATTCCTTTAAAATTTTTAGAAAATTTACATATTGTATAATGACTATAATGATACAATCCAAGCTGGAAACCGAGCGAAACTGTAGGAAGTGCTCTCTATTCGACATTCAAGTTAAATTCATTTGAATCAATTCAAATAGATACCGTCAAAAAAAAGTTTTAGATTAGATCTTAACAAGTTCATGGAAACAGGTTCATGGAAATGCCTCTTTTATTTACAGATGTGTCATGCTTTACTGTTAGTGGCCCGCTCTACTACAGCCCGCTCTGCTAACACTTTGATTTCTTAGGGGTTCTGTTGCTCCGCTGATGACTCCAGTTACTGATAGACGGAGGAGCTTCAACTCGTCGATCTTAGGCACAACCTGTTCTGTCTATAAAAGAAAGATAACATCTAACCGTGAGGTTTAATTTGTCAAATATTTCGCGTATTAAAACAAATATCATTTCGAGAATTTCTTGTGCTGGTTTCTAAGTTTCAATCTAGTTCTTTTAAGATGGGAAATTATGATCTAAAAAATAAACATCGATTTTTTTAAAGCACACTCTTTCGGATGCGTTTCGTTGATTTGATTCTTGTCATACGTTACTTCCAGAGTGATACTATTAGACCCATAAAGACCCTATCTGCACAGAACAGGGTAAAACTGCTCCTATAGTTCTGTTTTCTCGCAGGTTCAATCGTATCGCCATTGTGTTGCTTGGTCTGGTGGTTGTTGGCATTAATATGTACTTCGTGGTCTACAACATCATGGAAGCAATGCCATTTGATCCCCTCATTTTCATTCCTATCGGCGTAGGCGGAGTCATATACTTCGTACTGGTGGCCTTCCTCATTGTCCATCTGGTGGTTTCTTTTGGTGGATCTTCCATCGCAAGATCAAAGGTAAGCTTCATTTTCTGAGCTATCTAGTGGTTGTGAACCTAGCTGTCTAGAACAGTGGTTCGCAACCGTTGGTAAGCGTTCCCCAAGGGGTACGCGAGACCCCATTTTCCTCTACGCCTGAATCCCCACGTCCCCCTCCACGTACGGGTTTTTCATTTTGCTCTCAAAATAGATATTTTCACTTGAAACAGACAATAATGTTCCTTCCGAAGAACCTTTTCCTGAGTTTGAGTTCCGAATAGAAAAAAACTGGGAAAAAAAAATAGAAAAAAACTAGCTAAACCCCCGAAAACTCGAAAAGTTAAAGTTGTGGAAAAGGAAGTTGCGGGTGATTTCTACCATTTCCCACCAGTACTTTACTGAAATGCTGAAAGTTTAAACTCGGAAAAAAACAGAAGAGCTTTTCTAGTCTTCTGCACCCCAAGATAATAGCCGTCATTGAAGTACATTGAGATTTTGATTGCATCACCAGCCAAAATGTATCTTAAGGGGCAAGATATTTTACTGACAGACATGTCATTTTTACCTACTGATTTATTTTTTTAGATAACTGCTTTTACGAAAAATCGCGGCGCTTCGCGCCGACTCTTTTCTTTTTAATCGTCTCGCCAACCTTTTGGGGGGGATGGATGTTATTAGCCCGTGCGTGACGCCTCTGGTTACAAGCCCTAGTGAAAGTCAGTGAAATAACGTTGATTCAAAAACAGCTAACCTACTGCCGTAAAATCTTCTTCTTGTGTCAAACAACATTGTTTCAAGAAGAATCGAAGACATGTAAGCTATATTGTCATTCAGGTTGCGAGTTAAGCTAATGAAAAAGTTTTCGATGCAGCTTGATGGAAGCACAGAGAACATCAAAACCACAGACACAGACATAGGCTGACTTTAAAAAATATGCGGCTAACGACGTCGAGCCGAGATTTGACAAAGTTTTGTGCTACAAGACAGCCTCTAGTGATTGCCTCATTGATTTTGTATATTTTTTACACGTGTATGCCGTCTCATTTATGATAATAACTGTCGTCTTTTTCACCTTCTGAAAAAGGGGGTATGCGATCATTTCGAACCTTGATTAGGGGTACGCGGTACGGAAAAGGTTGGGAACCACTGGTCTAGAAAGCCCTGACAGTTGCTCATCTTAAAGTTTAACTGAAAAGCCAACTTATTTTTGCGTCATTTCACTCAGCACCCGGCATTGTTTGTCTGGTGTTAAAGTATTTGTTTGTTTCACCTTGTGCTCTAGTATGATCTATTGCGGTCCTCACATCGCAAAATTCTACTATGACGCGGAAAACTTGAATCTCAAGACAAACGCGTGTTTTCTCAGCTCGCGGAAGGTAGCTAACTGCGTAAACACTTATTTTTCAGC
This sequence comes from Branchinecta lynchi, assembly GCA_023053575.1. NCBI lineage: Eukaryota > Metazoa > Arthropoda > Branchiopoda > Anostraca > Branchinectidae > Branchinecta > Branchinecta lynchi. The sequence continues at coordinate 26,972,164 of JAKZAP010000008.1, read as the reverse complement.
TCGTGAACACCTTGTGAACACAATGTCCGTGAACCCTTTTTTCAGCTCGCGGAAGGTAGCTAACTGCGTGAACACTTATTTTTCGTAAATTGTTTTCGTCAAGCGTACTACTAGGTACAAGCGCATAGAGGTACCACAAACCCGACAGGGAAATTCCACTACATTAAAGTCGATTATTCGTGAATAGTGGAACGAACTAACGCATTTTACTCGGGTCTTCTAGCCTCTTTAAGTGAATAAATGATGGGTAACTAGATTGGCCTATCTCAGACCTTTTCAGTTAAACTTTAAACTTAGCGAATCAGCTAGAAAACCTGTATGGGAACTGTGCAAATCGTCTTTTCTTCGTTAAAGTACAACTCTTACTAGAAATGATCTTTTCCCTATGAATGGATCAGAAAATAACGTTTTCGAAAATACTATTACTTTCCACCTGAAACTAGCGATTCTCTTGTTAGCGCTTGTCGACTATATCCAGCCTTCCTGCTCTTTCAAAACATTTGAAATCTGAAATAAAAAAAAAAGAAGTAATAAACAGAAGATCATCACATCTGAATGTGTGAAAGAGTTGTTGGTGGACGTTGAAGATTCCGTCAAATTTTTCGTTGGGTGACGGGAAAACTGGGCAAGGCCGAAAAAGCGCTAAAAATTCGTAGTTACGAAACCAAACAAGGGAGAAAGGTGAGGATTTTAGAAGCTGATGATTCCATATGGGAGCTAAGTATGTTATAAGAGGCAGAATAACCAAGAGGAGTCCTTTAAGGTTTCAGTTTTGGAATACAACTTGTGAGGTTGCTCCTCCTCCTTGAAGGTGATTCTCGTAGTCGGATGCGAGTTTTCTCTTTCGCTCCGAGATTCGGACACATCGCAAACAGGTTTTCCAGTAGGTACGCGAATTTTGGTTCGCGAAATCTCATCTCACTGTGTGTGCACGTAACTTAAAGGACCCCTCGCACTGTTTACTCTTCAACTTACAGTATTTTAAAATATTTGAATACTTTAAAACTAGGGTTTGCTTTCAACAAATAACGCACGGTTTTGGCTGTTTTAAGCCTTATCTGAGACCCGTTGACTTGTAGCGAAAACAGGGAACCAGTTTACATAACCGGTTTTTCTTATTAAAAACTTCTCGAAGACGACCGTCCAGCGTGATACACATCGAGGGTAGCAAAACACTGCAAGTGGGAAAATCAGCTTGGTCGTATTAGAGCGGCTAGAATGTACCGTACAAAATCGAGATCTCAGGGTTTAGAAATATACGGAGTGATCACGCAAGTAGGTTGCGTTGGTACTATAGGTAAGACAGGTCCTTCAAGACGGGTAAAGCTGCGAGGAAAAAACGGATCGACCTATGGGGAAAGCAGGGGGGATGGATATACAGTGCCAAGTTTGTGTCTTTTCTAGAAAAATTAAGCTGTGGACCTTCAAAAAACAATCCTCTTTTAATAGACCCTAAAAATCAACATAATCCTCTAGATAGTACTTTTAACGTCCAAGTCTCGCTCTCCCGAGTACAATAAAAAAAGGTAAGCAATTTTTCCAAGTGCATAGTTATGGAAGCAGACGTGCTACTAGCCAAAATGTTTGGGGTGGGGACAAGGTATTTACCGACTGGCTGGTCATTTTTACAGACTGTTTTTGCAGAAAAACGACTGCTTTTAAGAAAAACTACTGTTTTGACTACAAATCTACTGATTTTAAGACAAACCGACTGTTTTTAAGAAAAAATCGACTATTTTTACGAAAAACCGACTGTTCTGAAGAAAAATAGATTGTTTCTAAGAAAAAGTTTACTCGAAAAATTGACTGCCAACTCGGGTATTTTTTATCGACTGCACAGACAACATTCAGGGGGTGTCCCCTCCCCCCCGTACGTGGCGCCCCTGTATGGAGATATGGGTGCCACATAATGCAAGAGTCGATCGTGGTACAAACGTAACTAAGTCAAATGTAGTTATATAATGCCCATTCTTAAGATGTTCAAAGGTGGCCAATTGCTACTGGAAGTAGGATAATGGACAAGTTAAAAAAAGATGTTCTTTATGGCCGTTTGTATCAAAAATAGTAGGTAATAGCCATGTCTTCTATCACATGTCGACTCGACACACCACGCATCTCTTACCAACATTTCTGATTTTACCAAGTTATCGGTTTTCGCCCGATTTCGGTCGGAGTATGTTTCCGGTTAGGAAAAAACTGCACTCAGATGTAAACGTAGAGAAGCGGGGGGGGGGGGGGGGTGGGTTGAAATATTTCAACCCGATCGAGATGTCGGTAGTCCGTAACTGGCGTGCGGGATATGAAAAAGTACTCGAACTTTGAGCCCGGGTTGGCTTTTCAATCCTGTCTGATTATTCTTCAGAATACGAGAATCCTTTCAGCTTTCGCATCTTTGACCTATGGCTTGTCATGGTTTCGATAGTAAAACTCGGTGGTTTGGAATCCACCACCAGTGTAGGACTAAATCTTCAGGGAGGTCGCTGTATATGCATTGTTTTTTCAGCTCTTCTCCTGGTGCTTCATTAGCCCTGACCAGTATACCGTCGATGAAGCATTGCAAGACAGCGAAGAACGGTAGATATCCGCCAGTAAGGGTAAATAGACACAATTCTAGTCGGTGGTGTGCAGGTAGGGACCCTGGTTTTTAATGGGGTATTATGATGCCTAAACTTGGTCTTTCTTGTTTTTGGATCGTAGTATTCAAGATACGTTCTCTTTTTTATCGAACCGAAGAATAAAAGTATTTAATGCTTCTAATCCTATGTTACGAGGGCAGGCAAAAGCGACGTATGCGACAATTCTCGTTCAGTATCAGAATAAACAAAGGCTAACAACAAGTGGCTAGCCGTAAATATAGGTCTACGAACTTGACCTATACTTTTGCCCAAAGAATCCTTACACAAAGCTTGAGCAAAATGACTCGGCCTCTTCGAGAGTTGTCGTTCTAACAGACGGACGGACGGACAAAGGTTAACAAAGTCAGATGTGTCCGGTCGCGACGTTTGGGATCCCCAAAAGAGCCTGCGCATGGGCTAAGAGCAGGGCCGTATCCAGGAATTTATTTGGGAGGGGGGGGGGCTCCCCGCGGTTCGGACATCAGCCGTACCTAACTGTAAAACAAAAGCAGAGATCGTAGGTTGAAGCCTATACCCTTTCCCTACTGGATACGGCCTTGGGCAAGACGATATGGCGTTAGTGAATTAGAAAACTGAAGATGGTTTGAACAGCACACCTTAGTGAAATGGAACAAACAAAATTGTCCCTGCTATACTTGAAACTTAAAAACAATGTACTTTATCAAAAATAAGCGTTTAAAAAAGTACAAAAATGTCTGGCCCTAGACCATTTGTTCATCATTTTAGTAAGAACTGGCGTAACCTCCCAGTCCACCCTGACCGTGTCCATAAGAGCCCGCTTGTGCGACAGACCCATAAGATGATCCGTAGCCACCATTTCCAGAACCTCCGTAGCCAGTATGTCCACCACTTCCGTAGCCACCATGACCGTAGCTGCTTTGTCCGCCGTAGCCGCCTGCATATCCTGCAACACCGCTGTGGCCACCTCCATATCCACCACCATGGCCTCCTCCGTATCCACCGCTTTGGCCTCCTCCATATCCACCGCTATGACCTCCTCCGTATCCACCGCTATGACCTCCTCCATATCCACCGCTTTGACCTCCTCCGTATCCACCGCTATGGCCTCCTCCATATCCACCGCTTTGAACTACTCCGTATCCACCGCTATTGCCTCCTCCATATCCACCGCTATGACCTCCTCCGTATCCACCGCTATGGCCTCCTCCATATCCACCGCTATGACCTCCTCCGTATCCACCGCTATAGCCTCCTCCGTAGCTACCTAGACTATAAGCACTGTAGCCTTTCTTGTGCTTGGTAGCTTGCATCTCCAGGTCAGCCGGGTTGTTGGCTCCGTCAGCTGCATAGCTGGTAGCGACAATAGCGAGAATTACCTGGAATGGGTCCGTGTTTTATTACCATATCTGGAGGCGTTGAAAGATAGACGCCGAGATTATTGGCCTTATCAAGGAAAGAAGATCCTAGAACAATGTGGCCTCCCCGGATGTTGGGGAGAGGGAATTGGACCACAGTCTCCAGAATAAGGTATCCAATTGGTTCGACGAATACGAGTAAGATCAGAAAATTCAGTCATGGCACGGGGAAAAGGACCAGGTAGAATCTTTACGGTTTTACGTCAAGGCAAAAGAATTCTGGGGTGAAGAATGCTGGACTTAAGTGTGATCTGTCTCATTAGGAACTTGTGTTATTTATGTGTATGAGAGGGGATATGGTTTACCTCTTAGTAAAAGAAGAAAATATTTGGGTAAAGTTAGGGTTAAAACTGGTCCTTAGTCTTACCCTATGTGTGGATGCGAGAAAGAAAGTATGAGTCATTTTATGGGAGAGTTTGAGGAATCGAATGGGTTGAGACAAGAGTTGTTTGAAGTGACAGCTTCTGGGAGTGAGTGGATAATTGAGAGAATGACACAGAAAAGTTTTCAGGCTATTAAACTGTTTGGAAGGTTCCTCCGGATATGGTTAGCACACAGGGAAAATTGTATATCCCTGTAGTTTTAAATATTGGCATAGTGTTCATGTTCTTCTATATATTTCTTTCGTTGTTTTGGTGCGATGGCCCTTGTTGGCTTTTATGCATTAAATGTCTATCTATCTATCTATAGATGAACTTATTAGTTGACCATCGTGATTTTGAACTATGACTTGATACTGGTTTTTCACCTCAGGTTGTCACAGGGCAACCCTTGCACGCGGACCATGTTTGCCATGTTTGGGCATGACCTGGCAATGAATTTCCGTATTTTCGGCGCCAGAGATATTTGAAAAGAATCGGCCGCTTAATATTGATTCGCATTTGGTAAGACCACAAGAACGTAACTGTGATTAGTTGTAAAAGATTACAATCTTGGGCTATGAAGCACTTGCACCTCTACATTTACCTTTCTCTTTCAGTTTCAGCAAAATTCCTAGACTAGACAGTCATAAAATCCTGTGTTTACAGATTTCGATAATGGAATCCGGCCCCTAAGCTTCATTCTTGAGAGGGTTTGGCCCGGAAGATTAGATAACTGGCAAAGCTTGTGGGATCGACTAAAAAGAGGCACGGCACGGCACAACATAGTTTAGGAGGCACGACTACTAAAAAGAGGCACGAAAATTAAAGGGGCCCTTTCAGGCTTCAGAGTGAGGGGCAGGAATCATTTTATAACGTTCCGTATTTTAGGCTCTGGACTTACGAACTCTCACTTACTTGTCTACTTTTACTACTTGCCAATCTCTTTTTATTACTCGTGCCTCCTGCGTCATGCCTTGCCGTGCCGTGCCTCTGTTTACTCGATCCCAAGTTTGTGATGGCACTCATGATGACATGGCCGTTGGCCTTGGGGTCGATCAAAACGAGGCACGGCACTAAATAGTGTAGGAGGCACGAGTACTGAAAAGAGGCACGAGTACTGAAAAGAAGCACGAAGACTAAAAGGGTGCTTTCGCTTTACAGTAAGGGGCAGTAATAATGTTATAACGTGCCTTATTTTAGGCTCTGGAGTTTCTTACTCCCACTTTCTTGCATACTTTAAATACTTGCTAATCTCTTTTTAATACTCGTGCCTCCTACGCCATGCAGTACCACGAGTCTGCAGGATATACTACATTACCAGTCAAGCAGACATCGTCCGCCCGCCGCTATGTTTCAGACTCGATAAAGTTAAGGTGACTAGGAAAGAATTGGATACAACAGATAGGTTAAAAATATGTCGCCAGCAACAAAATGATTCCACCTGTCAGCATGAGACCCTTTCAAGACCTCCCATAGATAATAGTTGCGTTTTAATGACACTTGAGTATGCTCAAGTGTCATATAGCGATTGTAATTTCTGTCGGTCTGTCCAGGTTTTTGCTAGTTTGGGCACTTCCACACAAGCTAGGACGATGAAACTTCGCAGGCATATCAGGGACCCGACCAGATCAACTTACAAATAATCCCTTCCCCAATCCGACTTTCCCCGGATCCGAAATCCGGAAACTATAAAGCAAAGGGGAGCGAAAGGTAGCAAAAAGATCGCTGCCCGAATGCGGGATCGATCCACGGACCTCTAAGTCGCGAGTCCTGTGCTCTACCACGGGGCGGAACCGAGTGCGGGAGTTAACGTTTAAAGACTAATCGGTCACAACGAAAGTGGTTAAACTAAACAAGTCTCGTGGAACGCTTCCACATAAGCCAGGACAATGAAACTTGGCAGGAATATCAGGGACCCAACCAGAATAACTTGGAAACAATCAATTTCCCGATCCGGCCATCGTGGGGGGAATGGAGGGATGGGAAATCCGGAAACTATTAACATGCATAACTTTGGAAAGGGTAATCGGACATGCGTGAAACTTGACATGTGTCAAGGACAAGTGTTTCTGATATTCAGTTTTAAATCCGGACCAGATTCGATACCTGTGGGGGGGGGGACGCTTCCACATAAGCTAGGACAGTAAAACTTGGAAGGCATATGAGGGAACCGAACACGTTAACTTGGAAATAATCACATATTAGGTACTTTCCTAGGTCGACTTGGAAATAGTTCCTTCACCGATACGATGATGTTGGGGGAGTGGAGGGATGGGGAATCCAGCATCTAGTTACATGCATAACTTTAGAACGGGTGATCGGCGTGAATGAAACTTGAGAAGTGTCAGGAACAAGTGCCTCAGATGATCAGTTTCAAGTTCGGAACGTATCCAATAACTGGGGGGGGGGGTGCAAGAAATCTCGTGAAATGCTTAGAGTCGAGTGATCGGGATGAATGAAGCTTGGCAGGCATGTTAGGGACTCTGTCAGATTGGCTTAAAAATAGTCCCTCCACCGATCCGATCATCGTTGTGGGAGAAACAGTTATCAGTGAGTGGAAAACCATTTCAGATTTAGTAGATCAAGTCGATTTCTGATGAAATGAATATCGGGAGATAGATGCGGCCTTGACAACTGCACACCGTATCTGACAAACATGCGAACTGTTCCTACAAGTGCCATATGAGCGTTCAGCTCTTGTTGTAGATACTATGGTATCTGATACCACGGTCGAAAGTCGTTTTTGCAGTTATCGTGGTATCTGACACCGCGGCCAAAAGTCACTTTGATCAATTTTTGTCAAATTGGTGGGAAATAAGTTTGGCACTTAGTCATGTGACTGAATATCAGTTTTTCTTTTGGAGTGACTTCGAAAAGCGCAATTTTGGCAATTGTATTTTTTGCAGAGCAACCGTATATCAGATACCACGGTTGCTGCAAAAACGGCTAATTGCAGATTCGGTTACGTGGTAATTCAGATACCATGGTGTGTGCAAAAACCCAACTGATGTCGGCCCTTTTGATAAATTACCCGCAAACTGCCACAACCATTTATTGTACAGTGTCTTATATTTTTAGGTCTTTTTTTCACTTATATTTTACAATAGACTTTTACATTTTCTTGAAATACTCCAACCTTGGATTCACAAGAAAATAGTTGCGTAGTATTTTATTTCATATTTCTACGTCGCAGAACCGCTTCCAGAAAGTCAGACAGGGATGACTTATCGGCATGGCCTCAAAGCCCAGTCGCTGATCCCGAATAACAATGACGGTACATCTGGATACCATTGTACTGTAAATTTGTCCGTCTGTACGCACGATAACCTCAAACGGTTGGAGCTTTTCTGACAAGCGTGTCGTGAGGATGACAAACCTGCAATAGGTAACAAGGAAAAAGTCTGATCAAATGCTGTACGGTTCCCGTGATGGGGTAAAAAGGGTATTTATTTATTTTATTTATTTATTTTCATTGAACTAAGGACCAACTAGGGCCACTCAAAAACATACAAAAAAAACAACAACAACAACATATTAAACAATAACAAAATAAGAGAGAAAAACACAAACAACAAAAAAGGTGCTTGAGCATCAAGTTCGTTGTGTATAGATCTCACCAGACCATGTCCGCCAAAGTGGCAGAGATAGCCGAAAAAGCGGCCCCGAAAGCACCCGAAGGAGCGGATTGTCCGAAGCAAGAATCCTTGTCTGGATCGAAAGAGATGATCTCCTACGAAGTTCAGGAAAAGAAGGGAGGCCACCACCAACAAACATTCCGGAAGCACTACAGTTAAGGGAAAGACCAAGAAGCCACCGAAAAGAATTGTTATACAGAACCCGAAGAGAGTTCTCACACTTAACAGATACAGATTGCACAAAAGCAAGACCGTACAACGGGGTGCAATAAGCTCTGAAAAGAAAACACCTCACGGCAGGGTCGCATTTCCCGAACTTACGAATAAGTAAGTTAGCCCTGCAGCACAGCGAACGTGAAAGTGCTTTAACATGGAGCTCGTCACTCAGGGAGGGAGCCACCGTGAATCCAAGATATTTGTAGGACTCAACGAAAGACAGCGACACTCCAGAAAGCAATGCCATAGGGATGTGTTTCAGAGGGGTCCCGCGAGGAATGAACGCCATACACTGGGTCTTGGCCGTGTTAAACACGATATCATTAGCTGACGCAAACTCATCACAAATTGAAAGTAGATGGTTTAGTGCAGCCACTGTAGGAGCTAAAATAACCAGGTCATCAGCATAACTCAGGTTATTAAAGCAAACACCTCCAATGAAACAACCAACCTTAGTTTGAGCCAAACGCAGGTTGAGACCATCCACATATAGGTTATACAGCAACGGAGAGAGGACCCCACCTTGCCGTACACCATTCAGAACAGGGAATGGCATGCTGAAATAACCACTCCATTTTATTCTGAAACGCTGTACATCGAACCAATGTTCAAGAGTTCCAATGACACGACGGTCAACTCCCTTTGTGTCCATTTTATCCAGGAGCTTCTCAAGGTTCACTCTGTCGAAAGCTGCCTTTGCGTCAATGAAGCACGCAAACACAGGACTTGAAAAAAGCCAGAAATACTGCACGACAGATTTGAGAATGAACACACAAAACTCCGTCGAAGACCCTTCTTTGAACCCAAATTGATAATGCGACGAATTAATCTGGGATGAAATCAAAGAAAAGAGACATTTTTCGAAAATTTTCGAAATAACAGCCGCCATAGCAATCGGTCTGTAATTACTTAACGATGTCATGTCTCCGGTATTCGACTTCGGAATTGGAACCAGGCACACCTCAGTAAGGGAATCTGGGACGTAGCTGTGGTTAAGGAACCCATTGAACAGCAGTGTCAACAGACAAATCAGGGTCGGACCACCATGCTTAACATGATTAGTCGTCACCCCATCAAGGCCACCGGACTTACTGCCTGAAAGCCCAGACAACGACCGAGCCACAGACTCTGCCGTAATCAGCTGCTTAACAGGATCAGTCCATGGTTTGGAAAAGGACCTTGCACTCGCTGCTTTAGGATCAGAAGCAACTGACGAGAAAACAGTGCTATAGTGACCCCGCCATAGCTCCGCTATATCTTTGGGCCCAGTCGCTGAACCAACTCTATCAGACATTTTCTGAGGACCAGCATTTTTAGATTTAGCAACTTTTTTCCAAAAATCACGGAAATTAAGTGAACTAAAACTGCTGGCCAGAGCCGAAGTTCTTAGACTCTCTGTATTCTTTTTGCACCACCGAAGGGCACTCCGGAACCTCCCGTGAAGAATTCTCCTCGCAGAATCAAACACACCCCCAAGAGGTCTGCCATTAGCAACCCACAAAAGCAAAGCATTTTTCGCAGCTTCGTAATGAGGGCGCACATGATTATTCCAACCAGGAATAATATTCATCCCAAACCTTTTCTTGTTAGTACTACCTACACGAAGTGGTAGAGTATGGCACGCACTTACAATAAGAAATAAATATTTATTCCATATTGATGGAATCGAAGTCTTATAAATCCTACAACTGGTTACATTTTATCTTTATTACCTTTTTCCGGTTACCATTTGCGGACCAACACTCGACCACCGGACCACCTACACTGTAAAAAGTTTCTCTGAATAAGGATTCAGGATTTCCTACTGGGATTAACTTATCTCTATTCGGATAAAATTAATCCGAATTAGGGATAATCTTATCTCAGTAAAGACAAGATTAATACCAGTAGCAAATACTGCAACGATTTTTTTTTACAGTGTAGTCCCTAGAAAACTGGAAAAAAAAACCGTTGGCGTCACCGAGGGTAAGTGGAAGCGTAGTCACCTGGCCAATCCATATTGGACTGGAAGAACAGAAAATAAATTACGAGGCTTTAAATAAAAAAAATAAAAAAAAAAAACTGGAAATTTGATCTAAACAAGGAACTTCTGTGTTAGGTTTATTTTTGGGTCGATTCGAGGAGAAATTCAACTTCCTCTCGTTCCGTTTCTCATAGGACCGAAAGCCCTACCTTAATCTTTCAGCGAAAAAAGTAAATGTTGGGAGCTATAAATCTTGATCATCTTAGAATCAATAACGTTCTACCATTCGCTTACTCGAAGTACAGCAAATCTGATGTTGCAAACGAAAACTGGGGGAAGGAATTGTATGTAAAAGCGGGGATGAGGGTAGAGGATAGCAAGTGGACTATTTCGCTAAGGGGAAATTTTTATGATTTGGCGAAAGAAGGAAGTATCTGAGTAGGGTTAAAGTTAGCGATTGTCTGTATTTTTGCCCGAAGTATGGAGTTAAAGATGAAAATTTCTTTAATTTTTTGTTGATTGTGAGGAATCGGGATGTCAGGAGAAGAGATATTTTGAGTTGAGAAAGTGGATGAGGATTGGTTTATGGGGATTTTAAACAATAAGAATTTTTTTACGATAAAGAATTTTGCTAGGTACATCCATCTGGAATGACACATCGTGAAACATTTTTGTGGTGGTTGCATTTGCGTATTTTCTTATTGTTTTGTGTCTTCTTTTGTTTGTATGTATTGACATGGCCGGAAAGGTTTTTTAACATATCCCGGGTGAGATCCCACCGAGCTCTTTGGTCTTGTTGATTAATGAAATTTATTTTTAATATGAAAAAAAATATAAAAAATCAAACTTACCAGCACTGTTTTCATTTCTGTCTGAATAAAGCTGCTTAATTCGATCCAAGTCGGAGTTGCAACTGAATTATTGTTGAACCGTGATTTCTTAAATATGATTTCTCACCAGACACACCTTGTCACGTCACGCTGGAGTGCGACTGACTGGAGCCGTTCAGGATCCAGCGCTTAGGAAAAGCGCTTTTGTCCGATTTTGTGACTGACTGACATAATCTTACGATAACTTAGATGTACGCATAGTAAACCTATACAGCAATTCTCTAAGGTTGGGTTTCTAACCTTGGGGGTTCTAAGGCATGGGTTCTCTTGGAATTGTAGTGCTTCAGGTATGCTTGTTGGTGAAGGCCTTTTATCTTTTGGTGAAGTGAGGCGGGCGCCGGCCCTATCACTTCAGACACGAATTCTACAATCCTCTCCTTCTGGTGATGACCGTTGGGCAAGTTTGCCGTTTGCTGCCAAGTTTGCCAATTTTCTTGTCGTGGGTTACCCTACTATATTTTGGGTTCTCTCCAGGTTGACGTGTCTGCAATTTGTTATATTTTATCTGTAGTTTATATTTCATGCCAGTGTTCGCTACTTATTTTTTCATTATTTGACCCTAGTTGGTCGTATCCTAGTTTAAAACAAAATAAAACAAGGTAGTGTAGCTGTAACATTGCAGCTACGTACACAAATATTGTTATTTAGACTCGAATCAAATGGTAAGGGAGAGACAGCTAAGAAGGTAGATAAGACGGAGCTTTCCATTTTAAAATTCAGAGATTGGTAGTAATGCGATCTAGTGGTGACAGTAAGGTACAGTCATCTAGCCTTCAGATCTGCCGAAAAAAACAAGAAGATTGGCTTATTAGTTTTCAAGAAAGCTGAAGTTGATGTTTTAAGAGGCTGCTTTGGAAAAAATTGATGTCAAGTATTTTTTTTATATAATAAAGCTTTAGGGTTTTGTTACCAGACAGTTCCGACTCTCTACCTTCTTTAGAAGTGATGACACCTCCATTCTGTGCCATCTAGCGAGTTTGGTGACAGTTTGTTTAAAATTTACCCGTTGCAGATTATACGGACCACATGATTTGTTGGTAAGACGGACCGGGGGGTTACCAGGGGAAGGGCCTGGGGGGAAACCTGAAAGACGAGGAATGTGGTGAGATTGAAGTGTTGTTCTGGAAAACGATTTTTCCCTCATCCAGTTTTCAAGAAACCACTGAAAAGGAGCAGTCAGTTTAAAGGCCGCATTGATTAAGCTATCGAACCCCATCCCGTCTGGAGGAACGGCGAAAGGCATGACTTCATACACTTCATGTTGACTTTTCTGCTTCACCGTGTTGAAAAGAGCCACTGTGGACATTACTGTTTTTACTTTAATCATTTATATGAAATAAAATCACTGGATCTGATTACCATAATGATAGTCTGTCTTGCCCCCTCTGGTGGTCCATCTTGTCACCCCCTTCGGATAAGACGGACCTTTTGATCAACCTACCAAAACCGGTTTTTATCTCAGAAACGGTTGGGAGAAAAATTGTTCAAAAAATAACAAGGAAGCAGGGATGGCTAAGCTATCCGACGGAGTTAAGTTCGTCCCGATGTTCCAGAAACGTAAAAGGCAGCAATTGAAAAACTGTTACTGGGTGTGTCTTACCTGTCTCGCCCCTACAGTTAAATGGAACTAAACTGTTCTCAAATTTAGCGATCATCCCAACCTTTTAATTTCTGGAAACGTTCCTTTTATATTCATTGATTTCGCCAACTAATATCTCACCATACAGTTAGAGGTATGCTTATTTGAACGTTTGTTGACTCCGGACCGTCTCATTTTGCATACCAAGAGGTTCTACTGATTCTATTTTTTTTTTTTTTTTTTTTTTTTTTTGTAGAAGCATGTCTTAGCTGTTATAATTACTTTTTAGAATCTTGTTATCTGTAATTTTGCCTTTGCAAATTCGATTTTCCTGCCAGCTACTTCTGTCTGAACCTGGGAAAACTTAACGGGTTTGGGAAAACTCTGCAAGTACCGTCACTTTCTCAACATCTGTTATTATCATCTGAACATGCAGCTATCGTTCGATCCTGTAATGGGTCTTAAAGGCTTTCTGAGCCTTTTTGATGACTTTTTTCCTTCTCTCTTCAGATTTTCTCGTCTTTCATTTTTTTTTTTTTTTCCTTCAGCTTCTATGAGCGTGTTGCGCACTACTTACCGTAGTTACCACGCATGACGTCACGAATTCTGGCTTTTTGCCGTCAAGGCTGGAACAATTTTTCTATTTTCCAGCAGGATCTCACGCCAGGGGCGAATCCGACCAATCACGTTACAGAGATGCGTAGTAACTACGCTTACTACGCTCCCGATCATGGTAAGCAAATAGCAACTATTAGTTACTGTTCCGACAAGGTTGGAACGGTCAGCGGCGTAACTTTTCGTGAGGATGGAACGGAAATAGTAACTATTGTTAGAAGGGTGGAACACGCACTATGTCTTTGCTGCCCGAACCTGTCCCAAGTACTTTCGTCCGGACCTGCCCCTGTTGCTGTTGTGACAGACATAAATTTGGAACTCTCAAACTGTTGTCATCAGTTACAAAAATTCGTCTTTGATATGGTAGAGCCAATCTTAAACTACCTAAATAAAAATCACCGACGATGTAAGAGGGTTCGGAACTACCAAAATGAGGTGCCAATCCCACGACGTAGAACTTGCTTTCGTGCAAAAAAGAAGACAGTGTGACAGCTCTAACAAACTATTTCGCGTAATTTAAATTTCAATAGTGAGCTTTGCAGAGCCGATGTCCGGACCAGCCCCTACGAAGTACCTGCCCTCCTCTCCCCTACGACATTTCTTCGTTCTTTTACCAATCTTCCTCAAGTTTCGGACTTGACCCACTGGTCAATATGGGCCAAGTTGCCCATGAATCTGGAGGGTGTGTGAGGGCGAGACAACTGACGCTCGTTTGGACCGCCAAAAAAGTACACCAAATTTGTAGTTGATATCCGTAGTCAGGTCTCGAACTTGGGCAATTTAGGCCCAGTGGTCCACTTTCAAATACTTCTAGACCCTAGTATCTGTAAGTGCTCGGAAAACTGTACGTCATAACTCCACCCGCGGTCATGTTTCGTTTTCGGTCACTGGGGAATCCGAGTCCCATTGCCCCTGAACCAGCTGGATGTGAAGGCGGGAAACCGATGTACCCGCCAATGTCCCAGCTGTGTCAAGTTTAGCGGGTTATTGATTGATTCATTCATTCTATACGTAAATCTAGACCTCAATACCAACAAGACCAAAGGTTTTCGATGGGATCCCAAAAATCTAACATTTGATTCAAACAATTGGGTCATATCTTCGCCATGCAGTCTTCGTCAGATTTCTTGAATATTTTTACTGTTAAAATAAAGTTCAAAAACGGATTCATGTCTCCTTGCCCCGATACCGATCTCTAATTGATTTCAGAAACAACTTTGAGCTTCAACCAATTTCCAGTTTCAGCCGAATTCGTGATGAACAATTTGTCCAGCACGAAAACCAAGTTCACATATGGATTCAGCGGACTTCCTTACCCCCTCAATGAATATCTTATTAGCTTATAAAAAAATATATCCGTAAATTTGAAACCCTCCTCTGCCTCTAAAGATAGGACTAAAGGATCCATTTAGGAACTTGACCTGTACTTTACCAGTGAATCTGCATTGAACAACATCCTCGCTTGAACGACATATTTCCATCAACCCCTTCGACCTTCGATTACACTAGGTCTTTCCGACTTTACTAGTTTGAAAATAAAGGGGTAGGGACCGGGTGAACTACTTGTCCGGCAAGAAAATAGCTTTCATATTCGGATTCAGCACTTCTCCTGACCCCTAAATCAACTATCTCAATAGCTTTAAAAAAAAAAAAAATTGGCCCTGTAATTTGAAACCCCCTCCACCATCCCCAAATATAGCGCTACAAAGCCCATCTACGAATTCGACCGTACTCTTGACCCAAAGAATCCTCATACCAAGTTACATCAAAATACCTCATTCCCTTCGAGAGTTATCGTGCTCATAGACAGACGAACAGACAGACAACTTTTGCGGTGTCATAGGTATTCCTCCACTTACGTTTTGGGATGCCAAAAATGAGACAGAATTGGCACTCCAAATATGCCATGGCTCCCAAGTTATGAATTAAAAATTATTTTTATGATATTTTGCAAATGTAATCCCTTTTAGAAATTTGTAAAAAAAATTGGTTTTGTTATATTAGTTAATAACTTTTTATTTTATTTTTATTTATTTAACTTCGACTACGGCTTCTAGAGCCATTACACATACAACACATAAAAACAACAACAAAATACATTTACCTTTTATTTAAGATTGCGGACCTTCTACGCAACACATGTAAAGTTCGCGGTTCCAGACTAACCACACAGGCAACGTCAGTCTCATATGGGGACTCGAAAGAACCACAAGCATGGGGTTTCGAGAGCGAAGAATTCGGGTCTGGAGAGAAAAGATAGCCCGACGCCGAAGTTCCCCGAAAGAAGGAAGGCCCTCACCCACAAACATGCCAGACGCACTACAGTTCCATGCATGTCCGTGTAGCCACCGGAAAGAGTTGTTATATAAAACCCGAAATGTATCTAGACACTTAACTCTCGTGTTACACACCAGTGACAAACAGTACAGCGGAGTTACAGTAAGCTCTGAAAAGAAAGGTCTTGACAGAAGCCTCGCATCTACCAAACCTCCGAATTAATATATTGGCCCTCACAGACAGTGATCTGGAGAGCGCAGCAATGTGAGGCTCATCAGACATAGAAGGAATAAAAGTAAAGCCCAAATACTTGAAAGTTTGCACAAAAGCTAGTACCTCACCAGACAAAATAACATCGGGGATGTAACGTAGTTGAAGACTTTTCGGGATAAACGCCATACAAACCGTCTTTTTCGTGTTGAAAAGAATATCATTTGCTTTCGCGAATTCATCACACACTTGAAGAAGCTTATTGAGCGCGAATACTGTGGGGGCTAGTATGGCTAGGTCATCAGCGTTTTTACTGTGGAGAGTCTAGCGTTCCATGCGAAAAGGCCGCATTGAGGAGGAAAAGTCATTCTTGAACTGGCCACGCATGAGGAATGACTTAATTGCCTTAAATCCTCCCCCGATGAAGTGCCGCCTCGACTGTAAAAAAACTCGACTCTACGCAGTGAATCGTCATAAATACTGTTCCGGAGTAAAATTTAGAAGTTTCTATCGTTATATTACTTTATGTTTACAAATATTAGAGCTTACATAATAATAATAATAGTAACGCTTGTTTATTGAGCCGAAAGGCCATACAAGATTTAATACACACTACACTTCACAAATAAACTATTACACCTCTAGAAATACTATGCTACGTAAACTAAGCTAAACTTTTATTTCTGAGACTAAATCCTTCAGTTACATATTTACAAAGATCTACGATACCATTTGGGGTTCGTAGATTTCAGGATACGAGGAAGCGATACCAACCCACCCCCAGCAAATTTCACTAAGTAAGTAAAGTAAGTAATTTATTTATAACCCGCCGTTTTCAGAAGGCGGAGTAAATGAAGAAAGATCATTTTGAGGTGCTACAGTAATTACAAATCTAGTATCAGCTATTCCTTACATGGGAGTGCGACTCTGAAATGCGAAAGCTCAAATGCGAAAGCCTGTCAGGGGCCAAGACGTACGTCTTTAGAGGTATGTCTTAGTCCCCGTTCATCTCAGGCTACGACCAAAATATCAATGCTATTTGAAGAATTTTCTGAAGAATTTTCGAAATTGGTGGTTTCAAACCGGACATGCCATTTATCCAGTAGGAAAGCGAAGCAGATAGATGGATCAGTCGTCTTTATCCCTATACCGAAGTAAGAGCTGGACAAAGACATTATTACTCACGAGTTTTCCCATTTTAGGAACTGTAAACTCAATAGAAACTTTCTTGTATATTTAGTATTCTTTGGCCAGAAGGTTTTTGTAGTATTACTTGTTGGGCCAATTTGTTTGCATTTATTTCATTTTATACTCTCCGATTTTGTAGGTCAATAAAATATTTGAATTTGAATTTGAAACATGAAGTCAGAAGGTTGATTTCCTATATCTTCTTCCCCTAGATCGAAACTCGAAACATCCGGTAAGTACAAAGTCCGGGCTCAGCACGAGGTCTATTGAATTATTGGTTTTCACCAGATTCCGTCCGTTGTATCGATCAAGTTAATAAACAAACCAGATGGATCGATCCAGCATGTCAGATTATACCTCTTTAAAAAACACCAAGCGAACAAGAATACAATATCAAGAAACAATAAGAGTACTATCGCAATTCCCTTTCTGCCGGATTCCGGCAGAATGTCGGGTCGGCCGGAACACAAATTGGAGATCACTGTATCCGACTTCAGAAAAAACTGTCACTTTTCATGAATTTCCAGTTTTAACCGAATTCTGCGCAAACTTGTTTGTTCAACAGACTTACACAAATGGATTCAGCGTTCTTTCCCCTACCCTACATCGAAGCTCTAATTGACATCAGAATTAACTTTTACTTCACCAAATTCCCGACTCTGGTCGGATTCCGGGCAAACTACTTGTCGGCTGAGACAATTAAGTTCAGAAATGGATTCAGCATGTATTTTTACCTCTATTTCAAAGCTTCTATAGCCTACTTCGTTTTAGCCGTGTACCAGACGAACTACTTGTCTGACGAAAAAATAAGTTTCAAATATGCGTTTCGCATGTGTCGTCACCTCTGAAGCGACTGTAATATCAGCTAAAAAAAAAAATGCTTTTTCACCCCTTAATTCGACCCCCCCCCCCACCCACACACACACACTCCTAAAATAAGGCGTAGATTTCCCTTTTTGAAATCTACGAACTTCAAAAAGGGATCCTCGTAAACCAATGTTTTGAAGAAAATATCTCAACCCGTTCAGCTTTGGGTTTCCAAAAATGTCTTGCGCGTGACAACTGAAAGGTGATTCTGAAATCTTGCACACTTTGACGATGTAAAACAAACGCGATTGCCCCTGCTATTTAAGTTTTTACAAAAATTTGGTTTTATCAAAAATAACTGTTCACAAAATTCACAATAATTTCTGGCCTTCAACCGTATGTTCACAGTTTCAGTAGGAACTAGCGTAACCACCTTGTCCACCATAGGAACCGCCATGACCGTATCCGCCCTGTCCATAAGAGCCTACGTGTGCGGCTGACCCATAAGATGAACCATAACCACCATATCCACCACTTCCGTAGCCACCATGTCCACCACTTCCGTAGCCACCATGTCCACCACTTCCGTATCCGCCTAGACCGTAGCTGCTGTGTCCACCGTATCCGCCATAGCCGCCTCCATATCCTCCAAGGCCGCCGAGGCTACCTCCATATCCTCCACTGTGGCCTCCTCCAAATCCACCGCCATAGCCTCCACCGTAGCCGCTGCCATAGCCTCCTCCGTATCCGATACCGTGGCCGCCCCCATATCCACCGAGACCGCCGTAGCTAACTAGGCTAGGACGACCGTAGCCTTTCTTGTGCTTGGTAGCTTGCATCTCCAGATCCAGAGGTTTGTTGGCTTCATCAGCTGCATAACTGGTTGCAACCATAGCAAGGATTACCTGAAATGGATCCGTATTTTGTTACAGATTTAGTCATTAGTTAAAGGACCTGTCTTACATCTAATACTAACGCAACCTAATTCCGTAATCACTTCATATAAACCGCCGAGACCCCAATTTCGTACGGTAGATTCTAACCCCTCTAAAACAAAACAAAAAACGCTGATTTTCACACTTGCAGTCTTTTGCTACCTTCGATGTGTATCACGCTGTCGACGGTTGTCTGCGACAAGTTTTTCCATCAGAAAAACCGGCTATGTAAATTGTTTCCCTGTCTTCGCTAATAAGTCAACGAATCTCGGAAAAGGCTTAAAACAGCCAAAACCGTGGGTTATTTCGTGAAAGCACAGCCTAGTTTTAAAGTATTCAAATATTTTTTTGTAAGTTGAAGAGTAAATAGTGCGAGGGATCCTTTAAGGATCGTCTTTTTGACATTTGGCCGTCCACATTTTTCTTCCCTCAGGTCGTCATAGGGCAACCGTTCAATGCCGATCTTTGTCTGCCATGTTTGTGCATGAATTGGCTCTGGAATACAATATTGTCAGCGCCCGAGAAATTTTGGAAAAAAACAGATCACCCGAGTATTTCGAATTTATGAGTAAGACAACAAGACAGATATTTGGGTCTTCAGTCTGACGGATTGAACAGCATGAAAGCCTAGAAATCCACAAAATCCCGCATTTGACTGGATCAAGATTCTCTGGACGAATAGGCTTAATACTCCTTTTTGCGACAGCACCAAATTCTTTGATCTTGTTCATAGAAGCCGTATTTCTTACGACTTCTGTCATGTTTGATAACAAAACAAAAATATTTCTTTGATATTTCGTACTTTTTCATGTTTATCTGTAAATTCGTAAATCTGTTGTTTCATTCTGAGTGTTACGGATGGTTTGCACTAGGATTAGAAAGCTTTAATGTACGTATTGGAAATGCTTTAACCTTTAACCTTTTTCTTGTCTCGTCAATTTGGCGGAATAAAAGCATTTCATTCAAGCAGTTAGAAAAATCACACTTACCAACGCTGTTTTCATTTCTTTGTCAACGCTTTTTCGATCAAGTCAGAATTGCAACTGAATTATTGTTAACCAACGATTTTTTAAATATGAAATTTGACCAGACACACCCTATTACTGCTGGAGCTGCAGTTGAATGGAACCTTTCAAGGTCGGATTGCTTAGGAAAAACGCCTTTGTCCGGGTTGGGGAGTTCCGCACGTAAAAACTCACTGATATTATCCTACGAGAACTTCAGTGCAGGCTTAGTTAACTAGGTAGTGTATCATTGCCAACATCGTAGCCAACATCATTACGGCTACGGTTATTTAAACTAGAATCGTACACTGAAACATAACCTTTCTGTTTTGTATTTAAAAGTAAACTTCAGCCACCTTTTAATTTACTAAAACTTTCTTGACGTATTGTTAAAAGACCCGTCTAACCTGTAATACTAACGCAACCTGTTTTCCGTAATCACTACCTCCATTTCCTAACCTGGAGACCTGAATTTCGTATGGTACATTCCAAGCCCTCCAACAAAGCCACGCTGATTTCCTCACTTGCCGTCTTTTGCTACCTTCAATGCGTACCACGCCACCGACGGTTGTCTGCGAGAAGTTTCTGGGATCCCAAAAGTTCCGTCCGTCCGTCTGTAAGCACGATAACTCTCGAAGGGAATGAGATATTTTGATGAAACTTGGTGTGAGGATTTTTTGGGTCAAGGGTAAGGTCAAGTTCGTAGACAGGCTCTGTAGCCCTTTATTTAGGGGTGGGGGAGGGGGTTCAAATTAAGGGACAAACAAAATATTTTTAAACAGCTAATGTGATAGTCGATTATGGAGTAAGAAGACATGCTGAGCACGATGGTGAAAACCATTTTTTTCGCCGGACAACTAGTTCGTCAGGAATCTGGCCAAAACCGGAAAGTTTGTTAAAAGTAAAAGTTTCATTTGAAGTTGATTAAATGTTCGATTTATGGGTAATAAGACATGATGAACACGATGGTGAAAACCATTTTCTCGTCGGACAATTAGTTCGTCCGGAATCCAGCAAAAATCGGAAAGTTGGTTAAAAGTACAAGTTTCATTTGAAGTTGATTAAATGTTCGATTTCAGGGTAAGAAGAGATGCTGAACATTTTCTCAACGGACAACTAGTTCGCCTGGAATCCGGCCAAAACAGGAAAATATGTTAAAAGCAAAAGTTTTATCTGAAGTTGATTAGATGACAGATTTAGGCAATCATTTTTTACCCGGACATATAATTAGTTTGGAATCGGTTGTAACCGGATGAAGTCAAAGTTTTATTTAAAGTTGATTAGATGTTCTTTATAGGGATTAAGATAAGGAGATACGCTGGATTTGTTTCTGAATTTTCTTTTTTTGCTGGACTAGTAGTTCGCTCGGAATTCGCGCGAAACCGGAAATGGCAGAAGTAATATATATCCCGTTCGGAAAATCTCCACGTCGAATGCCATTTTACACCTCTAATCGAGGACGAAACGGCATTTTTCGGAGCGAAATGAGGGCAAAAGTATGGCGAGGACGGATATTGATGGCGAATTATACTTCGACCCACATTTTCGCTGCGAATATGAAGGCAAAGGAGAGGGGGATCTCGTGTTCGGTATCGTGTTTATTAAAGGGCGAAGGCGGATTTCCCTTCAACCTTAGTTTTTGCTGCGAAAAAGATGGGCAAGACAGGGCGATTCTACCTCCGCCTCATATTTGGCGAAGGGCGAGAGTGTATTCAACTTCGTCTTTGTTTTCGCTGCGAAGATGGTAGCGAAACATCAGGGAGATTTCATCTCCGCCTCGTTTTTGGTGAAGTGCGAGGGTGACCTTATAGTTTCACTGCGAAGTTGCCATCAGATGATAGCAATTGACGAGATGCAGAGGCAGTTGCATCGGGTGAGCAATAAGAAAGAATATTTGCCGGTGCAAATCAGATAAGTCAGTTACATTTTATTAGACCTATATTTCGGCCCTTCTTGGTAAGCGTCCCCTTCAGGCTCAAGCCGCACAAGCTGGAAACTGAACAGTCATTCCAGGAACAGTCATCCAGCTAATTTTTCAGAATTTTCCATTTTCCAGGCAGTTCATTTTTCAGCTTAAGCGGCCCGAGGGGTTGCTCACTCCCAAAAACGATGTACACCAAGTGGCGCGTGCCGCGGCGCCGTGCCGGTGCCGCGGTGCCGTGCCGGTGCCGTGTCGGTGCCGTGTCGAGGTGTACACCGGTGGCGGAGAGAGAGCAACCCCTCGAAGCGGCCTGAGCCTGAAGAGTGCCCTTGCCAAGAAGGGCCAAATATAGCTCTAATAATATGTCGCAGACTTATCCGTTTTGCACCGTCAAATATGATTCACAGTCAGCTCGGGCAGAAGGAATATCTATAATGAGACTAATGAGAGAGAAACTACTTTTGAGCTTTACATTTGCCAGAAACCTAGGAGTAAAGAGCAATCCAGTCCGATTGTATGTAACACTATATTAATCAAATCAAATCTACGCAATATATGGTATCCCTAATTGCTTGTTTCGAGAAAGGAAAGAAAACAAAATTAATTGTAAGAGCCACAAAAATGCTTTAATTTAAGCCATACCGTCTATAGTTTTGAAAATATTGCTGTACGGTGAAGTTCAAAGAATTTCAGAAGCAGCTTCTGAGTTTGAACCTTATTCGATGGTGCAAAAGCATCACCCAACAAATTTCGAGAGTTACTAGTCCTAAATCGATAATTTTGAGAAACTAGTATTCGAGCTAGTATTGTCTTCGACATTCAGTATATTTTAGGTCCAACGTTAATTGAATACCCCAGAAAGTTTTCGGCCATACCTGATAATCCGCTGCCTGGATCTGTGACGCAGTTCTATAATTGATCACTGATGAATGGAATACGAGTTTTTGATTCTTGACGAGGTCGAATTATACCAGCATTATTTGGTTTCGACCCCGTAATGCTGACTGCGAAAACAGGGTCACTTTTGTATCAAATGTACGAGGAGGATTCGCTACCAAATGAGGCGAGAGAGAAAACGAGGTTGTTTCAAATGTACGAGGTCGTTTTGACCCAAATTTGAGGCGAAATCGGCCAAGTTTGTGTTTCAAATGTACGAGGCCGTTTTGACCTAGATTCGAGGTGTAGATTTTCCGTAGAAAGCAGGAAGTTTCGGTCAGTATCGTCAAAATAGAAATGGCTCATAGAGATATTTCTTTCTCTGATGATTAGCCTGGCGAAAGACTGGATCTGGCGAACACAAGACCCAATTCTCTTGATCAAATCTTAGATTTGTGGGATCCCATCGACACCTTTGGTCTTGTTCCGTCGGGAAAACCGATGATGTAAATTTTTTACGCTATTAGAGCAACGGGTCTCGAAATAGGCTTAACACACCCAAAGCCGTAGGTAATATGTCGAAAGCAGATCCTAGTTTTAAAATATTCCACTATTTAAAATCCTTAAATACCTCCAGCACTGCTGGAGGGACACTACTAAAAGGTGGAACAATTCACCGTCCTTCCTTCTTTTAGTAGCTTGTTTGGGCACGAGTTCCTGTATTATAGTAAATTATAGCACCTTGCGTTAACTCGAATGACCTGGAACTCGTCTTCAAACAAGCTACTAAAAGAAGGAATGACGGTGCATTGTTCCCCCTTTTAGTAGCGTACCTCCTGGTGCTGCATTCTTGGTTTTAGTACGGGTTCCTCTTGCACCGTGTCATTCCGTTCCATTCCCATTTTTAGTCGATCCCAGTAGTTTACATACCCGTGAGTTGACAAACCCAAATCTGCAAGCTCGTCCTACTCCCAAACATCGGAAACATCGAAACAACATGGCCAATAAAAGCTAGTTCCTACTGAAACTGTGAACATACGGTTGAAGGCCAGAAATTATTGTGAATTTTGTGAACAGTTATTTTTGATAAAACCAATCCCTTAATGTGTTCGACCATGGATGCCTCCGAAAAATCTTAGGAGTGACACTCCGAGACCGTCTCAGTAACAACGAAATTAAGAGACGGTCTTCCCGTCTCTTAAAAAAAAAAAAAAAAAAAAATTACGATGCAGCCTCATTAGCGAAGAAACGCCGATGATCCTGGTTCGGCTACGTGAGCCAGAAGAGAAGATTCCACCCTGGCGAAGAAAGCTCTGCTCGTCACCCCGATGCCCGGTTGGAAGAAACTCAGGGGAGGTCAGCGTAAAACGAGGCTGAGCACCCTCAAGGAAGACCTCGAGATAATCGAAGGCTTCCACCGGCATGGGAGGAGGTGGGATCCCTAGGACCCTACTGGCTTCAAATCTTGATGCCATTCACAGATGACCGAGTTTCATGGCATGCCTTGGTCCGCCAGCTGCTTTCGTCAGGGAGAGCTGCACAGCTTGCGTACTGACATATGTACAAGTAAGTAAGTAAGTACTCGCAAATATCCGAAGTTCTGGAGTCACCAGAGAAGCGAATATCAATAATAATGATTATTAGGCAATTCACAATACAACATTATAGGCTACATGCAGGGGCGTCACGACTGGGGGGGAACGCCCTCCCCCCCCCCAATGTTGTCGGCCAGTCAGTAAAAAATAACTGAGTCGGCTCGAAGCGCCGCGATTTTTCATCAAAACTGGTGATTTTTTCACGAAAACAGTCGTTTTTTCTTAAAATCAGTTGATTTATTTTCAAAACCTTTTGTTTTTCTGAAAATTAGTCGACTTTTTTTCAAAAATTTATTTTTTTCTTGAAAGTCGGTAAATGCCTTGCACCCATCTAAAAAAAAAAAAAAATTGGCTAGTAAAGCCGCTGGCTACATGACTTGGCTAAAATTTCAGATTATAAATGTTGCGAAATACTGTTGACTATTGATTATTTATTGCCTTCTTCTGAAAGTCACCTTTATGGTTTTGGCTTCCTTTCGTGTCACTAAATTTTGCACATTAGCCACTAAGTTAATATCTTCAGTATTCCAGATATTTGCGGATGAATTAAAACGAGTTGCGGTCTCTAAGTGTGCTTAAATGCTTCCGTGTAGTTTTTGGAATTCTTTGACGCGTCCATGGCCTCAATGTCCACGAGATTTAAATGCCGCTGCACGATTTTTAATCGGGAATCCCTAAGTATTTCATGTATAAAGCACTCAATCGTCCTTCTGACTAATACATTTACTGGCACACAGTAGGAAGAAGAGAAACATATAACAGCAAATAACAAAACAACCGTAAAACGCAAGAGGCAACCGAACAAGTCAATCTACCGCAATTGAATAACTATGAATTATATGGATCTTATTTCTAGATTGAAAAATACCGCGGGTAATTCAAGGCGTTGCAAAATGAATGATATCAGTAAGCCTGAAATCGTTAACGAACTTGGTGTTTCCCACAAGTTCGTTTTTGGGATCCCAAAACGTAAGTGGAGGGATACATATGACATCGAAAAAGTTGTCCGTCTGTCCGTTCGTCTGTCTGTCCGTCCGTCCGTCTGTCCGTCTGTCAGCACGATAACTCTCGAAGGGAATGAGATATTTTGATGAAACTTGGTGTGAGGACTCATCGAGTCAGGGGAAAGGTCGAGTTCGTAGATGGGCCCGATAGCTGCATATTTAGGGGAGGGGGAGGGGTTTCAAATTAAGGGGCGAAAAAACATATTTTTTAAAAGCTAATAAGATAGTTGATTACGAGATAAGACGACATGCTGAACACGAATATGAAAACCATTTGTTCGCCGGACAAGTAGTTCACCCGGAATCCGGTTAAAACCGGAAAGTTTGTTAAAACTAAAAGTTGTATCTGAAGCTGATTAGATATCCAATTTAGGGGTAAGGAGACATGCTGAATCCGAATATGAAAATGACTTGCTTGTCGGACAAGTAGATCGGCCGGAATACGGCCAAAACTGGAAAGTTTGTCAAAAATAAAAGATTAATCTGAAGTTGATTAGAGATTCGATTTAAGGATTATGAAACATGTTGAATCCGAATATGAAAATTATATTTGTCGCCGAACAAGTAGATCGCCCGGAATCTAGCCATAACCGGAAAATCTGTTATAAGTAAAAATTTTATATGAATTTTATTAGGTGTTCGATTTACGGGTAAGAAGGCATGCTGAATTCGTGTATGACAATCATTTAGAACCTGGACACATTTCACCACGAATCCGGCTGGAATCGGAAAATTTATTAAAAGTTGAAGTTTTATAGTTGATTGTGGAGGTATGGATGGTATGAAGATGCGCTGAATCTGTTTTGAACTTCAATTATTTTGCGAGACAAGTAGTTCGCCCGGAATCCGGCTGAAACCGGAAGTTTGGCAGAAGTATAAGTCACGTACTTTCGTCAAAGTAGACATGACGCAGGCTATAGGGGTAAACTCACATGCTGAATCCATATTTGAACTTCGTCTTCTCCGATGATTACCATTGCACCGCTACAAGACCCGATTGTCTGTAAATACTAAACTTTTGGGATCCCATTCAAACCTTTGGTCTTGTTAGAACTTTGAGTGGTTTTGAGCCTGAAGAATACCCTTGCCAAGAAGGGCCGAAATGAAGCACCAATAAAATTCAGCTGACGTATCCATTTTGCACTATCAAATATGATTCGCAGTCAGCTTGGCCTGAAGGAATATTTATTTTTTCCCCGTTCCTCAGCCCCCCCCCAACACCCACCCACCCCATCGTGGTCGGATGTGGTTCGGATAGGGGCGTCTTGTAGTGCCACACATCACGAGTCACTTGATTTCCCCAGATTTCACCCATCCTCCATCCCCCATGGATGATCGGATACGAGATGCCAAAATTTTCTAAGAATTGGTTCGGTTCTTTTGCGTGCAAGCCAAGTCTTATCATCCCAGCTTGCGTGGATGTTTGACAGAGCAACCGATCGACGGACATCAACTACGAAGGCATGTCAAGTATTAAAGTAAGTAAGTAATATATTTAGAACCCACCATTTTGAAAAAAGCGGAGTAAATGAAAGAAAATAAATAAAACACATGAACACACAGAAAAAGACACTTAATTTTCAATCTTTGGCCAAGAAGCCGTGGATAATGTTGTGTGCTGGTTGGGCCCTGTTGTCCATGATTTTTTATAGCGACGATTGAACATCCAAAAGGGTAACATTTGCATCTTGAATTTGAACTTCTCCATCAATGTATGGTTATGACACAATTTCGACAAGTGGAGCAGGTGCTTTGCATATTAAAATAACAGAATCTCAGCTTTTTAATTTCCTTCTTTTGCAGAACATGAGTGACACTATAACGAAATAGTATAGAAAGAGCGCAGAAGGTGCTGTACAAATTTCCCGAAGCTTTACGATTATAGCGCCCCCGGTTGGGGACGATGCGCCTATAGGCGGTACAATCACCCCAGCTACACGGTCGCCGCACTCGTAGACCCGATGATATCCACTCACCATTCTCCCAAATAATCATTCTACCGATACTCAAAGAACATTGCAGAAAAATCCTTTTGCAGTGACCTGCCCTCTAATCGCGAGGACCCTTTGTGACATCGATGGTACATACTACCAGGGAACGCCCAGGTACATCTTGATTACTGCGGTAACAAACTAATCAGTTGACGGGGAAGTTTATAAAGGCCATTTTACTCACACAGAATGTAAAAATGAATCCGTAAATCTTAATTGCAACAACGTGCACAGTCCCAGCAGCTCGTGCGGAACCATCAAAGTATTATAAGTTTGAACATGATAATGAAATTTGTGTGGAGGGTGTAAGCATCGCATAAAAGTGGCATTTGAAGACATGCCAAAAGTTTTACCATTACCATTAATACCGATAATACCTCGACTTGACAAGACTGGCAGCAATGAAAATAGACAGATACGTTATTCGACGGATCAGTGGTAGCCGAAGCCGAATGGCAACTATACGACGTAGCAGGATCTGCAACACGATATTTCCAGATTCAGTTTTCAGTTAACTTTCATCCCACTTTCTTTGAAGTGACCGCCTTGTGAGAATTTTTTAACTCGCACTTTTCGCAAAAAATTTTGTTTACACTAATCGCAAATTTGGTTTATAGCTACGAAAGTCGATTTGTGCAAAAAACTTTCTATCTTTCTCCCTCATGTCTCTTTAGTACTGAACCCCTACTTGACGCTTTTCTTCTTTTCCTATCTATTGTTCCTTGTTATCTTAGACACCACAAAGAATACTGGCGTAGAATAGACCCCCAACAACAACAAGCGCTCACGAATGAATTTGTTACACGATTTAGCCGTACGACATTTCACAACTGCAAACTAAGAAAACTAATATTTTAAAATATGGTTTACTTTGTACACAAAGGAAAGTTTACAAGTATAATTACTTTATGCACAGATAATAATATAAACAAATTCAAAGAAACCGCACAAGTATTTCACTGGAAATAGCCTATTACCGAGTCGCAAACAATTACTCCTACCGACTGAACAGCATCTGAGATTTGTCACCGACTTTGGCTCCCAATATTTCTTGTGTACAGATATGGAACTCCAAACGGCTCCAAAATCGAACTAACGTGGGAAATGTTGGGCTTTGGTGACTTGACAGAATACACTGTAAAAATTTTCTCCAAAGTTAACTGCAGTATTTACTACTGGGATAAATCCGAATTAGGGATAAGATTACCCTCTTAGAGACAAGATTAATCCCAGTAGCAAATACTACAAGATATTTTTTTACAGTGTAGGTTTCTTTTTCACACCTTTTTTCGTCAGCGCATCATTTTGTTTTTTTCTCAGTTTCATTAATTGCACTGTGTGTACGTTAACCTATGGAATAAGACCGGCTGAGCCTGTCACGTAACCAAAGAATGACCGAACAGTTGGTCAGTTCGTCTTCAGTTTCCACTTACATCGTAACACATGTTTCGAGCTTATTCCTCTCATGTTTCCTAATCCCTTCCTCCCCGGACCTGTGTGCTCCACATCCAGTCTCAATTAGAATCGGATCCTGCATCAGAACGAACATTATCTGACAATCTGCACGTTTTCGTCGTGCCCACGTTCCAAATCACGTTTGAAACACGACGTCGCAGATCGACGTGCTAGCTATTTCGTCAGCACGTGTTTCCGAGATCCATAAAAGAGAAAGTTTCTCCAGGATCAGTACCAGTTCCAGGCTAGAAGTGGAATCAGCAGTTCCAGTTGTGAAGTCGCAAGTTCCAGTCTAGCACTGACAAATGCATACTAGTGAAGAGTTGGAAAATATGACTGAAGTTGAAAAGAACCGCAGTAAGGCTGCCACCCGGATTGACCTGTCGACGAAGCCTTACTTGTCGCGAGAAACTGATTTGTATCCAAACTGTGACTTGTACATTTGGCTAAGGTCTTGCAGCAGGGAGACGGATATACCAGTGGTTGGGACAACTACAGGTGGGTCATCATTAGTTGCGTTTCTGCAGATAACATGGTATCTGATACCACGGTCAAAAGGCTTTTTTGCAGTTCTTGTGGTATCTGACCAGTTATCGTGGTATCAGATATTCAGATACTAACTGACAGTGGTAACTGGTCGTGGTATCTGAAAAGTCATCTCACTTTCATCAAATTTTGTCAGATTGGTGAGAAAGAAGTTTAGCCCTTAGTGATGTAACTGGATACTTGTTTTTCTTTTGGGATGACTTCGAAAAGTGCAATTTCGGCAATAGTCGTTTTTGCAGAGCACCGTGTATCAGATACCACGATAACTGCAACAACGACTAATTGCAGATCCAGTTACCGCGGTAACAGATACCATGGTATCAGCAAAAAGATAACTGTTATTTTTCCTTCTATTCCCCGATCCTAGAATACTTATATTTACAACCTCAGATTTTTCAATCCTTGCATAGACTTAAATAAAAGAAAAAGTAGTTTGAAGTTTGAAGCCAAGCTGACCATTCATTACGAAAGAAATAGAAAACCATGATTTTCGGGGTTTTGGTAAAAATAAGTTCTGTGAAATTATTTGTACAGTGATGGGAACAACGAAGGATTATATAAGTGCTGGGTGAAAGCTTCTGCGCTTTCCCAGGGAATTGGTAAATTGTAAATAGACGCAGAATTCAGAATTGTAAAATAATCACAGATTTGTACATATACACTTTTAACACGCACATTTTTATATTCATTATTTTCTTTGAATTTGTTTGTCGTATCAATCCCCATCGTTCTTCTGTTTTTTTGGTTACATATCGTTGTATGTTTTGTTGGTTCCGCATCGTGTTTCTGTTGGTATTGTGTTGGATTTTATGATTTAGTTTTTTGTTTTTTCGCCGAGGATCCGATCCGTTAACCCTAAAACTCCGATATCAGGATCACTTAGAATCCTCTCAACATTTCATTTATTATTATCTCTCTAAGTTTTTATTATTTATTCCCTTGAGTGAGTTCAAAATCCTAAAACAGACGCTACCTGCCAAATAAAGGCGAAAGTCACTAAAGCCACCATTAAACTAACGAAACCAGCGACTAAAGTTGGCCAAGTTGTCACACAATCCCACTAATATTTAGTGAATAGTGAAATGACTTCCAGCAAAATTTGCATAAGAGTATAACAGATAAAGTAACAAATGTCAAGGGAGTCACAGACGTTCGTCTAGAACCACTGCTGCAGTTTTGTTGAACTTGCTCGAAAAGCTCGGTCATCCTTGGTTGTAAGGTTATGGCGGTCGGAGTACTGTCTTATTCTCCTGTCAGCAAACCCCATTTTCCATACTCTACCAGTTTGGAGGCATCTGCTGGAGACATATGAATGTTGTACCATAGTGTTGTGTTTTTGTTATTTGTATGTTAGTTTATGGCAAAAGCTGAATTAAGAGTTAATAATAAAAACAAAAATGTAGAGGTGTAGGCTAATATCTCTGAAACGTCTGAATTTCAGGCAGAGTCCCCAACTGGCTTCGTGGCTCACTCTACAGAAACGGACCAGGCCTTATAGAATACGAGAACCAGACGGTAAACCATATTTTCGACGGAGCCGGTTTACTTCACAGGTAGTTGTTTACTATATTTTTTACTGCCATAGTTGTTTATTTGAATTCCTTGCAATTCCTGACTGAGATAACAGCAAGTAGTTCAAGGTTGTGGTTTTTCCTTCTGTTATTGTATTTTTTTTATGAAATGACGAATGATGTCAATGCCAAGTGGTGACAGCTTCGAAGTCGTGACTTCTGATTGCACGAGTTTTTATGATCTGAATTTTTCTTTTATGGGAAGACACTCTCGTAATATGTTAAAACTCGGCTGTATTCTAGGTTCTGCATCCGAAATGGCCGGATTACGTATCAGAATCAGCTGATTAGATCAAAGTCTTATCTACAAAACGCTGCTGAGCAGAGAGTGACTGTTTCCGAATTCGCAACTCCTGCCGCCCCAGACATTTGCAAAACTGTTTTTCACAAGTAAGTTGTCCTTCAAATAACTTCAATTTGCTTACAGATTGTCAAGATGGTAACGAACCATGTCAAATTATTACATACTGCATAGTGCCCCGATGAAAAATGTGTAGCCTGCGTAGTAGTATGGTAGTAGTACGAAAACGTTGCATGTAATACTATGTAATAGCAAAGAATACTATCATTTAATGTGGCTCAGACTGGTCCAATCTTATGTAGTAGTATCCAGCAGCATCCTGTCTTGCCATAGCAGCATCTAGTCTTGCTAATAGTAGTATATAGTTGTATGCAGTAACACGGTAGCCTTGAAGTAAGTATTCAAGTATTTATTTACGTACTAAAATTATATAACACTGGACAACTTTGTCTATTGACCTAGAAGAAGTAGAAGCCTGTAGTAGCATCTTTAGTACTGCATGCAACTTTTTGGTTCTAGTTCAGGTTCAGGTTCATTTAATAATAAACTAAAAGTCCAGAGCCCGGCTGAGAAGACAAATTTGTTGTGCGTGGGACGGAAAGACTTCTTATTATTACAACTATTTATAATTAATAACAAAATTAATAAGCTGTTAAGTGGAACAGCTGTATCTGCCTCCATGGTCAAGACGCAATGATTGATCGGGCATTACTGTCGCGGTATTACCCCCCAGCTTCCTACAGAAAAAAGCCAACTGAAAGCCGAAAATTGAGGAAAACAATAGGCCTTAACATTCCGTTAAAGCCAGGCTTCACCTTCCAGATTTCCAAATGTCCGGGCATTTCCATTTCCAGAGTTTCATGATAACTATGACAGCTAATTTTTGTAATTGTTCAGCATTTCAAATATCTCTTGCTGCATCCCAACTGCAAATGTCAATCACTTTCCCTTTTCTTCCTACAGTTGCATATTTACTACGTCTCTCGAACGAGTTGCCTTTATGGCACTTTCCAGACATCCGGAATCTGGGGTGTCCAACACCCCGGACTTCCTGACGGTTTTAGCCTGGCTTCACCTTCCAGATCCATCTCGATGAAAACGGCTGTCTGGAATCCGAAAGAAAAATCTGGAAGGTGAAGCCAGGCTTTTGCTGGCAACCTGGACGGGATTCAGTAAACTGACTGGGGTTTTAGTATGCTACCTCCCAAGGGGCTCCCAATTGCAAGAGTGAACACACGCATATACGTTAATTCTACAGACGGTACTGATAAACCTAAATCTCAGGATACCTCTCGTGGAGCTGGTATAAAGGATCCGTAGGTACGTTTTGATTGTTAGATAGATCGACAGTATCTGTTGATAAGCTAGAACGTTTATTTTCCAAATCCCCCGCAGTATAAGACCCATAATTTACGACGAAACAAAATAACAGAAAAGTAAGCCTAATCCTCGGCCTCAATGGAAAAAAAAACATCCAATGAATTATATATAAAGACAAACTTTGTTTCAGGGTAGCGTCGCTGTTTACCGGCTTGGATGAGGTTTTCTCAGACAATTCGATGATCAGCGTGTATCCGATAGATGGCGAGCTGTTCGCTTTTGCAGAAACACCTTTTGCACACCGATTTGACCCAACAACACTCCGGACGACAGGACGCGTAAGTAGTTTGAGTATTCTAGCAGAGAGGATGCCAAGTGTTTCTTATTCCGAGGGTTTCAAGCTCCAAGAGACCATCCGAGCCCATCTAAACATGTTTTCTCCTGGGGACTTTCTCCACTTTTTATCGATTTTTGTTCAATATTTTGTCTTTGTTCACTCTCTTTAGTTCAAGTTCAATTTCTTTTAATCTACAGCTAAAAAAAATAACACTGAGCAGAGAGGTGAACTCGGTTCACTCGGATGCAAGTTACATATCATATACATACATCATTAAAATACACATATTTGTCGCGAGACGTCTCCAGTTCCTCTCGCAACGAAGATCGCTCAAATTCGCATAAACAAATTATCTTAAAAAGCAAAAACTGTTAAATTTGAAGTTAAAGGTAACTGATACAACATATAATTTTTTCAATCAAAACCAATTTAATTATTCTTAAATTCAAAGAGTAATAGTTGCACAAGGTTTGATCTGATAACCGGTATGAGCAAGTGAGCACATAGACGGTCACGGTAAATTATCCAGTAGTGCGGTACTGAGTGACGTAATGAAATTGTTAAAGCTCTTTAAGCATAACGGTACGTATTTAGCTGGTTTCTGTCTGTTGATGGGTAGTAAGTAGTAGGCAACTCAATAAAGGCACACCCTCCTAACTCAAGCAGAAGCTCCTTCTTTTTTCTCTTTTTAAATATATCTTTCCGACTATAAACAACTATACAACATTTCCAACTCCACACAGTATTTAAATTATACTATTATACGTAAAATACATTTTAAAATATATACAAGCTCAATGATACAAGATAATGTTTAAACGTTAGAATGTTCGAGTTGCAGTTACAGTGCGAATGTGTGTCCGCAAATCTCACAAACAGCCTGTGAAAAATATCCACGTGACATTTCGATCGACAAACTTGCATTCTGTGTTAAAGCTTAAATTCTTGGCTTTGCTTCCTTATATTCGCCTGAAAACGAAGTCCAAGTTAAAGAAACATTTTTTTTTATTAGCGTAACTAGCATAGTAACTATATAAAAGTAGCGAAAGCTTTGACCACGAATTGCTTATATGTCTAAAATGTCGTTACACTGTGCGTTCCTACTTACATGTCCACGAAAGTATATTTTGTCTTTCTAGGCCAACCTGAATGACGATTTCGGCTTCACCAGCCACGCTTCCCACCCGCATGTTCAGCGCGATGGGAGTGTCTACCACCTCGGCCAGACCATGGGCATGAGTGGTCCTTACTACACAATGCTCAAAATCCCAGGGAAGCAAAAACAAAGATCGAACCTTCGCTCTCGCACGACAGGTATGTAGCCTAAGTACTTCTGCTTGCACAAATCCTTCCGTCATAGCTCAATGTGTTCACTGTAAAAAAAAATCTTGCAGTCTTTGCTACTCGGATTAATCTTGTCTTTATTGAGATAAGATTATCCCTAATTCGGATTAATTTCATCCTAATAGAGATAAGATTAATCCCAGTAGCAAATACTGCATCCTTATTCGGAGAAACTTTTTACAGTGTTCAAGAGTCGACAAAACCAGTGGCTTTTTCATCCTGTGGGATTTGAGTGAATGAATGAAATATTGTATTGCCCATAGGTGCACACAAACAGGGGCGTCACGACTGGCGAGGGAAGCCCCCCCCCTCCCCGCAATGCTTTCGGCTGGTCGGTAAAAAATAACAGAGTCGGCGCGAAGCGCCGCGATTTTCGTCAAAACAGTTGATTTTATTCATGAAAACAGTAGTTTTTCCTACAGAAAAAGTCGGTAAGAATTACCAGCCTGTCGGTAAATGCCTCGCCCCCCCCCCCCCAAACATTTTGGCTAGTAACGCCTCTGGCTGCAAAGGAAAAAAAGATGGAGTATGGGGAAAAAGGAAACCATCAACTAGAAAAACAAACCACATTAACCTAGAAGCAAATCAAAAAATTTCATCAGAAAAGAATACCCATCCAGGGGTGTACAACATCCTTATTATTAAGGTTGGTGGCCATATTATCAACAATTAGTATAGGGTCTGCGACAGAGTACGTCTGAATCAGGTTTCGATTATGAGACCAACGGGGAAGTTGAAGAAGAAATTTAGCAAATCTGAAGAACAGCTTTCTTATCTTTTTCTTATCCGTGGCGTTTAGAAGATCCCAAAATGGAGCCACGAACAGTAAATGAGGTAAAGCAACAGCGTTGTAGAGCTTTGCAAGGAGCTTTTTAGACATGTTCACTTGCGACGAATCAAGTGACGCGTAGGCTCCACGGAGTTTCTTATCAGTGCGAGGAATAATCAGCTTACGAGTTGCGACTAAAGACTGGCCATTTGGTAGGCCAAGGTATATCAGTTCATTCGAAGGTAATATCACAGCTTTTACTCAGAAAAGCTGTCTTCCGAACTGGGCTTTATTGTTTCACCTTTACCTCACGAGATGTATTGCCTTCCGTATTGATCTGAAGCCCTGATTTACTGAAGCCTGTCTAGAACCGAAGAAGTTGTTACTGCTGAGAATTTAAAAAAAATGTGCTAAATTTCTTTCGGTCATCATGGTAATATGGAACAAGAATAATTAGTTTTAATTTCTGTGCATCCAGGATTAACGCGCGACAATTCTCCGTTGAAAAGATCCTCCTTTACCAGATGATTCCCAGTTTCCGAAAATCGGTAGGCTAGTTTGCAGGTATTAAAAAGGATTCCTTCCTTTAATAATGCCTAATTCTGGATTTAATTGGTGTGCATCGAGGATTAATGCAAGAAAATTCCCCCTTGAAAAAATACTCCCTTTACAGGATGATTCCCAACTTCCGAACATCCGTAGGCTAGTTTTCAGGTTTCAAGAAAGATTCCTTTCTTTAGCAATGCCTAATTCTGGATAAAATTCTGGACTCTGGGCCAACCACACTTGAGGCCTTTTGCCGCGACACAATTGTGGTCCACACACTTCTGGGTGTTTGTCTCGGAAACATGATTGTGTGCCACATAGTTGAGCCACGAGTGGAAACTCGCGGAATCACCGTTTTGTCTATTTTCTGGCGGAAATTTCAAATATCTGAAAATAAAATTCATGTAAAATCTCAATAGAGATTTTACAGTCTCCAGGGCTTATTTCCTTACCATTATGTGCAAAAGGGATCCTCACTTTTAAGTCTATATGCCTGAAAAAGCAGTTAACTTTATTGTTTAAATACTATTTTGCTGCTTTATTCGAATTTCCCGCCAGAATCGAGCCACAAAATTGACAATCACCTCGGCAGTTGTTTGTCGAATTTGAGCAACAAAGTGAGCCACGAAAATCTTGTTGCTCGCGGAAACACAGTTGTGGGCCGCACAAAACACCGCGGAAACACTCTTTTCGAGCCACAATCGACCCACAAACTGTTTGTGGGAGCACGGAAAAACGCCTTTGGTTTCCCGACTCCTCCTTTTCTTGTTACATCTGAATAAACACTAGTGAGCGTTACAATGCCAGCTTTTCGCCAACGAAGTTGTGAGAAGTTGCTCGCTGTTGCCCTGATATGTTGTTGCTAGAGAAGAAGCGTGGGTAGTTGAACTTTTTTGAATTTGTGTCAATTCCGTCTGTCATTCCCATCGCACGCGGAACACCTACAGGTGGGGAAGAAGCAGAAGGGAGAAGAAATTTGAAGGAAGAGTAAGATAATAATACACAGATGGCACTCTACACAAGGGACTCGTTTCTGATTTATTGGTCACGGTACAAGTCCCTTCTGTAAAGTGCAATCTATGTGTTATTATTAATTTCCGTGACATGGGGATGTGAACTGATTAGATGAATTTGCCTTAGGGCGGGACTGTTCCTATGGCCGGCTTCTACCAGACTAATGTAGTGGTTTGCAAACTCTGTTCTCAAGCCCCTCGGTAGCTCAGTTGGTAGAGCGCCTGCCTTGTAAGCAGAGGGTCCTGGGTTCAAATCCCGGCTGAGGAGTATTTTTGTCTTTCACTTATAAAAAAGAAGAGTAGGATTTTTTGTGTACTGAACCACGACCCACGAACGAACCCGCGAGCAAGCTTTTATAATGGTAAAGGGCCAGTATGTATTTATTAGACTTAGCAAACACCTTAAACGAGAGACCGTTAGAAAAGATAAAGAGCAAACTAATTTTATTGGGTCAGGAGCGCACGGTTCGAAGATTTTTATTACAGGTGTGATCGACGAAACGTCTGAACTGAGCTGCGACACAGAGTCATCTTCGGGATTCAGCGGGAGTGAAGACGAGGGGTCAATCTCACCGGCATCCTCAGACAGAAGTTTCTCCTCATACGCCAGTCTGGACAGAAGGCTATCTCTTGATAGTCGAACGACCAGTCAGAACGCAACAAGAGTAAACGGTGAGAATCGCATTCACAATAACACATTCTTGTGATAAAGACGATGTAAGAGTGGAAAGGTTTTGGATGATGCCTTTGGAAAACACCGTTTTGGGCTTCCAAAGGCTTCTTCGATCCATGTGAAGCCGTGGAGATGTCCTTGAACACCACACGTGTCCCACGTCACTTCCGCCCTTTCTCTTTTATGTTTTCACGGATCTGCTCGTTGTTGTTGTGATGAGTGCCAAACTATTCAAAATTTTAAGTCAGCCACACGATATTTCCAGGGCAGAAAAGAGCGGCAAGGATGTCCTCGACTCGGATCTCAGTTGATTTCAAGTTACTACTTTAGCTGCGTTCTTTGTCAGGGGGTTCTCGCCGGTGGTCTCCGGTTTTTCTTACTAGCCGTTTTAGCATTCACCGGTGACTACTCAATAGTCTTAGACTATTTAGATTAGATTATATATGGGGTTTATTGGAAAAAATACTAGGAACTACAAAACCCTCCAGAAGTTTACACTTGTTAAGAGGTTTATCAAACAACCTTTGACAGATAAAACGTTTCTGAACTAACCGGTGTCCTGTTTTACCTCACCGGTGCGGACTAACCAGAACCTGCTCGGGAGCCCGGCTTCAGCGAGGAGTTAACAAGTTTTCGTTAACGTGAACCAAAAAACGAGTTATAAGAGAAGAACCGGACACTGGTGACAGAACGCCAGAGACAGCCCGTAGTGCAACGGAAGCAGCTTTTAATTCAATTCCCCGCATCCACATGTTTCAATGTTTTAAAATACTTCGTCCTAAGGCAAAAATATTAGTTGTGTTTTTGCTGATACCATGGTATCTACGATAACTGGATCTGCAATTAGTCTTTTTTGCAGTTATCGTGGTATCTGATACACGGTGCTCTGCAAAAACGACTTTTGCCGAAATTGCACTTTTCAAAGTCATCCCAAAAGAAAAACACATATCCAGTTACAGCACTAAGTCCTAAACTTCTTATTTACCAATCTGACAATTTGATGAAAGTGAGATGACTTTTCAGATACCACGACCAGTTACCACGGTCGGACCGTAGTGTCTGAATATCTGATACCACGATAACTGGCCAGATACCACGATAACTGCAAAAACGCCTTTTGACCGTGGTATCAGATGCCACGATAACTGCAAAATCGACTTTAGACCGTGGTATCAGGTACCATGGTATCTGCAAAAACGCAACTATTATGAGGCAGCCTAGCATACAAATTCTTCTAGACCCAACAGATAAGTAACATTTCTTCTAAAAAATGTCGACTTCCGAACTTTTCTTCAAACCGTGAGATTACCGTAGGCTGGAACTTAGCTGCACCTGCCAGCTGCTAAAATTTTCGCTCTTCCCCCAGATCTGAAAGAAGCATCCCCGTTCTTGAAGGGAAAAGTCCAGTTTGCAGTCCCTAGTCGATGGAAGATGATGCCTAGCTATATGCACAGCTTTTCAGTGACGAAGAACTATTTCATCTTGGTGGAGCAACCCCTTGGTGCGCCTCTGCCTGGAGTATTCAAGAACATATTCCAAGGAAAGCCATTGGTGAACGCCCTGAAATTCTGCGATAATGAGATGGTAAAATTAGTTTCCGAACCTTCCCTCCTGGTCTGCATGTGCGGGAAAGTTCATTTGGTGGAACTAGAGAAGCCGACGTGCTAGAACCGTTTATCACTGTCAGAAGTTTCATTACAGATAACACAAGAATGCGCGGTTTCAACAGATAATGCGTAACAGATAACACTTCGGATGTTACCTGTTGTGTTTGAAAACATTACGCATGGAATGTTGTGCATAACAAGCTTTGTTAGGAAGGGCCAAAAAAGCATCTACTGACTTTATTCCTTATCGTCATGATGTCGGAAAACTCAGCAGATACTTTTTAGCGGTTTTTCGGCTGTTCCTGATGGTAACACATATAATGCATAACATTCTGAAAACACAACAGATAACATCCAAACTGTTGTCTGTTAGGCATTATCTGTTGAAACCGCGCATCCTCATGTTATCTGTTATGAAACTTCTGACAGTCTAATAAACCTAAATTTTGTTCTGTGTTCTAAGAAACGCGATTTCTCCAACAAAATGTGGTCTGTTGCCGGACAAATTGGGCTATGCCACAACTAGGCCAAAGGTTTCGATGGGATCCCAAAACAGGGTTTAGTTTCAAATTTCTTGATTTCGGTAGTATACAAAAAGGGAAATGACAGGATACAGGATTGATGTATGTGGATTGCAGCTTGGACCACTGATACAATAGCCCACGGCAGTTCTGATCGATCCAGTGAGAAAAAGATCCGAGGAAAGTATATGGCTCCCCTATGTCGTCAAACCCAATAACTAGATAAAAGATGTTTAAATTCCCGCACTCAGTACACAATTTCTGGTTTTTTTTTCGGTTTAATTCGAGATCATTCGAACTGTTCACCCGAGGCAAGAAATAATACAATTTCTTAGCTCAACATGTCTGTGCCCCAATAATAATCTTTCAATCAGTTTCACTACAGACCTTACTCCGAACCTAGTTTCCCAGCCCCTCAATTGGAATGTTGTCCGTCACTTACGTTTGAGATCGGACAAATTTACTCCGTATGATACCACAAACGCCGGCTTCTAGAGACCCGACATGAAAATGGATACAAGGTCGTCTGCGTTTGTTTCTCTGAACTCGGATACACCTTTAAACGGCACCCACGTACCGTAGTTTGCTTTTCACGGGCATTATAATATACGGTACTTTCAGACAAATCTCCGTCTGATCTCGAAGTCAACGGGCAAGGAACATCCTGTCCGTTTCTCAACGGAGGCCTTCTTTTTTCTCCACACGATCAACGCCTATGAGGAGGCCGACCACGTGGTGTTGGATATCTGCTGCTACAAAAATCCACGAATGCTGGACTGCATGTACGTCGAAGCCCTCAAAGTGAGTTGGAAGACCTTCAATTCGGTTTCTATGAGGACTAATTAGAATTCTTTACTGACTCTAATTCCAATTCGTTTAGTTCCATGTTATCTTTTTACAAAAATAGTGGTGGATCGTCATACATGGTCAATATAGTCATAAACAACCACATATGTTACAATTTTAAAATACAATCCGATAATAAACATAATTATGAGCATGTCTGTTTAAATTCAGAATTCCGATCCGTTAAAGTATTTTACAAAAATAGGGAACAAATGACTTGAGATAACGCTCCGTAGATTCTACGTGCGGATTCGTCAGTTGTATCTTTTGTGCGTGTGTGCTACGGTTCCCTGAAAGCACAACTCCTACTAGAAATGATCTGAAATGGATCAGAAAAAAACTTTCTCGAAATACAATTACTTTCCATCTTAGCGCTTGACAACCCTGCACAGCCTTTCTGCTCTCCGGCTGGGTGCAAAACATTTGAAAACTGAACACGCTGTGGATAAAAGTACGAGAATTACGCAAACAAAACTAGTCAAAACAGAAGATTCTCATATCCTTGTGTGTGAAAGAGTTGTCAGCGGACGTTGAAGAGTCTGTCAAACTTTGTATTGTGCAACGGGCAAAACGCGGCACGGCCGAAAAGGCACTAAAATTCGTAGGCACAAAACGAAACTAAGGAGAAAGATAGGGATTTCAAAAGCTTATAATTCCATGAGGGAGCTAGGTGCAGGGGCGTCGCAAGGGGGGGGGGGGTGCAGCACCCCCCACCTTTTTGAGATTCGGCGTTTAATCAACGATAAATGATAGAATTTGTAAGAGAAACAGTTAGTTTTAGCCTACAGCAAAAAAATTGATTTCGAAAATTTTCGCCTGCGGCGCTCGATTTAATTTTCTATTGGCTATAAGAGGTAGAAGCTGTTACTGCAATCACGCCCGGCAGTATATTCTCCATGTGGCCTTCGCCAGAACGCTGCCTAATAGTTGGCTTATCGTCTTTCATGCTGCCCTTTATTGTTACTCTTCCTACGTAATCGTCTCTGTTACATAATTTAAAGCTCAAATTTTTAGTTCTAGGATTCGGTAAAATTTTTGAAGGATTCGGTAAAATTTTGCTCTGCACCCCCCCCCCCCCCACCGAAAATGCACTTGCGACGCCCCTGGCTAGGTGTATTAGGAATAACCAACCTCGCTCTATCGTTGATGGTGTGTACAAACATGCGGCTCCTAGAGGTAATATCGGATTAAGATTAAGATCGCCGAGGAGCAGTGTTGAATTTTCGGTGTCCCAGTCCAGCGCTTCCAAGGATACTAGTTTCTGACTAGTAGACTGTCTCATTTAGTTGCGTTTTTTAGATACCATGGTGTCTGCTACCACGGTAACTGGACCTTCAATTAGTCGTTTGTGCAGTTATCGTGGTTTCTGATACCGCGGTCTAAACTCGTTTTTCGCAGTTACTGTGGTATCTGAATATCAGATCAGATACGAAATTGGGGTCTCCGGGGTTTAGAAGTATATGGAGTGATTGTGGAAGTAGGTTGCTTTAGTATTATAGGTAAGACAGGTCCTTTAAGTGAAAGCTATTATCTGATCGTTACCTCATGGATTCATATTTTACTATTTCTCTTTCACAAGTGGTGATAACGAGAAAATGGAGAACTTTAAAAGATTAGTCCTGGAAGCGCTGAATGGAATAAGGCGGATTACTAGAGAATTGTCTGCTTCTTTCAAACCATTCTAGGCTAATGATTTTTCGTAGCAGTCACTGTTAAGTAGAGGGCAATCGTTAATGTTTGACAATGCAAAACAGATACGTCAGCTAGACTTTATTAGCGCTATATTTCGGCCATTCTTGGCAGAGGTCCTCTTCAGACTCAAGGAGCTCAAACTGAACTTTCGGAAAAAACAATTAAAGATTTTTCCTTAAATATAGATTTTGTGAATTTCTTCCTTGAAAATTGCTTGGAGTTAAAGCTGGTGCTGTAATTACAGTTTGGACACGGCTACTGTTTTTTCTGCTCGACTAGGTCGTTGAAAGGGTATAGATTTTTCTGCATTTGGGTTTTGAGGTCACCTGTCCCTTCTTCTTCTTTCCAGCTCAGATGGATACTTGTCGGAGGCATGCCTGGGCGCCGTAAAAAAAATACAAAAAACTTTGTCTATCTAACACCGAAGTACTAAAAAAGGCCAAAATATAGCGCTAATAAAATGATTTTCTCCAAATCCCAAGAACATAAAATCTCGTAGGATCCAATAATAGCTGGAGTATTGATTTTTATTCGCTATGCACCTAATCAGAATAGCAGATGAAAAGAATTCCTATTAGTTTTCCAGCATATTGGATAGCTCCTGTGTCATTCAAGGTTATTCTCCGGAATGTAGGACGTTCACTGGAATTCTCCAATCAGCTTTGTTGCCTTTGAAAAGACTCCATCCCGCATAAGGAATGGCTTTTATTAATATCTCGCATAGCTTGTATACTGCAGGCTATAGGAGGAAGCAGTTGATATTATTTAGAAACATATTTGGTGGAAATGACAAATTAATTTCGGGATCCATGTCCGCCAGCCGTGATAGGGGAGGGGGGCAACGTGTTAGGACAACTAGTAACAAGGCTGAAAGGCTTTATCTCGCCGAAACCAAGGCACACGCGACTGCAGAGACGCCTCGTCACAACTCACAAGGAGGATCTGGATGGTCAATATTGTAATTGTACAGACAGACGAAAACTCTAATTGGCTACAGAACTTTTAACAGTTATATCTGTACTAGGAGCAGGGGAGGTTCGAAGGGCTTGGGCATGGGGGGGGGGAGGACTTCAAAATATGTGAGTGGGTGAAAACACAGCATCAGCAGGCTCAAGAAATGTTAACGTTATAAGTTCTAAAACGTTACGGAAAATGCCGTTGTAGTAATAAAATAATAAATAAATAAGTAAAAGGAACTAGACGACGCCGTTCAAATTTCGCTGGAGAGAAGATAAGCCTCGGTACCAGCTTCTGACATACCTACTCCAAGACAAACTAAAGTGAGCGCCACAGGCGAAATTTTATCAATCCGAGCAGAATACTCCTTTACAACTTGACCACAAAATCTCAAGCTTAAAACCGCACATAAATGATGCACACTTCAACTAAATAGAAATAGGGTAGGACTACGAAAGAGCCGCAGGAAAAATCTGTTAAATCGGCTTTTATTCGGCAATATTTGACTACTTCCCACGGAAACTCTTGCTTTTAACGTGGCGTATATACGCACACATTTAAACTCAGCGCCGCCGGCGATCTTTTTGTAATCCGACCTTTTTCTAGCCTTTCTAGCTTTTCAGGTGGCTGAAATGTTACGCTTAACAGTTCACCTAAATTACGGGCCATTCAACCAGACAGCGAGTAGGCGACTATGAAAAACGGCGCAGGTAAAGTTTTGCGAAACATTTTAAAGGGAGCCTAATATATAACATATATGTACGTGCCCCGATAACTCGCACACGGAGTGTGCCTAGATACCTCACCAAATCAACCTGTTCAAGAGACTTACCAGACAATAATATTCGCCCACCGAGATCTACGGGTGTGCCAATTCGACTAAAAACCATAAAGTCTGTCTTTTTTACATTGACTGTAAAAAAGACACGTGGTACGCGGCAGTGCTTCCACTTAGAATTCGGACTACAAAAGAAAAATAGTGCAATCGTCAGGCCTGTCATAAAGTGCTTAGAAAGCCTGTATGACAGAGCACAGAGCCATTTAAAAAAAAAATAAACCTGTTTCTTTTTAAGATAAGGAGATTTTTGTACAAAACCAGATAAGATAATGCTGAAACGTCGCGCCGCAGGCGAAATTTTCGAAAATCAGTCTGTTTTCAGCGCCACAGAATGAAAATAACGATTTGGTAATGGCATTTATATCACTCTGACAAGTTCGAACCATACGACTATCATTCTAACAAGCTAAAAAAAACAGGATATTTCGTAACGTAATGATTTATAGAAAATCTCTGTACAACCGTACGACCAGAATGCTGTCGACATTCACCTAGCTGCTTCATATCGCAAGCTCACAACTTACGACTGTCTCTAATATACGACTAGAATATCTCTTCGTAAAATATGACATGAAATGGATCATTTTCACGGAAAATTCACGGTTGATGTCATTCTGGCAAGTTCCATACGACAACTGAGAACACAAAAGTGTGAATCTGACAAGCTTTACTACTAAAATCTCTATGGAACAATATGACCAGAAATAGGTCATTTGATGGCCAAGTTCACTATTAGCTAACTGCTTTGTCTGGCTTTATCCGGCAAGGTCAAAACTTACGACTGTCTATAATTTACGACTGGAAAATCCCTTCGTAAAGCACGACAAGAAACGGGTCTTTTCAGACGAAATTCGCAGTTGATGTCATTCTGGCAAGCTCAAACACACGGCTTTCATTCTGGAAAAATCCGAACTCACAACTGTGAATTTGAAAACATACGCATAGAAATTTCTTCGTAGCCACACGACTAAAAAAAGTGATTTGTGGGTAAAATTCACGTTTGATAACTGCCTGTAGGTGATTCTTAAAAGCTCAAAAACATACGACTGTCATACAGACAAACTCGATACATACTACTGAGAGTAGATTCTCTGGAGCATGGGGGGGGGGGGGCGGGGGGTGACCCCCCCCCCCCCTTCGAACCGCCCCTGACTAGGAGAAATGTTACAAAATTTAAAGTCTCCAAACTTAGTAGAAATTTAGAAGACTTCAATAGTCGAACTGTGTACAGAAAAATAGGCTACGAAAACTGTTTGACTAAGGGAACTTCAGTTGGATGGACCTCAAACTTCAAAAATATGAAAAAGAAAACTGCAATTTTTTTTCTTTTAGAATGGCCAGTCGGACCCTGATTACGCCAATCTCTTCCGTGGCCGACCAAAGCGCTTCGTCCTCCCACTTGACCCACCAAAGGGAAAACACGGAAACCT
This sequence comes from Branchinecta lynchi, assembly GCA_023053575.1. Taxonomy (NCBI): domain Eukaryota; kingdom Metazoa; phylum Arthropoda; class Branchiopoda; order Anostraca; family Branchinectidae; genus Branchinecta; species Branchinecta lynchi. The sequence goes on along the minus strand of JAKZAP010000008.1, from coordinate 26,927,318 downwards.
CAATACCCTTCCCTACACAAACAGTGTTGCCACTTGGACCTGCAGCGGAACCGATGTCTACATCAACCCTGAGCAACTGGTGGACATTGGTTGCGAAACACCACGCATCAATTATGATGTCTACAACGGAATTAAATATCGATATTTCTACGCCATTTCTTCAGATGTTGATCTAGAGAACCCGGGAACCCTAATCAAGGTGGATACGCAGCAGAAGAGCTTCAAGACGTGGTCAGAAAAGGATGTCTTCCCATCTGAGCCGGTTTTCGTACCCAATCCCCAAGGAAACGTAAGTTCAGCACCTTGCCTCCTTTCCCTCTTTTGATTATTAAGTCGGTTACTTAAAGCACAACTCTTACTAGAAATGATCTTTTCCTTATGAAGTGAATCAGAAATACCATTACTTTCCACACTAGGGATTCTCTTCTTAGCGCTTGTCCACTAGAAATGATCTTTTCCCTATGAAGTAAATCAGAAAAAACTTTTTTGAAAATACCATTACTTTCCAAAACTAGTGATTCTCTTGTTAGCGCTTGTCGACTATATCTAGCCTTCCTGCTCTCCAACGCGGCGGCTGGGCAAAAACATTTGGAAACTGATTCTGACTTGGTTAAAAAGTGGGAAACCTAAGCAAATAAAAGAAGTAATAAACAGAAGATTATCACATCCTTATGTGTGAAAGAGTTGTCAGCGGGCGTTGAAGATTCCGGCAAACTTTTCGTCGGGTGACGGGAAAACTCGGCAAGGCCGAAAAAGCGCTAAAAATCTAAAGCTTATAGTTTCATATGGGAGCTAAGTATATTATAAAAGACAGAATAAGCAAGAGGGGTCCTTTAATGCAATCCCAAAGAAAAGCGAGGGATACCCATGACCTTGTAAACTTATCGCAGGTCTGCCTGTGATTACAGTAATTAACGGATACAGATATTTCCGAGATTTTGGCAAGGCCGCTTCAGGTCAAAAGCTAGGTAAAGTTCGTAGATATTGGTGCCTCAATATCCGCGCTTAGAAACTTAACGACACCAAATTTTTCGGTCGGACTTATTTGAGGATCGATTGAGGGGTAAACACACTGAATGTGGAACTATCTTAGTTGAAGTTGTTCATGCTGAAGTTTTATCTGCTGTTGGTTTTGAATCGGACAGATTATACGGCCTGACTCTCAACGAAACTAGATAGAACCGAAAACCCCTTCATTAAGTTAGTAGGAGTGTCAGTTCGATTGTGAGAAGGCATTAAACTTTTTTATTTCTCTGCTTAAATCTCCGATCGGGCCCATGATGTTGCCGGAATCTGAAAAAAAAAACAGAAATTTGCTAGAACTATGTTTTTGTTTAACATGATCATGGATTTGCAGAAATAATAGAGAGAAGACCCAATAATCGCTTCTTCCGATTACATTATCATGGTTCAACTGAGCACTTTTTTTCAACAAGGTGATAGTGTCTGTAGGATGACCAACAGCACCTGCCAGAGGACGATGCGGGACAACCCCCCCCCCCCCCCCCCTACGCACACAAATACATACTTCATGCAATGTCATATCGGTAGTGTGACAAAACGCTGTTCGTATAGAACATATACTTATACAACAGTCGAGCATGCGCTGACCGACGTGCTTGTACTGGATATGAGAGGAACAGATAACGACGTCCTGATGGTCAAAAACTTGTTAGACTCCAACATTATCACTGGGTTATTCGAGAGCTCCCAATCAAAGTCGACGAGAGGCGATTCCAAGAACCTCTTTCTGACCAGCTGTAAGCGACGTGAGCGGCACAGTTTTTTCTCTGTACGGAGTGCACCACTCTGGAACAGCCTTTCTTAGAAAACGATCAATGCTGCTACCCTGGACGGCTTAAAGAAAGGTGTGGATGATGACTGAAAGAATACTGAATGTCGGCTACACCGGGATGCCAGTGAGCCGATGTGACAACAACATCTGCCAACCAAGGAATCTCGGCTGGAGTGTCAGTGTAGCCGATGCAACAACAACGATCTAACAATCAAGCCGCCAACCAGCGAGAGACTCTACAGGAGTATCACCCCATCTTCGTCATTGATCGAAATGCACAATTCATCGAAACTCTTGTTTATGTCATAGTTATTTGATTTTTAGTTCTTATATAAGTGTAATTGTAAATGGTCACTTACAGTGATTCGAATCGTATATAAGTTTATTATCTATGACAAAATTATGACAAAGATTTTGATGTTATTACATTTATGACGAACAATCCAATGTTCGGCTTGCCCGTGAAGGAATTTTGAAAATAAATTGAAAATGAATTGAATTATCTCGCTGGAAGTGCAATTAACGTAAAAGATTCTGACTACGACTGGAAACCACTACTCTTCAAACTCCCAGAAACCAATTCTAGGACCGATAACTAACAAATAAGGTTTAATTTATAAATCGTTCGTGTCATCTTTCAGGACGAGGACGACGGAGTCATTCTCTCCAGTCTCATTTACGCCCGGGGCAAGACTCACAAAGCTGGAATTCTAATCCTGGATGCCAAAACGTGGACAGAAATCGCAAGATCGGTTTTCACAACACCTGGACCGGTCACCAAGTGCTTGCACGGCTGGTATGCCCCTAACCTATGAGCCACAGCCCACTCCATAGCAAAAGATTTGAACATATTTTTGTAATTATTTATGATACTCGCACTACTGGCTATTGTGTTTTATTCTGAATAACTTCAGTCTGCGCAAATAACTGTATTTGTTCGTCTTAAATAAACGTTGTAAAAATGGAGCCGTCCAAGGCTACTCTCTCTCAATCATTTATTGGCACTCGCTAAACAATTTTTGACGCCACTTTTCGTGTGTTCATTTGATGAGGATACGTAGATTGTAACCAGAGGCACCATTTGGGGTGGAGGGCATGTCCCCCCCCCCCTTAGTTTCAAAATTTTTCCTCTTCTAATTTTGGCCGCTAATTATTAATTTTTTTTTAAAGACAAAATGTGAAGCCCTACCTCACCTACCTACCATTCGAAAACTACCTCAGATTTACTCGAGAGAGTATTTGCATTTTGAGTAGCCTATGTGAACAAAACTAGGATTGGGGCCAAAACTAACTTTTGCCCCCTAGCCGCTGCAAGGTTTATTGAAATGACGCCACTGCTTATAACACAGGGTCAATCCGTGCTGAGTGGTGCCACTGATACCGCTACCAACAGAACCAGATGATAATTATACGCTCAGGTTCCTTTCGCTTTTCGCTGCTAGGTTTCGCTGTTTCTGCGAGGGAATTGTGACGCGTTAAGCTCGGTGCTCAAAGAACACCGATTCGATTCGGAAAACATTCGCGCCGCGTCGTTTCAACTCCAAGCTGAATCTGATTCGCGTCGCGGAAAAGATTCACGTCCTGTGAACACCAAGAACATACAGCCTCATGAGCTAGTGAGACACCCGTACATAATAAAGTGATCATTACTAAATATTTTGTATTTCATTTACAATTTTACAGTGAAACATATCCGTACCCAAGACAACAAATACATCTACTGTAAAACAATGTCCAGACCTCCGTTCAATTTAGAACGCCACCTGTAATACGTTAGCAGGGTAACCATGCGAACAGACGACACTCGAATAGCAGAACGGGTTATGCCGAGCCAAGACAGCTCCTATACCAGTAAAAGCATAGCTGATGTTCCGGGTAGGGGCAACCTTGCTTGGGCATGAAGTCACTGAGAGAACGGCTCAACATTTCTCAAAACTGGAAGAGGCTCTATCCAGACCAGAGCAAAATAAGACTAGAGAGTAGCACCAAGACCTACGCTTTCGATGCTTAACAGTCGGGCCATACTTGTAGGCGTTGTAGCGCCGCCCACTACGCCTGTGGCATTTAAAGCAAAACAAACTTGCGGCCTGCTCACACTAAGAAAACAATGAAGGCTGTATAATTTTTGTGCAATGTTCAGAATAAGCAGTTATCGGAGCAAGCGTTGGTGAAGGACTGAATGAGTTTCAGTGGGGACGTTCTCTATCGCTAGTAGTGCTGATATCACTGCTATTTGAGTGTGTGTCACTTCTGTCAAGTCTTGGCGCTACTCCCTACTGTTATTTTGCTGATGCGAGAAGCTCACCAACACCTGAACCTGGCCGTTAACCACAAGCCTTACTAACTACTGAAATGCTTGTTACATCGGAAGGGTTACACGCTGCAAAACTAGCATCGCACCTCTTTGATCTGTCTGGCTGTACCAGTACACTGCTCGTAGCTCAGAAGAAGCTGCGAGCGGATCTTCCAACCAAGGCTTTTTTCCTAGGCGGGGGAAGGGGGGGCCTTGGTTTCAAACAAAATTACACTCCCGGAAACATCCGAGTTGGTGTCTTGTTTACAGGCACAGCTTTTGGACTCGGAGGGAAATTAAAACTCAGCTCTGTTGTTTTAAGAATTAAAACTGATGTTTTGTGAGAACAACGTGCAACCCCTCGACGTTCCTATTTATCCAATCAATGTCGACGCGTACCAGCCAAAACCAAACTCAAAATTTACCCAAAGCAACACACCCTATATTACATTTTACAATTTTACTCGCATACTGAACGTTTTATAAGATAACAGTTTATTTGTACCCATTTTCCTTAAAAATCCGTTTGATTATTTCTAACGTGACAAGATCCAACTGGGCAAGTATCAGAAAACTAAAACTTCGCGGTTAAGTGAACGATTAGACACAGGCTAGAACTGATCCGAGTTGAGGAGGTTCATTTCTTCTAAGACTTCGTTAACTGTGTCCGATTCCGTTGGTGCGTTGGTAAAGATGGAGCCTAGAGAAAGTTACAATTTATTTCCTAACTAAACGAATGTTTACTAATTCTACCCTATCAATACGATATTATATATATTTACGGTATAACAAGCTTTAAAGTTCAATGGATGGATCAAACAATCACCACACCCTAGAATACAATGTTACATCAGAAATCAGCAGATCCCTCGACAACTTATCTCGGCTAATTTATCGTTACGCCGTCTTTTGCTGCCTGCTATACTCCGGTTTACTAGCTTCGACAAATATAAGCGGAGTTTCTTTTTTCTCATCTATTCGTTGTTATTATATACTCCGGATTATTTGTATTGTTGACAAATATTCATATTAACAGTGTTAACTTAGAATTCCTTGTAAGCTCTGGAATCAGCTGCAGGTAGGTAGGTTACATTTTTGGCAGTGTTGTAACTTTACATCCAGAAAACAAAACTTTTCTTCGCTAACACAAACAACAGAAAGTTTCATCATATGGCAGAGCAATCTGCCAGCTACAGAGACGGTTTATTTTAGCAGCCATGGCACTCTCGTCACTCAGCTCTACAAAAAGATTGATTTTCGTACATGGCCGAGAGTTTTTGAATTTCCCCGCCTTGCAATACCATGCTCTGAAATCGTCTCCGCCGATACGCCGAAGAGTCAATTACAAGCGATAACAAGAAAACGGCTTATTTTTGAAGCGCTATCAAGTGGAAGTCAGAAACGTATATGTGTGAATCATATTATAAAAATTAAAGTATAATTAGTACCGACTGTGCTTTAACTTTGTTGGACCCTACGCCATCCATGAATTTATGTCCAAATTGTAAAAATGCCAGCACATTAGCAAACACGATTCTTGGTGTATTAACTGTTATAAAACCATTAACCATTAGGAAAGTAGCGATCATTCAAGAACAGTTTAGCACTTTCGGGCGGCATTTCAAAGCAGAACAATAGTTAATAAAACCATCCGAATCAATGGAATTCAAAACAAGGTTTTCTTTCTCAACCATTTACACCGACTGTTGGCCTGGCCCCAGCAACGGCCTAACTGGCGTAAGGATAAAGACGGCACTGGCTTTAAATGGGCTGTAGCCCAAAGTCTACAGAGCTGAATTCTAAAAGAGATGGAAGGTTGCTGAAAAGAGGCATGCCCCCCCCCCTTCAGATTTGCGCCACCATTACACTTCGTTTATACGCCCAATGCTCGGTATGCTTGTGCTTGTCCCATTACGAAGTAGGAAAAAGGTTTTTGAAAAGAATAGGTCTTTGCCAGTGGCTGAGTGTGCTTGCCGATTTTGTGGTGAGGTAGAAGAGAGTTTATGCCATCTGCTGACAGATTGTCCGGGGGTGAAGGAAATTAGAGATAGTTTTTTTTTGGTGGGGTGCTCATACTATTTCCCGGTATTATGAAGTCGACGAATCGTCAGGTAATTCAGTCGGTGCGTAAATATTTAAGTGTATACTGGAAGTTTAGATCTGAGGTAATTGGCGAATACTAGAAGGGTAAAAAGAAGTGATCTTATTGTATGTAATTTTGAAGGTCAACTTTGTTAGTTAAGTGCGATAATGAATACTGTTGTATGGCCCTTTGTTGGCTTTAAAAAATTAATATTATTATTATTATAGCTATGGCATTTTAGCCTTACTAAAGATCTTTCATACCGGATGGAATGCGTCCAAAAAAGCGCTTTGTGCATTATGTATATATGTATATATTTATTTTCCATCAAATGAAAACAGATGCAGTATAAGATGAAAAGAAAACGAAAAACAATACACACTAACACAGGAAAACCAAAGAACAAAATGAATATCTAAATACAAAAGATAAAACTATTGCCTCAAAATGGTTGCCCAAGGATGAGCAACAACATCAGAGTTCTATCTGGCGATCTCGGCTCTATGATCGCTTCACCAGGGTCAATAATCCCATACCTACTTGTCACAAAAAGGTTACTAGTCCATGGTGGAAGCCGTATTATTGGGCGGGAAGGAAAGCTCCCCTTTACGTATCTACTTCAAAAGCTCGAGACTATTTACTCTTCTACTTACAGTATTTTAAAATAGTTGAATACTTTAACTAGGCTGTGTTTTCGACAAATAACCCACGGTTTTGGCTGTTTAACCCTTTTTCCAGACCCGTTGACTTACAGCAAAAACAGGGAGAAAATTTACATAACCACTTTTTCTGATGGAAAAACTTCTCTCAGACAACCGTCGACAGCTTGATACACATCGAAGGTAGCAAAACACGGCAAGTGAGAAAATCAGCGCGGTTTTGTTAGAAGGGTAAGAATGTACCGTACGATAGGGTCTCCGGGTTTAGAAATATATGGCGTGATTACTGAAGAACGTTGCCTTAATATTACAGGTAAGAAAGGTCCTTTAAGGAAAGGGGGCTTCCACTGTGCTATAATTACGGAACCCGGGTTTTCTGATCCCAGGTTCTGTGATCTATTCCCACCTACACATTACAATCCCAGAATCCCCCCCCCCCCCACAGGAAAAATCCCAGGAAGTCCGCAAATTGACACCAGTCATTTGTACTCGTGAAATACACAGGAAAAGCTTCGTTCCATTTTTCTTGACACAAGATTACAATTGAATTTGTTTTCTTCCGTTTCAATTTATATAGTCTGGTTTTTTTTAAATTCTGTATATCCGTAAATCGGTATGTTGGCGAGAAAGGCAAATTCGGCACCATAAGTCATTTTCAAATTAAATTTCGCCAAGTCCGAAGACGGAGCCTTTGACTCCCAATGGAGATCTAAATCAACGAACCCGGCTCTGCACTCGACTTTGGAGTTTCAGTCAATGAACCCGGCATACACTACTCTACAACCAAATACGGACAAACTCTCTCAAACCCACCCACTCTTTCCCATACACATTCTCAACCTGTTTGCCGTGGAGCTTTGTAGGGGTGGAAACTTAATTTGTTCATTTATTTTGAATTTAATAAAATTGAACTGAATTGAAATGAACTTGAAATTTTGGCGCTTATATCAAGCTCGGTAGAGCTTACAGGACTAGAACCAATCAGAGAATGAACAACCCAATTACTTCGGACTGTGTTTTTTGCGTGGCAGATGACACTAATTTGAGCGAATTCGAAAAACCCGCAATCACCCATTAAAAGTTTTGAAACGATAATCTTACCTGTGTACATCTTGGTACTTATATGTACAATCAAGCTCGGGTGAACTTACAGGACTAAAACCAATCAGAGAAAGAACAACCCAATTTACTTCGGACCTTTCTTTTTGCTTTACATACTACACTAATTTGAGCAAATTCGAAAAACCCGCTATCACCCGTTAAAAGTTTTGAAACCATCATCTTGAATGATTGATTGATTTATTAAAACATAAGCACAAATCGTGTCACAATGACAAATAGCGTACTTACTTATTCAATAGATGAAGCTATATAAAAACAAAAATGATCATATTCGTCAAATTATAAATTTCAACATCTTACCCACGAAACAATGTGTCCCCCATTTGTGATGGCGCAGCACCTTGCAACAACCCAAATCCTCAATGGTGAAGCCGAAGTTTCTGTAACGGCAGTCCGTTTCAAAGAGGGTAGCTGGCGTGTAGTCACCAAGGTAGGGGCGACCAGACGTCGGGTCAATGAAGTCTGCCCAATGGCCCTCGTCCCTCAAACGCTTGCAGACTTCCTTCGCCGTTTCAACAAACTAAAAATGTGTATATACTTAGATTTTAACTGAGAAGCTAACTTTTTTTTTTTAACTGAATACCCTGCATTATTTGATTGTGTTAAAAGACCCCTCGCACTATTTACTCTTCAACTTACAGTGTTTTAAAATATTTGAATACTTTAGAACTAGGCTGTGCTTTCAACAAATAACCCAAGGTTTTGGCTGTTTTAAGCCTATTCCGAGACCTGTTGACTTGTAGCGAAAACAGGAAAACAATTTGCATAACCGGTTTTTCTGATACACATCGAGGGTTGCAAAATACGGTAAGTGAGAAAATCCGCGTGGTTTTGTTAGAGGGGTTAGAATTTACCGTACGAAATTGGGGTCTCCCAGTTTAGAAATATGGGATGATTATGGAGTTAGGTTGCATTAGTATTATAGGTAAGACAGGTCCTTTAACGCATTTGGTTTATTTTTTCCACTATTGGCTCTAGTATGACGTTCAGAATATCCACGGCCGTCCTCACAACTCCAAATTCTACTATGACTCGAAAAATTTGAATCCTGAATAAAAATAAAGCTTTTCAGTGGCCACGGGAGCGTGGACAGTTATTCTTCTTATTTTTTTGTCAAGTATAAAAAGCAGGTACACCAGCACAGATATACAGTAGAGGTATGCTTCTGTGAACACCTCTCTAAATTTTTCCATACCTTGTGTTTGTTTTTTGCTTCTAAAACAGTCAAACAGAAAGAAAAAAATAACAAAGTTGATATCACTGAAGAGCTAACTCTTTCCCCAATCCTCCTGGCACTAAAGAACAACTAAAATATTTTTTTTTAAATTAAGTTTCCAATTTAAAAACTTCTCCTTCTTCCTTTTGCTGGTTCGGACTCGCCATCATCGAAGTAAATAGCTTGGGATAGAGCTATCTGTTGGTTCAGACTCGCTACTCTCGCATTGAAATTACAAGCCGCTATCTCAACCAGATGTCTTGCAATTCGCCGTCGCTCATAGTTATTTATTGGGTTTTTTTTTTTGTGTTTCTGTGAGTGATTAATTAGTTTTACGTAACTGTTTGAATTAACGCAATTAGCTTCGTCAATTGGGGATGAACGGATGAACCACTCGTCCATCCTCTCAACAAGGTGTAAGAACAGGGGTTGGAAACTTCCTCCAGGTTCAACATCTTAACAATGATGTCAGAAGTGGGATAACATTCTTAACAATGGGGTCCAGAAGTGGGATTCGATCTCCGTCCATACATGTGGTCAACTGACCACAGAAGGATACTAATTTTACAAAGAATGAAAGAATATCATCAGCATTACTCACATAAGCTGTTAGCCTCTCTCGTTCTTCTTCGACCGGCTCACTCCAGCCAGACATATCGTTGGAAGTCCTTTGAGTAAAGGTCAGCACTGTCAGTGGTCCCTTGGCCAGGTTCACAGAAGGAAATAAGGTGACAAAGTCTAGAAACAAAAACTTTGACTTAAAAAAAAAAAAAGGATTTCTAATTTAATTGCGAGACTTACCAATCCTGGTTTTACCGATACTGAAACGCTCGGTTGAGTGAGAGTTCATGTACTGAGCTTCCGACAGGCAGTGAGTGGAAGGCACGGTGTTTTGCCCCCCCCCCCCCCCCCCAGTGCATGAGCTCGAACCCTAGCGCTCCTGGTTCGACACCTCTAATGCCTGAATATTTCCAGAAACCCATTACCGCAAGAGGCGCATTAGTTTCTGTTTGACGGCCGGAATTAGGTGAACACCGGTGTCAGTGTTGGCCCTCGACCACACATCGCACTCAAAGCAGAAGCGAGCCAGACAGAAGATGGGCGCCTGGGCTTTATCAGGCCATTGTTAGATTCAGGGTCCTGTTTAATTTTTTTTCTTTTTTTCAGCGTGCGCTTTATCGGGTCATTGTTAAATTCAAAGTCTTGCATTTGTGCCCACTGTTCGCAAACAAAACATCGGAGAAATAACTAGTGGAGGGACGAAGTCAACAAGGGAATTGATGATGCTTTTGTTAATGACTATATGGACGTGAAAGGCAAATTCGGAATCATTGCCGTGAAAGCCATTATTCAATTAAATTTTACTCTAGTAAGAGCGTGTTGTACCCTACTTACCGTAGTTACTACGCATGACGTCACGGATCCTGGCTTCTGGGCATGAACGCTGGAACGTATTTTCTATTTTCTGCAAAATCTCGTACCACGGGCAAATCCGACTAATCACGTTACAGAGATTTGTAGTTCCGACGCTTACTACGCTCTCGAGCATAGTAAGCAAATAGTTACTATTAGTTTCATAGTGCAAAACGGATACGTTAGCTGAATTTTATTGGAGCTATATTGCGGCCCTTCTTGACAAGGGTCCTCTTCAGGCTCAAAACCGCTCAAGTTGGAAAACGAACTTGTGGGAAAAACCTGAACTTGAGCGGTTTTGAGCCTAAAGAGAACCCTTGCCAAGAAGGGCCGAAATATAGCTCCAATAAAATTCAGCTGACGTAACCGTATTGCACTATCAAATATGATTCGCAGTCAGCTTGGGCTGAAGGAATATTTAGTTGCTATTTCGAGAAGGTCAGAACGGTCAGCGTAGTAGCTTTCCGGGAGGTTGGAACGGAAATAGTAACTAATAGTTAGTAGTCCAAGCCGTTAGGTTGGTAGCGTCGAGCGGAAGACTACATTACACGTCCTGGTCATTTATGAGAATAGCATTACAACCTTTTACAAAAAATGACTTACAGGATTACCGGACGGAGAACGAGTTGTTTACATAAAAAAATGGAACAAACTCTAAGTCATGCCGTTTTCTTCGCGGCGACGTGACCAACGGACAAAAAAATACCCAATGGCTACGCAGGCACCTGATGAGCTTCTAACTTTCAACGGCAATTTCCTGCGAGGGCATGAAAGTTGAGAGGTTGGCACTTGATCAAGGACGTTCGAAGGTGTACCTTGCAGAACAGGCTCACGAATTGTTGGAACGCCCCAAACTACATAGCTATCAGTGACTCAACCCACATACAATCCAAAGGACTCAGTGGATAACTTGTACGCGGAAAATTTATACAGAAAAGACAGAAGATTAAGCCGCTTTCACATCGACACGTTAAGCCTTTCACACTGAGCTACGTAACCCCTGGGTCGCGCAAGCGCGACGCAACGCATAAGGCCCATTCACAACGGGTTTTAGCTAATACTCGGTACCAGCCAGTTCCGGAAATCGCTCTGAGACCGAGAATTGGCTGGGTTTCTGCCGTTCGCAATCGATACTGGTGCCATTTTCGGGTACCAGCTAGTCTCGCACCCAAGTTGAAATCAGTTAAACTTTACAGGGTACTAGCCAATCACATTACTTAGGGGAATTCTCAGGTATGTTCCGATTGGCTAATGCTGAACACGTCAGACCGAAGAACAACGACCTAAATTCCGTTTCGGTTTTCAAGACAGCAAGGAGTGGATGTGATTTTATCTATTGGGCTTGTTTCGAAACTAGCCAATCAGAATATTCCTGAATATTCTCCAAAATAATCTGATTGGCTAGTACCCTCGAAAGTTGAACTGATTTGAACTTGGGTGCGAGACTAGCTGGTATGCGAAACTGGCACCAAGATCAACTGAGAACGGCAGAAACCCAGCTAATTCTCGGTCTCAGAGCGATTTCCGGCACTGGCTGGTATCGAGTATTAACTAAAACCCGTTGTGAATGGGCCTATAGCTTACGCAGAATTTAAAGGCATCGCAAGAACAGAACCAAGTTCTATTCTTGCCTTGCGTCGACGCGTACGCATCAGATTTTTCAGTAGAAAGGGAAGTTTCTGAAGAAAAACTAGAAAAACGCACTAATGATGAAGAAAAACTTGATAACGATGAAAGACCGAAAATCAGCAGAAGAAACCGAGAAAAGAAAACGTAAATACACATCCAGCGTCAAAAGTTGTAGCGCAGAGTGAAAGGTACGCTACGCAACCTGCAGGCACCGCAAGATAAACGCATACGCAACGACGTGTCAATGCGAAAGCGGCTTTAAAGGACCAGATTGAAGAAAAGTGAGCCAAGCATACCTCTCTTGAGAAGTTCAGGGCAGTCTTGAACTTTCACCTCCAGCATTTCACCAGGCATAGATCTGGCTCTAACCTCTTCTTCATAGAGTTCCTCCAAAAAGGAGTCGTCTTCCAACTCCCGTCTCTCCTCCTGGTCGATAACCTGTGAAAATAAATAACCTGGAAAATGACCTTAAACTTTCACTGAAAAATTTGTGGCCAGTCATAGAATCACAATGTCTGCAAACTCTTGTCCTGCCCTCAGAGGCGTTACTATTTCTACCGACTGCTTTTGCAGAAAAAACTACTTTTCTCAAGAAAAACAAGACTGTTTAGAAAAAAAGTCGACTGATTTTCAGAAGAAGAGCTGAAAGCTCATATGGCACTTGTAAGAACAGTTAGCATGTTTGCCAGATACGGTTTGCAGTTTTCAAGACTGGATCTATGGGCTTGATCTAGTAAATCTGAAGTGGTTATACCACTCATTGGCAACTGTTTCTTCCTCCAACGATGATCGGATCGGGGGAGGGACTATTTTTAAGCCAATCCGATAGAGTCCCTAACATGCCTGCAAAGTTTGACGGTCGTGGCACATCTGGAAGTACCCTAACTCGTGATCGTCGGAATTGTTGAAAAACCCCTCCAACTCCCCCCACTGTGACACGATTCGGTCCTTTTTTGTCATTAATATATCTACGGCTTATGCTTGTTCTTCCCTCCAAATCCCATCCCGATCTCTCGACTCTAAGGGTTTCACAAGATTTCTGGCACCCCCCCCCCCCCCCCGAAGTTAACGGATCGGTTCCAGACTTGAAATTGACCATCTGCGACACTTGTTCTTGAGACTTGAAAAGTTTCATGCACGTCTTATCACCAGTTCCACAGTTATGCATGTCACTAGAGTCCGGATTCGCCATCCTTCCACTCCCCCCATGATCATCGGATCGGGAAAGGAACTATTTTCAAGTCGACCTGGGAGAGTACCTAATATGTCTGCAAAGTTTCATGGTCCTAGTACATGTAGAAGTACCCTAACTCGTGATCACCGGAAATCCGGGAAAACCCCCTCCAACCCCCTCTACTGTGACACGATCCAGTCTTGTTTTGTCAATAAAGTATCTAGAGCTAATGCTTGTTATTCCCTTCAGTTCCTTCCCGATCCCTCGACCCTAAGCATTTCACGAGATTTCCGGTCCCCCCCCCCCCCCAGTTTTCGGATTCGGTCCAGATCTGAAATTCAAAATCTGAGACACTTGTTCTTCACAAGTGTCAAGTTTCATGCATGTCCGATTATCCGTTCCAGATGCATGTTTGTAGTTTCCGGATTCCCAATCCCTCCACTCCCCCCGCGAAGGCTGGATCGGGGAAGTGATTATTTCCACGTTTATCTGGTTGGTTCCCTCGCCTCCCAAGTTTTATTGTGCTAGCTTATGTGGAAGCGTTTCACGAGATCCGGTGCCCCCCTCCAGCCCCCCCCCCCCCGGTTATCGGATCTGGTTCGGATCTGAAACTCAACATACGAGACACTTGTTCTTGACATATGTCAAGTTTCGTGCATGTCCGATTACCCGTTCCAAAGTTATACATGTTACTAGTTGCCGGCTTTCCCATCCCTCCACTCCCCCACGATGGCCGGATCGGGGAAGAGATGGTTTCCAAGTTATTCTGATCGGTTCCCTGGTACGCCTGCCAAATTTCATTGTCCTAGCTTATGTGGAAGCGTTTCACGAGATTTCCGGTGACCCCTCCCCCCCCCCCCCCAAGTTATCGGATCTGGTCCGGATTTGAAACTGAGCATCTGAAGCACTTGTTCTTGACATGTGTCAAGTTTCATGCACCTTATTACCCGTTCTAAAGTTATGCATGTTACTGGTCTCCAGATTTCCCATTCCTCCACTCCCCCCACGATGGCCGAACTGGGGAAGTGATTGTTTCCAAGTTAATCTGGATGGGTCTCTTGTATGCCTGCCAAGTTTCATCGTCCTAGCTTATGTGGAAGTGCCCAAACTAGCAAAACCGGGACAGACCGACAGAAAATACAATAGCTATATGGCACGAGTATGCTCAAGTGCCATAAAACTAACTGTTTTCATGAAAAATCAACTGTTTTAACGAAAAATCGCGGCGCTTCGAGCCGTCTCGGTTATTTTTTTTACCGACTGGCGACAACATTGGGGGGGGGGGATGTCCCACCCTTCCTCCTCCCCAGTCGCGACGACCCTGCCTGCCCTTTAGGGTCCAAGTCACATCACAACTGCTGTTCACTCACCGAGATTTGCCTATCGTAGTTGGTATCTCCAGTAAGTATGTCAAGTTCTGGCTTTGGCCTCTGTATTACTGGTGCCCTGACAATTGGCTTCAAGTTGTGTGAGAACCCGATATTCCCAGGCAGTGGCAAGCGCGCATCCGACGGACCAAAGAGCATGTGATTCACATCCAAGTGATGAATGGTGGGTTCTGGAAGTAAATTAATTGTCAACAGGCAATGAAGAAAGATGGAGAACTTAGCATGGGCATCTACCCCCCCCCCCAACCCTTCGCAAATCTACATGTTCAACTGAACTTTATCCTTTTTTACATCAATAGTTACTTACTATCTTGTTAATTTTCATTGCTCCCATGCCACTTTTTCCCTACATGATTGTTACTTTTCAAGGTTCCTTTCATATCATATTCATACCATCATATTCATCCATGTTTTCATACAAATACTAAAAAATATCGCAAAGTGAAAGTAAGAGTATTCCCGTGGATTTAATTAAAGATTTCCCGAGTGAACTTTCGGTGCCTCTTTGCAATATTTTTAATGCGATAACTGCGACGGGGCAATATCCAAAGATTTGGAAATTTGGGTTTGTAACCCCTATCCCCAAAAAAGGTGGACAAAATAATTTCTCCGGTGTGAGACCTATTACTTTAACGTCTGTTTTCAGCAAAATTTACGAGTCAATTGTTGCTGAGTGGCTGAAAGCTCATTGTTACACCAACTTGACCATAACCAGTTTGGTAATCTCCCAAGAACATCAACTGTACACTATCTAGTAAGCCTGATAGATTTTATTTTCAAGAACTTAGATGTGCCTGATAAATGGATAAATTTTATTGCAGGTGATTTTAAGAAAGCTTTTGACCTTGTTGATCACAATATTTTAATTCGTAAATTGCATGAAAAAAATATACCGCATTTCATTATAGATATTCTTGTGGGTTTTTTAACGGATAGGGAGCAGGTACCGGTACCGTACTAGTTTTATCCCTAAATTTGTACATATTTTCAACAAAGAGGTTTAATCATTCTCGTGTGTGTCTCACCTTTATGTTTTTCTGTTAGGCCATATTGAGTTTGAATTATTTATCTTGATATTATGACAGACATTATTGCTTTGCCTTCATGTATATTGACGTATTCAACACGCCATTTGGCCCCAAGCCACGATATGCGTTGATATTTGAAATAAACTGAAACTGAGTATTCTATAATCTTATCACCATATTTGAGGGAAAGAATATAAACTCACCCTTGTCAATTGATTCTTCAAATGTGGCAGATTCTGGATCATTGCGGTTCCCATTGGAGAATGACCGACAAGTTGTTTGCAAGTGCTTACAGACTGTTTGAAAAGTCACATTCAAGCTAAGTGTTTTACGTGTCCGGGCAAGCTGAAAAATAAAGGGTGGTAGATAGTTTAGAAAGGTCAGTCACAAACTCCAAAGTGAATGCGGAAAGCCTAGTATCCTGCAGACATATGCAGAGGCGTTACGAGCCAAACTGTTTGGGGGGAGGCAAGGTATTTACCAAATGGCTGGTGATTTTTGACTGTTTTTGTCAAAAAAAACTACCGTTTGTAAGAAAAAAAGAACTGTTTTGATGAAAATCGGCTGATTTTCAGTTGCAAAAGAAAATCCTGATGCAAAAGAGGATAGGGAACAGGACCTCATTTTTGCCATAAGTATCCTTCAATTCAACTCAATTCAAATAATTTATTTCCTCCAGAAACTGGAGAGTAAAAAAACAGAGTAAACACATACATAACTGGCCAAAAATATAACACGAGAACTATGACATAACAAGGCCGTATCGCATAAAACAGATCAATAAGCAAATATAAAAAAATAAAAATAAAAAAAAATAAAACATATGCGTAATAACTCAACCATCAGCTACAGCCTCAGTGAGGTTGTGATGGATTCGAGGAATTTTAGAAAGAAAATTCCAGCCAAGCTGACTTCATTATCTGTTTTGCACTATCAAATATTGTCTTTGCCTTTAGCACTTTAGTTAGTGGTGGATCTGACTTCATATCAACTTCCAGAGAGGTTGATACAGGGTCATATCTACCTCCAGAGAGGCTGATATTTAGTCATATCCACCTCTAACTTTCTGTGGGATGATTATGATTTGTGTGATGTGTGATGTTCGCTAAGGGGGAGTTATCTCCCTACATCTTCAAATCGGCCATATCTTCTTGTCTCGATTCTTTGCATCCTGCTTACTTCTATAAAGATTATGCCTTCAGCTACATAAACTACGCGGACGACTTGCTCTTAGTAAGCCGTAGCCGATCCACACTCACAAGAAATGTAAGTAAGCTGTCGTCGGAACTTCTAAAAATTGGCCTTAAAGTTAACCTGTCAAAGTGTGAGTACCTGCATTTCAACCCTTCGTCAAATGGTTCGAATGCATCCGAAGCTTATATATCTCTTCGGTCGTTCATCGTCAAATCAACAGACTCTCTATGGTGGCTCGGCATAACGTTCAAATCTACATTGTCAAAATTTTGCTCTTCAGTTGTTCAAGAAGTTTATAAATCAATCCGTAGCGCCTATGGGCGCATCGTCCCCAACCGGGGGCGCTATAACGTAAAGCTTTGGGAAATTTGTACAGCAACTTCTGCGCTCCTTCTATACTATTTCGTTCTGGCGTCACTCGTGTTCTGCGAAAGAAGGAGATTAAAAAGATGAGATCATGTTATTTTAAATATGCGAAGCACCTGCTCCACTTGTCGAAATTATGTCATAACTATACATTGACGGAGAAATTCAAGATGCAAGTGTTACCCTTTTTAATGTTTCCTCATCGCTTTCGAAAATCATGGACAACAGGGCCCAACCAGCGCACGACGTCGTCCACTGCTTCCTGACCGATGACTGAAATTTAAGTGTCTTTTTCTGTGTGTTTATGTGTTTTGTTTATTTACTTTATTTTCTTCATTTACTCCGCCTTTTCAAAATGGCGGGTCATAAATAAATTACTTACTTACTTACTTATCATAATATAAATACCTATGGGACTTAGGATAATGTGCATGGTTACTGGTTAATTGTTAATTGTTCTGTTTGAAAAAGTTGTAACTGCTAACATACCTTCATCTTGGTTGATATCAGAATAACAAAATTGACAGCCATTTAAAAATATCTCACTGCGCTTGGTAGATATTTTCTATAACCTACCAGGGCCTAATGTGTGGAACTCTGTTCCGGAGAGCATTCGGGCGGCTGAGCACCTGGGGCTATTTAAAAGTAAATTGAAAAAGTATTTGTTAGGCCAAGGTTCATAGTTTTTTTTTCTTGTTTTTCTTATTATTTTTTTTTTTTTTTTTTGTCATTATTATTATTAAATGAGTTGATGAGAGATTGGTTATTATCTCTTGTTTTAGTGCTCTTTTCTGGTATGTTTTGTTTATAGTTAATTATTAGTTAGGAAATGAGTTTTATGTACCCGCCCAACTGCAAGTGCTTTTTTGTACCTTTCTTGGGGCAGGTAATGGCAACATAGTTAAAAGTATTTGGGTCGTAAAATAAACTGAACTGAACTGAAAAATTTGGCTCAGATGGGTTTAAATGCCAGTCTCCATGTTATTTCTTATATCAACCTTGATATTGGAAGTTACCTTGAATATACTCTTCCAAAGGGTATCCCAAAATCAGGGATTTGTGGTAGACTGGTGGGTTCCTTTTGCTGCATGCTGGATACCCTAACCTGATAAAACACTTGACAATCCGAGTGAACTTCAGTTCAGAAATCAACCAATCAGATTTCAGCATTAGGGTACGATAAAGGTATTCTTATTTTAACATTTCTCTCAATTTTTCCATAGCCTCTTATTTATAAGACTTATTTATAATGAAAAAGGGAAAATAATATATCTGATCCATCAATCGCTAACTAACAGCCCTCTTTTCGCAGTAAAGTAATTTCAACTCCCGTACAAAATTTACTTGAATTTTAGAAACACTTATTTTTCCAAATCACTTGATCTGAAAGATGAAGCAACAGAGTGCAACAATGTGTCTAGATATGATTGTGACAGGGAAAGACAAAAATCTGACGAAGTTCCTGCATGGCATCACCTTTGACATAATTGTTTTTAATTTTAAACCGGGAGGTGTCATCTGAATGGTGGAAAAACTCAAAGAAGAAACAGAAGGAAGTTAAGGCAATACTGGAAAAAAAAGGTGGCGAAATTCCAAAAGAAGAAAACACCTGAATATATCCTTTTTGAAAAAGCTTACCTTATCAGTAGTTGTTGCCCTATATGAAAGTGTATTTGGTAGATTAGATGTTCTTGTCGAAATCTTCCTTAACATGACAACCCTAGACCCGTCAATGGACGAAGGGGGCACCAAAAAGCCCCCTCAACCAGCAGCCACCACCTCATCTGAGACAGTCCTTGGAAACTGCAACCCCGATCCCATTACAAGCTGGTACCAAGAAGCTGAGCAAACCAACCAAGACGGATCAGACGAAATGTCAGATTCGCCGGATGGTACCCTACTGACAGTGAAGGGAGTGTCGCCCAACGACCATGCAGAAGGACGTGGATTCCAAACAGTTTAAAAAAAAAAAGAGGAAAAGAAACCAAACTGTTTCCCCACTATTTGCCCCAGGCATGACCAGCGTCCAGACACAACCGGATGCGCCAGACCCGTCCCAAAACCGGCCTCAATCTGTGGTCCGCTTGTCACCACCAGACAGAAACAATTTGTTTGCAGTAAAAGACATTGCGAAGATCAGACTTAACCTCTTCATGAAGCTGAAATGCAACTTTACCACAAACATCACAAGAGATGGCGAACTAGACATCTGGCTAGAAAACCCTGCTGACGTGCCAAAGGCCCTTTCTTTGACAACTGTTGGAAAAACTTTGGTCTCTGCCAAAATATGGACAACCCCCAAACGACAAAAGAAGATTGTGATATACAACGTTTCAGAAGAATTCACAGATGAGGAACTACAGGAAGGCCTGATGAATGCAAAAGGCGAGGCGATTTCAGTTTCTGCTGTGAAAAGGATGAAAAAGCATGGGACCAAGGAAGAAGAAAAAGGAAAAACTGTCTTGTTCGAGCTGTCAATCGACGTAGACCTGGACAAAATATTCCTCTTTGGCCAGTCAAAGGCACATAAGGAATACAGGGACAACTTATGCAATGTGCAAAGTGCCTGATCTTTGGGCACACAAGTAGAAACTGCAAGCAGACTAAGGAAAGATGCAAAACATGCTCTGAAGAACACAAAGACGGCGAAACATGCAACAACGTTTTAAAGTGTAGAAACTACAATGGGAACCATAAATCTGATGATCGCCGAAAGTGCCCTATGTACAGAAAAAGGTTGGAAATCATGCGTACTGCACAACTACTGAATATCCCTGTCCCAATAGCAGCACAGCTTAGCAAGGAGAAACCCCGCCCTGTCCAGTCTCGCAAAGAAGAAATCCTGCTGTCCCCCCTGGGACGAGACCTCTGGTCACCAAGTATATCAAGCACCCCACAGAGAAAATTAGCCCCACCAAACCGCCGCAACAGACTCCCCTTGTTCCCAGCCCCCCAAGCACTAGCACCGAAAACAGTGACAACCCTGCTACTCCAAGAAGGAGACCCACCACACTACACATAGCCGACCCAACCCAGCTCCCAACTACCCATCTATACTCACCCATGCGCCAAGCCCCAACGAGACCAGCCCCACCACCTAGAGCCCCACAGCCACACTCCACAAGAACAGAACAGCAACCGTCAACATGGCCAAAGCAACACCCTACAGCATGCCAAATGATCTGTAACCTAGTTATGTACACCCTTACCATAACGTTCCTGTCCCAAGCTAAAATCCCTCAGGGTGTAAAGGCGGTAGTGATGAGAGATGTTGCCTCAAAATACTTCACAAAAGACATAGTAGAGGAGGCTGAGCTGGAGCTGATACATATATTAAACCACCACCAGGCACTCCACTACCTCAGCCTCATAGTTCCTCAACAATCACCATCAACCACCAATGCCACGTCAGCAGCCAACAAATAATAGATCAGCCCCACCCACAAAGGCCTCCCAGATATCGATACTCCAGTGGAATGCAAATGGTCTGACTAATAGTAAAATCGCAGAAGTAATAAAAGTAATGGGTTATAAAGCAATTGATGTTTTATGTGTGCAAGAGACAAAGTCTCGCGACAATGATAGAATAGCAATCGATGGATATGAGATATACCGAAAAGACAGGACATCTGGAAGAGCTGGAGGAGGCGTTTTAATCGGTGTAAGAAAAGGAGTAAAACACTGCGCCATTGATTATGGTGAACATGAAAATGAGGTCGATGCAATAGGGGCAAAAATTTGGATGAGAGGGAACCCCCCCCCTAACAGTCGTCTCGTTCTACAACCCTTCGGGGGCGAATGATGCCGACGACTTCTTCAAAAAGGTTATACCAAAGATGAAAATGGATAAAACCATTATAGTAGGAGACATGAACGCTCATAGTCATGATTGGGGAGAGAAATCTCATAATAAAGCGGGGAAATACTTGGAGAAATTGGCTAGAGACAATAAAAGTATAAGTATTGCAACACCAGCGAACCTGAATACGTACTATAATTTGAGAAGTGGGAGTTTCTCAACCATAGATCTCCAGATCATATCAACGAGGCTGATCAACGAAACGGAAATAGTGCGAGTTGACGAGCTACTAAGTGACCACTATGGAATAATAACAAAAATAGGAGGTTCAGCAATGGAAGAGTTGCAGAGGCCCCATTTCATCAACTCAAAGGCGAATTGGAAGAAATTTGAAGAAATACTCACAGCTGTAGATTACACACCCATCTATCAGGAAGCCAACCTGGCCAAGAAAGCCGCTGCCATAACAGAAATAATCCACAGTTCAGCATTTAAGTTAATTCCAAAAAGCAACCCAAGACCAACCACCAAAGATGGAAAGAGCAGGCCGCCGAAGCCATGGTGGAATGACCAATGCGAAAAAAATATAAAGAGAAGATACAAATTACACGAAGGTTTGAAAGAAAACCAAGTGTCCAGTCATACCTTGAGAAAATGAGAGCAGACGCCAAAATGAAACTAACCTCAGATAAAGCAAAGGAGGCAACATGGGTGAACTTCCTCGCAGGAATTCGACGCGAGACATCCGAGACAAAAATCCACAAATTTGTAAGCAACGGAAAGGGAGCAAATGAAAACCCTCTTCGGTACCCACTCCAGCAGGAAGGATCAATCATTGAGGGCAACCTAGAAAAAGCAGAAGCTTTTGCTGACACTTACGCCGCTAAATTCAAGATAAATAACGACCCAAATATGATATCCCCAACACAAACTGGCGCACAAACAGACAGAGTGCTCACCGGGACAGATCAACTCACCTCAGATTTTACTCGAGACGAGCTAAACCAAGCAATTGGTGCTTTGAAAACAAAATCAGCTGCAGGTACAGATGAAATCCACCCAGAATGGCTCGAGCATACCCCAGGCAACTTCCGGAAGGCCCTACTGCACACATACAACACCTGCTGGCTGAAATCCACCTACCCATCTACATGGAAAACAGCGGTTGTGGTTCCAGTTCTCAAATCAAACAAGCCAAAGAAACCCCTTCCTCTTATAGGCCAATAATGATCCTTCCCGCTCTGGGAAAATTATTTGAGAAGCTGATATATACACGGCTCCAGTGGTACACTGAAAGGAACAAGCTCATCCCCGATACCCAGACCGGCTTCAGGAAAAATCACTCTGCGATCGACACTGTCCTTCGCCTGTTAATAGCCATTAAAGAGAGCCTAAGCCAAGGAATGATATTACTGGCAGCCTTCCTGGACTTCGAAGGGGCTTACGACAACGTAAAGCATCAAATACTCCAGGCGAAACTTCTGAAGATTGGATTCCCACAAGCATTTGCAGATTTCATCCTTGACTACCTAAGCAGCAGATCATTTGTTGTGAGGGTAAACGGCCAAATATCCTCAGCCCGACCAATTCAAAAAGGACTTCCCCAAGGAGCTGTTCTCAGCTGCTTGTTGTTCGCCCTATTTCTGTACGATATGGCTTTATCGAATAAGAATGGTGAGTTTGCTGACGACATTCTTTTGTGGGGAATAGGCAAGACATTATCAGAGGCTTAGTCAAAATTGCAAGAAGAAATCTCCAAAGTTGAAAAGTTTTCTAAATTGTCCGATCTGCCACTTGCCCCATCAAAATCAGCGGTCATGCAGTTCCACGGCAGGAAGGCCCAAACACCAGCTGTAGTAACAATGAATCAGACAACCATCCCCGAAGTATCAACAGTGAGATATCTAGGCATAACCCTGGATAGGAAATTAAGCTTCCAAAACCACATCCAAGGCATTGTTTCCAGATGTTATAGGAAGATGAAGATAATGCTGAGGCTTATTAGCACTCCTTGGGGGTGCTCTGATAATATCTTGCTTTGATTCTACAAGCAGTACATCAGGCCACAGATGGACTACGGCCTAATCATCTATGGAGGCTGCCCAAAGCGCCTCATGGCCCAGCTTGAAACAACCCAAAACACAGCTCTACGAATTGCTCTTGGTGCAAGAAGAACCACGAAAACCCAGTTCCTCTTGCAGGAGTCAGGTATGTCATCAGTGCAAGAGTGACGAAAACTACTGCTTGTACGATACTTCACCAGGATCAAGTCAACGCCCCACCATATTCTCCATCACCCTGTACGAAGCCAGTGCTCCTTACCTGGGCCGCATAAGGAATTCAGACCAGTGCAGATGCATCTCCCCATAATGAACCAAAGCATCCCACCAAGGGTTCCACCAAACCCCCCCCCCCCCCCGGACGATGGTAAAATCTACCATACATCCCAAGTTTTCGAGCAGGAACAAAAGCAGAGCTCATGAACATCCCAATGATTGCGATCTCTGAGTTCAAGAAAATGGTGAAGAACAGTACAGCCACCACATCCACATTTACACCGACGGGTCAAAAACTGATGAGGCAACTGGATGTGCAGTCTATCTTCCCCAATGGAACACGAAGATGATGGAGAGACTCTCCAAAGAAATTTGCATCATGTCAGCTGAAATCCACGCAATGAACCTTGCTCTACTGGACCTGAATAGGAGAGAAATCAAAGATGTCAAAGTAGCAGTATTTTCTGACTCAAAATCTGCCCTCCAAGCGCTGATGTCAGAGGACTGGAGCTCAGCAGACATCGATCTCCACAACGCATCAAACCTGATTCAAGAACTTGCTAAAAAGGGAATCGAAGCTACTCTCCAATACATACCAAGCCACGTGGGGATACCTGGCAATATAACTGTCGATGAAGCAGCAAAAGAAGCAACTAAAGTCCCGATCATCTCACACCGCCCCATCCCTCTACGTGATATGCTTCAGGTCCAATTGAAGACCCATACAATCAAGCCACCTCGCCCCAGAACATCTCCATGCCCAGGAAAGCTAGAGACCAGGGTTTACCATCGCATTCGAGCCAACGCAAATGGACTAGCCCACCAGGCATATCACTACAAGATCAGCCGCCCCAACGAAGACCCCCCTACATCCCCAACATGTCGGATTTGCCGAAACGGCGATGAGACAATGGACCACATCCTGTTCATGTGCAAATCGCTGAATGCACAAGCAAACCAGGAACGAGGTAGACTCAAATCCCTACTGACAAGGCTGAAGATTAACCCCACATGTGCAGATATCACCAAACAGGAACAACACCAGTCAGACGAAATCAAGATCTTCCAGCACCTATTTGCGATCCTGCGAGCGTGTGACCTGATCGAAAAGGTCTAAGAAGCCAACAGCGCGCAACAGCGGCGCTAGCAGCACCTAGAATCCATTGACGAGGAAGAAGCCTGCGTGGGCATTGGGCACGTTAGGCGTATTCTTGGAACCTACTACTACCTATACTACTTCCGTTGGTTTCTATTTCTACGCAACCTATGGAATTAGTTGTCTAGGTTAGACCTTTCTTAATTCAAATATTCAGGCATTGTTGTGACGGAAAGAAATCACGGCATCCCGCGTTATTACAGTACAAGAGAGTCAACGTCAATGTCTGAAAGCCAAAAAGGCCAGAAAATGTTTTAGTCATCACAGAAATTCATGTACTGGCAATGCAACTTACACTCTGTTGTCTCGGAAGAAAACCTATGGTGAAGAAGATGATGACTTTCTTTTGAGATACTGTTTAGCCTATCCTTGTTCAAAATTTCTGTGGTGAGGAAAGACAACAAAAGCTCAGCATTAGAATAAGGTTAAATTCTGATGGAACTAGTATGGCTCCAGTAGCCTACTGAATTCTTTCCTTCTAGCAAATTGACTGCTGAAATAAACATTTTTGGCAAGGATTTCACAGTATAGCCTAAGTTGCCTGGTCTGGGATTTAGTGTATGTTTTTGTAGGGTACCAATCATTGTTACTGACATACTACTGCTAGGTGATGATAAAATAAGCACTGAATACCTCTAGGGGAGAGGGGGGCCACACCACACGGGGTGAAACCGAACCTTCAATTTTTTCACCACCTAGCATGCAGCTTTTTGGGATCCCAAAACGTAAGTGGAGGGATACCTATGACATCGAAAAGTTGTCCATCTGCCCGTCCGACTGTAAGCACGATAACTCTCGAAGGGAATGAGATATTTTGATGAAACTTGGTGTGAGGATTCGTTGGGTCGTCGGACCAGTCAAGTTCGTAGATGGGCTTTGTAGCCCTACATTTCGGGGTGGGGGAGGGGTTTCAAATTAAGGGGCAAACAAAATATTTTTAAACAGCTAATGTGATAGTTGATTATAGGGTAAGAAGACATGCTGAACACGATGGTGAAAACCATTTTGTCATCGAACATGTAGTTCGCCCGGAATCCGGCCAAAACCGGAAAGTTTGTTAAAAGTAAAAGTTTTATGTTAAGTTGATTAGATGTTCGATTTAGGGGTAGGAAGACATGCTGAAGACGATGGTGAAAACCATTTTCTCGAAGAACAAGTAGTTCGCCCGGAATCCGGCCCAAACCGGAAAGTTTGTTAAAAGTAAAAGTTTTATTTTAAGTTGATTAGATGTTTGACCTAGGGGTAGGAAGACACGCTGAACACGGTCGTGAAAACCATTTTCTTGACGGACAAGTAGTTCGCCAGGAATCTGGCCGAAACCGGAAATTTTGTTAAAATTAAAAGTTGAAGTTGAAGTTGAATAAATGTTCGATTTAGGGCAAGAAGACATGCTGAACACTTATGTGAAAACAATTTTCTATCTGGACATGTAGTTCGCCTGGAATCCGGCCAAAACCGGAAAACTGGTAGAAGTTAAAGTTTTATTTCTAGTTGATTAGATAACCGATTTAGGGGTAAGAAGAGATGCTGAATCCGTGTGTGACAATCATATTTTACCCGGACATATAGTTCGACCGGAATCCAGCTGGAGTCGGAAAATTTGTTAGAAGTCAAATTTTATTTGAAGTTGATTAGATGTTCTTTATTGGGGAAAGAAGATACTCTCAGTTCATTTTTGAGCTTTCTTTTTTCGCCAGACAATTAGTTCTGGAGTTTGGCAGAAATCGGGAAATTGGCGGTAGTGGCAGGAAGTTTTTCTCAGATGATTAGCTATTTGGCCTTAATCTGTTTCTGAATTTTAATTGTAAAAATGTTCAAGGAGTCTGGCGATGACTGGATCTGGCTAAGACAAGACCCAGTTGTCTGGATCACATATTGAATTTTTGGGATCCCATCAAAACCTTTGGTCTTGTTCACTCTAAGAACTAACGCTAGCACCCATTTGGCGGAAGTTTCAAATCAGTTGGATGAACTGTACAAGTTTTGGAGCCCTTGAAGTTTTTTGCTCTCGCTGGAAATCTGGACGTAGCAGGTCGGTGAAAGATAACTCAATAATTGTGACAGCTAAAATTCTGTGTGTTTTGCAGGCGTTTAGACTAGTATCTGTTCTTTATCCTGTGTGATTTTCATTGTGATCGGCCGACGGGTTTGACCACGGCCGGCATTTAATTTTTGTGTGTCTGTCTGGGGCGATTCCAAACGAAAATTAACGGGCTGTTCCGAATGAGCTTTCAGTTTTGCCCCTTGTTGACCAAAGATAACTACGACCATCAACTTTGCAGATTCTGCGGTTTATATGTCACTACTTATGCTTGAGCTAAATTTGTTTGCCTTGTGGTGGGGGCTATCCCGAACGACTGAGAGTCTACTGGTTTTAGGGCTGCGAAGGGTTTACCTTTGACTCCTAAATTTTTCATAAATTCACCATAGGATGCCCAGTGTCTTCTCTCCCTTGACCATAAAAACCGAGTATATTGGTTAAAAAAATAAGCTTCCAGCAGCAAAAAAAGCAAAAATCTTTCGGTATGGCCCCCCTCTCCCCTAGTGTACTCACTGATATCCAGCTGTTATGGCTGACAATCAGGGATCTACTATAGATAGGGACAACAACAGCAGAATCACAGTTTCAAAGAGAACACTAGACTAGACTCCTAGAGTTTAGCAAGCAAGAATGCAAGATAACTTTCATCAGTTCTAGCCAAGCCTGAACCAACTAAAATCAGGGTCTTCCCAGCTTCGTCTAGGCTCAAGAATATGAGGTTTCAACCGAAATCAACACAAACTACATGACTAAACTATGAATTTCACATATGTCTAGCCTACCATGGAAATGTAATAAATGAAGCAAATTTAACTTTGTTGCTAGCGATGTATGATCAAGTGATGGCACTTGCCTGTCCAGCCTAAATGCTAAGAGCTTTACCGCTTTCTAGAGGACGACTAAAACAAGACCAAAGGTTTCGATGGGATTCCAAAAATTCGATGTCTGATCCAGACAACTGGGTCTTGTCTTAGCCAGATCCAGTCATCGGTAGACTCCTTGAACATTTGTACAGTTAAAATCCAGAAAAAGATTAAGGCCAAATAGCTAATCATCTGAGAAAACCAAGTTCAGATATGGATTCAGCATGTGTGTTTACCCGTATAATAGTCATATCTGTTTTGACAAAAACTTCCTGCCACTTCTGCCAATTTCCTGGTTTCGGCCGAACTCCTGAACTACTTGTCCGGTGAAAAAAGAAAGCTCAAAAATGGACTCAGGGTATCTTCGTTTCCCCAATAATGAACATCTAATCAACTTCAAATAAAAATTTAACTTATAACAAATTTTCCGACTCCAGCCGGATTCCGGTCGAACTAAATTTCCGGGTAAAATATGATTGTCAAGCACGGATTCAGCATCTCTTCTTACCCTTAAATCCGTTATTTAATCAACTAGAAATAAAACTTAAGCTTCTAACAATTTTCCGGTTTTGGCCGGATTCGGGGGGGTTTCCCGCGAGCACAGAACAGAACCGGGCTAAAACTAACTGTAATGCATCAGTTGAGATTATTCTAGATGAAACCCCAAGAATTTCTGTCTTAAAACAAAACTCAATGATGCACCGTTCTTCCAAATAGAGAATACTACAAAATGCCCCGCAGGCGAAAAACTACATGTCCAGGTGGAAAATTTTTTCACATAAGTGTTCAGCCTGTCTTCTTGCCCTAAATCGTACATCTAATCAACTCCGAATAAAACTTTTAATTTTAACAAACTTTCCGGTTTGGGCCGGATTCCGGACGAACTACTTGTCCGTCGAGAAAATGGTTTTCACCATCGTTCTCACCATGTCTTCCTACCCCCAAATCGAACATCTAATCAACTTCAAATAAAACTTTTACTTTTGACAAATTCGGATTCCGGGGCGAACTACATGTCCGATGACAAAATGGTTTTCACCATCGTGTTCAGCATGTCTTCTTACCAGAGGCGTTACTAGCCAAAATGTTTGGGGGGGGGGACGAGGAATTTACCGACTGGCTGAAAACTTTACCGACTTTTTCTGCAGAAAAAACGACTGTTTTCAACAATAAAAATGACATTATTGAAAAAAAATCGACTGATTTTCAGAAACATCTACTTATTTTCATAAAAACCGACTATTTTGACGAAAAATCGACCAATTTTCAGAAAAACCGACTATCGCCGGTGAAAAAAATCAACTGTTTTGACGAAAAATCGCGGCGCTTCGCACCGACTCGGTTATTTTTACCGACTGGCCGACGGCATTGGGGGGGGGGCGTCCCCCCCCTCCCCCCCCCAGTCGTGACGCCCCTGCTTCTTACCCCATAATCGACTATCAAATTAGCTGTTTAAAAATATTTTGTTTGCCCCTTAATTTGAACCCCCTCCCCCACCCCTAAATGTAGGGCTACAAAGCCCATCTACGAACTTGACTGGTCCGACGACCCAAAGAATCCTCACACCAAGTTTCATTAAAATATCTCATTCACTTCGAGAGTTATCGTGCTTACAGACGGACAGACGGACAACTTTTGCGATGTCATAGGTATCCCTACATTTACGTTTTGGGATCCCAAAAAGGTGGACAAAACCGAAGTATTGCTCTGCAACACAAATGTGAAGTTTACGTGTCCAAACCATTCCAACCTTGGTGGAGGGGGTACGGAAAATGTCTTGGAACGTCGTGGAATGCAGAACTCTCGAGCAAGTTATCTTACAAAGTTATCCTATATAGATAAAACTTGACAAGCAAGAAGACATGGCGTAGATGTTCCATTTCAAGCTCCGACGACTATTATTAGTGGAGGAGTTGAAATTGGGTTGAAAATTAGGTTGAAATTTGAGGAGTTGAAATTAGGTTGAAATTGAGGGAGTGGTGGGATGTACCAGAAATCTTACGGCTAGCTTATGGTGGGCATCAAAGCCCACGCGGCGAAGACATCCCACCCGCCACTGCAGTGGTATAACAGAGCGGTAACCATCTACCGGCAAAAAGATACTCCTAGTTGCCGGATTTACAAGTCGATGATCCACTGGTCCAGTCCTGTGTCCCGGGGGGTGGGGAGGGTACTTAAACACTGATAAACCTGTGATAAAAAAACATCGTCGACCAGATCGTCACAGGAGTGGTGAACTGTGAACGACAGTCTCTTCTGTTCGGAAAGATTCAACCTCTACGAACTGGAGGAAACTTGACTACGCGACGCATGTGCGGGTCTAACCAGTTTCCGCAAATGACTCAAAATTTAATGGACATGCGTGACTTCCTTGAGTCAGATATTTAACAAAATTCACTGGCAAGAGGCTGCATGGAATAAAGGAAGCTAGTCTTAAAGTGACTGCCGATCGCTACAGACTTGATAAGTGAGGATGGAAATGGTGAGTTTACACCAGGTTTACGCCTAGACTAATTTAGTGTTTTAAAAAAGCATTCTTCTGGCAAAGTGGCAGGATCACTGGGCCTGGCTGTGCTGAATGCTGGCTGTAGCATAGTAGCTCATTTTCCTGTGCAGATTCAGTCTCAGATTTTTTTTATAAAGGAACCTTACTTTTCAAAGTCCAATTTTGTTTAGCTGTTACTGATTTTTTATTAGGGTAGCCACAAAAAGCCCTAGCGCCAATTTGCTGATTTTTCAGTAATGAAAAATGAATTGCAGGAATATCATCTTTCTTTTTCATTTTTTTGTTCAGTCTAAAACAGGTGATACAAATATTTCAAAAATACCACATGTTGCCAGCATGCTCCCATTGTAATTAGTGTTTTTCTTTACCAAAAATTGAGATACTTAGCAGCAAGTTAACGAGGTATTATTGAGCCCAAACCAAAGCTAAAGTTCAGCAGAATCCTATTCCTATGACCAAAAGATCAGCCCTTGATTTTTGGAGATCCTGTGGTAAAAGTGGGGTATATTTAGCATTTGGCATATCCTATGCTTAACACTGGATACCCTATGCCAAATGCTAGAAACTTTAACCTAAGTTGCATTTTCAGCAATTATTGTGTTGAACTGAATCCTAACACATTGCACTGTGACCCGTTTTCAGCACCTGTGTTTTTTATAAGAGAACCCGGTGCAGGATTTGATACTCTACCGAGTCTATTTGTGTTTGGATTCGGCCTTGAACTTGAAAGAAATATGGGAGCTAAAAATGCTTGATGCCACAGAACACAGAACCCGTGTTGGAATGCGTCCATAAAAAGGACTTTTGACAAACATGGGTTGAGGACCAGGCGTGAAAACACAACTCTAATAAAATATTGATGATTTGAGTTAAGTTCAGAAATCAACCAATCAGAATTCATGTATAGTGAGGCACTGTAAAGTAGAGGTATGTTTATTTGAACAGTTACTTGAATGTAAACAGTGCAGTTCTGGTGCAGTTTTGGGGTAAATGAGATTCAAATACCTATTAAAATGTTTTCAGAGGCCCTTAATCTGCCCTTAATTACATATCAAAGTCAACAAACATTCAAATAAGCAGACCTCTACTGTAGGTGAAGGTTATTGTACCAGCAGGTATCAAGCTTTTGGCATAGGGTATACAGTGTTAGGCATATGGTATGCCAAATGTCGGATATACAGGAGGGGTATCCTACTTGAGACAAAATTTCAAATTTCCAGAAAAGTCATTTCCTTAAAATCTCGCTTAAGAAGGAACTAAAGAGTCCCGACAAGACAAGACTAAAGAGTATGGCAAAAATAAGAGATTGAAGCTTATACACTGGTTTACATTCTGGAAAAATAAATACTTCCTCTGTTTTTCTAACTAAACATCTTTTCATTTTCATACAGAATCCGCTGTACGCAAATCCTCAATTTTTGGGCATTGGGGCACTATGCCCTGGAGCATGGTCATGGGACCCCCCATGATATTTGGTTGAACTGAGACTGGTTATATAGCTAATTAGGGCTGTCTTCCCATCCTAAATCAAAAGCGACCTGATCTAATACTCTATCCAACCTCTTTCTCCAATTTTCGAAATATTAGAGCACTCACAAGATACATAGGCTTTTCTCGAAGCCACTTCTTTCTATTGGGTTCTATCCTTTCTGTAAATAATTAAATAGAAGGGATTCTATTTCTATCCTTTCTTTGTCTATCTATCTGTTCTATTCAATTCTATCCTTTTCCTGGTAGTTGCCGCTGGGGTATGTCCAGACGTTGGGGCACCATGCCCAGAAATTGAGGATTTGTGTATGACTGTACAGAATGACCTCATTCTAACCTGAGCTTATTTTCCTTGTTTTCCTTGAATTCCTTGCCTTGATTTCAAAAGCAATGAAAAAGATAGGCTAAGCGTGACCAAAGTCAGTAACCAGGAAAGCCCTATTTTGAGCAGGTTTGAATAAAGAAAAGGCAAATAATTTAGAGAGATTGGGACTCATAACTGTTGAAAATAGTCAGAATTTGTTTCCTGACTGTCAGAACAGCATGGAGATTTCATTTTGACATTTCTGCAGCAAATTCGAGGTAGCATAATTCAAGGTCAGTTACCTTTCGTGTACCCAGCGTTTGACATAGGGCATTAAAAAGAACAGTGGTTTGTGGTTGACTGCCTTGAATTGTATGTAACCTTGAAATTGCTTGCACCAGTTCTAGACTATAAGGAAATGACTTTTCAGTCCAAACAAGGTTCAACATACAGTCAATTAGCAAATCTGAATTTTATCATATTATTATTATTATATTTGGCCTTTTCACTTCATAAGCTCTTACTAGAAATAGCTTTTTGAAGCAGTGTTTAAAAAAAAATACAACTTGCCTAAGGAATATTCTCGCCGTTTCCCGAGGACTCCACTTGAGGAGTCCCCGTGTTTTTGTTTGTCCTGGTGACTCACTCCCCGTATTCTCGCGAGTCCCAACGGACGGGGAATGCTCCGATTATCATCACCATCATCAAAAACGACTCCCTTTCAAACTCAGAGGGGAATCAGTTTTTGCTGGTTTTGGTGCATCGTAAAATGAATTTAAAACAATCAGAATAAACATAACCAAAAATAAAGTGGATCCAGACTAATTTTGTCAACTGCATGTTCATCTTCAGTTCAAAATTAATTTTGGAAGCATTCTTGTTGTTTCCATACCGTCGTGGAGTGACTCCCTCTATTCTCTCCTTTCCCTTCGATTCCCCGAGGAGTCCTCGAGGAACGGCGAGAATGCCCCTCTAGTCAAATTATATTCTCTTGTTAGTGCTATGTGGTTAAATGCCAAGAAATCAGCAAACCACAGTTTTGCCTCAGTTATAATCCCACCGAGTCAAGATAAAACAAAGTTATTGTCTGGCAACCCAGGAAAATCTCAGCTAGCAGTGAAGCAAAAAATTCAAGTCAAGTGATTCAGGAGGATTTTGTAAAGAGGGAGATTTCAGAGGTCAGTAGACCACATAAGTTACCACTAGGGTGTGTGTGTGTGTCTGGGGAGTGGGGGTGAAAACAGTGAAAAGCAAGAGAGGTCCTTCAACCACATTTTCAAATATTTTATGTCATACCCAGTGGCAAAACTAGCCCATTTTCGTGGGGGGGGGGGGGCAAGCCCAGATTTTACCGACAAACGGCGCACGTTCCCCGTAAATGCATCTTACAACCGTTGTAATAATAAGTTGCAACTTATCAATTGAGATGGGTTTCTAGTGAAATTAATGAATTCGCCACTAACTTCCTGGCACCAATGGTTATCAGATAGGGCCAGGAATATATTATGCAGCCAGTAGTCTTGCAAATCAGAAAAGTAGTGATAAACACTGCAACAGATTACTTCACTGGTTGTAGATTCACGCGGCTGTCTTTTTCACTTGTAAACTAAGCGGGTTTTGGGAGGTCTAAACCGTTAGCATCTATGAGTTCTTAAAGTCTGTCTGTCCGTCTGTTACGATAACTCTCAAAGGGGCTGATATATTTTGTTGAAATTTGGTATGAGGATGCGTTGCATCAAAGTACAGGCGCATTGAACAGGCAATCCAGTTTTATGGAAACTTGATGGCTGATGATGGGAACAGATGCCCTAAATTTGCTGCTTCTGAATCCGAACGAAATCCGACTACTGAGGGGAAGGTAGGGTTCAGAGTAACTTTGTGAGACGCTTCAAAAACAAAACGGGAGCATGGGCGTTAGAAAGTGCTCGGATTTGACTGAAACTTGCCCAAGATGTTCAATCTATCTGCGTCCGAGAACAGTGTCGCAAGGAAGTCTCGGAAATATTGTAATACGGGTAGGGGCCGAACGGATAGATTGATTGGGATAAAACTTGAAAAGTACAACATTCATGGGACCTAGACAGTAATTTGAGGCCCAAACCGGATCTGACGTCCGTTGGGTGAAGGTGGGGCTGAGAGGTACCGTACCGGTAGGCCCACTGTAAATTTTTCGGAAATGCTCCCTTCGGGTGACGCAGATGCCAAATATGTGCCATTCATGTGTCCGAACCTCTTCTTGCCACCGACAAACACTGCCGATTTACCGACAAGATTTTTCGTGGGGGGGGGGGAGGCAGCTGCCCCCCCCCACGCCCCCCTTAGTTTCGCCACTGGTCATACCATACCTCCACGTCAGAAAAAAAGGAGTCTGCGCAGAGATGCAAGCTATAAGAAAATTGCTAATTTCGCTGGGTAAGTAGTGTTAATTTAAGAACAAAATCTGAACCATTTATCATGAAAAGATAAGTTCTGTTAAGTGTTGTGTTTTAAAGATTCGGCCAATCAGGTTGACACCTACCTGCTTTATATTAAACACATTTTTGTCAATAGGTACGCTAATGAC
Source organism: Branchinecta lynchi (assembly GCA_023053575.1). NCBI lineage: Eukaryota > Metazoa > Arthropoda > Branchiopoda > Anostraca > Branchinectidae > Branchinecta > Branchinecta lynchi. The sequence goes on along the minus strand of JAKZAP010000008.1, from coordinate 26,892,962 downwards.
AATGTGCCTGCTGAAACTTATCAGAATTTTCCTTTCATAGATAGGTAGTATTAAAACCAGCTGACAACTGTATATGAACTCCTCTACTTCACTGCTAGTTCATTCATACCAGCAAAGGGAAGAGGTATAAGTTTTAAATTTGAAGAATTTGTGTTTTTCAGTTTACTTTGTTGGAAGAAAGATTACTGTAAAAGTTAGCTCCTCACTGATACCAAGTTTTCTATTTTCTTATTCTGTTTGACTGTTTTCTAAGTAAGGAGCAACACCAAGGTATGGACAAATCTAAAGGTTTTCAAATAGGCATACCTCATAGCCTACTGTAATCATTTACCTTTTATTTTGTTGAAACTGCTTCAAAAAGGCTGTTATTGGTTGTAACCTTTTTATTTTAAAACTACGTTTTACAGCATTTTGTAAAACCACGGCATGGAATTTGAGCTCAACTAAGAATAATTGATTCTGTATTAGTTTCGAAATTCTCATTATTCCAAATGTTTGATTGAAAATAAACAAAACCGATGGGTTCCTAATCATCCTTCTCGATAAATACTTGGACTATGAGTAGGCACTGGTGAAGGTAAGACATGGACTAACAATGAAATTTGGTCTCCAGTGCCTTCAGTCCGAGAATGCTGGTTACGCTATGCCAGATGATGGGTATCTGTGGGTGCCCTAACCGTGACCTACTCCACTGTGAAGGAATCCTGATTGGTTGATTTCCGAACTTTACTCAAATCATCAATATTCTTATCGGGACTGAGTTGGTATTTTGTTTCACATTAGCTTATAATTGTAACATTTAGCCTAAACCTGGAATTGCCAACAAGGCTTTTTCAGACCTTCGGCTTTTCCGAAGTAGATTTTCGTCATTTTCAGAAATGGAACGAGACAAGCGAAGACAATCAGGGGCTTCACGTATGGGGGAGGGAGGGGACGTTTCCTCCCAAAGTTGTCGGCCAGTCGGTAAAAAATAACCAAGGCTGCGCGAAGCGCTGCAATTTTTCGCAAAAACAACCCCCCCACAACCCTCCCCCGAAAACATTTTGGCTAGTAACACCCCTGAAGACAGTACCCCGATTACTAGATTTACCGAGAAAGCTTTTTGTCTTGACAGAAATGGAACGAGAAACACGGTTCGACGATGCTTCCGGTTTACCGACAAGTCTTTTCCGGTCACAGTGCCGAAAAGTGACCTACAAACAAAATCAAGATAACGATTTGCCGACACGTTTATTTTCAGAAAATCGGATTGCAGTATGAAGTATTTTCTTTCTTTCTTGTAGTTTACTAGCTGATAGTGGTACTGAGTTTTTTTATATTTAGGATTTTTGGTTAAGGTTCTTGTTTCTTTGTTTTTGTATACATGATTTTGCTTGTGTGGTTGCTATGGCCAGTTGGCTTTTTGCAATATTTTTTTTATCTAATATCTATCTATAATAATCCATAAAAGTTTTTGTTTCTTGAGTAGGCTGCAAAAGTACCTCACATGTATCTTACCTCACCTGAGTGTAATGCTAGACTACGTGCAGACATCATCATCATCCAAAAATGTATGGCCATTGGGTTCGGCTTCCGTCGATCCCTTTCGTCCTTTTGTTTGCAGTTGTTTCTTCTGTGAGTTGTCGAACTTTAAGCGGCCAGCCGCTTTTGCTAGAGTGGATGGGCAAGCAGATTCCTCTCTCTATCAATATTTTGATGATACAGCCATACGTCTGTTGCTCCTGTCTTCTCGTGAGCTTTGTGTTGTTGATGGCACTTAAATTTTCGGCAATTTTCAGTTTCTGACACATCTTCTTTAGTTCTCCAGATTGTTGAGGGGCAATACTACACTTGAAGAGGGACTGATTGATACTTTCTACTTCGCTTTTACTACTACTATTAGTTACTATTTCTATTCCAACCTCACCAAAAGTTACTACGCTGACTGTTCCAATCTTCTCGAAATCGTAACTATTTGCTTACCACCCTTGGGAGCGTAGTAACTATGGATCTTTGTAACGTGATTAGTCGGATTCGCCCGTGGCATGATATTCTGCTGGAAAATAGAAAAATCGTTCCAGGCTTGACGGCAAAAAGACAGAATTCGTGAGATTATGCGTAGTAACTACGGTAAGTAGGATGGAACACGCTCTAAATGTAAAAAAAAAACTCTGTTTCTTGGTTTCAGTTTCTATTGGATTCGAAAACGCTTGACCAGGTCAGCATGTTCTTTCCCAAGGCTGAAGAATGGGAATTTAACAACGTGCCGCTCCATAGAACACTTTTTTGGCTGGAGTGATAAAGATGCACCTTCGCTAAAATCGATGAGAAACTGCAAGAAAGAATGACGAAAACACACAAGTACACACATTGAGAATAGACAGTATTTATTACTGAAAACGATTGTTAAGCATTATTCAAAAGGTGTAATAAGCTGCATAGCGCTATACATGATTTTTACGTCTTATTACTGTAGATGTAGACTTTCAGTACCTCTGTTTTATCTTGCGAAAATTGCGAATATTCGCGAAAAAATTGCGAAAAATTGCGAAAAATTAAAAAGAAAGCTGAAAAATAAGATGATGAGCTTGAGTATGGTGTCCGTACAAATTTTCATCTGTGCCAGTCCAAAACCGAGGAACTCAGTCAAGATCATGCTCTCACCCCGTATAACTTTTATCAGAAGGGAAGTGAGCATATCAACTCTGTGGCAGTTGTTTGCTCACTAACACTGAGATCACTTCCCCTGTACAAAGGGTTCAGAACACTCTGAACATTGGCGGCTAGATGAATTGGTTTTACGCAGAATTCCTTTCTGCTAATCAGAATCCGGTTGGCCGCCATTTCTTCAGTTTTCTGTCAATGAGGCATTTTTGTTACATATAATTTCCGTGGAAGACATTGTCCAATGCGTCCCCGTCCGCCTTAAGAATAATGAATAGACCTAGTAAGAAGTACTTATTCGAGACCGGTTCCATTGTTTCGCTTGTGAGAAGTATGACTTTTTCACGTGTTTATTGATTATTATGGTGGGTTTTCATAAGAAATGAAAATAACTGACGTAAAACAAGTTCCCGTGAGTGACCGACTCACTTATAGACCTCCAGCACCCGGTAACGTCCACTGACAGCGCAGAATAATTAGACCGCACATGGTTTTTTTTAAAGTAAGAAACCCCTCTTAATATGCCAAACATCCTTTCTGCGAAGTCTAATCTACAGAGGAGTTAAAGGTAGGTTATTTCTGATGTTCGTCAAGTTCAATGAGTACAAGAATCCAATTTGCAAGACAAACAAGAATTTCCGTCTTGCTGATATGAAACTACGGCCCCTCCCTGCCGATCCTGTTTTGTCTAATCCTAGTAATCAAATAAAATATAATCACCAGCTACAAATAAAAACTCTCAGACGTATCCTTCGTATCTAAATCACACTCTAATTGCCTTCAAATGCAATGCAACCCTTGATTAACCTGACTCATCCCCAGTTATCCATCAAAGCTGCAAAGAATCGCCTTCCTACGAACCTGTTGGGCATGATTGCGTGCCGCGCTTGGACATTTTTCCTTGGGTGAGGGGGCAAAAACTCCCGATAATTGCAGCGAAAATTGTATTTTTCTTGTGAAAATTGCGAAAATTTGCCATATTTTTTAATTATTCCGTATTTCTTCAATTTTGCGAAATATTTCAGTTTTTTGGAATAATCACAGTTTTCGAGAGGCCTCCGAATATTTCAATTTTTCAAATATTTGATTGAATTTTTCAATTGAAAAATTCGCTTTTTACATCTATATTGATTAGATACCTTTTGTTCAAACCAAAAGTAAAAGGTTCTTAAACATGCAACATTCAGTGTTGCCACACTGATATCATTCTTGGAGCTTTCAAAGATCAGAAATAGTGTTCTTAGAACTTGTCGAAGTACACAAGTACTCGGAAGTCCTTGTTACTTCCAAATCGCCAGAGGTGCCATACATTGAGCTTCTTCGGAGTTTCAAGCTGGAATCTTTGGCCCAACGTCGGGAAACATGTGCCTTAAATTTGGAGTTAAGACACTTGACAATCCTCGTCTGCGAGACATTTTTCCGCCTGAGTTTGAACCCGTTAGGCCTAGACCTGCGCGAATGGTTTCGCAGCCAATTCCTAAGTTACATCCTGTTTCTGCATCTCATGACCGATACAGAAAAAGCTTCGTACCGTCATTCGTCGCAATATATAACTCATCGTAATTCTTATATAATTCATCCTAATTCGTGCTTATTTTATAATTGTTTGAATCCTAGTTCTGACATACGTGTAATGTGACGTCATTCGTCGAAATGCATAATTCGTCATAACTCCTGTTATGTTATAGCTATTTGATTTTCAGTTCTGATATAAGTGTAATTGTAAACGATCACTCACAGTGATTCGAATTGTATATAAGTTTGTTAGTTATGACAAAATTATGACAAAGGTGTTGATGTTATTATATTTATGACGAAAAATCCAATATTCGGCTTGCCCGTGAAGGAATTTTGAAAATAAATTGAAATTGAATTGAAATTGAAACAAGTACAATTTGACGACCGTTATGTTGTAAAAAAAGGCTAGTAAATTAACGAATGGACAGCAAACAGTAAGCAGTCGTAACAGAACAAAACATGTCCTTCAAAGAAAAGTTGTTACTTTAACTTCAAAAATAAATAAATTCCTGCTTCCCGTGGCAATCCGGGCGAAGCTCGTCTTTGCTCGGCCCGCTGACGTACGTATGGATGGGGGGGGGGGGGGCAATGTTGTCGGACAGTCGGCAATTTTACGTAAAAACAGTAGATTTGTAGTGACTGTCGGTCTATCCCGGTTTTGCTAGTTTGGGTACTTCCACATAAGCTAGGACGATGAAACTTGGCAGGCACATAAGGGACCAGATAAACTTGGAAACAATCATTTCCCCCGATCCGGCCATCGTAGGGGGAGTGGAGGGATGAGAAATCTGGAAACTAGTAACATGCATAACTTTGGAACCGGTAACCGGAAATGCACGAAACTTGACATGAGAACAAGTGTCTCAGATGTTCAGTTTCGAATCCGGACCTGATCCGGTAAATGGGGTAGGGGGGAGCACCGAAAGCGCTTCTACATAAGCTAGGACAATGAAGCTTGTCAAGCAAATCTGAGACCCGACCAGATTAACTTGGAAGTGATCACTTCCACAATCCGGCAGTCGTGGGGGAGTGGATGGATGTGGAATCCGGATACTAGAAAACGTGCATAACTTTGGAACGGGTAATCGGACATGCATGAAACTTGACAAGTGCGAAGAACAGGTGTCTCAGATAATAAGTTTCAAATCCTGACTGAATCCAAGAACGGGGGGGGGGAGGCTGGAGGGTGGCACCGGAAATCCCGTGAAACGCTTAGGCTTCAGGGATTCGGATGGAACTTGGAGGGAAAAACAAGCGTAAACACTGGATACTTTATTCACAAAACAGGACCGGATCATGTCACAGTGGGGGTTTGTTGGAGGAAGTTTCTCGGAATTCTGATGGTCACGAGTTAGGGTACTAGGACTACTAGGACCTTGAAACAGGTACTCTACCAAATTGACTTGAAAATAGTTCCATCCCCGATCAGATGATCGTGGGAGAGTGGAGGGATGGAGAACCTGGAATCTAGTGACATGCATAACTTTGGTACAGGTGATCGGACGTGCATGAAACTTGACTAGTGTCAAGAACAAGTGTCTAGATGATCAGTTCCAAATCCAGATAGGATCTGATAACTGAGACGGAGCTGGAGGGGTGGGGGAACCTGTAGGGAGAACAAACATAAGCCCTAGATAGATTATTGACAAAGCAGGACTGGATCTTGTCACAGTGAGGGGAGTTGGAGGGGGTTTCCGGAATTCCGGTGATCACCAGCTAGGGTACTTCCAGATGTGATATGACCATGAAACTTAGCAGGCATGTTAGGGACTCCATCGGATTGTCTTAAAAATACACCCTTCCCAGATCCGATCATCGCGGGGGGAGTGGAGGAATGGGCAATTCGAAGTCTAGTAACATTCATAACTTTGCGACTTCGACGAAAATTTGACAAGACTCAAGAACAAGTTCAGTTTCAGATCTAGACCAGATCTGATAACTGGCGGAGGGGGGGGGGGGCTGAAGGTGGGCACTAGAAATCTCGTGAAACATTTAGGGCCGATGGATCGGGATGGAACGTGGAGACAATAAGCATAAACCCTAGATACATTATTGACAGAACAGGACCGGACTGGGACATTTTCGGTGGAGTTGGACGGGGCTTCCCGGAATGCCGGTGATCATGACTTGGGGTACTTCCAGATTATCTATGACGAGGAAACTTTGCAGTCGTATCAGGGATATACCTCATTGACTTGGAAATAATCATTTCCCCGGTCGATCATCGTGGGAGATAGAGGGATATGGAATCGGGAATTTAGTAACATGAATGACTTTCGCACGGGTTATCAGATGTGAATAGAGCTTGACAGGTGGTAAGAGCTAATATCTCAGATTCTCCCTTTCAAGTTCGGACCAACTACGATAACGGATTGCGGAGCTCGAAGGGATCACCAGAAATCTCGTGAAAACCCTTCCAACTGCTTCGGTCAGATCCAGTTCAGGCACAGAATTATTATAGCTAGAGTATTTTCTACCATCGATTGAGTTATACGCGAATCGGCACCAGAGTACGACAAAACTTAATACTCTGAAACAGTTTTTAATGAGTTGAATAACCATTTCATGTTTACTAGATCAAGCCGTCTTCTGATGAAAGGAATATCGAGAGAGAGATCCAGCCTTGACAACTGCAAACCGTATTTGACAAACATGCTAACTGTCCTTAAAAGCGCCACATGAACTTTCAGCTCTTGTTCTTAAAATCAGCCGATTTTCGTCAAAACAGTCGGTAAAAATGACCAGCCAGTCGGTAAATACCCCCCCCCCCCCCCCCCAACACACACACACACACTTTTTGTTGCCAGTAACGCCTCTGGTCTCAGTATCTCTTTGCTTGTCCCCAGAGGCATTCAACCCATATTTGTACTAATTAATATCTTTTATTTCAGGGAATACTATGCTATCTCTATTTTCAAGCCATTTCGTCCGAAGAAGAGTGATGAGGCTACTCTGTAAATTCTTCCTAGCCGCTCTTTCGATCTTCATAATCTGCTTGTTCTTCTATTCTCTGACTGGGTGCAGAGTACCTGTTCCAGAAAATGTCAAGTGTCTGAAGGCTGCTGAGGCACACAAAGAGAAGGTAAGCTAGATGTCAGTGTTAACTGATAGTTTAACTGAAAAGGACTGGGATAGGACAATCTAGTTACTCATCACCAAGAACAAGTAAGAACTTCAGTGTTTAGTCGTATGCAGCGACTATGAAAACCCCGACAAAACCTAGAGGTATTTACTCTAGCTTTGAGCTGGTGTCGATACCCGTTTATTCCTCTTCCGTCTTCGCCGTTGCTTATTGTTCTAGAAATATTGAAGGAGGCTAGCAGGAGTCTTACTCCTTGCGCCGACCCGCTCTGGGGCGCGTCCATAAAATCAATCAGCTTTGACTGCTAGATTTCCTCTTCAGCGACTTAACAGCGATATAGCTATTTGTAGAGGTAACGAAACGTGACGTCGCTCCAAGCTAGTAACCTCCGTTCGTTTGCGTCGGGAGTCGGCCGTATCTTACTCGACTTAGCATGTTTGAATGACCGAGATAGGGAGACAGCAGTTCTATCTCGTTATTTGTTCTTGCCATCACTTATTCACTTAAATTGGCTTGAAGACCCGCCGAAAATGTGTTAATTCGTCGTTCCGCTATACTCTTTATGACTAACTCTTCTTGCCGATGCAAAATCGCCCTGTACCTAGTGGAAGAGCCGGAGGCGGTATCACAGCTGTTCCCAAACATCGCCATGATTGGTTAACATAGGATTGAGTTTGAGTCTTTAGTGCTACGTTTTCTCGTTCTTCCCGAGGATCACTTGCTTATTTCACAAATAATCGATTTTCAAATAGTGGAATTTCTGTGTTATTTGTGGTACCTCTATGCGCTTTTATTTCTGTTATGTCCCTTACCAGAAAGATTTATGATTTTTTGCATTTGTTCAGGCACTAAGCAGTCTTCACTAAGCTCACTACTGACCACTGAAAAGCCGCGTTTGTGTTGAGATTAAAGTTTTCCGCGTCATATTAGAATTTACGTTGTGGGGACGGTTGCAGATATTCTGAATGTCATACCTAGAGCAGATAGTGGAAAATTAAAGAAATCCATTAGCAGAATCCAATTATTCAGTGTATTGAATTAAATGACACAAACATAAGTTGACTTTCAGTTAAACTTTAAAGCAAAAGTTTCAACACAAGCAGATCTACAGTGTCTGTTCCACCATTGTAATGTACTTGACTCCTTTAAACCTATGTGTTGTTTTTTCTAAAAAAAAATGTAAGGCCATCCGGGCTGTTTTAGTCGCATACGGTCCTCTTAGCTTGGATGAGAATACGGAAAAAATCATATCGGCTTTTCTGACCAGTAAGCTCCTCGGAAGCAATAAGCGGGAGCCTGATCCGCCCAAAAAGAGTCAAACATGGCAGATGCAAAAATGAGATTGGAAGTTCGAAATCTCAGAGATGATAATCGGTGGAAAGATTATGGTCGCTTAGTGAATCAACAATACAAGTATGACAGACAAGTTCTGTAAATCCTCCACGACCCCAGCATTGTTACCCTGTTAATCTGATCCTTCCCAGTTTCTACCGTATTGACGGAAAACTCCTTGTATAAGCGACCACGCCTTCATTACACTAATAGTGCGGACACACGACCAGGATAGGAAGCTCCCGGACTGGAATTCCTGCCCGGATTTTTGCCACCATCATCACTTCCATATGGAAAAGTTGAAATTTTTTCAACTTGATGATGAAAGTGCAGGAAATCCGGCCGGGAAATCCTGATCGTGTGTTCGCACTTTAAACCGAAAACCTGCTGGCTTAGCATGAACACAGAAATCAAGTCTTTGAATACTCTATATGGTCAAGTCGAAAACACGCCAGCGATCCTCAGGAAGAAGGAGTAAGCGTGTCCGTACGACTCAAACTGAACGACTCAGATCCCGTGTCAATACGTCCTTTGTAAAATTCGATGACGAATTGCCGCCAGACGCGCTTGAGGAACGATAACAATCACGCGTGAGATCTTGGGATAAGTTATCTGACGGGTGAATAAGCGATCAGGCTTTCCTTTCATATCGAGTCGCGCATTAGCCCCGTTGAAAAGTCAGCCAGCACTCAGCACTAAAGTCGTAAGCCAGAACTGACAAACTTGATGACGCTTGACAGAACAGAGTTGGGTAAAGCAAAAAGAGGGGAGAAGCATTTTAAACAGTTTAAACATGGTTAGGCCTAAGAGGAATTGAAAACAGCAAAACAAACCTGGACAAACCTACACCAAGAAGTAACGTGTCACTGTTTTCTTTATGATAGCGCACCTAGCGGCCAAAAAAGAACTAATCTGAGAGGAATTTTATGAGGGGCGTATCAGTCACCGGGATATTTGGCAGCAGCTGTAACACCACTTCTGCCTTTCTTCCGCTAGATACCCGGAAAGTTTGGAGGTTTTTACGTCAGCAAGGAGAGATAGTCACCAAGAGTATTGACACATACCCTGACGCTTTTTCGTTGGCTGCTTATGAAGTATCTGGATAAATTCCAGACCCGGCCCCGTTTGGCCGCCGTTTGAACGCAGGTTTCTCGAACGCAGACGAACATTAGCTTGTGGGTGAGCAGGAATAAATGGCATTATAAAAATACTGTTTGTTTTGTCCTTGCCTTTTTGAAACCGCGTTTGATGATGACGATGAAATTTTATTTACGCACTTGAAGAGGAAAATAGTGCAGTACAGACAAAGAAAAGGAAAAAATACAGTGAGCTTTCAGTAATGTAGCAAGTGCACAAGAAAAAAAAAATAAACATTAAAAAAAAGGAAAGGGACTAATCGGGTCTAAAAAATCTTCTTCCTAGATGGAATGCGGAGAAATGGCCAGAAACGTGAAGGTCCTGGGCAATAGCAGAAAAGCAAAAAAAGTTCTAGTTACATGGGAATTCCTATAACGTCGAAGAAGGTACAAGAGAAATTTACAATATTTGAAATAATAAGTCCTGATACATTTTAAATCTTTTTGTCTCAGAATACCAAACATTCCGGAAAGGTTGCAGACAGAGGTGGAACAAAAACTATTATATAAACTACCAAGGGCTTTTCTGTTATACCTTCCTCTATTTGGAACTATTTTTCCATATCCGACATGAATGGAACGAATGGAATGTTTCAGTTGTTTTATCTATATCCTACCTACGCAATCCAATAAGCGAATTAATTAGAAGTAGGCTATTCACTTGATTTCTTTGAATTCCTTTCAGTTTTCACTTTCTGCTTTCAGTTTTATTCACAAAAATAAAAACCCACCATAAGACCTGGCAATGGGCGGGGCTTATTCTTAAGGCTTAGGGAATCAAAGCGAACAAATCAAAAAAGGAGAAAAAAAGAAGAATAAAGACATAACAAACTGAGTATTCTTTGAGCCCAAGCTGACTTTGAAACATTTATTCAAACAATGTTTACAACGGATACGTCAGCTCTGATTTTTCATCAGCGATATTTCGGCCCTTCTTGGCAAGGGTCCTCGTCAGGCTGTCAATCTTCTTGTTCAACTTCGGGGAAGGAAGATTGACAGCCTGACGAGGACCCTTGCCAAGAAGGGCCGAAATATCGCTGATGAAAAATCAGAGCTGACGTATCCGTTGTAAACATTGTTTGAATAAATAACAAACTGACAAGAAAAATTCACTAACGAACGATCTTCCATCAACAAAGCGTTGGCAGTTGAACGCTCATATTGATACAGTTGCAAACTGTCCCTTGCTGTGCGTGTTTAGTTTCACAGTTTGCCATAGAATTCGACGAATCAGTTTGAGGATGTAGTAGAGTGAATTTCCAACATTATTGAACCATTCTTGGATAAACCTGAACCGACACACATCTACTGAACAAAGAAAATACAGTTACAGAAATTCCAACGATAATAATGTTTGGAAAACCAACATAAGTTTTTTTGCAAGAGTTGTAATACCTTGTACAATGTTACCGATAATTTGATCATCTACAGTTGCTCAACTTTGAGCTAGTACTGATAAGTGAAACTCAAAAACCATCATGACAGGGAAATGCCCGACAATCAGATTCGCGAAATTCATTACCGTTACAGACTATCGGCAGGAGCTACAGCATACATCAGTCCGTTGATCTGTTGGTATTTTTTGTTTGTTTGTTATAAATTAAAATTAAAGACTTGTGTACTCCTTCAGGTATTACATTAAAAGTTAGAATTTCGAAGCATTTTCAATTGGAGGAAGGACGGGGTCGCTCTGTTTCGTGCAGTCTGTGTTGACTTTTAGAGATCCGGGTGAATTGATCCACCAACTTCCGTTTTTATCTGTCGTTGCAAAGTCTTCCGCTTTTAGAGTGCGAAATTTGCCTGTCAGCGGTATTCACCTTTGCGGTGTTTACCGGATATCCCTGGGATTTCTTTTTAAAGTTCGAGCCAGCTTATTTTAATACCCTATCTCTTGCATAACGCACTTAAGTATTTTGACTCTATTGAATGTTTTTTTGTTTATCGCAATTCTCTATTCTTAATAGTTGCGTTTTTGCAGACGTTACCATATGTTACCACGGTAACTGGATCTGCAATATGTCGTTTTTCGGATCCCAAAACGTAAATGAAATTACGTTCTATGACATCGCAAAAATGTCCGTCTGTCTGTGAGCACGATAACTCTCGAAGGGAATGAGATATTTTGATGAAACTTGGTGTAAGGGTTCTTCGGGTCAAGGGTAAGGTCAAATTCGTAGATGGGCTTTGTAGCCCTACTTTTAGGGGTGGGGGAGGGGGTTCAAATTAAGGGGCAAACAAAATGTTTTTAAGCAGCTAATGTGATCATGGGGTAAGAAAACATGCTGAACACGATGGTGAACATCAATTTGTCATCGGACAAGTAGTTCGCCCGGAATCCCGCAAAACAGGAAAAATTATTAAAATTAAAAGTTTTATTTCAAGTTGATTAGATGTTCGATTTAGGGGTAAGAAGACATGCTAAACACGATGGCGAAAATCTTTTTTTCGCCGGACAAGTAGTTAGCCTGGAATCCGGCCTAAACAGGAAAGTCTGTTAAATGGAAAAGTTTTATTTGAAGTTGATTAGATGTTCGATTTAGGGGTAGGAAGACATGCTGAACACGATGGTGAAAATAATTTTCTCGCTGGACAAGTAGTTCGTCCGGAATCTAGCAAAAACAGGAAAGTTCGTTAAAGTAAAAGGTTTCATTTGAAGTTTATTATATGTTCGATTTAGGGGTAAGGAAATATGCTGAACACTTATGTGAAACCATTTTCTAGCCGGACAACTACTTCGCCCGGAATCCGGCCAAAACCGGAAAATTTGTTAAAAGCAAAAGTTTTATTTGAAGTTGATTAGGTGACAGACTTAGGGGTAAGAAGATACGCTGATTCTGTATATGACAATAATTTTTTAGCGGGACATATAATTCGTCCTGAATCCGGTTGTAACCGGCTTTTTTTTATAAGTTAAAGTTCTATCTGAAGTTGATTAAATGTTCTTTATAGAGATAAGGATATACGTCGACAATTAGTTCACTCGGAATTCGGCCAACATCGGAAATTTGAAAGAAGTAAAGCAGGAAGTTTCGGTCAGTGTCGTCAAAATACATATGGCTTATAGAGGTATATCTGAACTTGGTTTTCTCTGATGGTTAGCCTGGCGAAGACTGGATCTGGCGAAGACAAGACTCAATTGTCTGGATTAAATATCAGATTTTTGGGATCCCAACGAAACCTTTGGTCTTGTTTCAGTTATCGTGGTATCTGATACACGGTTGCTCTGCAAAACCGACCACTGCCCAAGTTGCACTTTTCAAAGTCGTCCCAAAAGCAAAACTGATATCCAGTTACATCACTAAGTGCTAACCTTCTTTCGCAACAATTTGACAAAATTTGATTAAAGTTCAGATATCACGATCAGTTACCACAATAACTGGCCAGATACCACGATAACTTCAAAAGCGCCTTTTGACCGTGGTATCAGATACCACGGTAACTGTGAAAACGACTATAGACTGTGGTATCAGATACCATTGCAACTAATGCCACGGAGAGAATGGGCGACGTCCTAGGCATAGTAAAACCATAGTTAAACCGCACAATTTGAATTTCGTCGAGAATGCAGTTTTCTCTTTCGCTAAATAGGATCGGACAGACAGTCAAAGACGCTGCTATATCGCTGGATGCAGAATAAGTTCAGAAAATTGACTTTGGCCTGTATTACTGAGTGGTGTGTTAGACACAATATGTTTTTTGGCAGTTGATGTTATTGTTGCTAAACATGTAGCACAGAGCTACCATGAGTCTGAAAGATTTTTCGCAGAGTTGACAAATCGTTAATTTGGGAGTATATTAGAGGGATGGAGTAAAGTATTTTACCTTGCCAATAAAATAAATACCTTGAATCTGAAGGATCTTCATCTCTGTAGGATAGTGTTGCTCACCATTTCTTCGTAAATAGCCATGTGCATCATTTTCGAGTCGCATCAGGCGTTCACTTGGAGCGTGTTCCACCCTTCTAACAATAGTTACTATTAGTTACTATTTCCGTTCCATCCTCACGAAAAGTTACTACGCTGACCGTTCCAACCTTGTCGGAATAGTAACTAATAGTTACTATTTGCTTACCATGCTCGGGAGCGTAGTAAGCGTAGTAACCAAGCATCTCTGTAACTTGATTGGTCGGATTCACCCCTGGCGTGAGATCCTGCTGGAAAATAGAAAAATCGTTCCAGCCTTGACGGCAAAAAACCAGGATTCGTGACGTCATGCGTAGTAACAACGGTAAGTAGGATGGAACACGGTCTTGGTGTGGTTGGCCAGTCTTTGTGCTCTGGTCTCGGACTCCAGGGCGTCCCATTCCTGCTTTCATTCCTTTTACTCGACTCCTTATCAAGTAATGCCCGGGCCACATTCAGTCACACCTGTACGTAATTTGGTTCTTTCATTTGGTCATTAACCACTCTTACGTTTCATCCTGGTCACACGTGGAACGAAAAAATTCAAGATATATTACCACCATCATCACTCAAACGTAAACAAAACTGGCTAAAATCAGCGACTCTGGTCTGTGATTGGTCCAAACACTTGAAAGATCCGTTTCAGAATGGCAGAGATGGATTTTTCCATCTCGACAACCTTACGTTTTCAGCGTCTTTTCTTCCCAATTTCGACCGTAAGACGGCGTTATTACCGGCGTTATTACTAGGTGTGACTACAGTGGGGCCCGGGCATAAGACTGGCGAGTGCTAGATACCGTACCGTTCTCCAGATCAACAACCAGGGTTGCCACGCCACTGAAGTTTTGTGTGCTGTTTAAGACTGGAAAAAGTGTTCTTTTCTGGAAAAAAGTGCTACTTCAAATTTGTTTTGCAACACCCAATATGTGTCTGACTCAAGCACACTACTACAACTAACATGTTTTTTTTATCGTATTTGCTTACACTTTAATCTTCTACCTAAAAAGCTGTAGCTTTGCTTTTGCTTCACCTCTAGAAACTACTGCACTGACTTGCCAGGGTCAAGGGTGCAGGAGCCTGGTAGCCTAAGCAGTTTATTTCTACGAGAACTTCAATTGAAGTTTATCAGTAAGCTATATTTATTATTGAAACTGAACGCTGGCAAATGGTAATTGTCACAAACCCAAGCTCATCAAAATGAAACTGCTTGTTCTCACCAGTCCAGTTGGAAATGTAACAAATGGACGAAGCAATGATATAAAAACATAGCAGCAGGGGATATTTGTCGTGGAATGCGAACAAAGTTCACTTTAATTCTACTTTAGGAAACACTTCATGGAAACACTGTTTTTCAAAATAATTGTGTGTCTGTAAACAGAATAGCAGTTGAACAGAATTAAAGTGTTCTTTCTAGAGAAAAAGGTGTTACTTTTGCTGAAAAGTGCTACAATAGTGCTACGTTTTCTTGATAGTGCTACTTTTAGAAAAAAGTGTTAAAATTACCACTTCTGTGCTACCAGTGGCAACCCTGTCAACAACCCGGCTGGTGAGAAAGTGGTTGCGTGTTGTGGAGTGGTGACATTTATGAGCTTCTTGGACAAGATAACCTCTCGTTTGCTGTGTTAAGTAAATAAGGGAGATATCATGAGCTGGGATTTTGTCGTCGGGAGCCAGGTGCACGTGAGCCAACTGTCTTGGGATCTTTTAGCCAGTACTTCTTCTCTTGTAATAGAAAGCAAAACTTATTCCGTCTTGGAATTTCCTCCGTTCGCCAGAGCCAATCGTCTCGCTTCACGCGTCGCCGCGCCCACAGCGTAACTAGCTCACATTCTTCATGGACATCTTCTTTTCTCTTCTGTGAAAATATTGGCGTTTCCAGGGATTCGATTTTGATTCCGATTCGGACGCTCGAGATTCAGAATGCGGAACAATTAGTTTCAGCTTATCGGCAAAAGAAGACAGCAGCTAGCGCCGTGAACTGAGAGGGAGTCCACTAGGCGACGATTGGGCCAGTCAGGCGTGTCAAAAATAGAAAGTTTCTGGAACGTTGTTAGCTGTTCCGTAAATTGGAGATAAGAAAGTTGATTGGGGGGGGGGGGGTAGTACGGTAAGATGGCTTGGACGAGGGCACTTTGTAGCACTGTCTTAGCGATTCAAGTAGGCTAAATTGTTCGATTTCGATGCAGACGGATGAAAGCCAGACCTAATGCAGAATACTCATGTCCAGTTTGGCATCCCGGACTATCAGCATCGAAGTTGGAAGTGATCCAGAAAAGGGCTATTCAAATTATCCTTGGAATTGCTATACGTCTTATGAGGGAGGCCTAAGGACTTCATCTCTGACGACCTTGAAGGAGCGAAGGCATAAGCTGACCATATATTTTGTTTTGAAATGCCTCTGCTCAGAAAAACATCGGGATATTTTGCCGGAGTTCGAAAATGGGAAGTGTGTTCGACCCGGTACAAGGGGGCAGACAAAGTCCTCGGGTCTTCAAGAAGTTAGCCCCCGCCAACAGAATCATCCGAGAGGTACCTGAATTCATTAGTCCCTTATTTTATTAAACATTATAACTCAACAAATCATTGAATGTATTGTATTATGATTGTAATCCGTTGTTAATGTTGACAATCCGAGGCTAGCTGTATGCTATTGTGGAGAATTAAACCGATTTGGTTTGATTTCGTCAACAAACAAGAACACGATCCGGGCGACATTGTCCATTACGGTATGAATGCAAAGGGCACGGCTGCTCTGTTGCCCATTTGTAATAACTTGTAACTGTAAGGAATGTTCAGACGCTTCGCTTCAACTTGCAAGTACCCTCAAGTTTAACCAGCAGGTCTCTTAGGCTAAACCTCTGACCCTGATGGCCGGAATGAAAGTTTGGAGTAGTTTACGTAGCATAGTAGTTCTAGAGGTGTACCAGTTTATTTGCGACATGAAACGTGTATATAAATCTTGTATGGCCTTTGACTTAATAAACAAGCGTTATTATTATTATTATGGTCAACCGATAGCTTTGTTTCTACCAGCTTCTCACCTCCTTGCCGATTCAAAATCTCCGGCCTCTCCGGGTACCTAGCGGAAGAAAGGCAGAAATAATGTCACAGCTGCGCCGAAAGATCGCAGTGATTGATTGACGCAAGATTTTGAGTCTTACGGACACGCTTACTCCTTCTTCCCGAGGATCACTTTCGTGTTTTGGACTTAGTCATATAGAGTATTCTTGAGTGGACCTCCCGGTCTCCTTCGCCAAGAGGGAAGGGGTTCTGCTAGGAGAACTTGTTTGACTAGGCGGTCATTTGGTCGCCGGAAGACGTGACCAAGCCAACTTAGGCGGCGGGTTCTGATGACGGCTGTGGCTGTTTCTTCTCGGTGTCTTTCTCCTTTGTCTTGCAATCTGTTCGTCTTTCTGAAGGAAATTGGACGGTAGTGGATATGGCAGTCAGCTAGTTCTTTACATCCTCGTTGATGATTGGCCACTTCAATCTCAGCTCACTCCCCTTTGAGTTCAGTACACATACATCTGGGCTGCTACAGTGGCTGAAAATAACTCAGCTGAAGAAGAACTACGGTCAACTACTTCGTCAGCCTCTTGGAGCGTCCTCTTGTTTGTGACCCTCGATTGTGAAGAGGGGGGTAATTACTTAAGTAGGTAATTACTTTTAAGATGGAATATTCTAAAAGTGACTTCTGCTATGCCAATAAAACCAGTAAATATCGAATTTAATTTATAGATCTGACTGCATTGTCGAAGCCTCGTGGACAAACTAGGGCCAATATTTAGGGGCCTCTTGGTGAAAACCAAAGATTTAATTGATAGACAGGCGGCCTTGAAATAAATCCAGGAATTGTGGTTTAGCCCACTGCTAAACCTAGGCCTGGGTTTAGCTGCAGGTCCCCATAGCCCACTATGGGGACCTGCAGCACTGCGTACTGTATACCTCATCCAAGGACTTGAGTCGGTGCAAAAGCGGGCCGTGTTCATTATTATTGGCGATCGACAACTATCTTATGGTGAAGCGCTTGTTAAACTCGACCTCCCCACGTTGGCCCGAAGATACGAGCAGATTATCCTGAGGTTTCGGAAGTTTCTTCTCTCTAAACCCCAGCATCGAGACATCTTACCACTGACTGCACCGCCCAACAACCGTAGGCTACAAATAAACTGGTTTCAGTAGCTTCGCAAACGAACCGCCACGCAAATTCGTTTGTACCTTTTTTTTTATATCACTCCGATTTGCTGAGCAAAGCCGAGTGATATTTTCTGTTTCGTGTGGGCTAGTTTGTTATTTAGCATAGTCAACACAAGTTAGCTATTAGCTATGATGTTGTCTAAATAAACCTATCTCTCTCTTCTCAAGCAGGTCTTAAGCTTCTCTGAATTATATAAGCATGCCTTTCCATTGCCTCGGGTTAATGGTTGGTGGAATCTCCCCAAAAGAACTGGCCTCACAGTACTTTGGTGCAGGAGCAGCTGTTTAAAAATATCAAGACGGGTCACGTCAGTACGGCTTAGGAATTAAGCGATAGAGTACTTGATCTTTTTTTAGATTATTTTTTTTTGATTACATATTGGAAAAATAATAGGAACTACAAAACCCTCCAGAAGTTTACATTTATTAAGAGGTTTAACAAACTCACATATAATTTGCCCTAATAAGATATTTATAGTCGGTAGAAGCTTCATTTATTTATTACAGGTTTGTTTCCTACCCCGACGTTGAACAAGAAGATTGACAGCCTGACCAGGACCCTTGCCAAGAAGGGCCGAAATATCGCTGATGAAGAATCGTTGCTGACGTATATCCGTTGTAAACATTGTTTGAATAAAAACCCACTTTGACAGATAAACGTACATAGCACTATAATAAAGAAATAAAAAAGAGAAAACAAAGGAAGAGAAAAGATAAAAAAAAGAAACAAAATCATGTTTACTATTTTCAGGAATTGCATTTGGTTGCCAAGAAGGAGACCCGCCACAGTCCAGGGGGTATCGACTGCCTCATCAATGGTGAGTCCCAAGTCTCGTGTCTGCGAGAGGGCGCTGAGATCTTCTTTCCCTTCACCTTCCTGAAGAATTATTTTGAGGTAAGAGAGCCTTTGCGACAACGCGTTGATCTAATACTCTTCCTAGTGACAAGATTTGCCGCTGAGCTTTATATTTCTGCATTTGTTCAGTAGTACCAAAAGGATGAGACAAAACACACAGAATATACGCGAGTGTTGTAAGTCCTGACATTGCCTAATCTTGACTCATACAAATCTATATCAGTGATAAAACAAAAGTATCTAATAATGAATGAAAAATTAAAAATAATTACAACAGTCACAAACGGGGCAAACACGCAGCGAGCCCAAATTTGGTTCCGATGGTGGCCAGTGTACCTGCTATGGTTGTTTATTTTATCTTGTTTTGGAGCTCACCTGGGGTCCTCCACACCTAGATCATGGATCATCGACCGCTTTTAACGAAAATGGCTGTGCTAGCAGAGCTACTTATCATATTAAAAAAGAGTTCGTAGTTGACAGTCCTAAATGCTTTATGATTCGCAGTCAGCTTGGGCTGAAGGAATATTGAAAACGTTCTTGTATGCCAAAGGTTCGAAGAAGGGAAACACAGATGATAGCAAGCCCAATCTGTGATATAAAGTAAAATAAATACTCCTTGAGCTCAAGTTGACTGATAAACATATATTCAAATAATGCATAAAACGGATATTTCAGCAACGATGATTCGGCTGCGATATTTCGGCCCTTCTTGGCAAGGGTCCTTTTCAGTCTGTCGGACTTCAGGTTCAACGTTGGGGAGGGAACAACCTTCAATAAATAACTGAAGCTTCTACTGACTATAAATATCCTGTTCTGGGAAATTACTTTTAAATACCACTCCATGGAAAAAACTAGTCCTGAGATTTAATTTTTGACATTTAATTTTTTTTTTCCGTCTTACTTCTTTACTTTTAATGTCTGTATAATTTTTCTTGTCCTCAAGTACGCTGCTGTACACACCCACAAATGAATTTTCCGAACTTAGCTAACTTACCATAATAAAAACAAATAATAAAAAACTCAATGATGCTTCGGCTGCGATATTTCGGCCCTTTTTGTCAAGGGTCCTTGTCAGTCTGTCGGTCTTCAGGTTCAACGTTGGGGAGTTTTTGGTATTCTGAGGCGAAGAGATTTAAAACGTATCAGGACTTTTTATTTCGAATATTGTAAATTTCTCTTGTACCTTCCTCGATGTTATAGGAATTCCCGTATAGCTGCAACTTTTTTGCCCTCTGACCCTTGTGCAAAGTTATCTTTGATTGCCCAAGACCTTCACGTTTCTGCCCTTGGCCGTTTCTCCGCACTCCATCTAGGAAGAAGATTTTTTAGACCCGATTAGTCCCTTTTCTTTCTTTTTTTTCAATGTTTATTTTATGATCTCGTGCATTTACTACATTATTGAAACTCTTCCTTTCCTTTGTCTATACTGCACTATTTTCCTCTTCTCAAGTGCAAAAATTCATCATCGATGACTATATTTTTCAACCTAGACAAACTGTTATTAAAAAAAAAATCTACAATTTAAATCTTGATTTACTGGCTCAAACTCATACGAGGTTGAAGTTGTAATTTGTGACAATTTGTCTATGTTGAGAAGGTCAAGGGTTTTGCTTCAGGAGAAGTAATCATGCTTAAGTATGATTCTTCAGGCTCGTTTTGGAATTTGCTAGTCTTCAGTGTCCATCAAGAACAAATAAGAAGTAGAACCTTCGCCTCTCGATCTCTGCACTACAACAATGTGGAGTCGAATAATATATGGACAATTCCCGATGCAAGCGAGTGGAGGTAGGAGGTAACACGCGGAATATCAGAATTCGTAAAGAAATATCGAGAGTAAACATACAGTCAGGTACATACCATTGTGACGTCGCGCGGCTGCTACGCTTTTTTCTTCTCAAGTGTACAGCGGACAAGAGGAAAGTAGACGGATGTCAGCTCAAAGCTCAGCAAGTACCTCTGCCCTACACAACAAAAATCTTGCAGTATTTGCTACTGGAATTAATCTTGTCTCTCATAAGATAATCTTATCTCTAATTCAGATTAATCTTATCTCAGTAGAGATAAGGTTACTCCCAGTAGCAAATACTGCAGTTAACTTTAATCCTTACGGAGAAACTTTTTACAGTATAGCTCTGCTCAGTTTAGTCGTGTCGTGGTATCCATACTCGGTGCATTGGACCAAAGACGGAGGTTCTACTTGGCGTATTTGTTCTTGGTTTAATCCAGGGGTGCCAAGCCTGGCAACCGTACTCGAAGGTCTGAAAAGATTCATCTTTGTGGGATATTGGTTTTCTGTGAATAAATCTGCTCGGGTGCAGGGCAAAGAAATCCGGTTTGTGAAGTAGATACTTGTGAGGGAGCAAGGATTTATTCTTGGGCAGTACAGACTAAACAGTTACAAGAGTAAATACATGGGAACTCGATCTGGGAACTGCGCTATTACCTGCGCTATTCACCGAAATGGACTGCGTTAAGCCGCTTTGACGCGTTGAGCCTTTCACACTACCCTATGCAACCTCTGCGTCGTGCTTGCGTCGACGCGTACGCATCGGGTTTGTCAGTGGTAGATGGAAGTTTTTGAAGAAAAACAAGAAAAAACATGCTGAGGATGACGAAAAACTTGCTACTAGTGAAAGAAATTAAAATTCGAGAAGAAACCGAGTAAAGAAAATGTAAATGAGCATCCAGCGCGAAAGCTTCTTGCTTCACGGGTTCATTGTGGATTCCCCCGGTCGAAACACTAAGGTTTGCGTACCGAACTACAATAGGCTATAAACCACCCATCATACACTAGGCCTTGCAGGCCAGCCCACTCTAAGGAGCTTTACACACGACTCATAACAATGACCTAAGATCCGTAAATGAACAAAAGGTTTTATTCTCTGGTACTTGCAACTTAAGTAAAAAGGGTTTTTCCCCAGTCGAGACCCCGGAAAAGAGGTGGGAAAGAAGATGAGGATGAGTCATGAACGTGAGTTAATAAAACAGTAAAGAGTCACGACAGTATGCAAGCTAAAAAGATACTGGACGGAAAGGGTGTAACGCTGCCTAGCGGCGGTAGAAGTTAGCAGTGCGGGATGCAGATGGAACAACCGTAGCACTTCTCGCGCAGGTGTAAAAGATACGCTGCGCAACCTGTACGCAACGCAAGGTAAACGCATACCCAACGCGTGAATGCGGCTTTATTCTCGTTTAGCCATCAGCGAGTTCCATGGCTCAAAAGTGCGCTTGTGAAGAAAAAGCAGACTAGTGCCTTATTTCCTAATTTCATTAGCGAACATTGAAGACGCACTGCAGTTGTCTATGCACCCAACGAAAACAGTTACTGTGCAGGACGTGGAAGGCATGTTCTTGATAAAAAGAATTCTGGACCCCTCATATTACGCTTGCAAGATCGCCTGACCCTAATATTAGTTCTTGCTAGTTTTTGTAATCCCCGAGTATCCTTACTTTAAGTCCCCTTTAGTGTCAAGTTTTCTCGTATGAGCGCACATTGAGTAATGTGTGATATAAGGGAACTAGACCATGAACATTACGTAAGCTGCTCTTATCGTACAGTTAGCCAGGTGTGATTTTATAAAGTGTGCACGTTTGTCGAAGAAACCAAGGAAGAATTCCAAGATAAGGAAATCTGGTGCATTGAATTTTCTGGGGATACGGTGTATTAGAAACCACATAGAAGTGGGATAAACTTTATACCCTGTGTGCTTTATACCAAGGCACGGGTATCTGGTCTTTGTCGGGATAACAACCATAATACCCATTGCAATTCCACGACACAAAATACACGATAAATGCCCATGGTTCAAAATGCCCACGATTCGTCGTAAACTGGAACAAGAGAGTCGAAAAGAGCAGACCGAGTATCAGACTGGCGATAATCATATTGTTGTACTGGTATAATCTCAATTATAATGTAATATTATAATACTCTGCCGAAGTCTTACCTTAAATTACCTTAAATCGCACTTCCAGCGAGATAAGGTGGTGTTAGCCTCCTGTAGAGTCTCTCGCTGGTTGGCGGCTTGATTGTCAGATCGTTGTTGTAACATCGGCTCACTGGCACTCCAGTGTAGCCGGCATTGATTGGTTGATAAATCTTGTTGTCACATCGGCTCACTGGAATCCCAGTGCAGCCGACATTCAGCATTTCGCCAGTCCTCGTCCACGCCTTTCTTGAAGCCATCCAGGGTAGCAGCGTTGATAGTTTTTTCGGAAAGGCTGTTCCAGAGTGGAACACTCCGTACAGAGAAAAAACTGTGCCGCTCGCGTCGTTTACAGCTGGTCAGTTGGAGCTTCTTGGAATGGCCTCTCGTCGACTTTGATTGGGAGCTCTCGAATACCCCAGGAATAATGTCGGAGTCTAACAGCTTTTTTACCATCAGGACGTCGCCGCGTTTACGTCGATACGAGAGGCTGGGAAGCTTCAGTACCCTCAACCGTTCGTGGTATTCTAGGGCTTTTAATTGTGGTGACATCTTAGTGGCTCTTCTTTGCACTCCCTCTAGGGCTTTGGCATCCATTTTGTGGTGGGGTGATGCAACAATCATGCCGTACTCAAGGTGGGGTCTCACAAGCGCAGTATAAAGCTTCTTAATGATCACAGGCTTCCTAGAGGTGATGGTCCTTTTGACAAGTCCAAGTGCTCTGTTTCCTTTAGCAACTTGGTGGCGAGTGTGGGGATGAAATTTAAACTGGTTGTCAATTGTGACACCCAGGTCCCTTTCCTCCTCCACACTTTCTAGGTCAATGTGGTTTTTGGATCCATTCGACATGGTGTACGTATGTTGAGGGTTCTTAGGTCCAAGGTGAAGTACTTTACACTTCGCAGCATTGAACTCCAAAAGCCACAGAGATGACCAGTTGGAAAGAGCATCAAGGTCAGCTTGCAGTTCAGATGTTTGTTTGTTGTTGGCAACAGGACCGAAGAGTTTTGAGTCATCAGCAAAGAGTGTAAGGGTGTTATGTACAACAGAGGGACAATCATTTATATAGATGCTGAATAACGTTGGCCCAAGCTTGGTGCCTTGA
The DNA here is from genome assembly GCA_023053575.1 of Branchinecta lynchi. Taxonomy (NCBI): domain Eukaryota; kingdom Metazoa; phylum Arthropoda; class Branchiopoda; order Anostraca; family Branchinectidae; genus Branchinecta; species Branchinecta lynchi. The sequence goes on along the minus strand of JAKZAP010000008.1, from coordinate 26,869,265 downwards.
GGAACGCCACTCAATACTGGGCTTGGGTCGGAGAAGGATTGTGAGCCATGACTATTGTAAATCATCACCCTCTGTGTACGTCCAGTCAAGAAAGACTCTATCCATTCTACAACATCAGGATGTAATTGATACCTGGACAGTTTATAAAGAAGGTAAGCATGAACAACCTTATCGAATGCCTTGGCCTGGTCAAGCAAAATAAGATCCACTGGAAGCCCCTCATCAATGAGTTTGGTTACTATGTCATAAGACTGAACAAGATTGGTCTCAACTGACCGACCTTTTCTGAATCCATGCTGTCCTCCATACAATAGTTTATTCTTGTCAAGGTGGTTAATGATTGCATCATTGATGATTCCTTCCATGACTTTTGAAGGCACAGATGTAAGACTTATAGGTCGGTAGTTCTGGGCCTGACTTTTTTGCCCTTTCTTGAAGACTGGCATAATGTTGGCTGACTTCCAGTCCAAAGGGACAGACTTGCTTGCCATGGAGGTCTGAAAAATCTTGGTTAGAGGGTAGGTTATACATGCTGCCGTTTCCTTAAGGAGTCTTGGATGAATACCATCTGGGCCTTTGGCTTTTGATGTGTCAAGGGTAGTCAAACGTTTCAGTACGTCTTCCATTGAGATCAGGATGGGTGGCATTTCAGATTCAATTGGGAGGTTTTCCATGATGGGGGGTGGCAGTGGGGCAGAATTGTGGTTGAAATTAGTACTGAAGCAGTCACTCAAACAATTCGCTATCTCTTTGGAATCTCGGGCAGTAGTGCCGTCAGATTTTTCTAGGGGAGGAATGGAACGTCTGTTAGGATTGCTCGATGACACATAGTGCCAAAACTTTTTGGGGTTTTGTTTAGCATCACACGCAATTGAATCCTCAAAATCAGCCACTAACTTCCTGGTCTGGTTTCTTAGTTTGTTCCGACACTTTTTGAATTCATCATAGTGAGACTGGCATTTGCAAAAAAAAAAAAACTGAATCACAAACAGCGATCTTGAAACTGTTAATTTTGATTAAGAACAATTCTCATTGTGGAAGATTGGGATCGCCTAGTTTCGCGTTCTGTGCTGGAACAATTTTATGTGATATTCTAACAATAAAATAATCCCTTTCAGTATTTTGCCGCGGTAATCGTCCCTTGTAATCTCGTTGCCGGTTGCCCCAAGACATTTTGGCCTCCCCTGCCGCCGGTGAGCCGTCGGCGTTTTGAACCAGGACAATTTTAACCTCCCTGTGAGCATTTTTATTTTTACAAACTCCGCTTTTCAATTGGCGGTTCAGAAACAAGTTATTTACTAACTATTAGTTACTTATGTTAAACTTTAGGATTTCGATTTTGGGGTCTTCGACGTCAATTATGGCCATTTTTGAGTCGTAGACATTCTGAACCGTGGGCACTTCGGTCGTGGACATTTTGAACCGTAGGCATTATGAGTCGTGGGATTTCTGAATCGTGGGCATTTTATCGTGGGTATTCTGAACCGTTGGCATTTTTAGTCGTGGACAGAGCAAAATAACACTATGGAGTAGCGCCAAGACCTATGCTTTCCATGCTTTGCAAACGGGCTATACTTGTAGCGCCGCCCATTACGCTTGCGGGATTTCAAGCAAGACGAACTTGCGGGTTTGGAAATTTCTAGTAAAGCAAAGATGCGGTCTGCACACAGCAAGGAAACAATGAATGCTGTATAATTTGTTTGCAATGTTCAGAATATGAAGTTATCGGAACAAGCGCGTTGGTGAACGACTGAATGAGCTTCAGTAGGGACATTTTATATCGCTAGTCCTGCTAGTATCGCTGCTATTCAGTGTGTGTCAGTTTTGTGAAGTCTTGGCGCTACTCGTTAGTGTTATTTGGCTCTGGTCGTGGGCATTTTGAATCGTGGGTCTTTTAATCGTTGGCATTCTGAATCGTGGGCATTTTGAGTCGTGGGCATTTTGTTAGTGGAAAATCTAAATTGTGGGCATTTTGATCAGTTTCTGAACCATTGGCATTTTTAACCGTCGGCATTTTGAATCGTGGGCATTTTGAGTCGTGGGCATTTTGAACCGTGTGCATTTTGAGTCGTGGGCATTTTGGTAGTGGGAATTCCGAATCGTGGTCATTTTGATCACTTTCTGAACATTTTTAGTCGTCGGCATTTTGAATCGTGGGTATTTGGAACCGTTGGTATTTCGATAGTGGGCATTGCGAGAGTGGGCAAAAAGACCATCCCTTGGTCGCGATCAGCCTGTTTTGATTGGCGAACTGACAGGCAGACGAGCTGGTAGTGGGTAAACTGACGACTGGACGTAAGGACGGATTTTGGTCGGTCGCCTGACGAATAATTCAACCGTCAGAGAAAGTGGGCGTGATGTCGGATTTTGAAAGGCGAACTGTCCGGTGGGTGTAGTGACATAGTACCCAGTTTGTTTTTGGTGGCGAAACTCGTTCGCATTTTCTGCTATTGGTGCGACATAGTTTTGTCTGTCTCGTCAAATCTTCTCCTGCTTTTGCCCCAGGCCGTAATCAGAATATTCCATTGGACAGCGCCGTTGGCTTTTTCTCCCTGACGAAGAATTCCCCATTTCCGGTCCGTCGTTCAATAAGGAGCTTTCTGATCTGGTGATATTAAATTGACCCTGCGACCTTAGTTCCACTATCCTTGGTCAAATATTAAAACTATTGGAGTGGAAACTATTGTCTTCTGGAAAGGGGCGACAGCCGACAGGTCTTATCTTTCCATGTACTGTGGTATGGCCGCTTATTCGTCTTTTGCCAGTTTTAAAGTTTAACTGAAAAGCCAACTTATTTTTGTGTCATATACCGGAATACACTGAATGATTCGGATTCTGCCAAGGGATTTTATTTTTATTTTTTACTAACTGCTCTTGTAGTGACGTTCAGAATCCACTCCACAACGCAAATTCTACTATGACGCGGAAAATATAAACACAAACGCTTCTTTTCAGTGGCCATTGGTGAGTTTGGGGAAGATTGCTTAGTGTCTATACACAACTTTTTTAGTAAATCTTTTTTGCCAAGCATACGACATATACAAGCGCATAGAAGTACCGCATCCGACAGGGAGTTTCCACTGCGAATATTCGTGAATAGTGGAGCTACGAAGTGACGCTTTTTCATCGGATCCTCAAGCCTATTCAAGTGAATAAGTGATTGGTAAATAGGTTGTCCTATCACAGCCTTTTTCTGTTAACCTTTAAAGTCCTTATACAAACATGGACTTCTCAATTCCAATCTAAACTTCAGCTTTTGCTTCAATCAAATGCACTATCTATTTGTGGGTCACGGTCAGCGCGACCCAAGATTTCAGGTATTAAACATTCTAGTCCTGAATAGCAACCATTTTCGATGAAGACAGAGAACGAAAAAAAAACATCCTAAATTTGAGCAAGCATTAGCTATTTAGAAAGTTATTTCTAGAAATACAGAAATATGTCATTGCTAATTATTCGCAGATGATTTTTAGTACTCATGGGGAGAGTTTTAAGAATCCCGTCATCATTAAATCGTGACAAGCTATGAGCTAGGGGTTAGAGACTATGCGATTAAACAACTGAAGATATTGAATGTCTCTTTTGTCATAACATTATGATACTTTGGTGGAAGGAAAAGTTACAGGTATCAAAAAATAGATTAAAATTGGTTTAAAATTGCACACAAGATTTTCGATCAAATTGTCAGAAATGGTGTGGCACCAATGATCAGACTTGCATGTGTAGGCTAATGCTATTCCCTTTTCCTTGTGTTTTCTTGCCTGGTTTTGCTTTGCGATGGGCCGTCTGAAGGAAGTATTTTAGTAGGCTATACTCTATGTGGGCCGTCTGAAGGAAGTATTTGAGTAGGCTATACTCCAAAACACGCCATTGATCCTCAGGAAGAAGGAGTAAGCGTGTCCGTACGACTCAAACTCAACGACTCAAATCCTGTGTCAATCAATCACCGCGAGCTTCCGGACCCGCTGTGACACCACTTCTGTCTTTCTTCCGCTAGCTACCCTGAGAGGCCGGCGATTTTGTTTCGGCAAGGAGAGATAGTCATCAAGGGTATTTAGCCTGCGACTCTTGTAGGAAATCGGGAGTTTCATAACATTGAAGGATTAAAAAGCAATTCAACAGTTGTTGCGGTTTGTTTTCTTTTGCTGTACTGAACTCGTAAATCTGTTTGCTCAGGCGTAAAGATCTCGCATCTTCAAGGTTGCATGGTCATTCGGACGTCGGAGTAATGGAGGTGTCTGTAATTAGATTAGCCCGTCTACGTTATTCAGTTAGGTCGGCCAATTGATGAGATTTCGAAATTAGTCGGACGCTCTGCTATGGCTTTGGAAAATAGGCCAGGTTTTCTAGAAAACAGAGAAAGACATTGACAGGCCTATTCGTATCAGATATTGATATTTGAGTGGGCTTGATTCATCTTTTGTAACGAACATATCTACTTTGGAAGTTCCCTGGGACAGAGGAAGGGGGGGGGGGCAGCCAGCAGACCTTGCTCAATCTCTCCGAGACCGTCGTAGGCCAATAAATCTTTCTTCTTTGTTTTCCCATCCTATCTGATAGTATTTGACGAAGAGCGCAAAGATCCCTCGTTATTAGAACTTGAGTTCCCCGTAAGGTCAAGTACTAAATCAGTTCTTTGGTGTTAAAGCTGGCAGCGTAGAGGCCGCAGAACAGTAGAGACTATCAGTCAGTTCAGGGAATTAAGGGTGCTGAGTCGGTCCGTTGTTTATTTCTGACGCTTTTCTTCGGCACTGTCTATTAAGGAACCGGGAGCCGTACTGTATGTCCTACGGGCTACGGAACCTGTAGTTCTCACGGAAACCATTACATATGAGCTGCGATTCCGGGATCTGACGTCATTTACTAACCGAAACTTGTATGTGCTGGCTCCCGTTCCGGTAGTAAGTGGAAATAGCTCACGGAAACTCCATCGCACCAGCTTCTCGTCCGATAGCCTCCCGGAATTGTGTACTCAGAAGCTAGGGAGCCGGTAGTTAATACCGGAAACTGTACAATTGTAGCTTTTGTCCGGTAGTGTCTACGTGGAATTTGGAACTCAGGGAATAGTTTGGATGATAGCTGAAATGCCGGGATTTTCACTGACATGGGAAAAAATCCACAACCGGAACCCATATACGAGAGCTAAAGTACCTGTAGCAACAGCTATTTGGTTGAAAATTAGCATCTCACAGACACAGATATCTATGGGCTAGGGTTCTGGTAGTGCCAAAAATAAAATAAAAATTGACTCACGGACTCATGTCAGTGCAGACCAGGAAACCGGAAGTGAATATTTATGACTCACGGAACCCAACTCCTGTGGGCTGGGGTTCCGGTAGTGCCAAAAACTAAAATTACAAACTCACACGTGTCAATGTGGACTTTGAGTCCCGTACAGCTCACGGAATCCAACTTCCATGGGCTAGGGTTCCAGTAGCGCGTGATACTCATTAACATTTCTTACCCCATGAGTTGATAGTATTTGCTACCGGACTCTCTAAGTCGATATTGACATGTCTCCTTGACTTTCGTTTTTTTCTTTTCTGCATTACCGAAACCCTAGCCCATGGGAGTTGTGTTCCATGAGTAAAAAATGTTCACTCCCGGACTCCTAGTCTGCACTACCATGGGTTCGTGAGTTCAGAAATCTGAATTTTTGTTGGCATACCGGAACTGTAGGCCATCGGAGATCGGTTCCCTGAGTATAATATTTGCTACCCGGACCCAAGTTCATATTGACGAGTGTCAGTAAGTTCGTAACAAGTTTGGGTACTACGGAACCCTAGCCAATAGCTATCTGTGTCCGTGAGCTCGTCATTTCAACCAAATAGTTGTTGCTACCGGTCCCTTAGCTCTCAATATATGAGTTTCGATAGTGGATATTTATCCCATGTTATTTTATTTAAGTTAGTGAAAATCTCGGCATCCTAACTCTCATCCAAACTATCCCGTGAGTTCTATATTCCGCGTAGACACAACCGGAACACAAGCTCCAATTATACAGTTTCCGGTATCAATTACTGACTCCCTAGCTTCCGAATACACAATTCCGTGAGACTACTGAACGAAAAGCTGGTGCGTTGAAGTTTCCATGAGCTATTTCCACTTACTACCGGAACGGGAGCCAGCACATACAAGTTTCCGTTAGTCAATGACGTCAGATTCCGGAATCGCAGCTCCTATTGTTTGGTTTCCGTGAGAACTACCGGTTCCGCAGCCCGTATTGTTCTGCCTTGTTACTTTTTTTCCTTTTAAATTATCTGTTGACAATTTATTTTATCTTTATTTATGACTACAAAAACATCGTATTTGGGCTCTGCCCACGAGAGATATGTTTTGCTTTATTATTAAATAAATTGGAATTGAAAATTGAAAATAGGACATAAAGTTCGACTCCCGGTTCCCTAGACTATGCCCTTTTCTTCTGACCTCTTTCCCCAGTTTTATAGACTATGCAGCCATTGAAGGTGGAACTGGTCGCGGATCGCAGAATCCACGACTTTAAGCCAAATCGGTCGAATTAGGGTGAAAACGTATTCTAAAAGAACAGTGAAAATGTAAAATAACTGGTATCAGAAAGACACACTAGGTCTGTCCCCCGTACATGAGATCAGTCTTAGCTAGTAGGAAGATACCATTGAAGATGGCGTATAAAGTTTGGCAAGACCAAGAAAGTATAATGCAAAAATGCTCACAGAAGAAATCACTCTCAGCATTGGGACGAAAACAGGCTTCTATTTGCAAGATCTGGCTGATCTTTGACACGAGCTCTTTTCTCTCATAACGAAAGAGATATCAGCGCAGTGAAAATATTAGCCTATACAATAGATAAAATCTGCAGTGAAGGATGAATAGAATATAATGGAATTTTATTTTTCAAAAGCAGCTGTCACAGCATTACCGCCGAATTTGACCTTTTCGTCATAGAAAATGATGAATAACATAACACTTTGTCACGAAGCAAAATAAAACACTACAAAAGACTAACTTATCGGTTATTGGACAACTCAACAAATGCTGGAACAAAACTTCTTCTATATCTTTTATGAAGAGGGGCCACAGGGGGTCTATCTCGCTGGGGTCTATTACGTATAGGAGAATAGGGGGATGGGAGAATAGTATGTAATCGGGGAACAGATAGGGTTTTAATACCGAAACCAATGCTAAGTTGGATTCGTCTCTCTTCCAGAGTAGCCAGCTTGAACCTTTTTAGTACGTAAACTGTAGGGCACTTTACCCTCCCCGTTAATAATCATTAGGGCCCTTTTTTGAATGTTCTCGATACGGTATGTGTGTTCTGAAGAGAGCCCGAAGTGCCAAACAGGACAAGCGTATTCAAGAAAAGGTCTGATTAAACCAACGTAAATTTGGAGGAGGTCTTTAGAAGGGCAAGAAAATTTTGTAGGTAGTTTCAAAACGGTGATATATGGGGAGGCTGGTTTTAAAATATTTTTTTGATATGGGCATCCCATTTGAGATCATTGGTTAAAGTAACTCCGAGTAGTTAAATTTTTTTAACGGAGATTTCTGGGAGGATGTGGTCAAGGAAAGCTGGGGTAGATTTTAAAAAGTTAATTGTAATAATTGAGGATTTCTTGGAGTTGTCTTTCATTTGCGACAGAGCAGCTTCCTGGGTAATGTCATCCAGAATGATCTTTGCTAAGCTCTTGATATTTCGCCGGCTGATGATAACCGTATACTAGTGCACACGGTCAGCAGAGTAGTCTGCTTAATTCTTAAAGGACCCCTCTTGCTTTTTCTATCTTTTGTAATATACTTAGCTCCCATATGGAATTATAAGCTTCTACAAATCCCCACCTTTCTCCATTGTTTCGTTTCGTAACCACGGATTTTTAGCGTAGTCTTGCCAAGTTTTCCCGTCACCCAACGAAAAGTCTGCGAAAATCTTCATTGTCCGCTGACAACTCTTTCACACATAATGATGTAATAAACTTCTGTTTATTACTTCTTTTATTTGCTTGGTTTTCCCACTTTTAACCAAGGCACTTTCAGTTTTCAAATCGTTTGCGCCCAAGCGCCGCGTCGGAGAGCAGATGACAAGCGCAAACAAGAGAACTGCTAGTTTCAGGTTGAAAGTAATGGTATTTCGAAAAGTTTTTTCTGATCCATTTTATAGGGAAAAGATCATTTCCAGTAAGAGTTGTGCTTTAAGCTAAATGAGCCTAATAGAAAGAGTCAGTCTAATCAGCACTGACGCTCGCTATGGCACTCATTCTCTCAGTCAGTGGACGTGTCGAAAGTTCGCTTCGTTTGGCTGTTAATCTGCTGCCATTAACTTGAAAACCAATCTCGTTCCCCCTCCCCCACCCCTTTTTGCACCAATTGTCACTCGGGACTGAAATCAATTCAGTCGACGAAAACATGATTAGCGGCAGGGTCTTAATCTTCGCGCGCCGTCAGACGCTATTTCGTTTCATTTCTCGGTTTCTAAATGGAAAATTTTCACTGGTGAATGAATTTGGAATTAGAGGGGCTGGGCACGATTGCCCTGCTCCACAGCCGGATGCAAATAAATTAAGTTTCTTTTCACTCAAGTTCTTCGCTCGAAATACTCTGAAATTGAAGGGGAATGGAACGCCTGTCTGCAGGCGTTGTACAACGTGAGAGCATAAAATACGAGCTCATTTTTAAAGCAATGTGATGCATTTAGGTACAGAAAACATAACAGCTTAGCAATTGGTCAAACAGATTAGGTTTATTCGTAAACGTGAGGTTTGGGAGCGAAGTGCGAGGCTTCTTTGTCCCCCAGACCAATAAACTAGCCAAACCCAAACCGTCTGTGGTGGTTAACACGATCTGACTAGATTGCCTACCCCCTTGTCATGGCACTTGCAGCTTCGCTCATGTGCCATACCACACTTTTCGGTCGGTCGGTCGGTCTGCCAGGCCGCTCATCTCGAGTTAGGGTACTTCCAGAAGTTCTATGACGATGATACTTGGCAGGCATATTGGGGACCCGACCAACGAAAAGGAAGTTGGAAAGTTGGTCCAATCTAACTTTCCAACCTGACCTACCTGATCACAGCAGAGTGGAGAAGCTCAAACCTTTAGGTGTTCATCTAACTTCAGATCCCAAGTGGGATAAGCAAGTACAATCTATGCTGAAAAGAGCAAATATGGGCATAAGATCTGAAAAAATGCTCTCCCACCATGTCACCCCGAAACACCACCTCCTTCTCATTTACCTTGTGTTCATTCGCCCTTCCCTTGAATACTGCTGTCCGGTATGACATTTCGGTTTAACACAGGAGCAGACGGAACGCATCGAAAGAATCCAGTACCGGTCTTTACTAATAGTATCAAAATCCCCCAAAATCCCGTACATTTCCCGTCATAACGAGTTTGGTCTCGCGTCTTTGTCAAACCGTAGACACCAACCTTCTACCAAGTTTGGTGACCATCTACTGGAAGACCCCAACCATCGGCACATCCTCCCCCCTCCCCACATTCTTGACCGCATAAGGCCCCAGAGAATGGCAGCACAACCAGTTCCTAAGATCCAACCCATTCCGGCAATTCATGCGCGGTACGAAAGAAGTTTTGTCCCCGCCTTTGTAAATTTTTTCAAGGCCAAATTTAATGTCTTTTCCTGTTTTTTATGTTAATTATTGAAGTTTAGCGCTTTAATTTGTTGCAGTTCTTGTTCTTGTGTAATTATTGAATATTTGACTATGTAAAGGCGCAATTGTATATAGTTATGTTTGACGAGGGAACAAATATTCGGTTTTTTATGGCACTTGCCCTTCGGCCAAGTGCCATATAGCGATCGCAATTTCTGTCCGTCCGTCGGTCTGTCGGTCTGTCGGTCTGTCCAGGTTTTGCTAGTTCGGGCACTTCCACATAAGCTAGAACGATAAAACTTGGCAGGCGTATCAGGGACCCCAAATGATTAAGTTGGAAATAGTCACTTCCCCGATCCGAGCACCGTGGGGGGAGTGGAGGGAGGGGGAATCCGGAATCTTGAGGTATTTTTAACTTTTGAACGGGTGATCGGATCTCGATGAAACTTGATATTTGGAACGACCTCATGCCACAGACGACCCACTTAAAATCCGGACCGGATCCGGTGACTTTTGGGGGGAGCTGGAGGGGGCAACCGGAAATCTTGGGAAACGCTATGAGTGGAGGGATCGAGATGAAACTTGGTGGGAAGACACCTAGCAAACACTAGATACATCATTGACATAACCGAGCCGATTCGGGCACTGTGGGGGGAGTGGAGGGAGGGGGAATCCGGAATCTTGAGGTATTTATAACTTTTGAACGGGTGATCGGATCTCGTTGGAACTTGATATTTGGAAAGACTTCATGCCTCAGACGACCTACTTAAAATCCGGACCGGATCTGGTGACTTTTGGGGGGAGCTGGAGGGGGCAACCGGAAATCTTGGGAAACGCTATGAGTGGAGGGATCGAGATGAAACTTGGTGGGAAGACACCTAGCAAACACTAGATATATCATTGACATAACCGAGCCGATTCGGGTACTGTGGGGGAGTGGAGGGAGGGGGAATCCGGAATCTTGAGGTATTTATAACTTTTGAACGGGTGATCGGATCTCGATGGAACTTGATATTCGGAAAGACCTCATACCTCAGACGACCCACTTGTAATCTGGACCGGATCCGGTGACTTTTGGGGGGAGCTGGAGGAGGCAACCGGAAATCTTGGGAAATGCTATGAGTGGAGGGGTCTAGATGAAACTTGGTGGGAAGACACCTAGCAAACACTAGATACATCATTGACATGACCGAACCGATTCGGGCACTGTCGGGGGAGTGGAGGGAGGGGGAATCCGGAATCTTGAGGTATTTATAACTTTTGAACGGGTGACCGGATCTCGATGAAACTTGATATTTGGAACGACCTCATGCCTCAGACGACCCACTTAAAATTCGGACCGGATCCGGTGACTTTTGGGGGGAGCTGGAGGGGGCAACCGGAAATCTTGGGAACCGCTATGAGTGGAGGGATCGAGATGAAACTTGGTGTGCAGACACCTAGCAAATACTAGATACATCATTGACATAACCGAGCCAATTCGGGCACTGTGGGGGGAGTGGAAGGAGGGGGAATCCGGAATCTTGAGGTATTTATAACTTTTGAACGGGTGATCGGATCTCGATGGAACTTGATATTTGGAAAGGCCTCATGCCTCAGACGACCCACTTAAAATCCGGACCGGATCCGGTGACTTTTGGGGGAGCTGGAGGGGGCAACCGGAAATCTTGGGAAACGCTATGATTATGAAACTTGGTGGGAAGACACCTAGCAAACACTAGATACATCATTGACATGACCGAGCCGATTCGGGCACTGTCGGGGGAGTGGAGGGAGGGGGAATCCGGAATCTTGAGGTATTTATAACTTTTGAACGGGTGACCGGATCTCGATGAAACTTGATATTTGGAAAGACCTCATGCCTCAGACGACCCACTTAAAATCCGGACCGGATCCGGTGACTTTTGGGCGGAGCTGGAGGGGAGAACCGGAAATACTGGAAAACGCTAAGAGTGGATGGATCGAGATGAAACTTGGTGGGAAGACACCTAGCAAACACTAGATATATCATTGACATAACCGAGCCGTGCTTACTCGTAACAAGTGCCATATGAGCTCGTAGCTCTTGTTGTTAATACCGTAAGGAATGTTTTTCGAATAACAAAGATTGATAGATAGACAAACTAACCTGGAAATAGTCACTTTTTCGATTTCACCACCGTGGGGGGAGTGGAGGGAGGGGAAATTCGAAATATTGAAGTGTTTTTAACTTTCGAACGGGGAATCGGAACTTAATGAAACTTGATATTTGGAAAGATCTTGTGTCTCATATGTCACACTTCAAGTCCGGAATGGATTCGGTGACTTTGGGTGGAGTTGGAGGGGGGAACTGGAAATCGTGTGACGTGTTCAGAGTGGACGGATCGGGATGAAACATCGTGGGAAGAACAAGCACAAGCCCAGATACATAGTTGACAAGACCGGACCGGATCCGAGCACAGTGGGTGGAGTTCGAGGGAGGGTTCCGGAATTCCGGTGATCCCGAGTTAAGATTCTTACACAAACTTGGCAGGCTTGTCAGGGACTCGACAATTTTAACTTAAGAAAAGTCGTTTCTCCGATTTGACCATCGTGGGGGGAGTGGAGCGAGGGGGAATCCGGAATCTTGAGAAATGTCCAACTTTTGAACGGGTGATAGGATCTTAATGAAACTCGATACTTGAAAGAGCTCATGTCTCAGATGTCCTATTTCAAGTGCGGACAGAATCCGATCAAGTTGGGGGAGTCTGGTTGGGGGGACCCGAAATTTTGTGACACGCTTAGAGTTGAGCGATTGGGCTGACACTTGGTGGGAAGAACAAACGTAAGCCCTGGATACATCAGTAGCAGAACCGGACCGGATTCGGGCACTCTGGGCGGGAGTTGGAGGGTGGTCCGGAATTCCGGTGATCGCGATTCCGGATGTGCTAGGACTATACAACTTGGCATGAACATTAGAGACTTGACAAGATTGGCTTAGAAACTGTCACTTCCCTGATCCGACCATCCCTTAAAGTGATTCTCTTTCGCAAAGTACAACAATTATTTTAAAGCAAAAACTACATTGTCATGATCCCCATGAGCCTAGCTGATCATTTTTGCCTTAAGGGTTTTGCTTAGAAATGACTTTCTAGTACCATTGAAGTGCCCATCTTAACCGAAGAGTAAAAAAAACTTTTGACTAAACCGTATTTATTCACGATCCTAAAGGGCCCAGGATCATTTTTGGCGCAAGGGTTTTGATTACAGATGAATTTCTAGCACCCTTAAAGTGCGCATCATCACAGCCAAGGGCAAAAAAAGATACATTTTTAACTAAACGATAGGCTTATATTCTCAGGATTTTCAGGGGTCCATCGTTATTCTTATCGCAGGGGCTTGCTTACAGATGATCACAACAAACCCAGGGATTTGCAAATTCCTACTTTCATCCTTTTACCAAGCCTTGCAAGTGCCATATGAGCTTCCAGCTCTTGTATTGTAGTAGTCTGGGAAACTGGGTATATATCGCTGTATACGGTTGTGTTAACTCATGGGGGGGGGGGGGGGCTGATGGTCTTTTGACTTATGTGTAAAACCACCGAGTCCTGAATTTTGATGTAGGACACCGGAAACCAAGAGTGGCATAGCTTATAGGTTTACATAGGTCGTATAGGGATAAATAGTGGGTGGTGGCATAGGGATACATATTTTTGGCAGATATAGGTGTACTGGTAAGTTCTCATTCACAAGTCGAAATCAGAAATAATAACGTATGGGTGGATAAGGTGTGGCAGTATACGATGAACAGAGGGTATGGCTCAGGTGCGGTTGATTAAGTTTGTGGAACGAACTGAATGTTTGCCATTGATTTGGATGTAGGACACCAGCAAGTAGAGAGCATAAGATCGTCAGTTTCTAGAGGTGGCAAAGGATACATAGATCTTCTGCGGAAAATACTTGTGTTGCAGAAGCTTTCATTCACAAGCGAGATTTCGAAAATTTACCGTTTGTGGTATGGAAAAAATGGGAATACCATACTGTGGGGGTGGTACGGCTCTCGATACGAGAGTAAGAGGGTCTTGACTTGACTTTACTTGACTTGCTTTATTTGCTACTAATTACAAAAACAAACTATACAAACACAAAACCGCCCGGGGAAGGCTCAACAAGCCTGATGATGGACGGCTGCAATCCTCTGATTCTCAACCAATAACAAATTTCAAAAATGAAAAAGGACAAGAACACTTTCACTCAATTAACCTTTAATACCATAATCTAATAATAAAAAAAATTAAAAAAAGAAAGAAAAATAAAGAAAATTAACTCTCCTCTCCCTATAAATGTTTTTTTAAGTTTTACTTTAACTTTACTTACGAGCTCATTTTCAAAGATATTTGGTGCATGTAGGCACATACAACATAATAGCTTAGCGGTTGTTGCCAATAGATCAGGTTTTCGCTATTTCCAAACGTCTTCCGGTTTTGACCGGATTCCGGCCGGGGAAAACTCCTTCATGTCCTTGTCCATTTACCTGTAGAGCAGCCTTCCAACCAGTTTGATAGAACTCTCGTACCTGGTGTACACAGAATGATATGAGAAGCAGGACGAACGCAAATCGAAGATGAGTTGGCCTGGCTCTCAGAAAGATCACGAGAAATCTATGGCGCTGATGTTCTTCTCGTTCGTTTGCGGCCCTTAAATTGATCAGATCCTTCCGAATATTTTCCAGACTTTTCTAGCGATTCTTTGTTCCTGCCGATTATCTTTCTTCGTCGTTAGATGCTGCTGAATTAGAGCCTGGCCTGTCGGGGACACGGACTCCAAAGGGGGCTCTCGTCGCTCTTTACTACATTCTCTTTCATCTTTTTAATTTCTTTGACAAGGCGGACTGACACGATATGGGAGGTTGGAAAGAGCTTTTTTCTTCTCCGAAGTTTCTAACCGCATGTTCTGTCCAGGACACTTACTGCGTTGCTTTATAGAATAAACATCAGTCGTTTTAGGATTTAGTGGAGGAACGATTGGTAATGTTTCTGGGATCCCAAAACGATAGTAACGGGATAAGAGACATCCCGACACCTTCACGATAGGGGGGGGGGGGGGGAGGCGGCATCAGAATTTTACTGGAATTGTTTCTAGGTTTTACCGGAAATTCTTCATAATGATCATCTCTGCAGAAGTCGTTGTATTTTGACAGAAAATTGGCAGGTTAAAGTTTAACTGAAAAGGCAAATGTTTTGACTCATTTGAGTTTTTTTTTCTCCACCCGAGGCTCAACGAATAACATTCCCAGTGTGTGCTGGCTCTAGAAATCACATTCAATTCAAACAATGTTTACAACGGATTCGTCAGCTATGATTTTTCATCAGCGATATTTCGGCCCTTCTTGGCAAGGGTCCTCGTCAGGCTGTCAATCTTCCGGTTCAACTTCGGGGAAGGATACAAAACCTGTAATAAATAACTGAAGCTTCTACCGACTATAAATATCTTATTAAGGTAAATTATCTTCAAATACCACTATAATGAAAAAACTAGTCCTGAGATTTAATTTTTGACAACGACGCTGTTTTTGCTGTACGATTGGGGCGATGACAGGAAAGGGTTTTTTCTGCATTTTGATCAACTTCGGTTTTTTCATTAATAAGGGGCTGAAAACTTAAATATTATTTTAAGAATATTTAATCACATTCAAAGTGAGCGCTGCTTGCACCACAAACCACAATTCATCCAGACGCCGAGAATTTGAATTAACAAAAGCCTGCATTTCCAGGGGTAAAGATGTGACATCCGAGAAGTTACGCCTGTAGGAAAATGATTCTAGGATATGCATCGCAATGAATCTGAAATTTTTATTTAATTTCCGGGCAATTACATTTCTAGATGGTGAATATTTCAAGCGTAGAGAGACAAGAACGTAGAGGTACTACAAACTCGAAAGAACAAGTTCATTCTGTGAAATCCGTTATCCCTGGATAACGGACAAAAGAAGTAACGCATTTTTATCGAGTTTTCTGAACGATTACCGTGGTATTATTCGTGGAACAGTATTTGTAGTTGGAAATGATGGAAGTTTCAGTACAGTAGTTTACTTAATTCCTAAAAGCTGCAGTAATTTAAGAGTTTACTGGAATCACCCAGTGAACGTTCCGGTTCGCTGTGTTGTCTGACTGCGCTCATGACAGTGAAAGAACCCTGTTGGCCTGAGCCTACAATCAGCCGTCACCAAAGAGTTATCTAAACAAAAAGTACTTAACTCATGGACAACAACAAAAATTAAATAATTCGACAATTAGCATTCACAGATACTCCCTGGAGATCAGGACATGTTTTAGCACACGCATGAATTTCTGAAAGGCAATTAAATTCAGGCAGATTGTCAGCATGACATACCGGAAAATTAACATTAACAAGTAAGGAACACACCCTTTATGCGATCCGAAATGAAGACGCAATCAGAAACATAGCTTTCAAACAGAAGAAATAAACCACAGTTCTTTTTCTGTTTTTAATAAAAAGGAATTTTAGATTAGACGCAGATTAGACGGTAAAAGTCGAACAAAAATGGAACGTCAGCATATAGTTACAATAGAGCTTCTATTATGGTTATGTTTAGTGCAGTCTCTAAAAAAACATCATAAATTCCTCGGAAATCCTGAAAAAGTCAGAAATCCTGCTAAATCCTGAAAAAAATCCTGCCGGGATCCGAATTCCTGAATTTCAGGATATATCCTAGAAAGTAGAAGCACTGCCCTCCGGCGCCCATAGATTAAACAAAGTGTTTCGTCCGACGCGCTCGCCTGTATGTTTAAAGGGGTTGGGTAGGGGCTGGTATAGCCACCTGATTTTTTGGAAAATTGGTCTACAAATCTTATTAAATTGTTCACCAGACAGTTGTCAGATCTATTCTGCCTTTTTGACCCAGTAAATGCCGATTGGAAATTTGAAGATTACTAAACTGATCGCATACAATTTTTGTTTATCTTTAGTATGTTGGAAAGTTGCAACAGCGTTTCGACTCACCCTATATCGACTATATCATTGGGTTTTAAAATTCCATGCTAAATTTTTGGATTCCCGGCGAAATACTTGTCCGGCAAAAAAAAACAATTTTCATATTCCGATTCCTAACATCTAATCAACTTCAGATACAACTTTTACTTTATATAAGTTTCGGGGTTTTGCCTGACTCGGTTGAACTACTTGTCCGGCGAGAAAATAATTTTCATGTTCGGATTCAGCATGTATCCTTACAAGGGACCTCTCCCTTGACCCAAAGAATCCTCACATCGCGCTCACAGACGGACAACTTTTAGGAAGTTATAGGTATCCCTCCACTTACGTTTTGGAATCCCAAGAAGTGCATGTTTAAATTTTTTGAGGATCTTTTTTTGCATGAAGAAGAGTTTTTAATTCGAGAAATTAGCAAGGAAAAAAGTTCCAAGAGACTTTAAAACTGGCGACTTTTATATGGGACCTCTGCTGATGAACAGAAGGCCAAGCAAGGTTATTTTGACACAATCCGAAGCAGTGTTATTTTTGTGGATTTCCTTTTAGGAAATTGGCAAGGACACTTCCGGCAGGTTATGTGGCACACGATCTATAGCTGTGCTTATCGCCTTTTGGCCACTTGTTATTTCCCGGGAAAAGGCAATCTGAAACGACTGCTGCGTTGGCAGAGACGTATCACCCGCTTATCGTGAAATTTTCGTCACAAAAGATAGAAAGCTGTTACTGCCTTTGGCTCGCCTGAAAATACATGAAATCCAATAACTGTGTTGATTTTGGTTATACTAAAAAAGTGGCTGGCGAAGGCACATTGGATTGCCCGCCAGTCGATGAATGCTTGGATATACTTTTTAGGATCCTAGAAACAGCGTCAGGTTTAGACTAGTCCTAGCAGTCAGTAAATGCCAAGTGTGAACTTGAATAACTATTGGCGTCTCTCCCGTTCTCTGGTTGTGCTAGCCGCTTCCTCAGTTGCTGTCTGACGTCATATGAATAAACGCCCCTGCTCCGACTGGATAGAACGAATTTGTCCTATCCTATAAGGTCAAGGAGGGCGCGATGTGTTCATTCCTAGAGCTCAAGCATGGCTTGGATGTTAGAGGGAGGTCTAGTCCTAACATTCATTAGATGCTAGGATGTGAATTTAGTAATATGTATTTCTTGTCTTTTATGTGGTTGTTGAGTTTTTTGTATAATGTAGTTGTGTTTTTTTGGTGAAGTAAAAAAATCTGAATTTGAAAAGAAATATCAATATATTTCTCTCACCTGTTCCACTGGTTGTGCAAGCCGCTGTGTCATTTTTCGCTCATAGCCTGTGAAAAGGCTCGTAGTTTGAGTGGGTTGAACGAATTCGCGCCGAGTAAGATCAAGGGAAAAAAAAACTCAGATATCGTTTAAAGACATTAAGGTATGTTTCAGGTCTATGGAAAGGTTGTTTCGGAAGATGGCGAAGAACGGTTCGAGTGGTATCATAGTTATTCGAAAATCTACCACCCGAAGGGCAGATACGACCCTAAGGGCGTTTTTATGTACTTCGACAACTACAATGTGGAAGTCCGAGATCGAGTTAAGTGCATCACCGCCAGCGAAGGTACGTCTAATAACTATAGTCTGGCAATTGTGCCAGTCCATTGTCTTAGCACATCATTGTCTCTAAAAAAAAAACAATACCATAGGTTTCGATGGGATGCCAAATATTTAATATTTGGTCTAGACAATTAGGTCTTGTCTCCGCCAGATCCAGTCTAAAATTTAGATACAGATTATGGCCAGGTAGCTAATCATCTGAGAAGACCAAGTTCAGATAATTCGGCATGTGTGTTAACCCTATCAGTCATATATATTTTTACAAGGCGTATCGGAACTTCGGCCTTACTTCTGTCAAATTTCCAGTTTCGGACGAATTCCGGAACTACTTGTCCGGCAAAAAAATAAAAGCTCAAAAATGAATTCAGCGTATCTCCCTAGCCTATACTCAACATCTAATCAAGTTCAAATAAAAATTCAGCTTATAACAAATCTTCCAGTTTTAGCCGGATTCCGGGCGAACTAAATGTCCGCGTAAAACACGACAGTCGTATACGGATTCAGCATATCTGCTTACCCCTAAATTGGACATCTTATAAACTACAGATAAAACTTTTGTTTTAACAAATTTTTCAGTTTTGGCCGGGTTCCAGGCGAACTACTTGTCCAGTTTATTCAAACAATGTTTATAACGGATACATCAGCTACTATTCTTCATCGGCGATATTTGGGCCCTTTTTGGCAAGGGTCCTCATCAGGACGAGGAGCCTTGCCAAGAAGGGCCGAAATATCGCTGATGAAGAATAGTAGCTGACGTATCCGTTAATAAACTTTGTTTGAATAAATGTTTCAAAGTTAGCTTGGGCTCAAAGAATATTTATCTACTTGTCCCGTTAGAAAATGGTTTTCACATAAGTGTTCAGCATGCCTTATCACCCCTATAAATCGAACATTTAATCAACTTCACATAAACTTTTACTTTTAACAAACTTTCCGGTTTTGTAAATATTCTTTGAGCCCAAGCTGACTTTGAAACATTTATTCAAACAATTTTTAGTGCCTTAGTGCCGATTTTTTCAAAATTGAGTGTCCAGCTTTAACACAACACCTTCAGCTGCTATTTCAAATTTGTTTATGCCAGGGTTTGGTTCCGAATAGTTTCCTCTTGGGTACTATAACATCGGTGATTAAGCGAGGGAAAGACGCGGACCTTTGCAAAAGCTATCGGCCAATTACAGTTTCTTGTACCATTAGCAAAATCCTGGAATACGTCCTTCTTCCAGAAATAGTTGAAAAATGTCGCTTTGGTTCAATGCAGTTTGGATTCCGTTCGAGCGCCAGTTGTGCGCACGCTCATCACATATTGACAAAAATGATGAAACAGGCTACCCGCGACAAGTCTGCTATACATATATGTTCTATAGATATAGCTGGTGCTTTTGACAATATAACGCACTCTCAGGCCCTATTTTCTCTCATTACTTCTGGCGTGAATCTGTCTGTTGTCTATCTGTTAAAATTTTGGTATGGTCATTCTTCAGTAAGGTTCAAATGGCAAGGTAGCTTGTCAGAGATAATTCCAGTCCGAACTGGTGTTCGTCAAGGGGGAGTCTTATCTCCCTACATCTTCAAATCGGCCATATCTTCTTGTCTTGATTCTTTGCATCCTGCTTACTTTTATAAAGACCACGCCTTCAGCTACATAGCTTACGCGGACGACTTGCTCTTAGTAAGCCGTACCCGATCCACACTCACCAAAAATGTCTGTAAGCTGTCGTCGGAACTTCTCAAAATCGGTCTTGAAGTTAACCTCTCAAAATGTGAGTACCTGCATTTCAACCCTTCGTCAAATCGTTTGAATGCTAAAGCTTCTATCTCTCTTGGATCGTTCGTCGTCAGATCATAGTCTGGGGCCCAAGTATCAAAATGTGAAAAGTAGCTTTCCCGTCGGGGGCAGCTGATCCGACGATGGATTCTAGGTAAATCGACCACGCTGATTTCGAATCTGGGCGGGATACTGGGATCAGACATGTGCTAAAGATGTTACGCACCAACACTCAAATTCGGATGTCTTGGCGTTCCATTTCATTTTTCTAAAGCGGAACGAAAACTATTATCAGCTAACCAGCTACGGTGATTCCAACTCTGACTAATAACTATCCTTCAGAAACAATGGAAAAGTTTATTTAGGTATGTTTATTTAAGGTGAAAGAGTACATTTATTAAAACCATATTTGCAAAAGTTGGTCCTGTCAACTTTCATATTTAATCACAAATGAGTTAGGCTTCGAAATCCTCTTCTTCCTCGTCTATTACAATGACATTGACACATTTCCCCCCGGATGCGCATAGTAAATCACGAGATCTCTTGGTTACAGCACATGAGCATTTTTGCTGCAAGATTTCTTGCAGGCACAAAAACACCGACCACACTGTCTGGAAAAATATGGCCCATCAGTTGCCACTGCTTTTGCTCCCCCACGTATCTCATCGGCCCATCCATAGTCCAGTGGGTTCAAAGAGACAGGTATTGGGTCGTGAGCTTGCGTCTACACGGAAAATTGCAAAAATGCACGCAGCCAGTGCAAAAAAAAAATGATCTGTCGGTGGGTGACAGCCACATGGGCTCCTTTTGCGTGGCAAAAGATGTATACGGAGATCATTTTTAGGCAATTCTTCAGCCGTTTCATAGTATGGCTGTCACTCTGCTTTAAAAGGACAGACAAGTTTTCTCTGATTTGTGATGTCTTGTACACACTACCATCATTTACACTTTGGTTCAATTTCCATCACAAGTTCCTCAAGCATTTATCGAGATACCTGGCCTTCTCTGCAACAAGATCACGACCCCTACATCCAGAAGCAAGAAGAATATCACGCTCAGTTAGTGCATAAGCCTGTTCAATTACTAAGTTAACGCTCCTTGACGCTTCAGAAACTCTGCGAAGTTGAGACTCTGGCCTCTCTTTACATTCTTTTTTCAGGTAAAAGAGGAAAGTGTCAGTATATGAAAAGTCAACACTTTGAGACCTTAACTGTAGGACCATGGGACTAGGAGTCGGTGTTGATGTCCAAGTTGCACAGTGTCAGAAGTCCCATCAGCTAACAAGACTGAGGACTCAGAAGTGGAAAAAAGCTTTTTCCTGCAAGTTTCATGCAACACGCAATCACAAAAATCAGGTTTTGACATTGCAGTCATGAGCTTTTTTGCAGCAAATCACTTAGCTTGTCTAACACTTTAGCCTGTGACCAAGGAGCGATGTCAGTTGTTTGGCACAAATACACATAGACAAGTCGATCAGTTTTCTCTTTTATGGGCTGTTGGCAAACAGCATCCATTTTTGGCAAACCGTAACCATCTACAATCTCTTCTTCCACTGATTAAAGATTGAGAAACCCCTTGATAAACTTTTCATGATATTTGGCCTTCTCACTGCATGCCACCAAAGATTTAGGTGCTGGCAATAGCAGCACCTGCCATTGTAGTCATCAGAGGCCTATAGTGCCTGGCTCTTACTGTCTTCAATGTATCACTGAGCTTGTCCAGGACTCAAGCCTCTGATAAAGGAAGAATATCCGTGTTTGGCACAAAATAAGAAGTCAGATTTCTCCTCTTTCTTTAGGCTATTCGCAATCCGGACCTGCTTCTTGGTCAGTTGATCCATTCAATTTCCTGTAAAGAATAAAATATGTTACAACACCATAGGTACTTAGATATTATAGTATTAACAAACCTTGCAATTACAGAGGAATTTACAGTTGTTAAAACAAATATAATACAATAAAATTTGTTGATTTTTAGCTTGGCTAACTAGTGGCAAACAAAGACCATAAAATATCTCATAAGAAAAAGAAAATAAACAATACAAACACTAATTAGGGACTCAACATGGTTAGCCTTTTATAATAATGGAGATTTTTGCAAGTAAACTTTATTCTGACTACCATAGTTGTGCGTAGCAGCTTCAGGGTTCTGTATTTTTCCCTGTACCCTACTAATGATCAAACCACAGGATATGAAAATATTTCTGCTGACTAGTCGGAGACTCACAGCATCTAGGTTATTCACTAAGCTACTGATTTACTGTATCCCGACTTTGCTACTGAGCTTCTCAGCCTTTTTAGCTGTTCAAATTAGTTAAGTTATCATAAAAAAAAATGGAAATAGCCATGTGGCATGACCGACAAGCGTCAGACATCCGTACAGTATGTACAGTAAACAGGGGCGTCACAACTGTGGGGGGGGGGGCGACCCTTCCAAATGTAAATATTCCATCAGCCCAAGCTGACTGCGAATCATATTTGATGGTGCAAAGTGGATACGTCAGCTGAATTTTCTTGGAGCTATACTTCGGCCGTTCTTGGCAAGGGCCTCTTCAGGCTCAAAACCGCTCAAGTTGGAAAAAGGAACCCTTCCCGCAAGTTCATTTTCCAACTTGAGCGGTTTTGAGCCTGAACAGGACCCTTGCCAAGAAGGGCTGAAATATAGCTCCAATAAAATTCAGCTGACGTATCCATTTGGCATGATCAAATATCCTCCAAATGTGTCCGGCCAGTCTTTGAAAAATAACTGAGTTGGCGTGAAGCACTGCAGTTTTCCATCAAAACAGTTTTTTTTTTCATGAAAACAGTTATTTTTCCTGAAAATCAGTTGATTTTTTGTCAAAACAGTCATTTTTTTAAATCAGTCAATTATTTTTTCAAAGCTGTCATTTTTGTTCTTGAAAACAGTTCTTCTTTCTGCAACAACAGTCAGTAAATACCTTGCCCCCCCCCCCCCCCGCCCGACAAACATTTCAGCTCGTAACGCCTCTGACAGTGACAGTAACTTCGCATAGCCTCCGGCCTCCAAAATTGAGGCTTTTATAATGGACTGACTAACAGTTCTGTAACATTCACAAAAAAAACAATACATACCACGAATAATCTTAAACTCTCGACAGTCCAACTTATTTGCTGTTTAATCTGGGCCTATAAGCAAGTGGAGACTTCAACTACCTAAAAGGCCTTAACCCACACTCAAGAAAAACCACATTGCAGCTCTGCTTGAATGATTTTTACCTGTTTATTCTTCTTAATATCCTCCAATTCTCAGGTGAAATATCTTGGAATTCTTGGTTTGTAAACACTATTGCCACTTTTTCTTGTCTGGAACATGTGACTTTTGGCCGCAAAAGATTTTTTGCTTACTTTTTATATTTACTTGCAAGGAACCGGTCGTAGAATTTTGGCTTGTTCTGTCGAAGAAGTGAAAACCGTCATTAACCGCAGATTTCTGCGACAGGCGGCAACGCTGCTTCTGAAATGTTCGAATGTTTGTTTACATCTGCTTGCTTTTGATTGGTCGAAAGTTGGACCGCGGATGCAATCGCACAAACCGCAACCGCAGAATAGTTAGAGTGTAAGAGGTTAGAAAAGCATGTCCGATATACCAAAAAGCTGTATCCCGGTAACTTTCGTGAGTAACAGAACGTACGCGAGGTCCTGTGATCTCTAGAGGTGTTGCCCCAGTAAGACCCTCCACTTTTAGAAGGAGAAGACTTTCGGTTCAGTGGACCCCAGACTATCAACAGAATCTCTACGATGGCTTGGCAAAACATTCAAATCCTCGTTGTCAAAATTTTGCTCTTCGGTTGTTCAAGAAGTTTCTAGATCAATCCGTACCGCCTATGGGCGCATCGTCCCCAACCGGGGGCGCTATAATCGTAAAGCTTTGGGAAAATTGTACAGCACCTTCTGCGCTCCTTCTATACTATTTCGTTCTGGTGTCACTCATGTTCTGCGAAAGAAGGAGATAAAAAAGATGAGATCATGTTATTTTAAATATGCAAAGCACCTGCTCCACTTGTCGAAATTATGCCACAACCATACTTTGACGGAGAAGTTCAAAATTCAAGATGCAAGTGTTACCCTTTTGGATGTTTCTTCTTCGCTATAAAAAATCATTGACAACAGAACCCAACCGGCGCACGACCTTCTACACTGCTTCCTGGCCGACGATTGAAATTAAGTGTCTTTTTGTGTATGTTTATGTGTTTTATTTACTTTCTTCCTTTACTCCTGAAAACAGCGGGTTATAAATAAATTACTTACTTATTACTTAATGTTTACAACGGATACGTCAGCTATGATTTAAAATCATAGCTGACGTATCTGTTGTAAACATTGTTTGAATAAATATTTCCGGTTTTGGCCGGATTCCGGGCGAACCACCTGTCCGGCGAAAAAATGGTTTTCATATTCGTGTTCAGCATGCCTTCTTACCGCTTAATCTACTATCTAGCTGTTTAAAAACAGTGTGTGTGCCCCTTAGTTTGAACACCCTCCCCTGAATAGAGCTGCGGATCCCATCTACGAACTCGACCTTTCCCTTGACCCAAAGAATCCTCACACTAAGTTTCATCAAAATATCTCATTCCCTTCGAGAGTTATGGTGCTTTCAGACGGACGGACGGACGGATAACTTTTGCGATGTCATAGGTATCCCTCCATTACGTTTTGGGATCCCAAAAAGAGGTCAAAATAAGCAAACTGTGCGCAAGTCTTGTCGTTTAAGACATAATTTTTTACTTTCGTTGATGGGGATGGGTTTGATTTTGCCATGGGAAAGAAATAACCTTTTACGGATAATGAGTAGAGATTTGTCAAGAAAGCAACATCATTAGTACTGGAACTAGGTCTGACCAGACCTTTCCCGGTTTTCTGGAAGCTCATTTCTCTGGATACCGATCGCTTTTCTGCCTGTCCGGCAATCGATGTAGATTGGGACAAAATTTCGTAGCCAAAATGGCCGTAAGCCATAGATGTGTCACATATGGAATTATCGGATGAATAAATAAACAAAAAGAAGTTTGTTGCACATCTTATTGCATCACGTTCACTATCAATCTAGAGAGAATGTAACTACAACTTTAGAACATTCTATTTACAATAGTAATACGAATAACTTAACTACGAGCTCGTAGAGAAACGCAAAACCAGCACTGTAGAGGGAGTTGAGGGGGGGGGGGGGGGCGGCTGGAATTCTGGTGATCGGTAGTTCCTGGCGTACTAGGACAATGAAGCTTGGCGGGCAAGTTAGGGACTCGAAAAACTGACTTGAGAATAGTCGTTTGTTTGATCCGTCCATCATGGGGGGAGTATATGGATGGGGAATCCGGAATCTAGTGGCATTTATCAGTTAAAAAAGGGCGATCGGATTTGAATGAAACTTGGCAAATCGAGAGAAGTGTCGTCTCGGATATTCCATGTCAAGTCCGGACTGGATCCGATACTTGTGAGATGGAGTTGAAGGGGGGGGGGGGGGGGGGGCACCGGAATTTTTGCGAAACGCTTAGCGTCGAGGGATCTGGAAGGGGTTTGGTGAAAGAATGTGCATAAGCCCTAGGAACGTTCAGACAGAAAGAGATCGTGTCGGGGCTCTTTGAGGGGAGTTGTAGGGGATTTCCCGGAATTCTGGTGATCGAGGACTCTTCAGTGTTTTCGAAAAGGCACTTACCGAGCATTGTTTGAAGAATTTCGTAGAAGCTTGTTCAATCAACGTCTAACCATATCAATAAAAAAAAAAATTTGATACCAGAAATCTGATTGAACTAATGCTCTCAGTAAAGTTTTGAGACCATATTGTCCAGAAAAGATCGGCCTACGTGCTGTCTGCAGCTTTTTTAACTCATGTACCATTCACTGACTACGTCATTTGGTAGGGCGACTGTGTGGCGAGGGGTTTTGGCATTTTTTTGTTGTTCGAGGGTGCCGATTGAAGTAGAGGAATTGGGGTGAAATTTGGTAAGAAGAACGGTCCGGAACCCTGAACTTCCCATTTTCTGATTGCAGCTGGTTCGGACTTCTGAGTTACCGGCTTTAGCCCAAGCTGGAATCCTCGTTTTTCGGACCATTTTCCGGACCAAACAGGTGGAATGATTTGACTATAATTACGCAAATGACAAGAGCAAAGTCCCCAGGCAAGGCATTTGTTGTCCGGACCGGATCTAGCCATGTGGTAGTGACACCTGAGGTCTTAGGTTTGGGCGCTGCTGAAGTTTACTTGCATTCTTAGGTGAATTTGTTTTCACCAACTTCTAACCTACCTATTTAGCTATGAGTATTGACCACGGTCTGACCTATGCTGTTAATTTTCCTGACCCAACAGATTGAGATGCGTGAATAGGCAGGGAGAATTAGGTTCTTCGCGAAACTTATCTGCGTGTCCTATCAGCAATATTACTAAGTCATTTATGAAAGCTAAGTTATTTTTCCGAATGTCTGCGATAATTTGATAATTCGCTGAGCTCGATTAAGGGAGAGCACTTAAGATCTGGTCTTAAATCCTCTCCCCCAAACGTCGTTGTCACTGAAAGCTTTTTCTGCCGAGTCCTTAATAGGGACTTTCGTTTCCATTGACGTGAATACATGTTGTCGCTTCGGCTTATAGTCTCTCTCTGCAAGGATAAGTGAAGTCTTCGCATGCTATCTTTCATGTCCTTTACAGACTCTTTTTTTGAAGTTTAAGGTTAAGATAGAGTTCGCAACATAAAAAAAGAACCAGATCCTGTATGCTGAGATATTTTCAAAGCAAAGGTCTAGTTGGCGATATGAGACTATATATGCAGGAACTTTCGACGGTCGTTTCTGGCTCCAGATTCCGGTGGTCGAACTTTTTTTTAGTCTTATTTTCTTAACAAGAACAAGTGCGCAAAAACTCAGACGGAAGTAAAAGGTTTATCACATCCTATATACACAAACAGCATTAGAACGCTGAAGAAGTGTTGAATTGACTTCTTCTCCCTTTCCGTAACGTTTAATATACCTATTGTGTAATTATCCGTCAAACCAACAGTTGAGCTTTCAAAGGATCTCCAAACACAGCTCAGGTCATCTCTCATACAATCAGTTATGCTCGCTGCGATCACAGTAGGTTTATTCCAATACACTTCGTTTACTACCTTGCTCGAACACCCTAATGTCATAAAAAACACCTTCCACGCGAGAACAAACGTTAGTTCACTTACAAACGCGATCCCTCCGCACAAATTATAAGTCGGTCTCCAATCAGATTATTGTCCATTTTTGTTTGTCCAGTTTTGCTTCGGATAAACACCGTAGGTTTGTTCCAATACACTACTGGCTTTACTTTCATCAATCTTGAAATCTATTTCGTTTATTATACCTTGTTGAAACACACAAATGTCAAAGTCAGAAAGTTTCAGAACCAATTTCTTACTTCCCCTTCCTTACGCGAAAACATGTGACTGTTTGACAGCTCGAACCCTTTGCGAAACATGAAACCAAATAAATGTAATGCGCATCTTGCGTAAAGTACTGTGTACAATTTAGATGAGATTTTAATTCGATGGGTGTCCTCGTTCACGAATTTAACACATGGGCAATCTGGGCCCCGTTTCGTATACACACCGTAGGCTTGTTCCAATACATTACTGGCTTTACTTTCATCAATCTTTAAATCTATTTCGTTTATCATACCTTGTTGTAACATGCTAATGTCAAAGTCATAAAGTTTCAGATCCCATTTCATAGCTTCCCCTTTCTTATTCTGACCCGCGGTCAACCCAACCAAAGGGTTAAGTATCGGAGGTAGTCCACGAGGATCTCATCTCCCTAATCCTCTTGTGTATAGTTTATATGAGATTTTAATTTGAGGAGTGTCTTCGTTCACGAACACATGAGCAATCTGGGCCGCGTTGCAAACGGAACTGGAAGCGCGGGGAGGTGAAACTCTATTATATTCAGAGCCTAGAAACCGTAAGGAAAAGAAATTTCATTGCCGGATCTCTTATGGTGGTATATGCTGCACAAGTTAGTCACTGGGGAATCTGCGTTTAGGAATCTTAGTAGCGTTTGAAACGCCCTGATGTTCGAGACCCACCTCCTCCTGTAAAAAGAAAGCATACGTATCTAGACAGCAATGTTCCAAGTTTGTACTTGATACCGGCCATGACGCAATGAACTGGGCACAGTTGTCCCTGAAACTGAGGAATGGCGAAGGTGGGGGGGGGGGGGGTAACTCTAAACTAAACTCCAATATCGTCAAGTATACTAATTTTAAATTTGATGCCTGTAACGGTCCACAAAATCTCAAATCACGGGCAATCCGGGCCCAGTTGCCTATGAACGGGGGTGGGGGTGAGGGAGGTGCAATCTCAAGATTTGTGCTAGTTGTGCTAAAAAGCACAACTAGACCCAACGCCAACACTTGTGCCAGATTTCACGGATTATGATCTCCACTCCATGGGCGATCTGGGCCAATCGCCCCTGAACCTGATGGATGTGGGGCGGACCCTTAGTAAGTATAACTAGACTCCTGTGCGAACAGATAGTGGATTGTTCCAAGGAACAATCCACTAGTAATTCAAGTTTTTATTGGACATTTTTACAATAGTAAACCATTGGAAACGATCGTGAACAATTGTTTTTTTACGATTGTAAACAGTTGCTTCTGATTGTTCCAGTCGTTTGCAATTTTAAACAGTTGTTAACGATTGTAAACGTTTGCGATGGTAAACAGTTGTTAACGATTGTATTTTTACGATTGGAAACAGTTGTTTCGAATCGTAAAATTACGATTGGAAACAATCAGTTTCAATCGTAATAATACAATCGCTAATAACTGTTTACAATCGCAAACGATTGGACGTAAACTTCTGTTTCCAGCTTAAAAAAAAATGTTGTTTACAATCTTTTCCAATTGTTTTGAGTTGTTTACGATTGGAAAAATTTACCATAAAATGTTGACTTGGATTATTTCCATACTGGGTCCAGAATATTATTTCCAACCAGTAAAAGAGGTTGTATTCACATCTAAGTTAAGGTTAGCACCTGACAGTTTAGATTATACGTGAATCGGCCTGCTGCAGTATTTCGGTCATGTCTCCGTTCGTATATCAATTTGAAAGAAAAAAAAAACCGTCGTAACTTTAATATTACTGGAATCTACTATTATGAACATATGTAGTATCGCTACATATGTTCTTAAACTCGAGAATCCGCATTAAATAACCCCCTAACGACACCACATTGATTCGTGCACTTGCCTTTTTCACTATTTTCGGTGCGTATCCGAGGGGTTACCCACTCCCCGGCACATGCTGTACAACCTTTCCCGTCTAAACATTCCTTCAGCCCAAGCTGACTGCGAACTTTGTTTGACAGGGCAAAACAGATACGTCAGCTGAATTTTGTTTGAGCTAAATTTCTGCCGTTCTTGGCAAGAGTCCACGTTAGGGTCAAGTCGCTCAAACTGGAAAATGAGCTTGTGAAAAAAGTTCAATTTCCGGTTTTCTCTTCACAAGTTAGTTTCCAGTTTTAGTCGCTTGAGCCTGAAAAGGACCCTAATCAAAAAGGGCCGAAATATGGCTCTAACAAAATTCAACTGTCGTATCCGTTTTGCACTGTCAAATATAACTTTCCCGGCATCGGTCGGCATCAGCGGTGCGGGCCATAAATTAGGCGATTCCCCCTCCCAACATGCCAACTTAAATGTTCTAACGCGTGGCAAGCGTCGCCAGCTGTTGTCAGCCGATGCCTCCTCACCACTACACCGAACATCTAATCAACTTCAGATATAACTTTTACTTAAAACAAATTTTCCGGTTTTGGCCGGATTCCGGACGAACTACTTGTCCGGTGAGAAAATAATTTTGATACAAGCGTTCAACATGTGTTGAGAGCAGAGAGCAGCGAAAACTAATCTGGGCAGCATGTATTAAGAGTCTTATTAAACTGTGCGTTACTAAATTAACTGACCGCAGAAACACCCTTTCAACAATTTTGGAGAAAGATAGTGTGTTGTCCCCAGAGGAGCCGTCTATTCCCCTCCCCTCCCGTCGTCCCTGCGTCGTTCGGAAAGGAACACTGAGAATCAGTTTTCTCCGTATCCTGCCAATTCTTCAGCCCAGTTTCATTCCAGTATTTAATTTTGGTCGTATTTTTTAAGTGCATTAGTTAATTTGTTGTCATTTTCTGTATTTTGTAAATTTTGTATTTCTCTTCTAGCTCTAAGCTATTTGGCAATACATTTGATTGATCGATAGATAAATATGTAAGACTTGCTCATATTTTACCCGCGATGCCATGCGAGCTTCTTACTCATTTTGCTTGAGCCGAATGCCCATGATTTAAAAGTGATGGTGACCTTTTTAGTGGAAATGCTGAGACTTCCCATAGTTCTTAGAAGTTCGGCTGATAAACTTCTGGCAGTCATAAAAAGTTTTACTAAAGCTTGAAGTCAAATGACCGGCTGAACTTCTCTATACTTCACTGCCATAACTTGTTAGTATGAGAGCCTTTTCCAAGTTCCGGAGCTGTGGTAATTGCACGTTCCGATTGGTCAGTCGATTTTGCATCCAGGAAAGGAAGAAACGGGCGCGTATTTTATCGACTTTAATCTGAATTTTCATTAGCTGGGAGCATGTGTTATGGATACGGATCGATCCGGTATATCGGCATGTCCATTTTACGTTTCTTGGAAGGCAATGGAAGTGCTTCAGAGCACTCTTGGAATTAAATAGAGGTTCATGATAAATAGTTTCGACACGGCAAGGTTCCCTCATTGGAACTTTGTCGATGTCCCCTCCGATAAAGGTCATCTTGCATCAGTCGTAAAGTTAGATTAGTGGTACCAAAAGAAGAGGAATCGTCCATTTCCTATTTCCTGAAGTCGCTTGAAAAATTTGAATATTGGATTTAGGCTATCTGTTTTTTGTAGAAATATCGAAAGTTATTTTTTATTTTTACAAATAAAATTATTAGCCTACATTTTTCATACAAAAAATTGTTTGTTATCTTTTTGGGATCCCAAAACGTAAGTGGAGGGATACCTCTGACATCGCAAAAGTTGTCCGTCTGTCCGTCCGTCCTTCTGTCTGTCCGTCCGTCTGTCTGTCCGTCCGTCCGTCCGTCTGTCCGTCCGTCCGTCCGTCCGTCTGTCCGTCCGTCCTTCCGTCTGTGCGCGCTATAACTCTTGAAGGCAATGAGATATTTTGATGAAATTTGGTGTGAGGATTCCTTGGGTAAGGTCAAGTTCGTAGATGGGCTCTGTAGCTGTAGATTTAGGGGTGGGGGAGGGGGTTCACATTAATGGACAAACAAAATATTTTTAAACAGCTAATGTGATAGTCGATTATGGTGTAAGAAGGCACGCTGAGCACGATAATGAAAACCATTTCTCGCCGGACGAGCAGTTCGTCCGGAATCCGGCAAAAACCGCTAAGTTGGTTAAAAGTAAAAGTTTTATATGAAGTTGATTAAATGGTTGATTTAGGGGTAAGAACTTAAGAAGACATGCTGAACACGATGGTGAAAATTATTTTCTCACCGAACAGGACATTCGTCCGGAATCCGGCAAAAACTGGAAAGTTGGTTAAAAGTAAAAGTTTCATTTGAAGTTGATGGTTAAATGTTCGAATTAGGGGTAAAAAGACATGCTGAACACGATGATGAAAACCATTTTCTCGCCGGACAACTAGTTCGCCCGGAATCCGGCCAAAACCGAACAATTTGTTAAAAGCAGAAGTTTGATTAGATGACAGATTAAGTGGTAAGAGGAGAGGCTGAGTCTGTATATGACAATCGTTTTTTACCCGGACATATAATTAGTCCGGAATCCGGTTGTAATCGGAATTTTTTAAGTCAAAGTTTTATTTAAAGTTGATTAGATGTTCTTTAGAGGGATAAAAAGATACGCTGTATTCGTGTATGAAATTTTCTTTTTTTTCTGGACTAGTAGTTCGCTCGATATTCGGGCGAAACCGGAAACTTGGCAGATGTAAAGCAGAAAGTCTCGGTCAGTATCGTCAAAATAGATGTGGCTTATATAAAGGTATATCTGAACTTGGTTTTCTCTGATGATTAGCCTGGCGAAGACTGGATCTTGCGAAGACTAGACCCTATTTCAGATATTAGATTTTTGGGGTCCCATCGACACCTTCGGTCTTGTTTTTAAATTTCGGTGGGCTACGTGCTATGTCTTTATCAGGTATTTGAGGTTTCGATCTAGTGATAGGAAGGCGTTGATTTTCCTGCTTCGGTTTCCTACGAAGGCGTGTTTCTAACTCCGACGAAATTGGAAATTCGTCAGTTCCAATAAATGTCTCTGTGTTTGTGTCGGTATAGAAATTAGACGACTGTTTCGTAATATTACCGGGCAAATGGTGAGATTGTGCTCTGATGGAGACCGGAAATCTCGGAAAGAACAAAATCCCCCAATAAAACTTAAAAAAGTGGTTTATATTTAGAAAAAAAAAGTTTTTGACTAGCAACGGCATTCAAAATTTGGGCTAGACCGGAGATTGAAGACAGAAAGAAATAATGGATCCGGTAAGTGGTTGATTAGGGAATGGATACTAAACGTGAATACTGGATAATGCTAAGACTGAACGTCTTTAAGACCCTGAAGAAGTCCGGTAAATATTCTGCTTCGGGATCCCATCGAAACCTTTGGCCTTGTTATATTCTGTTAATACATCACCTAAATACTTGGCTTCCTCTTTAGACTAGGTTTTGATAGGATAGGGCTCAGTCCTACACTTCCGAATCCGGCGAATAGAGAAATAGATGATGAGCAAGCGACTTGAGTCTGGTTGAGCTATTCTCAACGCTGCAAACGCGACACCCCTTCCTTAAAGTCTACCAGGGTGTAATATTAGTAATTAATGATGCAACCCAGTTTTTGGGATCCCAAAACGTAAGTGGAGGGATACCACGACATCGCAAAAGTTGTCTTTCTGTCCGTCCGTCTATCTGTCCGTCCGTCTGTAAGCACGATAACTCTCGAAGGGAATGAGATATTTTGATGAAACTTGGTGTGAGGCTTCGTTGGATCGTCGGACAAGTTAAGTTCGTTGATGGGCTTTGTAGCCCTATATTTAGGGGTGGGGGTTGAAATTAAGGGGCAAACAAAATATTCTGAATCAGCTAATGTAATAGTCGATTCTGGGGCAAGAAGACATGCTGAACGCGATGGTGAAAACCATTTTGTCTTCGGACAAGTAGTTCGCCCGGAATCCGGCCAAAACCGGAAAGTTTGTTAGAAGGAAAAGTTTTATTTGAAGCAGATTAGATGTTTCATTTAGTGGTAAGAAGACATGCTGAAAACATTGGCGAAAACCATTTTCTCGACGGACAAGTAGTTCGCCCGGAATCCGGCCAGAACCGGAAAGTTTGTTAAAATTAAAAGTTTTATTTAGAGTTGATTAAATGTTCGATTTAGGGCAAGAAGACATGCTGAACACTCATGTGAACAAATTTTCTACCCGGACATGTAGTTCGCCTGGAATCCGGCCAAAACCGGAAAATTGTTAAAAGTTAGTTTTCCTTGTAGTTGATTAGATATCCGATATAGGGGTAAGAAGAGATGCTGAATCCGTATGTGACAATAATTTTTTTCCCGGAGATATAGTTCGACCGGAATCCGGTTGGAGTTGGAAAATTTGTTATAAGTTAAATTTGTATTTGAAGTTGATTAGATGTTCATTATTGGGGAAAGAGGATACCCTGAGTTCGTTTTTGAGCTTTCTTTTTTCGCGGGACAAGTAGTTCCGGAGTTCGGCAGAAACTGGGAAATTGGCAGAAGTGGCAGGAAGTTTTTCGTCAAAACAGATCTGACTTATAGGGGTAAACACACATGCTGAATCCATATCTCAACGTGGTTTTCTCAGATGATTAGCTATTTGGCCTTAATCTGTTTCTGAATTTTAATAGTAAAAATGTTCAAGGAGTCTGGCGAAGACAAGACCCAGTTGTCTGGATCAGATATTGAATTTTTGGGATCCCATCGAAACCTTTGGTCTTGTTTCATCGAGCGACTAATTAGTATCTGGTAACCTATTCACTTCAAGTTTAAGCCCAAAGCTCATGGGACGTAATTAACTGATTTGAGTTTATATTTAAAGTCAAGTGTAATATGGCTCGTTCGTTAATCGTTGGGTGTCTGTACACCAGGGCAGATGCCTGTTGATAAACTGTAGTTAACAACCGAACCTGCTCCTGGGTAAAGACCTTTAGAATACCTCTGACGGGCGCACCGGTCCGGCATGAGCTCAATCACAGACGGAAGCACCGATGGCTCGCTGCATCCCCCCAATTTAGAGTCATCAGGAAGCACTTACTTTTCCTTTTCTCTACCAATCCCCCCCCCCCTAAGAGACTTGCACCCTTATTTCATGTCTTGGTTGTAAACTTTTGTTCAATCCGCATACTCATTTTCCAGGCGTTCCTGTATCAACTCAGTGGGAATCTCGTGGTTATTTCTACCCGATTCAGATAGCACAGTTTGGTTTAGCTCACTATAGCAAATACTTGGTCGAATCAGAGCCAAACCGGCTGGTGCTTGAAAATGGTGACACAACCAAAGCTCTGTGGTTCGTTGGCGACGGCGCCTCATTCACCCGGTCTTTCTCGGAAGAAGTCGGGAGTTATGTGGTGGAGTTTAGAACACAAGGTACGTTTCTTATGGTCACGGCTGTGGGTTGTAAAGGAAGGTATTGAAATAAGTGTACCTCCCCTGCTACTTTGAAAAAGTTGCGTCTAGGCCCCAAATATACGGCAGTATTACTATACCGTGCGGTAGTAGGAGGATTTTCGCGAGCTAGAAAGCAAAGTAGGAATCACTTTTCAGTAGTTTTCGCGCTACTTCGGAAAGTTGTCGAACTCTCCAACCCGGTTTTTGCGCTTCGGAAACTGAAGCAGCCTTCCCGGATATTGATTCCACGAGGATAGTGGAAAGCTCCGCGGAAAGTTGAATGTTTCGGCGGGAATTTCAAAGATGTGGGAGAAAAACAGTGCAAGGATCACTAATAAATAGAGAAAAATGGCAAGCATTATTAGGGTGGCTTCGATGGAGTATATGAGAATCAAAGAACCGTTAAGTGAACCATATTTATTAGAAATAGTTTGTAATTTAACATTTTCCCGACGATGTCAGCTATCCATGTGTTTTCGTGACCAGTCCAGCAGGAAAGTGGAAAGTTATTCCAGGTGTCGCTTTCCCACAGTTTTTGCGACGCGATTCGCTCGCCGGAAAGTGATTCCGAAATCTTGCGAAAACCCTACTATTGTCTAGCGGGGTCAGCGCTGGGGGGGGGGGGTGTCCTTGGTTTAGGGAGAAGAAACATAAACTTCGTTCTGAATAGCCAGCAATATTTACTGGCTAAAAAAAAATCCGAAAATCACGGTTTTCTATTTCTTTAGCAATATTTGCAACTGAGAGAAACTGAATCGGCAGTTTATGACAACGAGTAAGTAAGTCACAACCGCTCATAAATTCTTCAGCGGGTCAGACCAAGAATAAATAATCAGATAGAACCTTTGTCTTTTGGTAAAATGCAGGGACTATGAGTACCCCGAGAAAACTGAGCGGACCTAGAGGTATTTAATGTAGCTTTTTAAAGTGCGAATACACGATCAGGATTTACCAGCCAGTTTCCTGCACTTTCATCATCAAGTTGAAAAAAAATTCCGACTTTTCCACATAGAAGTGATGATGGTGCCAACAATCCGAGCAGGAATTCCTCTCTGGGAGCTCCCGGTCCTGATCGTGTGTTCGCACTACTACTAGTTTACTTTACTTCCTGTGTCGCCGTTGCTAATAGCAGATACAGAAAATGCAGGAGGCGTACTCCGCGCGCTGGCCCGCTCTTGAGCGCGTCCAAATAACCAATCAGCTCCGTCTTCTACTTTTCCTCGACGTGGTCTCACAGCGATATAGCTAATTGTAGAGGTAGCGAAACGCGATGTGGCGCGAAGCTACTAACCTCCGCTCGTTCACAGCGGGAAAGGTACGGGGAAATACTCGACTATGCATAGTCATAGTACAGAGATAGGGATACGGAGGTTCTATCTGATTATTTTTTCTTGTTCAGACTATGTACTCTAGCTCACTCGACACACTGTGTCTTCTTGAAAACATGGCCAACTGTTCCGCAGAAAAGATATCAAATGCGAAACAACATAATGAAAAAAAACATATGCTTTTTGCTCGCAGAACCAGCTGTCCGTCTGTCTGTCTGTCCGCTGTCAGCGCGATAACTCTCGAATGGGTAGAGATACTTTCTTCAAAGTTGTTGTGTCAAATTACTGGTAAAGTTCGTAGATGAGCCCTGTAGCCCTGAATTTAGGTGTGGGGGAGGAGTTTCAAATGGACGGACGAAAAAAATGTTTTACAATGAGATAGACGATATAGTGGTAAAATACATTCTGGATCTATATCTTAAACTTATTGTCTCGCCGGTCATTTAGTTCGTCCGGAATCCGGCCAGAACCGGAAAATTTGTTAAAAGTAAAAGTTTTATAAATGTTCGAATTAGGGGTAAGAAGACATGATGAATCCATATGTGACAATCATTTCTGCCCGGTCGTATAGTTCGCCCGGAATCCGGCCGAGACTGGAAAATTTTAAAGGTTCTAGATAGTGGTAAGGAGGAATGTTGAATCCGTATGTGAAAGTTATTTTCTCGCCAGACAACGAGACCGCCCGGAATCCCGCCAAAACCGGAAAACTTGTTAAAAGTAAAAGTTTTATTTTAAGTTGATTAGATGTTTGGTTTAGAGGTAAGAAGACGTGCTGAATCCGGATATGACAATCACTGCTACCCGAACATACAGTTCGCCCAGAATCCGCTGAAACTGGAAAATTTGTTATGAGTAAAAGTTGTGTGTGAAGTTGATTAGAGGTTCGATTTAATGGTTAGGAGGCATGCTGAATCCGTACTATGTCAAGAATATTTTCTCGCCGGACAAGTAGTTCGCCCGGAATCCGGACAAACCCCGAAATTGCTTAAAAGTTAGAGTTTATCGGAAGTTGATTAGAAGTTCGTACACTGAAAAGGATAGTGTGGCTGTTACGTCCCGTATGGAAATAATTAAGTCGCAAACAGTAACCAGTTGTTTCCGATCGTAATTTTAGGATCATATATGTTTTAGGATCTATTCCAAACGATCGATGTCAGTTTTTTTTCCAATGGCTTTAGCTGTTTCCAGT
The DNA here is from genome assembly GCA_023053575.1 of Branchinecta lynchi. Lineage (NCBI taxonomy): Eukaryota > Metazoa > Arthropoda > Branchiopoda > Anostraca > Branchinectidae > Branchinecta > Branchinecta lynchi. The sequence goes on along the minus strand of JAKZAP010000008.1, from coordinate 26,832,200 downwards.
CGATTCAGATCGGAAACAGTTGGTTCTGTTTTCAAGTCCAGTAACAAAACCTGATTTTTCAATTAATATAGGGGTAAGGAGATCTGTTGAATTCTTTTTTAGTTTTTTGCCGGACAAGCAGCTCGCCCGGAACCCGGCCGAAATCGGAATTCTCACGATCAAACCAAGACTTGGTACGACCGTGGTGTTATTAGCACGATTCAGAAGCGGAACGGACAAGCTTGAAATAGGTCTTAAAAAGAAAATCAAAGAAAACGAAAACATTTGGCTGGTAGAAGAGTAAAAAGTATCAAAAACGGCAAACATTTGGCGGTATCTATTCTTTCAGTAAATATTTTCAGGTTTTGATATTACTTCTGCCTAACAATTAGCCAATTTTCAAGAAGAAAAGGCGTCTCCGCAAACCAGTTTGTGTTGTCTGACCGATTAAAATTCACAATCGTGAGATGATTAGTGTTTGCCCCGATTGGGGTTCTGATCCGAAGCCTTTCGGCTGACTAAATCTTGGTAGCGTCGAGCGGCGGAGAAGCACTCAACTCTTCGAAGGCGTATCGGGATCGTAGTCTTTCATTTAGGGAGGTCGGTTCCTTTTCTTTGATAAAACTTGTTCCAAATAAGGTATCGCAACAGTCAGCACTTATGAGCATATCCAAATCGTCTCTAGATCATCTACAAATCATTTGCCCGCTTGGGGCTTCAGATCAAATCCTATTTTGTTTGCTGCGTAGTCGCAGACTTGAATATCAAACCACAACCTTTAAGGCAAGGTACAATTTTGTTTGACAAATGTAAATAAACCACATTTTTAAAGTTCACGTAACCACACTCAATAACATCCGCGAGCTCTACAAAAGGTTTGTTTATACTTATACTGATCCGAAAAGCTTGAATTATACCAAATGAAAGGTAATTTTGAAACTGAATATTCTAATAAACTGTTCGTCACAACCGGGGATATTTTCTTTGCCATAATATTTGATCCGGTTTTCTATTGGCTGGAAATAATATTGGAGGATGCTAGGATATTGCTGAAAGAGTAATGTTCATAGTAGTCTTTTTAAGTGACTGGTAATGGTGTCTCATTCATTTTCCACCGTATCAGTTACCTTCTTTTAATGTTTAGCATAAACCCAGTCTGGAAAGAAAGTTTATGAACCGCAGCCATCCCTTTTTGTCTAATTAGCCTAAGCCCTCATGTTTAGACATCGTGTCTCATTTCAGAGTCTGTAATCTCACAGGGAGCCGAGTTGAAACTAAGTGAATCTCTCACGGATTTCGTGTTAAGCGTGAATCTCAAATTCGTTACAAATGGAAGCATGGAGGTCGTTTTAGAGGACAAAGAAAACAAGATGGAATTCAGACTTCTCTATGTCTGCTCTGATACGTGGATACATGTCGAGGTATTTATTCCCTATCTGATTTGTTAATTTAAGCTATGAGGGCATCATGCAACGGAAACGATACGAACCCACTATTACGAGCGTGTTCCATCCTACTTACTTTACTTACTACGCATGACGTCACGAATTTTGGCTTTTTGCTGTCAAGGCTGGAATGATTTTTCTATTTTCCACGTTACAGAGATGCGCAGTTACCACGCATACTACGCTGTTGAGCATGGTAATAAATAGTTACTATTTGGAGAAGGTTAGAAGGGTCAGTGTAGTAACTTTTCCTAAGGTTGGAACGGAAATAGTAACTAATAGTTACTATTGTTAGAAGGTTGGAACACGCTCTACATGCTTATTAAATTACTTTTCGTTGATAAAATCTTTCCTCCCCATCATTTGTGTAATCCAGTCTTATCTACCCTCTATAACAAAAATGTGCTTCCTTTGTCTCTGTATCTCTCTATATTCAGACAAAAAGTGTCACACATCCTCATTCAGTTTTCCACACATAGGACATAAGTAAGGACCGGACCTTCCCTCTTTTTTCCCGTATACTTTCTTCTTGCACCGAGCGGTAGCCTATTTGCTACTGGGATTAATCTTATCTCAGTCCTTCAGCTCCCATACAAATTATCAAACCCAGCTCTTCCCAGCAGCAGTCCTACGCACAAAGCAAGAGAGCGTAATAGGCGAGATTGAAAAAATTCGAAAATGTCGCAAATCGAGTTCTAAAAGAAAAGAAAAAGATAAACACCAATTTAGAAGATGTAATATACCACACAAAAACAGAGAAACAAACTAGCGAATATTTTCAATTCCAGTTCATTTTAAACTTTATTGAAAAGTTGCCGGACGATAATCGGACAAAGCCGATTATTTTTGTTGCATCATGAATGTAACAGTTATTCAGTGAACAAGTCTAAACTGACTAAACACAAATATCAGTATGTACAATTGATAAAACGTAGTTACTCTGTGAACCCGGCATTAATAAGCTTGGAAACAATGGAAACGGAAGGCACAAAGCTTTGTTTGTTTCGAGCATGCGCAACAGTCATGGGAGGAGTCACAAGGAGGAGTTACTGCACCGGCTCAGCAGCGGACGTCGATTGGTCTTACAGGAGGAAATTCTGGTGAATAGGGTCTAAAGCGGAATTCACACAGAAGGCGTCTAAATATTGGCAGACAAAAATACGCTTCACGACCTCTAGACGAAATACTCTATATGACTAAGTCCGGAACACGCCAGTGCTCCTCGGGAAGAACGAGAAAACGTATCACTAACGACTAGAACTCGACAACTCAATCCTGTGTTAACGAACGGCGAATTTTGGGAGCAGCTGTGATACCGCTTCCGGCTCTTCCGCTAGGTACAGGGCGATTTTGCGTCGGTGAGAAGAGTTAGTCATCACGAGGATTGCAGGGTATGACAGACGGGGAGTGGATTCGCCTGAATTTTAATTTCCTTTCATGCATTTTCTCTAATTCCGTGGTTTTTATATTCCGTGATACCAGTATCGCGAATGCCTGGTAACCCTGATCTGAACTGATTAGCTGTTCTACATCCATCGTTTCTGTATTTCAAATTTTTTGCCTGGCGTTGCGAATTTGTTCGGCTCGGGAGCTGAAGACTGACAAAGCGTTTTTTGACCTGATTTGATCTGACGGTGCTTTTTTTCAGCCTGGCGTGACAAATATTGCAAGGCTTAGCGAAGTTCGCTCTCTGTGTGAATTAGGCTTAAGGGTACGGAGGTATATGTCCGCAAATTTGTAATGCCAAGGGCTATTTATTTTAAAGGACAACTCTCACTAGTGTTTCTGCCAAAATCTTGTGAGATAGTTGATGACTTTAAAACTTAGCTACGAAGACGGTTGTTTCTAGCCTCTCCCATGTCCCTTTCTTGGATGACAAACTTGGCAAAATTTGCATGAACGATCTTCGGACCAGTAAGCTTATCGGAAAACATTCTCGGGAGCCTGATATGTCACGTAAAGACAAACGTGGCAAGCGTGACTATTGGTGTATGCTAATCGAGGAGATAGGGTACATTTAGGAAGTGTAGAATATTGGGAACGAGAAGGGGTGGGAAATATTACTGAAGTAGAATGGATAACTATCATAAGTATGTGTCCTTTAAAGTTCCTGGATGCTGTAAACTAACGCACTGATAAACAAAAAATTGTATAGCCTATAGATATTTAAATCAGCAAAAGGTATCAGAAAATCCATCAAATTCCATTTCCACCACACAATTAAAATTTTAAAGCACGGTCTTTTGTCTAAAATACACTAATGCAAGCTTTAGGAATTGTTATACTAACCTGTTCAACTCGAAATGATGTCGAAATAGAGTACAAAAGAGGAACGTTCTTTTACCAAGAAAATCGCTTCCTGTGGATTACTGGCTCGGTGCACTGTTGACACATATTCACAGGGCCTTTCGTGGAACTCTCTTTGATCGGCTCCCCTTTTATGTTGCGAGTTTATATTGGGCGTTTGTGAGTGGTGTTGGGAGTTTAAGCCAGGAGGGATTCCAACTAGCTTCTTCCGTTGTCGCGGAAACCTCTGATTTAGCCATGTCCCTCTTAGCTGGCGGTGATTGGCGCGGGGGGTGGACACAAGGATTCCAGCTCTAGCGCAGTCTCAAAAGAGACTACGGGTTTTCTACCCGGGAGACTCAGAGGAGACTCTACCAGGAAGGAGAGGGAACTTTAAGGGAGAAAATCGCGTTTGTCATTCATAGCTCAATAATAGCAGTAATTTCACTGTCAGAGTTTCCTAGCATTTAACACAGGGATGCGTAATTTCAACTGATAACAGACAAGGACTAAATGTTCATGTTAGAGAAAATTACGTTATGAGCTCTTAAGTGTTAAATGTTTGTCGTTTGCGATCTGGCTTTTGACAAAAACACTTCATGACAGAAATATTCTGTAACAGTTGTTGATAACACGAAATTTGGCTATTGTCTGTTGCAATTGCGCATCCTCGTGTTAAATTTTTTCAACTTCTGACTGTTGAGCCTAGTGCCATCGGGGTGGGGGGGGGGGGAATTAAATTTGTTCGAGAAGTAATTATATGTAGTTGTCAGTTTCAGTAGCATACAGTAGTAACTGTTACCACTGCATGCTACTATGGCAGAATTGGATGCTACTACAGTAGGACTGGATGCAACCGTATACTACTGCTTAAGATTGGCAGAGTCTAAGACACATGAAATGAAAGTATTGCATACTACTACATTTTGAATGGTTGTGTGCCCATATGATATTTCTAGGGCTGTGTGCCATCTGGTAAGGATTGTGTTCCCGTCTGATATTTCTAAGGCTGTGTGTATTCTGAAAGGGTTGTTTAATGCTCATTTGATATTTTCATGTCTGTGTCCTCTGGAAGGATTTTTTGCCCATTGGATACTTTACATGCGACTTTTTCGTACAGCTACCATGCGACTATACAGGCTACAAATCTGTCATGGGGGGGGGGGCAACAGTTCAGGTAGCAGATTGAGGGCAGTAGTCGGATAATAGGTGATTGGCCGACAGGAAACTTGCGGTTTGGGGCACAAGAGGACCAATCAGAGAACTCGTATGAGCACATATAAAGTGTACCAGTTGCATAGTGAAAACTCACTTGGTCTTCGTGTTTGAAAACTCCCCACCCTTCCCCCCATATCCAGTATCGTCAATCCATGTTTTCAACATCAGGTGTTCCAGTTAGTTCAGCTCTGTGTTTGATATACCTAATTAATTAATAAAGTAACTGTGTACGCACGACCTTCCGTTTCTAGCCATTGTTTTTATATAAATTGAAGGTTAGTTATTTATTCATTACAGTTGCGTTATGTGCTGAATTCTGCTTCCTGTTAGAACACCCAACTATTCACAAATGTTCCACACTGGCAATAACTAAGAATGTGTTCCACCCTTCTGACTATCGTAACTATTAGTTACTATTTTCATTCCAACCTCGTAAAAAGTTACAACGCTGACCGTTCCAACCTTTTCGAAACAGTAACTAATTGTAACTATTTGCTTACCATCCTCGGGAGCGTAGTAAGCGTGGTAACTGCGCATCTTCGTAACGTGATTGGTTGGATTCGCCCCTGGCATGATATTCTACTGGGAAATAGAAAAATCGTTCCAGCCTTGACGGCAAAAAGCCAGAGTTCGTGACGCGATGCGTGGAAACTACGGTAAGTAGGGTGGAACACGTTCTAAGCAATAGTAATATAGTAAAATACAGTATAAAATAGTGACCACGAAACTCTTTGGCTGCATACTAAACCTCCTGCGTTACTTCGCCAGTTCTCTGGCATTGTTTATGCAGCAGTTTATTACCCTGAGAGTGCCAAAAACAGGAAAGAGCTGATTTCACACCTCCGAGGAGGTATTGACCTCTGTCGGTCGAAATTTAGCAGCCCGGCCTTTGTCATATGTGGAGACTTTAACCAAACGAATAAACGCCCGTAGTTTGGGACTCAAACAACTAGTACAAATTCCAACTCACGAGGCGGGAGCAACACTGGATCTAATACTGACTAACGCCGACAACTATTATACTGACCCTTACTTACTTTACTTTTACTTGGATCAGGACACAAGCTATGTAGCTCTCCCTGGCGACAGGATCTGGCAGACTGTTGAGTTCCACAGGTTACGGTCTTGGGTTAATGGGGTGACGATTTCAAGCCATGAAGGGTCCCTTCTGCGGCCATGTCTCCGGAAACCGCCGATCGGCTCGAGGTCAGATTTAACGGTGTTGAGCCAGGTTTTGACTATAGTGACCCCTTGTCGCTCGGTCCGCTTGCCCGATCTGGAAAGCCATAAAATGGATGAAGAACCCCAAACCAGTTAAAGTTGATTTGAGACCAATTAGTAAACAATCCATTTGCGATTACGGACTTTGGATCAGTAAGTATGGGTTTCAGGAAGTGCTCATTGAAGACGACGTTAATAAGAAAACTGAATTGCTTACCTCTCTCCTGTACTCAAAGAACTCTTTCCAATCAAAACGATAACAGTAAGTGAGTACGACAAACCCTGGATAAATGCTGAAATCAAGGGAATCATCACCCGAAAGCTGGAGCAAATTAAATCTGGTGACATAGTGAATGCAAAAGTTACTCGCAACCGAAGAGTCTCCGCAATCCGTAAAGCGAGAAAGTCATTCGGCGCTGACGGTGTCGATCCCATTAAGTTCTCTAACAGCAAAGAATGGCACGATTCAGTAAACAAAAAAAACTGAACGGTAAAGCACGCGACTCTAATCTCAAGATGCTTAAGTCGGATGGTGAAACAGTCACTGCTGACGAAGTTAACACTTTCTTTACTTCACGACCTATGAATCAGTCTTAAAGATACTTACTCAAGATACTTAAGTCGGATGGTGAAACAGTCACTGCTGACGAAGTTAACACTTTCTTCACATCACTACCTATGAATCAGTCACCGCTGAGGAACTTGAAGACGTTCTTCAGTCTTGTGGAGAAGACGATCCGATAGCACCTGTTGAAGAACATGAGGTCTGTACCGAATCGCTCAAACTGAAACCACCACATTCGTCCTCTTTCCACGGTGAGTTATCAGTCAAACTAATCCGTGAATTCGCCCCTTTTATAGCGACGCCTCTGGCCAATATCATTAACTTGGTCCTCACACAGTGTACCTTCCCCTCGCTTTGGAAACGGGCTTACATAAGCGTCATCCCAAAAACTAGGTCACCGAAAACGTGTAACGACCTGAGACCCATTTCCATTACTCCCTGTATGGCCAAAGTCACTGAAGCGTTTATTGCAAAGCAACTCATGGACCAAATTAGTGATAAGGTTGACGTTTATCAGTACGGGTGTCTGCAAGGCTTGAACACAACGTTTTACCTAGTCAGACTATTCGATAGTATTTTGAGTTGGCTCGAAAAGGGAAATACCACTCGTTGACTTGGCACTTAAAGACTCCCAAAAGCTTTTGACCTGATTCAACACCTCGTTTCATTGTTAAACCTGAAACCCATGGGTGCCAACGCACGCATCCTTAAGACGGTTAGCCAGCTTTCTGTCGGAGCGTATGCAATGCGTGTTTGCCCTCAGCGATGAAGATAGAAACTCTGACTGGATACCAATTACCTGTGGCGCACCGCAAGGTACAAGACTTGCAGGCCTGATTTTCTTAGCCGTTGTCAATTTTATCCTTGCTGACTTCGCCGATCGTGCTAAATTCGTTGACGATTTGTCGTTCTTGATCAAATTTCTAGTCAATCAAGGAGAGACTATACCGCAATTTGAACCCGACTCGGTGCCTTCTTTTTATCGCGACTGCGACCTTGCAAAACTGACTCTAAACCCGCAAAAGTGATTCGATTCAACCCGCTGAAAAGTGAATTCAATTAGCCTGATCCTATATTTAACATGGTCAAGAGTCACACTTTGTTGGGTGCCACTTTCACCGAAGATTGCAAATTCAGTGACCATGTTTGCAACCTAGTGAAGAAAGGGAATGCTGCACTCCAGCCCATCACGACAATGAAGGGATTTGGATTTGGCCTAGAATCTATGAGATTGGCTTATGTGACTTACGTGCGGCCGCTACTGGAATATGCATGCCCAGTTTGGGGACCCGTTGTACAAAGGGAGCGTACAGCATAACGAAGACGTTGAATCACTGCAAATCAGAGCGTGCCGCATTGTGCTAGTACTGAAATACAACGGTTACGAAACTTCCCTCCTCCTATTAAGACTTGAACCACTCCATGTCCGCCGGGAAAACTTAATTTTACGTTTTGGCCGATCAGTCCTTGCCAGTGAAAACCGCAGAGATATTCTGCCCGACCTATCACCGGCGACAGGGCGGACGCGGCACCAAAATCACCTGGTGCCGGTTAGATGTCGCACTAATCGGTATTCGAACTCATTTGTGCCATATTTTATTGAGTAAATTAAAAAAAAATGAGCGAATTCCAAGTGATTTGTTTGTTCTATGTTATAATTGTATATATAGGCTACAACTATTGTAACACATTAAATGTAATGGTCGACGTATTTAGTGCCATATCGGTGCTACGAGTTTGGTCAATACAAAAATATCTATCTATCTATCTAAACAATAACAGTTGTCATAATTTACTTTTGCCGTTGTAATTTCATCTTCATAAGTCTATTCTGTATGCATAGTCAACCCTATAATTCATTATAATTTCTGGCTGGTTAACTATCTAAAAATCGTTCCAGCCTTGACGGCAAAAAGCCAGAGTTCGTGACGTGATGCGTAGAAACTACGGTAAGTAGGGTGGAACACGCTCTAAGCAATAACAGTTGTCATAATTTACTTTTCACGTTGTAATTGCATCTTCCCAAGTCTATTTTGTATGCATAGTCAACCCTATTTTTCATTATAATTTCCGGTTGGTTAACTATCTTTCTCTTACCAGGCTAATTTAATCTACCACGGGATTGGAACCTGTGATTCGTGGAAACGCCTTACCCGTGACTTACTAATAGATCTGCAGAAGGGGCAAGCCCTATTAGGGAAAGGGAAGCGGATCCTGCGGTCCCGTGTTAGGATCAACTCCGTCATCCTACGAGGATCAGGCTTCGCCGATAACATTACACTGGCGCCTTCCGAGCACTTGGCACATTTCTACGACGCCGCGGATTGGCTAGTTCGTCATCAAGATAACGAAGGTGGGTTTGTGCTTTTAACCGTTTTAGTAGAACGGAACACCGAAGTGCAAAGATGAATAAGAAGAAATTGCACAACAAACACCAGAACTGACCCAAAACATCAGAAAGCCTGAACGGATAAACAAAGATGGGATTTGAGGGGCTTTTTTTGTAGGCCCCAAAGTTCTTAAAGGACCTGCCTTGCCTATAATACTAATGCAGCCTACTTCCATAATCACTCCTTATATTGCTAAATCCGGAGAACCCAATTTCGTAAGGTACATTCTAACCCCTCTACAAAACCACGCTGATTTTTCTCACTTGCCGTGTTTTGCTATCTTTGATAAGTATCACGCTGTCGACGGTTGTCTGCGAGAAGAAAAAAAATGGTTATGTAAACTTTTCCCCTGTTTTCGCTACAAGTGAGTGGGTCTCGGAAAAGGCCTAAAACAGCCAAAACAGTGAGTTATTTGTTGAAAGCACAGCCTAAGTTTTAAATTACTCAAATATTTTTTAATAATATAAAGTTCATTAATCGTTTTTAATCTTTTAAAGTTCAATAAACCATTTTTTTCTCCAAATTATCGAAGGGATAGCTTGTACACTGTCGTCATATGCTCGATGACAGAAGAAATAATTAGATTAATTATACACAATTGGTTTGTCAAATTAAGAAGAACAAATAAGCCAATAGAACCTCCGGCTTTGGTCCCATGCACCGCTATGGATGCGCCGACAAAACTGAGCAAACCTGGAGAACAGGCTGAGCTTTGAGTTGATGCCGTCTACTTTGAGAGGAAAAGACCGTTGCAGGCGTGCAGGACCCGCTTACCTAACCAATAGTCGCTTACTCTCAACTTTTCTTCTACGTAGCTCTACTGCGATGAGTTGTTGTGGAGGTAACGAACTGAGATGTGTCGCATAGCTCCTAACCTATCTGGTAGTGAATCGATTCTGCTCCGCATGGTCGTGTTACAGAGATCCGGAGACGGAGGTGCTTTTGGTTATTTGTTTTGTTAATAGATTATATATAATAATAATTTATTGGAAAAAGCCTAATACGGCCATACAACAGATTCCTGAAGCGCCAACAACAGTTGATAACACTAATAATGAAACACAAACTATTTTCTTATATGATAATTCAATACAATAAGCTTGTTAAATTTGTGTGATATCGTCTATATCGGTTACTATATAGTTTACGTTTAGGCCGTGGTTAAAATGTTGAGTAAAATAAGGTACAAGCCACTGGAGATATCTTGATAGTGCTTTGACGGACGGTTGTTTAAACTTTCGCCTCCCAGCTTCAGTCTTTGAACGTGTCAGCTTCAAATCATTTCTTCAAACCATAGATGGATAGATAGATATCGCTTTTATTCTTCTCGAACTATCATCGTGAGAACCAAATTTGCCCAAATCGTCACTACTAATGTAAACACTAATAAAGATTACAGATTTTCACGAAAGACGGCTCAAACGTCTTTTCAAACCGTACATGGTCACATTTTACCTGTTGAAGGTTTGTGATCGCCACTGACGCCGCCTTCCCCCGTTGCTGGGGAGAATAATAATAATAATTTATTGGAAAAAGCCTAATACGTCTATAAAACAGACGCCTGAAGCGCCACAACAATTTATACGACTAAAAATGAAAACACAAACTATTTTCTTGTTTTCATTGCATTCAAAACGAAAAAAACGACTTAAATCACCTAACGAAAAAACGACCGAAGAAACGATTCTTCAGTGAATTGTCTCTTCGTTCGATCAGGGTTTCCATTTTTGAGAGTGAAAGACTTTCATAATACGACGTCGGATCAGCCTTCTCAGAGAAAAACAAATCCCAACAGTTGCAAACATGTGGCGTAAGGCACCTGAAGGCCAGAGTCAAGGTTGTGCTTCAGTGTATGACTAGTGCCACCAATGAATGATTGAATGAATGCAATTTATTTATAACCTGTCAAAAGAGCACAAGACGGAGTACCAGCAAAAGGGAAAGAAAGAAAAACTAGAATTGTAACTCCCGACATTGCGTCTCGGTGATAATTTTGTGTTATGTAAATACACATTTGTTTTTACCAGCGAACAAAAAGGGATGAGGGGGAGTAAAAGCTAACTAGGTCAGCGCATGACCTCTTGGGTTGGAATCCGGGTTGTTCTTCTCGTAGGTGCTCGTAAACTGCTGCTCGGATGCTTCTCAATATGACATGCGCGAAGTGCCGCCTATGAATGGATTTGGCGCGAAGTGCCAACTAGTGCCACCTATGAATGAATGCAATTTATTTATACCCTGTCAAAAGAGCACAAGACGGAGTACCAGCAAAAGGGAAAGAAAGAAAAACTAGAATTGTAACTCCCGACATTGCGTCTCGGTGATAATTTTGTGTTATGTAAATACACATTTGTTTTTACCAGCGAACAAAAAGGGATGAGGGGGAGTAAAAGCTAACTAGGTCAGCGCATGACCTCTTGGGTTGGAATCCGGGTTGTTCTTCTCGTAGGTGCTCGTAAACTGCTGCTCGGATGCTTCTCAATATGACATGCGCGAAGTGCCGCCTATGAATGGATTTGGCGCGAAGTGCCAACTAGTGCCACCTATGAATGAATGCAATTTATTTATACCCTGTCAAAAGAGCACAAGACGGAGTACCAGCAAAAGGGAAAGAAAGAAAAAACTAGAATAGTAACTCGCGACATTGCGTCTCGGTGATAATTTTGTTTTATGTAAATACACATTTGTTTTTACCAGTGAACAAAAAGGGAAGAGGGGGAGTAAAAGCTAACTAGGTCAGCGCATGACCTCTTGGGTCGGAATCCGTGTTGTTCTTCTCGTAGGTGCTCGTAAACTGCTGCTCGGATGCTTCTCAATATGACATGCGCGAAGAGTTTTCCCGGGACGGACATCCAACTTATGCCTCTGTCGTTGTCGCATTTCGTAGCATCGTCCTTTTTGAAGAGTTTGATCAGGGTGTTCTTGGTCCAAGCTAGGCTATCAAAATGCCACTAGCCTATCTGGTCTAAAGGTCGACTAGGTCTAAAGAGTCAGCCTGCACTGTCCGAACTTCCATAACAGATACACAAGGATGCGCAGTTCAACAGACAACACTTTTATAAATTTTGTCGGTGGATTTTGTTCTTTTCGGAAGTTCCTGCTGACAATTATTTCTGCTGCCCAAGCTGACTGCAATTCATATTCGACTGCGCTAACGAATACATCTGTTATTTTCGCAAGCGGTGTTTCCACTAAAAAGTTATGTTCAGACTAGACTTTAAGAAGCTACCTTTCGGTCACCGATGATTTAGTTTTATCGCAGCAAGTGCGATGCCTTCCAATATAAATTCCAAACCTCTACCGCAGCAGAACGTACGACATCGCCATCATCAAAGGTGACGCCAGCGTTTGCTTGAATAGTTCATAGTAACCAGAGCAAAATAACACTAAGGAATACCGCCAAGATCTATGCTTTCCATACTTCGCAAACGGGCCATGCTCGTACCGCCGCCCACTACGCTTGCTGTATTTAAAGCGAGACAAACATGCGGTTTTAGAAGTTTCTGATAAAGTAAAGGTGCGGTCTGCACACACCAAGGGAACAATGGAGACTGTATCATTTTGTTGCTATGTTCAGGATATGAAGTTATCGGAGCCAGTGCTGATGAAAGACTGAATGATTCTCATTAGGGACGTTGTCTATCGCTAGTGGTGCTAGCATCGCTGCTGTTCGAGTGTGTGCCAATTTTTACAAGTCTTGTCGTTACTTCCTAGTGTTATTTTGCCCTGCTAACTACCGAGGGTCTGGCTACATAACCAAGAGATCCTTCTTGCCGAACCTATCTGTTTCAGCTAAATTATTTGTTTTTCCTCTATGTTAGTCAGGTATTATGTTGCATCAGCAGTAACAGACGGTACCCCATAAACGCGATACTATTTTGGCGACATGAACCTGAGCCGTCGATCCGATTAATGTTATCAGGGCCTCGTATAGTACTTTCAAGGTGGCACAGGCAGCTAAAAACATCCGCCACTTCTTGTAACCTTTACCGGAGCTTCACAAATCGTGTTCTGCGTTTGTTTTCTTCTCTCCCGTCTTACGCCGGGTCTTTGGGAACGTCTTCAGGTTTCTAGGTTTCAGCTCCTGGCAACAGTTTGAATTTTTCAAGCAGACTAAAGCGTCTTAGCATATTTGTTTTACATAAACCGCAAAAAACGGAGCGTTTCAGCCCACAAACACTGTCTGTGTACCCTGGTGTATTTTTATCCCTCCCCTCCCCCCCCCCCGCCACTCGATATGTTACAGCTTATTCGTTTTTCAGGTGGCTGGTCAATAGATGTCAGGCGCCGTCTTGCCCCGGGTGTCCAGGACCTTGACCCAGGGTGGTACTCGGCCATGGGGCAGGGTCAGGCCATGTCCTTGCTCATGCGGACGTACCACTTATCCCGTGACGAGAAATACTTAGATGCAGCGCTGGCGGGTGTGAAACCATTCCACGTTTTAAGCGAGAACCACGGCGTCCGCGCTTTGTTTATGGGCAAATATGTCTGGTTCGAGGAATACCCCACTATGCCCTCATCGTTTGTGTTGAATGGGTTCATATATTCGTTGATAGGTCTTTATGACGTGTCGCGAGCCCCTAACAAGATGGGCAGTGACGCCAGAAGCCTATACGATATAGGTATTGACTCACTTAAAGCCATGCTGCTACTTTTCGACACTGGTTCAGGGACAGTGTATGATCTGCGCCACGTGACAGCTGGTGGTGCCCCTAACGTCGCCCGCTGGGACTATCATAGTACGCACGTCAATCAGCTTCTCCTGTTGGCTACGATTGAAAGCGATCCGCTGTTTGCAGTGACGGCTAAAAGGTGGCAGAGTTATATGAACGGAAAACGTGCGCCGCACAACTGATTGCTCAATTTGAATTTCCCGGTGTTGTAAATGTGAGTCCGAAGAGGTTAATAATTAGTTGCATTTTTGATCCGAATTCTCCGTTCTGAATTCTCGATTCTCGTACAAATTACCGTTTTTGCTCCTCTGGCCTCTCCATTCTCGCTTTTGACAAGAACACTAATTTGGCAGCTCGTCCGCAACCCGATATACGTGTTTATGCATATTGAACACCCGCACTCTGTTGACCAATCAGGGAGGAGAACGGAGAGAGGAGAATCGAGATTTCACCATCGGAGCAGCTTCTCGATTCTGCAGAATCGCGAGGTTTCCCCCGTTCTCGATTCTGAGAGAAACGCAAAAAAAGGAGAATTCGCTTCTTCCGAATAGTCCAAAAACGCAAAATTGGAGAATTGCTAGGAGAATTCGGATCAAAAACGCAACTATTATTTAGTATAGGGTCGTAGCAAGAGACCGTTATATGTTGTTTAAGGGTCTTCTACTAGCATGATTTCTCAGCGGGCTTCTCTCCTTAACTTCTCTCCTTAACTTAAATTTGTATTCCTTTTCTAGCTTTTAGCTATTCGGATTAAACTTGATTGATTGATTGATTGATCCTCGCGTTCCACTAGGTGGTGCGCAGCTGCAGCCATGTAGATTAGCTCTGCACGCTAACTAGGCAGATCGAAAACTGGCGTGATCTTAGAGACAACTAGAAAAATCTGCTTTCCTTGCCCAATCCAGGTAGTGGACGTAGTTGACGCTAAGTAAAGGGCAGAAAATACCGCTGGGTTCAAGTATTGGTAGTGGAAGGCCATTATTAAAAAATAAATATGAATAAGTCAGACTGACTGGCAGCTAACGCGGGATCTTTCCACTCTCACAGCCGGCAATTAAATATTCCGTGCAGTCTATACAAGCTTACGACAAGCCATTGTGTTCTCCTATATCATATTTAGAGACTGTTCTTTCGTTCAGTATGATCTTGCAGGCTCGACCTGAGCTCGAACTTTCGCCCAGTTACAATGACACCTTGCAAGACTATAGTAGGCGCACGAACCATAATTAACCGAAATTCGTTCTGTAGTGTATTTTTTTTAATCAACCGATGAAATGATGAGGTTTCTCTTTGTTCATACCTAATGCCGAGATCTTCCCGTGGTAGCGGCCCAGTAAGGGTAAATGCAGAGCTCTAAGGGTCGTAATATTTCGTTTAAAGTCGTTTTCTTTTTTTTTACAATTAGTCTACTTTATTTGTCTTCGGGATTACAACATTTTGCTTCTTGCTCCAGTAGGCTTAAACACTTAAAATCATCTACCTGTCATGTTACATTTTAGTTTACTTTTGTAACTAAACTTTAAAGATCAATCAGCTTAACAAAAGTGCATACAACCAACGAGCATCTTACACTTATTACACTTAGTCTACTTTATTTGTCTTCGGGATTACAACATTTTGCTTCTTGCTCCAGTAGGCTTAAACACTTAAAATCATCTACCTGTCATGTGACATTTTAGTTTACTTTCGTTACTAAACTTTAAAGATCAATCAGCTTAACAAAAGTGCATACAATCAACGAGCAACTCTGAGCTTTAAAGGACACGTCGTACTAATACAGTAATTCTTTCTACTTTTGTAGTATTTCCGTCCCACTTTCATTCCTGAGATTCTACATTTCATACGTGTATCCTATTCCTATCAAATCTGTTAGCATTACACTGAGTATCACGCTTGTTACCTTTCTTCTCTTTACATGACATATCAGGCTCCAGATCCTCCTTTCCGACAATCTTATTGGTCCGAAGACCGGTTATGCAGATTTTGCCTAAGTTGTTATCCATGGCAATGGACATGGAAAGAGGCTGAAAATAGCCGAAGCCTTCCGTAATTTCTTGTAAGCGTAGCTAAATTTTATGGTGGTCAACTATCTCAGAACATTTTAGCAGCAAAAACTATGAAGTGCGAGGTGTCCTTTAAAAGGTTTGAGATTGATTGATTTTGTTCAGTCCAGTCGAAAAAGGAGCGTTAATTTAAACGCCGCGTATTCCGTCAACGAGTGGGAAGAAGACTAGGAGTTCTTTGGCAAAGGGAAACACTATTCTGATATTGTTTGCGTATCAAGAAGCCAAAGGGAGACGCTTGAATTGCAGAGATTGTCCTGGTTAGAAATTTTTGTCTTCAGTAGTTTCGTCAGTGTCGTACCGAACCGTGTTTGGACTCGGTCATAGCAAGAGTAATAGGTTTGTGGAATAGTCTGCACAAGCGAAAAAACGTGATAATGGGTCTGAGCTAGCCGACTGAAACTTAGTATACTCATTTATGTGCTTATTTTTGTTTATGTTCTGTTTATGTCGTTCAACGCGCCTTTGATTGTGGGAATTTTACGGTTATTGTTTAGCTAGTTCAGTTGTAAGCTACCGTTTTGCTACCCCGCAGTTCGGGTGTACCTCGTTCAAAGAAAAAGCAGTCTTCTCATGCAAACCATTGAAGGTTGGCGTAGCAGAGGTGCCGTGCTTCCTGTTTCACCGCGCTCGGCCGGGATGCATGGTTGAGGGCAACCCGTCCGACGCTTCTGGTGCTCTACCATAGGTTTCTTTCGGTACCTGTTTTAAAGCTGGGTCGTCTGCGGGTATTCTTAAGGCCCATTCACAACGGGTTTTTAGCTAATACTCAGTACCAGCCAGTTCCGGAAATCAATCCGAGACCAAGAATTAGCTTGGCTTCTGCCGTTCGCGTTTGAAGTTGGTGCCAGTTTCGGGTACCAGCTAGTCTCGCACCCAAGTTGAAATCAGTTCATCTTTTCAGGGTACTAGCCAATCACATTACTTAGGGGAATACTCAGAAATGTTCCGATTGGCTAATGCTGAACCACGTCAGACCGAATAACAATGACCTAAATCCACTTTCGGTTTTCAAGACAGCAAAGAGTGGATGTGATTTTATGTATTGGGCTTGGTTCGAAACTAGTCAATCAGAATATTCCTCAAATCTGATTGGCTAGTACCCTCAAAAGTTGTACTGATTTCTACTTGGGTGCGAGACTAGCTGGTATCCAAAACTGGCACCAATATCAATTGCGAACGGCAGAAACCCAGCTAAATATCGGTCTCAGAGCGATTTCCGGAACTGGCTGCTACCGAGTATTAGCTAAAACCAGGCCCGTATCCAGGAATTTATTTCGGGGGGGGGGGGGGGGGGTGCCTGCTGGTCGGAAAAAAAGGTACAAAAAACACATGGATCAAAGGGAAAAGCCTATAAAAACTACTATTTTTGTACGTTTCGGGGGGGGGGGGGGGGTTAACCCCCTACCCCCTGGATACGGCCTTGGCTAAAACCCGTTGTGATTGGACCTTTACAGAACCGCACCACTGGTTCCGTCGATTATCTAGACGATTCGAACTCGGGACCCACACCCTTCATAGTTCAAGTTCAAGACCTTAAGCTTGATGCCCACAGAACTTGAACAAAATTCGACTCGATAAAATTGCGTGAATTTTTTTCCGCTAACTAGGCTAACTAAGTCCAAAACACGCCAGTGATCCTCGGGAAGAACGAGAAAACGTAGCACTAACGACTCAAACCCAACAAGTCAATCCTGTGTTAACCAATCACGGCGATGTTTGGGAGCAGCTGTGATACCACTTCCAGCTCTTCCGCTAGGTACAGGGCGATTTTGCGTCGGCAAGAAGATGTATTCGTCAAGAGAAGTGCCCTAGGCTAATCCACGTTCTGTGAGCATCAAGCTTCATAGTGTGAACACCTGATCAGGATTTCTCTGCCGGATTTCCACTTTTATCGTCAAGTTGAAAAGGTCTTAGCTTCTGCTCGTGGAGTTGATGCCGAAAATACTGAGAGGAATTTCAGTCTGCGAGCACTAGACCCTCATCTATCCAAGGCATTAGCCACTCTGTTATCGAAGGCAGCATTTATAACGTTACTAAATATATATCGGGTTTTCTGTTATCGAAGGCAGCATTTATAACGTTACTAAATATATATCGGGTTTTCCTGCGTAGGCAAGGTGTGTTCTTCGGCTGTACAAGAACGCCACCCACATTTTGACTGGGATGGCAACCGGAAATACTCGTTTGGAATTTCATGATCCATCCATGGACATAATCCTCGTCTGGTCAATGTTTTCACCTTTGAAGTTCTGGACCAGAAAACATTGATTCGGACTCCCAAGAGGTGTTCCACCAAAAAACATCGAAACATGATTTGAGAGAATTTTACGAACACCAGATGGAGAAAATTTTGAATTTACATTGCTTTACAGTTCTGTCAAATAGTTGTTTTTTTATTTTGTAAAAAAAAACTGGTTAACTTTCTATACTGTCGGAAGTTCCACACTTTTGGCGTTGGGCATGTGGATAGTTCAAACTAATCATTCCGGGTTTTACACTTTTCGGAGGTCAGGTAAGCACGAATCCCGCTAGAGTTTGTCTACCGATTTTTTTTTCTGATCAGGCAGTCTCGGTTCGTGAAACACTGTACAAGTAGTAACTCACTTCATCATCTTCCATATTACCAAGAGTGCATGATTTTGTGTCCACTTAGGATGTCACAAGGTGATGGCAAACACAAGTTAGCTTTTTATGTTCGACTACCACTTTCGTATAGCGTTGGCTGCAGAACAGCCTCCCGTCGCTTCTTATGAATAAGGGAAATAACGTCTGGATTTGCATGTGAAGTAGTTCTGAGGAAAGATATACAGCTGCACAAACTTTGTCATTTGTGTAGTCAAGTGTTTTGGTAAAGAGCAGCTGGTTATATTATTGGTTTCGTATCTAGATATTTAATCCTAGGAGTATTCATTGAAGTTTTAACGTTGCGGTTGTTAGTTGTTATATACAAATAAACTTTTTCACTGGAAGAACTAGATATTAAAGCAGGACTGGAATGTCGGTGCTATTCCGTTGTTCTCCTTCTCAACCAGAGATGGGCGAATCCAACCCGGATTCGGATCCAGGATTCATCCTTTTGTCCGGATTCGAATCTTCAACTTGTCCGGCTGGATTTGGATTCCAGAGATTCCTTGAGCGGATCTTACAAATCCGCTCAAACTTCTAGTCTACATCCTTCTAGTTTCCGTTTACCAATTTTACACAGTCGGCTTGGGCACTCAACTTTTTGACCTCTACTACAAACCTTCCTCAGTGATCTATCTCTGAGTACCTTAAGGCCTTATTCCGCGACACAATTGTGGGCCACGTACTTCTTGCTGTTTGTCGCGGAAACAATGATTGTGTGCCACACAGAGCGTGTTCCATCCTTCCCACAATAGTTACTATTAGTTACTATTTCCGTTCCATCCTCACGAAAAGTTACTACGCTGACCGTTCCAACCTTGTCGGAATAGTTACTATTTGCTTACCATGCTCGGGAGCGTAGTAACTACGCATCTCTGTAACGTGATTGGTCGGCTGCACCCCTGGCGTGAGATCCTGCTGAAAAATAGAAAAATCGTTCCAGCCTTGACGGCAAAAAGCCAGAATTCGTGACGTCATGCGTAGTAACTATGGTAAGTAGGGTGGAACACGCTCACAGTCGAGCCCCGAGTTGAAACTGGCGGAAACACCGTTTTGTCTATATTTTGGCGGAAATTTCAAATATCTAAAAATCAAAATAAAATTCACGTAAAATATCAATAAATAGAGCTCCAGGCTTATTTCCTTACCATTATGTGCAAAAAGGGATCCTCACTTTTAAGTCTATATGCTTGGGAAAGTAGTTAACTTTGTTGTTTAGACACTATTTTCCTGCTTAATTTGAATTTCCCGCCAGAATCGAGCCACACAGAGCGTGTTCCATCCTACTTACCGTAGTTACTACGTATGACGTCACGAATTCTGGCTTTTTGCCGTCAAGGCTGGAACGATTTTTCTATTTTCCAGCAGGATCTCACGCCAGGGGCGAATCCGACCAATCACGTTACTGAGATGCGTAGTTGCTACGCTCCCGAGCATGGTAAGCAAATAGTAACTATTAGTTACTATTCCGAGAAGGTTGGAACGGTCAGCGTAGTAACTTTTCGTGAGGATGGAACGGAAATAGTAACTAATAGTTACTATTTGTGGAAGGGTGGAACACGCTCACAATCACCTCGACAGTTGTTTGTCAAATTTGAGCCACGAAAATCTTGTTGGTCGCGGAAACACAGTTGTGGGCCAAACAAAACAACGCGGAAACACTCTTTTCGAGCCACAATCGACCCACAAACTGTTTGTGGGAGCACGGAAAAACGCCTTTAGATATCAGTGCTTTTCATCACCTCTGATTTTTAAACTGTAAACAACGTACATGATTTGATTTTCGGATTCGAATCCTCAGCATGAAATGGTGAATTCGGATTCGTACCTTGCACTGGATTCGGAATCCGATTCGAATCCTTTCATGATAGGATTCGCCCATCTCTGTTCTCATTAATAGTGGGGAATAAGCGCCGACAGAAGTATATCAACATTTTTCGTCGGCGCACTTTTTTTTTGCGAAAAGTATGTCGAAAGTATGTTCTAGATTTCATACTATGCTTCGAAACCCAACCCTTGGAAAAAAATCCAGCTCGTCATCGAAAGTTAACTTGTAGGCAAAATAAACAGAATTAATGCCGCACCATGAGAAATTCGTAGCCTGCGTAGTTGTATGAAAAAGTTGCATGTCTTGATGTGTGTTACTAAAGAATGCTATAGACTGGGTAATCTTACGCAGTAGTATCTAGTATGATCCTGTCTTGCTAGTAATGTAATGTAATAGCAATATAATAGCATGTAATAGCAACAGCTCGTACTGCAGAGGGGCGTCACGACTAGGGGGGGAGGAGGGGGGGACGCCCTCCTTCCCCCCGAGTGTTTCGGCTCGTCGGTAACAAAAATAGCCGAGTCGGCACGAAGCGCCGCGATTTCTCGTAAAAACAGTCGATTTTTTTTTTTTTTTAAAGCCGGTTTCTCGAAAAAATTGTCGATTTTTACTTAAAAATAGTAGTTTTTCTTAAAATCAGCCATTTTTTTCAAAATAGTCGTTTTTTTCTCAGTAATAGTCGTTTTTATCTGCAATAACAGTCGGTAAAAAATGACCAGCCAGTCGGTAAATACCTTGCCCCTCCCCCCAACATTTTGGCCAGTAACGCCTCTGGTGCTGCATGCTACTTTTTCGTACAACTTCATACTACTATTCTGAGATAAAACTTTTCGTCGGGGCACTATGTATACATTTGCAGTTTAAATTTCTACTGAAACCCATATAGGAATTCTTCTGAGGAAATCCATCTGTACAGTTTTGTCAAAATAAGATTTTGTAGACTGTAAGCGCCTACAAAAGCTAATGCCTACTGAAACACAGCAACTGTGTGACCGTGGTGGAAAACTGTAACGATAGCTCTCCACTGAACCTTTAAAGGACCTGTCTTACCTTTAATACAAATGCAAATTACTTCCGTAATCACTCCGTCCGTTTCTAAGCCCGGAGCCCCAATTTCGTACGGTAAATTCTAACCAAAACTTTTCTGATGTTCTCACTTGCCGCGTTTTCTACCTTCGGTGCGTATTACGCTGTCGACGGTTGTCTGCGGTTTTTCAACCGGAAAAAAATGGATATGTAAACTTTTCCCTGCCTTTCCTGAAAATCAACGGGTCTCGAAAAAGGCTTAAAACAGCCAAAAGGGTGGGTAATTTGTTGCAAGCCTACCTTCAAAGTATTCAACTATTTTAGAATACTGGAAGTTGAAGAGTAAATAGTGCGTGAGGTACTTTAAGGGATACACGCGAATTACAAAAAAAAAAAAATATCTTGTATTTGCTATGCATTCTTCTTATAACAGAAACAAATCACAGTGAAACGTGTTGCCTACTACGAAGCAGACAAAGCATTTTAATCATGCATGCAAGACCAGAGAAACAGTAAAATTTACTTTTCGAGATGGCCGAGAGCAGATGTCAGCCTCCCCTCCCCATGCCCTATAATAGAAGGCATAGTACTTGCAGGATATTATGAGTTGTATTATCACTATAATATGTGAAACGTTATAAACGATGAGCTAAGCACTATACTTCACATTTGTCTATCTTATCTGCCAAACGAGGGCATAGAATCCCTTGAAGAAGGGGGGGGGAGCTAACGTTAAAAGGCGACTAAACTGGCTATTATAAGCTAGACAAGGGCGACTCCGACTATAACTTATCGAATAATATCGACACAAAATAGTCCCATTCAGTAACTGATCCATTAAGACATAATTTTCTTCTGCCGTTCGACTCGATTTTCGCAGGCCTTTGACCGTTTTAACTCTGTCTTTGACGTGCGCTTCTGGCTTATAACGTGTCTCTGAATGACGGAGCTGGTGGACTCGGACTCTGGACTCGTCTCGAGACGCCTTTCTCACGGACTCGGACTCGTCTTTCACGGAGCTGTCCGTCCGCCAGAGCTTTGGACTCGGACTGTCTCGAGACGCCTTTTTCAAGGACTCGGACTCGTCGTTCACGCAGCTGTCCGTCCGGCAGAGCTTTTGATTCGGACTGTCTCGAGACGCCTTTTTCAAGGACTCGGACTTGGATTTGCTGGACTCTGCTGAATGAACGGGACGTCACTTTGCCGCTATTTCCGGCGGAGGTACAGGCAATTGTCCCGAGGACCATGATTCACTATGACTGTGCACGTCAAGGGCACAATTAATAAAGACGGAAACTAAACTTTTCGAACAGAAGTGGAATTCAGGAATCAAAAACGCAGATATTAAGCACTAGGGGGAATCAGGAAACTGAGGATTCAATAAACCGAAGCGCATCGTTAAAGACTCCATGAAGGTCAGTCTGACGGTGTATCGGTGTGCCTGGTAAGTTCTTGATCAGTTCCGGGGATTCCCGACAGTCGAGAAGGAGTTGCAGTATTTTGTCCAAGTGTGGCTCATCTAAAAAAAAAAGAACTACAAAATCACCTTAAGTCAGGATAGGAGAAGACTCTCACTGAATCGTAAAAACAATCAACAAAAGGAAAAAGGGACGGTGACAGGATTATTTGTATTGTTCGTATTTTCCCAATTTTGCCTGTGCTAGCCAAAACGGGGGTCATAAGAAAACTGATTAATTAACTGGAGCTAACTAATGGGTAGAATTTCGGACACAATCAATCAATCAAGCCCATCTGTAGTTCAGTGGTAGAGGTATGCCAAAAGTCATGGGTGAAAGATAAGGTCGTGAAAACTGGACATGGATAATACCAGAACCCCACTTACCACTACCATCACTTATGAGCTCGCACCAGTCATTCCTCAGGCGCTCCAAAATTTCCCCATCACATTTTTCATGAGAGAGGGAGAGGACGACGATACCAGGAACCAAGGTCATCTGGATTTCTTGGGCTAATGCGTCTCCGTTATCAGACTGCCTGAACTGTTCAATGTAGAAGTTGCTAAGAGTCTGCAAAAGTGATTAATTTGAGCGAATAACAAACAAGAAGAGGACTCTTGCCTGGAGATTCAAACCCACATCCAAAAATGCCCGGTCTACTGCGACCCTTTCTCACGCCCTATAGCTAGAATGGGACACCAGGGTTCGTGCGCTTGCTCTTCCACGTTTTTCCCTGACTTCCCTGACCTTTTTTGGTGATTTTCCCTGACCTTTTCCATCAGTTTTCCAACACCTTTCGATTGCCTCAGTGAACAAATTAACTCATTTACTGAAAAAACAAGAGCTGGAAGCTCATACGGCACTTGCAAGGCTGGGTCAGAGGATTAAAGTATGAACTCGTCAATTCGTGGGTTTGTTGTGATCATATGTAAGCAAAATCCTTGAGATAAAAACGGTCATGGGTCCTTGGAAATCACGAGACTGTATTGTTCGTAAGATCTATTTTATTTATGCATTTGGCCGTGATGATGCGCACTTTAAGGGCGCTAGAAATGCATCTGTAACGAACACTCCTTAAGCACAAATGATGATAAGCTCATTGGAATCAAGAAAATGTATATTTTGCTCAAAATTATTGTTTGTATTTTAAGAAACTCAGTTGTAAAAAAAAACAGTGAGCGCAAAAATGATCACGGGCCCTTGGGGATCATGAATATCTTTCGTTTGGTTAACGTATTTTTTTTACTTTTCGGTTCAGAAACGCTCTTTAAGGGTGCTAAAAATTAGTTTAACACCTTTGAGTTAAATGTAAACTTTGCTTAAAAGCATTTTCTGTACTTTGTGCTTAGGATTAGTACTTCAAGGTTAGGTTAGTACTTTTAAGGGATGGTTGGATCTGAGAAGTGACAATTTCTGATCGAATCTTGTCAAGTTTCTAATGTTCAAGCCAAGTTTCATCACCCTAGAACATCTGGAATTATCTTAGTTCGCGATCACCGAAATTCCGGACCCCCACCCACCAACTCTCCTCACAGTGTCCGAACCCGGTCCGATTGTGTCACTGATGTATAAAGTTCTTGTTGTTGTTTTCCCCACCAAGTTTCATCCCAATCGCTCCACTCTAAGCGTGTCACAAGATCCCCCCCCCCCCATTCATTGGATCCGGTCCGGACTTAAAATGGGACATCCGAGACATGAGGTCTTCCTAAATATCATGTTTCGTTAAGATCCGACAACTCGTTCAAGAGTTATACATACATCAAAATTCCAGATCCCCCTCTCTCCACTCCCCCACGATGGTTGGGTCGGAAACTGATTATTTCTAAACAATCCCGTCAGGTCTCTAATGTTCAAGCCAAGTTTCATCGTCCTAGCACATCTGGAAATACCTTAGATCGTGGTAGCCCAATTTCCGGACCCCCCCCCCCCTCTAACTCCCCCCACAGTGCCCAAATTCGATCTGGTTCTATCACACAGTATCTAGTTCTTGTGCTTGTCGTTCCCACCAAGTTTCATCCCAATCGCTCGACTCTAAGCGTGTCACAAGATATGAGGTCCCCCCCCCCCCACCACATTCATCGGATCCGGCTTTAAATGGGTCATTCGAGTCACGAGCTCTTTCCAAATATCAAGTTCGTTAAGATCCGATCATCCGTTCCAATATTATACATTCCTCAAGATTCGGATTCCCCCTCCTTCCACTCCCCCCACGGTGGTCGGATTGGGAAGTTGACTATTCCCAGCTTAATCTGGTCGGATCCCTGACTTGCCTGTCAAGTTTCATAGTCCTAGCCCACCTGGAAGTAACTTAACTCCGAATCATCGGAATTCCGGAAACCCCCTCCAACTCCCCCACAGTGCACGAATCCTGTCCGGCTCTGTCAATGAGGTACCTAGGGCTCGTGCTTGTTCCTCCCACCAAGTTTCATCCCGATCGCTCCACTCTAAGCGTGTCATATGATTTCCGGCCGGACCCCCTTCTACTCCCCCCCACATTCATCGTATTCGGTCCACACTTGAAATAGTACATATGAGATACGAGGCCTCTCCAAATATGAAGTCACTAAGAGCCGATCACCCGTTCGAAAGTTATGCATGTCTCTAAATTGCGGATTCCGGCTCCCCTCCCTCCCCCCACGATGGTCGAATCGAGCAAGTGATTATTTCCAAGTTAGTTTGGACGGGTCCCTAATATGCCTGCCAAGTTTCATCGTCCTAGCACATCTGGAAGTACCCTAACTCGCAAACACCGGACTGACCGTCCAACCGACAGACCGACGGAAAAGTGGTCGGATTATGGCACTTGGCCGGAAGGCAAGTACCATAAAAACTGAGCAAAACATCCACCAGCTTCGTAAAACTGTACGAGACTTTAACAATGCGATTCCTCATTCCACAAACTGGGACGGCTCAAAGAACAGAATTATCAACTCATAAACTTTGGACAGAGAACCGAGGAAAAAGAAAATTCCAGTAAAAAAAAACCTGATGCATAAGTATAGCTGAACTTTTCCAATATCATGTCTCTAAATTGCGGATTCCGGCTCCCCTCCCTCCCCCCCACGATGGTCGAATCGAGCAAGTGATTATTTCCAAGTTAGTTTAGACGGGTCCCTAATATGCCTGCCAAGTTTCATCGTCCTAGCACATCTGGAAGTACCCTAACTCGCAAACACCGGACTGACCGTCCAACCGACAGGCCGACGGAAAAGTGGTCGGATTATGGCACTTGGCCGGAAGGCAAGTGCCATAAAAACTGAACAAAACATCCACCAGCTTCGTAAAGCCGTTCAAACTGTACGAGACTTTAACAATGCGATTCCTCATTCCACAAACTGGGACGGCTCAAATAACAGAGTTATCAACTCATAAACTTTGGACAGAGAACCGAGGAAAAAGAAAATTCCAGTAAAAAAAAAACCTGATGCATAAGTATAGCTGAACTTTTCCATTATTTTCCCTGAAATTCTGCAACTTTTCACGATTTTCCCTGATTTCCCTGACCAAAAAAAAATTCCCTGACTTTTCCCTGATTTCCAGAGCCGCACGAACCCTGGGACACAATCTTTCACAAGCAGCAAAGCAAATTTTGCTTTTCAGAACCTTGGATTCAAGCAACACCGCAACATTCTACCAAATTTTGAACCAAGGTGTACGTATGAAATTAGTATTGTTATTATTAAACTATATTATTATAATTATTAATAATAACAAAATAATATAAATAATAATAATATTAATGATAATTAATATCAAATTATATAAATTATTATTAAACAAAATTATTACTGTAATTACTTTGCATTTTATAAGTAGTGAACTGATAGACAAAAATGCTCCTACGAAATGTTTCTATCTCAAGGGCGTTTTTCCCCATTAAAAATTATACATTTGGTTCTATTTGGTTTTCACCATGAGACCCCGTCTTGTGGGTCCTGGTTTGTCTACGTGGCTCCGACAAGGGAGTCCTAGACTTCTAAATTATATTCAAAAAAATTCTTTATGGTTTTGGTCACGGTACAAGTCCCTTGTGTAAAAAGTGCCATCTATATTAATTACTTTGCGTCTCCGGCTTTCACTTTCCATTTACATTCATTCCGAACAGAAGTGACACAATTAAACCTTGGGTCTTCAGTATCAGGTATTCCGTTGTTTCCACTTAAATAAACCGGGCACAAGATTCAAATAACCTTTCACAAACGCAGCTACGACGTCAAACAGTATCACAGCACTCGAATACCTGTTCTGATGACGCTGCTTTCGTTTGAGTAACAGAGCTGGTTTCTAGTTCTCTTGTTGAAATAGACTAGTATATGCTTGTGCTCTAATAAGTAAGTAAGTGAGTAATTTAGCTCTGACCCGCCATTTTCAAAAGCAATGTAAAAAATATAAAAAATAATAATAAATAAAACACAACAAAAACAAATACAACACTTATTTTTTTTTATCTACTGCCAGAAAAGAGTGTAGAATGTTACGCACTGGCTGGTTCCAGCTGTCCATGATTTTTGGCAGAGCCGACGAAATTTCCAAGTGACGCTGACATCTTTAATTTGGATGCTCCGTTAGCATGTGGCTATGGCATAACTTTGGAAGAAAAAAAAACAGGTGCTTTGCAAACTTAAAATAGCACTTTTTTTCTTTTGCAACTCCTGCTTCTGTAGATGATGCGCGACACCTGAGCGAAATGAAAGGAGCGCAAAAAGAGCTGTATAACGGTACTTACCGGCAGACATATCCTCAGGCTTTTTAATATCACAGAACTAGAGAGACGACGTCTTGGGCTCAAAAGCCGATCGTTCCTTCCATCTATGAATATCCTCGACAGGATTGGTACACACTGATCATACCTATAACAAGACGAAAGGTTCAGATAGAGAGTGTATAGATGTTTCAAAACCGGAGCTTTCCGCCAGCTCCGTCAATAACTGTACCCTTATAAGAATCAATCCCGCCAGGCAAACCCGGGCTATGACCGGATCATCAACCCGAGCACAATCTCATAGAACATTCTGACCCGGATGTTTATCTGTCGCTACCTACACAATTTGATGCTTTTAGAGCCGCGATTTTTTTGACGGCGCCACAATTTTCTATTCGAATAAATAAAAAAATTGCGAATATTATAGACATGAAAGCTACCGAATTTTTTTTTCCAGTTTTTTTTTTTAACTGGAAACAATAGACGATTTATGTAAACCTCATGTGGTAACGAGTAGCTGCGCTCTAAAAAAAAATTACCATAAGGAAAGACCCCCCCCCCAAAAAAAAACAAAAAAAAAACACATTGTCCAGTAACGTACGTCCCACCGAGTGCCTTTAGAACAGTAATTTCGGTGCCAAGTGCAACTGAGTATTTATCATTTCTTAGAGCACTCGGGACTGCTGTGAAAACTGCATTTTTGAAAGTATCCTAGTTTTCGAACATACTGTCTTTTCTGGTGCTTTCTAAATCCACTTAGTGCTTAACCGCTCATTCATATGCATCATTTCAAAACGAAGTACCATCTGATGATGAGTATGATAAAAATATTATTAAAGCACCAGAAAAGAAAAGACAAATACCGCAATACAAAGAAACAAAAGGAAAAAATACACCAAGCTGTCGATAAAACAGTAAATGCACAAACAAACACACAAAAAAAGGATTATAACCGTGTCTAAAAGTTTATAAGAAAGGTTCGGAACAGGTGGCAAGCGCTCAGACGTGGAGTGCGAAAGTAAAATGTTTATCACATTTTATATACAAACAGCTTTAGAACCAAGACCTTTCACATCCCTAATAAGTATTTAAATAGCCTAATTTGTAATCATACCACTTTAAATATAAACAAACCGCAAGTAGAAATCCAAAGAAATGTTAAAATCTTGCAAGAATAGCTTGAGTTCCAACATATTCTACTACTAATGGTCTGACAGCCAGTCCGACCCTTTAACCTCTTTTCCATTAGCAAATCGTAGTAGCCTAATCCCCTTTGTCACAATTCATTAAGAAAGTCATATCATTCATCGATCATACGACAGAAGAGTCCAGTTTCCAACTCTTGATTAAAGGACGTCGCGCCGTCTTATTGTTGCTATTAAACCAAATTCTCATCCAAATATATGTTGAACTTAAGACCTGTCACAGACCAACTTAACTCATGGGAAATCTGGGCCCAGCTGCTCATGAACGGGAGGGGGGGGGGGGGGGTCGAGACTCATCAAAATGCGTATTTACTCCTCTTTTCCTCAAGTATACCAGCTTAGAATTTGATTACAGTCACGGGTAAAAAAAAACTTTTTTCATGGGCAATCTGGGCCACCTTGCCCAAGAACGGAGAGGGTGGGGGTGGCTCAACTCGATGACATATCCCCGACCATTATGACCCAAAAGCACAAAGGAATTTCATTGTCTTATCTCCAGTCATTGTCAAGTTAAAAACATGGGCAATCAGGGACCAATTGCCCCTGAACCAAGTGCGGGTGGAGCTTGGGACCCGCAAAAAGTAAAAAGAGACCCCAACGCTCACAAACCTACCAAGGTTCAACTTGATATCTGTTGATTCCTGTTACGGGTAACGAACTTTACTCCTTGGCAATCTGGGCCCAGTTGCCCATGAACGGGGTGAGTGGGGGAGGTTCAACTTTAAAAGCAATTTCCCAGCCCTAGGATCCACATGTACAAGGAATTTCATCGTCATATGTCCAGTTCTGGTCAAGCTATGAACATTGTTCACTGGGCAACCTGGGCCCATTTGCCCCTGAACCGGGTTGGGGTTGGGAGTGGGACCCCCAACAGGCACAACTAGACCCCAATACCCACTAGAGTACCAAGTTTGAACTTGATACTTGCACTGATTCACGAGTTATGAGCTCCAAGAAATATCGTGAAAACCAGAACCAGGAAACCGAAAATCCGATGGCCGAAAGCTGCTACATCGCTCGCAAATAGTGGATTGTTCCAAGGAACGCCATTCAAAAATGGTCAAAGGCAGAATTGTGGAGGTCCTGGGAAATGGAAGATGGCTTAGCACAAGGGTCAGATAGAAAAACCAGGCATTTGTGGTTGGTTGTCTTGTGTCATCCTAGAAAGCAGATGGAAATTATACTCACATCGTTTTGTTTCTGATGCAATCCACTGCATAAATAAACCCATGTACGTCAACTAGAAAATCTTTGAAGGACTTGTTTAGAGCATTGAGTTCATTGACATCGTCGTTGTTTAAGCACTTCTCAGCCGCGATTAGTTTGTGATTGACAAGCTCCACCAAATCAGCAGACCTGGTGATAATAACAGTGAATATTCTTGCACAGTAATCAATAAAAACAAAACAAAAAATATAACCGAGCACAAATACAATCAAAACACTGCTCGACACCGAATCTGCTCTGTGTTTTAGCAAGGTTTGTATTCAACCAAAGAGTAATACATAAACAACTGCACAAGCATTCACTTCCTTCCGGTTCTTAATTGCCGTGTGTTGCCAACGTGTTCTTTTTACCTCTATCTCGATACTCCTATATACCGACTGCAGAACAAGCTTTTGCTAGAAATAATTTCCGTTTTTCGACAGATTCCGGACTCGCTATTCGTCCGGCCCAAAAATCCAAATATGGATTCATCGTGTATTCTCACCCACATATCGCATCTCTACTCGACTTCAGAATAACTCTGGCTTCTGCAAAATTTACGGTTTTAGCCGCATTCCGGACGAACTACTCATCCGGCAAGAAAACAAAGTTCAAAAACGGGTCAGCATCTCTCTTTAACTCTCAGTCAAATATTTTAGACAAACTTTTACTTCTGCCAATTTTGTAGTTTCCAAACAAATTCGGCGTAAAAGCCACGACAAATGATCGGTCACCACGCTCTTCATCGATTTTAACAGGGCAATCTAACTCTGATATCCACAAAGCTTGGATCCCCTCTTCCCTCAATTTGCCTTCCGTTCACCGGACCCCTCCCTCTCGGAACGGAGGTGTTTAGTGTTAGTTTCTTTTAGTTTAATACTCTGTATTATACAAACCAAATTTTACATTGCTGAACTACATGAACACGCCTTTTGTAACCCTCTTAGCATCTGTTGTGGCTTAAGAAAAACCCCATCTATTTTGTCATCATTCTACCTTTGAAACCACATCAGCATCCAGTTAGAAATGGGTCGTATCTACTGAAAGCTTTCTCGCTCCTGAAGAGATTTAAGATTCCCGTGAAACAATTAGTCCTAATTTATTGCTGTTATGTCAGACCTTGTCTTGAATATTGCTGCCAGGTATGGCATCCCGGTTTGACTAAGGAGCAATCCAGTAGACTGGAGCTAATCCAGAAAAGAGCAACTAAGATTATCCTGGGCCCAGTGTACGTTAGTTATGAAGAGAGACTTTCAAGTCTCTGTCTCCCTCCCTTGAGCAACCTAGGCACCCACAAATGTCTAAATTCTGAACTTTACAGATCAATGTTGCCTGAGTATGTTGAACAAAATAAAAACAGGCCCAACCCGCGTACTCAAACCCACTCAAACAACGCTAAATTAACAAATTATCCAGAGGATGAAACTGAAAGATATGTTAACTCTTTTGTGCCGTACTTTGTCCGTTCGGTTAATAGTTCTTAGGCGTGTTTATCTGGTATTATTTGTCATTTGTCATTGGCCATTTTATACCCTATGTTGACTTACCTTTGCTAGCTATCTTTGCTATTTTGGTGAATAAACGATATATATATACATATTTATACGTGTAGCAGATACTTCTGACTGCAGGAAAGCCCGAATGTGCATGTGGGGGTAGTGTACTTACTGATCCTTAGATTCCGCTAGATGGGGCAGGCATCGGCTTATCACAACAAGACAGGAGAAAGAGACGTAACCTGAATAGCCATTCGCCACTAGATAGCAGACGAAGTTGACTGTCCGAAGGTCATCTTTCTGATCGGCTCCCATTCTTCTCACTTGATCATACGTCGCCAGCTCACTCTCGAAGAACTAAAGGAAAAACAAAATGTTCAGGGCAATACTAGTGTCTCTATTTATTTAGAAATTTTAATGTTATCAAATAAACAATATTGACCTGTCGACTTGACTGATAGTGCTTCAATTCAATTCAGTTTTATTTCAACACCAATTACGGACTAGCCGAATAGCAGGTGCTCGCTAGTCAAACAAAAAAAAAACTAACCAAAATTATCAACATATACTAGAAAGTGGTCGAGATGCATATACAATACTGAGAACAAAAAGTAAAGATTGGGGAAATAGACAACGGGGTGTAAAATAATAACCTACTTATACTTTCTGTTACGTAGGGAAACTGCTTGAAGTGTCTTTATTTGACTTCACATATCCAAAGCTATTTTATTCTGGGAAATTGCTTTTAAAGTTGCACCTCCCCCATCCACCCCGTTCATGGGCAACTGGGCCCAGGTTGCCCAGGAGTAAATTTCGTTACCCGTGACAGAAATCAACAGGTATCAAGTTGAAACTTGGTAGGATTGTGAGCATTGGGGTCTCTTTTTACTTTTTGCGGGTTCCAAGCCCCACCCCACTTGGTTCAGGGGCAATGGGGCCCAATGTTTTCAACTTGACATTAACTGGAGATAAGGCGATGAAATTCCTTTGTGCTTTTGGATCATAGGGGTTGAACCACCCCCACACTCATGGGCAAGTGGGCCCAAATTGCCCGTGAAAAATTTTTTGACCAGTGACTGGAATCAAACTCGAAGCTGGTATACTTGAGGAAAAAAAGGTGTAAATACGCATTTTGATGGCCCTCCCCCCCCCCCTCCCGTTCATGGTCAGCTGGGCACAGATTTTCCATGAGTTAAGTTCGTCAATGACGGGTATCAAGTCCAACTCCTGTATATTTCGGGAGATGTATCTATGGATGAGGCCGAGGGTTTGCTGTAACAGCAACAATTAAGACGACGCGACGTACTTTGATCTTTAATGAACAGTTGGAAACTTGACTGCTTTGTCATATGATCGATGATATACCGTTCTTAATGAATTGTGACAAAGGGGGCAATAGGCTTCTACGATTTGGTTTATTGCACTTGTTATTACCTTGCTAATGAAGAAGAGGTTCAAACGGTGGGACTGGCTGGCAGACCCAAAGGCAGACCATTCAGTGTTCGAACTAATGCTATTCGTGCAAGACCTTCAACATTTCTTTGGATTTGTACTGGCGGTTTGTTTACATTTAAAGCTTTTAAAGCGGGATGATTACAAATTAGGTTATTTCAATCCTTGTTTGGTTATTGGGGATGAGAAATGTCTTGGTTCTAAAGTTGTCTGAATATTAAATGTGCTAAACATTTTACTTTTACACTCCACGTCTGAGCGCTTGCGCACTTGTATATATATACGTACACCATCTTTTAAGTTATATTGTAGGATTTTGTTCTTTAAGAAATTTCAGACTTAAAATCGAACCTGATCTCGCTATTGGCCCTGTATTAAAACAAAGAAGCTAGATGGATTCAGTCTTATCATCTTTATATCGACACGAAAGAGATATCATATAACGGTTTTCCGCAGATCTGAGAAAACAAGAGCTATAAGCTCATATGGCACTTGCATGGGTTAAGATGTATTGTTTGGTCAAAAGCAAGTTTCGACTTTGCAGTTAAGACGCACACTCTAAGGGAGCTAGAAAATCATTTGTAAGCAAAACCCTTGAGGCAAAAATGACAATGGACTGATGGCGATCACGAAAATGCATATTTTGCACAAAAGCATTTTTCTTACTTTGCGGTCAAGACTGGTATACTTTAAGAAATAACCTGATTTGGGAGGTAGCGATTTCTAAGCAAATCTTGTTGAATCTCTAATATTCCAGCGAAGTTTCATCGTTCTAGCACATCTGGAAGTACCTTAACTCGCGATCATCGGAATCCCAGACCCCCCCCCCCCCCCCCACCCCATCCAACTCCACCCAGACTTCGAACTATCCCTCCAATCCAGACCGAGGTAACACTTTCAACTATATTTGATATAATGAAGAAGGACCTGGCTGATATATGTTAAATTGTCAGTCAGTTCTACTAAGAGTTTTGTATTAAGAGTTTCTTTCCTTAAGAGAGATCTTCCAGTTACGGAAAACATTGATCTGGAATGTAGAGATAGCTTAAAACTTCTTGGCCTTATTTTAGATAATGATTTGAAGTGGAATTCCCACGTTGTTATGATTCTCCAGATGACAGCCCCACTCCTTTAAGTCGTATTCTATCCTTCGTAGGTTTGGTCTTTCACGAAGAGTTATGCGGTCAATGTATTGTACGTTTATCCGTCCGTGCGTAGAATATTCTTGTGCAGTGTGGCATTCGGGAATTAATGATGGTCAGAGAGACAGACTTGGAAGGGATTCAGAAGACAGTAGTGAAGATCACGCTAGGCCCGACCTACACTTTGTATGAAGCGGGTCTAGACAGGCTTGGTCTCTCTACTCTGTCTGAAAGACGACACAAGTTGACAGTGGATCTTGGACGTAAATGCTTGTCCTCTGATCTTCATAGATCTCTCCTACCGGATTCCGAAGCCCCAAACCAGACTCGACCTGAAACAAGGCTTCACGCTGCAACCAGTAATAGTACCAGACTTGTTCGCCCCGATATCCACTCTATTGACCGGTATCTTTCGTCATTTATACCATATTTCGTAAACTATTTTAATTCTGAACTGTGCTAGTCGTTATGAATTGTATATACATTTAAATATTTTAAGGTAATATTGAGAGGTGATTATCAAGTTTTGGCCGTGTTAATAACTGTGTGACGATCCGACGCTAGCGAGTAATTATATGAGCTATTCAGGAAATAAATATTGTTATTATTATATATTAATACCCCGAGTCAATCCGGTTCTGTAAATGATTTATCTAGAGCATCTGTTTGTTCTTCTCACAAAGTTCGATCCCGATTTACCCCCCCCCCCCCTCAATAGTTGGATCCAGTCCGGAAATGAAAAAGATCACCAGAGAGAAATGTCCTCTGTTCAGTTATTAAATTTCACTCGAATCCGATCACCCATTCCAAAGTTACTCATTACTCAATATTCCGGATTCCCCAACTCCCCCCTAAGATTATCATATCGAGAATTTTTTTTTTTATTTCCAACTCAGTTTGACCGGTTCCCTGATATGCCTGCCAAGTTTCGTCCAGAAAATTCCCCCAAAAACGGAATTCCGGGAAACCCCTCCACGTCGAAGATGAAGTTTGAAAATGGGTTCGGTATGTCTCCTTCAATCTCTAATCGACTTTGGAAAAACTTTTCCTACCCCCACCAAATTTCGAGTTTTGACCTGATTTCCGCGGAAAGACTTGTCCAGCGACAAAATAACGTTCAAGAATGATTAAATATGTATCCTCACCTCTGTCTCGATCTCTAATAAACGAAAATACTTTAACTTTTGTTAGCCGAATTTCGGGCGAACTACTTCTCGGGCAAGAAAATAGTGTCCAAAAGTGAATCCAGTATGTCTCTTACACCTACACTGGATCTCTAATCCTATTTTTGACTTTGACCCAAAACCATCAAAATTATCTGTTACCACGGTAACTCAATCTGCAATGTCGTTTTTGCAGTTACCGTGGTAGCTGATACCACGGTCGATCTGCAAAATCGACAATAGCCGAAATTGCGCTTTTCGAAGTCATCCCTAAAGAAAAAGTGATATTCAGTTACATAACTAAAGTTCCAAACTTGTTTTTCACCAATTTGACAAAATCCTAGGCTCTATTGTTGGTAATGCCGAATGTGAGATGACCTTTTCAGATACCACGATAAGTGC
Organism: Branchinecta lynchi; assembly: GCA_023053575.1. NCBI lineage: Eukaryota > Metazoa > Arthropoda > Branchiopoda > Anostraca > Branchinectidae > Branchinecta > Branchinecta lynchi. The sequence goes on along the minus strand of JAKZAP010000008.1, from coordinate 26,796,656 downwards.
AAAAACCCCTTTAGACCGTGGTATCAGATCCCACGATAACTGCGAAAACGACTTTAGACAGTGGTATCAGATACCATGGTAGCTGCAAAAACGCAACTCATGTCTCACCTTGTTCCAGACAGCAATCGCTGAGCCAGTACCATCTTCAGCATATGCTTTCTCCAAGTTCTTCTTCTCAATATCAAAGGACGATCCCGGAGGTACGACTTCCCACTTATTGATGTCCAGGCTAACAGGCGGCTCTGTACCAACGGATTGGTCATTCTTCGTGTCTGTTAGTACTTCAACAACTTCTTGAACCTCCATAGGTTGCTATGAGAAAACAATAACAATCGCACTGGGCAACATGACAAGAGCAACCTTTTAGAAGGTAAGCTACCCCTCAATCAGTTGGTCAACCTGTCATTTGACTTACCCGTCAATTAGCCTATCCTACCGACACTTGGCAAGGGACAACATAAAAGGAGTCAAAGGCAAGATCCACTGCTCTGATTTTAGGGCCATCCAGAAAAGGACTGTTAAGATTATGCTCGGCCCGGGTTATCTTTCTTACGAGGACGGCCTGGTCGAGCTTGACATGCCTACACTTTCTGAAAAACAGCATCAGCTGACAATAGCGTTTGGAGCAAATTTCTGGCACCCCACGCGCATCGTACCATTTTACTTGATTTTCAGACCCTATCAAGTAGCAGGCCCAATACGAGACAAATACAGAGGGACGCTATTTCCCAGAGACTAGTAAGACCACCCATAAACTCGACTGATCGTTATCTTAAATCTTTAACTGCACCCCAGTTAAGTTGTACGTACAGATGAAACGTAAGTTATGTAATTGTGACATGTGTAATTTGTGTGAATGACCATCTAAAGCTAGAATGTACAATACAAGCTATTAAGGGAATAAAGTACATTATTATGATTCTAACACGGGGTTTTATTTTCGGCTCTCAATAAAATTAATCCGTCGAGTGCCTTCAGTTCAGCTTTAACGGTTAGCTTCGACTTTTCTCACAGTTTACTCTTTCATGCCTCTTCTCATGAAACTGACAAACACAGGCTGATACTGGAAGATAAGTAAGGCCTAGTCTAGGCCTAGGCCGGGTTTTCTGGCCTAGTTTAAGAGCTAATTTACCTACTTCTTTTTGCTTTTCCTCCCAGTTTCGGCATTCTTCTTCCAGCTTATGCGTTTCCTCAATTACGAACTGCAAAAGATCCTCAGGCAATTCAGACTCGGCATTCGAACCTACCAAATAAGAAACAGTAAATACGTAACGAATGGATACGACTGCTCTCAAAGAAATCCAGGGTTGAAAAGCCTCGATAGTGACAAAAAACTATGCACTTGACGCTACCTAAGGGAGGGATGTCGACTGCAAAAAACATGCTACGCAGTCACTGAATAGAAAAAGATAGCTATGAAAGGGAACTGCCATAGGCCGAGGGCTATAGTTCACAACGTCCAATGAATGAATGAAATTATTATAGTCAAGTTTCGGTTTTCGAAAAAAACATTCAACTTCACATGCGATGCACCATCTGATAGACATTGTCAACTCGTCGTTTGAAAAAGGACTTATGCCCCTTACGGTCTTTATTGATCTTAAAAAAGCGTTCGATACTGTCGACTTTGAACTGCTAATGAAGAGACTATTGGCTCTAGGAGTACGCGGCAAGCCACTTGAGTGGTTCCACTCATACCTACATGGTAGATCCATCAGAGTTGTTGTTGACAGTGTAATGGGAAAGGCTCATGATGTCAAGTGTGGAGTGCCCCAAGGCTCAGTGCTTGGTCCACTTCTATTTCTAGTGTACGTGGACACACTCCGTTTCTACTTACCAAATACGTTAGTCACAGCATTTGCTGATGACACAGCACTTACTGTAGCCGCTAGATCAGTGAGTGAGCTAATTTGTAAAGCTAATGCAGCACTTGTGAACCTATCAATTTTTATGAAGTCGAGTTTTATTGCAGTGAATCCGTCGAAAACCAATTATATGATATTTAGTAGACTTGAACGAATTATAAATGATCAACAACACATTTTACTTGGAAATTCCCCGGTTAACCAAGTTTATGCTTGTAAATATCTTGGTTTCAATCTTGATGTAAATTTTAATTGGAAAAAACACAGTGACATTATTGCAACAAAAATGGCGAGAGGCGTGGGTGTAATGCGTCGATTCAACAATATTTTACCGGTAATAGCATTAAGAGACATTTATTTTTCAATTGTTCATCCATATTTAATATATGGATGTTCTGTGTATGCCAGTAACTTTAACTCTAATTTTAAACGTGTTGAAATTCTGCAAAATAAAGCTCTCCGTGTTTTGGGTGAGTTAAAAAATTGTCGCCATACAGAAGATTGTTATCGAGATTTTAATGTGTTGAAAGTTAAACATGTAAGAGATCAGCAAATTGGTAATTTTGTGTACAGTGTATTAGATAAATTTTCTCCTTCGTATTTTAGTAATTTTTTTAGTGTGAATTCAGATTACCATGATTATGATACGAGGAATAATGATAGGCTTGTTAGTGAGTCGCGTAAGAGTAGTAGAGCGTCATTTATAATTAGAAATAGTGGTGTGAATGTTTGGAATAATCTACCGGCAAGCATTAGGGAGTCTGATAATCATTTATTGTTTAAGAATAGATTAAACAAATATTTGTTGGGTAATTGAGTTGGTTGTTTAATGAAGGTTGGGGCAGGATTCGGGAGGGGAATGGGAATTGGGTAGGATAGGGGTGTTTGAGTGAGGAAAGCTGATTTGGAGTGAGTTAAAGTCTCACTAAGTGTATAGAAAAAAATAAAAAAAAATTGATCAATAGATTTTGATAATTTGATGTCCGTCTTGCACAGGTGACCTGTTGTCACATATTGAGACGGGCTATTGGTTTAAGAATATGTTCAATATGTTGTAGAAATGTTGAAGAAATAAATTCCTTCCTTCCTTCATTCAAGTACCTTCGGAAAGGCAGTCAAAGTCACAATTAACTACTTACAGTAACTATTTTGAACTATTATTAGAACAAATTCATCTAGACAATTGTTAACTGCCGTAAGCTGGTTACAGATCACAACTTCCAATCAATGAGTGAAATTATTATAGCCAAGTAGCTTAGGAAAGGCAGTCAAAGTCACAAATAACTACTTACAAGTAACTGTTTAGAAATATTAAAAGTAGAAATTCATCTAGACGATTGTTAACTGTCATAGGCCAAGGGTTATAGATCACAACTTCCAATCAATGAATGAAATTATTACAGCTAAGTAGCTTAGAAAAGGCAGTCAAAGTCACAATGAACTGCTTACAAGTAACTATTTCAGAACAAATTCATTTAGACAATTCCTACACAACGTCACGAAATAGACGATGGTACAAAACTGAGCCTTGTCGGTAAAAAATAGTAAACGTGACACTACGAACAAACCCTTTTCTCGTCCCATTTCAGATCCGGACGAAAACCTTTTCAGGAAAGCCAAAGCAATGACTGGCAGTAACAGTAACTTATCCTTGACTTAAATGGTGGCAAGATTACCTATTTCTTAATCTGTGCTGTATTCACAAACCAACAAATTCTTGACCAAAGCTTCCACCAATGATGCAGAAGATGACTATTCGGAGTTGATAGTGGATACGATCGACACAGAAAACCTTCCCAAGTCTACTGTCACTGAGGAGACCGTCGAAAGTCAGGAAGAGGAAGGTGTATCCGTGTAAGGCCGGGAAAGTGTGTCCGGATGTATATGAAACAAGATCTACCGACTCATAAATTTCTTAGAGTTATTTAGAGGCGAAAGCCTTTTCTCTTGCTTTGTATTATTATTGTTATTATTATATGGCACTTGTTACGAGCAGGGGTGCAAGAAAGTATATGAGAACCTCACAAAAAACTTCCAACACCCCAAGGTTCGGACTTTGTTTTAATCGAGTCCGTGCATTTACGGCATCGCCTCGGATCGTCTACGGCAAATGACGTTCTTACCTCCCAAGTTCAGATCCACTCGTTTCATCCCTAGACCTGCCACATTATTCCCCCCCCCCTCCAACTGCCCCTACCGCGGCCAAATTTGGTTCGGACACATAAATGAGTCATGTAAAGCATCTTCTCTTACCGCCTATCAAAATTCATCCCCCCCCCCCCTTCGTGCTCGGATCCGGTCCGGACCCTAAAATATGTCATCTAGGGCATATACTATGTCTATTTTCCAAGTTTCACACAAATCCTCCACTCGTTGACCCCTATGCGAGCCACAACTTTCCGGGACTCCCCCTCCAACTCCCCCCACTGTGGCCGAATACGACTCAGACACATAAACTGGACACCACGCCACGAACCCCAATAACAAATGTAGGCCGCATAAACTCGGTACTGTCCAACTTGCATTCCATTCGGCCCATTTTAAATTTTTGTGTATGTCACAAAGTCCCCCCCCCAACTATGGCCGCATGTGGTTTGGAGACATGTTTTGCATATCTAGGTCATCAGTTCATTTCTTATCACCCATAAAGTTTCACTCGAATCGCACCACCTGTTCGCAATCTACGGAAGTAATTACTTTCTGGCTTCCCCTTCCCGTAACTTCCCCAAAATGGTCAGATCCAGGAACGGATGTTTTCCTAGGGCATTGTGTCGGATCTATTTGGTCAGTTCACCAGCACGCTGTCACTTTTTATCGTCCTCAGTTCATCTCGAAGTATCCTAACTCACGCGCCTCCCCCCCCCCCCCACAACTCCCCACAAAGAGCCTCGATACGATCTGGTTCTGTCAAGATCTAGGGATTATGCTTGTTCTTCCCACCAAATTCCATCCGATCCCTCGACTCAGGACTATCCTCAGGACAGTCTATTTGGATCCCTGATATGCCTGGCAATTTTCATCGTCCTAGTTCATCAGGAAGTACCGAGCTCGCGGGATCACCACAATTACGGACCCCCCCCCCCCCCCCCGCCCCCACAGTGCCCGAATCCCGTCCGGCAATGTCAACGATGTATTTAGGACTTGTGTAACTCTTCCCACCAATTTTCATCCCGATCTCTCCACTCTAAGTGTTTCCCAAGCTTTCTGGTTCCCCCCTGCAACTCCTCCCATAGTCACCGGATCCGGTCCGAATTTCAAGTGGGTCGTCTGAGACCCGAGGTGTTTTTCCAAATATTAAGTTTGATTAAGAACCGATCACCCGTTCGAAAGTTATATATGCCTCATTTTTCTGGAACTCCCCCCCCCCTCGATGGCCGGATCGGGGAAATGACTATTAGTGACTATTTCCGAGTTAATCTGGTCGAGTTCCTGATACACCGGCCAAGTTTCATCGTCCTAGCATATGTGGAAGTGCCCGAACTAACAGAACCTGGACAGACCGAAAGACAGACATTACGATCGCTATTTGGCACTTGAGCCTGCCAGACGCACGGAAGAGATCCTTCCTGTCTTTTACTTAGATTGCGTTCCACACTAGTTACCATAGTTACTACGCATGACGTCACGAATTCTGGCTTTTTGCCGTCAAGGCTGGAACGACTTTTCTATTTTCCAGCAGAATATCATGCCACGGGGGAATCCAACGTATCACCTTATGCGTTGTTACGACGCTTACTACGCTCCCGAGCATGGTAAGAAAATAGTTATTATTAGTTACTATTTCGAGAAGGTTGGAACGGTCAGCGTAGTAACTTCTGGAACGGAAATATCAATTAATAGTTACTGTTGTTAGAAGGGTGGAACATCAATCAATCAATCAACCATGTTTAATCCAAATATCTAAAAGCTAGATGAGTGAATAGAAGAGTGAACTTGTGGAGAAATAATTAAATGATTCTTCCTTAAATATCTGATTTTATGAACCTCTTCTCTGAAAACTGAAACTGAACATGCTCTTAACCTCGACTTGCCTATCAATGTGTTCTTTCTCTTTTCGTCCAAGTAGATGAGACAATAAGCACTCGCTTTTGTGTGAAGTCCGCCATATGCGTCTTTCTCCAAATCTGTCCATGAGACTTCCGTAACTAGATGGTCGTTGAACTTGAGCCACGTTTCTCTACTCTGGTCCCAGATATACGACCAGTAATGACCTGACGCAGCTTCTCCTCCGTGGACCATGACGGCATGTAGAACGTATGGCACCTGAAGGATTTCTCTTATTACAAATGTGGAACTCGAAACCTCGAAAAATACGAGTTAATAAATATGCTTTCGCAAAATTTAACACTTAAAGGGCCATGACAGAAGTTTTGTCTCGAAAAATAATACTTATAAGGCAGATAACGGATATAGCCTATTATCATAATAAGAATGAGAAAACAAGTGTTTTCTGTTACAAAACTTCTGACAGTGTAGAAGCCGGATATGGCGGGAACAGTCTAGTCTAGCAGGGGCGTCACGTATGGAGGGAGGGGGGACGGCCTCCCCCCCCCACCCCAAATAATAGTTGCCGGCCAGTCGGTACGAAATAGCCGAGTTTGTTTCGATCTTGTTTCGTAAATACATCCGTTTTTTCTTGGAAACAGTCGTTTTTCTGAAAAAACGGTCGGTAAAAATTACCAGCCAATCGGCAGATATCTTGCAAACCCCCTCCCCAAACATGTTGGCTAGTAATGCCTCTACTCGTACCAATTCTGCCTTTTATACTCTTATTTTCTTCCCTACGGAATTTTTAGCTGTAGAAATCAACTTGCGGTTGTTTCATTTTCGACCAACGACTTGTTAGCGCTTTTCCGGCCGGGGCTCAAATTACCTCGCGAAAGCTTAAAGATCTGCCGACGATCTTTAAAAATAAGGGCATGAAAAGCTTGAAAATGCAAAATGAAGCTTGAAAACCGTCGTGAAAAAGAGTAGTGCTTTAACTGAAACCAGAAGCCAAGAGGCTTAATCTTTTAAATCATTCTGTCTTTCAGTCCACTGTCGAAAACAAATGCTAAAAAAGAACCGCACAGTTGAGTCCCACGATCTGCCCTTACGGAATTCACAACCAATTTCGTGCTTCCCTTCCCTTCATTTTTTTTTTTTTTTTTTTTTTTCAATCAATCAATCAAGTTTAATCCGAATAGCTAAAAGCTAGAAAAGGAATACAAGTTACAAAAAACAAAGACACACAAGAAACAAATTAACTAATACACTTACAAGAAATTACCAGAAATAAATGATGGGATGAAACTACGTAAAAATTGGGTAGAAGAAGTAGCGGGATATGGGGAAAACTGATTGCCCGTATTCCTCTCGGACCGACGCACGGAAGACGGGAGGGAAGGGGGGAATAGATGGGCCATCTGGGGACAACACGTTATCTTAGCTCCAAATTTGTTTGAAACAGTATTTCTACGTACAGATAATTTAGGAATGTCAAGTTTCATGAGAGCCTCTTCGTCTGTAATATTATGATCACCCAGAATGATTCTCATGGCTCTCTTTTGGACATTTTCCAGGCGATCAGAGAGCTCTGCAGAAAGAGAAGAATGCCAAACCGGTGAAGCATATTCTAAATGAGGACGGATATAAGTTTTAAAATAATAGAGGAGGCATTTAGTATCCAAACCGAAAGATTTAAGGGTGGAGGGATTTAATTAAAAAGTGGGTTTTACGGATAATATTGTCAACATGAAATTCATATGTGTTTAACCTATCCGACGCGTCTCCGGTAAATAGAGCAAACAACTTATAGTTTGGGGGGAACTGATGGGGCATCAGTTCCCTCGAGGACATTGTCAATCACAAAAGAAAACAAATTACTACAGATTAATAAAACAAAACACAAACACGAAAGCCGCAAGCTTAGAGAAAGTTCCACCTATAACGCAAAGTTCCTCATTCGCGTCTCGCCCTGGACAAGGAACGGAAGACCGCGGGAGAGATACAGCTTGCCGGACCCTCTTGATGCTGCGGATAAACTTTTGAGAATCCTTCTAACCACCCTTGGAAGGGTTTTTTGTTCTAGTAGTGGTTTTGTTGTTGACCTTTCTTTTTGTTTTTTGGTTCATTATTAGATACCAAATCCGGAACTTTCTAACATGGAAGGTGGTTTACCCCCCCCCCCCCCCAACAGATTACCAATAACGCACGCTATATCCTTAAAAACTAGCCAGGGCACAAGAAGTTTCAGTTCAGTTTCATTGAAATTTATTTAAACAAAAAATAAAAAAATACACAATTAATATTCCTGCCAGGAAAGCACAAAAGGAGTGCTTGGCTAGGGCAGGGAAATAACCTCTATTAATTAAACAACAAAAGAATCAACAAACTGAATACTCTATAAAAAGAAGCAGGAAGGGGACGAAAAAAAATTGACCAATGGTTTCAACTTTAAATGAAAAAGAGAGAAAAAACAGGAAACAAGGAACGAGAAAGAAAGAAAACGAACACAAAAAAGAAAACAGGGGAGGGGTCTAAAGGAGGATAACACTAAACAATTTTCCTGTGATGATCTTTCGCTGCTCACTTTGTTAGTATCCAGAAAGAAAAGCTAAGCTAAGAAAGGTATCCACAAATGACAACCTTTAAATTCTGCTGCTTCTTATTAATAACTTCTGAAGAACTTCAAGCTGAACGCACTCACCTTTTGCAACTCTGGTTTATCATAGATCGTTTCAATTTTCATATCCAGCTTGGCGATTTCTTTTCCGGATTGTTCGAGATCAATACAAACTTCCTCGTGTAGCTCGTCTAGACATGAGCTGATCAGTCGGTACTCGCCATCCGTCAGAAACCGTCGGCGTTTGCAATCGTGGTCTACTTCCATTGGCTCGATCTGGACAAAATTTAAGAAACTCAATTTTACAGTAAGCAAGTACTGCGCTAAAACGGCAAGGCCTTGAGGACATTGTCAAGCACAAAAGAAAACAAATTACTACAGATTAATAATTTTAAAGCTTTAAAGCTAAAGATTGATAATTTTAAAGCTGGGTTGTCGGGAGTAGATTTAAAGTGGATGGTGAGTTTAAGGGGGGGAGGATTAGCTATTGGGGAGAAAAGAAGGTTTATAGGAAAAAATAGGTTAAAGAATGGCCCTTACTTTTGCCCAATGTGTGGAACGGTGGATGAGGATGTGTTCCACTTTATGTGTGAATGTGAAGGATTGAGTGATTCAAGGGTCGAATTATTTGGGGTGGGAATTACTAGGGAGGAGTGGCTACTAGAAAAAATTGGAAGTACAAATATGGGGGATATTCGTCAGGTGGCTAGATTCCTCCGCGTTGGTTTGTCCCATAGACAGCGATTTTTGTAGTTTGTTGTGTTTTTTCTTGTTTTTTTGCCATGACCCCAAGGGTTTTTTCGTGCAATAAATTCATTCATTCATTCATTCATAAAACAAGCATAAACACGAATTACTTTTTCCTTTTTTCGTATTCATACTCCTGTCTTTCTCTTTGTGAGTGTATGATGGGTCATAAATAAATTATTATTATTATATTTCCTAATAGACGAATGAAATCGAACAGATTATTTTTAATTTTGGGCACTGGCCAAGTCCAGACCCCTCACAGCAAGACTGACGGTGTTAAAATGACACAGGTCTGACATAACACAGGTGTCAGAACGCATAAGAAACAATGCAGACATGCCATAACATTAGATGGCTGGAACAAATCAGCAAAGCTGTAAAGCACCGATCTGCTGATGAAGCAGGGATGCTGGGCTCACAATCTGCTTCTGACCCTTCAGAGCCAGACAGCTTGCAAATCCGGAATATTTGAGATTATTCTAGTCTACTTTGTCCGTTGATATATGCCGTGTCGGACTCTGCTACATGCTTTTTGTCAAGGGTCTGCATTGTGAGGGATTCTTAAAGTTCAACTGAAAAGGCCTGAGATAGGACAATCTAGTTACCCACTTATTCACTTAAAGAGGCTCGAAGACCAGACGAAAATGCGTTACTTCGTTGCTCCGCTAATTCATGTCGATATTATATAGTGGAATTTCCCTGTCGGATTGATGTTAGTCTACGCGCTTGTACCTGTGTTTATACTTAATGTAATCGATAAACGAAAAACAAGAGCTGAAAGCTCATATGGCACTTGTAAGAACAGTTAGCATGTTTGTCAGATACGGTTTGCAGTTTTCAAGGCTGGGTCTCTCTCCCGATATTCATTTCATCAGAAAATGGGCTTGATCTAGTAGATCTGAAATGGTTATACCACTTATTGACAACTGTATCTTCCTCCAACGATGATCGGATCGGGGGAGGGACTATATTTTCAAGCCCATCTAATAGAGTCCCTAACATGCCTGCAAAGTTTCACGGTCATAGCACATCTGGAAGTACCCTAACTCGTGATCATCGGAATTAGGAAAAACCCCCTCCAACTCCCCCCACTGTGACACGATCGGTCCTGTTTTGTCAATGATATTAATAATAATAATAATATATTTGCAAATTGAATGGCAGGCCGTTAAGCCTCTACAATGTATCTGTGGATTATGCTTGTTCTTCCCTCCAAGTCCCATCCCGATCTCTCGACTCTAAGCGCTTCAAGAGATTTCTCCCCCCGCCTTCAGCTCCTCCCGATGTTATCAGATCCGTTCCAGACTTGAAATTGATCATCTGAGTCACTTGTTCTTGACACTTGACAAGTTTCATGCACGTCTGATCACCTGTTCCAAAGTTATGCATGTCAATAGAATCTCCCCGTGATCATCGGATCGGGAAAAGAACTATTTTCAAGTTGACCTGGAAGAGTACCTAATATGTCTGCCAAGTTTCATGGTCCTAGTACATGTGGAAGTACCCCTCGAAGTACCCTAACTCGTGATCACCGGAAATCCGGGAAAACCCCTTCCAACCCTTCTACTGTGACATCCCGATTCATCGACCCTAAGCATTTCACGACATTTCCGGTCCCCCCCTCTAATCCCCCTCTCTTCGGATTTGGTCCAGATTTGAAACTGAATATCTGAGACACTTATTCTTCACAATTGTCAAGTTTTATGCATGTCCGATTATCCATTCCAGAGTTATGCATGTTTCTAGTTTCCGGATTCCCCTTCCCTCCACCACCCCCCGCGATAGCAGGATCGGGGAAGCGATTATTTCCATGTTAATCTGGTTGGTTCCCTCACATGCCTGTCAAGTTTTATTGTGCTAGCTTATTTGGAAGCGTTTCACCAGATTTCCGGTTGCCCCTCCAGCTCCCCCCCCCCCCAGTGATCGGATCTGGTCCGGATTTGAAACTGAGCATCTGAAGCACTTGTTCTTGACATATGTCAAGTTTCTTGCATGTCTGATTACCCGTTCCAAAGTTATGCATGCTACTAGTTTCCGGAATTCCCATCCCTCCACTCCTCCCACAATGACCGGATGGGGAAAGTGATTATTTCCAAGTTCTTCTGGTCGGTTCCCTTATATGCCTGCCAAATTTCATTGTCCTAGCTTATGTGGAAGCGTTTCGTGAGATTTCCGGTGTCCCCTCCAGCCCCCCCCCCAGTTATCGGATCTGGTCCAGATCTGAAATTGAGCTTCTGAAGCACTTGTTCTTGACATATGTCAAGTTTCAGGCATATCTGATTACCCGTTCAAAAGTTAGGCATGCTACTACTTTCCGGATTTCCCATCCCTCCACTGCCCCCAAGATGGCCGGATCGGGGAAGTGATTATTTCCAAGTTAATCTGGTCGGTTTCCCAACACGCCTGCCAAGTTTCATCGTTCTAGCTTATGTGGAAGCGTTTCACGAGGTTCTGGGTGCCCCCCCTCCAGCCCCCAGCCCCCCAGTTATCGGCAATTGTTCTTGACATATGTCAAGTTTCGGATCCGGAATATGATTATATCCAAGTTAATCTGGTCGGTTCGCTGATATTCCTGCCAAACGTTTCACTAGATTTGTTTGACTTGGACTGACCATCTTTAAACCATAATTATTCTCGCATTCGCTTTCTGATACATAGTCGCATAGCTAAGTGGTAGAACACTGGACTGTTAACCCAAAGGTTCCTGGTTCGATCCCGCCGTCGGCCAGCGTTTTGTTTTGCTCCCGTTTTACTTTTTGCTCCCTTTTTACTTTATAGTTTCCGGACTCCCGGATCCGGGGAAAGTTGGATTGGGGAAGTGATTATTTGTAAGTTGATCTGGTCGGGTCCCTGATATGCCTGTGAAGTTTCATCGTCCTAGCTTGTGTGGAAGTGCCCAAACTAGCAAAACCTGGACAGACCGACAGAACGACAGAACGACAGAACGACAGACAGACAGACCGACAGACCGACAGAAATTACGATCGCTATATGGCACTTGAGTATGCTCAAGTGCCATAATAAGTGTTCATAAGTGTTAGCTACCTTCCACGAGCTGATCGCTGGCCACTGAAAAGCCGCGTTTATATTGAGATTCAAATTTTCCACGTCGTAGAATTACGGCCGTAGATATTCTGAACGTCATTCTAGAGCAAATAGTGAAAACAAGAATCCCTTAACACAAGCGAAATAATGCAGTGTGTTCAGTTAAATGATGCAAAAATAAGTTAGCTTTTCAGTTATACTTTAAGTCTACTTGTGTTTGTATCCTTACTGTCTGCCTTGTTACATCTGGCGAGGATTCTGGCTTGCCGGGTCTTGAGTTGCAACCCGAACTCTGGTATAAATCGGACGTAGCCTTTACGTTAATCATTATAGTTGAATGAACCGTCGTCGCAAGACTTGCAGTTACATACTGACAGGGTTGTGCAGTCCAATAAACGGCTATGCATTATAAACCGGTACCATTCAGAACGGTCCATAATACACGATGCTGGTGAATCACGAAAAGGAAGAAAAAATGAACACTAAAAAATGAACACTATGTAAATAAGGGTTCCTAGCCACCACGTTAGCCAAGTTTAGGCATATCAAATCCGCAATATCAGGATTTACACGGTGAGAAAGGGTATAAATAATCTTCTATATTTTTCTCAAATTCGAAGAGAGGCCTTCATTATTAAAATTATAGTTTAAAATATTTCCCAGTATAAGTCCTCATTAACCGACGATACAAGGACTAAAAATTTCATCTACAACAATACCAACAAGCCAAAGGTTTCGATGGGATCCCAAAAATTCAATATCTGATCCAAACAACTGGGTCTTGTCTACGCCAGATCTAGTCTTCGCCAGACTCCTCGAACACATTTACTACTAAAATTCAGAAATAGATTAACGCCAAAAAGCTAATCATCTGAGAAAACCAAGTTCAGATATTGATTCAGCATGCTTGTGTTTACCCCTGTAAGTCATATCTGTTTTGACGAAAACTTCCTGCCTTACTTCTGCGAATTTCTCGGTTTCGGCCGAATTCCGGAACTACCTGCCCGGCAAAAAAAAAGAAGCTAAATCGAACTCAGCGTCTCGCTCAGCGTTTCTTCTTTCCCCTATACCGAACATCTAATCAACTTCAAATTAAAATTTAACTTAAAACAAATTTTCCGGTTCCAGCCGGATTCCGGGCGAACTATATGTCCGGGTAAAAAATGACTGTCATACACGGATTCAGCATCTCTTCTTACCCCTAAATCGGATATCTAATCAACTACAAATACTTTTAACATTTTTCCGGTTTTGGCCGGATTCCGGGCATACTTGCCCGGCGAGAGAATGATTTTCACCATCGTGTTCACCATGTCTTCCTAACCCTAGACCGAACATATAATTAGCTAAAAATAAAACTTTTACTTTTAACAGATTTTCCGGTTTTGGCCGGATTCCGGGCTAACTGCTTGTCCGGCGAAAAAATGGTTCTCACCATCGTGTTCAGCATGTCTTCTTACCCCTAAACCGAACATCCAATCAACAGATTTTCCGGTTTGGGCCGTATTCCGGGCGAACTACTTGTCTGTCGAGAAGATGGTTTCCACCATCGTGTTCAGCATGTCTTCTTACCCCATAATCGACCGTCCCATTAGCTGTTTAAAAATACTTTGCTTGCTCCTTAAGTTAAACCCCCTCCCCCTGAGCCTCCCCCACCCCGAAATATAGGGCTACAAAGCCCATCTACGAACTCGACCTTACTTTTGACCCAAACAATCCTCACACCAAGTTTCTCATTCCCTTCGCGAGTTATCGTGCTTACAGACGGGCGGACGGACGGACAGGCGGACGGACGGACAAAGGGACGAACTGACAACTTTTGCGATGTCATAGGTATCCCTCGACTTACGTTTTAGGATCCTAGAAACATCACATTTCAATCTTTCCCCTTAATTAACCACAAATGCGCTTTGGAAGTGGATAACTTCGACCACTTAAGTTACTTATACCCTTACCTCTAATTCACTCAATGACCTTCTCCGCCCGGTGCTAACTGCAGACTCCAGTTTCTCCGACGGTTGCTGGTGTACCACCCCCATGCTACTAGAAACAAAACCAAGACCAATAAACTCCGGTGCTGTCTGTTCTTCCGGGTGTCACAACCAAAATGAACACAGAGGCGTATTCTCGCCGTTCCCCGAGGACTCCTCGGGGAATCGAAGAGAACGGCGAGAATAGAGGGAGTTACTCCATGCGGACTCCGAGTACAGCAACAGCGAGAACACGGGGAATGCTTCCAAAATGGAGTCTAGATCCAATTTATTTTGGTTTTGTTTATTCTGATTGTTTTTAACTGATTTTACATTGCACCAATACCAGCAAAAATTGATTCCCCTCCGAATCTGAAAGGGAGTCCTTTTTGATGATGGTGATGATAATCGGAGCATTTTCCGTCCGTGGGGACTCGCGAGAATACGGAGAAAGTGAGTCCCCTGGACAAACAAAAACGCGGGGACTCCTCAAGTGGAGTCCTCGGGGAACGGCGAGAATACGCCTAAGAAACTGAATCAACAGTCGAACTCGCGGAAAACGTTCTAACCAGTGCGAATGGGTTTGAGTGTAGAGAGGGAAGCTTTTCCCTCTCTACATCGTCGTTTCGACCCTTACATAACGTAATTCCACTTCATGGCATTGAGAAAAAGGGGACCTTTTCACTACGGTTAGGCATTAGCCCCAAGCGGGAACTTATGATACCGGCGAGGGAGATTTCTCACAAAATATATTACTGACACAATCGCTCGCTGGGAAGGATTCTCGCGAAAACCCTGCTCTAGACATGTATAAGTATTTGCAATCGATAGCTGTCATTGTAAATAATCGATAGGTGAGTAGTTAAGGCGTTGGACTTCAAACAACGACGAGTTTGGGGCCACGAGTTCGAATCCTCGCTTCAAAACGGGTACCTCGAGGAATCTAGGGTAAAGGTCAAGAAGCGTCGGATAATATACCCCCAACCATGCATCGCCATCCCGGCAAAGGGCAGTGAAGCGGGAGGACACCTGCGCTGCGAGTCCTTAATGATTTGCATGCCAAAGTTGACTTTGTTAATTCTTTTTTGTTAAACAATAAAAATATTTACAATAAGATGTTTCTGTTTTACGGTGTCTGGTACAGACATACACCCTTGTCTTTGAGCCGTACCGGTTAAGGAACATAAGGATCCTATGTACCACAGCGTACAACATAAAAGTATATGTCCTTCATCCAAGACCAATTACCCTTTTACCCACTGATTTCGTACGACAAAAAATCCGCCTGACAAATTATCATTGCGGCGAATTTTCCGCGAATCGCACAAATACACAGCCGCGAATACACAACCGCGAATACACAAACAAAGAAAATAAGCTGTTCCTTATTCTTTCGTCTAAGCTGAACTATTTGTATTCTGCTGAGTATGCATCAACATTTGCTAAGAAGGAAAACTCGCTTTCTATTCGTGCTTCCAACCCTTGCCCTTATGAAGATAAATGCAATGCTGTTAGAGCATTAGAGCGGAAAACTTGATAAGTTGGGAACAGACCTAAGGAAGCTAGCATGAATTCCGATTCCCAGAAATTTTAATACAAACATAGGAACATAGTCCTTCGGAAATTCAAGTTAGTTCAGTCAATTCAAAAGTGGATGGTCCTTAGGGGAACGTAGTCAACCTAAAATATCATCGCTTCCATGAATTTGCAGGGGGCCCCGGTCCCGGAGGTGTCGGGTCCAGTTGGCAGCCAAACATGACATAATATTTCTTCCTAGCGTATATGAGCTTGATCCAATCGGCACTGCAAAGTGCTACTGGAATATGTGGAATGGCGAATTCTGCTAAATCGGTCACGTTCTCAATAGACGAACCTGAGCCCATCTTCCCAGCATGTGTGAAAGTCCATTTTCAGAAATTTGGCTGGGGCCGGATTCCGCATCTGCAACCCTATTCCCAGGTCCCACAGTATGTGACCCGGCTGGAACCCCAAAAGGCTGTAACTAGCTTCTGTTTAAAGGACCCCGTCGTTCCTCTATGCCAATGCAACGTATTTGTGTAACTGCATTCATTAATTCTTAATCCTGAAGACCCAAATTTCATCTGATACATTCTAAGCCTGCTCACGATACCTCACTGCACTTGCCACGATTCACTATTTTCGATGTGCATTATGCTCCCGACGGGTGTTCGCGTATAATGCTACTAATGCATAAGACCGTTTTTCTGAATTTTGCGGAATTTCTGATAGAAGCCAATGGGCACGGGAAAAAGCTTAAAACAGCAATAGCCTTGGGCAATTTCTTGAAAGCAGAGCCTTATAGCTTTACAATATTAAATACTTCTGATAAATATTCCTTGAGCCCAAGCTGACTCTGAAACATATATTCAAATAATGCATAAAACGGATACGTCAGCTACGATGCAACCATATTTCGGCCCTTCTTGGCCTTATGGTGTTTAAAGGATATAAGCACCGAAGCTGACGTATCAATTTTATGCATGATTTGAATATAATTTTGACATGATTTGAATATAATTTTGACATTTCTTCTTTTTTTTTTCTTTCTTTTTTTTCACAGTTGTTCGGGTGGGGCTGAAACTGGTAATGAGTAAATATCAAGGATTCTTGTTGCGTGTAGTGTTCACGTTTAATTGTTTGTTATTTAAGTCATAGGCTAGGTGGATAATAAGTTGTTATGTTTAGTTATTTATTTATTAGATACAAGTAGTATTACTAAATTGCAGCACAAGTCCTTAGGACTTTCTTTTTGCTGCAATGGGATACTAGTAGTGTTATTTTATTTGATTTTCAATGTTTTTGGTTAAAAATAAAAAACCTACCTACCTACCTACCTACCTACATACTGGAACATAAAACAGTAAATAGTTAAAGTGGGCCTTAACAATTTCATTCCCATCCCGCTCTATTTGTCCAGCACATCTTAGGACCTGTCGTTTCATTCGGATTGCCGGTCTGGAAGTTTCAAATGCCGGAAAATTTCGGATTCCCTTTTCTCAATGCTCAACTGCAAGCGCCATAAAATAGAAGAACCTCGTCCGCGAAAAGCCTAATAACCTCAGCAAATCCAACGGCCAATAATCCAGAAGAGGTAATCTGGTCTAGAAAGTTTTACTTTTCGTCCTTCTGAACTTTCTGCTTAAAAGTTATATATTACGAATTTTCTAAATTTCTCCCTGGTCTCTTCTAGCAACTCTTTGAAGTTAAATCAGAAATCTCCGGCAAATTTTAAGACGAAACAATCTTTACACAACATTCTTATACGAAATAACTTTTTCCTTTCATTCGAAAAAGTGCTTTGTTATTCATCTAGTTTTGGGATCCCAAAACGTTAGTTACTCAAAACGCCGTAAAGTTAAGTTCCTAGTGGAAACCGTAGTCTTATATTTAGGAGTGGGAACGGATTTCAAGTTAAGGGGTTTTTTTTTAAGCTACCGACAAAAGGATAAACTACGTGCTGAATCTATATCTTGCACGACAAGAAGTTTGCTCGGAATCTAGAAATAGTCGGAAACTTATGACAGAAATAAAATTTAAGACGAAGTCGCTTCGATGATGGTGAATTCGTTTGTTGGCTTTAATTTCAAGCCGGATGGTAGGAGTAAAAGTTTATTTTGAAGTCGATTAGTGCTTCGATACTTAGACGGGCCAGTACTTTGCCTGGAATCGGGCCAAAATCGTGAACTCGTGTGATAAGCTAAACTTTTGTTCTAAAGTCGGTTTGAGTGTCGAGACTAGGTAGGAACACACGCTGGATCGGTCTCTTCACTTTGCTTTCCTGCTGGACTGATATTCGGCCGGAATCCGGTAAAAGACGGAATTTCATTAGTACTTGCAATTTTCCTTTAGATTATCGATAGTGGGGTACGCTGACGCTCTGAACGGATCTATCTTGCATGAATGAATGAATGAATGATTTATTTGCACATTAAAGCCATCCGGCCATCATGCAACCAAACGGAACAAAAAGTGAACAATCTTACATGCCCATATACACACTGTTTTCCTGTTTGGTCGATACTAACAGTACGGACGGAATCCTTTGAAAACCAGGAACCGAAAAGCCTAAGGCGTATTTTTGTTTGTCCCGGGGACTCACTCCCCGTATTCTCGCGAGTCCCCACGAACAGGGAACGCTCCGATTATCATCACCATCATTAACAAGACCAAAGGTTTCGATGGGATCCCAAAAATGTATAATCTCATCCAGACAATTGGGTCACGTCTTCCCCAGATTCCTTAAGCATTTTTACTACAAAAATTCAGAAACAGATTAAGGCCAAAGGGCTAACCACCTGAGAAAACCAAGTTCAGATATGAATTCAATATGTGTGTTTACCCCTACAAGTCACATTTGTTTTGACAAAACTGATCGAAACTTCCTGCCTGAACTTACTTCTGCCAAATAACCAGGTTCTGCCGAATTCGGGAACTACTTATACGACAAAATAACAAAGCTCAAAAACGAATTATCGAACATCTAATCAACTTAAAATAACGCTTTAACTCATGACAAATTTTCTGGTTACAGCTAGATTCCGTGCGAACTATGCGTCTGGGTAAACAAACGATATACGGATTCAGCATCTCTTCTTACCTCTAAATCGGAATCTAATGAACTACAAATAAGACTTTTGCTTTTAGCAAATTTTCCGGATTTGGCCGGATTCCGGGCGAACTACTTGACAGGCGAGAAAATTATTTTAATAATCGTGTTCAGCATGTCTTCTTACACCTAAATCAAACATCTAATCAGTTTCAAATAAAATTTTACTTTTAACAAACTTTCCGGTTTTGGCCGGATTCTGGGCTAACTACTTGTCCGGCTAGAAAATGGTTTTAATAATCTTGTTCAGCATGTCTTTCCACCCCTAAATCGAACATCTAATCAATTTCAAATCAAACTTTTGCTTTTAACAAATTTTCCGGTTTTGGCCGTATTCGGGGCGAAATACTTGTCGGGCGAGAAAATGATTTTCACAATCTTACCCCATAATCGACTATCAAATTAGCTGTTTAAAAATGTTTTGCTTGTCCCTTAATTTAAACCCCCTCCCCCACCCTTAAATGTAGGGCTACAGAGCCCATCTACGAACTCGACCTTACTCTTGACCCAAAGAATCCTCACGCCTAGTTTCATCAAAATATCTCATTCCCTTCGAAAGTTATCGTGTTTACAGACGGACGGACGGACGGACAACTTTTGCGATGTCATAGGTATCCCTCCACTTACGTTTTGGGATCCTCAAAACGACTCCCTTTCAGATTCGCAAGGGAATCAATTTTTGTTGGTGTTGGTGCAATGCAAAATTAATTAAAAACAATCAGAATAAACAAAACCAAAAATAAAGTGGATTCAGACTAATTCCACTAGCTGCATATTTCTGTTTCAAACAAAATCGATTTTGGAAGCATTCCCCATGTTCTCGTTGTTTTCCGTACGCGGAGTCCGCGCGGAGTGACTCCCGCTATCCTCGCCTTTCCCCTTGATTCCCCGAGGAGTCCTCGGGGAACGGCGAGAATACGCCTCTAGTATTACGTATTTATCGGATGTTCTGAATTTCGAACTAGGGGTAAGAAGTAATCGATCTTCCGGCTTCGTTTTTCTAATAAGTCAATAGTTCGGCCGTCAATATATTAAGATTATTTTTCAATCGTTTCGTTTTCGTTTTTCTAATAAGTCAATAACTCGTTAGTCTAATAATATATTTGTCCAGCTGTTCAAGTCCGTACTATAGTGGTAATAAGAAAACTGATCCATCCGTCATTTTTACTTTCCTACCGGGTAAACGGTACGACCGGAAATAAAGCAAATGTTAAATCAGAACGTTCGACGGATATAAACAGCATTTTCAACCAGAATGTTCGATGATTCCGTCCAACGGGCCCAATAGCACTAAGGAGGAGAAACATTCTTTCTTTGCAGAACAGGATTCTCAGGTCGTCTAATCCACTTCGGCTGGCTGCATCTGCCACGCTTTTGAGGTTGTCTCTGCCTGTGTGGCTGGAACTGGAGCGGTCTTTGTGGCTGACCCAGGCTCCACTTGGAACCCGTTCAACTTGATTGTTTTAGTTTAGTGATATTATTTGTTTTGAGTCTCTTATTTTTTTTATTTTTTTTTTTAAGGTTTCAAAAACCATTAAATGAAGGAAATTGATATTGATATTTCGTAATGTCGGCTGTAGGGGAGATTCAAAATAAATACTAACGGATCTGGTTCAAGGACTGATTAAAGAGAAATAACACGTTTACACTATCAGGCAATTTGTATAGATCAGGCAACTCGATGAAAAATGTGTAGGCCTGCGTAGTTGTATGATAGTTGTAAGAAAAAGTTCCATGGTATACTATGTAATAGTAAAGACTACTAGGCTATCATTTAATGTGCCTCGGACTGGTCCAATCTTAAGCAGTAGTTTCCAGTAGCATCCTGTCTTGCCATAGTAGCATCCAGTCTTGCTAATAGTAGCATGCAGTAGTATGCAGTACCACGGTAGCTTTGAAGTAGAAGCATGTAGTAGCATCAGTTAGTACTGCATGGTACTTTTTCGTAGAACTCCATACTACTAGTTGGATAAATATTCTTTAAGCCCAAGCTGACTTTGAAACATTGCTGGAATACTAGTTGGAGATAAATTTCTCATCGGGAATGGCCTATTTTCGCATTTTATTATTATCATTACTATAATTATCTGTATAAATAAGTCCATTAAATATCTCCTTTGGGATCACATCACAACTTTTCTTCTTCTTTTTTTCTTCCAAGTTTGCCTACTAAAATTTCTGCAACCTAGGTCTAGTTTGAAATTTTGTTCACATAAGTGGTACTCGGTGGTTCTAACGGAAGCTGTACGATTTGAAGACAAAAAGTTCCGCCCGCATGCAGTCCGATTTCCACCGTCGGATGAGAATTTCATCCTTCGCTCCGATCTTTTGACGCATCTCATGCGGGTTTCCACATAGTGAAGCGAATTTCGCATGCGCATTGTCGAACTAGACGTGCATGTCGCCTAAAAACTAGCCAGAGGTATGATAAACAAAATTTGGATTTCTATTTTCGGATGCGAAATCTTAGCGGATTGGATGTGCAATTCGCCTAAAAACTGGCCTAGAGGTATGGTAAACGAGGTTGAAATCCTACCTTGAAGTACTCGGCAAAGGCTGCGACGAGTGAGTGCAACTGGGCTTCCGCGTTTCGACAAACTGCCTGGCGTACCTTAGTACGCGAGAGAGGGAATATTTCTGGCTCTCGCTGCCGTACTCTTCGTAGGCTTTGACCTGGTCTTCCAGAGCCTGCCTCCGGCGAAGCAGTTCATCTGTTACTGACCGGATTTCCACGGTTGTGTTTTTGTTTTCTTTCAAGTATCTAAAAAATCAGTAAACTGAGTGTATAGCCTACTCTTAAAGAACCCCTCGCACTATTTAATATTCAACTTGCAGTATTTTAAAATATTTTAATACTAGGCTGTCCTTTCAACAAATAACCCACAGTTGTGGCTGTTTTCTTTTCCGAGACCCGTTGACGAAAACAGGGAAACAATTTACGTAACCGGTTTTTCTGATGAAAAACTTCTTGCAGACAACTGTCAACAGCGTAATACACATCGAAGGTAGTAAAACACGGCAAGTGAGAAAATCAGCGGGGTTTTGGTAGAGGGGTTAGAATGTACCGTGCGAAATTGGGGTTTCCGGGTTTAGAAATATATGAAGTGATTATGGAAGTACGTTGCGTTAGTATTATGGGTAAGACAGGTCCTTTAACAAAAGGTATTCCTGGCTTTGGCGTATATTTTCTAGGTTTACTCCAAGAAAAACGTTAAATAAAACCCAATAATGTCAATCCAACACTAAACCATATATTTTTTCCCCTGGAGAGACTGACTAGCAGTCTACTCTTGGTTCAAGCAAAAATGAAAGGGTAGCCTACGCCAATGTTTCGTTCAATCTCGGCTCCCTTCCCTCTTCAGACCCCAGAACTGACATTGGTGCAGTTTTATGACTTCGTTCGTGCAATGGTACCTTCTTCATAAGCTGGCTGCAAATCATAATTGACAGTGCAAAACGGATTTTTTTTTTACCAGTTAACATTCCAGCTCGAGCCTGAAGAGGACCCTTGCCAAGTAGAGCCGAAGTATAGCTCTAACAAAATTCAGCTGACGTATCTGTTTTGTACTGTCAAATATGGTACCTTCTTCTAAATATTCCTTCACTCCAGGCTAACTGCGAACTTGAACGGCTCTGAGCTTGTTTTGCAGAATCAAATACCTTCTTCTATCCGTCAACAGTTGGAAAATAATCAACACCCTTAGCATAATGCCCTATTTGAATGCTAGGCTACTAAGGTGTAGCAGCTGGCAGGAAAAAGCTACTCACTTCATTAGTGCTTTAAATGAGCCACCAGCCAGAAGAAAACGGCGCAGTCTGCACGAACTTCTGCCATTTTTTCCAACCTTTTCTAAACAGTCACAAAGTTTTTTTTTCTATCTAGATGACGAAAGGATATAGGAAATTTAATTGATTCTGGAACTCGCAGATGCTTTTAAATGCTCAGAAACCTGAAAAGGTTTCAGTGCAAAACAGCAGAATCTCCGATAACTTCATTTCATTGCTGGGCATTCACAGTCAACATTTTTGCCTGAATTATGCCGAACTTGGTTACCTCCACAGTTTGATATAGCCTACGCCAAAAGTCGGTGACGGTGTGCCAAACGCTTTGGCACCCTTCCTAGAACAGAATTTTAATGGCTATTTTGGGAATTTCTCTCCAATTTTACTGAATTAAATGTTTGTCTCAACCGGCGTTTGGCATGGCCTATAGAAAAATCCGGCCTTTGTGGTTTACTGGCTTATTGTAACTAAGACTTACCTATCCATATAAATTACCCGCGGGAAAGTCACACGATTATGAATCTTTTCCGAACGCTGGCTTTCGCTATTAAATCGAAATCGGTTCAATTCGAAAGTCAAAACTGGCGGCAGAGTCTCAAACCATCTTTCACGAATCAGACCGAGGGACCGCAACACTTTGTAGCTCTGACTAGACTGAGATTTGGAGGGAGACTGGACCTCGGAGTGACTACTAGGCTCGACAGACTCCTTTGCTGAAGCCTCAATCCCCTGGTGCAAGTCGGACATGCCGGCGACTTGAATCATGCACTGACTGAAGGGCTCCACACGCGAGTGTACTTCTTCTAAAAAAAAAAAAAAAAATTGAATCTGGTAGCGGCGGAATAAAGTTTAACTGAAACGCCAGCTGACATGGTCACTTCTGAAGAAAGACCACTATACTCTTGATGAGCAACTCTACGTGCGGAAGAAGAATCGCCGTGTACCTAGCGGAAGAGCCGGAAGCGTCATCCCGGTTGTTCCCAACGAACGCCGTTTATTGTTTGACACAGGATTTGAGTCATCGTTCGGGCGACGTATCTCGTTCTTCCCGAGGTTCAGTTGGACATAGTCATATAGAGTATTCTGTGACCCAAAAATTTTCGGCAATCTTTTATCGTTGGGAGTTGCTAAGTGTTTCAAGCATAGAAAGACAAGCACATAGAGGCAGCACATATCTGCCAGAAAAATAGCGGAGAAGCGAAGTAACGCTCCATTTCGTTAAACTTTAAGTTTCTTTTGCCATACCAGTACTGTGCGAAGAGGATCTTAAAGCCAAACTCTTCCTAGCTATTCACGTAGACGGTCAGATGGATAATATGTTGTTTGTTTTTTAAAAATACCCATAGTACCTGTCCGCTTGCTCTTGTTAGCGCTTTCAGACTATAGGCGTATTCTCGCCGTTCCCCGAGGACTCCTCGGGGAATCGAAGGGAACGGCGAAAATAGAGGGAGTGACTCCAGGCGGACTCCGCGTCCGGAAAACAACGAGAACACGAGGAATGCTTCCAAAATGAATTTCTTCTAAAAAGAAATATGCAGTTGACGAAATTTGTCTGGATCCACTTTATTTTTGGTTTTGTTTATTCTGATTGTTCTTAATTAATTTTACATTACAACTACACCAGCAAAAGTTTATTCCCCTCTGAATCTGAAAAGGAGTCCTTATTGATGATGGTGATGATAATCGGAGCATTCCCCGTCTGTGGGGATTCGTGAGAATACAGGGAGTGAGTCCCCGGGACAAACAAAAACGCGGGGACTCCTCAAGTTGAGTCCTCGGGGAACGGCGGGAATACGCCTTATGCCCGATTTCCCAAGTTCGACGCAAAATATCTGAAAACTGTAAGCTACGTGGGTTATAAGAGTGCAAAAAGCCAAGCAAAAGAAAATCAGGCTCAATGTGGGTGGAAAGATCTAGCGACAAGATAGACCTGTTGGTCTGTCAAGTCTACCGAAAGAAAACAAAAATTTAAGCTTGACTTTTTCTTCCCTTCTTCTAGGAAGAGTTGTTGTGGCCCTTGTAGCTTTCAGCGAAATTTTCCCTGCGTGACTACAAAAATATAATATGAGAGGCTGAGAAAGTGCCAATAAGTTGTAGGTGAAAAACAAAACATTGCCGGGAGGTGTCTTAAGTTGATAATTCTGCAGGGGAGCTCGGGGAAGTGTAAAAATTAAAGCCTACGTAGATATTTCGTTTATCTTTTGCTGTTGTTGTAGATTTTGTGTACCCTATGTATTTATTGTCAAGCGCTCATTTACCTTTTTTTTTGTATGTACTGTGCAAATGCCTTATTACAAGGCTGCATGTAATAAATTCATTCATTCATTCATTCATATTTTCATTATTATTACCTAAATTATTGTCGGACACACTTACTTGAGCTTCTTTATTCATCTGTGACACGACACGCGTATCTGGTTCAACACGCGAGCCGAGTTTTAAATAAATGATTATTCGACTGTATTATGTTCCAGACTTACGTACCAAACTCTTTCCTAGAAGACCGCAAGGTTAAAGAACAAATCCAATTTAGGCCAACTACCATTCAGATGGACGGGAAAACTCCATCGGACTTTTTAACTGAACCCCCTGACTTTGCCTTGGATCATCTGAACCAGAGCAAAGTAACACTAGGGAGTAGCGTCAAGGCCTATGCTTTCCTTACTTCGCACATGGGCCATACTCATAGCGCCACCCACTACGCTTGCGCCATTTAAAGCGAGACAAACTTGCGGGTTTAGAAATTTCTAGTAAGGCTAAGGTGCGGTCTGCACATCGAGGAAACAGGGGAGGATGTATCTTTTTTTCAACTGTGTTCAGAATCTGAAGTTATTGGATTCAACGCTAGTGAACGACAGATTGGGTTTCAGTAGGGACGTTCACTATCGCTAGTGGCGCTAATGGCGCTGCTATTCAAGTGTGTGTCGCTTTTTTCAAGTCCTGGTGCTACTCTCTAGTGTTATTTTGCTCTGTTCTGAACCTACTCAGCAACACAGATTTTGTTGGAGATATTACACACAACCGCAAAGAGAATGTCCCTAGACCACAGGGAGCGTGTTCCACTCTACTTACCCTAGTTTCTACGCATGACGTCTTGACTTTTTGGCTTCTTGGCGTCAAGGCTGGAACACATTTTTTTTTTCTCGGTCAAAAATCATGCCACGGGCTAATCGGAGTAATCACGTTACAGAGATTCGTCGTTCCCACGCTTACCACGCTCCCGAGCATGGAAATCAAATAGTTACTAATGAGAAGATCATCAAAACTCTTAAAGATGGAAAGGCCCCTGGGGGTGACGGCCTGGGATACGAGTTTTATAAAATATTTTGGGGAGAAGTAGGAGAATTATTTGTTAGAGTGTGCAACCAGTTCTTAAACGAAGGATATCCATCTGACGGCGTGGCAGTAATAACACTGATCCATAAAGGAGGAGAGCGTACCGATTTGAAAAACTGGCGACCGATCTCAAATTTGTGTTCGGACTACCGCATATGCTCAAAAATAATGACGCACAGGTTGAACAAGGTTTTAAGTAGAGTGATCGGATCTTACCAACACGGTGGCATTAAAGGGAAAAAAGCACAACATATCCTGAGTGTTCTAAAAGAGCTTGTAATGCGAGGAGACCGAGAACTTCGGAGACTTATACTCCGCATGGAGTTGTTGGCAATAATGAGCGTAGACGTAGTGAAGGCGTATGATTCGGTGGTTCGAGCAATTTTATGGGTGTTAATGGAAAGGAAATACGGAATGTCTAGACAGGCAGTGAAGAGACTTGAAAATCTGTACAAAGATCCTAAAGTTGTAGTGAAGGTAAATGGAGATTTAACGAGAAAAATAGAAATGGAAAAAGCCCTTCGTCAAGGAGACCCCCTATCACCTGGCCTCTTTGAGGTTTATATGGACCCCCTCTTTAAATATGTTGAAAGTAGGATACAAGGGCTGCCTCTAACTAACGGGACGAGTCTTAAGGCATTGGCTTTCATAGACGACGGAAATTTTGTCGTGGGAAACGTGGAGGACGTGAAGCAGATATCACTTGGTCTGCGATGGTATGAGACTAGTTTTTGTGTGAAAATCCATCCGGAGAAGAGTAAAATAGTGAGTTTAAGGGGAGAAACTTCTCAAATTGAAAGTGATAGTTGGATAAACCTAGCAGACCAAACAAAAATACTTGGAGTTACGTGGGGAAGAGAGACAACGAGTGCGAAAGTATGGAAAGAAGTGATGAATAAGATGGAAGGAACGCTCCACGCGAAGGAAAGAAAATACTGTGGTACCCTGTTTGAAAGAGCTCAGTATGTAAATACTTATTGCCTACCAATTATGTTTTATTACGCCCCAGTATTTGAGTTAAATGATGCTACATTGAAACGGATTGAAAGAGAAGTTTGGAGATTTGTGTGGAGGGGCAAATTTGAAAAACTAGGTATGAAGATGACGACAGTGAAAAATGAGTTAGGCGGCCTTGGAATTATAGATTATGGTAAGGTTTGTAAATCCCTGTTCCTGAGAAATATTTGTGAAATGGTCGCAAAAAATGACGAATTCGGGGGGATAAGTCGAGAATGGTTTATCCGAGTTTTAAACGAAGAGGATAGTGAAAAACGGAAAGAACTGTCGAATTCGTTACCCAGGGAATTCAGAGAGGTTGTGGAGGTGTTATACGAGAATAAAGGGAGTGGAGTGCTCGACAGCTCGATGAAGGCAAAGGCGAGGAAACAAACAATTGATAGGGTTGTTGAAGAGCAGACGAAGAAAGATATTGACTACCGGGCAAAGGCGCGAGAACCATTCATCGATTTTCAAGTATCTTTTGGACACCTAGCAAAAATGAAATGCCAGAGTGAATGGAAGGAGATAATGTTTCTCCTTATCCACGGTATATTGCCTTATCGTGACCGTATGGCAAGGTTTGTGAGAAGTGAACCACCCGAATGTGGGTTGTGTGGTGAAACGGTGGATGATGGATTAGCGCACGAGATTATGCAATGCCCCTGGAACGGAAACATATTAGATAGAATGTTTGAAATCGTGAAAGAGGAAAATGTCAGAACTGACAGTATGGAGGATAAGAAGAAAATTGTGAAACTGTGTTTCGAATGTGAAAAACAACCAAGAGAAAGAGCGCTGGTATTTTTAGTGACGAGTGTCTGCGTACATGTGTGGAAAACAAGAAAGAAAAAAGGAAAGCTCAGTAGGAGACGGTTTCAGGCATGGTATGAAATGCGTGTGAATGAAATAAGAGAAAGTAAAGGGGGGTCAAAAGATGTGGATGTGGAGTGGTTGTTGAAGGTCCGAATGGATGATTAAGTGAGGACGGGCGAGTGTGGGGGATTGCAAGATTATTGTAAATTTTGACTTGAAACTTTCTCCCTAGAAAGTTGTAAAGGGATAACGTTTCAAGGATTGTGGGGAAATTTGGGTTGTGGGAGGTGAATGTGTGTCCGTTTGGAGTGTGTGGAATGATGGGGTTAGACAGGGCAGAATATAGTTATTGTATTTGGGAAAGTTTTAATGCCACCGTGTTAGAGGTGCCCTAGAGGAGGAAGGGCACCTCTTGAGCGGGCAGAGCGGGGATTTGATTGGGATAATTGAAAGTTGTTGTAAGATTTGTGCCCTGGGTTTTTGATGGGTAGTGAGTGAGATTGAAATGAGGGTTGTGGGTTTTGGTGGGAGTGTTTTGGTAGAGTGGAAGATGAGTATTGTGATGAATGATGGATATGTGTGAATGATGATTGGGCGAAAAAGTAAGTGTTAAATTTTGTTTAGGAGGAATTTAAAATATTTGAAGGATAAATTTACAATAAGTTTATATTTTATATTTAGTGATTAGGGGGAAGAACAGTGAATGTAATATGGGTTTTAATTTTAAAAGTTAGGTGACGTAAATAGTTTAAAAGGGGGTAAAAATAGATTAAAATTAACGTCACTGAGGGATGGAGGAGTAGCCACAAAAAGTACGGGAAATGATGTTCATTGTTTTATATATATAATATAAAAATAAGTTAAATTAGAAAAGATGCTACGGGAAAAAAAAAAAAAAATAAAAAAAAAAAAAAAAAAAAAAAAAAAAAAAAAAAAAAATAGTTACTAATAGTTACTATTTTGACAAGGTTGGAACGAAAATAGTAACTAATAGTCCCCACTGTTAGAAGGGCTGAACACGCTCAGGTCTACGGAGTTTTAAGGTCTCTGATCCGTAAAAATAAACTCGAAGGAACACGAGATTAAACCACAAATAGCATAGAAACAGCATCTACTATTAGTCTATGGTACAAAAGAGCGGAGCTTGCAAGAAATTTAGTGTATGAATTTTCATTATGGCCATCTAGGCGTTCCAGAACAAGTGACTAACCAGGTTTCAAACTTTTTTCGAACGTCGGAATTATCTTGCCAGGCGGCAAAGTGTGCAAACAAGTTAAACCAGATAAAGGAGAATGCTTTTTCCTCTTCCGAGTCTTACAAGCGCTTGCTTCTATTTGCAGAGAGTAAATATTTTAGCGAGTAGCTGGAATACACCCAATGGAAGAACAAAAATGAAACAAGCTAGTCCTCATACGTCTTCGAAGTGCCGAGTCATTTCGCCACCGCTCGACGCTACCAAACATTAATCAACCTTGGGGCTTCGTATCAGAACAATATGGGGCAACACGCATTGTTTCAAGTTTTCAAACCCTTTAAGCATGCAAGGCTTACGTTTTTTCGCAGAATACTGTGTCCCATACATTTCTGAGTGTTTGTCACCGAAACAGAGGTGTGTGCCACACACTCGACCCACGAGTTGAAACTCTCAGAGTGTGTTCCACCCTTCTAAAATAGTAACTCTTAGTTACTATTTCCGTTCCAACTTCACGAGAAGTTACCACGCTCACCGTTCCAACCTTCTCGAAATAGTAAATAATAGTAACGATTTGCTTACCATGCTCGGGAGCGTAATAAACGCGGTAACAACGGATCTCTGTAACGTGATTGGCTGGATTACCCCGTGAAGTGATATCCTGGCGAAAATAGGAAAATGCGTTGCAGCCTTGAGGCGAAGAAGCCAACACTCGTGACGTCATGCGTAGTAACTATGGTAAGTAGGATGGAACACGCTCTCAGAAACGCCGTTTTGTTTTCGGCGGCAACTTCAAATGGATGAAAATAAAAAACAATCAAGTTAAAATTTAACCAAATAGATCATTAGGCTTACGCCCTTGCCATTCTGCATCAGAAGGATCCTCAGCTATGTGTTTATCTATTTCAAAAAGTACTTCATTTTATTACTTGGAGCGTGTTCCACCCTTCTAACAATAGTTACTATTAGTTACTATTTCCGTTCCATCCTCACGAAAAGTTACTACGCTGACCGTTCCAACCTTGTCGGAATAGTAACTAATAGTTACTATTTGCTTACCATGCTCGGGAGCGTAGTAAGCGTAGTAACCACGCATCTCTGTAACGTGATTGGTCGGATTCACCCCTGGCGCGAGATCCTGCTGGAAAATAGAAAAATTGTTCTAGCCTTGACGCCAAAAAGCCAGGATTCGTGACGTCATGAGTAGTAACTACGGTAAGTAGGATGGAACACGCTCTTGGACTTCAACTTGCCGCCATGAACTTCCCGCCAAATTTCGAGCCATCGAAAATCACCTCGAAATCTGTTTGCTATTTTTTTTTGACACAAGTTGAAACAACAAGAGCTAGAAGCGCATATTGCACTTGCAAGGCTGGGTCAAAGGAAGAAAGTGGGAATCTGCAATTCCGTGGATTTGTTTTAAGAATTTTAAGCAAAATCCATGGGATGAGAATGATCATGGGCCCTTGGAAATCCCGAGAATGTGGCGTTTGGTACAAAATACTTTATTTTTGCACTTGGCTGTGATGATGCGCACCGGGCGCTTGGATCTGTAAGCAAAGCCCCTGAGGCAAAAATAATGATGGGCTCATAGGAATCACGAAAATGTATATTTTGCTCAAAAGTATTTTTTGCGCTTTCAGGAATCCATTTGTAAGCAAAAACTCTTCAGGTAAAAATGATCACGGGCCCTTGGGGATCATTAATATGTATCGTTTGGTAAAAAAAAAAAAAAAAATTCCATCAAGATGCGCTCTTTAAGGGTGCTAAAAATCTATTTGTAAGCAAAAACCCTTGTGGCTATCATCGACCTCGGGGATCATGAAACGTATAGTAAGGTCAAAAGTTTTTTTTTTCACTTTGCGGTTAAGATGCTCACTTTAAGGGAACCTGAAGTACGTTTCTACGAAAAACCCTAGAGGCAAAAATGATCATGGACTGATGAGGATCATAAAAACGAATATTTTGCTTAAAAAGGGATGGTCGGGTCTGGGAAGTGACAATTTCTAAGCCAATCTTGTCGAGTGTCTAATGTTCCAGCCAAGTTTCATCGTCCGCAAATCTGGAATTACTTTAACTCGCAATCACCGGAATCTCGTCCCCCCCCCCCCGACTCCCCCCAAAGGGCCCGAATCCGGTCCGGTTTTGTTACTGGTTGACCTAGTTCTTGTGCGTGTTCTTCCCACCAAGTTTCTTCCCGATCCCTCCACTCTACGCGTGTCACATGATTTCCAGTACTACCACCCCCCCCCCCCCGCCCCCCCCACACACACACATTCATCGTATCCGTTCAGGACCTGAAATGAGACATCTGAGACACGAGGTTTTCCAAATATCAAATTTCGTTAAGATCCTATGACCCGTTCCAAAGTTATACCTCAAGGTTCAGGATTAATTCCCTCTCCCTCCACTCCCCCACGATAGTCGGACTGGGGAATTGACACTTACCAAGATAATCTGGTCGAGTCGGGTCTCCGGTAGACCTGCCAAGTTTCATCGTCCTAGCCCACCAAGAAGTACCTTAAAGTCGGATCACTGGAATTCCGAAATCCCCCTCCAACTTCCCCATAGTGCCCAAATCCGGTCCAGTTTTGTCAGTGATGTATCTAGGGCTTGTGCTTGTTCTTCCCACCAAGTTTCATCTTGATCGCTTCAATTTAACTGTGTCACAAGATTTCCGGTTTCCCTCTCCGACTCCCCCCTTACAGGTCAAGTCCGGACTTGAAATGGGACATCGGAGACACGAAGTCGCCGCAAGTATCAAGTTTCATTAAGATCCGATAACTCGTTACAAACTTATACACACCTCAAAACTCTGGATTCCTCTCCCTCCACTCCTCCCACGATGGTCGGATCGGGGAAGTAACTATTTCCAAGTTAAGTTTGGTCGGGTCGTTAATACGCCCGCCAAATTTCATCGTCCTAGCAGATGCTTGTCCTCTGATCTTCATAGATCTCTCCTACCGGATTACGAAGCCCCAAACAAGACTCGACTCGAAACAAGGGTTCGAGCTGCAACCCGTAATTGTACCAGACTTGTTCGCCCCAATTTCCACTCTACTGACCGGTTTCTTTCGTCATGTGTACCATATTTCGTAAACTGTTTTAATTCTGAACTTTGATATATTCGTTATTAACTGTATATACATGTAAAATTTCAAGGTAATTATTGAGAAGTGATTATTAAGTGTTAGCCATGTTAATAATTGTGCGACGATCGACGCTAGCGAGTAATTATATGAGCAGGAAATAAACGTTGTTATTATTATTAGATGAAAATATCAAACTCACCTCCATCGCTGCTCTGTACAGAGACTTGTCCGTAGAAGAGATCAACCAGAGGATTTTTTTGGTGAGTTCCTGTTGATGACTCTCCTTTGCCCTCCGACTCGAGCTCCATCTGACCCTTTTCAATCCCTTCCTCCTCAAGTTTTCGGCGATTCCAAAGACTGAAGGCCTCTTCAAGCCACTCGAGAAGCTGAAAGAAAAAAATCTGGTCACCCTTTTCACTCTCTATGGAATTTCTTTTGAGGGGCGAAAGGGGGGGGGTGCATGTCGACAACAACAACAATTTCTAAAGCAGTTCTAATACTCCGCCTAAACCCATATAACCCATTTAGAATGCTGTAGTGTATTTCACTACATGACTATTTTGTTCCGTATAGTCGCACCTTTACAATTACAATTGCAATTCGGTTTATTTACCCATCAATATCTTTTACAAAAAAAAAAAAAATGTGCTTTACATAAATAATAGTGCTGCACTTGTATTGTACCGAGTTGTGCTCATCTCACACCTTGCCGTGAACAGGCTCAAGGATTTGATATTTGAGAGAGAGACAAATTTTAATATAATGGAATATTAAAAAAAAAAAAATCAATATCATAATAGACCTGCCACGTGAAAATCTACACAGATTGTTTGTGGCAGGACTCAATAATTTCAAATAAATTGGGAACAAAAAAATGGAAAAAATGCAATATAGTTGCATAAACAACTATATAAAAAAAATATCAATATTATAGATAAATAGACGGCAATTAAACTTCGTGGCGATCTAGAACCGATTCATAACCACTGGCAGCATGAAGGAGCAGCGATGGGGAGCTCCATTTCGCAGGGACTCGCCGAATTAACGCTGAGGAAAATGGAAGAAATCGCTTTCAGCATCGCGCCGATGGTTCCAAGTTTCTACAAACGTTATGTTGATGATGGTTTCACAGCATGGAAAGGCCAAACAAGAGCTACCAGCTCATATGGCACTTGTACGAGTAGGCTGTACAAGAAAGTAGATGAGAACGTCAGAAAATACACCCGCCATCCAAAAATGCGGTTCGGAAATAGAAATAGGATATTTAGATTCACTCATTTCTGAGCAGTTCCGGCATCGTCTCGATTGTCTGTAGCAAATGCACATGACTGTTCAAACTTTCATCCCAATAAATCCATTTGTTTGATCCCTAGACGTGCTACACGATTTCCGGTACTCCCTCTATCTCCACCTACCGTGGCCGAATCTAGTTCGGAATAAAAAAAATCGACCACGTAAAGCATCTTCTATTTTACCATCTATCAAGTTTCACACGAATCTGAGCATTTTTGGAAAGTTCTGGTACCCCCACCCCCTCCCACCAACGTTGTCGGAGCCGGTTCGGGCCCAATCTCTTAATTCCCTGTTCCTGTCCATCAAGTTTTACTGAAATTGGAGCATAGCCTATCTGCAAGTTTCCAGTACCCCCCCCCCCCCCCCCCCCCTACCTTGGCCGAATCCGGCCCGGACGCCAAATAACAAATCTAGGCCGCATAAACTCGGCACTGTCGAATTTGCATCTCATTCGGTCCATCCGTTTGGTTTTTGTGCATGTCAAAAGTCCCCCCACCCCCAATTCCCCTAATCGTGGTCGCATATGGTTCGAACACATGTTTTATATGTCGAAGACATCGATTCGTATCACCCATGAAGTTTCACTCGAATCAGACCACTCGTTCGCAATTTATAGAAGTCAATTTCCATATTTCTCTTCTCTTGCTCCCCAAAAAATGCTCGGATCTAGGAACGGAAGTTTCCGGGGAATATTGTGTCAGGTTCTTAAGTCAAGATAATTCGGGTCGCTAATATGCCTGCAAGTTTCGTTGTCGTTTTACATCTGGAACTATTCTAACTCACGACTACCGGAATTCCAGGAAACCCCCTCCAACTCCCCCCACAGAGCCCCGAAACCATCTGGCTCCGTCAATTTCATCTGGGCCTAATGCTTGTTCCATCCGTTAAGTTTCGTCCCAATCCCTCTGCTTTTAGAGTTTCTTGAGTTTTCCACCCCCCCCCCCCCCCCGTCCCAACAGGTATCGGACCCGACCCGGACGTGACACTGAATGTCCGAGGCAATAGCTCACCAGACAAGTTTCATTCAAATCCGATCACCCGTTCAAAAGTTATGCACGCCACTAGATTCCGGACTCCCCATCCACCCACTCCCCCCACGATGGTCGGGTCGGGGAAACGGTTGTTCTCAAGTCAATCTGTTCGAATCCCTGACATACCTGCCAAGTTTCATCGCCCTAGGACATCAGGAAGTATGCCGAACTCGCGGGATCGCTAGAAATCGAGATCATCCTAAATATCAACTTCCATCAAGATCCGATCACCTGTTCGCAAGCTAAATATACCTCAAATTTTGGCTTCACCCTCCCTCCGCTCCCCCCCCCCCCTAGATGGTCGAATCGGGGAATTGACGATTTCCTATTTAATCTGGTCGGGTCCCAGACATGCCTGTCAATTTCTATCGTCACAGCACATCAGGAAGCACGGAACTCGCAGGATCACTACAAATTCGGACTTCTCCCCCCCCCCCCAACTCCCCCAAAGTGAGCGGATCCGTTCCGGTTATATCAGTCACGTATATAGGACTTTTGCTTGTACTTTCCACCAAGTTTCATCCGGATCCCTCCACTCTAAGTGTTTTCCAAGATTTCCGGTTTCCCCCTTTCCCCCCAGTGTCACCGGATCCGGTCTGGATTTAAAATGGAGGGTCTGAGACACGAAGTCCCTCCATATATCAAGTTTCATTAAGATCCAATCACCCGTTTGTAAGCTAAAAATATCTCATTTTTCCTATTTTTTCCGGATTCCCCCTCCCTCCACTCCCCTCCAGATGGGTGGATCGGGGAAGCGACCATTTCTAATTTAATCTGGTCCAGTTCGTGATATGCCTGCCAAGTTTCATCGTCCTAGCTTATCTGGAAGTGCCCGAACTAGCAAAACCGGGACCGACAGACCGACTGACGGACAGAAATTACAATCGCTATATGGCACTTGAGTAAGCTCAAGTGCCATGAAAACAGACATTGTGAGTTTCGTTGACACTTTAAAATCAATCCAACCGAATATCCAGTTCACGATTGAATTTGAAAATGATGCACAGAAGCTGCCGTACTTAAATGTTTTGATTGCTAACAGTGAAGGAAGTTTTGCCTGCTCAGTCTACAGAAAACCCACCCACAACGATCGATACCTCGTTCTACATTTCTATTTTGGAGTACTCGCCTGTATCTATTACTTTGAATAACTACTGCAAAGAGAAACTAGTGCTGAGATTTAATTTTTGACACGGCTGCTGTTTTTGCTGCACGATTGGGGCGACGGCAGGAAGCATTTTTTTCTGCATTTTGATCGATTTCGGTATTGTTGTTAATAAGAGACTGAGGCTTCAATTTTCTTCCCTTAATACCGCCGTTCCACGTTTCCGGTAGGGAGTACTCGCCTGTATCTCGGTTAATGCCTGCTCGGTTTTTCTTTATCTCAACGGCTTCTCGAATGGTTTGATGGAGTCCGGTGCACGTTGCAAGAATTTGGGCTTTTCCAAAATACACTGAATGGGATGGGTTTTCGAAAATATGTTCTGCAAGTGCAGATTTGAAAGTATAGTTGTGACGGTGTCCGTTGGAAAGGGCGTGGTCAATTTCTTGCTCATGCTCTGCAAGTCGTTTTGCGAAAGTTCTCTCTGTCCTTCCTACGTAACGCTTTCCGCAATCACAAGGTATTGAATAAATGCCTCTTTGGTACTGATTTGGGACTTTATCTTTTCTGGAGTTTAGGTAGGACAGCAAAGTATTTTGGGTTCTGTGAAAGACTAGGATGTTGTATTTTTTCAAACTTTTGGACAATTTTTCGGTTACTCCGCGGACGTAGGTAAGGTAAACGCGGGCATTTTTTTATTCTGCCTCACAATTACTAGTAGAACTTACAGGATCTTTGAGGGATGAATGCAGCTTCAGTCGTCTTCTGATGATCTCTTCAACCAGTTGAACGGGGTATTTGTTTCCAAACAGGACGTCCCGAATGTGGCAAAGTTCGTCATCTAGGAGATCTTTGTCACAAATTTTGATGGCTCGGTCGACTAGTGAGATAATTACTCCGCATTTCACATATTCTGGCTGGTAAGAATCGTATGGAAGGTATCGATCGTTGTGGGT
The DNA here is from genome assembly GCA_023053575.1 of Branchinecta lynchi. NCBI lineage: Eukaryota > Metazoa > Arthropoda > Branchiopoda > Anostraca > Branchinectidae > Branchinecta > Branchinecta lynchi. The sequence continues at coordinate 26,760,198 of JAKZAP010000008.1, read as the reverse complement.
GGGTTTTCTGTAGACTGAGCAGACAAAACTTCCTTCAATGTTATAGTCGGTTGGATTGATTTTAAAGTGTCAACGAAACTCACAATGTCTGTTTTTTGGCCTTTCCATGCTGTGAAACCATCATCAACATAACATTTGCAGAAACTTGGAACCATCGGCACGATGCTGAAAGCGATTTCTTCCATTTTCCTCAGCGTTAATTCGGCGAGTCCCTGCGAAATGGAGCTCCCCATAGCTGCTCCTTCATGCTGCCAGTAGAATTGCCTGATGTAGATGAAATATATTGATTCCCAAACAAGTTTAAAACTATCTAGTATCTGAGTTACAGTTAGGGGGGGTTTGTCTGCCAGTTCGGGATAATTCTCTAGTGCTTCTTTTAGGGCATTCAGGGTGAAATCTTTCCTGAGCCTGGTGAACAAAGATATAGCATCAATGCTTGCTTTTTGCGTTTCTTTGGTGACAGGGTATTTTCTTGACTCTATGACAAAATCAATGGAATTTTTGATGTAATGCGGCCCTGAATCTAGGAGTGGCCTTATTAACGAAGCTAGAAATCTGTATAATTTCTTAGTGGGGGGCTCGAACGTTTGCTACTATTGGGCGAAGGGTTCTACCTGTTTTGTGCACAAATAGGGAGACTTTCTACGAGGTTTCTTACCTTTTTATCAATGGATGGGGTTGGATCACTTGGTATTGGGGTGTAGACATCTTTGTCTGCTAGGAGGTTTCGATTTTTCGCGCCGTACTCGTTCTGGTCAAGGACTACAATGGCGTTACCTTAGTCAGCTTTTGTGGTGATGAGAGATCCGTCTTTCCTTAGGCTCTTTAGGGCTTGAGTTCTTCTTTCGGGAGGTTCGGTTCTGGATTGACGTTGATCCGGGACTGTAGCAAGTGGGCTGCATCTACTCTTGCTTTTTCAAAGTCATCTACTTTTGCATCTTCATGGAAGAGACTTGTTTCAAAACTTGCTACAAGTTCTTCTACTGGTGGTTCATGGGGCGCGATGTTGAATTTACATTCATGGGACAATGCATTAATTTGTGTTGGAGACAAAGTTTTAAAGCTGAAATTTAGTACAGAAGGTCCAGGGAGAACTTTCGGACTGTAAGTCTGGGTTTTACTGTAGTTTTTGTTTTGTAATCGAGAATACTTTTTCCGCAGCTTTTCGCGGTGTTCCCAAGAGGAATTTTCAAATCTAGCAGAGATTACTTTTTCCATTTTTGGCTTGTCATGATCATCAATATTTTCCATGAGAGTTTCCTTGAGATGGTCGAATTCGCGTGATGTCATCGCCCATTTTGACCTTAAACCAGCAATCGTGTCTTTGAGGAGAATCTGCGAAATAAGTTGCTCCACTTTCTTCTTATTCCTCGAGTCCGGGTTCCCAATCTTGTGAAGCATTGAAGTTGAGATTAGTCCGTTGTCTCTGCATCTTTAAACTTCAGTTGGTTTATCACTTGTCCTTTCCTTCCGGCCAAGTTCAAGATCGAAATTTAGAAAAAATGTTTCCTGCCGTCGCCCCAATCGTGCAGCAAAAACAGCAGCCGTGTCAAAAATGAAATTCAGCACTAGTTTTTCCGTGCAGTAATTATTCAAAGTAATAGATACAGGCGAGTACTCCATAATAGAAACGTAGAACGAGGTTATTAATAAAATAATATTTAAGTTTTCAGCCCCTTATTAATAAAAAAAAAAGAAGTTGACCAAAATGCAGAAAAAAAACCTTTCCTGTCATCGCCCCAATCGTGCAGCAAAAACAGCGTCCGTGTCAAAAATTAAATCTCAGGACTAGTTTTTTCATCATAGTGGTATTTGAAGATAATTTACTTTAATAAGATATTTATAGTCGGTAGAAGCTTCCGTTATTTATTACAGGTTTGTTTCCTTCCCCGAAGTTGAACCAGAGGATTGACAGCCTGACGAGAACCCTTGCCAAGAAGGGCCGAAATATCGCTGATGAAGAATCGTAGCTGACGTATCCGTTGTAAACATTGTTTGAATAAATGTTTCAAGGTCAGCTTGGGCTCAAAGAATATTTAACTATCATACAACTACTCAGACTACAAATTTTTCATCCTGAATCACTAAAGTCGCGGCTTTTAGAAAGTTATATTCAAATAATGTATTTCAGTTCAGTTCAGTTCAGTTTTATTAAAATCAAAATAAAGGAACAAAATAAATTTCGACCCCTACAAAGCTCCATGGCCCGTTACATAGGGGTTAATACCACAATAATTAACAAATGAACGGGTCGTATACAACGGATACGTCAGCTACGGTGCTTCATCAGCGATACTGCGGCGCTTCTTGGCAAGGAAACAAACCTGTAAGATTACAGGTTTATTACAGGTTTGTTTCCTTCCCTGTCGTTGACCCTGAAGATTGACATCCTGACGAGGACCCTTGCTAAGAAGGGCCGAAATATCGCTGATGAAGCATCGTAGCTTTGGAAGCTTTCCACGCTCCGAATGTTGATTTCCACGAGGTAGTGAGGAAAGCCAGGTTAAAGGAACTGTCCAGGTACCTTCAGTTCACAGGGAGGCTAGACAGGTTTTAAGGTAAGAACGCGAAAAAAAGCGGTAGAATGAGTGATTTTGTTGTCAATTGGTTTGGTAGAGTGGTGTTTTATCAATTGTATTATAGAGTGGTGTTTCGCCATCAACTGTGAATTGGGGGATTGAGACAATGGGCCATTTGTGGCCTGAGTTTCGGCTGGAGTGTCTGGCCTGCCCCGCAGAATAAATAAAATCGTAGCTGACGCATCCGTTGTATACATTATATGAATATATGTTTCAAAGTAAGCTTGGGCTCAAGGAATATTTATCTTTTAGAAATTGTGGTTTGCAAACTGGAAAACTTCTCTCACAACGTTTTCAATGATGCCGATACTGAATGAATGAACAAATTTATTTCCCGTCAGAATTGACCCGAGAGGACCTGGACGGAGTAAACAAAACAGAAAAGAAGAGAAAAAAACACGCAGTACAACATTCAAATACAAGAACAATGTAAGAGAATACGAACATTAGCACGTAAATGAGTTGTATAAACCGTGAGATCTGTTTAATGAGCTTTCAAACTTTTTTATTCTTTCCTCAATCACAGTCACAGGGTCGGCAAGATGGTACTTGTAAAAACCCCTACAAACTCGACACACCACAGTTAGACGGATAGATAGAAAGTTTATTCTCTAAACCGTATCGTGGTCAAAGAACCGAATTTCGGATTACTGTTAATCAACTTTACATCTGCGTTACATGGGAATATGCCCTAGGTCGCAATGCTAAGTTTCAGTTTCGGACAGATAACGGATCCGGAAATTCCGGACACGGATCCGAGCTAGGTATTCTAAAAAAAACTTAGGATCCAAGTTTTCAAGGAACTAGCCCCACCACATTGGAGCTCGGGGGGGGGGGGAGGGGCTTCTGTGTTCACGTCTGACTAACTATTCCGATTATTTGAAAACCTGCAGGTTTGGGCCGAGACTTTTGAACTTCAGCTTACCAAATGTGTTGTCTCTGAAACGTCATGCTGACTGAACGTGTGTCCTAGGCCACTCTTCAGGATTGAGATACAATCCGAAGGATCCAAATGCTTCATCTTTCCGCTAATCATCAGCGCAAACAGTCGACGCAGATTCGTCACCAATGTAACATTTCGCTGATCCTGAAACGGTTAAATGTCAAAACAGCGAAAAGAAAAACAGCGACGGTCAAAACCACGCCAGAGTGTCATATTCGCGAGAGACCTGGAAAATAGGAGATCCGAATTCGATGTGAGCGAATAAAAATTTAGAAGAAAAGCAATATTCCTAATCTTACAATTACCAGAGCCTGAAGGGGTCTGCTGCAGGTACGAAAGCGACGACGTCAGATAAGGGATTACGGAAGCGTAACATAAGTTTTTACGTGTTCGTCTGAAGGGACCGTTAGTCATGGCCTACTTAATGAATGAATGATTTTTCATTGTCCATCACTAGCAGAACAAGACCAAAGGTGTCGATTGGATCCCAAAAATTTAAGATTTGATCCAGACAATTCGGTCTTGTCTTCGCCAGGCTAATCATCAGAGAAAACCGAGTTCAGATACTCTATCTACCTATCTATCTATAACTTTATAAGCCATATCTATTTGACGATACTGACCGAAACTTCCTGCTTTACTACTGCCAAATTTGCGGTTTCGCCCAAATTCCGAGCGAACTACTAGTCCAGCAAAAAAAGAAAATTCAGAAACGAATCCGGCGTATCTTTTTATCCCTATAAAGAACCTCTAATCAACTTTAAATAAAACTTGACTTAAAAAAAAAAAATGCGGGTACAACCGGATTCCGGACTAATTATATGTCCGGGTCTTCTTACCCCTAAATCTATCATCTAATCAACTTCAGATAAAGCTTTTTTTCCGGTTTTGGCCGGATTACAGGCGGACTAGGGTGTCCGGAGAGAAAAAGGTTTTCACCATCGGGTTCAGCATGTCTTCTTACCCCTAAATCAAATATTTAATCAACGTCAAATGAAACTGTTACTTCGAACCAACTTTCCGGTTTTGGCCGGATTCCGGACGAACTGCTTGTCTGGCGAGAAAATGATGAGCATGTCTTCTTACCCCTAAATCAAACATTAAATCAACTTCAAAATGAAACTTTTACTTTTAACCAACTTTCCGGTGCCGAACTACTCGTCCAGCGAGAAAATGGTTTTCACCATCGTGCTCAGCATGTCTTCTTACACCTAAATCAAAACATTTAATCAACTTCAAATGAAACTTTTACTTTTAACAAACTTTCCGGTTTTTGCCGGATTCCGGACGAACTACTTGTCCGGCGAGAAAATGATTTTCACCATCGTGCTCAACACGTCTTCTTACCACATAATCGACTATCACTTTAGCTGTTTAAAAAAAATCTGTTTGTCCCTTTAATCCGAACCCTGACTTTGAAATACGAACTCGACCTTAACCTTGATCCAAACAGTCCTCACACCAAGTTTCATCAAAATATCTCATTCCCTTCGAGAGTTATCGTGCTTGCAGACGGACGGACAGACGGACAACTTGTGCGATGTCATACGTATCCCTCCACTTACGTTTTGGGATCCCAAAAAGGGCTGCGGATCGACCGAGTACATAACAATTACAAATAAAAGAGAAGATAACAAGGTACTATCAACTCTCCAAATAACTAATTACCAACGAACAATGCAAAAGCATACACACACCAGTCAGAAAAACAAATTTTTACAAGACTCTTGGAATCTATTCGATCTCTCAACTGTTTTTCTGCACCGACGGGCTTCCTTGAGCTTAGTATAAGTATTTCAGAAACATCAAGAGATTTGCATTAGAAATTTTGCAAGCTTGAAAAGAAGATGTACGGAGTAAAATATTGGGTAAAGCGACCGTATTATATAAACGGGCTAGAAGCACTGTCGATGAACCGCCGAGATAAATTCTTGAGCAGCACGCACAGGTGGAACATTAATGGCAGTAAGAATGTGGCTGGTATCATGGACCAAATAAGATGCTTTTTGCTTGTCCTCGAGCCAGAGCCTACGCTGGGCGAAGTGAAGTGGAGTTATATAGCCCGTGCCAGAGAGGACTATCTGAAGTTGTGCAGCCAAGCTTTCGTTTCATCAAACCATGTTTCTGCTTTCGACTGGAAAGCTCCGTTCTAGCACGCAAGCAGGCAGGCACCAGTTTCAAATTGAAGATGGACTAAAATCTATAAGTGTTAAATATATGTGCTGCAGTTACCCGGCCCCACAGCCAATATATCTTCTTTGAGTGAAAAATAGAAAATTTATAGAAACAAAAAAGTGGGGGTACCAAACTTCAGGGTACCAAACCACGCACACAGTCAGTAGTCCCTTAATTGACATGTCTAGACGTGCTGATAGAAGACCAGCGAGTCGCCGTCACTCGTTCACATTTAACTCGCACGTCTGCGATTGTCAAGTACCTGCAGTGAAAACCGCGGTTTCTACGTCACATGATCCGACAACCAAAACCATTGGCAGTTGGATTTCACCAGATCTAGTGGAACAAAGCAAAAAAAAAGTCTGGCGAAACTTGAAGGACACATATCATGTCTCATACGTCTTAAACAGTTTTTTTCGAGCTGTTTTTCTATGTTATGTTTCTCACTCCACTGTCTCCTCATACCCTTGGCGGGTCACCAATAAAATATACATATTTATATTTGACACAGCAAAATGGATACGTCAGCTGAAATTTTATTAGAGCTATATTTCGGTCCTTCTTGTCAGGGGTCTTCTTAAGGCTCAAAGCCGCTCAAGTTGGAAAAAAGAACTTGTGGAATGTGGAAACAAAAATTCAGCTGACGTTTCCGTTTTACTCTGTCAAATGTTCATATTAAAGTGTGTAGGATATTTACCCTCGGGTCTAGTTCCTTGGTCCCTATCAGCTGTGGGTTAAACTTAAAAACAAGCCTTCTAAATTCTGGGATGTGGAACAACGACTGGATGACAGCAGAAAACCAGCAGCTATTTCCGACATTTTTCAGCCCAACAGGCCAATCTCCTTGCCGCAATCTGTCAGCAGGATTCTCCGTTTCCCGGAAAGTCACTTTTTTCCGGCTTGAAACGGACATACTCTCTGCAACAGCCCTGAAAAAAAAATGAGAACAGAAATGACGATAGACCGACATAGGTTTACTGGTTTCTTTTAAGCGGACCACATGGTCTTCTTACCACACACACAATGCAAACCATCCCTACCCTTACTATGAATGTTCAAAACCACAAAAAAATACCGTCAAACAATGAGAAAATTAAAAAAAAAAAATTCCTAGGTTTGAAATAATTGTCTGGTCAGCCGATTATCTGGGACAGCCGTTATGGCACGTAGGGAGCCAAGGATCAAACTAACAATTTCCATATAATGCTCTAACTGTTTATTACAAATACAAATAAATTAAAAGCCCAAGACCAGTGTGGTACTTCTGAAGACATAACAAAAAAAAATCAATAAAGTCTTATAATTCTTTGCTAATCAAACGTAGAAAATTTCATCATGTGGAAAAGAAGACATCCTGCGTGGGTTTTTTCTCGAGCCAAAACAGCAACCGGTTTGTAACAGAGGTTTGCAAAGAGTTTGTTTTTAAAGTTGTATAACGAAGCATAAGCTGAGCTGCTAGTTTAAATTTATAATGTCATCTATAACCGTTGTAGCCCTATATGCGTAGACCTATTATGATTTATGTGTGTGCTCATAAGTTGTATTCATGACTATACCAAACAAATTTGGCGTGAGCCATGATAAGTTTTTGGTGAATAAAAGTTCAAATCTAAATAAACTGGTGGCTTGTGACCAGTAAGAGAAGGTAAACGGAATGTTTGGATTAGGTCTTATAGGCACTGGTGGGTTTTCGAGAGCTGTAAAGCAAAGCCGGAACAATTTCCTGTTGCTCTTCGCGCTGCTGCAGAAAGTCGCCGAACTACAGTCGCGTTTTCTGTCACCTATTCTATTCTGTCCCGTTTTCGCACCAAGCGCTTACTCCTCACTGCTCTTTTGACCGTTTTTGGACCAAGGCCTTTGTCCTTTCTGCCCAGGCCTGCCGAGTAAGGAGAGTGGCAACCCTGAGGTGGGTTAACCTATCTGCTCAGGAGAGCTCTCTTGCTAAAAACGGTCAGATTAGCAGGAAGGACAGAGGACTTGGGAGAGAAGCCTTTGAGCTCTTTTGGCAAAAAAAAAAAGACTTCTGTCGGAAAGACTTTGAGATTTGCTAAAAACTTAAAGCTCGTACAAAAAAATAAATGAACAATCCTGGAAAATTTAGATCGAAGACTTTAGGAAAGGAATAATCCTCAGGCTTATAATACGAAGTGATATCGCAACAGATTTATGTTTCTACAAAGTGATTTTTCACTGTTTCAAAGTAGGAGAAGATAGAAAGCAATTTTCTAAACGGGTGTCAAGTATTCTTGCGGTGCCCTTCGCATGTTTGAAAGAGATTCCGGAACCTTGTAAAAACTTGCAAGGTTATAAAGATGAGGGTAGAACTTTGTAGTCTTACAGTCCTGGAAATATCTACCTATGTTCTAAAGAAATTATTAAAGACACACAACTGGCATCATCAACTATTAGCGCAGCAGAAGGCTAACGATGGGCCTATATTATGTCACGATCCCCCAAAATCCCTACAGTCAGCTCCTTCAGAAATTTAAACTCCAGTCCGTTGAGTCCCGTAGGTTGAAACTGTAATGCTTGAGCACCATATCCATAAGTATATACTTCCGCCACAGTTAAATACTGCTCGCGAACGATCTGCAAGAGCGGCCTCAGTGGTGATCCCAAAACCCCAACACGTCAAATGTGACCATCTACGGTATGAAAAGACGTCTGTACCGTCTTTCGTTAAAATTTTTAATCTGATTTAGTTATCTACTTTTATATATGACGTTGACATATTTATATAAGAGTGTCTACATGTATATATGACGATTTCGATAAATTTGGATTTCACCACGATAGTTTGAAAAGAATAAAAGTCTATCTATAGTCATTTTGCACTTCTTCTGTACCAAATAGAATAAGATTTACCATCTTTAGAGCGGTATAGCACAAACCACTAAGTTTTCAATCAGTGGCACCCTAGCCCAATGAAATATTGATGATTAGACAGAGGCTCAGAAACCAACCAATCAGAATTTCTGTATAGTGGGGAAGATGAGGATGGATACCTAAAGCCATTGAGCGATAGGCATAGGGCATACCCAACGTTCGGCATACGGTATCCAACAAGAGCTAGAAGCTCATACAACACTTGCAGGGCTGGTTCAGAGTATAAAATATGGAATTGGCCAATTCGTTTGTATACTGATCATTCGTAAGCAAAACCCTCGAGAGAAGAATGATCATGGGCCCTTGGCAATCACTAGAATGTATCGTTTAGCAACGAGTATTTTCTGTTTGCACTTGGCTGTAATGATGCGTACTGTACAAATGTTTCCGGGAAAAGGCAGATTGAAAAAAAAAGCGGCGTTTAGTTTATCTTGTCCTGGGTACAGTCGTTGAAATCTTCCGTTTTTAGCGAAAGCTGAAATGAAAAACCGGAGTTGTGAGTTTGAATTTACGAATTTACGTTACAGGAAAAATCTCAACTGACTCATGGGAGTTAGTTCTCGCCTGTGACGCATTCAGATGTGTTTTCTACTAGGAAGAACGTTGTGTCGCTTAGTAGACGTTTTAGGACTGAAATTCTTGGGGAGGTTCGAAACACATTAAAAGCCAGAACCTGTATTGTAGGCATAGCTGAATTTCTCCGGGAAAAAGGCAGATTAAAAAATTTCGCATGCGGCGCTCAGTTTAACTTGCTGTAGGCACAGTCGTTGGAAGCTTCACTTTTCAAAGAATGCTGAAATGAAAAGCCAAATATGATTAAAGGAATAATCTCAACTGATGCATTAAAATTAGTTTTACGTCGGTTCTATTATATGCTGGCGGGACTTGTACGCCGTTGCCACGAAGCGTCGACTGCGTTTTTTGTCAGCAAATAGTCAGTCTGCACAAAGTGGACGCCCCCCCCCCCTCCCCTCAAGGTAAAAAGCTAGTGACGCCCCTGGCTGCCGGTGCCATAAAAATCCAGTGGTTATGGTAGACTGCTTCAGAACCAGTTAGCCCAGCTAAAGCTATGTGCACTAGGTGACCAGAACGCGAATTTGCGTATGTTGTACTATATGTGGAAATTTTTCCGCGTCGTGACTCAATCTGTAAGCGGAAAGGATTCGCGTTCCGTGTGCACCAAGCTTTACAGGATAGAATACGTCTTTCTGTTTAATCCGTATAATTTTTTGGGATCCCGAAAAAGACACAAAAATTAGTACAAATAAGTTCTCATTTCTAGTGACTAGATATTTTATTGCTGGGGATTGGGCCAAAGCTATGTGCTAACGCTTTAAAACAGCCTAGGCCCTAGGACTTTCCGACACTGTCGGATTCTTAACAGTGTTTCTAACTGACCCATCTTTCTTCATTTACTCCGCCTTTTCAAAATCGCGGGTCATAAATAAATTACTTATTACTTACTTACTTACTAGCTCGGGTTGTAAACAATAGGCTAACTCTTAGTCAGCCACACAACACAGAAATATCGTACCTGTCAATATCTGCCTGTTCTTCAGAGATATAACCTGCACTATTCCGCTCTTGTTCTTCCTGAAGACTCAGAGCTATAGCTTTCTGTAAATCCTCATCAGGATCGTCTGTTAAATCTATAATCAGTTTGTTGGGTTCTGCTTGCGGTCCAAAAGTTGCAGCACCAGTAATGTCAACTTGAGGATTTGGTGCCATTGCCCCTGACGTTAGAGAACCAGGCTTCTCTGACTGAAAAATTAACCCTTTAGTTCGAACAAGGAGATCCACTGCTGAATGTTTTATATTTCGTCTGCAAACTTCAACAGCTGAAAGATTGTTGGCGAACTTCCATCTCTCTGGTGATTCAGAGGCAAGGGAGTTGATCATGACTAGGAATAGTAGGGAACCCAAAAGGGTACCTTCCACCGATGGTGGGGAGGGGGTCAGAATAAACTTTTTTAAAGGTCAATTAGCAGTAAGTTGAGACACTGGTCTGGCTTTTCTAAATTCTTATAAACAGTATCAAGTAAACTGTTTTGGTAATCCATTATGGTAAATGTAACCTTGTAAGAGTTCTTGACTCAATGAGGTAGGCTAGGGCCTGGGGGCCTTAAACCCAGACTGATCCCGAAGTCAGGGATTCTGTGGCGAGGTTCCATAATCGACTGGGATGCTGCTAGGTCAGAGGATACCCTCCTGTACAATAACAAGACCAAAGGTTTCGATGGGATCCCAAAAATTCAATATCTGATCCAGACAACTGGGTCTTGTCTTAGCCAGATCCAGTCATCGCCAGACTCCTTGAACATTTTTACAATTAAAATTCAGAAACAGATTAAGGCCAAATAGCTAACATCTGAGAAAAACTTCCTGCCACTACCGCCAATTTCCCGATTTCGGCCAAACTCAAGAACTAATTGTCCGGCGAAAAAAAGAAAGCTAAAAAATGAACACAGGGTATCTTCTTTCCCCAATAATGAACATCTAACTACAAATAAAAATTTTACTTATAACAAATTTTCAGACTCAAGCCGGATTCCGGTCGAACTACATGTCCGGTTAAAATATGATTGCCACACACGGATTCAGCATCTCTCCTTACCCCTAAATCGGTTATCTAATCAACTACAAATAAAACTTCAACTTCTACCAATTTTCCGGTTTTGGCCGGATTCCGGGCGAACTACATGTCCGGATAGAAAATTATTTTCACATAAGTGTTCAGCATGTTTTCTTGCCCTAAATCGAACATCTAATCAACTTCAACTAAAACTTTTAATTTTAACAAACTTTCCGGTTTGGGCCGGATTCCGGGCGAACTACTTGTCCGTCGAGAAAATGGTTTTCACCATCGTCTTCAGCATGTCTTCCTACCCCTAAATCGAACATCTAATCAACTTAAAATAAAACTTTTACTTTTAACAAACTTTCCGGTTTTGGCCGGATTCCGGACGAACTACTTGTTCGATGACAAAATGGTTTTCAAAATGTCTTCTTACCCCATAATCGACTATCACATTAGCTGTTTCAAAATATTTTGTTTGCCCCTTAATTTGAAACCCCTCCCCCACCCCTAAATGTAGGGCTACAAAGCCCATCTACGAACTTGACTGGTCCGACGACCCAACGAATCCTCACACCAAGTTTCATCAAAATATCTCATTCCCTTCGAGAGTTATCGTGCTTACAGACGGACGGACAGACGGACAACTTTTGCGATGTCATAGGTATCCCTCCACTTACGTTTTGGGATCCAAAAAACAGTATCACGCCCTTTGTGCATTAGTTTTTTATTCCGTGATGAAAATCTGCCAATGGAGTGCTAGTATCCAATAGGATGTGAGTATTCTTGACAAGAAACAGAACTGTCAAAAGAATATTTGAAATGACAGAAATATGTCTGAGCTCAAGTTTGGATGTTGTTATTACTTGCGCTTTTGTATCTGTTGGAGGTGGTGGTAGGTGACATCCTTGTCGTTGCCCTTCGGGGGGTTGGAGCTATGCTTCATACTTATAGCTTTTGCTTTTGTTATGTGTTATTTGATTCAGTTTGCTTGCATTTGTAGCATGGTTTGCTCTAAGCTCTAGCCCTCTGGATAGGAACGTGAAGTATCCAATGAAACAGGCCAGCCCTGCATATTGATGCTCGTACCCATGAATGCCACTCTCAGCACGCTAAGCTAAACTTACCCCCCTCCAGGGGCTTGAGGCAAGGCCGGCAGCTACGGCAGCTGTTGGCGGCTGGATGTGGTCCATGATCTGGACCTCTCGAGTTAACGTCATCAGTGACTGAAACAGTTACCTACAAGGTTGTTTCAATCCAAGGCAATAGTCGCGTTTTTTGCAATCGCTTGGAACGAAAGTTGCCGTTTTGTTTTTTGCGATCGACTGTCGACTGGAGGCCCAGTCGATCCGTTTTTTGTCGCTTGACTGGAGATCGACTGGGAACAAAGTCAACAGTCAATCCGATGCACCTTTCTCTTGGAGGTCCAGTCAAACTTGGTGCCAAATTTTGAAAACTCAAACATGTGGACCCAAAAACGTACATTTACACCTCAGGAAGCGCCAGTACTGCAGCAGTTTCAGAGACTGCCGAGGGAAGAGTTGTGGGGATGGACTGATTTATGGACTGATTTAGACCGTTTTTTGAAGGCTTGTTCTCGCTCCCCTATCAAGCGACAAAAAACGGTCAACTGGATGAACCCGGGAACAAGTCCCAATCGCCAGTCGAGCTGTAAAAAACGCGACTAATGAAGCTCTGTCAGCAGAAAATGGTTTAAATGCCTATACGGTCTCTCAGATCCATGGCAGCAAGTAGAATCCGAAGAGTCAATTTAGTGAAAAGGTTGAGCTTGAATCCAGCAAAATCACCAAGAAAATTGTCCAAAAGATCCAGCAAATCAAGATTCAGATTCAGATTAAATTTTATTTTACACATGTATACAAAACATTTTACAGCACCTGCTAAGAAAGCCCCAGAGGGTTTGTTGGCCGCAGGTGGCAGTCTTCTCTATTCTACATAATGTGGTAACACTATTTTTACATTATTCTAAATGCCATTCATACACGGTTCACACATATACAACACACATTTTGCTTACAAAAAACACTCACGCATCAATTACTATTCTTTTGCAAGGAAAAATCTCTTCGCTGTAGCCTTGAAGGATGCCACATGACTCGAGTTTCTAATTTCAACTGGAATTATATCCCATACAGAGGGATAAAGAATTATACCACAAGAATTTGAGGGAAAATCCCCAACAAAAGAGTGGTATTTTCATCAACTGTATTTGAAGTGATGGTTCACCATGAATTGTGTTTAGAGTAACGGTTTACCAACACCTGTATACTGGGAGATTGAGACGATGGGCCACTTGTGGCCTCAGTTTCGGCCAGAGTTCTTGGCCCTCACAAAAAAAAAATAACAAATGGTATCTGTTACCATGGTAAATGGAAGTGCAATTAGTCATTTCTGCAGTTACTGTGGTATCTGATACTACAATTGCCCTGCAAAAACAACAATTGCGGGACTTACACTTTCACAAATCATCCAAAAAGAAACAGTGATACCCAACGACATCTAGAGTGATAGTATTAATTTCCTACTTCATTCCCACCAATCTGACAGAAAACTAGACTCGTCTGTTAGTGATGACGAAAGAGAGATGAATTTTTCAGATACCTCAGTCAATTACCACAGTCTGACAATCAATTACCAGGGTACCTTGCCAGATACGGTGTTAAGTGCAAAAGAGCCTTTGAAGCAAAAATGACTTTAAACCGTTTCATTAGATACCATAGTATTTGCAAAATGCAACTATTGTATTTTCAATGAACTGGGAATACTGACTATCAGAAGAAGTCGCATAGCAAAATACTGGAAAAAAAAGAAGAAGGGATGAGTACAGGAGGGGTATCCAGCCTCAGACGAGATTTCAAATTTGCAGTGAACTCTTTCCTTCAGAATAATCTATCTGGCTTAAAAAAGAACCAACGAATATGACAAACATAGCCTACTAGATTGAAGCTAATTGAATGATCTACATTTGGATAAATAAATATTGCTTCAATATTTCTAGTTAAGTATATTTTTCTTTTCAAACAAGATCACCTCATTCTAACCTTAGCTCGAATTCCCCACCGTGACTTACAAAATGATGAAAAAGTTACCAAAGTCAATAGCCAGAAAATCTCTTTTCAGAGCAGCTTCAAAACAAAAAAAAAGCACAGAATTTGAATATTTGACTTCTATTATGTGTTACAAACAACAAAAACTAGGCTTGGTGAAGTTTTACTGAAAATTCCGCTTATTTTTCATTCTGATATCTGAATACGGAAATATTTTGACACATCTGAGAGATTTTGTATTTTGAATAACGTTCAGAGCATGCGCTGCTTGCATGACAAACCAAAATTCATCCAGACATGGAGATTTTCAACTTAAACAAAAGCCTGCATATCCAGGGCGACAGATGCGACATCAGAGAAGTTACGATTGTAGAAAAGTAGGAAAATGAATTTAGAATATGTCTTGCAATGAATCTGATATTTTTATTTTATTTTTCAGCAACAGCTTACATGTCTAGTTGGTAAATATTTCAAGGCTAGAGAGACAAGCACATAGAGGTATGACAAATCCGAAAGAATAAGTTCATTCTATGAAATCGACTATCCCCGGATAAAGGAGAAACGAAGTAATGCATTTCTATCGTGTTTTCAGGAATATTTAAGTGAATACGTGATATGTTACTAGGAGCGTGTTCCATCCTACTTACCGTAGTTACTACGCATGACGTCACGAATTCTGGCTTTTTGCCGTCAAGGCTGGAACGATTTTTCTATTTTCCAGCAGGATCTCACGCCAGGGCGAATCCGACCAATCACGTTGCAGAGATGCGTAGTTACTACGCTTACTACGCTCCCGAGCATGGTAAGCAAATAGTAACTATTAGTTACTATTCCGACAAGGTTGGAACGGTCAGCGTAGTAACTTTCGTGAGGATGGAACGGATATAGTAACTAATAGTAACTATTGTTACAAGGGTGGAACACGCTCTAGATGTGTTGGACCTCAGCCCTATTCGGGTTAACATTAAGATTGTCAGTTAAAACTAAAAAGTCTTCGACCTTCAACCCACCCTACACACTTATTTGTTGCGTTTTAAGCGTTTCCGTTTGTTCACAACACATCCAATTTCACATTCATCAACTAGTTTGTTTCACATGCAATTAGTAACAGACGTTGGTCAGCCAATGTTGAACACAAAGTGGCCTTAAACAGCACTAGGCTTAATGCCCTAGTGTCTTTGCCCTTATTCTGAGGTACGGTAACAGGGACTGTCTTGGCCAGCTTCAACGCTTTCGACGCTAGTGGTGAGACGTCTTTCAGATCACGAAAAACTTCAAATATTTTCTTTTTGTTCGTTTGGAGGCTCCCCCGGCGACTTTTGAGATCGTGTCGGAACAAGGCTAACTAGTCTTTGAACTCTTCACGGCTTTTCTCCGGAAAGGAGTCAAGAAAGCAGTCCAAACTGGAGCAGTCGGTACGGTGATATTATTCCTGGAATAGTATCTGTAGTTGGAAATGATGGATTTCAGTAGGTTGCCTAATTCTTGAAAGCTATAGAGACGTCGGATATAACTGAATCACTCGATGAATGTTCTGGTACGGAATGTTACCTGTCTGCAAGAATCACTGTGGTAAGTTGTGTGCCAGGGTCATCCTGGTAAGCTGTGAATCTGTACTTATCTGGTAAGCAACTAAACTCTGGTAGATTCCCTGAGGAAAACTCTGGATGATTCCATGTAGCAAAGTCCGGCAGATTCCCTGATCCAGCCTCTAGTAAATTCGTTGAGAAAAGTTCCAACAGATTCCTTGAGACAGACTTCAGTAGATTCCCTGAGCTAAATTCCCGTAGATTCTCTGAGCAATATTCCGGTAGATTCCCTGAGCAAAATGCAGGTAGATTCCAAAATTCTAGTAGATTCTGTGGCGGCGAAGTCAAGTAAATCCCCTGATCCATCCTCCAGCAAATTGTCTGAGACATTCCGGAAATTTCCTTGAGTTTTCCTGATTAAAATTCCACTAGATTCACCCCCAGACACCCCCTCGGGACGCCCCTGCATGGGGGGGGGGGGGTACCTGACCTCTTTTTAACACTACCTCGAATGTTGCAGCAAAAATGTTAAAATGAGATGTACATGCTGTCCTGACAGTCAAGGTGCAAAGTATGATTTTTTTTTCAACAGTCATGTGTTGTATACACAACTGCATGGAATTCCAATACAATAAGTCAACACTGAGAGGTAGAGTTATAAAAGTCAATAGCCAGAAAATCCCTTTTCAAAGCAGCTTCAAAACAAAGAAAAGGCACAGAAGTTGAATATTTTGGACACATGACTGTTGAAAAAAAATAATATTTTGCCTCTTTACTGTCAGGACAGAATGTACGTACATTTCATTTTAACATTTTTGAGGCAACATTAGAGGTAGTATAGAAACAAGGTCAGGCAGGGGAGGGGGGCGGGGCGGGTATGATTTAGGGGGTGTGACATAGGACCCAACATAGGATTTGATTGTCCCTTGGTCATTTTAGATATGTAATTGCGATAGGTGCTTCGCTGGCCACTCGGCTCTGTATATATTTATTAAAATATATATTCACAGATAGGAATAAACATTCGAGGTAGTGTAAAAATGAGGTAGGGCACAGGGGGGGGGGGGGGGGGGGGGGGTACCTGACCTTGTTTTTACACTACCTCAAATGTTGCAGCAAAAATATTCAAATGAGATGTACGAGCTCTTATGTCAGTCAAGGAGCAAAATATGACTTTTTTCAGCCTTCCTTCAACTTCAAATTGGCTTTGGGTCTGGCTTGGAGCCAATCCCTTTACACCTTTCTGTTCTTCCTCTTGTCTGATCACTCTGGAGCGTTGCACGATAGAATGATTTTCACCATCTGTTTCTATATCATCACTTCTTTTTGTATCGGGAGTGGGGGGCTTCTGCGATTTATGTAAGTTGCAAGGTAGTTTTATTTTCTGGCAGATTGCTGAATGTCTTTGATTTTCCACGACGTTTGATGGGCAGTCGAAGAGGATGTGTTGGTGTGTTTCTTCTTTTTGAGGCATCACCTGCAGTTGGGGTGTGGGTTAATCCCCACTCGAACAATGTTTTATTGACCAGGATGGTTGAAGTCTTTAGGAGGTAGTACAGGGATGATCTTCGCATGTTTTAAATGGCGACTTCAAAAGTTTCATTTTGTTTGGCGGAGCTCTTTGCCTGAGGACATCTCTAAACGTTTTCAAGGTTAAGGGTGTTGACGTCTGGGAACTGGCAACTGAGCCAGCCCGCTTGTCCGCTACCTTGTTTCCTTTATGGGTAGGGATACGATGAAACACACACTCGATGTTCAATTCTCTGAGGCTTCCGATGATAGTTCTAGTCGTCCTTATGTCTGAATCTTTGCTTGCTTGTGGATGTTTTTGATAAGCTGGAGTGCTGATTTAGAGTCTGTCAGGACAATGGCTTTCACTGAGATGGGGGGATTCTTTAAGATGACTTCAAGGGCCTTGCTGATGGCAGCTAGTTCGGCTGTGAGGATTGAGCACCCGTTGCTTAGCTTTGTGGTGATTTTCATGTTGAATTGGGCTATGAATGCCGCTGCCCCTGCCATTTCCTCCGTGACGGATGTATCTGTGTAAAGCTGGACGTGGGTTGGATAAGTGTTGTGCATCCGACTAAGGAAAATCTGCTGAATCTCAGCTTCACCATAGCAGGTGAAGGTGACCTGTCTCACTACAGGTGGGAGTATTTTCCAAGGCGGGTTATCGGGAAATGGTGAGGTGGTGCTGTTTGTTAGCTTCCACTGGTGGACGAGTTACATAATCTGCCCAAAATGTTCCAATTCTGTGCCTATTCTTTGTTTTGAAGCTGCTTTCAGGAGCGATTTTCTGGCTATTGACTTTGGTAACTCTAAATTTTGGTGTTGAGTTAACTGTATCGGAATTCCATACATTTCTGACATACTTACTGGCATCACATGATTTAGGACCCACAATAGGATTTGATAGTCCCTGGGTCATTTTATAAATGTAAATGCCACCGGTGCCTTGCTGGCCACTCGGCTCTATATATATATTGAAATATATATTCACAGATAGCAATAAACTACAATTTTTTTTTTTCTGGGGTAAAATCTAGATCAAATGGGTATGATGTCATGCTTGCATGGAATTACGATACAAACTGGATACAACTTAGGCTAGTTTGGACCTACCTTTTTCATGATTTTGTAAGTCATGGGGAGGGATTTCAGTTAAGGTTAGAATGGAGTGACCTTGTTTGAAAAAAAAAAATATGGTTAACTAGAGATGTAGAAGCAATATTTTATTTATCTATTCTGTAAACCATTCAATCTGCTTCAATCTAGTATGTTTGTCATATTTGTTGGTTCCTTTTTAAGCCAGACAGATTTTCTAAGGAAAAGACTTCTCTGGAAATTTGAAATCTTGTTTGAGGTTGGATACCCCCCCCCCCATCAAAGAAACAACACCACTAAACAGAAGAAAAATAATTAGGCCTGCCATAGATCCTGAATAGTTATTCTACTTTTCTCTACCTTGCGATCGCCTAGTTCACTAGCTGATACTGCACGTGCTGGAATGGCTGGCCTTGGTACCATAGTCTCTTCAATTTTCTTTTTAACTCCTATTGTAACTGCAAAACAACACTGAAATCAACAATAGAAACAAAAATCGACTAGAGAGGTAGTGTTTTTGCGAGCTCCCCATACAAGAAACAGATCCTGAACAAATCCAATCCAATTTTTCTGAATTTCACTATTATGTTATTTTTCCTTTCCTTCTTCCGAAAATAACTCACGTTACTCACGGTGGAAACCGATTTTTGGTATGCTAGAGTTAACAGGTAGCTAACTAAAACCCTGGCTGGACTATAGGCGTATTCTCGCCGTTCCCTGAGGACTCCTCGGGGAATCGAAGGGAAGGGCGAGAATAGAGGGAGTCACTCCACGCGGACTCCGCGTACAGAAAACAGCGAGAACATGGGGAATGCTTCCAAAACGGATTTTGTTCGAAAAAAAAATATGCAGTTGACGAAATTAGTTTTGATCCACTTTAATTTTGGTTTTGTTTCTTCTGACTGTTTTTAATTAATTTTATATTGCACCAGCACCAGCAAAAATTGATTCCCCTCCAAATATGAAAGGGAGTCCTTTTTAATAATGATGAGGATAATCGGAGCATTCCCCGTCCGTGGGGACTCGCGAGAATAAGAGGAGTGAGTCCCCGGGACAAACAAAAACGCGGGGACTCCTCAAGTGGAGTCCTCGGGGAACGGCGAGAATACACTTTATAGGAGTAGTCCCCGAAGCCGCGCAGAATCTAAATTCGGCGCCGGCCAAGAGAATTTGGGTCGGCGGTGGCGCACCGCTAATTGTTCGTCGTTTACTCTAATTTCAGCATTTTGGTGGTTAATTTTTTCCTTTTTCCAACAGATTCTTGGAATTCTTCTACCACAAATCGTCAGTGTTCTTATGGTACTTGGAGTCTTCGGTTGAAGTGCCATATAGCGATCGTATCGGTGACCCATTTGTCTCACTTTTCGGTACATCCATTCCACGTAAGCTAAGACGATGACATTTGACATCGTTATGAATGCTCAGCGAAACCATGTGTGGCGGTAGAGTGAAGGGAAACACAGAAACTTGTGACCCGCGTGACCCGACTCAGAGGAACAGAGCGATATTTCGTTTATAAGGCCGATTCGCATCCAACCACGGGGGCGACGGGACTCCGGGATGAAGATTCCCTTTTTGGAACATGCGAACAATTTGGGAACATTTGTTGCACAGGAATATGGGGGTTGGGATGAAACTAGGACGGTGCAGAGATCATGGGTGTCAGATGTGTGATTTTGAAGTCCGGACCGAATACGATCTGGGTGCGGGGAGCTGGAAGGGGAATACTTCGATTCGAGAGAAACTTGGTGGTTGCGCCAGATGTGACGTACGCTTTTCGAATCACATCCGACTTCGGGGGTGGGTGGAGAGACGGAGGCCCGGAAATTAATACCATACGTAGTGTCGAAAGGCCGAGGAACCTAGATACGTCATTTTGATGTCGAGACCGGATCCGGTCTCGTCGGGGGAATTTGGGTGTCACCGAGAATTTTCCAGAATTTTTCCGATTCGATTCAAGGGCAGATTGTTCGGTAATAGGTGCCGTAGATGCAACGTTTGCATGTTCGAATCACACCCGACTACGGTGGTGGGTGTGGCTTGAATGGAGGGGCTTGGTAACATGCATGGGAACAAGGTGGATGGAGGGATTGGGATGAAGCTTGGATTGGGCAGTAACGGGTCCAAGATCCGGAAGGGCTTCCATTCAAATGACCCTGTGGGCAATAGGAGTAAATTTCATAGATTTGATATTTACGTGTCCAAATCGCATTTGGACACGGTGGTGGTTGAGAGAGGTTCGGGAAATTTTGTATGCGCATTATACGGACCAAAAGAAGAGAGTGATAGAACACATACCACGGACCCGGATGTGCCATTTGAGGTCTCGAGTCTCGACCGGATGCGAGCTGATACTTTGTAGATGAAATACTACTCAAGTGAAAGCCGAAGGCCCTAGGTACAAAATCCTGGTTGTCTAGGACCCATGACCGTTTCCGCGATGTACGCAGGTCACATAGTTCCGGATTCCCCCTCCCTACACCCACATCCGGATGGTTGGATCCGGAAAAGAAGGTTTCATTGAGTATCAGTCAGATTCTTTATAGTCGTTCATAGTCTTAGCTTGCTTAAACGAAAATGCCGGAACTAGCAAAGCTAGACATAGGGATAGACGAGCCGACGGAGAGACGTCATGGTCGATACACAGCGCTCGAGTCAAAGGCTGCACGTGCCATAACACCCCTATACGTGCAGCAGGAATAGCTTAAATATGTGGTGCTATAAATAGGACTTGTTCAACGGAGGAATCTTCAGTATTCGAGGGCATTTTTGGGGAATTAGGAATTGCAGGAATTGAGGTTTTGAAGGAAATTCCAAAGTTTCTCACATTCAGTGAAACTACGCTATCATCCAGAAGTAATGACAAGGTTCACCATCCTAGCTTGTCAGAAAGTGTCTGAACTAGTAAAAACTGGACAGAGCGACGAACCGACAGGCAGCACGAACGCTATTAGAGGCGTATTCTCGCCGTTCCCCGAGGACTCCACTTGAGGAGTCCTTACGTTTTTCTTTGTCCCGGGGACTCACTCCCCGTATTCTCGCGAGTCCCCACGGACGGGGAATGCTCCGATTATCATTACCATCAACAAAAAGGACTCCCTTTCATATTCGGAGGGGAATCAATTTTTGCTGGTGTTGGTGCATGTAAAATTAATTAAAAAGAATCAGAATAAACAAAACCAAAAATATAGTGGATCCAGACTAGTTTTGTCAACTGCACATTTTTTTTTAGAACAAATTCATTTTAGAAGAATTCCCCGTGTTCTCGTTGTTTTCCGAGGCGGAGTCCGCGTGGAATGACTCCCTCTATTCTCGCTGTTCCTTTCGATTCCCCGAGGAGTCCTCGGGGAACGGCGAGAATACGCCTTAGGCACTTTATTTACCCGGTTTGGAGCCAACATACAATTTTTTGTAGAAATTACTTTTCTGTTAGTGCACTTCCTAACTTTCGAAGAGAATGAGATATTTTGATGAAACTTGGTGTGAGGATTATTTGGGTCAAGGGTAAGGTCAAGTTCATAGATGGGCTCTGCAGCTCTTCATTTAGGGGTGAGGGAGGGGGTTCAAATTAAGGGACAAACAAAATATGTTTAAACAACTAATATGATAGTCGATTATAGAGTAAGAAGACATGCTGAGCACGATGGTGAGAATCATTTTTTTGCCAGACAACTAATTCTTCCGGAATCCGGCCCAAACTGGAAAGTTTGTTAAAAGTAAAAGTTTCAGTTGAAGTTGATTGAATGTTTGATTTAGGGGTAAGAAGACGTGCTGAACACGATAGTGAAAACCAATTTCTCGCCGGACAATTAGTTCACTCGGAATCCGGCCAAACTGGAATTTGTTAAAGGACACCTGAATGAAGAGTACCAAGTATCATCCCTATCTGTATGACTTCCGTTAACATTGCCTGCAGAAAACCCAATCCAAATACGAAATCGTGTTTCCAAGCTATGATTGTTGCTCCATTATACATCTGTCCTTATTTCAGTACCGAACAATTTTTAAAATGAGCAAATGTCTCCAATCAACCCTTCTTCTGGAATATTTTTTAACCAGTTAAGCCCAAAGGTATATCTAGAAGAAATTCCAATACGATCCGGCCAGCGCTGTACAAGATTTGAATAAATTGCGCTTTTTGTCTTGGAGTCTGCATGTGAAAACCTCCAGAAACGAACATCCCTATTTTGAAAACATCACGCTCAGGAGAAGAATGCTCTTCGTGGCCATGTCTGTAAATGCATTCTCCATTGTGTGTTCAAGTATGGTTTCATTGTTCAGGTGTCCTTTAAAAGCGAAAGTTTTATTTGATGTTGATTAGATGACAGATTTAGGGATAAGAATCATTTTTTACTTGGACATATAATTAGTCTAGAATCCGTTTTTAACCGGATTTTTTTGAAGACAAAGTTTTATTCAAAGTTGATTAGATTTCATTATAGGGATAAGGAGATACGCTGGATTTGTTTCTGAATTTTCTCTTTTTGCTGGACTAGTAGTTCGCTCGGAGTTCGCGCGAAACCGGAAATTTGGTAGAAGTAAAGCAGGAAGTTACTGTCAGTACCGTCAAAATAGAAATGGCTTATGGAGGTATATCTGAACTAGGTTCTCCCTGATGGTTAGCCTGGCGAAGACTGGATCTGGCGAACACGGGACACAGTTCTCTGGATCAAATATTGGATTTGTGGTATCCCATCGACACCTTTGGTCTTGTTTTATGTAGATCAAAATTACGGCTATGAAACGAGTGCTACCAAGAGTGCGATGCTTTCTAATCTACGCTAAATAGTTATTGTCGTTTATGACTTTGACCACAAAGCATAGGTGAAACTTTAGACCCGGCCTATTTATTAAACTAAAGTAAATTTTATGTATGACCCGTCTAGGTAGAGTATGGTAAAAAAAAAAAAAAAAATTAACACGACACAAACAGCCGAAACTGTTAAAATCCAGTAAACCGGTACATCATGTAGCTCCATGGGTGGTTACAATTTTCTTTAGTCCTGTTGATGGACCGCAGGACAGCCGACGAGGGATCAGAGCCTCGTTTATGTTGCATGCTGCAGGTCCACTTCTCCGCCGATTCCGGACTGATTCTTTCTACATCCGTTTTTGCACTGCAGTGCTTCCGAGGAAGACGGCAGCGCTTCTCGAGAATCACGGAGTTGCTCCCCGACCAAGTCGGTGCTTTCCTGCCAGATGCTGCAGCGCTGCCGCTTCAACCAAGAAGCAAGTGAATCCAAAAACGCATAAGACGGTTGGCAAAGACGGTTGTTATGATTTTTAGGAAAGGGGGAAGATTAGAAGATGAAGTTAAATTGAAATTTAGGGGAGAGGAAATAGGGTTTAGGGAAGAATTTATTTATTTAGGACATAAGCTTAAGTCAAATGGTTCCTTCGGGAGCCAAGTTGAAGCAAGCGTAACCAAAGGTAAGCGATGTATAAATATGGTATTAAGAAGTAAGTTAAGAGTTATAGAAGATATGAAGTTACATAAACAGGTTTTCCAGACAAAAATTATTCCGGCTATACATTACGCATCCGAGATTTGGGGTTTTGGTAAGTATGAAAAGTTAGAGCAACTGCAATTGATGTATTTTAAAAGAGTACTAGGAGTTAGTAACAAAATAAATTCGATAGTTCTGAAGGGTGACCTGGGCCTAACTAGTTTAAGGAAAAAAAGATGGGTAAGTATGATTTCATTTTGGGAGAAGCTGCTGCAGATGCCACGGGTTCGAGTCGCTAAGGCAGCATATAAGGAAAGCGTGCGGGACCCCAAAAAAGATTCATGGGCATCCCAGGTGAAGCAGATATTGGACCAGTGTGGTTTGTCAGAATTATGGAATAATGGTGATGGGCCTGGACTCCCTGTGGGTGATGTGAGAAAGGTGGTGGAAAGTCGTCTGTTGGATCAAGAAATTCAATCTTGGCAGGTTGCCAAGGATGAGTCAATGTCTTTGAGGTTTTATGCAAAAATTAAAGAGATTTGGGGGGAGGAAGTGTATTTTAAAGCGGGTCTTAAAAGGGAGGAAACACGGGATTTGATTAGTTGTAGGGCAGACAGTCTGCCACTGGGGGAGAGAAGACGGTATATTGGGAGGGCAAAGGGTCGGTCCGGTCCTTATTCATGTCCGATGTGTGGCAGCATGGACGAGAATTTAAAGCATTTATTGTGTGAATGCGAAAGTTTGAGTGAACTTAGGTTAGAAATTTTTGGTGTGAATGGAAGGGGAATGGATGAAGAATGGATGTGTGGTGTGATAGGGAATAACTGTTTTGGAAATATAAAACAGCTGGTGAGGTTCCTCAGGGTAGCCTTAGCCCATAGGGATAGGTGCCTATAGGAGTTTAATATTTTTTGTGTGTGATGTTTTTTTTTTTTTTTTTTTTTTGGTTATATACGTATTTGCCATGGCCGTTGGCTTTTAGCGCAAATAAAATCTTATCTTATCTTATCTTATCTATTATGCAAAAGCAAAGAAGTGCTGCAGCAGCGATGCAGCAGCGCTATTGCAACAAAAATGAGGCTCAGCTCTACGCAACTTCTCTCAATCAGTTGGCTGTTTGTTGTCCAGGGAGGGAGGGACAGCAAGTATTTGGAAACCGAAAGAAATGGATCGAATTTGACGAAGATTTTCGTTCCTGAAGGTGGGAGTGAAAAACCCACATGGTTTTTGTTTGGCCACCGTTGGTTACAATTCCGAAAGCTCGTGTTGCTATCCCAAGGTTGTCAGTTTAGGCTCTTCGTCCTCATCCAATGTTCTACGGGCCACTGTAGGAATTAGGTAATTTATTTTAAAGGTATAGTCCGTGCCCTAGTGTGCAAAGAAGCCATGTCATCGAGAGATTCCTCATATTCTCAACTCCTTTTCTTCTGATTCCCTATTTTACCTGCACTCAAACAATCCTCCAGTTGTCCTATCACTGAATTAGGGATTGTTCATAGACTCTCACAGTTATATCTGTCCCGTCGTTTTGGAACCACGCTGAAGAGAGAGAGCTAAGCAAGAACCGCTTTGCTTACTATCGTGAAACAGGTCCATGGGCGGGTCTGAATCATTGGGCTTCGCGTTTGAGTAGGTAACAACCTGTAACTTATTTTGAAAGGGTCGAAGTCACTACCCGCACCCGTCGATTCATCCACCCGTCGATTCGTCCACCGTCGATTCATCCAACCGCTGAATCGCCCAACCGCTGATTCGACGACCCGTCAATCCGGGTCGCCGTCACTAGCCCCACCCGTTGATTCTTCTACCCGTTAATACGCCCAATCCAAAAATCCGTCGATTCAACCATCCGTCGATACCTTCAACCGTTGATTCATCCAACCGCTGATTCGCCCACCCGTTTATTCACCCACCCGTCAATTCGTCCACCCGTCGATTCGCCCATCGGCGATTCCTCCAACGTCCTGTTGCTGTTGCGTCAGAAAAATTAGGGGATGTGATGTATTTTTGGGCATAATGACGGTTGGACGAATCCACGGGTAGAGGAATAGACGGGTCCCTTTTTGAAAAAGTCGCGAAGAGTTTCCTGCACCTTGCACTGCTAGAAGTAGTAGTGTTATATACCTAGGCGATGTTAATCTCCTATTCCTATGTCATAGTCTTAAAATTAATCCGATCTGAGAAAACACGGGGTCTTACAAAAAACTTGAAATTCGAAAACAAGCTATTTTCACATTTTTGGGATCCTAAAACGTAAGTGGAGGAATACTTCGTAAGAGTTGTCCGTCTATTAGCTCGATAAATCACGAAGGGGTTGAAATATTTTGTTAAAGTTTGGCGTGAAGACGCATAGGGTCAAAGTGCAGGTCAAGTTCGAAGATGGGCTCTGTAGTCTTATATTTAGCGGTGGGAGAGGGGTTTCAAATAAAGGGACGAAAAAAACTATTTTTAAAAGCCCATGAGATAGTCGATTTAGGGATAAGGAGACATGCTGAGTCCGAATATGAGAATTATTTTCTCGCCGGACAAGTAGTTCACCCGGAATCCGGCAAAACAGGAAAATTTGTGAAAAATAAGAATTTAATCTCAAGTTGATTGGAAATTCAGTTTAGGGGTAAGGAGACACGCTGAACAAATATATGAAAACTATTTTTTTCCAAACAAGTAGTTCGCCCAAAATCCGGCCAAAACCGAAAAAATTTCTTAAGTAAAAGTTTTATTTGAACATGGTCAGATGTTCGATTCAGGGGTAAGACGACAAGCTGAATCCGTATATGATAATAATTTCTACACGGACATATACTTGTTAGAAGTAAAAGTTTTATCTGAAGTTGATTAGAGGATCGAGGTAAGGAGGCATGCTGAATCCGTATATGTAAATTATTTGCTCGTCGGACAAATAATTCGCCCTTAATCCGGCCAAACCCTGTAAATTCATTAAAAGGCTGAAGAACTTTTTTTTTCTGCCTAGTAGTTCGCCAAGAATCCGGCAGAAACTGGAAATTTGGCAGAAGTAAGGCGGCTGGAAGTTTTGATCAATTTCGTTAAAATATATATGACGTATAGGAATAAACTCACACGCTGAATCCACATCTGAACTTGGTTTTCTCAGATGCTTAGCCATTGACCTTAATCTGTCTCTAAATTTTATCAGTAAGTAAACATTTTCAAGAAGTCTGGCCAAGACCGGATGTATTACTCTACAAGATCCAATTGTCTGGATCAGGTATGAAATTTTTGGGATCCCATCGAAACCTTTGGTCTTGTTGTATTAGTCTACCCGGGGACATTTTAATTGGAAACATTTTGGTTTGTCATGGTGTCGTCTTGGAAGACAATGTTTCGTATAAAACACATCTGTTTTTTTGTTCTTGACAGTCGGAGACTGGCCGGAGCACAATGCCGCTATTCTTTTCCCGAATTTTCCAAACGGGGAAAGACGACGTGAGCTTGATTGAGCAAAACAGAGAACTCCGCAAAGTAGAAGAGGCTTTGTTTTCTTTGGTGTTCCTCATATTGTGAAAAGTGAAAGAAATGTCCATACAAAAAGGGATAAAAAACGAACATTCTACGAAGACAAATTCTTCCTTCACACCAATCACTCAAATAATGACGAACTAATTTACCAGAAGTAGGCCACACAAATTCTTCGGAGCCTTCAAGACGAAGGCTTTTGGCCGCTGTGGCACCAATTTTCATTTGCACATTTTAGTAGGCCTACAGTAAATATAAGTTTTGACCGTAAACAAATTGGAACAGAAATGATTTTTAAACCATCTTGTAGAGAAAAACTGTACAACATATCAAAAGTTGGGAAACCTAGCTTGGTGTAAAATTCGTGTTTTTAGCGTTTTATGTTTTATTTATTATTTTTCAACTGAAATTTTCGGTTTTCTTAAGGCTTAGTGTTTTCTTCATGGGAAACACGTTTCTGATGTAGTTTTATGTGCTGAACAGGAATATCAAATCAGATTAAAGATACGGTCAACCGAAAGTGCTTCACATTCATCACTATTCAAGAAATCCATATTTCTATTACACAATCCCGTTGTCGCATTTTGGACCGCATACAGACCCAAATGGATGTGTTGAATGGTGTTAAGAGGATGGACGAGTGGAGGCGAGGTTTAATGAAGATGAGGCTCCTGGGGTGTGGGCTGAAGACATTCTGACACCGTAGGTGCCCAATAGCCCCAGGACCAGTCAGGAAACCGGACAAAAGATACAAGGGAAAGTCTCAGGGAATTCTATAGCTCAGCCGCAGTCAATCCAGAAATCCCTAATCAAGCTGGTTCACACATCCTAGCGAAGCTGGAATTCACATATCCAGTCAAGCCCGAGGCCTACTAGCCGAGATGGACCATAACGTCTATAGTTAATTTATCTCATGTAAATTGTACACGATTTACATGAGATAAATTAACTATAGACGTTATGGTCCATCTCGGCTAGTAGGCCTCGGGCTTGACTGGATATGTGAATTCCAGCTTCGCTAGGATGGGTGAACCAGCTTGATTAGGGATTTCTGGATTGACTGCGGCTGAGCTATAGAATTCCCTGAGACTTTCCCTTGTCTCTTTTGTCCGGTTTCCTGACTGGTCCTGGGGCTAGTGGGCACCTACGGTGTCAGAATGTCTTCAGCCCACACCCCAGGAGCCTTATCTTCATTAAACCTCGCCTCCACACGTCCATCCTCTTAACAATGGCTAAATAATAACTGTGCTTTATTTATTATGAATAATTAAAAATTATTTAATTATTCTAAATTGGTTGACGTCACTAATTTTAAAGTCATCATTTGTCCCTCGCACTATTTTTTAATAGGCCCATGAGTAGGCAGATCCTGTGTATAACTTGGGGTAGACTTTAATTGCTATATAGTCGTTTTCATGTAGGCCAGTTTTCGACCGCAAGACAAAACACGCTGCATTTTATTGGCTACTTATCCCTATGTGTGGGGTGAGTCAAGTAAGTCGGAATTATCCAAGGATATAACTCATTACCAAGTTTTACGGGTAACAGCAATTATTAATCGTTATATCATACAATCATTAACCTGTAACATGTATATATATATATATACATCATAAAGTCTACATATAGGTAGTTATTAAAATCGTTAAAACCATCCTCGATCGGTGTTAGCTGATGTTCTGGTCGGGCCATGTTACCCTGCTCTTTTAGCGACAACTTTGAGCCGACGGTTGCCTCTAGCAAATATGTTCATAAAGTTAAGGTCGTCTTCTGAGACGACTTTCTTAGGAACTTTAAGATGGCTGCCTCCACTGGCGAGATTAGTCGCACATCTATAGCCTACCCTTAGCCAAAGGTCTAGCCTTTCGTGCACTGCCGGATTTGTGAAAAAAATTATTTGTAGAAGTAGTATAAAAGCTGTATGGAAGCTGCGGTAATCTCAGCTTCCCTTTCGATTTCTGTCAACCTCTAAGGAGCTAAGTCCTGGGTGTCTTTGTCCCCGTAGATGACAGGACTGTACGTGGTGTTTCTCATTATTACGCTCTTAATGAGCTTCTTCATATTTATTAAGTTCAAATATTATTTTAATATCGTTCATATTAGTCTTAAGGGGCTTAAGGTTCTTCTTGGGGACAGGTCCTGGAACTTATGCGTTACGAAGATTAGCTATTTGGAGCTTCGTGGTGACTTGTTGACGTTGTTGGTTAGGGCCTCGTGGTCCGCTGTTGGGTTCTGCAGTGTCCTAGCGCCATCTGTTCTATTCGTTGGCAGGAACTTTTGTTTAGGGGAAAGGTAATGTGGTACTTGATGGTGCTGTATGGCCTTTGATCCGTAGTATGTCGCTGTCCTCTTCGCTACATCAGCTTCATTTTTTTTTCCTTGGCTTCTTCGTGTTGCCGATTTCTCGCATTTTCATCGTTTCATCCAGACAAGACCCAATTGTCTGGATCAAATATTACATTTTTGGGATCCCATCGAAACCTTTGGTCTTGTTTGACGCGGGTTCTCAGTTCTCCCCCTATTTATTCTTGCTTTTATAGTGAAGCTACTATTTTTTTTGAATGACACGTACTCAATCCTAGGTGCTATTTTGCATTCATTTCTTTCCTGGGGTACGTAACAGCGGAAAAAAAAAATAAAACAAGCTAAAACTGAAATGAGTGTCTAGTGACGGACGACAGAAGAAGGTAGGAAAGGAAAAGAATGAATAGCTTGGGCAAAATTGCAATCATAATATCTGACCTGGTGCAAAGGGAGAACAATTTTCTAATCGAGCACGTTTTCTGTGCCCCGGACAGAGATGGGTGAATCCGGTCATGAACGGACTCGGATCCGAACCCGGGCTAGGTACGAATCCGAATCCACCATTTCATGCTGAGGATTCGAATCCGGAATCGAATCCGACCCTGACAAAAATCAAATCATGTAGATTTTTAGTTTTTAGTTTAATACTCTTTATTATACAAACCAACTTTTACATGCTAACTACATAAATACATGTAGCTGATACTTCTGACTGCATGAAAGCCCGAATGAGCCTATGGGGGCAGTAAAAAAAAAAAAATTCTCGTTACATCAATTTTCACATACTTTTTAAAAAAAGGGAAGAAAACTGAAAGAGGAAGAAGAAAAAGAAATGAAGAAAGAAATCAAAAAAAAAAATAACAACAACAAACAGTAGTAAGTGGGAATCCATGCCGTCGTACCAAAATCAACCAATCAACTCAACAAATGGATTAAAATTGTATCAATGGTGGTCTGTTAAGAAATGTTTCTTTAGCCGGACCTTGAACTGAGCTAAACTTACCGCATTCTGGATTTCACAAGGAATCGAGTTCCAAACTGCATTTCCCATATGCTTTATGACATAGGTTATGGTTTAAAAATCAGCGATGACAACAAGCCCTGATATCTAGGTAATCAGATAACGTGACAGATTACTGAGGATGGTTGAAGGTGGAGACCAAAAAGTTGGACTACTAAGGCACACTGTAAAAATTGGGAAAATGGAAGGATGAATATAAGATTTGAAGCCAAGCTGACCATTCATTACGATAGAAATAGAAAACCGTGATTTCGGGTTTTTTTATACGAATTTATATTTATCCCTCGCACATCATCCTAGAGGGATAATTAGCTGATCAAGATAAAAAAAAAACCGAAAATCACGGTTTTCTATTTCTTTCGGAAGGATGAAGTCTAGAAATTTGAGCGGAGTCGTAAGATTGAGGGTCTGGAATCCGAATCCAGCCTGACAAACAGAAGATTCAAATCCAGTCTAAAGGACGAATCCTGGATTCGAATCCGAATCCGGATTCGCCCATCTCTGGCCCAGCATAAGATTTAGCAAACCCATTTTCTGTCAACTTTTCCCAAAAACAGCCTAAAAAACACACGAAAGAAAAATCAACATTTAATATCTTCGTACAAATCAAAATTACACAAACAGTTCCAATCTCCTGGTAGCACTGGAGCTGTCCGAAAGATCCATAATCTTCGCTTTATTTGTGAGAGCCTGCAACAAAAATAAAGAATGATAGGCCTAGCTACTAACTGTTTCTGCTTTGACCATTTTTCTGAATTTCATTAAGGAAGATGATTTGTTTTTATACACGATCAGTCTCTTTTCTTTTCCTACGCTTATTTTCATGATCCTGTGCACTTACTCAGTTACTGAAGGCTTAGTCTAACCTTTTCCGTTTCTGTTTCCCTTATTTGCCTAAAGCGCAGCTAAATTTCATCATCGTCGTCATCAAGCTGAAATTCAAGCTTAGATCTAAAGCCATTAGCTTATTTTTGGATCGCAGAATGTTAGTTACGGATACCCAAGACTTTGTTCAAGGTCGCTGACACTACTTCCACCTGTCAGTTCGCGCAAAACTCAGTTGGCCCACACCCAAAAAGCCGACAGTTCAACCACACATCGCTTCATCTACATATCAGTTCGTCCAAACGTTAGTTCATCGACGCGTCAATCGCCCCGCGTAAATTTGCTCACCGTCAGTTCACTCACTTCAGATATCTGTTACTTCACCTACACTTCAGTTGATATAGACGTCAGTTCGCCTGTAAAACCCGTCACTACGTCCACAGATCGTTTACCAAAGCTTAAGGATTTTCCAAAGAGAGGTGTGGAGAAGTGACGTGTGGTGACGAAGTGACGTTTTTTTGAACTGACGCGTGGAGGAACTGACGGGACCCTTTCTTCCATCCATTTCTTAGCACGATAGCTGTAGAAGGAGATGAGATGTTTCGTTCAAACTTGGTCTAAGGATCTGTTGGGTTAAAGTACAAGTCATATCTGAAGATGGACTCCGTAAACCCTACACTTTTGGTAAGACGATTTAGGGTACATGCTGGATCCATATCTGAGTTTGTTTTCGTGTCAGAAAGGCGAAGTTTTGTCTGAAGATGAGCGTCGATAAAGGAGGTAGAAAACACACTGGATCACAATACTTTGCTTTCAGTTCCTATCAGAGAGCAATAATCGGACGGAATCTGGCAAAAAAGGAATTTCAGTAGGGCTTTTAGTGTCTTAATCAAGTGGTTAACATTATCTAAAGTGGGAGGCTAACAAGTTGAATCGATCTGCTTTGATTTCCTGCTTGGTGGATGCTTCGGACGGAATCGGCGAAAACCGGAATATCGGTGGGATTCGTGTTACGACTTCATCTGGTAGCTGAAGTTTCAAAAGGTGACAGTGAAAACTGACTTTTCCAGCTTCGTTTTCCTACGAAGTCAACAGTTTAGCCGGCTTAGCAGGAATCTGGCAAAAAGGGGAAATCCATTATGGTAGTTCCAATAAACATTTTTGTCCAGCTTTTCCTATCGGTATAATAATATAGACATGAATCTGCCGGCCGATCTGCTTTATTTTAACTACGGGCAGGCGGTACGATCAGCTACGATAACTTTTTATTTTATTGCTTTTTTTCATTTTGTTTTGCTTCTAGTTAATTATTAGTTAGGAAATGAGTTCTTTGTACCCGCCCAATTTGCAAGTGCTTTTCTGTACCTTTCTTGAGCAGGTACTGGCATCATAGTTGAAATTTTTTGGTCGTAAAAATAAACTAAATTTCGAATTTCTTTATTTTTAGATAAAATAAGTTAATATTCCTACTTTTTGCACGAATGAAAATTGCCGCGTTTCAAAACGATATTACAGGCAGGGGGTCAACAGGGATCTATTCATAGTGAACCTACACTGGCGCCCCTTCAAGCTTACTAGTCATTTTTAATACCATACCTCTTGATTCGCTAGGTAGTAGCGCCAAGACTTGATAAAACTGACACACACTCGCATAGGAGCGATACTAGCACCACTAGCGATAGAGAACGTCCCTACTGAAACTCGTTCTGTCGTTCACCAACGCTGGCTCTGATATTTTCTGAACATTGCAAAAAAAATTATACAGCCTCCATTGTTTTCTTTGGTGTGTGCAGACCGCACCTTTGCTATACTGGAAATTAATAGATCCGAGAGTTTGTCTCGCTTTAAATGCCGCAAGCGTAGTGGGAGGCATTTTGGATTTTGGATTTGGATTTATTTTGGCTCTAACCTACAGATTTGGCTGCTTGAGTATTTAAAATATTAAGATTAATTGATTGAATTGAACGGAAAAGTTTTTAATATTAGGTAGGATATGATAGAAGAGGTTTGTATAGGATTTAGAGAAAAAAGTAAATAATAAAGTATTTTAGATTATATGAGTATGTTTGATAGGAGAAGGGAAAGTTTGAAAACTTTAAGGTATTTTGTTTTTAGATTTGGAAAATGTGAAAATAAAATTTATTTATTATGATGAAAGCGTAAGTGACGTTAAAGTAGGGTAAACTGTTAGGTATTTTGGTATTAACGTCACTGAGTTGGAGGTGGAGACGTAGCCACTGTTTTAGTTCAACCTAAAACAGGAAAAATGGAAAAAGAAGCTACGCGGGATTTAAAAAAAAAAAAAAAGAAAAAAAAAAAAAGCGGCATTCATTTACATGGAAAGCATAGGTGTTGGCTCTACACCCTAGTATTATTATGCTCTGACCCCATCAAAGTCGTGGCTTAAGACCAAGACTCGGATGAGTGTCTTATCAACTTGTGACTCGGTTCGAACGCCTCTACGGGACGCTCAAACTAGTTTTAACAAGAAAGAAGGCGGAAATAAAACAGCTTAGCTGATATAAGAAAATAAAGTAAAAAAAGGACCACCGAACGTCTGAGATTATCTGTTTCCATCCGCAATTTATTTGTGAGGTCTCCGTGTCATTTCTGCTTTTCAATCAGCCATGTTTTCACGAAGAAAAGGCGTGTTCAGTAATCTAGTTTATGCAGTCTGACCCACTAAATAATGTATGCGCGGGCTGGATTGACAAACTCGTTGACTCAGTTTCTATTAGTTGTCAACAGTACGGGCTTATTCAGAAAAAAAGTTACAATTGTGTTAACAATAGTCCCACCTATCGACTGGTAATGTCTTCTTCCTACTTTTCACCATGCAAATTATCTCCTTTAATTTTACACTAGAACAGAGTGCAACTTACTTCAGAAGAAACGGAATCCATCTTATAAAAGGTCACTATTCTCCCACCGTGTCGTCATTTGTAAAGGCTGTGCCGGTTCAAGAATTACGTCGTTTCTTAAACGGATGGCATGGATCTCGTGATGGATCAAATCTGGACCGTCACTCCGACCTTCTGGCACCTAGGATACGAGAAAACATGAATCCCCAGAATTTCCTTCATTCAGGAATCTTTTAAGAAGGTGGTCGTTCCACTACTTGAGTGTTGAACTGGATGCTTTTCTTTTAGAAAGTCCTGACTGAAGTTACTTTCCAGGTTCCTGCGGCTAACGAGAAGGTTGGGCAGCTTTTTAAACTGGACGAACGGGGTAACATAAGTTGCGTTTTTGCAGATACCATGGTATCTGTTACCACGGTAACTGTACCTCCAATTAGTAGATTTTGCAGTTACCGGGTATCTGATATACGGTTGCAATGCCAAAACGGAAATTGCCGAAATTGCGTTTTTCGAAGTCATCCCAAAAGAAAAACCGATATTCAGTCACGTCACTAATTGCCAAACTTTTTTCCAACAATTTGACAGATACCACGATCAGTTACCACCCGACCGTGGTATCTGAATATCAGATACAAAGATACCTAACCAGATACCACGATAACTGCAAAAACGCCCTTTGACCGTGGTATCAGATACCACGATAACTGCAGAAACGACTTTACACCGTGGTGTCAGATGCCATGGTATCTACAAAAACGCAACTATAGTGAGTAGTGTTTTCCAGTCATACAAAAATATTTGGGGTGTATGGTGCTCCAACGTCTTGGTACGCCCCGACGTCTTGGCGTGGTGCTTATCTGGTGGGGCACCATGACCTGTACCCACAAAAAATCTGTCGAACTGAAAACTAAAATGTTAATTTGCTTTTCAAACATACTTTCATAAAAGTACTGTGCCCTTGCTCCAGTGCATGGTGCCCAGATGTATGAGTACCATGCCCAAAAATTGAGGATTTGTGTATGATTGGTGTTTTCACCAGTTATGTATGGAGAGATGGTTCGCCATCAGTTGTAATTGGAAGGTTTTAGACAATGGGCCATCTATAGGCCATATATGGTC
Source organism: Branchinecta lynchi (assembly GCA_023053575.1). Lineage (NCBI taxonomy): Eukaryota > Metazoa > Arthropoda > Branchiopoda > Anostraca > Branchinectidae > Branchinecta > Branchinecta lynchi. The sequence continues at coordinate 26,724,791 of JAKZAP010000008.1, read as the reverse complement.
TATGGTCTGAGTTTCTGCCAGAGTTTTAGCCTACCTAAAAGCATAATGCGCAAAAAAGTTTCTTGCTGCTGTTCACGTGTAAACTAACTATATACTGGAGGTTTAGACTTGGACACGACGACATAGCCCGAAGGGTGTTTGACCGAAGGTTGTCAACGTTGTTGTCATTAAACTTGCAATCTGTACGACTTTTGCAGCAAGAAAACAGAACAGGGTTAAGTACTTTCTTATAGCAATAATAACCACAATGAAGGCCTATACGCGCCTGAAGACTTGACACGAGCTCCAGAAATTTCAATAATCGTCATAAAAAACGTGTCTGAGAGCTCCGAAACAAACGACAATGCTGAATTAATTCAGCATTTTGCTTTCGGACTGAAATTTTTGCTCGATTAATGCAGCATTAATTCAGCATAAAATTTATCAAGAAACTCAGCAAGAATGTTCAATTTTCAAGAAGAAACTGGGGAGTACGGCGATTCTCTCAGTATTTTCGGCGGCAAACGTAAGAAATTCAAAAAGACAACTGACAATTCGGCAACCATACCAAATTTTAGACAACTGGCGATCATGGCCAACGAAGAAAGGAAAGATAAGAAGGTTGGATATCAGTAGCTGATCCATTTTGTCAGCTTTATACAGCTAATTCTTTTTTCTTCTTCTTCTTCCTAAATTTTGGTATTCCAGAAGTGTCAGAGAAGAAAAAAAGGTAACAGCTTTCGGACAAAAAAGGAGAAAATGCAGCATTAATGCATCATTTACAACACCAAAAAGCTTTCGGACACGAAGTGTTCCACCAGATGTCCCACAGTCTTATTGGGTCCGGGTTTAAACAAGCAACTTGGGTGGGATATTCTTAGACAAAGAAGTGCTAGAATGCTTCGGATTTAGCTCCTTTGATCGCCAATTATCGATCTTAACACAAACGTTCTCAAAATGAGAGTCGAAAGGTAAGCGAAGCAGGATTCCGAAATAAGCGAGATATTCGACTTCTGTACCAACAAAGACGTAATATACAGCTTGCATTTTTTATTTGGTTCACGTCACCTCATTTTTAAGAGGAGATTCAGAGCGTGTTCCACACTTCTAACAATAGTTACTATTAGTTACTATTTCCGTTCCATCCTCACGAAATACTACGCTGACCGTTCCAACCTTGTCGGAATAGTAACTAATAGGTACTATTTGCTTACCATGCTCGGGAGCGTAGTAAGCGTAGTAACTACGCATCTCTGTAACGTGATTGGTCGGATTTGCCCGTGGCGTGAGATCCTGCTGGAAAATAGAAAAATCGTTCCAGCCTTGACGGCAAAAAGCCAGAATTCTTGACGTCATGCGTAGTAACTACGGTAAGAAGGATGGAACACGCTCTCAGTACTGAGGAGTTAAAATGTGTGAGGGCGGATATTTTACCACGTGGTGCAGCCAGAAAATAACAAGGGAGGAGGCAAGGGAAGGAAGGTCTTTGTCTTAGCCCTTAGAAGTATGAACGAGAGTGCGAGACATCTAATGCGTGAAATGTGTAGAATGAACGATTTGTGGTAGGAAGTAGAGTAGAGTAGAGTAGAATTTAATTTAAAAATGACTTTCACAGCAATCATGCCGAATTTGCATTTCTCGTCAACATATAATACATGAAAACGTTGTCAACTGACATTTACAGCAGATTTGCATATGTCAATATATATATATACAATTTAAGCACAACCAAATCATCTAAATGCAAATGAAACAAAACAAATTCATTTTTAGTCGTGAGAATTAAAAAGTGTCACGAAAGATGGAACGAAGCTTTTCCTGTGGGCAAGTGTTAGGGAAGTGTTAGGAGTATGTCTGTTTGATTATAGGTGGCTGTTCAGGACACTTGGACTGAAGCTGGAAGTGCGGAAATGTTAAGTCGTTTTCCCAGACTGGCCATGGAACGCGATATAGATTTTATATTTTGGTTAAGTACGTGTGTGACGTAGATGTAATAGGCTATCAATGATTTTGTTTTATGTTCTTTTTTGCCACGGACCTTGGGTTCTGAAGGCAATAAAGTTACATTATATTAGTTGTTTTTTTTTAACTGTCAATGCCTTTGGCTAGAGTTTCAGTATGTTGTGTTACAAATCAATTGGGGAATTAACAAAAGCTTAATCTGTGCATTCCAGTGGCAAGGCTGTCGCTTTTTACGCCCGTTTCCAACAAATTCGACCTTACCCTTACCTTGTTCTAGTGCGAGCTATGGAATCTGTGGAGTTCTTGCTATCTAGAACAACTGACCAGAGAATGATTTCCCGATGAAAAATTTATCGCAAAATACTACTATGAAGTAGTACGAAAAAGTAGCATGCAGTACTAACGATGCTACTACATGCTTCTACTTCAAGGCTACCGTGTTACTGCATACTACTATATGCTACTATTAGCAATACTGGATGCTACTATGGCAAGACAGGATGTTACTAGATACTACTACATAAGATTGGACCAGTCTGAGGCACATTAAATGATAGTATTCTTTGCTATTACATAGTATTACATGAAACGTTTTCGTACTAATACCATACTACTACGCAGGCTACAAATTTTTCATCGGGTTAGCAGCATCGTTACCACATCTTATTCTTATGGTCTTCGCAGTCTTCTGGGACTGCCAAGTCCTTGGGGAATTTTTGTTTACCGACAACGGCGTAAATAGGGATCGGAAACAGAGTGCAGTACCTTGTCCACTAATAAGCTGTCCCAATAATATGACTACTGATAGCTGAGAGGGGGTGACCTGACACCACAATGTTCTCAAACTTTACAACCCGCTCATTACCTGATCATGTTAGAGTATCACCAGTCTCACCCCAATGGCGGCATGTCAGTAATCTTGGGGGGGGGGGGGGGGGTAAAGATCCAGTCTGGGCAATCCCAGGTTTATTGCACAGTCTAAAAATTTGATTACTCTTTTGGGGGTAAATTTAACGCGGAACCGCTACCTGATCTGCCGTTTGTTCAAGTTCCAACTGGTTGTTGACGCTTGAAAACCTCTCCTCTAATTTGTGTTCTCCGATTGGAAACTTGCCGGTCCACAACTCCACCAATGTGATTCGAAATTAGTCAATAATCTGTACGGAAAATATTTCTGAGTGTTTTGTAATTATTTTAAATTTCTATGTCATTTTCTACTGCACTTATGCCCTTGGGCAGTGTGTCATAAGTCTTTCACTCGTTCATTAAAGTAGCTTTCAAATATACCTTGTCAGTATTATTTTAGCGACCATATCATAGCGAATGTCTAAAATTATTGACACTAAACCGCATAGCGAATGTCTACATATGGTTGATCCTAAAAAAAAAATCTCTTAACAATTTCGGCTAGTGAAAGTAAGTAAACAAAATTTATTAAGCATGCCATCAAGCATGTCTCATTTTTTTTTAGTGAAGTTCAGTGTTTATATGTGATCGGGCATACATTTGTAGATTGCGAGTGCGAAACCCTTCACCATGATACGGGCTTGGGTCCTCGGGACCCAAGATCCGAGTGACAGGAGTTCATCAATTTATCCTATATATGTGTGTACTACATTTGTTTTCGTATTTAAGCAGCGGTTTGTAAATGAGAAAATATAGTCGACGTCTGGTAGCTGAAACTAGAAGGAACAACCAGAGGTAGCCTGTGTGACGAGACCCCGTAGTATGTTTTGTTCCTTTTTGTTTTTCATAGTTTTCCCGTCTGTTTGGTTGCTGTTTATGGCTTATCAAAATGAACAAACAAATGAGAAGACGTGAATGGAGTGCACTCAAAAGAAGGCAATCCAAATCCAAACTAAGTTACACATCACCTTAGAAACGACCCCACTCATTCCAATGAGGTCTGTCGCGAAAGTCGACACTCCTTACTTACTGGAAGGTATGTTCTTGGAAGGGTTGAAAACTGATGGTCTAGAAGAACTGTATGGTCACCGTAGCAATGAGGTCGCCTACCCAGCGTTAATGCATTATATCCTGCATTTATTGCAGTCCCATTCCCAAACGGCGACGTAGCGGAATCGCTGTCTGGAAAGAACGAAAAACTAGTAAAATATGAGACATTACCCAGATTCAGATTCCTCTCACAACAAAAAGAACATGCCCCACCATCTATAAATAGTTGTTAGCGGCTGAACTTGCGGAGGTTGTAAAAGAGAAAAACTCTTAGAATACACCTTGGTAACAGAGCTGTTCTACCCTATCTTTTTTTTTACCACCTATTTGTTTAAATATTTTACCAACAAACTAAAGAAAGCCCTCCGCACCTCGCACTACCCTTTACCCTTTTGGATGTTTCTTTGTCGCTATAAACAAGACCAAAGGTTTCGATGGGATCCCAAACATTTTAATATTTGCTCCCGACAATTCGGTCTTGTAGATATTCAGTCTTCAACAGACTTCTTAAACATTTTACTATTAAAATTTACAAACAGGTTAAGGCCAATGGTAATAATCGGAGAAGACCAAGTTCGTATTTCACAGTGAAAAATGGATACGCCAGCTGAATCTCACCAAGTTCAGATATATTCAGATATCGGTCTTGCGCTGTCAAATATTCAGATACTGATTCAGCATGTGTTTACCCTATAGCCTACGTCGTATCTCCTTCCTTCCTTAATTCTGCCCAACTTCCGGTTTCGACCGGATTCCGGACAACCTACTTGTCTGGCAAAAAAACTAAAGCTGAAAAAACGAATTCAGCATGTCTCCTTACCTTATATCCAACATCTAATCAACTTCAGATTGAACTTTTACTTTTAACAAATTTTCCGGTTTCAGCCAGATTCCGAGCGATCTATACGTCCGGTGAGAAAATGATTTTCATATACGAATTCAGCATGTCTTCTTACCCGGAAATCGAACATCTTTTCAAATTTAAATAAAACTTTTACTTTTAATAAATTCTCCGGTTTTGGCCGGATTCCGGCCGAACTAATTGTCCGGCGAGAAAATAAATTTCATACTTGGACTCAGCATGTCTCCTTGCCCCTATATTCAACCTCTAATCAACTTCATATTAAACTTTTACTTTTCACAAATTTTCCGGTTTTCACCGGATTCCGGGTGAACTATTTGTCCAGTGAGAAAATAAATTTAATATTTGAATTCAGGACGTCTCCTTACTCCTGTATTGACTATTTCAAAAAAAAAAAAATTTGTTGTCCCTTAATTTTAAACCCCTCCCCTACCCTCAAATATAGAGCTATAGAGCCCATCTTCGAACTTCACTTGTACTTTGACCCAAAGGACCCTTCCACGAATTTTCATCAAAATATCTCAATCCCTTCGAGAGTTATCGTGCGGACAACTTTTGCGATGTCATAGGTATCCCTCCACTTACGTTTTGGGATCCCAAAAATCATTGACAACAGAGCAAAATAACTCTCTGAGTAATGCACGAACTTTGAAAAACTGACACACAGTCAAATCGCAGCGACACTAGCTACCCTAGAGGACACGAACATCCCTACTGAAACTCAAATAACACCGCATCTTAGCCTTGCTTCTAAGTCCGCCACTGCACGCATGAATAAAGCGAGCTGGGCGGCGCTGCGACAGAGGCCCATTTTTGATGCATGGGAAGGATATGTTCCCGTATTACTCTCTAGAGTTATTTTACTTATTTTGCTCTTAGAGCCCAACCAGCGCACGACCTCTCCATTGCTTCCTGGCCGAAGATTGAAAATTAGTGTCTTTTTCTGTGTCTTTAGGTCTTTTATTTCTTTTCTTCTATTTACTCCGCTTTTTCGAAATGGCGGGTTACAAATAAATAACTTACTTACTTACTTACTACATAATGTTTCTGTTTAGATGTTCTGAGATAGCTGGCCACTTTACAACTAAGCTATGCTTAAAGAAAATTACACAGGGATTCGCTGTTTTCAGCTTCTTTCCATGTCCCGTGTCTTTGATGCCAATCTTAGTAGAACTGGCATAACTGGTCTCTAAGCTCCTCGAAAACAATGATCGGGTGCATTAAACGTCACGTAAAGAGAACAAACATGGCAACCGTGATCATCAGTGTAATGCTAATACAGGAGATATGGTACACTTATGAAGTGTAAGATCTTGGGAACGAGAAGGGATGGAATACTACTGAGATTGCGTGTTATTTGTTTATTCAATAAATTTCTCTCTCTCGTGTGTATCAACAAAAAGGGCTTGAACCTTCCCATCCCTGCCCCTATCTACCCACGCGGGGTGGCGCTTAAACTAACGAAGCCGTTGCCACTAGCTGAAATAGCGTTCCTCCTTTTCCCATAACGGAGATCTGGCCAGAAGCGATTCACAATTTCATGCCCCAGGAGGATAATCAATTTCACTCTTGAGTTCCCTTCACACTTTGTGGACCCCTCTCTAGCTCTTCCGAGGCTTAACCTTGTCTCGTTGGATTGATTTAATAGGCAGCTGCAGAAACGGGGTTTACTTTGGGCCTTGGCTTCCAAATAAGGTCACGGGGATCTTCAATCCGCATAATAATGACAAACTTTGTATAGAAATTGATTATGAAAAATTTGGCTGAGGTGCGAGTACACCTAAACATATACTTTGGAGGGTAACCAAAAGTTTAACTGAAAAGGGATGGGATAGGATAGTCTAGTTGCTAGCTATCACGTATTCACTCAAATTGGCTTGAAGACCCGCTGAAAATGCGTTACTTTCGTTGTTCCTCTTTCAAATAGTCGAATTTCCGTGTGATTTGTGGCACCTCTATGCGCTTGAAGTTTTGTTGTATGCCTTACGAGAAAGATTTCTGATTTTTTTTTCAGACACTAAGCAATCTTTACTAATCTCACCACTGCCCACTGAAAAGCCGCGTTTGTGTTTCAAGTGTCATAGTAGTATTTACGCTATGGGGATGTCCGCAGATATTCTTTATGTAATAATATTTTACGTAGATAGTGGAATTTTTTTTTTTTTTGCAGAATCCAACTAATTCAGTGTATTCAATTAACTAACACAAACAAAAGTTGGCTTTTCAGTTAAACTTTAACGTCAAACATGAATCCAAGATACTGGATGTAAAGACATCTTTCAAATTAGCTAAAATAACCAGAGCAAAATAAATCTAGAAAGTAATGCGCGAACTTTGAAAAAGTGACACACAGTCAAATCACACCGACACTAGCTCCGCTAGAGGACACGAACATCCCTACTAACACTCAACCAGTCGTTAACGAGCGCTGGCTCTGAGCTGATCCTCGATGTTTGCACCGCATCTTAGCCTTGCTAGAATTTCCTACGTCCGCCACTGCACACACGAACAGTTTGCTGAAGCTTCTCTCGCAAAGCGAGCTGGGCGGCGCTGCGATGGAGGCCCATTTTTGATGCATGGGAGGGATAGATCTTCGCTTTACTCTCTACAGTTCTTTTGCTCGGAAAATAACCCACTAGAATAACTGTAGTACCAATTACCTAGACTTTTCTCCTCATCCCGCTGCATGTACTCTTGAAACCCACCGTCCATGCTTTTCGTTGACAATGATGTTTTTACAGTGCTGCCATTCTGGTATACTTCCAACATTCTCGCTGCACTCTTTTCCTCCGGTCGCCGCCGTCTTCGCAGACCAAAGACCAACCCCAGGGTCAGAGCGATAGTGACAACCGTCAAACCAGCAACGACGCCAAGGGTAGCCAAGAAATTGTCTTCTCCAGATAGCCCTAAAATGCGAAACGTTAAAGCACCCCTTGCAATGTTTAAGCCGTTTTCACATTGACGTGTTGAGCCTATCACACTGAGCAACGCAACCTATGCGTCGAAGCAAAGCAGAGCTTACGCAGGCAAATTAAATGCACCGCAAGAATACAACCAAGTTCTATTCTTGCGAGGCGTCGACGCGTACGCATCAGTTTTTCAGTGGAAAATTGAAGTTTAAAAGCAAACTGGAAAAAAAAAAACTACTAATGATGAAGAAAAACTTAGTAATGGTAAAAAAAACGAGAATTCAGCGGAAGAAACCAAGAAAAGAAATGAAAATTAGCATCCAGCGTGAAAGTTTATCGCGCAGGTGTGAAAGATACGCTAGGCAACCTGTACGCAACGCAAGAACGCATACACAAAGCATCGCAACAACGCGTCAATGTGAAAGTGGCTTTACTCTCCCTGAATATTATAATAGTTGAATACTTTAAACTTGGCTTTCCTTTTAACAAATTAGCTACGACTTTTGACTGTTTAAGTCTGTGTCCTGCCCCGCTGACTTCTAGCAAAAACAGGCGGAAATGCAAATGTCGTTTGTGGGTTAGGTACCGAACAAAATTGGGGTTTTCGGGTATACGAACTGGTGGAGTGATTACGGTCTTTGAACAAAAAGAAAACATCATTTCTGATGTAAACAAATAACCTTATTTTTTTAATTTTATTTTTCTAAAACACAAATACTGGCTCTCCTCGCAAACATATTTCTAATGAGCATAACTTTTTAATACAACTGGCAGCAGTACATTTTCTTGAGCCCAGGGAAATAACTGACCGGAAATCGATGAGAAAGACTTAAAAGTTTTAAAGTTCAATGGGCACATCAAACTACCCCAATCCCATTCTGTAACAACCTAGGAACAATCCTTACCCCCTAGATCAGCAGCTTTTTCAACAGTTTCCTCTCTGTGATATTTCAAAGCGTATTTTTTTTTGCCAGTACATGCTCAATTTACTAGCTCGGACAAAGATAAAAGTGATGTTTCTTATAACACTTAGTAGATCTTTATTTTATGCATAAATCAGCTTGTATAATTCAGATTTGAATAGGTTATTTGTTTTTGAATGATTTTTGTAGCTATGTTATTTGTTATAACCTTATTGCATATTCCGGTACATTTTATAAAGCAAGCTAATCAAGCTTCACAACACTATTCCACAAAGGAAAACTTTTAATAGGCACTTTAAGCCATGGAACTTCTGATGAAACGCCAGAACAATCAGGTAAACTGCATCTGCGGCTTGACTTTGGTGACATCTCAAATATATCCTTTTATATCAAGCATTGCTGAGAGTTTTTGAACTTCCTGCCACGATATCCCAGCTCCTAAGATTTGGATCGCCGAAATGCCAGAGAGGTAAAGACAATGGATAACAAGAACACGGCCGATTTCGTAGTGCCTTCTAAATGAAGTCGGAAATGTTCATTTTCGAAGCATTTAATACAAAGTAAAGCATTAGAAGTGTCCATTTTTAAGTATACTGCAAGTACTTCGATGTGATATATCTCCAACATGCTACTATCGACTATTTTGTCTGTTTATTATTTAGTCTAATAAGTCCAATTGCATCTATGGTCTGGGGTTAGTGTTTGGTGGTTGTAAAGGAAGGTGATGGGGAGAGTGGGTGGGGGTCGTGGACTCAATTCTGAGACTATAATGCTCGACAAGGCCTAGATAGTTAGTTCTCGTGCGGTTGCTGGTATGGTAAAGTAGATACGGAGAGGTCATTATGGCTATGGGGACCAAGGTTTCTCAGAGAAGGAAAAAAGAGGGAAATGAAAGAAAGACAGAGCAATATATATTTCTGTGTTGGCCTAGTCGGACCTATACCTATACCTATGACATCACAATACTTGTCCGCCTGTCCGTCCGTCTGCCAGCACGACAACTCTCGAAAGGAATGAGATGTTTTGATGAAACTTGGGATGTGAGGACTCTCTCTGGGTCACGGAAAGGGTCGAGTGCGTAGTTGGGCTATGAATCCCTACCTTTAGGGATGCGTCAGGGGTTCAAATTAAGGGGCAAACAAAATAGTTTTAAACAGCTAATGACATAGTCCATTAAGCGGTCAGAAGACATGCTGAACACGACTGTGTAAACCATTCTCTCACTGGACAAGTAGTTTAATCCGTCCGAAACCGGAAAATTTGTTAAAAGTAAAAGTTTTATTTGAAGTTGACAGATGTATTCAAATAATGTCTTCAACTTATACGTCAGCTACTACTATCTTCAGGGTCAACGTCGGGGAAGTAAACAAACCGGGATTGACAGCCTGACGAGGATCCTTGACAAGAAGGGCCAAAATATGGCTGATGAAGCATCGTAGCGGACGTATCCTTTGTATACATTATTTGAATATATGTTTCAAAGTCAGCTTGGGCTCACGGATTATTTATCTACCTTGATGATATGTAGGATTTAGGGGTAAGAAGACATGCTTAACAGAAGACATTGTTTGAATAAATGCTTAACACTTGTCTGAAAATCATTTTCGACCCGGACAGGCAGTTCGCCCAGAATCTTAGCCAAAACCGGAAAATTTCTGAAAGACCCTTGCCAAGAAGGGCCGAAATATGGCTGATGAAGCATCGTAGCGGACGTATCCGTTGTATACATTATTTGAATGTATGTTTCGAAGTCAGTTTGGGCTCAAGGAATATTTATCTACGTTGATTATAATGTTCGACTTAAGACATGCTTACAAACACTTAAGTAAAAATCATTTTCTACCCGGACTGGCAGTTCGCCCAGAATCCAGCCAAAACCGGAAAATTTGTGAAAGCAAAAGTTCTATTTAAAGTTGATTAGATGTCCGATTTAGGGGTAACTCCGTTCATGACAAACATTTCTTACCCGGACATACAGTTAAAGTTTTATTTGAAGTTGATTAGATGTTCGATATAATGGTAAGGACAAGCAGTTCGCCCGGAATTTCGACCAAACAGGAAATTTGGCAGAAGTAAGGCAGGAAGTTTCGATCGATTTCGTCAGAACAGATTTGACTTATGAATGAATGAATGAATGAATTCATTCAATGAATGAATATGGGGGTGTAATAAACACACATGCTGAATTCATATCTGAACTTAGTTTTCTCAGATGATTAGCTATTTGGCTTTAGTCTGTATCTAAATTTTAATCGTAAAAATGTTAAAGGAGTCTGCTCTGTCAGAAGTTTCATAACAGATAGCTTATAACACTTTCAAGAATAACACCTTTTCACTTAGAAATAAAGTGTTATGAGTCCTCGTCAGGCTGTCAATCTTCTGGTTCAACTTCGGGGAAGGAAACAAACCTGTAATAATTACAGCTGTCAATCTTGACTGACGAGGACTGACGAGGACCCTTGCCAAGAAGGGCCGAAATATCGCTGATGATAAATCATAGCTGACGTATCCGTTGTAAACATTGTTTGAATACATGTTTCAAAGTCAGCTTGGGCTCCTGTAATAACCTGTAATAATTACAGGTTTGTTTCCTTCCCCGAAGTTGAACCAGAAGATTGACAGCCTGACGAGGACCCTTGCCAAGAAGGGCCGAAATATCGCTGATGAAAAATCATAGCTGACGTATCCGTTGTAAACAGTGTTTGAATAAATGTTTCAAAGTCAACTTGGGCTCAAAGAATATTTAAAGTGTCATGACCAATTAGGTTTACACTATTTCGTGCCTAGATCTGCAACCACACCTTAAGTTCTTAAAAATACTAACGGGAACGAAAGAAACATAACAGATAACATCCCAAAGTGTTATATGTTGAAACCCCGCGTCCTTCTGTTGTCGTTATGTAACTTCTGACAGTGTAGTATTTTTCCTTATTGAAGGTGTTGTTGGAGATCTAGGCACCAAATAGTACAAACTTAATTGGTCATAACACTTTATTTCTAAGTGAAAAGGAGTTATTCTTGAAAGTGTTATGCGCAATCTGTTATGAAACTTCTGACAGTGTGGCGAAGACTGGATCTGGCGAAGACAAGACCGAATTATCTGTAACAAATAATTTTGGGACCCCATCGAAACTTTTGGTCTTGCTGTGTTATGTCCTGCAAAGCCATAGTCTTTCTTCGTCTTTCTTTTGATTTGATTAGCAAACACAGACCTTCTGCTTAGCTGGTTTCATTCTTTAGAACTCTGACGCGTTTGATCCTTTCATTTCACAATTTCCAGATAAATTAAAAGAGCATCTCATTCCTCCAAGTGTCTCTAACCAGGAGAGTTTCCTTGTACCATTTCGCTAAATAGGGCCATATTTTGTCCCAAAGTTCTGGAGGCTTCAAAGTTGACGACGAGAAGACTTTTCTACCAAACAAAAACGCGAGACTGAGGAAAGGGTTTTTCAAAGCTAGGAAGCGACATCTTTACATGAACTAATGATGCAATTTATTTCCCATCAGTCGTGATCAGGGGTCTGTCACAAACAAACTAAGAGAGAAATAAAGAAAGGAGTCAGGTGCCACGCACAAACTATGGCAGCCTATTCGGCATCTTCGACGTTTCTTTGACTCCAAATAATAGATAAAGAAAGGAAAAAAATGTAGAAAACAAACTATGTCAGCCGGTAAGACTTCCTGAGAGAAAGTTCTGCAGTTTGTTTCCAATCCAAATGGGAAAATCGATTCAGAAGTCCTTCTGGCTCAACATTGATTACTACGAAGAAACATACAATCTCAAGAAAATTTCAGGTTTTCGGGGTTTATCGTCAAACTACTCGTCTATACACCATCAGAAGTTGGATAACGGATAACACTTGTGCGAGCCCTGTTACCGATGGAAAAATTGTAGCTTGCGTAGTAGTACGAAAAAGTTGCATGTAATACTATGTAATAGCAGAGAATACTACCATTTAAAAGTGCCTCAGACTGGTCCAATCTTATAAGTAGTAGTATCTAGTAGCATCCTGTCTTGCAATTGTAGCATCCAGTCTTGCTAATAGTAGCAGGGTAGCCTTGAAGTAGAAGCATGTAGTAGCATCAGTTATTAGTGTGTGCTACTTTTTCGTACTGCTTCATAGTATTGTTTTGAGATAAATTTTCCATCGGGTTGTCTTAAAGGTTGCGATAGTACACACAAAACTTCTGTTTAGTACCATTTTGACAGTGCAGTGAGAAAACGCAGCATATACTTCCAGCATACCTTGTTGTCCATTTTTCTACAGTGATCCCCTTGAACACGAAATCTTTGCATTTCCTTACCCAACATCCGAGTCTAAAGGTTTTTGCACAGTTGAATCTGCCATCAAGCAAAACCAAGAACAACTAACGAGATAGAACTGTTGTCTCCCTATCTCTGTCATACAAACTCGAGTAAAACACGACCGACTCCCGACGCAAACGAGCGGAGGTGGAGCTTGCCCGGGACCTCAAAAGTCGTTACCTCTACAGAGAAGGTGTAACGCAAGGTATTGTGTGGGATTTATGATTTAGTTGTTTGTTTTTTTTCGCTGAGGACGGATTGCCGGAAGTGCAACCGCAATATCCGAATTCATATTTATCCCTCGCACATCATCCTAGAGGGACAGTTAGCTAATCAAGAAAAAACCCCGAAAATCACGGTTTTCTATTTCTTTTGTGTAACGCAGTGAACCACCGAGGAAGAACAAGAGCTGAAAGCTCATATGGCACTTGCAAGAGTAGGAAAGATGTTGGCGGGAGTTTTTTGTTTGGGAGTTTTGTACAGAGTCGAATATTATTTTATTATACACTAGTAAGTAAAAAAGTACTGTATTTTTTTTTTTTTAGCCTTTACTGCATTTCTAGAACTCCTCTTCTTCGTTGGGCGGTTCAATGGTCTTCAATATGGTTTCGACATTTACATCAAGTACGTTTCTTCTTTAAATTGTTGCTGCATAATTTCCCGTTTTAAAGAAGACTAGAAATACATCTGTAAGCAAAACCCTTCAGGCAGAAACGATAGCAGGTTCTTAGGGATCATTGATATATACAGTTTGGTCGAAAGTAGAGCCCTTGTGGCACAAATGATAATGGGTTGAGATGTATCGTTTGATAAAAAGTACTTTTCGATCTTGCGGTGAAGATGCGCACTTTAAGGGAGCTAGAACCTTATTTGTAAGCAAAACCCCTGAGGCAAAAATGGTAATGAGCTCATGGGGATCATGAAAATGCATATTTTGCTTAAAAGTATTTTTCTTAATTTGCGGTCATGATTGGTACTTTAAGGAATGGTAGGATTTGGAAGGTGGCAAATTCTAAGCCAATCTTGTCGAATTTCTAATATTCCAGCCAAGTTTCATCGTCCTAGCACATTTGGAAGTACCTTTACTCGCGATCACCTGAATTCCGGACTCCCCCTTAAACTCTCCCCACAGTCGCCTGAGCCAATCCGGTTCTGTAAATGATTTATCCGGAGCATCTGTTAGTTATTCCCACAAAGTTCCATTCCTATCTCTCCAGTCTAAGCCGGTCACATATCCCCCCCCCCCCCCAGTTGTTGTCGGATCCGGTCCGGACATGAAAAAGATCACCAGAGACATGTCCTCTGTTCAATTACAAATTTCACTCAAATCCGATCACCCGTTCTAAAGTTACGCATAACTCAATATTCCGGATTCCCCCTTCCTCTACTCCACCACGACTATCGGATCGAATAGATTTTTATTTACGTGTCAGTTTGATAGGGTCCCTGATACGCCTCCCAAGTTTCGTCGTGAAAATCCCCAGAACCGCCATCACTGGGATTCCGGGAAACACCCCTCCACCCCATCCACCAAGTGTGCGGATCCAGTCCAAATGTGTAAACGATATATCTGGAGCAGATGCTGGTTATTCCCAGCAAGTTTCACACCAATCCCTCCATTTTTACCGTTTCTCAGGATTTCCGGTCCCCCGCCCACCAACTCCTCCATAGCTTTCGAATCCAGTTCGGACTTCAAATGGAACATCAGAGATGTGTCGTTTATTAAGGAATTAAGTTTCATTTCAATCCGATCACCCGTTCGAAAGTTACACACCACTAGATTTTCCGGATTCCCCCACCCTCCACTCCCCCAAAATGGACGGATCGGGAAACTGATTATTTCCAGGTTGGTTTGGTTGGGTACCTGATACGCCTGCCCAGTTCCATCATCCTAGCACCCCCCTAGTCTATATCAACCCCTTCTAAGGTTCAACAACATATTTTGCCAACCCCTTCGACCTTCGATTGATCTATTTCTCTCCGAACGAATTCTAACAAAGAATGACTCAACCACGAGCACAGCTGTACTAGTGTGATGAAAGAATGACCCATCCATGCGCAGAGCTATACAAGTGCGAAGAAAGGGGTAGGCGTTTGACGAAAACTAGAAAAAGTATTTCAAGTTCTCCAACCCTTCAGCTCCACCAGTTATCGGATCCGATCCGAATTTGACAATGAACATCCGGACGTTTGCTCTTGATACCTGTCAAGTTTAATGCACGCCCGATTATCCGTTCCAAAGTTATGAATGTTACTAATTTCCGGATTCCCCATAATTGCCACTCCCCCATTGATGGTCGGGTCGGGGAAGTGATTATTTCCAAGTTAATCCGGTTGGGTCCCTGATATGCGTGCCAAGTTTTATCGTCCTAGGTCATGTGGAAGTGCCCAAACTAGCAAAATGCGGACAGACCGACAGACAGACATTACGATCGCTATATAGTGCCATAAAAATCGAATGGAGGCAGACATGTCAAGCCTGTTCATACTGGACTGGACGCGGAAACAGCGGTTGGCTAATTGATTCAGACAAGCTCTCGAGGGTTCAAGAGAAAGTTCAGAAGCAGTGAAGAATGGATCGAAACATGAAGAAACTGGCATTCGAAACAGAGCAGATATCACGAATATCTCAAACCCTCTGGTAATATAGTTAAAAGTACGACAAATTGTAGATGGTAACGTAAATTGGATCTTTTCGGGGTCAGTTCAACTAAGTGGTGTCAACATTCAGAACAAGAAGAGATGAATGTCATTCCAGATATTTGCTCTCATCTGAGAATATCAAATGAAAACAAGCAGATTCTTTAAAAAAAAGCCGTGTTTCAGGTTTAGTAGGTTGAGTGGAAATGAACAAATATTATGCAGATGGAAAATTATACAGTATGATTCTAATTGACAAACCAACAAGAAACTAATTTGAATTAAACTTAAAAAACTTAAACTCATATGTGGGTCCTAGACAAACTAGAACGAATATGGCAGGGACTCAGTGCGGAAACCAAAGACTTTATTTGATGGGAAAATATGCCGTTGACCTGGAACTAAGACAAAAGTGCGCTTCACTCTGGGATAGACAAGGTTGAGGTGAACTTTCGTCTTTCAGTTCACTACTTAATCGAAGTCACTAAATCGAAAGGTATACAATTGGGTGGTTCCCAAAATCACCACGAACTTTTTGCCCACTCTCAGAATGCCCACGATTAAAATGCCCACAGTTCAAAATGCCCACGATTAAAATGCCCACGACTCAAAATGCCCACGACCACGAAATGCCGGCGGCCTAAAATACCGACAGTTCAAAGTGGTCACAGGGGAGGCACAATGCCAACGGCCGAAACTAAAAGGAATTGTTTTTTTGTTTCTTGATCAGTTCAGAATTGTTTGCGTTAAACTAAAGAAGCAATGTCGTATAAAACTGTGCCAACCCAGAAAGCAAAACCAGGATATCCAAATCCACCAGTTAACTTGCATCACGAAGGTACGAATGATTCCTTGAGTAACAAGAGCTGGAAGCTCATAAGGCACTTGCAAGGCTGGATCATAGGATGAAAGTAGGAATTCGTGTGTGGGTTTAATTGCGATCAATTGTAAGCAAAACCCTTGAGATACGAATCAGGGGTCCTTAGAAATTATTTTATTTGTGCACTTGGCCGTGACGATGCGCACTTTAAGGGCGCTAGAGATTCATCTGTAATTAACACTCTTGAAGCACATATGATGATAAGCTCATTGGAATCATGAAAATGTATATTTTGTTAAAATTATTATTTGTACAGAAATTCACTTGTAAGCAAAACCCCTGAGGCGAAAATGATCATGGGCCCTTGGGGATCATGTACCCACGACGTAATAGGCTACAAATGTTTCTTGTAAATAATAATAAACCAGTGTTATATTTATAATTGAGATTATACAAGTTCATCAAACGACTATTGGTTTATCATTTAACACAAATAAGAGTGAGGTTGTCTTCTTCAACCAAAAGCCTGATACAGAGACAGTTGATAAATGCTTCGGGGATCACATTCTTCAACGTTCACCTTCGATTGTGTACCTTGGTCTGCCTATTAGGGCGGACATGAGAACAACGCGTTCTTGTCTTGTATCCTTTTTTGTGGAAAAAGCTAGAAAAGCATACGGAATACTCATTACTTGTAAGCGTCGTTACAATAGACACATATATGTTCCGCATTCGCTATGCCGCACATACTAGCGCTGTCGTCATTCTGGTCACTAAAAGAGGCGCGTGAATCGGTAAGAGAAATTTACCGTGAAGTTAAAATATTACCGGCTGCTGGTCTACGTGATTTATATTCGCTATGTTTTATGTACCAATATCAGAAGAAAACTTTACCGTCATGTTTTGAAAGCGTTTTTGTTGTTTATTCTGATGTTCATAGCCACGATACGCGTTCGAAAAATGATTTTTGTGCTCCATTGGCTGTGGCGACTAGGTCTAAGTTTTCAATCATTTATAGAGGGATTAGATTGTGGAATGGGTCAGAAAAGGAATTACTGGAAAAGGAAAATATGAATGAGTTTAAGAATGCGATTAAAAATAAAATGTATGGTAAGTATGATTTCTAGCAAATATATTAAATTAGTAGATTATTTTAGATTAAATTAATAGATTAATTTTTTTTGGCCCAGGTGGAGGAGAGAAAGTTATTTTTGCTGAGCTGTTTTGGTTTGTTTGTGGTTGGAGGTTGATTCCACTGCTGACAACGTTATGTGATCGGTATTGTGCATTTAGTGGTCACCCCCAGGACAACCTGGACGCCCAGGTTCTCGGGTGAGTGGTTTATCTGAAGATGTATCGTTTAGTTCGTATGTTTTTTTTGTTACAAGTTATTTAATGTGATTTTGTGTAAAATAAAAGAATAAAGAATAATACTGACTATGAAAGATAACAAGACCAAAGGTGTCGACGGGATCCCAAAAATCTAAGATTTGATCCAGACAACTGGGTCTTGTCTTAGCCAGATCCAGTCTTCGCCAGACTCCTTGAACATTTTTACAATTAAAATTCAGAAACAGATTAAGGCCAAATAGCTAATCACCTGAGAAAACCAAGTTCAGATTTGGATTCAGCATGTGTGTTTATCCCTATAAGTCATATCTGTTTTGACGAAAACTTCCTGCCACTTCTGCCAATTGCCCGGTTCCGGCCGAACTCCAGAACTACTTGTCCGGCGAAAAAAGAAAGCTCAAAGACGAAATCAGGGTATCTTCTTTCCCCAGTAATGAACATCTAATCAACTTCAAATAGAAATTTAGCTTATAACAAATTTTCCGATTCAAGCCCGATTCCGGTCGAACAATATGTCCGGGTAAAATACGATTGTCACACAGGGACTCAGCATCTCTTCTTACCCCTAAATCGCTTATCTAATCAACTAGAAATAAAACTTTGACTTCCAACAGTTTTCCGGTTTTGGCCGGATTCCGGACGAACTACATGTCCGGGTAGAAACTTGTTTTCACATAAGTGTTCAGCATGTCTTCTTGCCCTAAATCGAACATCTAATCAACTCCAAATAAAACTTTTAATTTTGACAAACTTTCCGGTTTGGGCCGGATTCCGGTCGAAATACTTGTCCGTCGAGAAAATAGTTTTCACCATCGTCTTCAGCATGTCTCCCTACCTCTAAATCGAACATTCAATCAACTTCAAATAAAACTTTTACTTTCAACAAACTTTCCGGTTTGGGCCGGATTCCGGTCGAAATACTTGTCCATCGAGAAAATAGTTTTCACCATCGTCTTCAGCATGTCTTCCTACCCCTAAATCGAACATCTAATCAATTTCAAATAAAACTTTTAATTTCAACAAACTTTCCGGTTTGGGCCGGATTCCGGTCGAAATACTTGTCCGTCGAGAAAATAGTTTTCACTATCGTCTTCAGCATGTCTCCCTACCTCTAAATCGAACATTCAATCAACTTCAAACAAAACTTTTACTTTCAACAAACTTTCCGGTTTGGGCCGGATTCCGGTCGAAATACTTGTCCATCGAGAAAATAGTTTTCACCATCGTCTTCAGCATGTCTTCCTACCCCTAAATCGAACATCTAATCAACTTCAAATAAAACTTTTATTTTCAACAAACTTTCCGGTTTTGGCCGGATTCCGGGCGAACTACTTGTCCGATGACAAAATGGTTTTCACCATCGTGTTCAGCATGTCTTCTTACCCCATAATCGACTATCACATTAGCTGTTTCAAAATATTTTGTTTGTCCCTTAATTTGAATCCCCTCCCCCACCCCTAAATGTAGAGCTACAAAGCCCATCTACGAACTTGACTGGTCCGACGACCCAACGAACCCTCACACCAAGTTTCATCAAAATATCTCATTCCCTTCGAGAGTTATCGTGCTTACAGACGGACGGACGGACGGACGGACGGACGGACAGACGGACAACTTTTGCGATGTCATAGGTATCCCTCCACTTACGTTTTGGGATCCCAAAAAGTGCATTCATTCCACATTTTATAGGTATTGCAAATATCTTCTAGGACTACCTCCGTGGGCCGTAATTTTAGATTGTCGGCAAAGTATAATGTCACCGATCCGTTTATTGCAGTATCTGAGCTAATTGCAGGTTTTATTCGTTCTCTTGACGTTAGCCATACTTTGTGTAGGGCTATGTTGCCCCATATGTAAACAAGAGTATCAAAATCTATGTGTTAAATGTCTTTTTTCTCTTCTTTTTCTTTCTTTTTTAAAAACGAATTCAGCGAATCACCTTGTCCCTATATCAAACATCTAATCAACTTAAGATAAAACTTTAACTTTTAACAAATTTTTCGATTTCGGCCGGATTCCAGGCGAACTATATGTCCGGGTAGAAAATGATTATCAAAAGCAGATTCAGCATGTCTTCTTACCCCTAAGTCGAACATCTAATCAACTTCAGATAAAGCTTTTACTTTTAACAAATTTTCTGGTTTCGGACGGATTCCGGGCGAACTACTTCTCCGACAAGAAAACGATTTTCATATAAAGGTTCTGCATTTTTTCTTACCCCTAAGTCGAACATCTAATCAACTTTATAGAAGACTTTTACTTTTAACAAAATTTCCGGTTTTGGCCGGATTCCGTGTGAGCCACTTGTCCGGCAAGAAAATGGTATTCAGCATGTCTCCGTATCCCTAAACCGACTATCTCGTTAGCTGTTGAATATTTTTTGTTCGCACCTTAATTTGAAACCCCTCCCCCACCCCTAAATGTTGAGCTACAGAGCCCATCTACAAACTCGACCTCTCCCTTGACCCAAAGAGTCCTCATACCAAGTTTCATCAAAATATCTCATTCCCTTCGAGAGTTATCGTGCTTACAGACGGACGGACAGACAGACGAACGGACAGACAGACGGATCCCTCCACTTACATTTTGGGATCCCAAAAAGAAGAAAAACACAAAAGATACACACACCTACTGGTACTATTTTGACTATGCTATTCTACCTTTTCGGTAATTTCAGCAATCCTCGCAAGCCTTGATTACATTACTCTTAGTTTACACTCCTGTGACAAAGTTAAAACTGTAGATGTTGAAGTTCAATGGGTCATGAGCTCAGGGAGTGTGATTAAAATCCCGGTTTTTATGGCACTTGAGCTTACTCAAGTGCCATATAGCGATTGTAATTTCTGTCCGTCAGTCGGTTTGTCGGTCCCGGTTTTGCTTGTTCGGGCACTTCCAGATAAGCTAGGACGATGAAACTTGGCAGGCATATCAGGAACTGGACCAGATTAAATTAGAAATTGTCGCTTCCCCGATCCGACCATCTGGAGGGGAGTGGAGGGAGGGGGAATCCGGAAAAAATAGGAAAAATGAGATATTTTTAGCTTACGAACGGGTGATCGGATCTTAATGAAACTTGATATGTTGAAGGACTTCGTGTCTCAGACCCTCCATTTTAAATCCAGACCGGATCCGGTGACATTGGGGGGAGTTGGAGGGGGAAACCGGAAATCTTGGAAAACACTTAGAGTGGAGGGATCCGGATAGTACAAGCAAAAGTGCTAGATACGTGACTGATATAACCGGAACGGATCCGCTTACTTTGGGGGAGTTGGGGGGGGGGGGGGGAGAAGTCCGAATTTGTAGTGATCCCGCGAGTTCCGTGCTTCCTGATGTGCTGGGATGATGGAAATTGACAGGCATGTCTGGGACCCGACCAGATTAAATAGGAAATCGTCAATTCCCTGATTCGACCATCTGGGGGGGGGGAGAGTGGAGGGAGGGTGAAGTCAAAATTTTAGGTATTTTTAGCTTGCGAACGGGTGATCGGATCTTGATGAAAGTTGATATTTAGGATGACCTCGTGTCTCAGACATCTCACTTTAAATCCGGGCCGGATCCGATGACACTGGGGGGAGTTGGAGGAGGGAACCGGAAATTTTGAGAAACGCTTAGAGTGGAGGGATCGGGATGAAACTTGGTGGGAAAAACAAGCACAAGTCCTAGACACGTCATTGACATAACCGGACCGGATCAGGGCACTGTGGGGGAGTTGGGGTGGGGGTCCGGATTTCTAGCGATCCCGCAAGTTCGGTATACTTCCTGATGTCCTAGGTCGATGAAACTTTGCAGGTATGTCAGGGATCCAAACAGATTGACTTGAGAACAGCCGTTTCCCCGACCCGACGATCGTGGGGGGAGTGGGTGGATGGGGAGTCCGAAATCTAGTGGCGTGCATAACTTTTGAACGGGTGATCGGATTTGAATGAAACTTGTCTGGTGAGCTATCACCTCGGACGTTCAGTGTCACGTCCGGGTCGGGTCCGATACCTGTGGGGATGGGGGGGGGGGGGGGGGGTGGAGAACTCAAGAAACTCTAAAAGCAGAGGGATTGGGACGAAACTTAATGGATGGAACAAGCATTAGGCCTAGATGAAATTGACGGAGCCAGATGGTTTCGGGGCTCTGTGGGGGAGTTGGAGGGGGTTGGAGTTGTGGGGGAGTTAGATGTTTGAAGTTCAATGGGTCATGAGCTCAGGGAGTGTGATTAAAATCCCGGTTTTTATTATATGGTTCTCCCCAGAGACATAAAAAGGCATGTCACAATGGATTTGTATGTACATCTCATTGGTCGCGGTATAACAAAAGCGATTATGAACGACCATCGTAAAGTTCGCTTTTATTTTTCGCATCACTAATCAGAAGCCCAGCGTCTAGTCAAACAAAATCAACGCTGTTTCCTCCCCGTGTGAACAGGCAAGAACATCCACCTCGCTAGTGGCTACGTTGTTTTCTTCGCAAATGACTCAAGTGTGTAATGGTCCATTTACACACTGCGTAAAATCCGAGCGTATTTTACGCACGTTTTGAGCTTGAAAAGATTTCTAGCAATACGGACGTATTTAAATATAAACGGACCGATTTCTCTAATACGTCCGTATTGCTAGAAATCTTTTCAAGCTCAAAACGTGCGTATAATACGCTCGGATTTTACGCAATGTGTAAACCCACCATAACGGCGGAGACCAACGAGTATACACGGGCGAACAAGAAGGCTCTGTATTGGCTCCACCTCCGCTCATTTTTGTCGGAACATTGTTGATCCATGTATGACGAGAGACCATCCATCTTGCTCTATTTGTTCTTGAAAAAACTCAGCAACGCAAAAACGTGTTCTTCGTCAGCTTCTACCGATATCCCACCTTCATAGAGTAGTGGTAAAACTCCGGGTTCCAAGGATACGCTGACCCGACTCCCCTTGCTGTAAAAGTATCCCGCTTTTAAAAGGATAAACTGGGGATATACCGAAGGAGTGTCAGGTGAAGTCAGGTTGCATTAGAGCAGCTCATTCAAGCCAAATAGAAAGTGAAGTCACTGTGGGGGAAATAGATTTGCATCCCCATTTAAACAGCTTTGGTTCAAGCTTTGAAGGGGAAATCCCTTCGGTACTCTCGAACTACCCTGCAAGGATTCAAATATGAGAAAAGGAACCGTACTGATCGAGAAAGAAAATCTTGGACAGATTCGACTTCCAAAAAACGGAGGAAGGGGTTCCTTCTAATTGAACTGTTTTGTCCTTTTCAAATCGCTGTTTTTTTCGGAATTGCTTTAGAAGGGTAAATATTTTCCTGAGTCACAGGAGGATCATGTGGCATGATAACATTCGACTCAACTCAACATTTCAATTTCCATTCAACATTTTAATGTCAGCATTTTTTAAACGAAACAACAAGCACAACGCTCCCAATAAGGTCCTCTCGAAAGCAGGACCCGGGACCCTTCTGGCTAACGAAAACAGGACCCCTTGAAAACGAAAACGGGACCCATCTGGCTAACCGAAAACAGGAGAGTCCCGTGGCAAGGGGTCCCGGGTCCTGGGGTCCTGTTTTCGAGAGGACCCCCAATAAGGGCACAACCATGTCCTGTGCGCGAGCGCCAACTTTAACTCAACTATTACAAAAAGATGACACACATTTCTCGTCTTAAACTTCTCATTTCTTTCACATTTCTTGTCTCATACTAGTGACAATATGCATGCACAAGTTTCTAAAATACGATGGGCAAAATCCGTTTACTCTTAATTCCGTTAACATTAATTGCGATGATATATTCGTCAAATGTATATTTTGCCCGTTTTCAACTCCAAAGTTCGAAGTGTTTCAATTATCTACCAACAGAGAGTTGCAGCCTACCCAACGAAAACGGAAATGGTAGAGAAGGAGTAATTCAACATTAGTTGTGTTTTTGCAGATACCGTGGTATCTGATACCACGGTCAAAAGGCGTTTTTGCAGTTATCGTGGTATCTCGCCAGTTATCTTGGTATCTGATATTCAGATACCACGGTCTGACCGTGGTAACTGATCGTTGTATCTGGAAAGTCATCTCACTTTCATCAAATTTTGTCAAATTGGTGAGAAAGAAGTTTAGCACTTAGTGTTGTAACGGGATATCAGTTTTTATGGCACTTGAGCATACTCAAGTGCCCTATAGCGATCGTAATTTCTGTCGGTCTGTCGGTCTGTCTGTCTGTCGTTCTGTCGTTCTGTCGTTCTGTCGCTCTGTCGTTCTGTCGGTCTGTCCAGGTTTTGCTAGTTTGGGCACTTCCACACAAGCTAGGACGATGAAACTTCACAGGCATATCAGGGACCCGACCAGATCAACTTACAAATAATCACTTCCCCAATCCAACTTTCCCCGGATCCGGGAGTCCGGAAACTATAAAGTAAAACGGGAGCAAAAAGTAAAACGGGAGCTAAACAAAGCACTGGCCAAGCGCGGGATCGAACTAGGAACCTTTGGGTTGGCGGTCCAGTATTCTACCACTGATCTATGCGACTATGTATCAAAAAGCGAATGTGGGAATAATTAGGGTTTAAAGATGATCAGTCCAAGTCTAAACAAATCTAGTGAAACGTTTGTCAGGAATATCAGCGAACCGACCAGATTAACTTGGATATAATCATATTCCGGATCCGATCATAGTGGGGGGAGTGGAGGGATGGGAAATCCGGAAACTATTAACATGCATAACTTTGGAAAGGGTAATCAGACATACGTGAAACTTGAGCTTTGTGTTGCCAGTCCAGTTTTCTACCACTGAGCCATGCTATGATGTATAACAAGACCAAAGGTTTCGATGGGATCCCAAAAATTCAATATCTGATCCAGACAACTGGGTCTTGTCTTAGCCAGATCCAGTCTTCGCCAGACTCCTTGAACATTTTTACAATTAAAATTCAGAAACAGATTAAGGCCAAATAGCTAATCACCTGAGAAAACCAAGTTCAGATTTGGATTCAGCATGTGTGTTTACCCCTATAAGTCATATCTGTTTAGACGAAAACTTCCTGCCACTTTTGCCAATTTCCCGGTTCCGGCCGAACTCCAGAACTACTTGTCCGGCGAAAAAAGAAAAGCTCAAAGACGAAATCAGGGTATCTTCTTTCCCCAGTGATGAACATTTAATCAACTTCAAATAGAAACTTAGCTTATAACAAATTTTCCGATTCCAGCCGGATTCCGGTCGAACTATGTGTCCGGGTAAAATACGATTGTCACACAGGGACTCAGCATCTCTTCTTACCCCTAAATCGCTTATCTAATCAACTAGAAATAAAACTTTGACTTCCAACAGTTTTCCGGTTTTGGCCGGATTCCGGACGAACTACATGTCCGGGTAAAAACTTGTTTTCACATAAGTGTTCAGCATGTCTTCTTGCCCTAAATCGAACATCTAATCAACTCCAAATAAAACTTTTAATTTTGACAAACTTTCCGGTTTGGGCCGGATTCCGGTCGAAGTGTCCGTCGAGAAAATAGTTTTCACCATCGTCTTCAGCATGTCTCCCTACCTCTAAATCGAACATTTAATCAACTTCAAATAAAACTTTTACTTTCAACAAACTTTCCGGTTTGCGCCGGATTCCGGGCGAAATACTTGTCCATCGAGAAAATAGTTTTCACCATCATCTTCAGCATGTCTTCCTACCCATAAATCGAAAATCTAATCAATTTCAAATAAAACTTTTACTTTCAACAAACTTTCCGGTTTGGGCCGGATTCCGGGCGAAATACTTGTCCGTCGAGAATATAATTTTCACCGTCGTCTTCAGCATGTCTTTCTACCCCTAAATCGAACATCTAATCAACTTCAAATAAAACTTTTACTTTTAACAAACTTTCCGGTTTTGGCCGGATTCCGGGCGAACTACTTGTCCGATGACAAAATGGTTTTCACCATCGTGTTCAGCATGTCTTCTTACCCCATAATCGACTATCACATTAGCTGTTTCAAAATATTTTGTTTGTCCCTTAATTTGAATCCCCTCCCCCACCCCTAAATGTAGAGCTACAAAGCCCATCTACGAACTTGACTGGTCCGACGACCCAACGAACCCTCACACCAAGTTTCATCAAAATATCTCATTCCCTTCGAGAGTTATCGTGCTTACAGACGGACGGACAGACAGACGGACGGACGGACGGACAGACGGACGGACGGACGGACGGACGGACGGACGGACAGACGGACAACTTTTGCGATGTCATAGGTATCCCTCCACTTACGTTTTGGGATCCCAAAAAGCGAATGCGAGAATAGATACGGTTTAAGATGGTCAGTCTAAGCCAAACAAATCTAGTGAAACGCTTAGCAGGAATATCAGGGAACCGACCAGATTAACTTGGATATAATCATATTCCGGATACGATCATAGTGGGGGGGGGGGTGGAGGGATGAGAAATCCGGAAACGACGGTCTGTCAGTCTGTCCCGGTTTTGCTAGTTTGGGCACTTCCACATAAGCCAGGACGATGAAACTTGGCAGGCGTATAAGGGACCGAACCAGATTAACATGGAAACAGTCACTTCCCCGATCCGGCCATCGTGGGGGGGGGGGTGGAGCAACAAGAAATCCGGAAACTAGTAACATGCATAACTTTAGAACGGGTAATCGGACTTGCGTGAAACTTGACATATGTCAAGAACAATTGCCGATACCTGGGGGGGGGGGGGGCTGGAGGGGGGCACCCAAAACCTCGTGAAACGCTTCCACATAAGCTAGAACGATGAAACTTGGCAGGCGTGTTGGGAAACCGACCAGATTAACTTGGAAATAATCACTTCCCCGATCCGGCCATCTTGGGGGCAGTGGAGGGATGGGGAATCCGGAAAGTAGTAGCATGCCTAACTTTTGAACGGGTAATCAGATATGCCTGAAACTTGACATATGTCAAGAACAAGTGCTGCAGAAGCTCAATTTCAAATCCGGACCAGATCCGATAACTGGGGGGGGGGCTGGAGGGGGCACCGGAAATCTCATGAAACGCTTCCACATAAGCTAGGACAATGAAATTTGGCAGGCATATCAGGGAACCGACCAGAAGAACTTGGAAATAATCACTTTGCCCATCCGGTCATTGTGGGAGGAGTGGAGGGATGGGAAATCCGGAAACTAGTAACATGCATAACTTTGGAACGGGTTATCAGACATGCAAGAAACTTGACATATGTCAAGAACAAGTGCTTCAGATGCTCAGTTTCAAATCCGGACCAGATCCGATCACTGGGGGGGGGGAGCTGGAGGGGCAACCGGAAATCTGGTGAAACGCTTCCAAATAAGCTAGCACAATAAAACTTAACAGGCATATGAGGGAACCAACCAGATTAACATGGAAATAATCGCTTCCTCGATCCTGCTATCGCGGGGAGGGGGGTGGAGGGAAGGGGAATCCGGAAACTAGAAACATGCATAACTCTGGAATGGATAATCGGACATGCATAAAACTTGACAATTGTGAAGAACAAGTGTCTCAGATTTTCATTTTCAAATCTGGACCAAATCCGAAGAGAGGGGGATTAGACGGGGGACCGGAAATGTCGTGAAATGCTTAGGGTCGATGGATCGGGATGTCACAGTAGAAGGGTTGGAAGGGGTTTACCCGGATTTTCGGTGATCACGAGTTAGGGTACTTCGAGGGGTACTTCCACATGTACTAGGACCATGAAACTTGGCAGACATATTAGGTACTCTTCCAGGTCAACTTGAAAATAGTTCTTTTCCCGATCCGATGATCATGGGGGAGATTCGATTGACATGCATAAGTTTGGAACAGGTGATCAGACGTGCATGAAACTTGTCAAGTGTCAAGAACAAGTGACTCAGATGATCAATTTCAAGTCCGGAACGGATCTGATAACATCGGGAGGAGCTGAAGGGGGGGGGGTGAAATCTCTTGAACCGCTTCGAGTCGAGAGATCGGGATGGGACTTGGAGGGAAGAACAAGCATAAGCCATAGATACGCTGTAGAGGCTTAACCTTAACGGCCTGCCATTCTATTTGCAAATATATTATTATTATTATTATTATTGACAAAACAGGACCGATCGTGTCACAGTGGGGGGAGTTGGAGGGGGTTTTCCCTAATTCCGATGATCACGAGTTAGGGTACTTCCAGATGTGCTATGACCGTGAAACTTTGCAGGCATGTTAGGGACTCTATTAGATTGGCTTGAAAATATAGTCCCTCCCCCGATCCGATCATGGTTGGAGGAAGATACAGTTGTCAATGAGTGGTATAACCATTTCAGATCTACTAGATCAAGCCCATTTTCTGATGAAATGAATATCGGGAGAGAGATCCAGCCTTGAAAACTGCAAACCGTATCTGACAAACATGCTAACTGTTCTTACAAGTGCCATATGAGCTTTCAGCTCTTGTTCTTTTCAGAAGTGCAACTCTGAAAAGTGCAATTTTGGCAATAGTCATTTTTGCAGAGCAACCGTGTATCAGATACCACGGTAACTGCAAAAACGACTAATTTCAGATTCAGTTGCCGTGGTAACAGATACCATGGTATCTTCAAAAACGCAACTATTGCGAGGTAAAGGACTTCCGAATTTGAGACTGATATGACCATGTTTGATAACTACTGTAAATATTTGGAAACAGCTCGCTGGCTCTTTCTAAATTGTATAATTACAGTTTTGTAGAAAAGTTTCATCACGAATGGGAGCTTGAAGCCTTAAAACTTTCCGTACAAAAACCATTCCTGCTTCCTATTGGTCGGATTTCAAAAAAATGATAACAACCGACCAATAGGACGCGAGACTACGTCTTTGTTTACAAATTTTGAAGCCTTCAAACTACTATAAAGACAAATCTTTTGCAAAAGTTTGTAATACCAACAAGAACAAGCCTTATTAACGATTCCAGCAATTTACTGGCTCAGAATGCTTACCAAAGGCTAATAATTTAGTCTCAAAGACGAAAGTCCTATACCTCCTAATGTTAAAGTTTGTTGTTATGCTCCCGTGATGATGGTGTAGCAATATCCATTTTCGTCGGGTAGGGTGCAACCATTCTATATGGACAAATACCTCTGAATGGATATAGCCAAAGTATTTTGGGCATTAGACTAGCAAACTGTCTTAAAGTCTAACTGAAAAGCTTGTCTTTCTCAAAGTTATTGAGCGAAGCTTCAAACTAACAAACCACCCAGCAACGGAAAACTGAACGTTGAAACCGAAAAAAGCAGAGCCATGGAACTCCCATAAATTTGAAAGCCTTTTTGATACTTCAAAAGCCCTCATCAATAAGGACATTGGAAGTAGTACATACCTAGCTAAATATGAACTAAACACATTAACCGGTAGACGCAACTTTTTTCCTTTGACGGAAAGAGCCGAATGGGTGTGCAATAGATACTTTGCCAGCAAAATCAATATCAACAAGTTGAAAATGCGACCCGGTTCAAGATCCCAGATAAATGTTTGCTCTTGCTCATCATTAAGGACTCTCGCAGGACCACATTGCCGAACTTTTCATAATTAGTGCTCCTCAGGATTAATAGCGCGAAACAAGGACCACATTCCAAAAGACAAGCTCATTTTAAATTTAAGCGGTAATTTGCAAAGTAGGGCCACAGCCATCAAACCGGTAAGGCTTTAGACTGAAACCATTTCAAGCTTCAAGTAATTCACGTCGGCTCCATTCATTCGCATCCTTAGTCACCAGTTAGATCAATAACAGTCAAATTTCACGATTTTCGCCCTTTATTTTTTTTTTCCCTTTTTTTTCAGAGTATGTTTTGCCGTCCGGTTCAGCGTTTACTTTTCTTTTTCTCTTATTTTAAGTTTGTTTATATTTCTGTTTATATTATTTAAATGTTACCTATTTGATTGTCTATATTTGTTTGTTTTTTGCTTATTATTTCGCCTTTGCTGCAGTGGCAATTTTTTAATTGCCACTTGTCCCCTCTGTCTATCCGGGGTTTCGACCCCCCCCCCCCGTAACATAACCCCCTCGTGAAAAAACCTCGGGTATCAAACCCTCGAACAGCTCCCCTCCCCCCCAAAAACACTAGGTGTTAGGAGACTTAGGAAAATGCAACAAACTTCTATGAAATTAAAGATACAGGGGAGTAGTGGCCAGCGAGCCGTCATCACCCGTTTACATCTGAATCCCGTGTCGAGGGAAAATCCAAACGTGATCCAAACTGCAGTTTTTAATAGGACTTTCTATATATATTTGCATTAGGGGTGGGCGTGGTCGGGGGTGGGGGTGGTACGGGGGGAAGATTGCAGGGGAGGGGGGTATATCCGGGAGGGGGGGGGGCATGGGTTTTTTCGCTCAGATCCCTCTGTCTGACCTTCCCAGTTCAAATAGTCACACCAAGCTTGTCACTCGAAATACGTTAAGTAAATTTTATCTGAAACTCCCAACAACAAAAAAACGTAATCCATCCTTAATTGAAACCCAACCATCCAAATTACGCGAGTAATTTGGAACAACTCCATACCAAAGGATAAACTCGTTTAAATCCCCGGAGAGGATCAGAGTGTGACAGCCCAGGGCATCCAAGGCTATCAATGATCGCTGAAACTGCAGAATTCTCGCTCAAAGGAAACTTACAAGAAAACGGACGGGAACCGAATTATTAAATGCCAATCATCCCTTGGAATGTCTCCATCAGTGGTGAAGATATGACAGATGTGATGAAAGCTTTAGGGATGGATAACGAGTACCCAGGGTAGACTTTTGGCGGATCCTGATGTTTATTCAAGACTTGCCACATATCTAATTACCTATGCCACACATCCATAGAAAAAATCCATAAAAGATTAGAAAAGCTTTCGGATTGATGATAAGATTTCGCGGTGTTTACCGGCGTGATATACTTGGATCTCTGTTTAGCGCAGTGGCTCTCCCTCATGTCCTTTATTCTTCCCTCCTTTTCCGCGATTTCAGACTGAGTGATCTCTCAGCTATTCGGGTTTCTTATTTTAAGTATTGTAAATTTCTTCTTGGGTTCCCTATTTCGTTTAGTAATACTGAGATTGTTTCAAAATTTAAAGTAAAGGACCAATTAGTAATTGTTAAAAAGAAAGTTCAGAATTTTTACAGTAAGGCGGAGAATATTCTCCCAACCCACAACCTTTTCCCTTTTTTTTACCGATAAGGCTCATTTATAGTTGTTCGCTATGATGATTGATTTATAGTGTTTTAAAGTTTCCAGTATTCTTATTTATCGTCGTGTATATTTAGACGCATATATTGTCTGTAGTGGTTTATTATGGTCTTATTTCAATTTTTGTACTCTTCAACTTTTGAGGGCAATAAAAGAATAATAATAATAATAGTTATGATGCTTCATGTTCCTCCTTGGCCAAATTTATAATTTAAGCAACTTCCACCCCCCCCCAAACAAAAAAACAAGAGCAACGAGCTTATATGGCACTTATGCGAGTAGGTGGTATAACAAAGTAGATGAAAACGTCACAAAATACCCCGCCATCCAAAATTGCGGTTCGGACCTAGAAATAGGATATCTGGTTTCACTCAAGTCTTGAGCATTTCCGGCATCGCCTCGGATCATCTAGGACAAATGGCTTTTCTACCTTACAAGTTTCAACGCAATAAATCCACTCGCTTGGTCCCTAAACTTGCCATGCTCCGGTACCCCCCTCTAACTCCCCCTACCGCGGCTGAATCTGATTCTAAATGGATCAGCTGAGGCATTTTCTCTTAGCACCTATAAAGTTTCAGAAAAATCTGAGCGTTTTAAGGAAACTTCCGGTAACTCCCCTCATCCTCTTCCACCACCGCGGTCGGATCTGGTTCCAACCCTAAAATATTTCATCTAGGGTATGTGACTCTCTACATTCCAAGTGCCATTCAAAATCGCTCCACTTGTTTGACCCGTATGCGAGCCACAGTATTTCCGGGACTCATCTTCCATCTCCCCCCAATGTGACTGAATACGACCGAACATTCCCTTCCATCAAGTTTGACTGGAGTCGGAGCATAGCCCATCTGCAAATTTCCGGTTCCCGCTTCACCCCCTTCCCTACCGTGGCCGAATCCGATCTAGACGCCAAATAACCAGAGCTATTGCATGCCTAGCATGTCCGAGTCCGAAACCGAAGTCATGCTCACGATTCAAGACGAGTCCGAATTCCGGACAAAATTCTTTCAGACGAGACCGATTCCGTGAAAAAAGTGTCTCCAGACCGAGTCAAAAAACAATAAGTTTTGTCTTAAAATAGTAAACTATATTTTTCATATGGCTTACAGGGGAGGGGGTTCATGAGAATGAGCCAGGGCACAATAAATCAATCGAAGGGTATTTTGTTGAAAAATATGTTTGAGGTAGGACAGCATGCCAACTTTCAGATTCGGTTCTAAACCAGAGCAGCGGCGTACTGTTGCTCTTTACACCAACGTAACCCAACATAAAAACATAAAACCAACATAAAAATTCAGCTTCAGACAGACGTTTAACAGAGGCCAAAACTGACCAGACCGGGTGAAAAGCACGCATCAACATTTTTCCGCATTTAAAGCTAGCAAATTCAGTAAAAAAATGTAATAAAAAACAATCGGGAACAACTAAAAGAGCTAGTGAGGACATTCAAACGACTGAACCAAACATGAATGCTCAACAAAAAGCAGTATTGTCGGCAAAATATCATGCTAAAATATTTGCAGATTCAATTTCGGGTATAGGAAACAGTTCACGTAAACAGAGGCGTTCCTTGCCAAAATGTTTGGGGGGGGGGGGCAAGGCGTATACCGACTGGCTGGTCATTTTTACCGTTTTCAAGAAAAAAAAACACATTAAAAAAAAAAGTCGACTGACTTTCAGAAAAACCGATTGTTTTGAAAAACAAGAGCTGAAAGCTCATATGGCACTTGTAAGAACAGTTAGCATGTTTGTCAGATACGGTTTGCAGTTTTCAAGGCTGGATTTCTCTCCAGATATTCATTTCATCAGAAAATGGGCTTGATCTAGTAGATCTGAAATGGTTATACCACTCTGACAACTGTATCTTCCTCCAACGATGATCGGATCGGGGGAGGGACTATATTTTCAAGCCAATCTAATTGAGTCCCTAACATGCCTGCAAAGTTTCACGGTCATAGCACATCTGGAAGTACCCTAACTCGTGATCATCGGAATTAGGGAAAACCCCCTCCAACTCCCCCCACTGTGACACGATCGGTCCTGTTTTGTCAATGATATTAATAATAATAATAATATATTTGCAAATTGAATGGCAGGCCGTTAAGCCTCTACAATGTATCTGTGGCTTATGCTTGTTCTTCCCTCCAAGTCCCATCCCGATCTCTCGACTCTAAGCGCTTCAAGAGATTTCTCCCCCCGCCTTCAGCTCCTCCCGATGTTATCAGATCCGTTCCAGACTTGAAATTGATCATCTGAGTCACTTGTTCTTGACACTTGACAAGTTTCATGCACGTCTGATCACCTGTTCCAAAGTTATGCATGTCAATAGAATCTCCCCATGATCATCGGATCGGGAAAAGAACTATTTTCAAGTTGACCTGGAAGAGTGCCTAATATGTCTGCCAAGTTTCATGGTCCTAGTACATGTGGAAGTACCCCTCGAAGTACCCTAACTCGTGATCACCGGAAATCCGGGAAAACCCCTTTCAACCCTTCTACTGTGACATCCCGATCCATCGACCCTAAGCATTTCACGACATTTCCGGTTCCCCCTTCTAATCCCCCTCTCTTCGGATTAAGTCCAGATTTGAAACTGAATATCTGAGACACTTGTTCTTCACAATTGTCAAGTTTTATGCATGTCCGATTATCCATTCCAGAGTTATGCATGTTTCTAGTTTCCGGATTCCCCTTCCCTCCACCCCCCCCGCGATAGCAGGATCGGGGAAGCGATTATTTCCATGTTAATCTGGTTGGTTTCCTCACGTGCCTGTCAAGTTTTATTGTGCTAGCTTATTTGGAAGCGTTTCACCAGATTTCCGGTTGCCCCTC
Organism: Branchinecta lynchi; assembly: GCA_023053575.1. Taxonomy (NCBI): domain Eukaryota; kingdom Metazoa; phylum Arthropoda; class Branchiopoda; order Anostraca; family Branchinectidae; genus Branchinecta; species Branchinecta lynchi. The sequence goes on along the minus strand of JAKZAP010000008.1, from coordinate 26,691,127 downwards.
CAGCTCCCCCCCCCCCAGTGATCGGATCTGGTCCGGATTTGAAACTGAGCATCTGAAGCACTTGTTCTTGACATATGTCAAGTTTCTTGCATGTCTGATTACCCGTTCCAAAGTTATGCATGCTACTAGTTTCCGGAATTCCCATCCCTCCACTCCTCCCACAATGACCGGATGGGGAAAGTGATTATTTCCAAGTTCTTCTGGTCGGTTCCCTTATATGCCTGCCAAATTTCATTGTCCTAGCTTATGTGGAAGCGTTTCATGAGATTTCCGGTGTCCCCTCCAGCCCCCCCCCCCCCCAGTTATCGGATCTGGTCAGGATTTGAAATTGAGCTTCTGAAGCACTTGTTCTTGACATATGTCAAGTTTCAGGCATATCTGATTACCCGTTCAAAAGTTAGGCATGCTACTACTTTCCGGATTTCCCATCCCTCCACTGCCCCCAAGATGGCCGGATCGGGGAAGTGATTATTTCCAAGTTAATCTGGTCGGTTTCCCAACACGCCTGCCAAGTTTCATCGTTCTAGCTTATGTGGAAGCGTTTCACGAGGTTCTGGGTGCCCCCCCCCCCCTCCAGCCCCCAGCCCCCCCCCCCCAGTTATCGGCAATTGTTCTTGACATATGTCAAGTTTCGGATCCGGAATATGATTATATCCAAGTTAATCTGGTCGGTTCGCTGATATTCCTGCCAAACGTTTCACTAGATTTGTTTGACTTGGACTGACCATCTTTAAACCACAAATATTCTCGCATTCGCTTTCAGATACATAGTCGCAAAGCTCAGTGGTAGAACACTGGACTGTTAACCCAAAGGTTACAGGTTCGATCCCGCCGTCGGCCAGCGTTTTGTTTTGCTCCCGTTTTACTTTTTGCTCCCTTTTTACTTTATAGTTTCCGGACTCCCGGATCCGGGGAAAGTTGGATTGGGGAAGTGATTATTTGTAAGTTGATCTGGTCGGGTCCCTGATATGCCTGTGAAGTTTCATCGTCCTAGCTTGTGTGGAAGTGCCCAAACTAGCAAAACCTGGACAGACCGACAGAACGACAGAACGACAGAACGACAGACAGACAGACCGACAGACCGACAGAAATTACCATCGCTATATGGCACTTGAGTATGCTCAAGTGCCATAAAAATCAACTGATTTTCAGAAAAGCCGACTGTTTTCAAGAAAAAAAATCGACTGTTTCGACGAAAAATCGCGGCGCTTCGCCGACTCGGTTATTTTTTACCGACTTCCCGACAACATTGTGAGGGGGACGGGGTGGCTCCCCCCTCCCAGTCGTGAAGCCCCTGTACGTAAAAGTAAGAGTTTCCCCAGTGTTCGGTGTGCGAGACGGACGGGTCGAATGGGACGAAAGTTGGACAGTGCTGACCTTATGCGGCCTAGATATGCTATTTGGCGTGCGGATTAGATTCGGCCATGGTGGAGGGGGGGTGTAAAGGGGATACCAGAAACTGACAGATATGCCCTAATCCAAGCCAAACTGGATGGATGGAAGAGGAGGTGTCAGAGATGCGACCTTTATGTTTCCGAGTCGTACTTGGTCACACTTGAGGGTTCAAGGGGTAGTCTCAGAAATTGCGTGGCTCGCCTACGATTGAAGTGATTTGAATGAAACTTGGAATTTGGAAAGATCATATACCCTAGATGAAAAAATCCAAGGTCGAGACCGGATCCACGGGCATAGGAATTTCCAGAAATATGTCCAAACTTGAGTGAAATTTAATGGGTGGTAAGAGAAGAGACCATTGATGATTTTTGTACGTGTTCCTACCAGAGCCGTTACTAGCCAAAATGTTTGGGGGGGGGGGAGGCATTTACGGACTGTCTGGAGGGGGCGTGACGCCTCTGGTCCGAACAGGATTCGAACAGTACGGGTGGAGTTTGAGGAATTTTGTGGCATACCTAGGGATTAATCCCTAACAAAATAGCTTCAGGGGGTCTGTTTATCGCATTATATTTATGATTTGTAGTCTCTGTAGTACAAATAAATGAGTGAATGAATAATCCTTGAACTCAAGCTGACTGGGAAACATATATTCAAGCAATGCATAAAACGGACACGTCAGCCACGATGCTTTTGCTGCGATACTTCTGCCCTTCTTGGCAAGGGTCCTCGCCAGGCTGTCGAAATGGGCCAAAATATCCCGGCGAAAACAACGTAGCTGATGTATCCGTTTTATACATTGGTTTGAATATATACCTAGGGTTCAAACGAGAGGAGAGATTGGGGGTACTCTGTAAAAGGTATCAAGATCATATGCTCTAGAGTCTAGATGACTCATTTCGGCGTCCCAGACGGATTCAACTTCGGGAGGGGGTGGGGGTACCGGAAATGTCTCGAAATACTCAGATTCGATTAACACTTGATGGGTGGTTAAATAAGATGCTCTAGATTTTGTCTTTACGAGCTCGAATAGGATTCTGCATTGTAAGAGCAGTTGGAGGGAACGATTTCAGAATTTGTGTCGCGGTATCAAACGAGCGGAACGATTAGATTGGGACATTGAGGAAAAAAAAAGTTCATTTGCCCTAGATGATGAGTTTCGAGTCTCGGGAGAAACTGAACTTTTCAAGGCGAGTTGGACGGGGGGGGGGGGGGGCAGAGATTTCTAAGAAATGCTCAGACTCGACTTCAACTGATGAACTGTCAGAGAAGATCCCGAACTGCATTTTTGACGGGGAAGGGGGGGGGGGGTTAGAAGGGGGGGGCGCATTTCTGAAGTCCTCATGTACTTTCTTGTAGCACCTAGCCTATTCGTAAAAAGTGGAGACTGTGGAGAAAAGGAGCGGTCACGCACTGAAATAACGAAACAAAGCAGAAAATTAGGTTTCAGTTTTGTGTCTCTGTCATAGGCTGTTTAATTTGTATCTGTCATGAGTGCGTCTACTTAATTTGGGGTTGTTGTTAATTAGCGAATTGTGTTGTAATTCCTGTAAGTAAGTAGGTAAGCAAGTAATTTATTTATGACCCGCCATTTTGAAAAGGCGGAGTAAATGACGAAAATAAAGAAAATAAACAAAACACATATATACACACAGAAAAAGACTCTTAATTTTTAATCTTCGGTCAGGAAGCAGTAAATTATCTGTAAATAACCTGTTGTAATCCCTGTAATTACAAGTGCAAGTGTGTCTATCGAACATACACCAGACTCACTGGGTTGCCACATGTCGCGCGATAGTGTGAATTGTCACTCTATTTTGTTTTTGTCACTCTTGTCCTACGTAGGACATAACAATCAATCTATGAGAAAATGACAAAATGTGTTATTTTTGCAGCACGGATTCCGACCTATTTAAATTTTTTCATGAAACTAAAATTAAGATGTGTCATTTCTACAGAGGCTATTCCGACCAAAAGTGAACATTTCATGAAAATAAATTTCACTACTCTCTGTTTTGGGCCAAAAGTCACTCACTAAATATTTTTCAGACGGCAACCCTGCAGACGCAGCCAATGACGAAGTTCCAATCCGAGAGACGGCAAAAACCGCCAGGTCATACGAAAATCGTCGCCAGCAAAAAATTAACTGAAAGTTTAACCGAAAAGGGCTGGGATAGGAGAATCTAGTTACCCATCGCTTGTTCGCTGAAATTCGCTTGAAGACCCGCTGAAAATGCGTTAGTTTGTTGTTCCGCTATTCAAGAATAATCGATTTTCAAATAGTGGAATTTCCGTGTGATTGGTTGTACGGTACCTCTATGCGCTTGTATCTGTATTGTATGCCTTACGAGAAAGATTTATGACTTTCTTTGTTCAGGCACTAAGCAGTCTTCACCAGGCTCGCCACTGCATACTAAAAAGCAGCCTTTGTGATGAGACTAAAATTTCCAGCGTCATAGTAAAATTTACGTTGTGGGGACAGCTGCACATATTCTGAAGTGTCATAACTAGAGCAGATAGTGGAAAATAGAAAAATCTCCTAGCAGAATCCAAATTATTCAATGTATTTAATTCAAGGACACCTGAAGGAAGAGTACCAAGTATCACCCCTATCTGTATGACTTCCCTTAACATTGCCTGCAGAAGACCGAATCCAAATACGAAATAGTGTTTCCAAGCTATGATTTTTGCTCCATTTTGCATCTGTCCTTATTTCAATACCGAACAATTTTATAAATGAACAAATGTTTCCAATCAACCCTTCTTCTGGAATATTTGTTAACCAGTCAAGCCCAAACGTATGTCTAGAAGAAATTCCAATACGATCCGCCCAGCGCTGTACAAGATTTGAATGAATTGCGCTTTTGTCTTGGAGACTGCCAGCGTGTTCCACCCTTCTAACAATAGTTACTAATAGTTACTAATTCCGTTCCATCCTCACAAAAAGTTACCACATTGACCGTTCCAACCTTCTCGAAACAGAACCTAATAGTTACTATTTGCTTACCATGCTCGGGAGCGTGGTAAGCGTAGTAACTACGCATCTCTGCAACGTGATTGGTCGGATTCATCCGTGGCATGATATTCTGCTGGAAAATAGAAAAATCGTTCCAGCCTTGACGGCAGAAAGCTAGAATTCGTGACGTCATGCGTAGTAACTACGGTAAGTAGGATGGAACACGCTCTGCATGTGCAAACCTCCAGAAACGAACATCGCTATTTTGAAAACGTCACGCTCAGGAGAAGAATGCTCTCCGTGGCCATGTCTGTAAATACATTCTCCACGGTGTGTTCAAGTATGGTTTCACTGTTCAGGTGTCCTTTAAATGACACACAAATAAGTTGGCTTTTCAGTTAAACTTGAAAGAATACTGCTTCATTCTACATCCCTAATCGTTGAATCCATTCTCATTGTCATGTCAGCTTTATCCATTCTAACGTTAAACGAGTTCATCTCTCTGCTTAGCGCTGTGCTGTATTTTTTTGCAAAATTAAAAGAGCTTGAAGCACTTAAACTCATAGGCATTCCTAGCCAAAATGTTCTTTTATTTTTTTTTTTGGGGGGGGGGGCAAGGTATTTACGAGTGGCTGGTAATTTTTACCGAAAGTGTTGCAGAAAATCAGATTATTTTAGCAGAGAATCCGGTAGTTTCTAGAAAAAAAAAACGTATTTAAGGAAAATTTACTGATTTTCAGAAGTGTTTTTACGAGAAATACAATGTTTCTAAGAAAGAAAATTGGCTCCGCGCAAATCGGGTAACTTTTTTTACCAAGTGGCCAACAACATTGGGGGGGGAGGGCGCCCCCCCCCCCTCTCCCCATACGTGACGCCCCTTCTTGAATTAACGGTACCATGCGATTTTTTGCTCCTTGTTCTTGCTTCCAAAGATCTCATTGGTCAGACATACCACCAGTCATACAAGATTTCCGTGTTCCTAATCAGAATCAAGGTTGGACGGGGGAAGCTGGAAAAAATCGGGATGAGTTTGTACTTTAAGTAACCCAGCAGAGTTTCAGAAATTATTCATTCCCGAATGAATGAATAATTTACTACGCACTTCCCTAGGTCATAAATCCAGTAGAAGAACAACCAACAAATACACTATACAAATAATCGTTATGTTAGAGTATTGGGATAGAATGGGTTTGTGCTCTCAGTGAACTCGGAACCGGAAAGTGACTTACCCGATGGTTCTTCCATAGGTCGCATTACGATCGTTTCAAGGACAACAGGATCGCTCTTTCCCAGTTTGTTGTAGGAGTAAACACGGCAGAGGACTGAGCTATTGATTATTGACAAGTGTGAGTCGACAGATGAAACACGGTAACTCCGAACTGAACTTGTCTGGCCATCGAGCAGGAAGCTGAATTCAGGAACCCTGAGAGGAGATAAACAAACTAGTCATTTTTCCGTCATTCTCGTAATAATTTTGAATACACGAATCCACTTGGGATTTCCTGCTATTTTGACAGAAGCGTACTTTCGAACGAGTTGCTCGATCTGGGTGAAACTTGACAGTTGTCAAGATCACGGATTCCAGATCTTCCATTTCTGGTTCGAACTGGATCCGGCAACTGGAGGTGGGGGGGGGGTTCCGGGAATCGAGCTAACCAGCAATGAATGAATGAACTTTATTACCCGTAAAGTAAGTGTAAAACACAAAATACGGAGTATTATGAAAAAAACCAAAACGATAAATAACAAAAAAAAAATATCAGCAAACAAACTAAACAAAACAACATGAACTATCTAACCAGCACCAATAACAAAGAATGTCCCCAGAGGGTCGTAAGGGTGAATCAGGTTAATGGTCTTTTTGGGATCCCAAAACGCAAGAGGAGGGATACCTATGACATCGCAAAAGTTGTCCGTCTGTCCGTCCGTCCGTCTGTAAGCACGATAACTCTCGAAGGGAATGAGATATTTTGATGAAACTTGGTGTGAGGACTCGTTGGGTCGTCGGGCCAGTCGAGTTTGTAGATGGGCTTTGTAGCCCTACATTTAGGGGTGGGGGAGGGGGTTCAAGTTAAGGGTCAAACAAAATATTTTAAAACAGCTAATGTGATAGTCGATTATGGGGTAAGAAGACATGCTGAATACAATTGTGAAAACCATTTTGTCCTCGGACAAGTAGTTTGCCCGGAATCCGGACGAAACCGGAAAGTTTGTTAAAAGTAAAAGTTTTATTTGAAGTTGATTAGATGTTCGATTTAGGGCAAGAAGACATGCTGAACACTTTTGTGAACACAATTTTCTACCCGGACATGTAGTTCGCCCGGAATCCGGCAAAAACCGGAAAATTGTTAGAAGTTAAAGTTTTATTTCTGGTTGATTAGATAACCGATTTAGGGGTAAGAAGAGATGCTGATCCGTGTGTGCTAATCATGTTTTACCCGGACATATAGTTCGACCGGAATCCGGCTGGAGTCGGAAAATTTGTTATAAGGTAAATTTTTATTTGAAGTTGATTAGATTAGATTATTGGAGAAAGAAGATACCCTGAGTTCGTTTTCTAGCTTTCTTTTTTTCGCCGGACAAGTAGTTCTGGAGTTCGGCCGAAACCGGGAAATTGGCAGAAGTGGCAGGAAGTTTTCGTCAAAACAGATATGACTTATAGGGGTAAACACACATACTGAATCCAAATATGAACTTGGTTTTCTCAGATGATTAGCTCTTTGGCCTTAATCTTTTTCTGAATTTTAATTGTAAAAATGTTCATGAGTCTGGCGATGACTGGATCTGGCTAAGACAACACCCAGTTGTCTGGATGAGATATTGAATTTTTGGGATCCCATCGGAACCTTTGGTCTTGTTACAAAGGTCATCACTCGAAGTTTGAATCCGAGAGGGCACGTCTATTAGTCCAAATCGAGCAATGACTTTTCTGTTTCGGTGCCATCTAGGGAGTCGGAGGAGGAATTCACAATATTTGAAATAAGCCACTCGCAGAGTCTGGCGATCTTTTTTTTACGAAACAGATGAGCCATGCCAACTAATTAGAAGAACAGGGGCGCAATAAGCGTTGTAAAGCGAACAAAGACCATTGCGGTATATATCTCTTCTCGTTTGACAGGATTTACAAGATTTGAATTGCCCCGCCTGATAAAGTTTTGCCGGCTTTTTAGTTAGGCTACCTGGGGACCAAACGTGCTTCCACCTTCAAGTTTGCTACATTTTCCTCTCAAACTTTCTAGACATATGAACATATGCTACTGTTCAGAAAGTTTCAAGCGGGCCGTCTGATTTCCAAGTGAGGCGTGTGATGTGATTTGGTTACGAAAATCTGGGAAAGTGTCAATCAGGGGGAAAAGGAAACTTGGGAGTTATTGCCTATCGCTGCAATTCGTTCGGGACTGTATGAAAGTGGAAGTCAATGGTCCCGACAATTAACAGGTCAATTGAGTTATATGAACTTTTTAGAGAGCACTTGTGAAAACTGGGATGACCAGTGACAACACTGACACGCAAATACAGTGAGGTAGAAAATTCTGAGTATGGGTATGGTGGTAAGGTAAGGTAGGAAGGTTTTGGGTGCCCGGAAAGACGGGGTTCTCACGGGCTTTCTTCTCCCCACAGACTAAATCACCTCGGCCGAGTTGATCTCGGGTCGGAGTATATTACTATTCTTACCCGAGAGCAACCCGGGTGAGCAAACACTGTTACTTTATATAAATACTACTTAACTATTAGTAAAGAGCTAGAAGCCTATATGACACTTGCGAGGCTGGGTCAGAGGATGAAATTATGAATTTGCCAATCCATGGTTTTCTTGTGATAATTTGTCAGCAAAACCATCGGGATAAAAATGATCATGGATCATCACGAAGTTATATTGTTTCATATTAAGCATTTTATTTTTGCACTTGACAGTGATGATGCAGACTCTAAATACAATTCTTAAAGCAAAACTGATGACGGGCTCATCAGGATCATGAATATACATCGTTTGGTCAATTTTTTTTTTTTTTTTTTACTTTTCGATTAACATTCGCACTTCAAGGGTGCTAGAAATTCATTTCTGACCAAAATCCTTAAGGCAAAAGTAATCATGTGCTCGGGGATCATGAGACAGTAAGTTTTGCTTAAAATATTGTTTTTTACTTTGCGGTTAAGATGAGTATTTTAAGGGACGGTACGATCTGGGAAGTGATAATTTCTAAGCCAATGTTGTCAAATTTCTAATCAAGTCTCCAAATTAGGCTAAAATCAAGTCTAAATAAATAAAAAATAAAAAAGTATAAATAGAATATGTGAATATTTTCATTGTAGGTTAGTATATAGGTAGTAGATCCACAACAAGATAGCTTCAGGGGGTCTTGTTTATCGCATTACATTTATGTTATGTAGTCAATGTAGTACAAATAAATGAATGAAACTAAGCCAAGTTTCATCGTCCTAGCACATGTGGAAGTATCTTAGCATCCTGATCACTCCACTCCATGCGTGCCACAAGATTTCTGGTCCCCCCCCCCCTTCATCGGAACCGGCCCTGACTTAAAGTGTGACATCTCAGACAGCAGATCCTTCCGCATATCAAGTTTCATTAAGATCTGATCCCCCGTTGGGAAGTCATGCATTCCACTAAAGTCTAGATTCCCCCGTCTCCCCCTACCCCCAAGATGGTCGGATCGGGCAATTGACCATTTCCAAATTAACCTGGTTGGGTGCCTGATATGCCTGCCAAGTTTCCTCGTTCTAGCCCATCTGGAAGTATATTAACCCCAGATCACCGGAATTCCGGAACCCCACTCGAACTCCCCCACAGTGTCCGAATCCGATCCAGTTCTGTCAGCGATGCAACTAAGAGATTGTGCTTGTTCTTCCTACCAAGTTTCATCCCGATCGCTTCACTCTGTGCGAGCGTGTCACATGATTTCCGGTCTCCCTTTCGCCCCCCCCCCCCGATATTCATCGGATCCGGCCCTTTCTAGATATCAAGTCTCATTAGGATCCGATTACCCGTTCAAAAGTTATGCATGTCACTAAATTCCGGATTCCACCCTCTCCCCCCCCTCCACGATGGTGCGGCAAGCGACTGTTATGGAGACATCCCATAGCACTTTGTTCTGCATTAGTCCTCCTAGTTATTCCCTCCCTCTATCGCCTACTTTTCAATATATCTCTTCGGTTTTCATCACCATCATTAATTTCCCGCCATCGTGACAATAGGTCAATCGGTCTTTATCCACTAGCTCCAGTTAGCTGCTGGCTAATCCAAGGTCAGGCTTTGATCCATTTCATTCTAAGCATTTTTTCTGCGGAAGGAGTCTGCAGCCAAGAAGATTTCTCTTTCATCCTGGGTCGAAGCAAGACCTCAGTTACTCTATATTATAATTTATGGTAAGAGTTGTTTATACATTTAGTTAGGGACCCATTAGTGCTATATTATATGTGTGACACTCTTGTACACGATTTGCATAAGATAAATTGATCTACGCTATGGTCCATCTCGCCTAATACGCCTCGGGCTTGACTGGATATGTGAATTCCAGCTTCGCTATGATGTGTGAACCAGCTTGATTAGGGATTTCTGGATTGACTGCGGCTGCGCTAAAGAATTCCCCGAGGCTTTCCCTTGTTTCTTTTGTCCGGTTTCCTGACTGGTCCTGGTTCTAGTGTGCACCTACGGTGTCAGAATGTCTTCAGCCCACACCCCAGGAGCCTAATCTTCATTAAACCTCGCCTACACTCGTCCATCCTCTCAACAATGGTGTAAGAAGTGGGATTTGGAAACTCCCCCTCACGTTCAATATCTTACACGACTATTTCCAAGTTAATCTGGTCGGGTTCCTGATACGCCAGCCAAGTTTCATCATCCTAGCACATCTGGAAGTACCCTAACTCGCAATTGTGGGAACTACCGACGAAAAAGTAATCTTTACACGGCAGTTGGCCGAAGGGCAAGTGCCATACATCATATCTTTATAACTATTTTAATCTTTTTACAAGTAGTGAACTGAAACACAAAAGTACTCCTCAGCCGTGATTTGAACCGAGGAACCTCTGCCGGCCATTGGAACAGTGACCACTCCCGAAGGCAAATTCATCTAATCAGTTCATATCCCTATTCCACGGAAGTTAATTATAATACATAGATGGCTCTCATACAAGTAAGTACTACCAACAAACCAGAAAATAAACCAGGCCCCACTTTCTGAGTCTCTGGATGTCTACGTGGCTCCACCACTGGAGTCCTAGACTTCTAAAAAACTTAAATTCAAAAGTTCTTTCTGGTTTAACAAGTACAAGTCCCTTGTATAAAGCGCCATCTATGTATTTTATTACAAGACTATTACTTTACAGAGTTATTTTAAATATCCACTTGTCGAAATTATGCCATAATCAATCAAAACCACTGATAACAGAGCCCAACCAGCGCACGACCTTCTCCACTGAATTCCTGGCCGAAGATTGAAAATTAGTGTCTTTTTCTGTGTATTCCTATCTTTTATTTATTTTCTTTCATTTACTCCGCTTTTTCGAAACGGCGGGTTACAAACGAATTACTTACTTACTTACTTAAGAGTTAAAATTTTCTGGCAAGAAATATACCCTGGAAGGAAATAAACGTTTCTACCAGGGTTGGTCACCAAAAGTAACTTCGTACACCCTGGAAAGTAACCCGAAAGTATCTCAAAGTAACCCAATGTAACCCAATGAAATGTAACCAAAAGTAACCCAAAGTATCCTGAAGTAATAAAGTAACTCGTACACCCTAGTTCTTGGTGACCAACCCTGGGTTTCTTATTTTGCTGTAGATGCTAAAACCCAAGCACGAACCTCACTAGCGGGGTTTTCTGCTCTGTCCCCTGCGGGTATTACATAGATTTTACAAGTCCAAGGATCTAACGTAACAACCTCGTAGACAAACCAGGGTCCACATGGCGGGACCTCATGGTGGTGGACCTCATGGTGGTGGAAATCAGGTGGTTGAATTTTGTGGGTTGTTGGAAGGTGGTGTAGGGAGGCGGGGAGTGAAGAGGTGGGATGGGGCGAGGTGGGTAGCTTGTGACGAGGGAATAATTTTTCTTTCCTATTTTCTTTTTTTCTCTCTCTTTCTTTACCTCTTTTTTTTTTTTTTTGAAAATGTATTAGATTAGTTCTTATGTCATTATTTATTGAATAATTTAAAGTTAAAAAGTGGTTAGAAGATACAGCCACATACAGGACTTTTGTCTTTTATGTGGTTGTTGAGTTTTTTGTACAATGTATAGTTATATTTTTTTTGGTGAAGTAAAAAATATCTGAATCTGAATCTCAGAACAGGTAGAGCCAAAGATCGGGGCAAGTACAGAAGAACAGCTCTAGCAAAACTTTACGATACTTTTTGCGATCCGGCTGTGCTTTTCTGAGTTGGTCTGTTTGATATTTTTGATAAACGGTATCGATTCAGAATAAGGATAGATCATTTCCCTTACTATAAGTTTCTTCTGTATCTGCCCCGGTCCCATAGTAATTCTAAGATCATTAAATCTTAGGGAGCTACTGCCATTTTGTCACAGCTGCAAGATTTGCATTCTGATTTCCGTCAGAAGTCTTGTCTGCGTCTGTTGCCGCATCACCGACTGATTAGACGATTTTGATTGATAGCTGGAGGCCTATTGTATGTTTCGTATGTTATTTTTCCTGTTGTCTTTTGTTCTTTTCTTTTTTTATGATCTCTACTCAACACTCATTTGTTGTAAAACATTTTGTGGGTTATAAATATACCTACTTACTTATTAAATTATGAAGGAAACTTGTTTTTATCTGGAAGGAAAATATCAAGCTTGGTCGGTCCGAAATCTCGGTGAGACCAGATACGAATCTCGATATAGAAAGGAAACTGCCTAAATATGCGAAAAGCCTGGGCACGATCTTTCCCTTACACCTGGCTCGGTGATCTGTAAAAGATAAGTACGGCACGAGCTAAATAAACATTTTCCGGGAAACGCGAATCGAGATTTCCTTATTCGGCCACAGCGCTGTAAAGTCTGTCTTTGTTTAGTGCCATTTGAAATCCTAGTGCCCTTAGAAAAGGTTTCTTTCTTTAGAAAAAGTGTTTCCTTTATTTGCCACACTTTGGGACTAGGCCTGACGGACTGATGACTCCTGTTCCGGTCAAATATCTGAGGATAGAGGAGCAGGGTCGAATTGCTAGTCCTTAGTGTGATAATGGATATTTTGCCGTTTGTTAGTTAGTCCAGGGTCTACGTTCGCCATCTATACATGTATTAGTCTTTAGAACCGATATAGAACAATATTTATTTATTTATTTCCCTCAAAACTGAGGAGTACAAAATATTATATAAAAAAGAACTATGCCTAAACCATCTGGTCCATTCATTAACACATAAATACTATAAAAAATACACACGATGTCGACAACTAAGTTGCAATTATGTACGCACTATTTTATTCACTTGTTAAAAAATGGGTACATGTTGTGGGTTTGGAGGGCTACCAAAGCTTTTTTATAAAAGTTTGTCATCCTTTTCCTCAAAATAAGAACTGGGTCTTTTACTTTTAAATTGGAAACCATCCGCGAATTACTGAAAGAAATGGGGAACCCAAGGAGAAATTTGGAAAATTGAAATATGAAATTTTAATAGCAGAGATGTCGCATATTCGAAAATTTTCTACGATTGTTGCAGCAAAAAGAACATGAGTTAAAGCAACAACGGTGAACAATGACCCGAGGATGTCTTTCCTGTATCGCCCACGAAAACAAATTAAGAGGACAAATGCCTTGCGAATTCTTTCTTGTATATGATTGACAATTATAGACTGAGAAACCTTAGCTGACGATGCATATGGGATCCTTAAGTACGTCACTATATCACATGCCGAAAAAATAATCCCATTACCCATTACCACATTCATTTCCTTCCACGGTGCTATTTACAACAAAAAACTGGCATTTACCAGCACTAACGGAAAGACCCTTTGCTGACAGAGAAGTGGCATATAGTCTACATAGTCTTGTGTACAACTATTAACATTAATGTGAATACTGTAAAGAGACAGAAACCGAACACAACAGTGTCCACAGTGCATTCACTTTTATTTTTCGGCATTAAGTTTGGTTGACCAGCGAGATGACGAGATAACAGTGAATACAGAAACTTCGCGAAATAAACATATATTACATAAGTTTACACAGCTCTTTTTGCGCTCCATCCATTTTATTTCGCTGTGTTGTCGCACATGTTCTACGGAAGAAGGAGTTGCAGACGATGAGAAGATGCTATTTTAAGTATCTGAAGCACCTGCTTTATTTGACAAAAGTTATACCACAGGCAGATGACAACGGAGCGTTTCCAAGTTAAAGATGCAAGCATCACACTTTTGGAAATTTCGTGGACAACAGGGCCCAGCCTGCACGAGACACTACATTCTTTTCTGGCCGATGAATGAAAAATTGTATATTGTATTTGTGGTGGTGTTTTATTTGATTCTTTTATTTTATTTTACATGCTCCGCTTTTCAAATGGCGGGTCAGAAATGAATTACTTACTTAAGACAGAGTGGCTGAGACCGCGCAAGAATCTGTAGCGGCCACGCTATATAAACAAAAACTCTTCGAGAATTGAGTATGAATACGAAATAAATTCTGACTTTTATGGCCCTTGCCTTCCGGTCAAGTGCCATATACCGATCACATTTCCGTCGGTCGGTCGGTTAGTCCGGTGTTTGCGAATTAGGGTACTTCCAGATACGCTAGGACGATGAAGCTTGGCAGGCATATCAGGGACCCGACCAAACTAACTTGGAAATAGTCACTTTCCCGATCCGACCATCGTGGGGGGAGGGGGAGGTGGTGGAATCCGGAAAATTGGGACATTCATAACTTTTGAATGGGTAATCGGATCATAATGAAAATTAATATCTGGAAAGATCTCGTGTCTCAGATGTCTCATTTCAAGTCCGGATTGGATCCGATGAATCTGAGGGGGGAACCGGAAATCGTGTGAAACTCTAAGAGTGGAGCCATCGGGATGAAACTTGGTGGTAAGAACAAGCAGAAGCTCTAGATACATCACTGACAGAACTGGACCGGATTCCGACACTGTGGGGGAGTTGGAGGGGGGTTCCGGAATTCCGGCGATCCGTAGCTAATGTACTTCCAGGTGGGCTAGGACGATAAAACTTGGTAGGCATATCAAGGACCCGACCAAAATAACTTGGAAATAGTCACTTGCCCGATCCAACCATCGTGGGTGGAGGGTGAGGTGGCGGAATACGGAAAATAGGGACATGCATAACTTTCGAACGGGTGATCGGATCTTAATGAAACTTGATATCTGGAAAAGACCTCGTGTCTCAAGTGTTTCATTTCACTTCCGGACCGGATCCGACGAATCTGGGGGGGGGGGGGGTCGGAGGGGAAAACCGGAAACTCTCTGAAACTCTCAGAGTGGAGCGATCGGGATGAAACTTGGTGCGAAGAACAAGTACACGCTCTAGATACGTCACTGACAGGATTGGGCGGATTTGGACACTGTTGGGGGAGGTGGAGGGGGGTTCCGGAATTCCGGCGATCCGTAGTTAATGTACACCCAGGTGGGCTAGGACGATAAAACTTGGCAGGCGTCTCATGGACCCGACCAGATTAACTTGGAAACAGTCACTTGCGCGATCTGACTATCGTGGGGGGGGGGAGACGGCAGACTCCGAAAATTAGTAGCAAGCATAACTTTCGAATGGGTTATCGGATCTTAACGAAACTTGAAATCTTGAAAGACCTCATGTGTCAGCATGTCCCATTTCAAGTCGGGACCGGATCCGATGACTTGGGGGGGGGGGAGGGACATCTTCTGACACGCGTAGAGTGGAGCAATCAGGATGAAACTTGGTGGGAAGTACTGGTACAAGTCCTAGGTGCATCAGCGACAGAATCGGACCGGTTTCGGGTACCGAGGGGGGGGGGAGCTGTAGGGGGTGTCCGGAATTCCGATGATCGTGAGTTAAGGTACTTCCAGATGTGCTAGGACGATAAAACTATGCTGGAGCATTAGAAACTTGACATCATTTTAGATATCGCCACTCTCCGATCCGACCATCCCTGAAATCTTCCTTGAATCTTAGCCCCAAAGTACAAAAAATACTTTTCAGCAAAATTTACTTTTTCACGATCGCCATTACCATATGATCCTTTTTGCCTCAAGGGTTTTGCTTAGAAATTAATTTTCAGCACCCTTAAAGTGCGCATCTCAAACGAAAAGTAAAAAAAAAAAAAAAACTTTTGACCATCACTTCCATCCTCTGACCCAGCCTAGCAAGTTTGGCGCATCTTAACGGATAAGGGGAAAAAAAATGCTTTTGACCATCACTTCCATCTGACCCAGCCTTGCAAGTACTATATGAGCTTCCAGCTCTTGTTTTCCTTGCTTTTGAGCTGCCAGTGACAAACTTCTGCCTGGGGTCTCAGCCTCGGAAGGGGCTTCGGACTCGAACTAAAAACGGCAAACCCCCAGAAAAGTGTATTGTGTTTGACGGTGCAAAACGGATAAGTCAGCTACATTTCATTAGAGCTCTCTTTCGGTACCTTGTGTAAAGTGCCATCTATGTATCATTATATGAATTTGCCTCCGGGCGGGATCACTCCTATGCCCGGCTTCTACCAGACTATTGTAGTGGTTTGCGAACTCTGTTCACAAACTCAAATGGTTAGCGTGCCTGCCTTGTGAGCAGAGGGTCCTGGGTTCAAATCCCGGCTGAGTAACATTTTTGTCTTCCAGTTCACTGCTTATAAAATATTTCGGCCCTTCTTGGCAAGGGTCTTCAAGCCTCTAAAGCTTGAAAATGAACTTGTGGAAAAAAATTAAAAATTCTCCCTTAAATATCTGATTTTGTGAACATCTTCTCTGAAGATTTATTGGAGTTAAAGCTGGTGCTGTGATTTTCATTGTGGACACGGCTGCTGTTTTTGTTGTTCGGTCGGGTCGCTGAAAGGGTAGAATTTGGTCTTGGAGTCACCTGTCTCTTCTTCTTCTTTCCAGCTAACATGGATACTTGTCGGCGGCATGTATGGGAGATTTGTAGTTCCGTACTTCTGTGATAGATATTCTTTCAGCCAAAGCTGACTTGCGAATAATATTTAACGGTGCAGAACGGATAGGTCAGCTACATTTTATTAGAGCTATATTTCGGCCCTTCTGGGCAAGGGGCCTCTTGAGGCTCAAGCCGCTCAAGCTGGAAAATGAACTTGTGGAAAACAATTAAAGATTGTTCCTTAAATATTAGATTTTGTGAACTTCTTCTCTGAAAACTGATTGGAGTTAAAGCTGTGTATTGTGTATTGTTGGTAGTAGTCGGTACTGCTCTATTCCATTTCTAAGTCTGCCTGTCTTTTTTTCTTAAGTCAAAACAGAGTGGGTAAAATAAAAACAAAATAAAACAAATAAAGTTAAGTTTATTTTTAGCGAATTACATAGTAATCATAATCAAATCCGATCAGTACTATTAGTGAGCGTTAGCGTAACTAGCTGCTTATACCACGGTTTGCCACCAGGTGGCGTTGACACGGTTTGCCACCAGGTAGACGGTTATAACTAAAAAAAAAAGTGATAGAAGATTCTAATGGATTAAAATAAAGAATGCATTCCTGTCTAACTGAAGATCATAAAATGATAATTTTACTTTGTAATTTTGTAATTATATTTTTTCGATCAGACAATTTTTACGTGCGGTTCAGTACAAAGCTGTATCTCCTATGTTCCGTCTTTGGTGGAGGGTCGCTCTCTCGAGCTGATGCAGAATTCGCTACCGAAGACAGACATTTTTCTTTACATAACGGCCCATATAAGGTCTTTCAGTACATGTCTCTCGCGTTTCAAGGTCATTTATTTATTAATTTCTTACGTGGCAAGTCTTTCAGCTGTCACAGCAGGAAGTTGACAGAAAGATGACAGCCAGAAGATTGGATTGTTTCTTCCCGGTGTCTGTCATGAGAACAATACAAAAAGGCGTACAGGCTACAGCCACATTTTTATAATCGGCTAAAGCAATACTCCCATCCGGACAGAATTCGAATGGTATTCACGAGGGAAAAATTCGGCCGAAATATTTTGAAAGAAATATTTGCGAGATCCACCCACTGCGGGGGAGGGGCATGGATTTCCATCCGATACAAGAACTACTAGCATATCCAAAGTGCTATCGTTCTTATTCTTGTGAAATTGATCTGCTGTGTATAATTATGTAAATAGCTGCCGCGATATTCCCTGACTGGATCAGTTCTGCTTTGCAGATTCTGCTTGTGACCTAACGAAACCTGGCTTTGTTCTAGGAGGGAATTGGCAACGTCCGAATATTTCAAGGGGGCTTCACCTGAAAGGGGTGCAGCCAAGGCCGTATCCAGAGGGGGGGGGGTTAGGGGGTTGAATCCCCCCCCCCCCCCGAAAAATGCAAAAGTACTCATTTTTATAGACTTTTACCTCTGATCTGTGTCTTTTTTGTGCGACCCGCAGGCAAGCCCCCCCCCCCCCGAAAGGCAAAATCCCCCCCGAAATAAATTCCTGGATACGGGCCTGGGTGCAGCATTTATAGACGGTTTGCGAACTTCCCGACTGGCCTCAACGCGTGGCCCGCTGATCAGCGCAGAATCAGCACAGAGCTTCACAGTCTTGATGATTCAAAATATGCCTTAATATCAAACTTCCAATCTCAGTGATTGGAGAACTTCGCCCGAGTATTCTAAGCCCCTTTCACCCCTGAATACTGATGTAGATTACAAAGAACGCCTAATCGGGATAATCGGGATCTGTCAATCTATGCCATCTGTCGAGGAGTTATCAGACTTATGGACGGATTTAGGATTTAGGAACTTACAACGTTTTAGAACTTTGTGTCTAGAACAATGTAAATTACTTTTATAACTTCCTCGACAGTATTGGAACTCCACATTACTGCTAAGTTTTTAAATATTCCCTCAGCTCAAGCTGATAGCGAATCATGTTTGATACAGCAAAACGGATACGTCAGCTGACTTTTATTGGAGCTATACGTCGGCCCTCTTGGCAAGGGTCCTCTTCAGGCCAAGAAGGGCCGAAATATAGCTCCAATAAAATTCAGCTGACGTTTTCGTTTTGCACTATCTTTATGTGGTAAATTTTTACCACTTCTTGCCCACTTACCCTCGTAAGTCGCCCACCACGTTTCTCTACTTAAATTTTTCCGCTTTTCAGGGGAAAAAAGATTTGTGAGGTCTGATTATTTTTTTGATTTTGTGTATCTTATGTATTCATTTTGTTATTGAAAGCTCTTCGTGATTTTTCCTTTTCTATCTTTACACTGCACTATTTCTCTTTCTATCAAGTGCGTGACAAAATTTCATTCATTGATTCACTTTCGGCAGGGGTCCATAAACCTAATCATGCAGAGATGCGATAAGGGGATCTTGCGGAAAAAGAGACACGAGCTCACGAGCCTGCAGACACTGAACAAAATATTTTGCAGTATTTGCTTCTGGGATTCATCTTGTCTTGTCTTTACTGCGATACGATTATCTCTATTTCGGATTAATCTTATCCCAGTAGAGATAGGATTAATCCCAGTAGCAAATATTGCAGTTAGCTTTAATCCTTACTCGGAGAAACTTTTTACAGTGGAGACATTACCAACAAGGTTCGTCCGCCTGCCAATTAAATTTCCTGTTCCCTAGTTTGTTTTTTGCAATTGCCTCTTTCAAGCGGTCTCACAAATAAAAAAAAAATGATTTCACACAGATTTCGCATCTGCACATCATAAATCGACTGACTGTCTGAAGTAAGGACTCTGATGGAGCTTAGAGACTGGTGAAAAAGATAGCGTGAGAATGGTGCCAAAAGATGAACTAAAATAATTAGATTAGAATCTGCGGATTGCGGAAAACAATGACACGTTACTTTTTGGTGTACGTTTATCCAGGTTTGTTTTGCTATTTTCAATTCCTCTTAGACCTAACCATGTTTAAAACTGTTTAAAATGCCTCTTCCCCTCTTTTTGCTTTACCCAACTCTGTTCTGTCAAACGTCATCAAGTTTGTCATTTCTGGCTTCCGACTTCAGTGCTGGCTGACAGTTCCTCTGGGTTAATGCGCGACACGATATGAAGCGAAAGCCTAATCGCCTATTCACCCGTCAGATAACTTATCCCCATATCGCACGTGTGATTGTTATTGTTCCTCTTGCGTGTCTGGCGGCAATTCGTCATCGGATTTTATGAGGGACGTATTCACGCTCAGTCTAGCTTCCTGTAAGTACACTGTCATGTTCCATGTGCAAAAAAAGTCGATTCAGCCTACGTATGAGAAATTTAATGGACTCACCTTGAGGAAATATTTGCTAGGACCTCGTTTCTCTGTATGTCGATTATTTCCAGCAAGAAGCTCTGTTGGAGATTTCCATCAAACGCCTCGTTACACTCCACGTCTATGGAGGATCCAGTTTGGTTCTTAAGAGTGCAATTCTCTGGAGGGTGCGGGATTTCTGGAAAATAGTGGAGGAAATAATGAATTATAGTATTTCGGAAACAAGCTTCTCGGAAAGGAGGGAATAAATAAGAAAAGGGACAATTATTCAGACCTAGAAAGCACAGGAGGATTCATATTCATCTCATCAAAGTGCAGTTTTCCGAATAAAGGCAGCAAGAGGGGATGGAAACTCACAAAACTGCAGAAATCTCAGCAACAGTGCTCTAACGTTTAGACATACCTCACGGCAATGGTAGATAGCCTTAAATTACCTTAAAGGACCCATCGCACTATTTACGCTTCAACTAGCATTATTCTAACACATTTGAATACTTTAAAACTAGGCTGTGCTTTCAACAAATAACCCACGGTTTTGGCCGTGTTAAGCCTTTTCCGAGACCCGTTGACTTATAGCGAAAACAGGGAAATAATTTACATAACTGGTTTTTCTGATGGAAAACTTCTCGCAGACAACCGTGGACAGCGTGATAAACATCGAAGGTATCAAAACACGGCAAGTGAGAAAATCGGGGTGGTTTTGTTAGAGGGGTTAGAATGTACCGTACGAAGTTGGTGTCTCCGGGTTTAGAAATATATGGAGTGATTATGGAAGTAGGTTGAGTTACTGTTATAGGTAAGACAGGTCCTTTAAAATGCAGCTCGGAGCAAAATCAGGATTTCTCCTGTAGTTGACTCCAGTTGGCATAGGTACGTGTAACGATTTGACTTGCGATTAACTTCATACATTAGTTGCGTCTTTGCAGATACCATCTGATATCACGGTCAAAAGGCGTTTTTGCGGTCAAAAGGCGTTTTTGCAGTTATCGTGGTATTTGGCCAGCTATCGTGATATCTAATATTCAGTTACCAGGGTACGACCGTGGTGCGGTAACTGATCGTGGTGTCTGAAAGAGTCATCTTACTTTCACCAATTTTTGTCAAATTGGTGGCAAAGAAGTATGGAACTTAGTGACAAGACTGAATATCAGTTTTTTTTTTGGGATGACTTCGAGAAGCGCAGTTTCTTCAAATGTCATTTTTGCAGAGCATTATATCAGATAACACGGTAACTGCAAAAAGGACTAATTGCAGATCCAGTTACCGTGGTCACAGATACCTCGGTATCGGCAAAAACGCAACTACTGATCACTGCATCAACAGCATCCCAATTCAGCTTCCACTTTATGTCAGCCCCCTCGTCATCAACGGATTTTTTTTAGGGATCGACTAAAACCAGGAAGGTAAGGGAACGCGAGAAAAGCAGGAAGGCATACTGAAACCAGGAAGGGCATGCTAAAACGAGGAAGGCTGTCGCCAGGGTATTATTTTAGGGGTCGGCAACTTTTCAAATTCAAAGTTCACCATCCCTTCCTCGTTTTAGTATGCCCTTCCTGGTTAGTCGCCTACCGTCAGAACGAGAAATGAAAAGGTGAATTGCAATTTTTATAGTTGCCGACCCCTCACTGAACTTAATGCCTACCCATGTCAGGATACTAGAACGAGGAAGGAATAGTGAGCTTTGAATTTGAAAAGTTGCCGACCCTTCAAATAAGACAGGGAGGGAATGGTGCTGCGAGTTCTGACGGCAGTCTTCCTGGTTTTAGGATGCCGTTCCTCGTTTTAGTATGCCCTTCCTGGTTTTAGTATGCCTTCCTGCTTTTCTCGCGTTCCCTTCCCTTCCTGGTTTTAGTTGATCCATTTTTTGAAGGATTCAACTGTTTTGCAATTTACCATTTTTACATAGAGGGCATTCAAAAGAGGTATTGCTCTGGCAGAGAAGTACTAATGACGTATTCTTGTGGAAGCATGGGGTTTGGGGATTCCTCTACTGTGTCTTCGGGTTTTAGTGTGAACAAGGAATTGCATACAATTTGTGACAAATCCCTTATCGGGAAGAACAACTCATTGTGATAGTTGCGACTTCAAAGAAAATAAAGGGTCTATCAGAAACAAAACGCGTCAGTGCTCAAAAGCTAACCTGTAAGGGAATGCATAGCCTACCATAAAAATAAACGAAAACAAATTATTTAAAAAAGCAAAAAAAAGGAATGGAAAAAAAGAAAGGAGCTCGACTTTCTCGATCTAGGACGCCAGAATAACACAACAACCAAAATTATCAAACAAACACAATGCGAACTTTTCCTCATCCACCAACAAATTTAAACGGCTGAGAACGCATCAAATTAATAAGCCGTAAAACAATGAAATTTCAAACAATTTATGGAAACCCAGTAAAACAATGTACAACTCACTCGATCAACCTTCCCATTACAAATGTCCACCATGTCTAACCCTAAATCAACATCTACTAGCTATGGCTATAACAGACGACCGACGACGTAATCGAATGAGGGAGTGGGTCGTACGGCCCGACAGGATCCATATGTTTGGCATGCTGGGAAGGATGACGCTTTTTTATTAGCTCTACGCAAAGGCCTTATTTTAAGGCGGATCCGTAAAACCATTGATTTCAGTCCTCGCGACTGTAGGCTATGTCACCTGGAGAACGACGTAAACATTTAGGTAAAGATAGGGAAGTTGACGGTGTTTCCTCTCGCCCGATGTGTGAACAGGCGTTAGAAAACGTTGAGCGTTTTTTGAACGTAAATGAAGGTCTAAATAAATTAAGGAAGCAACCACAGAAGAAATTAAATTCTGTATGCTTTTGTCGGGCATTGGCGACACCTCGTAACATCGGGTTCTTTTTACACGCAAGAAATCAAATTCTGCAAACATTTGTCGGGCAAAACACAAAAGAAATAGAATTCTGTGGGCTTTTGTCAGGCCGTGGCTGTCTCGTCGGAACATCGGGTTCTTTTTATACATAAGGAATACAATGGAAATACAATTTTGCATGATTTTCTAGGACAAATTCTGATTTTGGGATAGCCCATGCCTAGTGCCGAGGAACTTAACCCAAACAAACGTTGACGATATGAGTAAAGTTCAGAAATCAACCCATCAGAATTCCTTCACAGTGGAAAGTAGATGACTCTGGAAAAGCAAGAGTAGATGCAGCCCACTTGCTACAGTCCCAAATCAACATCCTCCAGAACCGAATCTCCCGAAAGAAGAATTGCAAGCCCTGAACAGCCTAAGGAAAGACGGATCTCTCATCACCACAAAAGCTGACAAAGGTAACGCCATTGTAGACCTTGACCAGAACGAGTACGACACGAAAATTCGAAACCTCCTAGCAGACAAAGATGTCTACACCCCAATACCAAGTGATCCAACCCCATCCATTGACAGAAAAGTAAGAAACCTCGTAGATAGTCTCCCTATTTCCAAATCCCAGAAACAGTTCCTAAAAGTAACCGGGCCGGTAGCACCGCGTTTCTATGGAGTAGTTAAAGTGCACAAAACAGGTGCCCCTTCGCCCAATAGTAGCAAACGTTCGAGCCCCAACTAAGAAATTAGACAGATTTCTAGCTTCGTTAATAAGGCCACTCCTAGATTCAGGGCCGCATTACATCAAAAATTCCATTGATTATGTCCAAGAGTTAAGAAAATACCCTGTCAACTATAATTTGGCACAGGGTAACCAGCGTTAGGCATAGGCTAACCCAAAATCCACCATTTGTGGTAGACTGGAGGTCAGGGAGAAGGGGGTGAATAGATGTAGGGATCTTGGGGAAATGCAAAATCTTAGAAGGTTTGTCTGTTCGGTGTTAAGATCGGTCAGATATCCGCTAAATGAAGAGAAAAATACAAATATCAACTGAAGGTCCTACATGTGCCGGAAGGACTTTCTGTAAGTTTGCCCCGACTTTCATTTTTCTTGGTACGTAGATTTTTTTCGGTAGGTATGTCATTTTACAGTAAGTAGAGCCTAAGTGATGTTTCAATGTCTGAACATACGTGGCTCATTTGAAACAGTGCTGTTTTTTCTGAGAGATCAAAACCCCTCTTCGGATGTTTTCAGGCTCGGATAGTAAGAAATAGAAAACCGTGATTTTCGGGTTTTTTTCTTGATCAGCTAACCCTCTAGGATGATGTGCGAGGGATAGATATAAATTCGAATATTTCGGTTGCACTTCCGGCAAACCGTCCTCAGCGAAAAACAAAACAAAACTAAATCATAAAATCCACCACAATCACAACAGGAGAACGATGCGGAACCAACAGACAATAAGACGAGATGTAACTAAAAACCAGAAGAAAACGGTGGGGATGCAGATAAAAATAAAATAACGAAAGATAAAATGTGCGTGTTAAAAATGTATATGTACAAATCTGTGATTATTTACAATTCTGAGCTCTGTTTATATTTACAATTTACCATCCTAGAGGGATAATTAGCTGATCAAGAAAAAACCCCGAAAATCACGGTTTTCTATTTCTTTCGTAATGAATGGTCAGCTTGGCTTCAAACCTTATATTTGGCTCGGATAGTCCCCTTGGTTTTGATGAGAAAAATGGAGAAACTTGCATAACCAGCATTTTTAACCAGTGGACCAATCAGGAGCAATAGGCTTCCTATCCGATCCGGGCGGAAAATCGCCAGTGCCATTAGGAAGTAAACATTACTCACGAACTTCGGAATCTTTCGGAAAGATAAGGGACGTACATAAAGTTAATCAGTAACATAGGTAAATGTGTTCTTTCACATTTCGGAAGTCAGGATATATGGGCTTAGACATTCCAAGATCTCCAATCAAAATTCTGAAGATCGATATAAGATATAAGAACATGGCTAATCGGAAATGCTATAATTGACTCTGATGAATATGGATGCGATGGATAGTAGTTCGCGTGGAATTCCACGAACCGGAAAATTGCGAATTAAGTTGATTGTTCAATGAATACGATTAGGGTGTCAATTTAAGAATATGATCACATGCTGAACCTGAATTTGCAACCGAATCTGGTCGAATCCGTAAACCTCAGAACGAATGAAAGTGACGAGGAAACGGACTAGGGGGATACAGAAGTTAGGGTTCTAAGCTACTTGAAATATTCTGAGAAAGATGTGCCATTATCTTACATTTTGTGCTAAAAATTTGTCAGGAATTCCGCGAAAAAGGGAAATGTCAAAACTGCCAGGTTAGTCTTAACTATATTCCTAACTCACTCTGCGTCCGTCGTATCACAACCGAGATTTTAAACTTTCTCTGTAATTTTTATCCGTCCTAACGACCCTACTCGAAGTTTCCGTGTTTGGCTCTTTTTCGGAGGCGGATCAAGCTCCGTTTATTTCTTCCGAGGAGCTCGCTGGTGAGAAATATCGGTCATTAAAGTTTACTGTGTCTCTAGTCAAGGCAATGGGGGGGGGGGGGGAGCTGAAAAAGATAATCTATTGGGACTTGTGCGACATCTTCTATAGGAAAAGTCCACACGGGATTCTATTTTTTCTTCTTTTCATTGGCTCCGTCTTTCTCCAGCTGGTCACATCTATAAACTAATTTCTCCAAAATTTTGCAAATATATCACCGCTGTCTCCGCCTCTGCTGCAACGAACAAGTGTAGCATTTTGTTTCTCGGAAATTAACTTAAAGGAAATTAGAAATTAACTTAAGTTTTACGGCGCTGAGGCAAAAAAGAGATCTCAAATTAGATTTCAGACGAAAACTAGGCGTCTCCATGGTTCACAAGGGAGGGAAGTAAAGGGTTAGAAAATAGAGACGTTCAGCAGAGCGAAAGGAACAATCGCTTCTAAACAGTGAGGAAAGGACAGGACCAGTTGAATCTGTTCTCCTTCTTCGATCACTTGACAGCTCAGGTTCAAACTCAGGACTCATTTCTTCGGAGGAGGAGAAACGAGACGCATGCACTTGCCGTGGATGCATCAGCGCTAATTGATGCCGAAAATTTGGAGAAAAGTTTAGTCTTAGCCGGTCACGATGTTCGTCGAGCTTTCGACTCTTTGATTCACGCTGCAATACTTTTGCATGCGGCGAAGCGAGGTGTAAATCACTCTGTCATAAGCAGCACTGGATAAATCAGAGACACTATTTTATTATAGACAAATAAAAACTACTTTTGGATTTGAATATTATTTTAAATTAGGATTGTCGGCGCAGGCACTTAGGGTATGGTTCCAACTCCGGACTAACTCTCTTCCATTACGGTACAGAAAGAAAGTTTTTGATAGGCGAAAACAGGTTGGTGAGGAGAACTACAATTGCCCACTTTGTTGCACTGGGCAAGATACCATTGACCACCTTCTAGGACAGTGCCAAGAGCTTCCTTCATTGGGTTTAGTTGGGATGGTGGTGGTGTTCTCTTCCCTGGTATCTTAAAGTCGACAAATAAAAGTGTAATCCGTGAGGTAGTTTCTTTCGTTTTGAATGCAATGAAAAGAAGAAAATAGTTTGTGTTTCATTATTAGTGTTATAAATTGTTGTTGGCGCTTCAGGAATCTGTTGTATGGCCGTATTAGGCTTTTTCCAATAAATTATTATTATTATTATAATTAATGTCCTCGTGGAATATGTACTCGCGGCTCCGAGTAAGGCTTAAGCTGTTTCAAAATTTAACACGGTCACTTCAACCTTGTCATTGTGGTTGTTCAGTTCCAGTTCGTAAGGGTACTCGGCAGGGGGCCGAAAATGCCTCGCCAACACTGTTCAATAATAGAGCGAGCGCAATCTTTATGTCTTTGTTCATGTGTTCTCCAAGCCATTGACATTTCTCTCGTATGTTATGCCGACGATATTTTTAATTTAATCAGCTCAATCAAACGGGTAGAAGAAAATTTTACAATA
This sequence comes from Branchinecta lynchi, assembly GCA_023053575.1. NCBI lineage: Eukaryota > Metazoa > Arthropoda > Branchiopoda > Anostraca > Branchinectidae > Branchinecta > Branchinecta lynchi. The sequence goes on along the minus strand of JAKZAP010000008.1, from coordinate 26,664,594 downwards.
ATGCAAAACGAATCCGTTCATCAAGGTCTTGAATTTAATTCGGCTAAGTCAGACGTTGAACTATTTAATTGGAAAGCTGCAGGCCCCGTGCCCTCCATTGCTCTTGGTGATATCAATATAAAACCCATTGAGAGCATTAATTACCTTGGTCTCCCAATTGGCTCGTCATTAAAACACACCCGCCGGCTTCTATCTGAACATTTTGAAAGAAAAATATGCGCTTCCTATTCTCTACTTGTAAAGAATGTAACCCGTTTCAACCGAAAAATCCTAGCTTCCCTTTATAACTCCGTTGCAATACCCCAATTTCTTTACCTAGCTCCCTTCTGGCAAATATTCTCAGCTAGTGAAAAAAATAAACTCCGTTCCACTTTCTTCAGATTCTCTAAATACTTACTTCGGCTCCCCCCTTGGACAAGAAATACCAAAATGATGAATACATATAGCATAAAAGCTATCTCTAACCTGATTAGCAAGTACAACTAAAAAATCCAGTCCCACCCTTGGAGCAAAATTCTCAGAGTTTAAGTGTATATGTATGTAATCGTGTTCAGTTTTTAGTCAGCAAGAGAGTCTCGGTTAGTAATTGTCGATTTTTTTTAGTGTTTCCTATGAAAATGTTACGTTTTGCTTTGTTTTTCTTTTCGTTTTTGTACTCCGTCCCTTTTCTGCTTGAAACACGGGTGATAAATAAAAAAATAAAAAATTAGGCAAATACAAGTAAAGACCACCGATTCCGTGCACAAGACGCGCTAGAGGACGCGCTGAACAATAACAATCACACGTGAGATCTTGGTATAAGTTATCTGAAGGGTGAATAAGCGATTAGGCTTTCGCTTCATACCGAGTCGCTTATTAGCCCCGTGGAAAAGTCAGCCAGCACTTAGCACTGAAGTCAGAAGCCAGAAATGACAAACTCGATGACGCTTGACAGAACACAGTTGGGTAAAACAAAAATAAAGGAAGAGGCATTTTAAACAGTTTTAAACATGGCCAGGCCTAAGATGAACTGAAAATAGCTCAACAAACCTGGATAAACGTACACCAAGAAGTAACGTGTTATTATGTTCTTTACCACAGCGCGTCCACCGGCCAAAAAAGAACTAATCTGAAAGGAGTTTAGTGAGGGGCGTATAGAGGAAAGGTTGTTTTACGAGACACGGAGCAAACAAGGAGAGGTTGTTTTATAAGGAATGCTGGAAATGACAGGGCTAGTCAATCGTTGCGTTGTTGCAGATGCCATGGTATCTGTTACCACGGTAACTGGACCTGCAATTAGTCGTTTGTGCAGTTACTGTGATATCTGATACTACGCTGGCTCTGTAAAAACGACAATTGCCGAAATCGCGCTATTCGAAGTCATCCCAAAAGAATAAATGATATCGAGTCACAGGCCAGTATCCAGGAATTTATTTGGGGGGGGGGGGGGGTTGCCTGTCGGTCGGACAAAAAAGTACAAAAAAGACATAGATCAGAGGGAAAAGCCTATAAAATTGATGATTTTTGCCTGTTTCGGGGGGGAGGGTTCAACCCCCAATTCCCCCTCCCTGGATACGGCCTTGTCCAGTCACATCACTAAGTTTCAAACTTCTTCCCGATCAATGTGACTAAGTCCTAGGTTCTATTGTTGGTAATGATGAAAGTGAGATGACTTTTTCAGATATTCACGAGATTCACGGTCGGACCGTGGTATCTGAATATCAGATACCATGATAACTGGCCAGATACCACGAAAACTGCAAAAACGCCTTCTATCAGATACTACAGTAACTGCAACGGCTTTAGACCGTGATATCAGATACAATGATATCTGCAAAAAACGCAGCTAATTATCCGTCCTCTCATTACGTCTGTCATACAAGACCTCGGGCAAAACCTCTGGGCTACTGTTACTCAGAAAAAGAGGAAAGGACCGCACACTAATGTGGTGAAACAGCTAAGAGGGACCACAGTCTACTACTATTACATCACTGTTCACTTATTTCACAGTGCAAAACGGATACGTCAGCTGCATTTTATTAGAGCTATACTTCGGCCCTTCTTGGCAAGGGTCCTCTTCAGACTCGAGCTGGAAAACGAACCCATTTTCTAAGAAGTTCATTTTCCAACATGAGCCTGAAAAGGATCCTTGACAAGAAGGGCCGAAATATAGCTCTAATAAAATGTAGCTGACGTATCCGTTCTGCAATGTCAAATATGATTCGCAGTCAGCTTGTGCTGAAGGAATATTTATAGACATGACATTTTGGGTGAGGTGCTAGAAACTTGTGTAAATTAATGTATCTATATCTATATAACTGGACATAACCTTTTAAAGGTTTCAAGGGGTTGACAACATCAGCGTTTCATCGATAGCGAAGAAACAAAACCAAAGTTTCGCTGCAACACTTCACGTTGACTAGGCAACGTACATCTATTTTTTCGTTGTTTTTCCGCAAGTTCATTTTCCAGCTTGAGCGGTTTGAGACTGAAGAGGGCCATTGCCAAGAAGGGACGACATATAGCTATAATAAAATGCAAAGGACGTATCCGTCTTGCACTGTCAAATATGCTGAAGGAAATATTTACTGTTCACTGACTGGGGAAAGAAACATTATACCAGTCCAAAACCAAACCAGAAGATAGATCATTGTTATAAAAAAAAATCACCGCCGTCTTTGCTTGTCATCCATCTGATGGAACCCGATCGGAATATCTATCTCTATTGGTTTCTTTTTTTTAGAAAACCAAACTTCACTATTACATAACTGTTCAAGAATAGGATTTTCGACTCCTAGAATTGGAGCTTTCATTAAAATTATAAAACAAATTTTGTACTGTCCATAAATATTTGTCTTTTTCCCGACACTGCACATTTCCGGCACATCATTTGGTCCACCCGGAGAGAATTCCGGAATCCATATTTCCGATCAAGGTATAAAATGGCGGCGGATCACTTCTGTCTTCGCACGCATGGTGCAGTCATCTGGAGGTCAGTTTTACGCCTGCATAGGGCTTCCTAGTTTCTTACCATAGTTCCCACAGGCACTGCCTGGCAACCCGCGAATCCCGACTTTTACTAGCTTAATTGTGTTGTTCGGCAACCTTATAAACAGTGCTTAGCGACTAGATGGTTTCGATGTGGAACAATTGAGCGTGGGATTATTGGCCTTTCCACGACTTCAGTTTTTATGGGAAGCTAGTAATAAGCAGGATCAAAAGAAAACAAAGAGTAGTGTTTTGTGAGCTGGCACAATTCTCGTTGTGCCTCATTTAAAAAATCCGCAATCCTAAGTATACTTATTTTCTTCCCAAGTTACGGTTCTCTTACGGTTCATATACATACAAGCTGCAGTTAAAACACAACAACTAAAAATAAACTGAATAAATAAGATACTCTGTCACAGTACGCATGTTGTTCATCCCTAACAAATTGCTTTGAATTTGGAAAGATACGACAGTGGTGTTTTTGGTGGATTACGGTCAAACGACTAATCCGGCGGGAAAACAAAAGCAGATGTGGATTAAAATGTATCTCTGACCTATTTCAAGGCTCTTATCGGCTTCAGCAAAAGCCTTTACTTCAACAATAGTCACTTCCCGGTTCCGACCACCGTGGGGGGAATGGAGGAAATCTGGAATCTTGAGGCATGTATAACTTTCTAACCGGGGGAATCTGGAATCTTGAGGCATGTATAACTTTCGAACGGTGATCGGATTTTGATGAAGTTTATATTTGGAGAGAACTTGTGACTCGGATGTCCTATTTCAAGTCCGGACCGGATCCGATGAATGTGGGGGGAATCGGAGGGGGAGGACCAGAAATCTTGTGACACGCTTAGAGTGGAGTGATTGGGACGAAACTTGCTGGGAAGAACAAGCACAAGCCCTTGATTTACAGAACTGGAACGGATTCGGGCACTTGAGGGAAGCTGTAGAAGGGGGGGGGGGGGGTCCGCAATATCGGTGATTCCCAATGTGCTGGACTATGAAAATTGGCTTGAACATTAGAGACTTGATGAGATTGGCTTAGAAAAAGTCAGTTCCCCGATCAGACCATCGTGGGGGAGGTGGAGGATGGGGAATCTGGAACCTTGAGGCATATATAGCTTTCGAACGGATGATCGGATCTTAATGCAACTTAACATCTGGAAAACCTCCTGTCTCAAATGTACCAAAATTAAGTCCGGACCGGATCTGATGAACGCGCGTGTGGGGAGTGGGGAAGGGGGAGAACCGAAAATCTGGTGACACACTTGGAGTGGAGCGATCGGGATGAAACTTGGTGTTAAGAACAAGCACACTGTTGGGTTTTTTTTTGGAGGTCAGGTTCTACTTTTCAGTGGTTGAGGAAAATTGCTCGATGAACTTCTGCGGAGGTTGATACGGCTTCGTATCATCCTATCTGGAGGCTGATACGATATCGTATTAGCTTGTACAAAGCTCATTATTATCATATAACTACCAGTGGGACATAGGACGATGTACAACACATAGCTGTTCGAGAATAGTTATTTACCGATATCGCGCCCGATGCTGTCTACTCGATGATGATACTTACGAGCCTAATCTACAAGACAACCCGAAAAGGATCAGGTGCAGCTTCATTTACTCACCTGACTCGAGGAAATTGAAAATGCACGGCTCTCTCGTGTTTCCAACTTCGTTCGAACCCAGACAATAGAGGAATCCGAAGTCCTGGCTCGTGTTTGGATGAACTTTCAGCACGCTAATGCCGTGATTCTCGAAACTACCCTTCGTGAGATTTAGAGCGAGAAGAGTTGACAGCAGGGACTTGTCGCGAATTTCCTCCAGGGAACTGATCTAAAAAAGGAAGGATATGAACTTGTACTATCTGAGAGAGAGGTTGCATTTATTAATGGGAAAAAAGATAAACAAGCGTGAACCGAGGTAGGGCCGTGAAGTCTGCACAGGTCCAAAGGGCTGGCCCCAGGAAGAATCAGAACATTCAGATTCAAAATTGTCTCTAAATTGATTTGTTGATGATGGTGACGAAATCTTCCTTACCCACTTTAGCAGAGGGAATAGCGTAGTACAAGCCAAAAAAAGAAGAAAAAAAAATACACTGAACTTACACTAATGTAGTAAATGCACAAGGTAAAAAACTAAACATTAAAAAAAAGATAAGGGACTAACGGGGTCTAAAAAATCTTCTTCCTAGATGGTATATTCTGTTTTTTTTTTGTGTTTTTATGTTTTTAGTCAAGGCCTTTAGCAGCAGTATATTTATTTACGTATTACACGGCAGCCGGAAGACCAACACACACAGGCACAAATTTATCCAGGATGTCGAAAAATGTATACGGATGTTCGACAAAAATTAAGATTCACAATATGCACGCTGCGGTATATCTCGCATGGGAAATAAAATTAGCTCTGTATTTTGCACACTGGGTTCAGCGGCAGTACGAGAAAACTGTCGATGCAAAATCACCATCTACTTCTCCAAAGAACGATTATCTATCAAGTGTTTTTTTTGTGTGGCTGAATTTCTTTTCTTTGTTATACTGCCATGCCATGTTAATTGATTGTGAGGTAGTTTCGTATCATCTAATTTATTTACGTTTGCTCCTCAAGTCATCAAGTACATTTCGAGGGGAAATGATCTCTTCTTACTAACAAGCTCTTGCTAATGAGTTGACAACTCTTTTCATTGGTAGCGTGTTGGTTGATGAAAGCCTTCCGTGTGCCAGTTGTGGCTGTGGTAAGAAAAACTCCCTGTATCGTGCAATGGTGCTACAGTCTTCTCGTATTTAGTATAGCCATAGGCGTTACTATCCAAAATGTTTTTTTTGGGGGGGGACTAGGCATTTACCGACTGGCTGATAATCTTTACCGACTGTTTCTGCAGAAAAACGACTGTTTTCAACCACAAAAAGATAGTTTCGAAAAAAAATCGACTGATTTTCAGAAAATAACACTCATTTTCAGAAGAAAACTGACTGTTTTGACGAAATATCGACCAATTCTCAGAAAAACCGACTGTTTTCAAGAAAAAAATCAAGTATTTTGACGAAAAATCGCGGCGCCGGTTATTTTTTACCAATTTGCCGACAGCATTGGGGGGGGGGGGCTCCCCCCATTCGTGACGCCCCTGAGTATAGCTCTACTTCTCTTGCTATTTCTGTTTCTTTTTGTTCTCTATTTTCTTTTCCTATAGCTTACTCCGTTAAATATTCTTTGAGCCCAAGCTGACTCTGCAACATTTATTCAACCAATGTTTACAACGTATACGTCAGCTACGATTCTTCATCAGCGATATTTCGGCCCTTCTTGGCAAGGGTCCTTGTCAAGCTGTCAATCCTCTGGTTCAATTTTGGGGAAGGAAACAAACCTGTAATATAATTACATATTTCTTTCCTTCCCCGAAGTCGAACCAGAGGATTGACAGCCTGACGGGGACCCTTGCCAAGAAGGGCCGAAATATACTCCGTTTTTTATGAAGCGGATTCATAATGGTGCTGGTAGCTGGTAGTCATGGCTGGTCCGTACACGAAGGTTGCACAAGCATTTTCTTCCAGTCCAGCAACTGCCTGGCGAGGACCCTTGCCAAGAAGGGCCGAAACATCGCTGTCAAACATCGTAGCTGACTTTCCGTGTTTAGCCATTGTCTTAATATAATAATAGTAGTAATTTTATTTTTCACCCATCTAAAAGCACATGGCATAGACGGTGGAGGAATAAAGAAAGAAAAGAAGAAGGAAACACTATAACAAGAGGAGACCAGACAAACATAGAGACATGTTCCATCCTACTTACCGTAGTTACTACGCATGACGTCACGAATTCTGGCTTTTTGCCGTCAAGGCTGGAACGATTTTTCTATTTTCCAGCAGGATCTCACGCCAGGGGCGAATCCGACCAATCACGTTCCAGAGATGCGTAGTTACTACGCTTACCACGCTCCCGAGCATGGTAAGCAAATAGTAACTATTAGTTACTATTCCGACAAGGTTGGAACGGTCAGCGTAGTAACTTTTCGTGAGGATGGAACGGAAATAGTAACTAATAGTAACTATTGTTACAAGGGTGGAACACGCTCATAGAGACATGTATGTTTCCTAGTCAGCTTGGACTCGAGCTGTATTTGTACCCATGTGTAGTGATTATGTTCATTTTTTTTTTTTTTAAGTTGTATGACTCTTGATTGCCATTTATTAGTTGAAGCAAATAAATAATGAGTGTCAAGCCTCCTCCCCCAACTTGTTCCTGCTGCCATTACATATGGATCAAATCACGGAAAAACTTCTGTTCAGGACTACGCAAACATGCCATGATTTATGTTCCGAAGTCCACGAGGATGAAAAGCAAAAAATTCCACTAAGACACAATGTCGCACCACATGTTGGAACTTTTTCTTTAATTTCTTCGCCCCCCACACCCTACAAAAACAAACAATAAAAGAAAATAGCGGACATTCAGGGCCTTGCTTAATTAGTTCCTTGTGCCTCCGTGTTATGAAAACACAGAAATGCTTTCTTAATAATTTCTTTGGTTCCTGAGACCAGTTCGTTACGCAGTGGCGTCTGGAACAAGCTGTCGGTTAGGGAGAGGGGAGGGGGTAAGGTTTCAAGATTGTCACTGTCTAGCTGAGCTAGGATCCTACGCGACACCTAAGTTAACACCCTAGTCCCACAACGGCGGAATAAAAATGTACAGACAAATGTAAAAATGTGGCGACAAGCTAAAAGCTTAACGCTAAATGTAATAATAAATAAAATGAATAAATAAATAAAAGGGAAAAAAGGAAAAGGCATCAACACTAGCCCTGACATGATAAACTGGTGATAGTGATCTCTGATTGCCCCCAGAGGAAATAATGGGTGGCTGGGGACGAGTCGTCCTGGTGCTTTCGCCCACCATACATGTCACCTTCCCCATATTTCTCTAGTCTAGTTACCCACTTGTCACTAGGTGGTACATTGGATTGTACTATAGAGTCATCCAAATATCCCCCGCCCCAAATAAAACGATCGGCAGTACTGAGACTCGAACAAGCGCCACTGCGCTTTTGCGGGTGTATAGCGTGCTAACAACACAGCCAGGTCGGACCGACAAATGAAATACAGAGCTTTCACTCTGAGATGCCTAAACATGGTCAGTCGTGAATGCCCATGGTGCCTCTAGCGGCAGAGCAGAGGAGGATTTAAGGTATGAAGGTCAAAGAAATTAATCACCGAAACCTGAGTCCAGGGGCGTCCTCGGGGTGCTGCACCCCCCCCCCTCCCCAGAAGGTCTGTAGAAAAAGTCCGGTAAATTTTAACTGTCAAATTCACCTGAACCTCGTGTTTTTTAGGGAATCTAGAGGGTCATTGCTCAGTGAACCTACCGAAATCTTGCTCAAGGAATCTGCCGGAACTTGTCTCAGAGAATTTACTGGAGGCTGGATCAAGGGATCTAGTGGACCCCACCGAATCTACTAGAATTTTGGAATCTACCGAAATTTGCTCAGCGAATCCACCGAAATCTTGCTCAAGGAATCTACCGGAACTTGTCTTGGGGAATTTACTGTAGGCTGGATCTGGGAATCTACCGGACTTTTTACTCCACAGAATCTGCCAGAATTTGTCTCAGGGAATCTACCTGAATTTTACGGCTTACCGGATAATTATAGACTCACAGCATACCAGGATAACCCCGGCACACAACTTTACCAGAGTGATTCTTGCAGACAGACGACACAGCGTACCGGAGGATTCAGCGGGTGATTGCGGTAATCTCCTAAGTTTCTCAAGCTTTCAAGAATTAGTCAACCTACTGAAATTTTCATAATTTCCAACTACGCATACTGTTCCAGGAATAATATCGCGTTACCGTCTACTCCAGTTTTGACAGCTTTCTCGACTCTTTTCCGGTGATAAGCCGAGAACAGTTCAAAGACGAGTTAGCCTAGTTCCGACACGGTCTCGAAAGTCGCCAGGAGAGCCTCGAAACGAAGTTTGAAGACACATTAGAAGTCTTTCGGGAACTGTAAGATGTCTACTCATGAAAAGCGTTCAAGGTCGCTAAGACAATCCCTGTTACTTGAGCAAAGGGGACTTTTTAGCAAGATGAAGTTGGTTAAGACCACTTTGCGTTCAACAATGGTTGACCAGCCAGCGTCTGTTACTAATCGCATCGGTCTAGTTGACGAATGTGAAACTGGATGCGTTGCGAACGAATGGAAAAGGTTAAAAACGCGACAAAAAAATGTGTAGGGTGGATTAAAGGTGGAAGAGTTTTGAAGGTTTAACTGACAATCTTAAAGTTTAACGGAATAGAGCTCGATCCAACAGTCTAGTAACATATCTCTTAGTCACTTAAATTTTTCCTAAAACCCGTTAAAATGCGTTACTTTGCTTCTTCGTTATCCAGGGATAATCGGTTTCATAATTCTTCTGTCTGATTTGTAGTGCCTCTATGTACTTGTGCCTCTACGCTTGACATAATTACCAACTAGAAATGTAAGCCATTGCCAAAAAATAAAATAACAATATCAGATTCATTGCAAGGCATATCCGAAAATCATTTTCCAAAAATGCGTAACTTCTCCGATGTAACATCTTTAGTCCTGAAAAATGCAGGATTTTGTTCAAATTCAAATTCTCCGCGTTTGGATGAATTTTGATTTGTCGTCCAAGCAGCGCACACTGAACGTTATTGCCAGAGCCACGGGTGGAAAATACAAATTCCCTCAGATGTGTCAAAATATTTCAGTGTATTCAGATATCAGATTTAAAAATAAGCTGCCTTTGCAGTTAAACTTTAACAAGCCTATTTTATTGTGTGTGTAACACATAATCGAATTTAGAACACAACAGTATGTATTGTAGAGTTTCTGCAGAGATGGTCCCTATGGAGAATTTTCTGTAAAACCTCGAAAAATTCCGGTAATATTCTGAAGCCGCCCCCCTCCCCCCTTCTCCCATCAGGAAGGTGTCAGGACGCCCCTGCGTTGTGCAATTTAAGGTAACTTAAGTTAAAACAAATGGAAACTTCATTCTCTTGCTCTAGGTATAAAATAAAGTATGAGTAGAGTTTTATTAAAAAAAAAATGTATCTTTCACAGCGCATGCGTCGAATTTGACCATGACCTCAGACAAAATCACACTAAAATATAAATATATATACAATCAATCAATTTGTCATCTCAGTAATACTCATAAGATTATGCATAAATATGCCATCGGCCTCTACATAACTCTTCTACAACAATGTTCACTGTAGACTCTTCGGCATGCAAATTGCCAAATACTTCTTGAAAACATTAATAGAACCACTTATTACTAAAGTGATTTAATAGAAAGGCTTGTTCATTCCCACGTCCATGCAATGCTCAGTACACACGTTGGCCGGCGTCAGTGTTTCTCCTTCGAGGATTTTGCGGAATTTCAGACCATGTGCGGGATTTATTTTTCCAAAAAAGGATAGGCTACGAAAATTTCAGGGATATTTCAGAAATTTAGGGATTTTCCCTAACAGAATGGAGATATCTGTATTTTGTGATTAAAAGGAACTGACACAACTGATCAAAACCATGCTTAGTAGTTACTTGAATGTTTGGTGCTGGGATCAATTCTTTTTTCAGATCCTTCGAGAGGCATTTCTTTAGAACAAATGGTGGGTATTCACATCGTGTTCTCGGAATTTAATCATTACGTCAAACGTGATTTCACTGAAATACATATTTAAAATGAATCAAAACATAGGTAGAGTCAAAGACTAAAACTAGAAATTTAACATAACAGTGACTATTTGTACTGGCTGCTGCACAAAATTCCTTCAATGTCTTTCGTCATTTGTGGGGACTGGAGTTAATTTGGGAACTTTTTGGAACTTGACGCGTTGTGGTCTATTACGGAGGGGGGAGTAGGGTTCGTGGAGGATGGGACATAGCCTAGGAACAGACAGGGTCTAGGATCCGAAGCCAAGGCACATGAGGCTTCTTCTCGCGTCCCAGGTGGTGGCTTGACCCTGCGAAGCGTGTAGCGGAAAGAAACCCTCCCTTCACCATTATTTTATAACTCTAAGCGCTCGTTTTTGGATATTTTCGATCTCCTCGACATGCTCGGAAGTAAGCCCGAAATTCCACACTGGACATGCATACTCCAGTATTCGCCGGATAAATGAACAATAAAGCTGGAGGAGATCGTTAGAAATTTTAAACAGGGAAACCGAAGGGGAAGCCTGTTTGAAGATGTTTTGAACACGGGCATCCCACTGCATATCAGCTTAATAGTTACTCCAAGTAATTCAATAAGTGTAACGGAGATTTCGAGGGGATTGGAGGGAATGGTTTTGCAAAAGGGGGGCGGTGACTGAAAACAATTTATTGTCACAACTGATGATTTTTGTGAGTTAAACTTTCATGTTCGACCAAGACGCTTGCTGTGTGACCATAACTGAACTTTTATATTGGATCTGAGTGGTCAGTCAGGTCAGGAGACGCGGCGTCACCTACGTGGTGGTGGGGGGGGGGGCAAATATTGTGAGCCGGTCGGTACAAATAGCCATAATTTTGGCTGATACTTTTAGCTACTACGTATGCTTGTAAGTTTGGTATCCTCAAATAGTAGAGAATGGTTTTAAGTATGTTAAGTTTAAGTAGTATAATTAAAAATAGGAATTTGGTAAATTATGATATTTTTTATAGATTTTTGAGCAATTTTAGTATTAATTTGAGAGATGTTAAAAAGTGATTGTAGTTGTGAATATTCACTTAGTCAATCTTAAAGCACAATGGACACTTCTAATTTATTTATTTATTTATTTATTTGATCTAATAAAACGGCCAACTTGGGCCATACTAAACAACTAACAATAAATATTAACAACTAAAAACAATAATCTACCCAACATCAAATACTGAATACAGCTCACGGTTCCATGCCATCCACAGAGGTAAGGATAACCGCATGTTTGGGCCCGAGAGAATCACAAGGAGTGGATTACTGGACCGGAGGATCCGGGTCTGGAGAGAGAAGATAGACCGACGCCTGAGTTCCCCAAAAGAAGGAAGACCCTCACCGACAAACATCCCGGAAGCACTACAGTTCCAAGGTAGACCATGTAGCCACCGGAATGAATTGTTATAAAGAACTCTAAAAGTATTCTCGCATTTCACAGATGTAGAGTGGGTTAGTGACAAACAATACAGTGGAGTACAGTAAGCCCTGAAAAGGAAAGTTTTAACTGAAGAATCACAACTAGAGAACTTTCTAATAAGGATATTAGCACGGACACACAGTGATCGGGACACCACTGAAACATGGAGGTCGTCTCTAAGTGAACTGCAGAAAGTATATCCCAAATACTTAAAAGACTGTACAAACACAAGCGGTACTCCAGATAGGATAGCAGTAGGTATGTGCTTGAGAGACATGCCAGGTGGGATGAACGCCATACAAAAAGTCTTTTTTGTATTGTAGATTACATCATTAGCCACGGCAAACCGGTCACAGACAGCCAGAAGCTTGTTCAGGGCTGCCACAGTTGGGGCAAGAATGGCAAGGTCATCTGCGTAGCTAAGGTTATTAAAGCAAAAACCCTGCACAAAGCAACCAACACCAATATTAGCCAACGAAACATTTAGTTCATCCACATACAGGTTATATAATAAAGGAGAAAGGACACCACCCTGTCGAACACCATTAAGAACAGAGAATGGCAGGCTTAGTATACCTCCCCACTTTACACGAAATCTCTGTGTTTGGAACCAAGCAGCCAATGTACCCACAATACGAGGGTCCACACCCCGCGAGACCATCTTAAAAAGAAGCTTCTCGTGGTTGACCCTATCGAACGCCGCCTTTGCATCAATAAAACAAACGAATACAGGGCTTGAGAACAACCAGAAATACTGTATAACTGTCTTCAAAATAAAAACACAAAACTCAGTAGAAGACTTTTCCTTGAATCCAAACTGATATTGGGATGAATTTATACTAGGTTGAAGTAAGTTATACAGACATTTCTCAAATAATTTTGACACTACTGCTGCCAGAGCAATCGGACGATAGTTAGCCAAAGCCGTCATATCCCCAGTCGGGCACTTAGGTACAGGCACAAGGCAAACTTCAGCCAGAGCCCCAGGAACAAACTGGTGAATTAAACACCCATTAAAAAGCAAAGAAAGAACACACACAAGAGAAGGTCCAGCATGCTTTAAATGGTTAGCGGAAACACCATCAAGTCCACCAATCTTACTACCGGAGAGCCCAGAAATCGCTTTAGTAACTACATCAAGCGAAATCAGCTGCTCTCCAGAATTTAGGAGAGAATCAGATGCCGTTGCCGCTATATACTGAGAAGAATTAGATTTCACAGAAGAAAACACACCACAGAAATGGCTCCGCCACAACTCAGTGATAGCTAGAGACCCAACAGCATTCTCTACTCTATCAACAACTTTTGGAGAAAAAGGCTGCTTAGACTTCGATACAGCCTTCCAAAAAGTAGTAAACTTTGCGGACCTAAGGCTATCCGCCAGAGCTCTCGCCCTCAACATAGTAGAATTCCTTTTACACCAACGAAGGGCTCCTCGAAACTTACCATTAAGCGATCTTCGAATAAGGTCAAATTGATCTCCAGTCAACCTACCATGTGAAATCCACGTTAGGAAGGCCTCCTTGGCTGAACGATAGTAGTACCGCACATGCGTATTCCAGCCTGGTATTATTTCATTATTACGATTAGTTATACCAGAAGGAAGACCAAACCCAGGCAAAGTTTCGCATGCAGAAACTATAAGGATAGACACAATAGTAAAATACAGATACTCAAGCTTCTTAGAATGATCACTACTCACACAGAAACTAGAAGAACAAGAATAAAGAGATGCAATATCAAGGCCCAAAATCCTCCGGTCCACACGCTCAGCATAAGCCTTTATCTGGGACGTAGACGCCTTAGCCCAATCCACTCTGGGAGGGGAAACAACAGGGGGGTCAGAAGGAACATTCCGACAAATATTATCAGGGGAACTAAAGGGTAAACTAAACACTAATGGAAAATGATCAGACCCAAATACATCATACATTATACGCACTTCACTCAATAATGGATGAAGCGAATCAGAACAAACAACATGATCTAACCACGATGTATTCCCGATCGGACTCATATATGTGAAAGAAGTAGGATCAAGGGACACCCGATCTGAAATCGTAAGGTTATTATGAGCCACAAACTCCTCAAGTTCCTTATTAAATAGCGTATCACCAGTCGAGTTCGCATTGAAGTCACCAACAAAACAAACCTAGGAAAAATCACCGCACAAAGAAGAGGCTAGCCTACCAAGGTACAACCGGAATTCCGACAGGTTTTCTTGTGTGCACACAGGCATGTATACATTGACAAAAAGACTACTGTTACCATTAATCAGAATATTCACTGGTTGAAGGCGGTCATCTGCAGGTACTGGGAATGACAAGCATGAACTAAAGCCAGCTCGACATAAAATCGCCAGACCGCCTTTTGGTCTACCACGCAGTAGACCGTCACCGGCACGCGACGCGGAAACACCAAACGCAATGAAATCAGCGTGTATAGCACCCAAAAATGTTAAATCGAAATCCATTAACATAGTTTCCTGAAGAAAAATAATATCACAACATTCACAAAGTGCCTTCACTGCCTCCACGTTGTGTTTAACTGAGTGGCAGTTAAACGACGCAAACCTAATCTTACTAAGCATTGGGGCTTGAAGTAGGAACACCGGAGACAGTTGGAGCACTGCTACCAGGGTCCACTTTCCTAGGTTCGTAGAATGTTCTTACGTAAATTCCTGCTGGCCAAAAGTTGGGCTCCATGAGCAAGTTTCGCATGACAGCAGGGACAATCACTTTAAACGAGGCACTAGACTGGCTCTTCGTAGCAATCCTTTCGCACTCCACAATGCACTTAAGCTTACTCGAGATAGCTCTGGCCAGCGTATCCGCATCGGTTTCAGGTACAAAACGGCTCACAAATAAGCGGCTAACCCTTGTCTGTAGAATTGATTTAATGCCAGGATTAACCAACTTAACATTTGAACCGATAGTTACTTTAGGAACCGCATCCACTAGCTTAGCCTTACTGTTACGACGCCGCTTCTTTTCCACCCACACGTCACGACCACTGGTAGCAGCAGCCAAATAAGAACGTGGAGCTTTTACACCATTCGCATCTACGCACGCACCCTCGTTGTCCGCACCTGAAGGTACGCTTCCAGAATCTTGGGCAGTGACGTCACCCGAGCTCGGACGAGTTGTTATTGTAGCCTGGTGACCAAGCTTGCTCTGATCGGGGCGTGATTTTGGCTTCAGCTGTAAAGAATTTTTATCGCCAGTAACATGTTCGCAGCCAGATGACTGAGACGGAGAGCAATGAGATGGATTATTTTCAACAGCGGATTTAAGAAGAATAACTTCAGCTCGCAGTGAGCTGATCTGTTTTTCAAGAACAGAGTAAGACGCGACAATTGCAGCGAGATCAAAGTTCGAAAGTGACATTGACGGTAGTCTGCTAAGATTACCAGCTACAAACATAGGCATCTTCTTACGATCACACTGCTGTAGGATCATGTAGAGGTCTGTAAGTCCTAGGATTTTGGACCGTCTCGTAGGGTTCAGCATGTCCGAGAATTTAACTCGGTCTTCGGTACAAAGAGCTTGACAAAGGGTGTTTCGACTCGCACCCACTTCTTCGGGTGTGTACATGTTATCACACAGGTTAATCACCACATCTCTGGGGATGCAGTCCATCCTGTTTGACATGAAGCATAAAAGCTCGTTAACGGCAACTCCGGCCGAATCTGCATTTTCATCCAGGCTTGGAGGCATGACTGAAGGTCCCAATCAAGAAAAGAGACTTACTGATAAAGGCCCTGACTTCGTAAAGATCAAGGCCTCCTATTCCAAATAGCAATACTGTATCAACGCGTAAATCCAGATTTCACCAAGCAATGCGACTGCTCACCCTGAATGACCGGGCGATAATGCTTTCCTTTGTATTAAATGCTTCACAAATAAACATTTCCGACTTCCTTTAGCAGGCACTACCAAAATCGGCCGTTTTCTTGTCACCCCTTGTCTTTACCTCTCTGGCATTTCGGCGATCCAAATCTTAGGAGCTCGGATATCGTGGCAGGAAATTCAAAAACTCCCAGCAAAGCTTGATAGAAAAGGATATATTTGATGTGTCACCAAAGTCAAGCCGCAGATGCAGTTTACCTGATTGTTCTGGTGTTTCATCAGAAGTTCGCCATGGCTTAAATTGCCTATTAACAGTTTTTTTGTGTGGAACAGTGTCGTGAAGCTTGATTAACTTGCTTTATAAAATGTACCAGAATATGCAATAAGCTTATAAAAAATAACATAGCTAATAAAATCACTGAAAAACAAATAACCTATTCAAATCTGAATTATACAAGCTGATTTATGCATAAAATAAAGATCTACCAAGTATTATAAGAAAAATCACTTTTATCTTTGTCCAAGCTAGTAAATTTAGCATGTACTTGCCCAAAAAATTACGCTTTGAAATATCACAGAGAGGAAACTGTTGAAAAAGCTGCTGATGTAGGGGGTGAGCATTGTTCCTAGGTTGTTACAGACTGGGGTAGTTTGAGGTGCCCATTGAACTTTAAATGTTTGTGAAAGAATGATAAAGTGAATTTTCATTGCGTATTTAAGAATTAAGTGAGGATTTATTTTTATGTTGTTTTGTTGGTTTTTGTGGGTCGAAAGGGGAACTTGTTTTAAGTAAATAAATTGAGTTTTACGTCACTGATGGAAGGGAACCCTATGGAGGAAGGGACCCTCGACACAGGAAGTGCAGATTGATTGTTAGAAATTCCTGGTTCGTCTTCTTATGCAACGTCTTCTTATGCAACTATAGAAGAGTGCAAGTTCTACAAAATAAAGCTGTTAGAACAATCGGTAGATACCTCCAGGATGTGCATGACACTTGTGCTTGTTTTACGTCCCTGAAGCTCCTTAATGTCGGTCAGATAAGAGATTTCCAGGCTGCAGTATTTGTGTTTCAGTGAATGAATGGATTAGCCCCTGATATCTTTAAGAGTTTTTACCAAACAAACAGTGACCTGCATAATTATGGAACAAGGCATAGTGATGATGTAGTTGTGGATTTACGTCACGGCACCCGGTCTTCATTTTCAACGAAACACCTGGGTCCATCTGTATGGAATGATCTACCAGTGAGCATTAAGGCGGCGGAACACGTACCTCAGTTTAAAAAGAAATTAAACGATTATTTTATGGGGCATAAATGTTGAATTTTGTTATGGGTGGTTAGGGGAGGAAGGGTGGGCTAGGGAGGTAAGTGTGGAAAGGGGGGAGGGGGGGGGGGGGGGGTAAGGTGAGGTTCGGAGGGAAGAGCGGGGGGAGGGGGGTTGAGTATTGAGGAGTGAGAGAGATTGGATTTCTTTTTTCTTCTTTTTTTCCTTTTATAGGTAAGTGGTTATGTGGACTTTCGCGCGAAAGCAAACCCTCATAGGTTTTTTCTCCAGCGCGAAAGTGTTGTTTTTTATTTATTTTGTGAATGTTGAAAATAATAACTTGAACTTGAACTTGAAAATGGAATTTAAAGTTAATTTCTCAAAAATAAGCTCAAAGAAGTAAAAAAATTTATCGAATTCGAATTCGTAATATAGGTTATAACTCAAATATTGAAGTTTGAACTTCAGATTTTGAAAAGTAGGTTGTTTGTAGAAATCGTGGTTGCGTGTTTGCTGGAGATAGTTTGTAGCAATTGAGTACGGTTGGAGTTAATATGTATAGTGGTGATGGATTACTTGTTTGTAGACAAGAAAAAAAAAGTTTAAAGATTATTAAAGAAAATATGGTTCAGTAAGAATTATAGAAGAAATTATTAAACGATAAAATGTGGATTTGCAATTTGAAATTCATAAAATAGTTTAACAATTGAAATAAAGATTGTAGTTTTGAAGTATAAATTTGTAGTATATTTTTGTTATCGAAAGAGTAGGTGACGTTAACGTCGCCGAGTGTAGGAGGAGTCGTATCCCAAAAATTGGAAGCAGTCTTATTTTATAGAAAAGATGTTGGGCGGGATTAAAAAAAAAGAAAAAAAAGAAACGCTGTCAACTTCTGGATGCCTTGGCGACTCAACACATTCTGAAATCTGAGTATTTCTGCAAGAACTGAGATGGTAAAAGGGCTTAAAAGGCGCAAAAGGTGTCGGTGGTAGCTAATTCACAAAGAGGACAGGGGCCACTTCACAATCCAATATAACAGATATGTCTTCTTTCAAGACCAGCTTGCTGCTAAGACCCACAAGCTGTTCTTCCACATCGGTCACTGACCGGCCCACGTATTTTGAAGTCCACGCAAGACACGCCACAATGCAAACTTCAAATTCTCTAATTGAAAAGAACAACGGCCCAAAATTGCTTCCAAATTGCAAAAACAAAGCGATCTACGTTGACATGCTAGAACTCGGTCCATCAAATCGGATTTTCAATTATTTCCCGGACTCGGGTCCATTCGATGGAACGGTCGCAATTGGATTTTCTGCCTCGCCGATCGGTCGGCAGCGTTCGACCAAGAATGACACGGGCTCTCAAGTATTGAATTTTTACTTAATTTGCATAACTCGTGGAAAGCATGTCATTCCACAAGGATAACATAAAAGATATTGCCTGACCACCGCCTATGTAGACTGTACACAAATTTTGTAAATTCATCCAAACGAACAAAAGAGACACCATGTGGGAAAAGGGTGCTGGAAAAAGCTGCTCTCTTTTGGACATTTTCTAGTCGACCAGAGAGATCTGCAGAAAGAGAAGAATGTCAGACCAATAAATCATTCGAAATGATGGCGGACATATGTCTCAATGGAAAAGGTATTTAGTATCTAAGCGAATATATTTGAGATTAGAGAGGGATTTAATTAGAAAGTTTATTTTGCGGATAATATTCTCAACCTGCGAATTCCTTTTCAGATCGTCATCGATCGACAAGCAAAGTAAAGGACTTACGCTCTCTGAATGTCGACGAATATTCAGGAGTTTCTCACTCTCCTAAACCTCGGAACCGAGACTTGCTATCTAAATCAGGTGCTTCATGAAGTGGGGTTGAGGTGTTGCTTGAGGGGTTCGAACTGATCCTTCTGGGGAGTATTATCAATAATTTCTCAAAAATTTGTTTTTATTTTGGAAAGTGCCATTATGTACGTGTGGTTATTTGGTCTCGCTTTTCTTGTATGATCCATTAGAGTAGAGCAGAGTAGAGTAGAGAAGCTTGGAAGGGCAAGCGATGTAGTTCATTTATAATTATGCACTACATTCCTACCGAGCTAATCAGACACTAAAAATGCAGCTAATGAATGATAAAGATGAAAAGACAAGAAGAAGATGATACAGCAACAAATAAAGAAAATCGGAGAACAATACCTTGAATAAAATGGATAACCATACCGTGAATAGAATGGATAACCTGGATCGGGTTTCTCACCAGTTTCATTCCTCTGCTCTACTCATTAACGGTAACGGACTGTCGAACACTTAGGAGTGTTGCCAAACTGCTTTCGATCAGTTACTTTTAAAAGATATTCTTCAAGCCATGTGGCAACAAAACTTTCGTAAATTCTGCTGAAAACCGATGTCACTGTGATCAGCCGTACACCAGAGAAATCATTAGGTCATCATTAAATCATTAGGCTCGGATCACTGATGTTGCTCGTGTATTTAAAATAAAAATTTCCTAGCCTCTTTCGTACATTTTGTCATCGATTTACTGCTTCGCTGTATGTACCAGCTTCACTGGGGGTTCAACCGATGTGAACCGGGTCAGATACAGCCTACACTAATAGACAACTCAATCGGTTTACGTGCCGTTCTAGCACCTCGACTAGATTTTCAAATCATCGTGTTCTTTTTTTTATTGAGCAATCAACTTTCACTTAAATGTCGTCTTACAAGGTCGAAAAATAGTCGAATCCCGACTCTCTCCTCTTCAATTTTCCAACTCTCCCGCCTCTATGGAGAAAATGGAAAGGTTGGTTCGTTATTTAACTTTCTGGTGTTGACTTTTGTGTGTATTTTTTGGTGATTAGCGTATGTCAATATGGATTCTGCTGAATAGAAGGAATAAATAAAAAGCCGAAGTCTGCATTAATGCAAATGCAACGCAAGGACAAGGGGAGGGCAGCGAAGAGAAAACTGAGGATAGTGTGAGGACTGGTAAGGACAAGCAGGGGCGTCACTAGCCTTTTATCTTTGGGGGGGGGGGACTTCCAGTTTGTGCCGACGGACTCAAAAATGTGCCGATGAAACATTCCGTTGCCGCTTCTTGCCAACGGCGTACATTTCCCGCAAGCACAGAACAGAACCGGGGTAAAACTAACAGAATGCATCAGTTGAGATTCTTTCTTTGATGTACTTTCGGATACTAAAGTTCAAATATTTGGCTTTTCATTTTAGCTTTCGCTAAAAGGTGAAGCTTTCAACGACTGTACCAAGAACAAATCTGCCTTTTTTTCCGGAAAAAATTAGTTATACCTACCATACAAGTTCTAGCTTTTAACGTGTTTCAGATCCCCACAAATTTCAATCCTAAAAAGCCAACTAAATAAAACACCGTTTTTCCAAATAAAAAATACTACAAAATGCGCCGCAGGTGAAGTCTTGTTTAAACTACTGTAATGCATCAGATGAGATTATTCCTTTGGTAAATTTCATATATTAAAGTTCACATATTCAGATTTCCATTTTAACTTTCGCTAAAATGCTAAGCTTCCAACGACTGTACCAAGACAAGCTAAACCAAGCGCCGCAGGCATTATACAATTGTATGGTACCATACAATTTACGGCTTTTAACGTGTTTCAAGCCCCAAGAATTTCTATACTAAAACGAAATGATACACCGTTCTTCTAAATTGAGAATACTACAAAATATGTAAAACTAACTGTAATGCATCAGTTCAAAATATGTTGGCCTGATCAGGATCAAACCCTCGATCTCCTCTCCCAAAATTTTAATCTGGGAGGAAATGACGCCAAAAGACGACGGGGTTTCTTAAAAGCGTCCTAAGTTTGTTGTTCCAATTTCATTTTATGTAGTTTTGAACCCTCGTGCTCATGTTCACAGCTAAAACTGCACGCGCTACAACAAAAACTAGACCTAGGTTGCCTGGGCAACGTGAAGTGTTGCGAGAGCAACACTTTGGTTTTGTTCCTTCGCTGTCGGTTAAATGCTGAAGTTGTCAGCTTATTTAAGCTTTTAAAACTGTATGTTTTAAAAAGAATAATCAAATGATCAAAATCTATTCTTCAGCGTTGAAAAACAACAACAAAAGAATATCGGAAGATGGGACTAAATTGACTTTGCAGTCAGTTCAAATTTATCCTTTTCAATCGTAGACATCGTGACCGGTGAAAAATTGGATAAATTTCAACAAACAGGTATCGCCTATTTTGGGTTTCAGTGTGTACCTTACAACTGAAGTTGTCAACCCCTTGAAACTTTCAAACTGGTTTATCTCATGAAGGACTTTTGTAAAAAAAAAAATGGATGACATATACTTTGATCAGCTCATCAAGGGCTATCGATTACCCTAACAGCAACAAAGAATCGGAAAAAGGGACTGAGTTGACTTTGCAGTCAGTTGAACTTTATCCTTTTCAATCGTAGACATTGTGACGGATGAAAACTTGGAACAATATCTTATATAATCTAGTTGGTATTATAAAGCTATCCGTAACTTTTCAGGATTACAATACCGCAGATGACACTATTAGTTATTACGAACTACCTCATCGTTTTACATTATCGTTTGTACCCCTAGGTTACAGCGATAGACCATCGGTAAAAACTTTCTTACCGTCAGATTTTTAGAAATCCTTGATAGACATCAAAGTTCGCCAGATAAAAATAATGGATACATCAGCTAGCAAAAGTTGCAAACCCCTCATCGCTGAAGATGAGTGTACCATAACAGCCGATTATTACTTACAAGTCCCTATCATGTCTTATGATTGGGAACCAAATAGTTCTTACCATCGAATACACCGGAAACAAATACCAGGTACACCAACTAGCAAGTACACGAGCTAGCAAAAGTTGCAAACCCCTCATCGCTGAAGATGATTGTAGTCCCCTACATGTTTCACAACTGGTATCGCCTATTTCGGGTTTCAGTGTGCACCTTACTACTGAAGTTGTCAACCCTTTGAAATTTTCAAACTGGTGTATCTCATGAAGGAATTTTTGTACCAAAAAATGTATGACATATACTTTGATCAGCTCATCAGCGGCTATCGATTGCCGTCGAAATTTTTTTTTTACCTGTCTTAGTTCAAAATTTGACTTTTTTTGCCGTAGGCCAACTTTCTAACGTCACTGCTTAGAAAGGAGCACAGGATAAGCTCTAATTTCTTTAGCAATGAGGGAACTTTTTAAGTTTAAGAGGCATGTGTGATACCATTTCTCTACCGCACACCCAAGTGCAAAAAATGAATGATAAACTCAGCTGAAATCGCGCACAAAAATCGATAGAAACAATAGATGGCAGCACTTTCGGACCCGTGGGAAAAAGCCACTTTTTTGTTTCCGTAGATTTTTCTATTTATCACTCAAAGAACATATGTTGGCTGTGGGGCCGGGTAACTGCCGAATATATTTAACACTTATAGATTTTAGTCCATCTTCAATTTGAAACTGGTGCCTGCCTGCTTGCGTGCTAGAACGGAGCTTTCCGCTCGAAAGCAGAAACATGGTTTGATGAAACGAAAGGCTCGCTACACAACTTCAGATAGTCCTCTCTGAGATGGGCTATGTAACTCCACTTCACTTCACACACCGTAGGCTCTGGCTCCAGGACAAGCAAAAACCATCCTTTTTGGCCCCAGGCACGAGTTATACGGAGCTTCACAAAATATAATGTCAAATTCATAAATCAGGCCTAAGGTCCGCACTTTCCGTAAAAACCGCACAGGTTAGACCCTTACCAGTTACCAGGAATAAAATGAAATCGGAGTCATAGGAAAAAAAAAAAAAAAAAAAAAAAAAAAAACAGGACAAAACCAAAGTGTTGCTCTCGCAACACAATTCATCAATCCGGCCTAAGGTCCGCACTTTCCGTAAAAACCGCACAGGTTAGACCCTTACCAGTTACCAGGAATAAAATGAAATCGGAGTCATAGGAAAAAAAAAAAAAAAAAAAAAACGAGGACAAAACCAAAGTGTTGCTCTCGCAACACAATAAACACCTCTTGAACTGCCCATACAGCACTTACCGTGGGTAGCTGTAAAGTCGGTACTCTGAAACGACCTAAGACTCTCTACCAAACCTTCCAAAGGTAGGTGGCCCCCGCCACTTCTGCAGAGCAAAATAACACTAGGCAGTAGTGCCAAGATATGCTTTCCATGCTTTGCAAACGGGTCCACTACGCTTGCGGCATTTAAAGCGAGACAAACTTGCGGGTTTGGAAATTTCTAGTAAAGCAAAGGTACGGTCTGCACATACCAAGGAAACAATGAAGGCTGTACAAATTTTTTGCAATGTTCAGAATATGAAGTTATCGGAACAAGCGTGAATGAGTGAATGAGTTTCAGTTGGGACGTTCTCTATCGCTGGTAGTGCTAGTATAGCTGCCATTGAATGTGTGTCATTTTTGTCAAGTCTTGGCGCTACTCGCTAGTGTTATTTTTCTCTGCACTTCTGATACGGAAAGAAGCGGCACTACACAAATAGATTATAAAACAGAAGAGAAGAAGAAAGAAAATATGGAAAGGGACTGGCACCAAGCCAGACCCAAAGCCAATCGAGGGAAGGACAGATAAGGGAAAAGGAGACAAATGCAAAACAATTCTAAACATTTAGTTGCCAGTTTTAGAACAAGTGTCGTAACCAACTTCCCGAACAAAATATTTGGCGAGCAAAAATGAAAGGGACGTGTTTTTTTTTTTTTCAACTCAATTCAGTTCATTTATTCCCAAAATTCTGATAAAACAAAATGCACGGGATTGTCAAATTACAATTGGGTTTATTCACATTAAAATTACGGATAAAAAAGGCACAAATGAGTTAAAATAGCGTCCAGTGCTATGAGCGGGCTGGTTCATTAGCTGAGCTTTCTTAGCTGTCCTTGAAATACTCCTTGTTGGGCGAGTATGCATTCTTTTTTCATCTTCGGGTGGCAGGATCTCGTGGTACATTTCCGAGCAAGGCACTTAAAGTTCAATGGGCACACCAAACTACCCCAATCCCACTCTGTAACCACCTAGGAACAATGCTTACCCCCAGATCAGCAGCTTTTTCAACAGTTTCCTCTCTGTGATATTTCGAAGCGTATTTTTTTGGGCCAGTACATGCTCAATTTACTAGCTTGGACAAAGATAAAAGTGACGTTTCTTATAATACTTAGTAGATCTTTATTTTACGCATAAATCAGCTTGTATAATTCAGATTTGAATAGGTTATTTGTTTTTGAATGATTCTTGAAGCTATGTTATTTTTTATAAGCTTATTGCATATTCTGGTACATTTTATAAAGCAAGCTAATCAAGCTTCACAACACTATTCCACAAAGAAAAACTTTTAATAGGCACTTTAAGCCATGGAACTTCTGATGAAACACTAGAACAATCAGGTAAACTGCATCTATGGCTTGACTTTGGTGACATCTCAAATATATCCTTTTCTATCAAGCATTGCTGGGAGTTTTTGAATTTCCTGCCACGATATCCCAGCTCTTAAGATTTGGATCGCCGAAATGCCAGAGAGGTAAAGACAAGGGATAACAAGAAAACGGCCAATTTTCGTAGCGCCTTCTAAAGGAAGTCGGAAATATTTGTTTGTGAAGTATTTAATACAAAGTAAAGCATTAGAAGTGTCCATTGTGCTTTAAGTCCGAATTTCATTGTGAGATCATGCCGACGCGAAGCAAGGGTTTTCATCCCTAATTCTTCCAGTGCTTGTTGATAGGATTTGTATTTATCCGCCAAAATAATTTTTAAACCCCTTTTTTGAATGGTTTCCAGCCGATCGGTTTGCTCCTGGTTCAGTCCTGGATGCCACACGGGGGAGCAGTATTCGAGCAGTGGCCGTATGTAGACTATGAAGCACTGGGCCATGACTTTGGCACTCAGTCCAAACCTCTTAAGGTTTGCAAAATTTTTAAGGGCGGCGGCTGCTTTACCAATCATTCTGGATAGCTGTTATCGGACAGCTGTTTATCGCGCAAACAAAATGGCCACACACGTTTAGTTTTAAAGAGCGACTGCAACTCCTCTACTTGACTTACTGAGAAATACATGCTCTGTAATAACAAGCGGAGTTTCAGTTTTCAGTTCAGTTTCATTTGACTATAACTTTAAGACAAACAAAAAATACACAATTAACATTCCTGCCAGGAAAGCACAAAAGGAGTGCTTGGTCAGGGCAGGGAAATAACCTCTATTAATTAGACAAAAATAGAATCAACTAACTGAACACTATATATAAAGAAAAAGGGAAGAGACAACAAAAATATTCAATGGTTTCAACTTTAAATGAAAAGTAGAGAAATATAAGGGAAACAAGGAACGCGAAACAAAGAAAACAAATAAGAAGAAAAAGAGGGGAGGGTTCCAAAGGAGAATAACACTAAACATTTTTCCAGTAATGACCTTTCGCTGCTCGCTTGAAGGAAATAAGGCTATTTTGTGCAATTCATGTGCATATTACCGAAAGGACAAGTGTAAACCCGCTGAAAGACAAAAATGTTGTCATCGATGCTTGAAGGATTTGTCCTTGAGGTATCTTACCTTGAACTGACTAATCGACAGATCCGTAAACTGCGCGGTTCCATTAAAATGCCAGCGGAACTTCGTTGCTGGTGGGTTTGACTCCAGAACGCAGGGAATGTAGACGGTCTCCATTTTAGCCGCGGTGTAAGTCATGGGTTGCCATGACGAACAAAGAGGGGCCCCTAGAAAACAAAACAATGTAATTTCAAACCCGAGCAGACATGTTTCAAAGCCAGCTTGGCAAAACCTTGGCAATGCAAATATGACGGGGAAATTAACTGATATAGTCACTGTGTCTTAACGGTGTATGTAGCTATTACGAGCTGTCAACAAAGTAAGAAGAAGATGTCTTAGGTTTACGAGTCAGATAGCGATTTTGAAGAGAACGGTTTATTTACTGTTTGTTCAGGATTATACCAGGAATCTTTTGGGTTTTGGACGGTTCAAAGAAGAAGTAGAAAGGCGCATCCTCTCTGTCCTTTGTAATTTTGTGTCCCGAACAAGATTGTTGTCTTACGTCTGATTTCAGACTCACTCCTTTGATGATTTTTGTTGTTATCTGCTAAAATATATACACATCCGTTTAGTTTGGTGGCGCAGAGGGCTAACACCGCGCGTCTTTACCCTGCTAAGCCAAGTAGAATAATTAGTTTGGCCTTGCTTCGACGCTTCAAAGTGTCTATTCGTGTCGCAAGATATGTCCGACGTCGATGTTTTCTTGACGAAAGAAATAGAAAACCGTGATTTTCGGTTTTTTTTTCTTGATCAGCTAATTATCCCTCTACAATTTAATTGTAAATATAAACAGAGCTCAGAATTGTAAATAATCACAGATTTGTACATATACATTTTAAACACGCACATTTTATCTTTCGTTATTTTATTTTTATCTGCATTCCCACCGTTTTCGTCTGGTTTTTAGTTACATCTCGTCTTATTGTCTGTTGGTTCCGCATCGTTCTCCTGTTGTGATTGTGGTGGATTTTATGATTTAGTTTTGTTTTGTGTTTCGCTGAGGACGGTTTGCCGGAAGTGCAACCGAAATATCCGAATTTATATTTATCCCTCGCACATCATCCTAGAGGGATAATTAGCTGATCAAGAAAAAACCCCGAAAATCACGGTTTTCTATTTCTTTCGTAATGAATGGTCAGCTTGGCTTCAAACCTTATATGTTTTCTTGAGCTATTCCGACAGACCCAGAGTGATCATATCAACCACATTCGGGTAGGAAGAGATGGCCAAGCTCTGGTCAATTGGACGCGAAAATTACAATTCCATAAGCTACCTGACAGAAGGGCGTAACGATCGACTGTATTTATCACACACTAATTTATTACCTCGATGAACATTTCAAGATTCAACCTTATCGAGTTTCCCACCAAACAGCAGCTTTCCGATTTATCAACATTGTCTCTGCTTAGGAACAACAGAAAATGCGCTGCAGGCGGGGGTTCAAACGGGTACATGCTCTTTTTGGTATTCCAAGTGTTAGTGACGGGAAACCTATGACTTCATAAAGTTTATCAGTCCGTCGGTCTGTCGGTCTGTTAGCACGATAACTGTCAAACTGTATAGATGAACCTTGTACATAGGGGTCTAGGAGAGAACACCCTCGGAGACCTGCCCCCCTCCCCCGCTACCAAACCCCCTCCTGCCCGGCGAAACCCCCGGTACGAAACCCCCGCGGCGCCCCCCCCCCCCCGGATCGAACATAGCATGAGACAGTTGTACCGTTGACAAGCACGTGTATGGTAAAGAGCTGGTAGAATAACTCTGGGACTATCTTGAAATTGTCATGACAAAACCAGTGACGGTACAACCCAAGTAGTTTCAGGCTACGCTCTGTCCCAAACACAAGAATGCGATTATCATCATCAACGCCGCTGACGTCCAGTAAAAACTGCTGCCATCTTGGAATTTCTGGTGTGAATCAGCGATAACTATAGAGGAACGGGAATTATAGGGCAATCATGGCTGACTATTTAAAGCGGTCCCATGTCCCTTTCGCCTTGTACGAATGGGTGGCACCCTAACTGCAGCTTCCTCGCCAAGAAGGGGAAGGAGTTGGAAAGGATTTGTTGGGGGGGATCGTCACACTGAGTGACACGGGTTTGATTTGATCTTTCACTTTTAACACCTCACTGACAACAGCTTCATGAGGATGCGCGTGTTCGTTCACTTCAGCAATTATTCTGTCACTATCAATCTTCACATTTGCTTTAAACCCCCCTTGTTTATCTTTGTTCTGCCTGCGCTGAACGCATTCAAAACTAAGAACACTTCCAGCCAGCACTTTTTGCTTTACATGCACATAGCCTGCGAATTACCAGACAATCCCGTGTACTATCCGTGGCGTAAGGATTTTTTGGGACTAGGAGATTCTTTTGGGATTGTCCTTTTTATTGATGTTGGTACCAGGGGGTTTTAGTCGGGGAGGGGGGTACCGGGGAGAGGGGTGTCGTTACCGGGGGGAGGGGGTAGCCGAAACCCTGGACGTCGATGGTAGATGGACCTTGTAGGCCTATATTTACTTGCGGGGGAGGGGTTCCAAATTAAGCGGCGAAAATAATATTTGTAAAAGCTATTGAAATAGTTGATTTAGGGGTAAGAGACATGCTGAATCCATATTTTCTTGCCGGGCAAGTAGTTCACCCGGAATCCGGCCAAAACCGGAAAAATTAATTGCAGTAAAAGTTTTCCGAAATTGATCAGAGATTCGGTGCAGGGATAAGGAGAAATCGTTTTTGTGCAGGATTCTGGGTGAACTACCTGTCGGAGAAAAAATAATTTCATCTTCGGGTTCAGCATGTATCCTTACCCTTAAACCGACTATCTCATCAGCTATTGAAAAAGATTTTTGTCACCCCTTAATTTGAAACCACTTCCCTCCCCCCCCTAAATACGCACATGGGGCCCATCTACGAACTCGACCCTTCCCTTGACCCAACTAATCCTCGCACCAAGTTTCATGAAAATATCTCATTCCCTTCAAGATTTATCGTGCTGACAGACGGACGGACAGATGGATAACCTTTGCAAAGTCAGAGGTATTCCTCCACTCACGTTTTGGGATCCCAAAAAGTATTTCCTCGTCTGACAAATACTTCGCCCGGTATCCGGCCAAAACCTGAAAATTTGATGAACATAAAAGTTTTATATGAAGTTGATTAGAGGTCCGATGTAGGATAAAGAGACATGCTGAATTCATTTTTGAGCTTTAGTTTTTTGCCCGAAAAGCAGTTAGCCCGGAATCCGGCAGAACTGGAAATTTGGCAGAAGTAAGGCAGGAAGTTTTGCATACGTTTCAATGATAATCCGCCTCTCAAGCCCATTAACCAAAAATCCACTGAGACAACAAGCTGGGAACTAAAACTAATTTATTATACTAAAAAAATGTAATTACTATAATTTAAGACATTGTTTTCCAATGTCAAGCCCGTAACCAGTTTTTACGGTCCATTAGGCCCCTTCTTTTTTTTTACCGCAGCATGTATCCACATAAAAAAAGAGTATTACTATGATATCTGCATACGACCATTGACAATCCCTCGCATCCCAGGAAATAGTATTTTGCCTCTCAGGAGCCCCCTAGTTCCCAGAAACGTTGACTTTTCCATCTTAATGCTCGAAGGACTCGTTCAAAACTGTCGGAAAAAGAATGACGTCCCTCCATTTTATAAACTTTACGCCACCCGTTTAAGTAAAACTGGGCCAGATCAAATATTTAGCTAATACGATGAGATGGGTGAAACTGCCTATGAATGAGTCTCAAGTATGGACGCGGGGGGAATAAGAAGATGTAGTAAAAGGGGTTCTCGGGCGAGTGAAGTGATAACAGCAAAGACATTGGAGTTGTCCACCGTAAACTAGTGAAGATAAAGAAAAGGACCGTAAAACTAGAGACTTTCAATATCGTTCGAGGAAGAGTCCCGTCATAGCAGCGAACAAGACGAAAGGTTTCGATGGGATCCCAAAAGGGAGTATTTTGCCGATCTTTCGACACAGATAATCAGGTCTTGCAGATGTTCAGTCTTTGCCAAACCCGTGCACATGTGATATCATTCTGACAGACCCCTGAACAAATAGCTGTTTGGATGATATTTGGATTTTTCATAGACCTTAACATTTAGGCTGCAGAGATAACGCACGCTCTTAAATCTGGTGAATGTGCAGCAGTCCCAGTGAAAAAATTTAAAGTTGGTACAGAAAAATTTGGATGGTCAGCAAATCAAGCACTCCAAGCGGCCTGCAGATCCTCCAAGTTTTGGCTACGTATATCGAATGAATGTGGAAAGCCTAAGAATAATGTTGTAAATAGTGTTCGTTTATTTTATTTACCAAGAGACAGTTCCAGAAAGAACTAAAGCAGCACCGTGTTTACCACAATACCGCTATGGCGGAATCGATGTGCAAAGACCCCAATAAGCTTTGGAAGATCCTGGCTTCAAAAAATCAGGACAGTAAGGTTGATACGAAAGTAACGGAGGAGCAATGGCATGACCACTTCACAAAAGAGTTTTCACTACCCGCAGATAGAGCGGAGTTAAATCATGAATTTGAGAAAAAACTAAATGCGCGGTTAAGTGCTCAATCTACTAATTCGTATGTTGTTCGTACTAGTGACATAGAAAAAGTCCTGGAGAAGCTAAAAAAGAAAAGATCTTCGGGTGCGGATGGTTTGTGTGCGTTCCATTTTTTTAATGGGTCGGAAAAGCTTATTATACATTTATCATTACTATATCAGATGTTTTTTTGTACAGGTTTTGTCCCTGATGTATTTTGTATAGGATTGATTTCGCCAATTATCAAGAAAGGTAAACCAGATTCTGTTTTTGCAAAAATATTTCAACAGTTAATAATTGAGAGACTTCGGTCTATTTGTTACATGCCACCTTTTCAGTTTGGATTCCAGCCAAAACTCGGCTGTTTTCACGCGCTAAAATGTTTATCTAATATTTTACACGATGCTGATCTGACAAAGCAGCCGCTCGCAGTTGGTACTTATGATGTAAGTAAAGCTTTCGACTCACTTCTGCACCCACAAGCAATGTACAAACTATTCGAGCTAGGTGCTTCTCCTGTAATTGTTAGACCATTGCTGAATATGTACCGTCACATGAAAGCTACAATAAGAATCCCTGAGAAGGCTGTACTATCTAATGAATTACCAGTTTGGATTGGGTTAAGCAGGAATGAGCAATCAAACCTTCCATTGTGTTATATTCATAAAGGACTGGACCTATCTATCCTGTGTTATGCAGATGATGTTTTAAACGTAAGTAGAACTATATCTAGCCTTGAAAATAGTTTCCAGGATATTTCGTAAAATTATCGGGGAACAGGAATGTCTATGAATACAGCAAAATGTGAAGTGCTGCTTTTTAATGATAATAGTGATTTATCCGTTGTTGAATGTAGCTTTAGATGGTATTACAGTTAAGTCATGTGACAAATTGATGTACCTTGGTATTCCGATTGGTAAGACGCTGAAACAAACTAAGGCATTGATTATTGAGAACATGGAAAGCAAAATTCGTCGGTCTTATGGTCAAACTGTTTCAACCCAGTTTCCTCAAAACCGAAGTCTATTAGCAAAATTATATAACAGTGTTGCGCTACCCCATATTTTATATATAGCTCCATTTTCTGAAACTTTAAATGCCACGGACCGACTAAAAATTAAACAGATTTGCTTTAAATTCGCAAAGTATCTTCTTCGTCTTCCTTGGACGCGCAATACCTACATGACCAATAAATACGGTATCGTAAACCCGATTTGAAAGCTCGATGACCTATGTCAACGAGTAAAATGCAGTAAGAGCGGCCATGAGTGGCAAGGGATTGTTTTTTGACATTTTGTGATTCATAAGTGTGATTTTTCCCTCTGTGATCTTCCTTTTGTTTTTCTTTGTTTTGTGATCTGTTTTCTGTGTCTTTCTACTTTTTTTTTTTTTTTATACTCCATCATTTTCTCTTTCCTGTACGATGGGTGAAAAATAAACATTACATTACATTTCATTACAATATATTGGTATTTCCACTTTCGATGTTCGGTAATCGACATCGATGTTCAGGTTGCATTTTTATGGCACTTGCCTTGGGACAAGTCCCATATAGCGATCGCAATTTCTGTCCGTCCGTCAGTCTGTCGGTCGATCGGACCGGGTTTTGCTAGTTCGGGCAGTTCCACGTAAGCTAGGACAATGAAACTTGGCAGGCGTATCAGTGATTCCAAATGATTAAGTTGGAAATAGTCATTTTCCCGATCCGAGCATCGTTGGGGGAGTGGAGGGAAGGGGATCCGGAATCTTGAGGTATTTCTAACTTATGAACAGGTGATCGGATAGCAATGAAATTTAATATTCGGAAAGAGGTGGAGCCTCAGACGACCCACCTAAAATCGGGCCCGGATCCGGTGACTTTGGGGGGAGCTGGAGGGGGAACCGGAAATCTTGGGAAACACTTATAGAGTGGAGGGATCGGGACAAAACTTGGTGAGAAGGACAAACACAAGTCCTAGGTACATCGTTGACATAACCGGACCGGATCCGGCGATCTCGCGAGTTCAGTACTAGGACGATGAATTTGGTAGGCAGATCAGGGACCCGAACAGACTGCCTCAAGAATAGTCGTTTCTCCGATCCAACCATCGTAGGGGGGGGGGGGGGGGGCGGAGGGATGGGGAATCCGGAAATTAGTAACATGCATAACTTTGGAAGGGGTAATCGGACGTACATCGAACTTGACAAGTGTCAAGAATAAGTGCCTCAGATGTTCCTTTTCAAATCTGGACCGGATACGATACCTAGGGGGAGGGGCTGGAAGGGAGCACCGGAAATCTTCTGAAAGGCTCAGGTTCGAGGGATCAGGATGGAACTTGGTGGGAAGAAGATGCTTAAACCCTAGATAAATTACTGACAAAACAGACTGTATCGTGTCAAAGTGGGGGGGGGGGGTAGGGGAGTTGGAGGGGGTTTACCGGAATTCCCGTTATCTCGAGTTAGGGTACTTTTAGATGTGCTAGGACCATTTTAATTGGCAGGTGTTTTAGGGTTTCTACCATATCGAATTGAAAATAGTCCCTTTCCCGATCCGATCATCGTGGGGGGAGTAAAGGGACGGGGAATCCGGAATCAGGTGACATTCATAACTTAGGAACGGGTACATGATACTTGACAAGTGTCAAGAACGAGTGTCTGAAATGTTCAGTTTCAAGTTTGGAGTGGGTCTAATCGCTGGGGGGGGGGGGGGGTGGAGGTGACAAACTGACAAACATGCTAACTGTCCGACACGTTCCATATGAGCTTTCAGCTCATTTTCGCTATAGTATACGTCTCGTTTCGCCAAAATTTTAGAACGAAAATGTCACAAAAAGCATCTTGAACTTTAAATAAATAAAAAATGAACTATGAAATACACATTGCGCCAATTTCAGATACATAAATTTAACTTATTTTGGATATTTACAATAATTATAAATGTACAAGTATTGTTGTCTGTATTATATTTACGTTTCAATATTCGATATCGTCATTAGTCCGATGAATCGATATTTCGTTATCAATATCGAACATCGCCCAAAACTAACAACAGCTACTAAGTCATACTTTCCAGCTAAAATCATATCAATCAATCAGGCTCATTCGAAAAAATCTTGTTTTGACCAGATTCCGACAGGAAAGGAATATCCATCCGAGGCGATATTCCTCATTCACCGTGCTGTTTCGGGTACACCTACCTCCTCCAACCAAAGTTTATCGACATAAGAATTTTATTTTAATTCTTAAAATTTCCGGTTTGGCCGGATTTCGGTCAAACTACTTGTCCGGAGTGAAAATAAAGCTCATATTTCGAAAAGAAGACGTTCCTAAACCAGGAGAAACGCACCATCCACGCCTTCTTGTAGGCTGACTAGTTCTAGAGCGTGCCTGCGGGAAAAGCAACGAGGGCCAGAACCCAAGTTCTAGCATGGCTTCTTTTAGGTTAGCCAGTTAATCCTTGACCATTGCCATTTGTGCGTCAAAGGTTTTGCTCACTAACGAATTCCTGGACATTTAGTGTGGGAAATCTTCATCTGCACATTGAACAAATTTTTTTGCGAAACGATCCATTTTCGCGTTCGCCAAAGCTCATGATTGTTTTCCTCGAGGGGTTTGCTTGGAAATTCTTACAAACTCCTGCTTATACTCTATGGCGGGAGGGCCTTTCCTACTTTTAGGCTCAGGAGTCTGCTCTCAGGAGTGTGGCAAGGTGTGCTTGTTACCATTATTGACCTACCCCTGTTCTTTTAGTTTCAGGCACGAGGAGTCCCCCTACGGAGTCCCAAAGGAGTAAAGGCCCTCCCACGAGACTTTCAGAACAGGGATCCTGAATCTGGACGGAACTTTTGAAGAACAAGCAATCATACGCTTTTTTCGACTTCGAAAATGTTTGGCCCAAAGCATTTGTTTACTGTGAAAGTTCAATGGGCACACCAAACTACCCCAATCCCACTCTGTAACAACTTAGGAACAATGCTTACCCCCTAGATCAGCAGCCTTTTTAACAGTTCCCTCTCTCTGATAGCGTAATTTTCTGGGCCAGTACATTCTCAATTTACTATCTTGGACAAAGATAAAAAGTGATGCTACTTATAATACTTAGTAGATCTTTATTTACGCATAAATCAGCTTGTATAATTCAGATTTGAATAGGTTATTTGTTTTTGAATGATTTTTGTAGCTATATTATTTTTTATAAGCTTATTGCATATTCTGGTACATTTCATAACGCAAGCTAATCAAGCTTCACAACACTATTCCACAAAGAAAAAATTTCAATAGGCATTTTAAGCCAGGGAACTTCTGATGAAACACTAGAACAATCAGGTAAACTGCATCTGCGGCTTGACATCTCAAATATATCCTTTTCTGTCAAGCATTGCTGGGAGTTTTTGAATTTCCTGCCACGATATCCCAGCTCCTAAGATTTGGATCGCCGAAATGCCAGAGAGGTAAAGACAAGGGATAACAAGAAAACGGCCGATGTTCGTAGCGCTTTCTAAAGGAAGTCGGAAATGTTTATTTGTGAAGCTTTTAATACAAAGTAAAGCATTAGAAGTGTCCATTGTGCAGTGAAGATGTACACTTTAAGGATGGTCGTAAATCGTTTGTCAGCAAAACCACTCAAAACGATCGCTGGCACTCGGGACCATGAAAATCTATCGTTTGGCTAAAAGTAGTTTTGCACCGTCCGATCAAGGTGCAGACTTTAAGGGTGCTAGGAATTCATTTGGAACCAAAAGACAAAAATGATAAAATCCGTAGCATGAAAATAAGGCATGCTAGAACATGGACCTACGGCAAAATTTTTACGCGGGCATGCTCGAGAACTTCAGAGCCTAAAAGAAGAGAGAGCCCCTTATTAAAGAAAAAAGAAAAAAAAGAAGGCATGCTAGAACATGGATCACAGTCACAGGATTATATCAGTCTTTCTACTCCACTTGTAGTGTGAAGCTACAAGCAGGCTACAAGCACAATCCGTGACTGCAACTGCTTCTGTCCCCGTAAACTATGCGTATGAAAAGTGTTGCTGATGCTGCATCTGTTAGCAGTGGTTGATAAAAAAGGTTAGATTTCCTGATTGACCAGGCTCGGACCTCCTTGACAACAGTAATGCGTAAAACTCATTAATCAGATTTTTACCACACCCACCTATTCACTACCTTTAACCCAACTTTCGAGGAAGGCGTTGCCTATTCGTCGCATCACCTTACCGACCGCCAGTCATG
This sequence comes from Branchinecta lynchi, assembly GCA_023053575.1. NCBI lineage: Eukaryota > Metazoa > Arthropoda > Branchiopoda > Anostraca > Branchinectidae > Branchinecta > Branchinecta lynchi. Next base: position 26,629,090 of record JAKZAP010000008.1, on the reverse strand, counting down.
TTCCTCCTCACTTTGTCTCCTACCAAACCAACTTACTCCCTCCTTATATGGCTAGCGGCCTTTCGGTCCTACTGTGCTGAGAAATTCCTTAGTTATGAGCCTTTCTCCCTCTGAAATGATCAGTAACGATTCCTAATTAGAGTAGTAAGTAACCAGTATTTTCTCTAGCAGCGAGCAATCCCGACCTGTTAACGGGCCGTGCCTGGGGCGAAACATGAAAAACGGAAGGAAACAAATTTTTACCTAGGACACTTAGCTGATGAGGCGGGCTGGTCCTTTCCCCATGGGAATTGGCGGCTTGGCATGTATAGTTCCCAGAGGCTTTTCGAGTAATTTGCCGAACCACTAAACTGAGCCGCGTCACGAGATAGCTGGAAGCGACGTTGTGCGATATCGGCTCACCCTGAAATAATAAAGGGCTTGTTCTAAATAAGCAATCATTAAATCCGTTTTTGATCCGAATTCTTCTGTTTCGCGTTTTTGGACTATTTGGCCATATTCCGGTTAAGCGCTTCCAAGCGGACTAGTTTCTGTTAATCCCCCTATGCCTTACCGTCAGCACTTGGATCAGACACGGTAAAAATAGATCCACAGGTTAGTGAACAGAAACTAGTCCACTTGGAGCTGAACTGTAATAATGCCAATTCTCCTTTTCTTGGGTTTTTGTCAGAATCGAGAAGTTACTCCGATAGGGAATTCTGAATTCTCTTCTCTCCGTTCTCCTCCCTGATTGGTCAACGGAGTGCGGATCTTCAATATACATAAACAGGTATACCGGGTTGCAGACGAAATGCCAAATTAGTGCTTTTGTAAAAAGTGAAAATTGAGAAGCGCGAGGAGCAAAAACGGTAAATTAGCTTCGAGAACACCTGTCTCTTCATGCTTAAAAGGATCTCTCCAATTATCATTCGTTGTATTGCTGATTTTTTTGCTGGTGTTCAGTGTTTTCAGTCGTGCTTCCCTTCTCCTTTAATCCACTATTTTTAAATTTTGTATTTACAGTGGTGGAACGCAGTGCAGTGAAATTTCGACCCGTCTTTCAAAAGAACGAACCTTCAACTATGCTGGACCATGAAGCTAATGTCAAAATTTAAATTTAGAAACAGATACTTCTTTTTGTGATTGACGATTCGTAAGAAATAGCTTGCCCAAACAAGACCTCTAAATTTGCTGGATACTTTAGCTGCATTCATTGCACTCCGGGCTGTCTCTGGTGTTTTGTCACCAGTGTCCCGTTCTTCTCTTAAAACGCGTTTTTTTGTTCACCGGTGAGTTGATGAAAACTGGCTAACTCCTCGATGAAGCCGGGCTCCCGAGCAGGTTCTGGTTAGTCCGCACCGTTGAGATCATCATCCACAAATATATGGCCACTGGGTTCGGCTTCCGTCGATCTCTTTCGGCCTTTCGTTTGCAGTGGTCTCTTCTGTTAGTTGTCGGAATTTTAGCGACCAGCCGCTGTTGCTAGGGCCGAGGGGCTAGTAGATTCCTCTCTCTATCAGTATTTTGATGATACAGCCATAGATCTGTTGCTCCTGTCTTCTCGTGAGCTTTATGTTGCTGATGGCACATATTTATAAAAACAGACACTGGTTAGTTCAAAAACGGGTTATAAGACTGGTGAGAAGTCGCCGCTGGATGCGAAAACGGCTTATAAGAAAAACCGGAGACCACCGGTGAGAACTCCCGTGACAAAGAATGCAGCTTTTACTTCCTAAACTCCAGGTTCACTCCCTAGCCACAGCCAAAAGAACAGTAGGGCAGAAGAAGAAGAAGAACAGTATTTCTGTATTTATTATATTTACTCCATAAAAACAGAAGGAGCTGCAGCAGTCGTGAGGCGGTACGACATACGTTGGCTTTGCCACGTCCTCCAGTGGTTTATCGACGAAACGTCTCCAGTCAAAACACCTAAATAAAAAAGCCTCCCCGTGGCGAAACTTCTCCGTGACAGAACGTCCCCAACAAATGTCTCCGGCTAAAATAGACCAATGACAAAACAAAGCAGCTTCGCTCAAGTGCCATATACCGACCGCTTTTCGGTCGGTCGGTCGGCTTCTCGGTCCACTGTTCTGGAGTTAAGGTACTTCCTGATGTGCTAGGACGATGAAACTTGGCAAGCATATCGGGGACCCGACCAAACTAACTTGGAACCCCCCGATCCGACCACCGTGAGGGGAAGTGGAAGGATTGGGAACCTGAATCTTGACATATGTTTAACTTTGGAGCTGATTTTTAACTGATCGGAACGGATCGGAACGGATCGGAAAAACTTTATATCTGGAACGACCTCTTGTCTCAGATTTCTCTTCTCAAGTCCGGACCGGATCCGATGGATGTGGGAGGGGGAGTCGATGGGGGAATCGAAAATCTTGTGACACACTTCAAGTAGTGGTGCGATCAGAATGAAACTTGATGCACAAGCCCACAACAAGGTAGCCTACATCATAGACAGAACCGGTCGGGATTTGGGCACTGTGGGAGGGGGGGAGAGGGGTCTAGGGGGGTCCCGAATTCTGGTGATCCGAAGTTAAGGTACTTTCAGGTGGGCTAGGACGATGAACTTGGCAGGCATATAAGAGGCCTTACCAGATTAACTTGGAAACATTCAGTTCTCCGATCTGACGATCGTGGGGGGAGTGGAGGGAGGGGGAATCCGGAATCTTCAGGTACTTTCGAACGGGTGATCGGATTTTAATGAAACTCCTGTCTCCGATGTCCCATTTCAAGTCCAGACCGGATCCGATGAATTTTTTGTTAGGGGGGTGGGGGTGGAGGGGAGAACCGGAAATCTTGCAACACGTTTAGAGTGGATAGATCGGGAGGAAACTTGATGGGAAGAACAAGCACAAGAACTGGATACACCATTGACAGAACCAGACTGGCTTCGGACATTGTGGGGAGTTGGAGGGGGGGTCCAGAATTCTTGTGATCGTGAGTTAAGGTCCTCCAGATGTGATAGGACGATGACAATTGACTGGAACATTAGAGACTCTACAAGATTGGCTGAGAAACTGTCACTTTCCGATCCGACCATCCCTTAAAGTACTGATCCTAACCGCAAAGTAAACAAGACCAAAGGTGTCGATGGGATCCCAAATGTGTTCATATTTGATCCAGACAAATGGGTATTGTAGATATCCACTCCGACGAGATGTCCTTTGAGCAAACTACTTTATGAAGAAACTGAACATCCCAGCAGAAGAGAAAGATATTGTAAAACAAGAAGCCCTTTGCGACCTAGCCCACTCGGATGAACCCTACTAAACTAATAGCCAACCTGCCATAAAAATATTTGCTAGGGTGTGGTGATCAGCTCAAGATTCAAGTTCCACTTCTGCAAAACTTCGATGGCGAATCACGTGAAAAGACTACAGGGCTCAAAAATAGAGTGCTAGTGAACGGATCATGCAAAAATAGTGTCAAGGCTGAAACTTTGCGATGTATGTGGTTGAGTGAAATGTCCCATCTTGAACCGTGCAAAGCCATCTATACAGATGGTTCAAAACTAAGTAGTGGTGATTTTGGATTTGCAGTTTATGATCCATCTTGTGAAGTGTCCCTTGTATTTAAAGTGCGAAGTGTAACTAGTGTCTACTCATGTGAATTATATGCCATAAAAAGAGGCAATGAAATATGTGAAACAGTGCCATAATCAAGAAAGAGTGGTCATATGTAGTGACTCCCTGTCAGCCCTATTGTGCATCAAGAACAGAAGCGAAAATGCAAGGAAAGCTGTCCTAGATATAGAAGTATTGGCAATGGAGATTATCAGTTCTGGAACAGATATCTTGCTAAAATGGGTTCCAGCCCTTGTTGGGATCCATGGGAATGTAAAAGCAGATAAGATGGCAAAGTGGGCAGCACTGTACGGCGAAAAGACCGATGTCCCACTTACTCTTCAGGAAATCAAAAAAGAGGTTAATGATTGGATGGAGAAAGAACTGAAACAAGACTACATGTACATGAGTAGGAATACATACCTCGACCTGTTTCACTACTCTACAATCCCAAAAAGGCTAATCCACCCATCCAAAAGGTTCTCCCCTGCAATCTTCAGACTACGTACTGGACATGCCAAAACCAACGAAACACTGTTCAAGTAGAAGCAACGACAGTCACCTAATTGCGATGAGTGCGGTGTAACAGAAGATGTGCACCATATTATTATGAATTGTGTTACATATAAAGACCAGCGAGAGAAGCTTCGGAAAAAAACATATTAAGACTGGGAAAGCTTTCACGCTTACTTCTGTCCTTGGAAGCAGATTGACACCAAAGACCTTACAGGCACCTGTTGTGAAGTGGCTTGGAGATTTTCTTGCCAATACAGGACTCTTACACAAATTGTAGTTAGCTTGGTTGTTGTTAGTACGGTTGTTGAACATTGTTTGAGAAAGATGAAGAACAGATAAATTTTAAGTTGTGATAAGTTTTTTAATATTAGAGAGTTATTTAGTGGCTAGGAATGATGGTATGATGTAGTTTAGGTATATTTCTTCCCCAGTTTTGATTGACGTCTTCCAACCTAGGAATAAATTTTTTGTTGGTTCATTTTATGTAATTTTGTTAGTGTGTTTGAAAGGATGGACGACGGCTTTTTATGATATTGTATATAAAAGTTATATGAAAGAATATTTTTTTTTTTTTTTTTTAAATTGCCGCCTAGCATCTTTTCCGTTCTTCCAGTCCAGTATGATTTTGCCAGGTGACTACGCTTCCACTTCCGTCGGTGACGCCAACGGTCCTAACATCTGATATTTTAATTTTTTTTTTTTTTTTTCAATGACCGACCTATATTTAGCGTCACCTACACTTTCCTCTATCTCTACATTTAATTAAATTTTGTTTTAATATTCTTTCTTATTCCCTCTTTACCCTTATTTCTCATTTTACCATTTCAACACATCTTTAAAACCTTTTCTTTGTTTTCCTTCCTTAATATCTCCTTTCCTTAAAATTTTCATTCTCTGAAAACTTAATATTTACAAAATACTATCCCTCGTTGTTTTTTTGCAACCAAACCAAAAAGGGGGTTTACCCCTGTTTTGTTTTTTTAGTTTTTTAATGGTTATAGTGTACAATTTTTTTTAAATTATGGAAATGAATATTATATATGAAATTGTATAGAATTAAGAGATTAAGAAATTGTATAATTGTATGATTGACTAGTTAATAGACATGTGTATGAAGTTGAGAGATATGAACAATACGTGAAAGTTTAATTGAAATAGTGAAAAGTGAAACATAGAAAGAAGTTATACGGGTCGTGTAAAGGTGTTATCATCCAACACCTGTAAATGCAAACACCACAAAGAAGAAGAAGAAGAAGATATACGCTCAACGCCCGACTCCTTGAACATTTTTACCATTAAGATTTAGAACCAGAAGAAGGCCAATGGCTAATCGTCTGAGAAAACCAAGTTCGGATATGGATTGAGCATGTGTGTATCTCAAATCTTCCTACCTTACTTCTGCTAAATCTCCAGTTTCGACTGAATTACGGGCAAACTACTTGTCTTTCAAAAATTAAAGCGGGCCAAAAAATGGTATTTCTACCAAATACACAATGCTAACCATCCATACTGTCACTATGAATGTTTAAAACTACTAAAGACCCCGTAAAACAATGAGCAAATAAAAAAAACCCACCAAATTTCCTTGGTTTGAAATAACTCTGTCCGGACTAAATTTCAGCTGATTATCCCGGACAGCTGTTATGGCACGCAGGGAGCCAAGGGTCAAAATAATAATTTCCATCTAATGCTCCAACTGTTTATTACAAATACAAATAAATAAAAAAAACAAGACCAGTGCGGTACCTCTGAAGACATACAAAAATTATCAATTAGGTCTTATAATTCTTTGCTAATCAATCCTGGAAAAGCTCGTCATCTAGAAACGAAGACATTCGACGTGGTCTCGAGCCGAAACAGCAACCCTGCAATCGCGTTCAATTCAAAATAAACTTGTGGCATGCGATTACTAAGAAAAGGTAAACGGAATGTTTGGCTTGAGACTTTAATGCAAAAACAAGTTTCAGATGTAGATTCAGCATGTCCATTTACCCCGACATCAATATCAGATTAGCATTTAAAGAATATTATTTTTTGTCCCTTAATCTGAAACCCCCTACCACCCGTGAATTCTTGGCTACGGAGCCCGGTTTCGAACTTGACCTGCACTTTGACCGAAACAATCCTCACCACCGAATTTGAACAGATTAGGGATTCCAGATGAACCATTTGTCGGGCAAGAAGACGACCTTCAGAATATGTTTTATACTTAGTTTGAAACCTCCTCAAGATTCAGTGAGCCTCCTTACCCCTTAAACGAATATCTCATTAGCTTAGAAAACATATTTCAAAACCCCCTCCTCTGCCTCTAAATACAGAGCTAAAGGACCCATCTACGGACTTGCCCTGTTTTGCCAGTGAATCTTTATGCGAATTTTTGAACAACGTATATCAACCCCCAACCCCTTCGATCCCCCAGACAATCCAAAACCAAAAGAATACGTACGCTAGGTTTAAACAGTGTTCTATTAAACCCAATTAAGTTTATGCGCACACACGCAACTGAAGTCACCATCTCTCCTAGGTCCATAGATTAAACAACACCCACTCGCAGAGCTTTCGCGATAGTGGTAGGATAGAGACTCGAAAATTAGTCAATAAATTTTCTTAAATTGTTACCAGATACTTGTCGGATGTATTCTGACTTTTCGACCCAGTAAATGCCGGTTGGGACTTTGGAGTTCTGATCGCAGACGCTTTTTGTTTATTAGTATGTTCGGAAGTTCCAACAGCATGTCTCCTCACTTTATATCGACTATGTTAAAACTTCACGCTAAATTTCCAGATCCATTGCGAACTACTTATCAGGCGTGAAAATAATTTTCATATACGGATTCAGCATGTGTTCCTCGAGCATCTAATCAACTTCAAACACAACTTTTACTAGACCCTTGGACGTTGGGTTAGGCAGCAATCGTCCTCGGCCTGTTACAAATATGTATAGGCTATGCGAAGAAAACCTCTTTGTCTCGGTTTCCCCTCTAAACTAAACGGAAATAAATGCAGAAAATATGGCTGAAAATTTTTTGTAATCACTTCAAATTAGATGATGATCATATCTTGAAGCTCTTATTGCGCTTCAAGAAAGACATCGACAGGTGGAAATTTGGAAGCCCATCAGTCAAAGCATTCAAAAGTGCACTCGACGACTATGTTGGAAATTTCCAGTGCTGTTTCTACAATCTTCGTATAGTTTCTCTTGCGCCATTTTTTGCTATAAATAACAATAAAAAGAAGACAACATCTCGGAATATCTGGAAACAGAATTTCTTTACACATTTTGCTGTAGTTTTTGCCTACGACTGGGATTTTCTGAATGGTATTTTCCAAGAAGCCTCCAGACCTATAAAATCCTGACCAGTCCCCAGAAACTATGACGTAGACCGTCCCGAAAGAGGTTGTACACTAGAATGATTTCAAGTTTCCGTAGAGGGATTTTGGTACATCTCTCTAAATTGGCCCTTTGAAGTTGGAGGACCCCCTCCGAACCTGATAAACCCTGTCCCTGACTTTTCCTTTCACAAAGGGTCTCTTGTGTGGAATTCAGATCATTTCAGAAATTAGACCCGACCTGCCAGGACAAAGGCAATGGGAGAGACGTATCTCTTAACCTTGTTGGAGAAAGCCCTGCAGAAACAGCGATTAACTGGAGCGGAAACTCGAGAGACGCTCCTTCAACTTTCAGTAGTAAGACTTAGCCTTTTCTAATTATTTCACGTACTATTCCATTTGACATATGAGGGGCTTGACATAAAGCAGAGTGTAACACAAGCTTCTAATTTGACAATGACGTGGAGCCATTCCTTTCCAGCGACGTCCAGGACTGTGGAACTGCCGGATGGTTGTTGTAGGCTGTGGCCTATATATATTATATTGTCGTGTCGTTTTTATCTATGTGACATACAATTTCCTGAAACAATTATACTGATTGATTAAGAATACTGGTACATGATAATACATTCTTGATAATACAGTAGATGAGAAGGAACAGGTCTCTATGTAGCTCGACGGAAACACAGGCCTCGAAAAACGTTAGTGACCCGAAAAAATTGACTTAAGAACCCGACACAATGCCCTAGGAAAACTTCCATTCCTGGATCACACCATTTTGAGGGGAGTGAAGGAAGGGGAATACGGAAATTGACTTTCGTAATTTGAGAACGGGTCCGATTCGAGTGAAACTTAACAGGTGATAAGAATTGATGACCTAGACAATAGATGCGTTCGAACCACGGTTGGGGGAGTTGGAGGGGGGGAGGTCTGGAAACTTTGGGCATGCACAAAAGCTAAACGAATTGACCGAATGCGATGCAAGTTCGACAGTACCAGTTTATGCGGCCTAGATTTGTTATTGGGTGTCCGGACCGGATCCGGCCACCTTTAGGGGCGAAAGGGCGTTCCACTAATACTCTAGGACTAAGTCCAAAACACGCAAGTGAACCTCGGGAAGAACGAGAAATATACTGTATAGTATAGACTGTAATCCAGCAAAGAAGTTAACATACGGTGTGCAAAAGGCATTATATAGCTTACCAAGTCTAGGTCTGCTATATCTCGAACGGTTGGGACAATTCTGTAGTAACCAAATCTAATTCCTTTAGCGGCTGATTTGACAGCTTACTCGCAAATCTTTCGCACAGTTTGCGCAATGGTTAATCCAAGCCATCGATTTTGTATGTTACTCAAGTGCCATATAGCGATCGTAATGTTTGTCGGTCTGTCTGCATTTTGCTAGTTTGGGCACTTCCACATGACCTAGGACGATAAAACTTGGCACTCATATCAGGGACCCAACCGGATTAACTTGGAAAAAATCACTTCCCCGATCCGACCGTCAATGGGGGAATGGCAAGATGGGGAATCCGGAAGTTAGTAACATTCATAACTCTGGAACGGATAATCGGGCGTGCATTAAACTTGACAGGTATAAAAAACAAGTGTCTTGGACCTTCACTGTCAAAATCGGATCGGCTTCGATAACTGGGGGGGGGGGGGGGGGGGGGGGGGGCTGGAGGGGGCACCCAAAAATCTCTTGAAACACTTTTTCTAGTTCTTGTCAAACCCCTACCCCTTTCTTCACACTAGTCTAGCTCTGCGCGCGTGGATGAGTCATTCTTTCTTCACACTAGTATAGCTCTGCTCGTGGATGAGTCATTCTTTGCTTAAATTCGTTCGGAGAGAGGTAGAGCAATCGAAGGTCGAAGGGGTTTGAAATAATATGGCAAGTGTCCGTGGCTTCTCTGGGCAAACAATACTACCAGGGTATATGCATTTCTGAAACGCTAGCTAGATGTCCTCCATGCGTCTTACTCGCAGTTCTGACACGCAAGAACTCTTCCCTATCGTTACAACGCAATTACTACGTTTTCTTGCGACGAAATACTGGTGTGGTGTACGTCTATTGTGTTATTTGTGTTTGATGGCAAAGCCTTTGTTCGAACAAACAAGCAGTTAATGCAAGTATAGTGGTAAATCAAAGTATAGTGGTAAATCAATCATTTTAGAGAGATTGCGAATAATTGTATTACTGTCAAGCTGCAGTGGAGTTGTAAATTCGACAAGATTGGCTTAGAAATCGCCACTTTCCAAATCCGACCATTCCTTATAGTACCAATCATGACCGCAAATTAAGAAAAATACTTTTAAGCAAAATATGCATTTTCATGATCCCCATGAGCCCATTACCGTTCCTGCCTCAAGGTTTTTGCTTGCAAATGAGGTATGAGGTTCTAGCTCCCTTAAAGTGTGCATCTTTACCGCAAGGTCGAACAGTACTTTTTATCAAACGATACATCTCAACCCATGATCATTTGTGCCACAAGGGTTCTACTTTTGACCAAACGGTATATTTCAATGATCCCTAAGAACCTGCTATCGTTTTTGCCTCAAGGGTTTTGCTTACAGATGCATTTCTAGCGCCTTTAAAGTCCGCATCATTACATTCAAGTTCAACAATAAAATACTTTTTGGGATCCCAAAACGTAAGTGGCGGGATACCTATGCCATCGCAAAAGTTGTCCGTCTGTCCGTCCGTCCGTCTGTGCGCACTATAACTCTCAAAGGGATTGAGATACTTTGATGAAACATGGTGTGAGGATTCTTTGGGAAAAGATTATGTGAAGTTCGTAGATGGGCTATGTAGCCCTACATATTTAGGACTGGGGGAGTGGGTTTAAATTAAGGGGCAAATCAAATATTTTTAAGCAGATAATGTAATAGTTGATGATGGACATGTTGAATACGATGGTGAAAATCATTTTGTCATCGGAAAAGTTGTTCACCCGGAATCCGGCCAAAACCGGAAAGCTTATTAAAGTAAAAGTTTTATTTGAAACTGATTAGATTTAGGGGTATGAAGACATGCTTAGCACGATGGTGAAAACCTTTTTTTGCCGGACAAGTAGTTAGCCCGGAATCTGGCCAAAACCGGAAAGTCTGTTAAAAGTTTTATTTGAAGTTGATTAGATGTTCGATTTAGGGGTAAGAAGACATGCTGAACAGAATGGTGAAAACCATTTTCTCACCGAACAAGTAGTTCGCCTGGAATCCGGCCAAAATCGGAAAGTTTGTTAAAAGTAAACGTTTTATTAGGAGTTGATTAGATGTACGATTTAGGAGTAAGAAGACATGCTGAACACTTACGGGAAAACAAATTTCTACCCAGACAATTAGTTCGCCCGGAATCCGGCCAAAACTGAAAATCGTTAAAAGTTAGAGTTTTAATTTGTAGTTGATTAGATATTCGATTTAGCGGTAAAGAGATGATGAATCCTTGCATGACGGTCATTTTTGACCCGGACATATATTTCGACCGGAATCCGGCTGGAGCCGGAAATTTTGTTATAAGCTGAATTTTTATTTGAAGTTGATAAGATGTTCAATATTGGGTACAGAAGATACGCTGAGTCCGTTTTGAGCTTTCTTTTTTCGTCGGACAAGTAGTTCCGGAATTCGGCCGAAACTGGGAAACTTGCAGAAGTGTCAGAAAGTTTTCGTCAAAACAGATATGACTTACAGGGGTAAAACACACATGCTGATTCAATATTTGAGCTTGGTTTTCTCAGGTGATTAATCTATTTTTGAATTTTATTGAGGAAAATGTTCAAGGAGTCTACTTTTTACTTACGTCGAATATTATCATAAAATAATATTCGACTCTGTACAAAATTCCCAAACAGAAATTCCTGCCAACATTTTGCCTATTTTTGCAAGTGCCATTTCAGCTCTTGTTTCCTCAGTTACGAGAACATTGTCTCCAATATTCAAAGAGGGTTCCGCGGAGTAGCAGGATCGTTGAAACAAACGTATTGACATTGACTAGCGTTGACTGAATCTCGCCATGGGACTGGTTCAGGCTAGCAATATTTGTTTCCAGGCCCTGCTGAGAAGCCTGTTCTGGAAAGACCTCCGTCAATGTTCTCGGTAAGCGTTGATAGCTTGCCTTTATCTGGATACGACTTAAAACCTTCCCGGCAGACTAAACTTCAAATATGCTTCATCTCCGAAATTAATTGCAACTAATTAAATGACTTCATGTTGCAGAGCTACTAACAAGCCCTACATGTAGGCAAGGAAAGGAAGTCGGTCAATCTCTCCACATTTTAGTCCTTCAACAGGGCAAACTGCATTGGCTAGCTAACGGGACGCGCCATCAATTATTGAACATCATAATTGGTGGGTTCTAAGCAGAAAAACATCAGTAACAAATTACTTAAAGGGTCCCTCGCACTATTGCCTTTTCGACTTACAGTATTTTAAAATATGTGAATATTTAAAACTAGGCTGTTCTTTCAACAAATAACCCACAGTTTTGGCTATTTCAAGCCTTTTCCGAGACCCGTGGACTTGTAGCAAAACAGGGAAACAATTTATATAGCTGTTTTTTCTGATGGAAAAAAAATTCTCGCAGGCAACCATCGACTGCGTGATACACATCGAAGGTAACAAAACACGGCGAGTGAGAAAATCAGCGTGGTTTTATAAGAGCGGATAGAATGTACCGTACCAAATTCGGGTCTCCGGGCTTAGAAATATATGGAGTGATCGTGGAAGTAGGTTGCATTAGTATAATAGGTAAGACAGGTCCTATAAAGATATAGGTATTGCCAAATATTTAGCTACATTTTTCCAACTTTTATCTATGAAAATGCTTTTCTTTTTGTCTGATTTTCTTGTCCGTTTTGTCCTGGCATAATCACCATGCTCCCGACTCATGTAAGGATTCCCTCTCCCAAACACATACGGTAAGATCAATCCAGTTTTACTTTAGTATTTCACAACAGGCTACCCTCTGTAAGATTTATTTTCCTGTCCTCCCCAACTGACAGTTCGAGCCCAACCAAATAAACCTCCACAACGTCTAGGTCCCTGTCACACGGTAACAAGATCAAAGGTTTCTATGGGATCCCAAAAATTAAACATTTGATCCAGACAATTGGGTCTTGTCTAAGCCAGATCCAGACTTCGCCAGACTCCTTGAACATTTTATTATTAAAATTTGGAAACAGATTAAGGCCAAAACGCTAATCATCTGAGAAAACCAAGTTCAGATATGGATTCAACATGTTTGTGTTTACCCCTATAAGTCATATCTGTTTTGACCAAAACTTCCTGCCTTACTTCTGCGAATTTCCCGGTTTCGGCCGAATTCTGGAACTACCTGTCGGGCCAAAAAAAAGAAGCTAAACCGAACTCAACGTCTCGCTCAGCGTACGCTATCTTCTTTCCCCTATATCGAACATCTAATCAACTTCAAATTAAAATTTAACTTAAAACAAATTTTCCGGTTCCAGTCGGATTCCGGACGAACTATATGTCCGGGTACAAAATGACTGTCATACACGGATTCAGCATCTCTTCTTACCCCTAAATCGGATGTCTAATCAACTACAAATACTTTTTAACAATTTTAAGGCTAAAAAGCTAATCATCTGAGAAAACCAAGTTCAGATATGGATTCAACATGTTTGTGTTTACCCCTATAAGTCATATTTGTTTTGACCAAAACTTCCTGCCTTACTTCTGCGAATTTTCCAGTTTCGGCCGAATTCCGGAACTACCTGTCGGGCCAAAAAAAAGAAGCTAAATCGAACTCAGCGTCTCGCTCAGCGTAGGCTATCTTCTTTCCCCTATATCGAACATCTATTTATTCATACTCCGCTGTTTCGCAAAGCGGGTCATAAATAAATAAATGAATAAATAAACTAATCAACTTCAAATTGAAATTTAACTTAAAACAAATTTTCCGGTTCCAGTCGGATTCCGGACGAACTATATGTCCGGGTACAAAATGACTGTCATACACGGATTCAGCATCTCTTCTTACCCCTAAATCGGACATCTAATCAACTACAAATACTTTTTAACAATTTTCCGGTTTTGGCCGGGTTCCGGTCGAACTACTTGCCCGGCGAGATAATGGTTTCCTTCATCGTATTGAGCATGTCTTCTTACCCCATAATCGACTGTCCCATTAGCTGTTTAAAAATATTTTACTTGCCCCTTAATTTAAACACCCTCCCCTACCCCTAAATATAGGGCTACAAAGCCCATTTACGAACTTATCTTGACCCAAAGAATCCTCACACCCAGTTTCGTCAAAATATCTCATTCCCTTCGACAGTTATCGGGCTTACAGAAGGACGGACGGACAACTTTTGCGATGTCATAGGTATCCCTCCACTTACGTTTCGGGATCCCAAAAAAAAACTTAATCCAGATGCTTCTCGCCCAGCCGCCAAGTAAGATAGCCTAATGCGTATTTCGCACACACGTACGTATCTCAAAAGGAATTCGACGAAGTAAGCTAGCTATACGGGAGTCTTACAGAGTGATAATTCCCCAACAAGGCAGCTTCAGGGGATCTTTTATATTGTCGTAAGTTTATGTTGTTTAGATGCGTATATGATCTTTTCACTAGAAAATGGAAAAGAAAAAATGTTCTTCGATAACTTTTCACCTGAAATTATACAAACTATGTTTACAACGGATACGTCAGCTATGATTCTTCATCAGCGATATTTCGGCCCTTCTTGGCAAGGGTCCTCGTCAGGCTGTCAGTGACAGTATGAACAAATGAACTTAAAAAGAAAAAAGAAGGAATCCTTAAGGGGAATAAGTATCCTTACACTCACATCAATAGATGATCCCACGAACGTGTGTTTGAACCAGGTTTGTTAGCGTTTGGACTACTTTTTCCTGTTAACCGCATTGTGGGCACGGACGGTCGTCTTTTTCCCGATATCATGTGAGGATGTCATTAGCCTACACATCATCATACGTGTAGCCTACGGCATCCAATTAAAAATGTGAAAATACCACTAACTATTTTCAAGGACGAGGGAAAGACCGTGAGCTGGAATTACGTGCTTTAAGGGATCCAGTGGAAGGTATTTAAATAAGTTGATTCGGAATTAATTCTGGCAGTTCAGGGTCAAGATCACCCCCCATTCACGTCACCAAGTCAAGCCAGGACCCAGTGCGTCCGCGGGATGATTTAATGGCACGACTTGAACCCACAGGGACAATCTCAGATTAGAGACAAGAAGATCCATGAAAAGGATTTAGCTGCTGTATCAGTAAAAACTAACAATAGAAGCAAAAAGTTTCGCAGTATCGATTTCCTTCGAAATTTGTTTACAGGATTATACGTCATTTCTAATTAACAATCAGCGAACACTAAAGAAGAAGCGGTGTATCGCAGGTGTATCGGCCAAGCAATTTAACGGTTTCAATACGCAAAGAACAATAATCGATGAGAGGATGGAACTGTTAGTTGTAAATAATATTGGCTCGTGTAGGCTACTGAATTTCAGAAAGCAAGGTACAGTGATGTATGCAATAATAACCGAGTCAACTGGCAACTGTCTCTCCTCTATTTCAGGCCACATCAACCCACTCTTGAATGAATGAATTAATTTATTAAGTGATCTGCATTAAGTGACATTGCATTTCACAGCTAACAAAGGAACTTAACTAAACATCGAAAATAAACTACAATCACAAAATTTTGTACAAACAACTCATCAAAAAAGAAAAATACCCTAAATAATACCCACTGGGAATTCCATTATCAAACACAAACAAGAGCTACGAGCTCATATGGCACTTGTTACGAGTAGGCACGGCTCGGTTATGTCAATGATATATCTAGTGTTTGCTAGGTGTCTTCCCACCAAGTTTCATCTCGATCCCTCCACTCATAGCGTTTTCCAATATTTCCGGTTCTCCCCTCCAGCTCCCCCCAAAAGTCACCGGATCCGGGCCGGATTTTAAGTGGGTCGTCTGAGGCATGAGGTCTTTCCAAATATCCAGTTTCATCGAGATCCGGTCACCCGTTCAAAAGTTATAAATACCTCAAGATTCCGGATTCCCCCTCCCTCCACTCCGCCGACAGTGCCCGAATCGGCTCGGTCATGTCAATGATGTATCTAGTGTTTGCTAGGTGTCTTCCCGCCAAGTTTCATCTCGATCCCTCCACTCACAGCGTTTCCCAAGATTTCCGGTTGCCCCCTCCAGCTCCCCCCCAAAAGTCACCGGATCCGGTCCGGATTTTAAGTGGGTCGTCTGAGGCATGAGGCCTTTCCAAATATCAAGTTCCATCGAGATCCGATCACCCGTTCAAAGTTAGAAATACCTCAAGATTCCGGATTCCCCCTCCCTCCACTCCCCCTACAGTGCCCGAACTGGCTCGGTTATGTCAATGATGTATCTAGTGTTTGCTAGGTGTCTTCCCACCAAGTTTCATCTCGATCCCTCCACTCACAGCGTTTCCCAAGATTTCCAGTTGCCCCCTCCAGCTCCCCCCAAAAGTCACCGGATCCGGTAAGAATTTTAAGTGAGTCGTCTGAGGCATGAGGTCGTTCCAAATATCAAGTTTCATCGAGATCCGGTCACCCGTTCAAAAGTTATAAATACCTCAAGATTCCGGATTCCCCCTCCCTCCACTCCCCCGACAGGGCCCGAATCGGCTCGGTCATGTCAATTATGTATCTAGTGTTTGCTAGGTGTCTTCCCACCAAGTTTCATCTCGACCCCTCCACTCATAGCGTTTCCCAAGATTTCCGGTTGCCTCCTCCAGCTCCCCCCAACAGTCACCGGATCCGGTCCGGATTTTAAGTGGGTCGTCTGAGGCATGAGGCCTTTCCAAATATCAAGTTCCATCGAGATCCGATCACCCGTTCAAAAGTTATAAATGCCTCAAGATTCCGGATTCCCCCTCCCTCCACTCCCCCCAGAGTGCCCGAATCGGCTCGGTTATGTCAATGATGTATCTAGTTTTTGCTAGGTGTCTTCCCACCAAGTTTCATCTCGATCCCTCCACTGATAGCGTTTCCCAAGATTTCCGGTTGCCCCCTCCAGCTCCCCCCAAAAGTCACCGGATCCGGTCCAAATTTTAAGTGGGTCGTCTGAGGTACGAGGTCATTCCAAATATCAAGTTCCATCGAGATCCGATCACCCGTTCAAAAGTTATAAATACCTCAATATTCCGGATTCCCCCTCCCTCCACTCCCCCCACAGTACCCGATTCGGCTCGGTTATGTCAATGATGTATCTAGTGTTTGCTAGGTCTCTTCCCACCAAGTTTCATCTCGATCCCCACTCATAGCGGTTCCCAAGATTTCCGGTTGCCCGCCTCCAGCTCCCCCCAAAAGTCACCGGATCCGGTCCGGATTTTAAGTGGGTCGTCTGCGGCATGAGGTCTTTCCAAATATCAAGTTCCATCGAGATCCGATCACCCGTTCAAAAGTTATAAATACCTCAAGATTCCGGATTCCCCCTCCCTCCACTCCCCCCACAGTGCCCGAATCGGCTCGGTTATGTCAATGATGTATCTAGTGTTTGCTAGGTGTCTTCCCACCAAGTTTCATCTCGATCCCTCCACTCATAGCGTTTCCCAAGATTTCCGGTTGCCCCCTCCAGCTCCCCCCAAAAGTCACCGGATCCGGTCCGGATTTTAAGTGGGTCGTCTGAGGCATGAGGTCGTTCCAAATATCAAGTTTCAGTGAGATCCGATCACCCGTTCAAAAGTTAAAAATACCTCAAGATTTCAGATTTCCCCTCCCTCCACTCCCCCCACGGTGCTCGGATCGGGAAGTGACTATTTCCAACTTAATCATTTGGGGTCCCTGATACGCCTGCCAAGTTTTATCGTCCTAGCTTATGTGGAAGTGCCCGAACTAGCAAAACCCGGACAGACCGACGGACGGACAGAAATTGCGATCGCTATATGGCACTTGGCCGAAGGGCAAGTGCCATAAAAAGCAAATACTTTTAAATCAAATCATAATTCCAAATCCAAACGTTTAGTTTTCCTAATATATTTCAACACACTATTTCTAGCGTTCCCAAAATTTAAAAACCAAATCAAGATGAAATGGAAAAGGAACATTGATAGATCTAAGCGTTCACGAACAAAAATAGGGCACTCAAAATGTAATTACAGTCATTTGTACGTAGTCGTTCCGCACCGCGCTTGGGCCTACATCAATCCGGTTTTCCTCAGCCTTTACTTAGGATCCAAAGTAACCTAAACAGACATCTAGGTCTGTGAGCTAAAGCTTATTAGAACTTTTCCTGTCCACTGTTTACTTTAGTTGGAAAAGATATCCTAGGTTGAACCAAGATTTTTAGGAGAAGACCATATAGAAAGACATGCTTAAATCTAAGATCTCCAGCGACAAAATAAGATTCATTCAAAATATGTTTTTAGTTGTCACACGGAAAGGGCTCTTCTGGTAAATATTCGTCATTCACCTTTTTATTTGAAATAAGGTAAACGGTGAAGATGGTTAAACGGTGGAATTTTCTTAGTTTTCTTATTTCGAACCACATTTGATGCGATTTGATGTATTCCGTTCTCCTAAACTACTTTTTTCCCTGGCAATCCTTTAGCGACCGGAGACTTCGGAAAAATCATCATCATCGTCATTTCCTGCGGTCAGTCTCTGGCCATCAGTTACCTCAATAATCAATGAAATCTCACGTGTTTAAACCTATATTCAGTTCATCTTTAGCCTGTCCGGTTCTACGTTTCATTTTCTATTTTTTCTTCTTGTTGAGTTTGCATTGTTGTTGTTAACTCGTTTAGATATTGTTACCTATTTCTGTGCGCATATTCATTTACTTTTCTTCTAATTGATTAGCTTTTGCTATTGTGGCAATTTTTCACTGAACCTTAAACCTTTTACCTTGGAATTAGAATAAACGACGTCCCTTTTGCGTTTCTAATTTCTATGGCACTTGCAGCCTCTGGCTGAAGTGCAATATACTGATCACAATTCGGTCTGTCAGTCTGTCGATCGGTCCGGTTTTTTTTTTTTTACACTCTTTTGAGTTAGCGTACTTCCAGATGTGCTAGGACACCGAAACTTTGCAGGCATATCAGGGACCCGATCAAACTAACTTGAAAAAAGAACTTTCGGCGATCTGATAATCGTGTGGGGGGGGGGGGTTGAGGGAGTCGAATCGGAGTACAGCGTAACCTTGGAACGGATGATCAGATTTGAGTGAAATTTAATAATTGAACAGAGGACATTTTCTCTGGTGATCCTTTTTCATATTCGGACCGGATCCGACAACTATTTGGGGAGGGGGGGGGGAAATACGTGACCCGCTTAGACTGGAGAGATCGGGATGGAACTTTGTGGGAATGAATAACAGATGCTCTGGATAACTCGTTTACAGAACCGGATTGGCGGGCACTGTGGGGGAGTTTGGGGGGGGGGGGGTAGAGTGAAACTTGCTGGGAAGAACAAACATCTGCTCCAGGTAAATCTTTTACAAAATTGGACTGGATCCGGACACTTTGGGGGGTGGGGGTGGAGGGGGTTTCCCGGAATTCTTTTTTTTGTGGATTTTCACGACGAAACTTGGCAGGCATATCAGGGAACCGGTCAAAGTCACTTGGAAATAAAAAAAACAATCCTCGATATGATAATCTTATAGGGGAGTAAAGGGAAGGGGGAATCCGGCATATTGAGGCATATTGAGGGTTACTGGAGCGAGTAGGAATGCCATATATATGGAATGAAGGTCTTGGTTGTTTTGATTTGCCAAAAGATCTTGAACGTCAGATTAGAGTGGTTTTAGAAGGTCAGGAAATTCATTGTTGGCAGAGTATTGTTAATAGTTCTATAACATTGAGTCATTATCAAGTGGTAAAAGTTTGTTTTGGAGAGGAAGTGTATTTTAAGTTCAATCTACCCGGGAAAGTTTTATGTCGTTGGATCCAATTAAGGGCAAACTGCCTTCCAATTCAGAGCAGGCAGAAGGTTTTCGATAGAGGTAGTGTTGTTCCTGATGGGAGGTATGCTTGCCCACTTTGTGAGAAGGAGGAAGAAAATTTGAACCATTTTCTCCGTAGATGCCCGAAACTTTCTGACTTAAGGAAAATTTATCTAGAGGGTGTGATTTTATCACTTCCTGAAATTTTGAGCAATAGTAACCCTACCATTATTACTCGAGTGGGCGTGTACATAGATACATCTTTAGAGTTAAGAAGGAGTCTGATTGTTTAAGTTATATTTCTGTTTTTGTTGGGATGTGTAACTTTGGAACGTGTGATCGGATTCGAGTGAAATTAATAATTGAACAGAGGACATTTCTCTCTGGTGATCTTTTTCATTTCTGGACAGGATCCGACCAGTACTGGGAGGGGGGATACTTGACCCGCATAGACTGGTGTGATCGGGATCGAACTTTGTGGGAATAACAAACTGATACTCTGGATAAATCATTTACAAATCCGGATTGGCTCCGCGTATTGTAGTTGGAGTTGGAGGTGGGGGGGGGGGGTCTGGGATACCGGTGATCGCGAGTTAAGGTACTTCCAGATGTGCTAAGGGCGGTGAAACTTCGCTGGAATATTATAGATTCGACAAGATTTGCTTTGAAATCACTACTTCCCAAATCCGATTATTCCTTAAAGTACCAATCTTGACCACAAATTAAGAAAAATATTTTTAAGTAAAATATGCATTTTCGTGATCTCCGTCAGCCCATTTTCATTTTGCCTGAAGTATGAAGTTCTAGCTCCCTTAGAGTTCGCATCTTAACCGCAAAGTCCGAAACTTACTTTTGATCAAACACACGTCAAGGTGATCAAACATACAAGTACCGTATGAGCTTACAGCTTTTGTTTAAACCAAATATAATGATTCATCTTATTTCAGTCCAAAGAACCCTTTTCCCTGATTCATTTCAATTTGACCCGTCAGCAATGGAAAATCTCACTAATCCCCGTCATCATCAACATTTTCTGATAATTCTGAAAAAAATATTTTTTCTTGTAACTAGAATGAATAATTTACTTTTCGCGTTTAATTCAAAGCGAGAAATGATCTGTTCTACTCTCCATCTTATTCCAGTTCAAATTAGTACCTGTCCTGGTCCATTATGTCGCAAATCTCGGCACTCATCATTATCATCATCATTTTCTGGACAGTCAGACAAAAAGCTTTTGTCTTGTAACTAGAATCAGTTACTTACCTTGACATTTCTAATCTAAAACCAAACATGATCGATTCATCTTATTCCAGTCCAAATAATTATTTTCCCTGGTCCATTTGGCCCAAACTCTGACCCGTCAGAAATGGAAAATCTTACCCCCGAATCATCACCATCATTATGACAAAACAAAATTATTCCAACCAGAATAAAATAGTGGCTTCTCAAACCTCAGATCTAAACCTCCATCTTATTTCGGTTCTAATAACTACATTCCCTGGTCTATTAAGCCCTGATTATACTCCTTCCGAAACGGGAAGTCAGTACCACCATTATTTGCCTCACATAGCTCTTTTCCCTGGGCCATTCATCCCCAATTGTGACCTCTCACCAATAGAAAGTCGTCTTCAAAAAGGGAATTGCGGGGAAATGTCGTTTATCCCGTAATGGTGTCTTTCAAATTCATGGCAACATCTTTTCTAGAAGCATATTGGACAGAATAGGTAAAACAAAACAAAAAATACCAAAGGATTCGATGAGATTCCGGAGGGGAATGTTTATCGGGCTTTTTTTTTCCGATTTTCCGTAAAACAGTCGATTTTTCTTCGAAACATGTGTGTTTCACAACAAGAGCTAGAAGCTAATATGGTTTTTTTCTAGTCATTTGTAAGCAAAAGTGAGATAAGAATGAACATGGACTTGGAAAGTACGAGGAGGTATCGTTTGATAAAAAGTATTTTATTTTTGAACTTGGCTGTAATGATGCGCACTTTAAAGGCGCTAAACTTTCATCTTTTAAGCAGAAACCTTAAAAAAAACGGTAACAGCTAGGCCCTTGGGGGTCATTAATATATCGTTTGGTTAAAAGTATTTGTTTAAGTTTTCGGTTAAGATGCGCACTTTAGGGGTGCTAGAAATAAATTTTAAGCAAAACCCTTGTGACACAAATGATCATGGGTTGAGATGTATCGTTTGATCAAAACTAATTTTCGACTTTGCGGTTAAGATACGCACTTTAAGGGAGCTAGAACTTCATTTCTGAGCAAAACCCTTGAGGCAAAAAATGATAATGGGCTCATTGGGATCATGAAAATGTGTATTTTGCTTAAAGTATTTTTTTTTACTTTGCGGTTAAGATTGGTACTTTAAGGAATATAGTACAGGGAAACGGAGGCTTGACCCGAAACAAATTGCAACAGAAATTATTTTTACACCATCTTGTAGAGAAAAAAAAGCTGAACAACATATCCAAAGTTGCATATCTTGGCTCGACGCAAAATAAGCGTTGTTTGGCTTTTATTTTAAAAAGCTCTTATCTCGCCTCTAAAAGTACAACCATAGTATTATATCGCACTAGATGATACAACCAAAGAACTGCCTTCGAACTATATAGCCTAGCCTACTACACTGTAAAAAGTTTTTCCATATAAAGATTAAAGTTAACTGCAATATTTGCTACTCGGATTATTCTTATCTCTAAGCAGATAAGATTAATACCAAGTAGAGATAAGGTGAATCCGAGTAGCAAATACTACAGTTAACTGTAATCTTTATACGAAGAAACTTTTTAAAGTGCATTACCATTACTTACTCGGAAACAAAAACCTAACAGAATAAAACCAAAACTAACTTTCCCTCGATCAAATTATTGAACAATTCTGCACTCACAAGATTGTTTTCTTATAGTTGGATTCCACTCAGAAGTCACAGCAGCTGTTTTCACTCCGTGCATTCCCCTAAGGCTGTATCTTATTCCCCCATTGTCACTTCCCGAACTCTATCCCGAATGTTATGTCGTTTATTTATGGCCAAGTTGGTTTACCAAATCTACCTCTATTCTGTTTTACAGAACTGGATTTCCGTTCCAATTTCACTGGAATCTACCACTCGCCCGAGTATGGTATCAAGAGCTGTCAGAAACACAGCTTTCCACAAACACTGGAACCAACATCCCACAGGATAAGCGAGCAATATTCCCGCTGGAAAGTCAAGTGCATCGGGTGTGATTGCTTTCTAACTAGAAAACGAATTCGAGGGCCGCTCAGCATCTTTTTAAATGAAAAGGGCTTTCAGAAGTGGAAACGGGCTCAATACATCAATAAACGTAACAAGACCACAGGTTTAGGTGGGATAACAAAAATGAACTTCTTCATCGAAACAAGCCGGACTTGTAACAGGTTTTCTGTATTCGCAGATCATGCGCTGATCATCTCTGATTCTTCCAGAAATAGTTGAAAAATGTCGTTTTGGTTCAATGCAGTTTGGTATCCGTTCGAGCGCCAGTTGTTCGCACGCTCATCAAATATTGACAAAAATGATGAGGCAGGCTACCCGCGACAAGTCTGCTAGACATACATGTTCTATAAATATAGCTTGTGCTTTTGACAATATTACACATTCTCAGGCCCTATTTTCTCTCATTACTTCTGGTATGAATCTGTCTGTTGTCCATCTGTTACAACGCTGGTATGGTAATTCTTCAGTAAGGTTCAAATGGCAAGCTAGCTTGTCAGAGATTATTCCTGTTCGAACTGGTGTTCGCCAAGGGAGAGTCTTATCTCCCTACATTTTCAAATCGGCCATATCTTCTTGTCTAGATTCTTTGCATCTTGCTTACTTTTATAAAGACCATGCCATCAGCTGCATAGCCTGCGCGGACAACTTGCTCTTAGGAAGCCGTAGCCGATCCACACTCACACAAGATGTAAGCAAGCTGTCGTCGGAACTTCTCGAAATTGGCCTTGAAGTAAACCTGTCAAAATGCGAGTACCTGCATTTCAACCTTTCGTCAAATGGTTCGAACGCATCGGAAGCTTCTACCTCTCTTGGATCGTTCACTGTCAAATCAACAGACTCTCTGGTGGCGCGGCATAACATTCAAATCTTCATTGTCAAAGTTTTGCTTTTCGGTTGTTCAAGAAGTTTATAAATCAATCCGTAGCGCCTATGACTGCATCGTCCCCAACCGGGTCGCTATAATCGTAAAGCTTTGGGAAATTTGTGCACTACCTTCTGCGCTCCTTCTATATACTATTTCGTTCTGGTGTTACTCATGTTTTTCGAAAGAAGGAGATTAAAAAGATGAGATCGTGTTATTTTAAATATGCAAAGCACCTGCTCCACTTGTACCTATCCATTGACGGAGAAGTTCAAAATTCAAGATGCAAGTGTTACCCTGTTGGATGTTTCCTCGTCGCTTTAAAAAATCATGGACAACAGGGCCCAACCAGCACACGACCGTATCCACTGCTTCCTGACTGAAGATTGAAAATCAATTGTCTTTTTCTGTGTGTTAATGTGTTTTGTTTATTTTCTTCACTTACTCCACTTTTTCAAAATCGCGGGTAATAAATAAATTACTTACTTACATTGTCAGCAGTTACATAACAGACAACAGAAGGATGCGCGGTTTCAACAGACAATGCGTAACAGACAAGACTTGGGATGTTATTTATTGTGTTGGAAAACGTTATACGTGAAATGTTATGCAGAACAAGCATGGTCAAGATGAGCTTTTTGGCGATTTTTCGGCTCTTCCTGATGGCAATACTTGCTATGCATAAAATTTTCAAACAGAACAGACAACATCCGAAGTGTTGTCTGTTGAAACCGCGCATCCTTCTGTGGTCTGTTATGAAACTTCTGACAGTGCAGCGACGCGAACCAGAAACACCCAAATGTCAATGTCAACTCTCAACAAGAGAATGGGATAAACATTAACCTGGAATATGAATAAAAAGCAAAATAAATACAGCAACTGTACATATTTCTTTCAATAATGTTATTTTTTAGGTTTTTCTGTCATTTTGATTGTCATGAGAATAACCAAATTACGTATAAGGTCTTAAGTCAAGCTGACCATTCATTACGAAAGAAATAGAAAACCGTAATTTTCGGGGTTCCTTATTGATCAGCTAGTTACCCCTCTAAGACGATGTGCGAGGGATAAATATAAATTTGGATATTTCGGTTGCACTTCCGGCAAACCGTCATCAGCAAAAAAAACAAAAAACTAAATCATAAGATCCAACACAATACCAACAGAAAAACGATGCGGAACCGACAAAACATACAACGACACGTAACTAAAAACCAGAAGAACGATGAGGACTGAACGACATGCAAATTCAAATAAAATAACAAATATTAAAATGTGCGTGTTAAAAGTGGATATGTACAAATCTATGATTATTTTACAATTCTGTGTCTATATACAATTTACCAATTCCCTGTTAAAGCGCTGAAGCTTTCACCCAACACTTATATAATCCTTCCCATAACTGTACAAATACTTTCACAGAACTAAAGTTTTTTGTGCAGAAGAGTTTAGTTCTGTGAAAGTATTTGTACAGTTATGAGAAAAACGAAGGGTTATATAAGTGCTGGGTGAAAGCTTCTGCGCTTTCCCAGGTAATTGGTAAATTGTAAATAGACACAGAATTCAGGATTGTAAAATAATCACAGATTTGTACATAAACACTTTTAACAGGCACATTTTAATATTCGTTATTTTATTTGATTTTTGTATGTCGTTCGATCCATATCGTTCTTCTGGTTTTTAGTTACATGTCGTTGTATGTTTTGTTGGTTCCGCATCGTTTTTCTGTTGGTATTGTGTTGGATCTTATGATTTAAATTTTTGTTTTTTTCGCTGAGGACGATTTGCCGGAAGTGCAACCGAAATGTCCGAATTTATATTTATCCCTCGCACATCATCTTAGAGGGAACTAGCTGATCAATAAAAAAAAAACCAGAAAATCACGGTTTTCTATTTCTAATCAAAATTACAATAAGAAATTCCGTGTCCGCTAGGCCGTCGTAAACTTTCTGAAGAATAATCATGATCTGCTAGGATTTGAGGGATTCTTGGTCAGAACTAGTCAGAAGGGTTGATTCCTGGGATAATGATGAGGTTGGGCAATTTTAGGGTGTATAAGAGATGTTTGGTGGATTTTGTGGATGTATACAATGGATTTAGAGGATTGAGTTTTGAGCAGGAGCGTCACGACTACGGGGGAGGGGGACCCCCCCCCCCCCGAATTGCGAAGTGCCGCCGTTTTTCGTTGAAACAGTCGAATTTTTTTCTTTTTTCTTAAAATCAGCCTTTGTTCCGTCACCACAGTCGTTTTTTATCTCAATTGTAGTCGTTTGTATCTGCAAAAACAGTCGTTAAAAATGACCAGCCAATCAATAAATGCCTTGCCCCCCCCCCCCTCCCTCCAAAGAAAAAAAAATACATTTTGGTTAGTAACGCTTCTGGTTGTGGGTAGACATAGGAGAGGGAGGCTTTCCTCCTGTTTATGCCCAGTCTTAATCCTATATCCACGAGGCTAAAGTAAGAGCAGAATAGAATAATATCGGACGTCGCGAGGTCCTTAAAAAATATATCTCTAGGGATAAAACGATACGTACCGTCCAAAGATAAATATCGCTCAATTTGATCGTATCACTGGAGGCTGTAGAGTAAGAAATATTGTAGTTTATTCCTATCGGTGAATATATTTGAGTATGTACATATAGGGTCGAGTTTCCCCCAGTCGCGTTTACATTTATAAACCGACCTAGGGACATTCGAATCCTATGTTAGGTCCTCGTCACATGACGTAATCATTTACGTCACGACTTATGGTATTCCGCCTAACATTTGTCCGACACCGCAAATTTTGGAAATGTGTGCCCAAGCAGCAGGTTAAAGAATCTCCTAAGACGTAACAAAAAATACGTATCACTGGAGGTATTTTATCCTCAGCGCGGCGCGTAAATTTGAGGATTTCTTATCCTCAGATTTGTGTCAGTAATTGCTGAGTTTGGCTGCGCTCTTTGCTAGTCAAAATGTCAGCTCGATTATATTATTTTGTATTATTTTTATCTCGATCTTTTCTACCAAAACAGCATATTCAAATTTATCTTCGTTACACTAAATTATTTTCCAGATTCATTTGATAACATATGCAATCTGTCAACTGCCGTTACTTTTGGTGAAAGGGTAGAAGCTTACAAAAATCCAATCGGCCATTCCCGAGAATGGAGAATGCCGTTCCGGCCATTTCTAGAGCCTATTCCATCGACTGTGCTATTGCCCAGAGCCACTGAATGGATCAAACAATTGTACATATGTTTACTAAAGAAAGTCTTGTTTTAGTGTAATTTTAATATTTGATGTGTAATGTCACAAAATAAAGAAATTGGTTGATTGATGTGCACTTTAATCTTTTACTTTTCCGAATCGAATATATATTGTATATCTTGTCGTGTGTCTACCAGAACATACGACCCGAGAGGTCTTATATCCGTCATTTCTGTTTTTTATATTTTTATAATATATTATATTTTGTTAAGAGCCTAAATTTAAATTATATAGAGCCACCACAAGTTTGAAATACCAGAGCAATAAACAAACGCATTTTTATTGGGTTTTCAAACCCGTTTAAGTGAATTCTTGATTAGATTTTAATATTTCAGCCTCAGGGTCATGAATTTCATCCGCGCTTTGTTGGAACTCGGTTCAATATTAGCATAAAAGCATATTCATAGAATAACCCGAGAACCAAGCTTCTTCGTCCGCCAGCCAAATCTTCAGAGTGACACTTAAAGTCATTCGTTTCACATGACATAAATCCTTTCAACGGTACTTAACTTTTCTTTTCGTTTCATATTCTTTGCTTATTTGTTATTCGTATTTTTCGCAAGGTTTTTTTTCCACTTTCTACCGGTGATAGCCTGTGCCTCGTTTCTGTTGAATAGTGCTGCCCCATCGCTGCTGCAGCACTTATTTGCTTCTGCACGAGATGAGTCTTTGGATTCACTGCCTCCACAACTTCTTCTCGCTGTAGCAGCACGTTACAGGGAAGCACGGATGTGGGTGGGCGAACTGACAAGTGAACGTTGTGACGGGTGGGCGTAGTGACTGATGGTCGTAGTGACGGGTGGATAACTGAGGGGTGGGTGTAGTGACGGGTGGGCCTAGTGACGGTGGACGTAGTGAAGGGTGGAGGTACTGACGGGTGGAAGGAACTGATGGGTGTCAA
This sequence comes from Branchinecta lynchi, assembly GCA_023053575.1. Lineage (NCBI taxonomy): Eukaryota > Metazoa > Arthropoda > Branchiopoda > Anostraca > Branchinectidae > Branchinecta > Branchinecta lynchi. Next base: position 26,601,543 of record JAKZAP010000008.1, on the reverse strand, counting down.
CACATGAATGAAGAAAGAATCATCCCGGAATCGGACCTGCAAAACGAGGCTCAGGTACGCCAGGTGCTGCTGAGTTCAAAACAAAATTGATTGATGTCTAAGCACATTTGACACCGAGCCTCCCAACTGTGATGAATGAGAGAGACTGAAAATGACCATTTCCACGGACGCGGGTGGGCGTAGTGACGGGTGGACGTAGTCACGGGTGGGCGTAGTGACGGGTGGAAGTAGAGACTGGTGGTCGTAGTGACGGGTGGGCGTAGTGACGGGTGGATGTAGTGACGGGTGGACGAACTGGCGGGTGACAAAAAAACGAATGTAGAAAGAATCATCCCGGAATCGGATCTGCAGCGTGCAAGAAAAACGAGGCTCAGGTACGCCAGGTGCTACTGAGGCCAAAACAAAACTGATTGATTTCTAAGCACATTTGACACCGAGCTTCCCAACAGTGATGAATGACGAGAGACTGAAAATGGCCATTTCCACGGACACGGGGTGAGCGTAGTGACTGGTGGACGTAGTGACGGGTGGACAAACTGACGGGTGACATAAAAAATGTAGAAAGAATCATCTCGGAATTGGACCTGTAGCGTGCAACAAAAACGAGGCACAGGTACACCAGGTGCTGCTTAGGTCAAAACAGAACTGATTGATTTCGAAGCACTACGACACCTAGCTTCCTGACAGTGATGAATGACGAGAGACTGAAAATGACCATTTCCTTTTCGCTGACAAATTTACGTTTCTTCCTATCTTGACAGGATTTAGTCGGAAGTACTTTCAACAAGTTTAGTTTTCGAAACTTGATAAAAAGTATTCTCAGGAAATTTCAGGAACACCCGGTAATCCGATTACTGTGGAAATTTCATCCACTGTAAATACCGTTAACGTACTTTGCAGGAGTGATTCTGGTGCAAAAACTTCTATGGGTTTAGTACTTTGTCAATGAGCTCTCGTTTCCGGTCTAAACGGATCAGGCCGTGGGACCTGCATGTGGAATGGTCCTTTTTATTCCAAACCTGTAAAATATAAGTTTTTTTTTCCTTTCTTTGGTCTGAAACTCCTGAACGATAAGGTATTGTAACTTCCGATTTTCCATAGCGCTTGTAGAACTCATGATGCGGAAAATTTAGTCTTTTTATGATGAAACTGAGCGTCCTACTTCTTTAACGTACTTAGGTATTCCAACTGGAAGGGGTATGACGTCAACTCGACAGTGCTGATCGATCCACGAAACACATAAGCAATTAGCATAATAGTAAGGTATAGGAAGGCGGGGAGATTTTTTTTTTACTTTTTAACAAATAATCAAATTATCTCTGTTTAAGATGTACCGACATGCAGGAAAAAAAAAATTGTTCAACGAACATTTATATTTTAAGAAGACTCATCTTGCATAACATCTTGCTACATTTTAATCTGTCTCCTAAACGTATGCTCGCTCCCCAAACCCGTATAGACCGGGTGCTTGGAGGAGCTGGAAGTACAGAGTGTACACCTGTGCCTCGTTTTTGTTGCAATAGCGCTGCCGCATCGCTGCTGCAGCACTTCTTTGCTTTTGCATAATATGCGTTTTTGGATTCACTTTCTTCTTGGTTGAAGCGGCAGCGCTGCAGCATCTTGCAGGGAAGCATGGACTTGGTCAGGGAGCAAGTCCGTGGTTCTCAAGAAGCGCTGCCGTCTTCCTCGGATGCAGTGCAGTGCAAACACGGATGTAGAAAGAATCAGTCCGGAATCGGCCGAGAAGTGGACCTGCAGCATGCAACAAAAACGAGGCTCTGTTGCCGGAGAGTCCCGATGAAATATTTTCTAGAATCAGAATCGTATGGAGTTGTACGAAAAAGTAGCATGCAATAGTAACTTTTGCTACTGCTAGCAAACTGGATACTATTAGAGCAAGATTGGATGCTAACTACGATACAACTACACAGTCAAAGATTTAGTCATCGGGGTGACCATCCCTTCGATCCTTAACTGCTCCGCGCCATCTACTTTCATTCAATCCATCCTACCAGTAGGTCCGGCACACGTGCTAAAAGAGGCATGAGCTATTTTTTTAAGATCGACAATAACTGGAAAGGACCTAGACTAGAGGGACCCCTAGCCGCCAGATTGAGGGGTTATACTGGTGGCGTACACGATGGCACTAGGCAAGGGGTGTATTCGGTTCTAGCATTCCTATCTGCTGTGGTGAACAATCTACCACAGAGATATATTACGCGAACATACAGGACGAACGCGGCACCAGAACCTCTTCATGCTAGTCAAAGGCCGCACAACCCCGCATTTGAATTCTTGAAACTGTCTGAAAGAAGACATAATCTTCTCATGCGTTTTGGCCATCAAATTTTGAATTCTCAACACCCACAGGACCATCCTTCCGGACTTCGTTACACCCTCTCATGGACCTAACAAGCGAAGCAAGGACGACCCGAAACCCATGCTTGTTCCCCCACCTACAAAATCTTCGGAAAGATAGCTAAATTCATTTGTTCCGTATTTCACTAAACATTTTAACTGTTCATGATTTATGTTCGTTTCTTATTTATTGTTTGTTAGTTTGTGTACTATTTGTATTGTTATTGACTGTTTATTTTTCCAATTCCCGCCCGCGTTAGCCTAGTTTTATTAGGGTCGAAAATAAAATTAATTGATTGATTGATTATTTTCTACCGTATATGGCGCACACAATTTAAGAAAAATCTGGTTGATATCAAATGAAAGTTTGTTTGTATGAATGTATGGTCGAAAGCTATGGTACAATGGTCGACATATTTAGTGCCAAGTAGGCGCTACGAATTGGATCAACAGAGCTATCTGATATATATAGATAGATTAGTGTATTTCAAAAGCCCACGGGCCATATACACAAACAAACAAAAACAAAAATATAACTTAAACAATCAGACTCCTTCTTAACTCTAAAGATTTATCTATGTACACGCCCACTCGAGTAATAACGGTAGGGTTACTATTGCTCAAAATTTCAGGAAGTGATAAAGTCACACCCTCCAGATAAATTTCCCTTAAATCAGGAAGCTTCGGGCATTTACGGAGAAAATGGTCCAAATTTTCTTCCTCCTTCTCGCAAAGTGGGCAACCATACCTCCCATCAGGAACCACATTACCTCTGTCAAAAACCTTCTGCCTGCTCTGAATTGGAAGGCAGTTTGTCATATATATAATATATTATATATTATATCATATATATAATCAGATAGGATAGGAAAAGTAGAGACGACTATTTAGAAGAAAACGTCACTGGGTGTATAGGGTAGGTCTACTCACGTTCTTGTGCCAGGTAATCATATTCGGTTCCGGATTCGCATCGACGACACACTCAAAGTACACGTCCTCACCTTCCTTGACCTTGTTCGGTTGTATACCTCGCCCAAGCTTAATCTCAAGAAATGGCGGATCTGAAAATTTCATAATCAAATTAGACCGGGACCATACGGAAATCTTAGGTGGCTTAAAATCGCGTCAGCAACAGAATCTTAGGTCGGAATCGCGACAGGAACTATCCCTTCTTCTTTTTTTCAATCAATCAAGTTTATTCCAAATAGCTAAAAGCTAGAAGTGGAATACAAATTTACAAAATATGCACAGACACGAAACAAATTAACTAATATACTTCCAAGATTTTTACCACAAATAGATGATGGGATGAAACTACGCAAAAATTGGGCAGAAGAATTAGCAGGATATGGAAAAAACTGATTGCCAGTATTCCTCTCGGACCGAATCAGGGAAGACGGGAGGGGAGGGGGGAATAGATGGGCCATCTGGGGACAACAGATTTTGTAGGACTTATATTTTCGCTTCAGATCGTTCAACTAAAAGTTTAGTTTAGTTTAGTTTAATTTATTCATTAAAACATAGTGAACACCATTAACTCCTTATGGCCCAACCATGAGGCCTAACATAAGGCCTGGCAATGGGTGGGGCAGTATTCTTTATTCAGACAGTTCTAAGGGAAACAAACCAAATAAATCAAAGAAGATCACCAATACCAATCCCCAGTAAGAAACTCGACGGTTCCTTTTAGATAAAAACAGAAATACAAAAATGTAACAAGGCTAAGTGACTTCTTGTAATTATTCTGCAATTTCTGTTATCCGTAGCCAGAGGCGTTACTAGACAAAATATTCCGGGGGGGGGGAGGGGTGGAGACATCCCATAGAGCTTTACTTTGTAATAGTTCTCCTAGTTTATTCCCCGCCTGTGTCACACACATAATATCATATCTCTTAGGTTCTCATTACCACCATTAACAGATCTTCAGATTATTTATTAACAAAAAAAAAATAATATAATACTCTGTATGATCCAAAACACGCCAGCGATCCTCAGGAAGAAGGAGTAAGCGTGTCCGTACGACTCAAACTCAACGACTCAAATCCTGTCTCAATCAATCACCGCCATCTTCGGGAGCAGCTGTGACATCACTTCTGCCTTTCTTCCGCTAGATACCCGGAGAGGCCGGAGATCTTGCATCGGCAAGGACAGATAGTCATCAAGAGCATTCCAGGAACAAACTACATGTCCGCCAAAAGAAAGGCCATGCGGCCTATGGGAGCAAATATACAAATAAGGATGCATGATTTGGGCTATTAATTTTACGTGCAATTCCAAACGAGTGCAGATTCAGCAAAATAAAGCAGTGAGATTAATTGGTAAGTATGATACGGGAGTTCTAAGTACTGAGTCAATTTTTAGGAAACTTAAGATTTTGAAGGTAGGTCACATTAGAGATTTCCAAATTGGTATTTTTGTGTTTTCAGAGTCTCAATGGTTTCGCACCTGATTTTTTTAGTATTTTTTTTTTTGTTTTAACTCATTTTATCACGGAATGCTACGAGGCATGCTGGAGACTTGGTAAGTGAGACAAGAAGTACGGTTCGTTCTAGCCATGTGGCAAGGCATTCAGGTACGGTGGTCTGGAATACTTTTCCAGACTCAATTCGAGAAGCGGAAAGTGTACCGCAATTTAAAAATCGGTTAAAGAAACCTCCTTGAAATCTCCTTGAGGGTAGTTGGTGAGTGGAGGGTTTGGAAGACGAGAGAGGACAAATTGACAAATTAATTAATTAATTTTTAGTTTATTTTAGTGAAGGTTTGATTAGAATATGATAGTAAATGTGTACTGGTTGCGTTTTTCAAGCACGTATGTACTTTGTGTGTAACCGGTCGTCAAGCCGAATGAATTTTTTTTAGTAAAGTTGTTGAATCCTTGAAGGAGCTCATTCAATAATACTTTTTTGGGAACAAGCGTAAAAAGAAACATATTGCTTAAAAACATTTACAAATACCAACTCTCAACTACTATCAATTGAAAATGACCCTTTTAGCTGTTTTATAAAAGACTGAAGGGTCGTTGCATTCCTAGGACACAGAGGTATTTCATTCCATAGCGCTGCTCCTACTGACTTCCAGCAACTTCCTGGCATCATGACTTATATCATTTGATCCTTATCACCTAGCTCCAGTTTGCTACTTTGCTGATCCAAGGTCAGGATTCGATGCATAGGCCTGCGTGCTAGGGCCTACACTGTAAAAAGTTTCTCCGAATAAAGATGCAGTATTTGCTACTGGGATTAATCTTATCTCTATTGGGATAAAATTAATCCGAATTAGAGACAATCTTATCTCAATAAAGACAAGATTAATCCCAGTAGCAAATACAGTGTAGGGGGTGTCTCCATAACAGCGGGAGGGAACAAGGTATTTTCCTGACTGGCGAATAATTTTTACCCATGTTTTTTTTCCACCAATAATTCAATGGTTGCTAAAACCACAGTATTTTTTTATTTTTTCATGGACACAAAGTATATTAACTGTATATGCACGGTAGAGTAACATAAAAACATATTACAATCAGTAGGCTACACAATATATGCAACCCTTGCAAATACTTGTAATATCATTAGTGAGCCCGGAAGTTATTCGATGTTGTGGAAGCTGGGTTGTATCACAGCAATCCAAAAGAAGGGGAGCAAACAATTTTAATGGTGTACGACGAATAACCCTGACGTATATTCAAATAGTGCATACAACGGATAGTTCAGCTACGATGCTATGGCAGCGATATTTCGACGGCCCTTGCCAAGAAGGGCCACATCGATGCCAAAGCATCGTTACTGATCCGTTTTATGCACTTTCTGAATATATGTTTCCAAGTCAGCTTGGTCTCAAGGAGTATACAACCACTGTATTTAGGCCTACCGGCTGAGATATAATGAGATATAATGTTTGAACTTAATTTAACCGAAAAGAATTGTGACACCGTCAGAATGATCGCGCCCAACCACATTGGGGGGGTGGGGGGTGGGATATGGAAAGCTTTCTGAATTCTAGTGCTCTAGTACCTACAAATCTTGCTCGTCGCAGACCACAGCTAATTCTCGGTCTCAGAGCGATTTCCGGAACTGGCTGGTACTGAATATTAGCTAAAACCCGTTGTGAATGGGCCTTTAAGAAATCCCCCCCCCCCCCCCGGTTGGGTCCAGTACCGCAAATAAACCGCGGGTAGATTAAGCTTAAAATAAAATTCTGGCTCATCAACTGTTTTCTCGGTACTCTAATTTCTAAAGGGTTTCTGATGAAGAAATTATTTCAAACCGTTTATGTGTTTATGTTCTTCAATGACTTTCAGTACTTCATAAATGAAAACTCGAGATTAATCAGGAGGGCCAAAGCCAGCCGCCACAAAAAGTCAATCAGTCTGGGACATCTTTATTTAAGAGGCGAGAGCATAAATAAAATACCAAGGGTCCTCTCTTATCATCATTTCTAGTTCCCAGTTCCCTTACGTTCTTATTTTGTAATCTTTTTCCTAATTATTCAAACAGGATGTTGAGTTTTTTTTTTCAGCAAACTTTGGTTGCTAGGTTATCATGTCCTTTTTCTGTACGACTACGTTTTTGGGAACACAAAACGTGAGTGGATGATATTGCAAAATTTGTCCGTCTGTCCGTCCGTCCGTCTGTTTGCACGATAACTTTCCAAGGGGTTGAGATATTTTGTTCAAATTTGGCACGATGACTCTTTGGGTCAAAGTACAGATCAAGTACGAAGATGGGCTCTGTACCTCTATACTTAGGGGTGGGGGAGAGGTTTCAAAGTAAGGGGCAAACAAAATATTTTTTAAAAGCTACTGTGACAGTTGATTTAGGAGTAAGGAGACATGCTGAACCCGAATATGGAAGTTATTTTCTTGCCGGACAACTAGTTCACCAGGAAACAAAATTTGTCGACCAGTTTTCGGCTATAGCAGTCCTACGCCTTTATTCTAAAATTAGTATAGCTCTGTGCCTGGATGCCGGCATTCTTTTGTTTGTCCTGTGTGACGTCGGAGAGATCTGGCGTAATGTCTTATAAATTAATAAGATATTCAGCGAGGGGGTAACACTGAATCCATATCTGAACTTGGTTTTCTTGCTGGACAAATGGTTCATCATGAATTCGGCTGATACTGGAAATCTGGTTGAAGCTCAAAGTTGTTTCTGAAATCGATTAGAGATTCGGTATCGGGGCAAGGAGACATGCTGAAAATATTTTTGAACTTTATTTTAAGAGTACAAATATTCAAGGAATCTGACGAAGACTGAATGGCGAAGACACCACCTAACCGTTAGAATCAAATGTTTGATTTTTGGGATCCCGTCGAAACCATTGGTCTTGTTTCAACGTATACGGGTTTATTGGTCTACTGGGCGAACTAAGGAACAAAGTGTATTTTCCCAGAGAAAATTAGCCAATAGAATAGAACTCGGACTACCCCTTTTATTATAATTTCTTACCCAACAAAAAGGACTCTAGATTCATTCCGAGCCGCACACTTACAATTAATCGTAAGAGTCTTCCTTAAAGATCTCGGAACCATCGGAACGGTGAACGTAGCAACTAATCAAATAAGAGGGGACATTCGATTTCGAACACTTGGATTTATCAGAAAAGAACACAACCACGTTCTACTCAAGTGCTTCCTGGTAAGATCCGAAGGAAGGAAAGGGGAAGTCGAGGATAAGTTATTTTGAGGAGTGGAATAGTTGTGAAAGTAGGTCAGGAAGGTCAACCCACGCGCTGAATTCTCATATCCCAGTTCAGAGCCACCATGTAGGGGAAGTCAGGGTTGAACGGGACGCGGGGTGAACCGGAAAGATTCAAGTGTGACCAGACCCTAAGGTATAAAATCGTGAAATAATTATCTGGGGTTGGTAACGGTATTCTGACTCATGGGACCAAATTTGAAGGCTCAATTGCAAACCATTTCCTAACTCGGCGACTTAATTCTTTTTACCGATTTACTTGGATTTCCGATTTTATTTTCATTTTCAGTTCGAGAAGAAGTTAGTTGTCTTTTGTGAGTGTGCGATAGTTTAGTCCAGTGTAGGTTCAAAGCTGCATCGAATTAGCCAGTTGCGGGTTTTCTACTGCTTTCCGTTTTTTCTTAGTGTTCATTTTCGTAGAGATGGTCTCTGTGGGGTTGAACCGGCTACATTCTGGGGGGTTGAATCGGACATAATTTTAGAGGTCCGGTTAAACCCCGCTCTTTCGGGATAAAAATATCTACCAGTTTCTGTACCCTTAAAAGCAGGATAAACGTGGTGTGCCCAAGCTTCCGAATTCAACTGCTTCTGGTAGAACAATTTGTGTTCAACAAACGCTTTCTTTTGAGTGTGATTTTTCAGTTTTGGTTCAGTGGTATGTTTACATAGTGCTACTTTTCTCCAATACATTAAAGCTTGATTAGCTTTGTAGTACTACTTATTCGGTCATATTCAAAGTTCATCTTAACAGTGTCCGGCTTTAAACACCGCCCGTACTGACCAAACCCACCGGTGGGGCTGAACTCTAAATTTTTTTTTCTAATTGAAGAAATCGTAGTGCCAAAACGAGTTGAAACTAAATTCTCAAAAAGATACAGAACATACCTAATCTCATTACCTTTCTTTTCCCCTTTTCGAAAAGTTTCCAAATTCTAAAGAAATGGAATTATTAGCCAATAATGAAAATCGTACGGTTCAACCCCCACATCCCCTAATATTTAGTTCCTATAGTAGTCGCCAGAGTCACGTCTGGGGGGGGAGGGGCGTGCCCGCAACAAAGATTTCTGAAGGACACAAAATCTTCAACCTTGACAGGCTTACCGTTTAACCGCCTAAGTGTTCAACCTTACTTTTTGCCCCCCCCCCACTTAAGGTTTGCTGAAATGGCGCCTCTGTTCATCACAATTGTCAGCGACCATCGCAAGTCGCAATCAACCGTTTAAACATATGAAAGCACAACCCTTACTAGAAATGATCCCTATGTAATGGGTCAGAAAAAAGTTTTCCGAGAATACCAGTACTTTCTACCTAGAACTGGCGATTTTCTTGTTAGCGCTTCTCGACTCCACGGCGGCTGGGTGCGAAACATTTGACACTGAACGCACCGTGGTACAAAATTGGGAAAACTAAGTAAATAAAATAATTATTAAACAGAAGATTCTCATATCGTTATATCTGAAACAGCTCTAAGCGGACGCTAAAGATTCCGGCAAACTTTGCGTTGTGTGACGAGCCGAACTCGTCAAGGCCGAAAAAGCGCTAAAAATTCTAATGCACTTAACAAAACCATTGAGAAAAGTGGGGATTTTAGCAACTTCTAATTCCATAAGGGAGCTAGGTATATTATCACAGGCAGAATAAGCAACAGAGGTTCTTTAAGATGAGAGTTTCGCCAATTCGTGGGTTTCTTTTCATCATTTGTAAGAAAACCCTTGAGATAAGAATGACCATGGACCATTCAAATCACGAGAATGTATTGTTTGGTAAAAAAAATAGGCTGCAATTCGTGGGTTTCTTTTCATCATTTGTAAGCAAAACCCTTGAAATAAGAATGATCATGGACCATTAAATCACGAGAATGTATCGTTTGGTAAAAAGTAGGCTATTTTATTGTTTTACTTGGCTATTGTGATGCTAAAAATTAAGGCAAAAAAGATCATGGGCCATTCATGAATATATATGGTATTCAAACAATGTTTACAACGGATTCGTCAGCTATGATTTTTCATCAGCGATATTTCGGCCCTTCTTGGCAAGGGTCCTCGTCAGGCTGTCAATCTTCTGGTTCAACTTCGGGGAAGGAAACAAACCTGTTGTTGACGAGGACCCTTGCCAAGAAGGGCCGAAATATCGCTGATGAAAAATCATAGCTGACGAATCCGTTGTAAACATTGTTTGAATAAATGTTTCAAAGTCAGCTTGGGCTCAAAGAATATTTAATATATATGGCTTGGTAAAAAGTATGATTTTTGTCTTTTCAGTTAAGATGCGCACTTTAAGGGTGTGATAAAAGATCACGTTCCCAGGTGGATCATGAAATGTATCGTTTGCTCAAAGGTATTTTTATAAATTGGAGGTTAAGTTGCGCACTTTAAGGGAGCTAGAAATTAATTTCTAAGCAAAATACTCGAGGCAGAAAATGATCATCGGCTCATGGGGCTCATGAAAAGTATAATTTTGCTTAAAAGTATTTTTTGTACTTTGCGATTTAGATGAGCACTATAAAGGATGGTCGGATCTGGGAAGTGACATTTTCGAAGCCAATTTTGTTACGTCTCTAACGTTCAAACCAAGTTTCATCGTCCTATAGCACATCTGAAAGTAGCTTAAATCGCAACCACTAGAATTCCGTATGCCCCCCCCCCCCTCCAAGTCTCTCTAGATTGCCCGAATCCGGTTCGGTTCTATCACTGGTGTATTTAGGGCTTAATTAGCTGTATTTCAGCACAAGTGCCATAAATAACAAAAAAGAAAAACAAAGAAAAACACTAGAGAACATGGGAATTGTCGTTTAACGACCGCCAAATGGGTAAATAAAAAACATAGGCTTGTAAGGAAGTGCAATAAACTCATTATCACAGTTTCAGTCGTGACAATAGAGACACTTGTGCTATCCGCCGAATTTCAGTGAACGTGTGGCAGTGATTCGACACTTGCGCAGAGCTACCACCGCAAATACGCGGAAGCCAAGAGAACCGACGATATGCCTTGTTGTAGCACACTTTCATACACTGCATGGCCTTAGCAGTGGGGTTAATCACCATACCGAGTGCAAAAAAGGTGACATGAAATCTAGGCATGTCAGAAAATTTCCGGGTATCAAGTAGATATAGTAAAACAGATCCTTTAAGTCAATGAACAGAACTGACGAGTTTTCTTTTTTATGGCAAGTGCCATATACCGATCTCCTTTCCGTCGGTCTGTTGGTTGGTCGCGAATTAGGGTGCATCCAGACGTGCTAGGACGGATAAACGGATGTGTATTTTTTGAACGGTGAATCGGACCTTAATGGAACTTGATATTTGGAAAGACCTCAAAGTGTCAAATGTAATACTTCACGTTCGGAACGGATCCGGTGACTTTGGGGGAGCTGGAGGGGGAACCGGAAATCGAATATCAGAACCGAAATCAGTGGACGGATCGGGATGAAACTTGGTGGGAAGAACAAGCACAAGGCCTAGATACAAAGTTGACAAGACCCGACCTGATCCGGCACTGGGGGGGGGGGGGGGAGTTGGAGGGAGGGTTCTGAAATTTGGGTGATCCAGAGATAAGGTGTTTCCAGATGTGCTAGGACGGTTGACTCAACGCTTTTAACTTAAGAACAGTCGTTTCTCCGATTCGACCATCCTGGGGGAGTAGAGGGAGAGGAATCCAGAATCTTGAGGTATGTCCAACTTTCGAAGGTTGATCGGATCTTAATGAAACTTTGTATTTGGAAAGAACTCATGTCTCAGATGTCCCTTTCAAGTCCGATCAATGTGGGGGGGGGGAGGGTAGGGTGATCCACTTGGAGCACCAAACTGATCCCCTCGGTCATAACTGAGTCTCCCATGCCAAACTGATAGTGTAATGTCTACTTTTATTTCTTTTATATATATTTATTTTGTTTAATTGTGACTGTGCCTTGGCCTTGCTTTCCGTTGGCTATATGATTATTTAGTCGATGGATATTATTGGGTATGATTCGTCATATTTAAGTTCATTTGGATGTGTTTTTTTGTGTGCGCTCGAGCTCAGCTCTCAGCAGCGGAAAGTGCAGATAATGATAGATTTTTGTTTGTAAATAACGACATTGAACCTTGAATCATGAACCCAACATCTGGGATAGCTTATCCAACAATCAGCAGTTTGTGGCAGGTTTATATATATTGCAAAAGATTTATATTTATGCAATGAATAATAAAGCATTCGCTCAAACAAACGAAAAATATTCAGTGTGTTCTGGACGCTAATACTTGTCCCTACGAGTTTGCGTGGAATATTCTGTCTCTTAATCAAGTGTTTAACTAATTAAATGTGCAAAGCGAGATGAATATGATCAACGAGATTTCGGAACTTAATGAGAAAAGCCAAGAAACACAGCGGATGCAAGGATACACATCATGTCGGGAGATATGATCATTCCCTCTACTCAGAACTCAACGTACGCCGGACAGGGATCCATGTCCGCCCTTTTCAGAACTTAGTACGACGTAAACGCATATTAACATCCGGTCTATCTATAAATCGAGACGACGTGAACATATATGTCCTGTACGGGGCCCGTCAGTATTTCATTTAATTTTATTTATTTGTATCCGCCGTATACGACGAGTATAAAATATACTCGTATAATAATGTTTTATTATTAGTTCCTTTATTTTAGTTCCTTTAAAATATATTAAAGGAACATAAAACTTGACTCGGGGAGCTAGCTGACATATCAAGAATGTACCCTGAGTCGATATTGAGAGTAAGAAAAATTCTCGTTACGACCATTTATTCCAGCAATGTTTTCTACGGATACGTCAGCTAAGATTCTTCATAAGCGATATTTCGGCCCTTCTTGGCAAGGGTCCTCGTCAGGCTCGTCATAAGCCTGACGAGGACCCTTGCCAAGAAGGGCCGAAATATCGCTTATGAAGAATCTTAGCTGACGTATCCGTAGAAAACACTGCTGGAATAAATGTTTCAAAGTCAGCTTGGGCTCAAAGAATATTTATCTCGTTACGACCATTGCAGTTTCCGGGCAGTTTTCGAGAATTCGACTTTTGAGCTAGTAGAAAAAAAAGCAAAAGGTTTGTGTGCCGGGAGTAGGAATCGAACGCACGACCTCTTGACTACTATTCCGCTACTATGGCCGAAACACGGCCAAAGGCGAACTTTTACAGTGCAGAAGTTAATAAGGGGCAAGGGCCTGCCAACTACTTTTGGGAACACTAAGGAGGGGGTTCGAGATAATAAAGAACGGGGGTCCTGTCGACAATAAGTCCCTGTATCTTTATATAAGTCCCCCAGGTAGGTTTGATGGCCGAAAGTTGCGTAGTCAAGTTTTCTGTGCCTTTAATGCAGGAACTGGAGTCGGTCCAGAAACGACCAACCAGGATCGTCTTGATTAATAGAGACATATCCTACCACGACGCCCTCGCGACCCTGAAGTCTGGAACTCCGGTTGGGTGACCTTATCCTGAGAATTGGTTTTCCTTAAAATCAGTCGATTTTTCGTCAACACAGTCGTTTTTTCTCAATAAATACACTGTCAGAAGTTTCATAACAGATTGCGCATAACACTTTCAAGAATAACACCTTTTCACTTAGAAATAAAGTGTTATGACTAATTAAGTTTATACTATTTCGTGCCTAGATCTCCAACAACACCTTCAATAGGTAAAAATACGACACTGTCAGAAGTTACATAACGACAACAGAAGGATGCGCGGTTTCAACTGATAACACTTTGGTATGTTATCTGTTATGTTTATTTCGTTCCCGTTAGTATTTTTACCAATTGAAGGTGTTGTTGGAGATCTAGGCACGAAATAGTGTAAACTTAATTGATCATAACACTTTATTTCTCAGTGAAAAGAAGTTATTCTTGAAAGTGTTATACGCTATCTGGTATGAAACTTCTGACAGTGTAGTCGTTTGTATCCGCAAAAACACTCATAAAAATGACCATGCAACCAGTCGGTAAATCCCCCCCCCCCCCCAAAGCATTTTGGCTAGTAACGCCTTCCCCCACTGTCTCATTATCAACAACTGTGACAAGGAGATAATAAAAGATTGATTCCGAAGGTAATGAGCAGCCATAAGGGAATATCTTTCACTTTTCAATTCAACGACAGTGCAAAAATCCAATTGTTTGGGAAGCAGATTGCAGATTTCTACCTCAGCCTCAGAACTAGATCTCATGACTCTAACTATATCTATCAGAAATATTGATAACGGGGCTAAATCCTTGTGGGAACTTCTTATTCTAGCAAGTTTGAAAACTAAGCAAACCTATATTGGTATCCCTACCATATATGACCCCCGATGTATCAAATAGTTCCACTTTAACACTTCGTCCCTAGCTATCGGCAAAATAAAGCTTGCTTCTTAGAGTTCATCCCCTATCTGCATTTTCTATTAGAAAAAGTTTCGGTTCTGCCACAGAAATAGTCATAGAAAGTAGGAAAAACAATTCCTTTTCGTTTAATCGAATTCGTAACCTGGACCATATGCCTAAGGAGAGTGCTACAAAAGATTCGTCCCTCACCCTGTTTAATCAAACGCAATTGAACACCCCTCTGTTCTATTATGCGTCAACGGATTACACATCGTGATCCGCTTTACCAGTGGACAAGGAACAACTTAATCCGATGTTAGGCTTGTCATTATTTCCGGAACCTACGGCCTAGGACGCCATTTCTACTCTTCTCACCAGACATCTGTCCGAGACAGAGGAAGTGACCATATTTTCGAAGAAAACTACACAAACTACGAAAATTAGGTCAAATACACAGCATTTGTATGTGTTCTGCACAAGTAGGACTATATTTAGTCGATATCTGTCTTTGGATTACGACTTTTTGACCTCACCCGGATTATCGTTTATAATATGGATTATCGGTTATAATAACAATTACAAATAGAAAACAAAAATAGTACTGATGTGTCATCCGAATTAAAGCAACCACACTGTCAGAAGTTTCATTGCGTTTACTTTCAAGAATAACACCTTTTCACTTAGAAATAAAGTGTTATGACCAATTAAGTTTATACTGTTTCGTGCCTAGATCTCCAACAACACCTTCAATAGGTAAAAATACTAAACTGTCAGAAGTTACATAACGACAACAGAAGGATGCACGGTTTCAATAGATAACACTTTGGGATGTTATCTGTTATGTTTCTTTCGTTCCCGTTAGTATTTTTACCAATTGAAGGTGTTGTTGGAGATCTAGGCACGAAATAGTATAAACTTAATTGGTCATAATACTTTATTTCTAAGTGAAAAGGTGTTATTCTTGAAAGTGTTACAAGACAGTACAAGAGATCCAACGTACAGTTTTAACATAAGCCTAAAAAACACCATTTCACCAGAATATCACAATTCATCAAAATAATGGGCACTAGCGTTCTTACGTCATTTAGTAGGTAAGTAAGTAATTTATTTACATCCCGCCATTCCGAAAAGTGGAGTAAGTGAAAATAATTAAACACAGAAACATACAAGGAAAAGACACTTAATTTTAAATTTTCAATCTTCGGCCAGGAAGCAGTGGATAAAGTCATGCGCTGGTCTGGCCTTGTTGTCCCTGACTTTGTATAGCGACGAGGGAATATCCAAAAGGTTAACACTTGTATGGTTATGGCATAATTTTGACAAGTGAAGCAGGTGCTTTGCATATTTAAAATAACATGATCTCATCTTTTTAATCTACGCCCCGTTAAGATGAGCTTCAGACATATAACTAGTAAGTTATGTTGTAAAGTGTTTTCAAAAGAAACGAACCATAACCTAGCAGGAACGTTGGCCTACAGGCAAAGCGATTTTTTGTTATCTTACGTCTGTCCTCACCTCACAGTCATCTGAACCTTAGAATAAGAATTTGAGCTTTATGCAAATGAGGTCAAGGCAGAGACTTACAATAGCCTCCACAAAAATTATGGTTTTGTTCGTGAGATGCTCTGACTTGTTTCTTCTGACACAATTCACGTGAGAAAATCACAAAAAAAAAATTGAAAAAGGACACCAAAAAATTTGCAAAAAAATCACCACAAGTTTGATCCACCATCCGTCTGGATTTGACTCCATGTGCTCCATCGAGGGGAAACTGTAAGATCATTTTAGAAATGTGGTGTACAAATCTAGCCCGGTTTGAATCGTAGATTTTTTGAAACGTGGAGCTGGTCTGTAACCCGATAAACCAATTTCCCGGACTAGATCCCAACAGCAGGTTCTGCTGTGGACCCAAAGGCAGCAGCAAATAATCAAAATTTGTATAGTACTCTACAGCAGAAAAAGACCCAACCCAGCAAAAGGACATTTGCCTATAAGATCAACTATCACACAAGGAAGCCGAAAGGGTCCACCTTGGAACCAAAGTGCTTAAGGATTACAAGAAGAAGAAGCCAAAGCCATTTTTAACGACTGATATACGATTTCCTAGGAAATAGGAACGAGAAACGAAAAATAACGGGCCCTTGCTAAAACAACACCGTCTTTTTTGAAGGCGTAAGAGATAAACAAACAAAAACAAGAGCTACGAGCTCATATGGCACTTGTACGAGTAGGCTGTACAAGAAAGTAGATGAGAACGTCACAAAATACACCCGCCATCCAAAAAGGCGGTTCGGAAATAGAAATAGGATATTTAGTTTCACTCATTTCTGAGCAGTTCCGGCATCGTCTCGATTGCAAATGCACATGACTGTTCAAACTTTCATCCCAATAAATCCATTTGTTTGATCCCTAGACGTGCTACACGAATTCCGGTACTCACTCCATTTTCCACCTACCGTGGCCGAATCTGGTTCGGAATAAAAAAAAATCGACCACCTAAAGCATCTTCGTTTATACCATCTACCAAGTTTCACTCGAATCTGAGCATTTTTGGAAAGTTCCGGTACCCCCCCCTCCTTCCCACCAACGTTGTCGGAGCCGGTTCGGGCCCAATCTCTTAATTCCCTCATCAAGTTTGACTGAAATTGGAGCATAGCCTATCTGCAAGTTTCCAGTACCCCCCCCCCTACCTTGGCCGAATCCGGCCCAGACGCCAAATAACAAATCTAAGCCGTATAAACTCGGCACTGTCGAATTGCATCTCATTCGGTCCATCCGTTTGGTTTTTGTGCATGTCAAAAGTCCCCCCACCCCCAATTCCCCTAATCGCGGTCGCATATGGTTCGAACGCATGTTTTACATGTCGAGGCCATCGATTCGTATCACCCATGAAGTTTTACTCGAATCAGACCACTCGTTCGCAATTTATAGAAGTCCATATTTCTCTTCTCTTGCTCCCCCAAAAATGCTCGGATCTAGGAATGGAAGTTTCCGGGGGTATGTTGTGTCAGGTTTTTAAGTCAAGATAATTCGGGTCGCTAATATGCCTGCAAAGTTTCGTTGTCGTTTTACATCTGGAACTATTCTAACTCACGAACTACAGGAATTCCAGGAAACCCCCTCCAACTCCCCCCACAAAGCCCCGAAACCATCTGGCTCCGTCAATTTCATCTAGGCCTAATGCTTGGTCCATCCATTAAGTTTCGTCCCAATTCCTCTGCTTTTAGAGTTTCTTGAGTTTTCCACCCCCCCCCCCCATCCCCACAGGTATCGGACCCGACCCGGACGTGACACTGAACGTCCGAGGCGATAGCTCACCAGACAAGTTTCATTCAAATCCGATCACCCGTTCAAAAGTTATGCACGCCACTAGATTCCGGACTCCCCATCCACCCACTCCCCCCACGATGGTCGGGTCGGGGAAACGGCTGTTCTCAAGTCAATCTGTTCGGATCCCTGACATACCTGCCAAGTTTCATCGCCCTAGGACATCAGGAAGTATGCCGAACTCGCGGGATCGCTAGAAATCCGAACCGCCACCTCAACTCCCCTACAGTGCCCTGATCCGGTCCGGTTATGTCAATGACGTGTCGAGGACCTGTGCTTGTTTTTCCCACCAAGTTTCATCCCGATCCCTCCACTTTAAGCGTTTCTCAAAATTTCCGGTTCCCTCCTCCAACTCCCCCCAGTGTCATCGGATCCGGTCCGGTTATGTCAATGACGTGTCTAAGACCTGTGCTTGTTTTTCCCAGCAAGTTTCATCCCGATCCCTCCACTTTAAGCGTTTCTCAAAATTTCCGGTTCCCTCCTCCAACTCCCCCCAGTGTCATCATCCGGCCCGGATTTAAAGTGAGGTGTCTGAGACACAAGGTCATCCTAAATATCAATTTTCATCAAGATCCGATCACCCGTTCAAAAGTTATGCACGCCACTAGATTCCGGACTCCCCATCCACCCACTCCCCCCACGATGGTCGGGTCGGGGAACAGGCTGTTTTCCAGTCAATCTTTTCGGACCCCTGACATACCTGCCAAGTTTCATCGCCCTAGGACATCAGGAAGTATGCCGAACTCGCGGGATCGCTAGAAATCCGGACCCCCACCCCAACTCCCCCACCGTGCCCTGATCCGGTCCGGTTATGTCAATGACGTGTCTAGGACCTGTGCTTGTTTTTCCCACCAAGTTTCATCCCGATCCCTCCACTCTAAGCGTTTCTCAAAATTTCCGGTTCCCTCCTCCAACTCCCCCCAGTGTCATCGGATCCGGTCCGGTTATGTCAATGACGTGTCTAGGACCTGTGCTTGTTTTTCCCACCAAGTTTCATCCCGATCCCTCCACTTTAAGCGTTTCTCAAAATTTCCGGTTCCCTCCTCCAACTCCCCCCAGTGTCATCGGATCCGGCCCGGATTTAAAGTGAGGTGTCTGAGACACGATGTCATCCTAAATATCAATTTTCATCAAGATCCGATCACCCGTTCGCAAGCTAAAAATACCTCAAATTTTGGCTTCATCCTCCCTCCACTCCCCCCCCCCCCAGATGGTCGAATCGGAGAATTGATGATTTCCTATTTAAGCTGGTCGGGTCCCAGACATGCCTGTCAATTTCCATCGTCCCAGCACATCAGGAAGCACGGAACTCGCGGGATCACTACAAATTCGGACTTCTCCCCCCCCCCCAACTCCCCCAAAGTGAGCGGATCCGTTCCGGTTATATCAGTGACGTATCTAGGACTTTTGCTTGTACTTTCCACCAAGTTTCATTCGGATCCTTCCACTCTAAGTGTTTTCCAAGATTTCCGGTTTCCCCCTCTAACTCCCCCCAGTGTCACCGGATCCGGTCTGGATTTAAAATGGAGGGTCTGAGACACGAAGTCCTTCCATGTATTAAGTTTCATTAAGATCCGATCACCCGTTCGTAAGCTAAAAATATCTCATTTTTCCTATTTTTTCCGGATTCCCCCTCCCTCCACTCCCCTCCAGATGGTCGGATCGAGGAAGCGACAATTTCTAATTTAATCTGTTCCAGTTCCTGATATGCTTGCCAAGTTTCATCGTCCTAGCTTATCTGGAAGTGCCCGAACTAGCAAAACCGGGACCGACAGACCGACTGACGGACAGAAATTACAATCGCTATATGGCACTTGAGTAAGCTCAAGTGCCATAAAAACACAAACAAGTGTTATCAGGGACCAGAGCTAAACAACAATAGGGAGTAGTGTCAAGGCCTATGCTGTCCACACTGTCAGAAGTTTCATAAGAGATAACACGAGGATGCGCGGTTTCAACAGATCATACGTAACATATAACACTTCGGATGTTATCTGTTGTGTTTGAAAACGTTATGCATGAAATATTAACCTTTGTTAGGAAGAGCCAAAAAAGCATCTAACTGACTTTAGTCCTTATCGTCATGATGTCGGAAAACTCAGCAGATACTTTTTGGCGGTTTTTCGGTTCTTCCTGATGGTAACGCTTATTATGCATAACATTTTGAAACACAACAGGTAACATCTGAAGTGTTATCTGTTAGGCATTATCTCTTGAAACCGCGTATTCTCCTATTATCTGCTATGAAACTTCTGGTAGTACATAAATCAGAAACGGGACTTATTCGTAGCACTGCCGAATAGGCTCACGGCATTCAAAGAGAGACAATCTTGTGGGTTTAGAAATTTCTAGAACAAACAGAGGAGGTTGTATCTTTTGAAGAGGCTGTATCAGCGTTCGAAACATGCAGTTATTATAAGAGCCATTACTAGTGAACGACTGATTGAACTTTCTGCTAGTGTTGCTAATGTCGCAGCTATTCGAGTGTGTCACTTATTTTCAGGTCTTGGCGATACTCCCTAGTAGTATTTTGCTCTGTCAGGGATTTTGGAATGATAACTTACATTCAACCTGCAGCATCATCGTATCTTCTCGCCAATCCGCGTTCGAGACTCGGTGATTGGCTGCGCGGCAGATCAGTCGTTTCCCGTCATCCAGGGGCGACGGAGTGTAAGAGATAGAACTCCGGAGCAATTCCCCGTCGTCAATCACCTACAGGAAAAGATTTACTGATTGAGATCCCGGGGGGAGGATTAAGATTAATTAGAATTCTCGCGGTTTGACAATAGACGAGGACCGTTTTAGTAATCGTGCCAAGGACAATATGCAAAGACATTTATAAGGAAAAACAGCTAATAAAATTTCTTCGAGTGTTACAAGGATTTTAAGTACTTGCACACAATCGGTCGGACGACAAGGAATATCTCAAATTAGTTTTGTAGTAGTAGTATTAGTAGAACAGTTTTACTGATAATAAGCATTTTTTTTTTGTGCTAACGTTTAAGAAAAAAAGAAGAGAAGAGAGAGGAGTATGGAGAATGAGACCATGTACCGATACCAAAAGAAAACATTAACGAAAAACATTACCTTACGTGACCCCCAAACAACAAAACACAACAAACGAAAATTATATACATAATACAGAAAAACAACCAGAGAAAAATTTACTTAATCAGTTTCGAAGGTATACCTGCCGAGCAACTCCATACGTAAATCAGACTTGTACTGGTTAAAATTACCTATTCCCTTAATACCTTTACGTAGTTTATTCCACAGCTTGGAAGCTCTGTAAATAATGGAGAAGGAAGACTAGACGAGGAACCTCAATATTTCCGCGTATCCGAGTATTATGTTGATGTTCATCTGACCTCTCACAACATATTCCTGCAAAACAACCCGGAAAGCTCTCATTGTAATACTTATATATAAAAATCTCATGGTCTCCCGGTTCCCAACGCCACAAAATTGTCTAACATCTTTGTTCTGAATCACACGGATTGGACAAAGTACCGAAGGGAAAGTGCCAAGCCATACCGACGATGTTACAAGCCTTCGATATTTTAAGGCAATGAATAAGTCTTCATTACCTGTATAATACACTGATAAAGCGGGCCGGAAAAAAAAACCCAAAGGTAGTGATAAAACTGGGATATTAAAGGTTAACTTCAGAGATCGAGGTTGATACCGGAAAATAACAACGAGACGGCCATTGAAAAAACCTGTCCGAGGCGAAGGCGAGGCAGGTTATGAAAGATATCATCCGAGTGCAACGATTATTAAACTTCACTCAAATCCGATCACCCGTTCCAAAGTTACGCATAACTCAATATTCCGGATTCCCTCCACTCCATCCACGACTATCGGATCGAGTAAATATTTATTTACAAGTCAGTTTGATTGGATCCCTGATATGCCTCCAAAGTTTCGTCGTAAAAATCACCAAAAATGACATCAACGGAACTCAGGTAAACTAAACTCACCCCCCCCCCCCCAAGGGTCCGGATTCAGTCCAATTGTGCAAACGATTTATCTAGGGCATATGCTTGTTCTTCCCAGCAAGTTTCAATCCGATCCCTCCATTCTAACCGTTTCTCCAGATTTCTGGTCTCCCCCCCGACTCCGCCATAGCTCCGAATGAGGTCCGGACTTCAAGTGGGAAATCAAAGATATGTCCTTGATTCTCTCATCAAGTTTCATTCCAATGCGGTCACCCGTTCGAAAATTATACACTACTCAATCTCCCTGCAGATTCCCCCGGCCTCCACCACCCCGCCCAGGTTGTCGGATCAGAGGCGTCACGACTGGGGAGGAGGGGGGGGGGGGGGGTACGCCCCCAAAAGCCGTCGGCCAGTCGGTAAAAAATACCGAGTCGGCGCGAAGCGGCGCGATTTTTCGTCACAACAGTTCATTTTTTTCATGAAAACAGTCGGTTTTTCTGAAAATCAGTCGATTTTTTTCAAAAATGTCATTTTTATTGTTGAAAATAGTCGTTTTTTCTGCAGAAAAAGTCGGTAAAAATTACCAGCCAGTCGGTAAATGCCTCATCCCCTCCCCCAAACATTTTGGCTAGTAACGCCTCTGGGTCGGATAGAGAAACTGATTGTTTCCAAGTTAGTTCGGTCGGGTCCCTGATATGCCTCCCAGGTTTCTTCACGAAAATCCCTAAAACTGACATCACTGGAATTCCAGTAATCAACACTCCACCCCACCCCCCTCCAAGGGTCGGATACAGTCCAATTGTGTAAACAATTTCACTCCGATCCCTTAATTCTAACCGTTTCTCGAGATTTCCGCCACCCCCCCCCAACTCCCCCATAGCTATCGAATCCGGTCCAGACTTCAAATGGGACATCAAAGATATGTCCTTTATCAGGTTATCAAGTTTCATTGCAATCCGATCACCCGTTCGAAAGTTACGAATTACTCAATTTCCAGATTCACCTGCCCTCCCCTCAGATGGTCTGATGAGGAAACTGATTATTTCCAAGTTAGTTTTGTCGACGGGTCCCTGATATGCATGCCAAGTTTCACCGTCCTAGCGCATCTGGAAGTACCCTAACTCGAAAAAGTGTGACAAACTGCCATAAATTTTCCAGATTCCTCCGCCCTCCACTCTCCCGTGGATGGTCAGATCGGGAAACTGATTATTTCCAGGTTAGTTGGTCGGGTCCCCGATAGTTGCATCGTCCTAGCACATCTGGAAGTACCCCTACTCGAAAAAGTGTGACAAAAAACCTGACGGACCGAGAGACCGACGGACCGACAGACAGAATTGCGATCGGTTAAATCAAATCAGTACATGAGCTTCTAAATAAAAACAAAACAGAACTGGAACTGAGCTTATTTTTAACCCTACGGTCGCTATGATAACAGCTCTTTTTTATTTCACGCTAACGTTTTTGTCGTAATTCTTTCAATTCGTTTCATCTGTTAACGACTTTCATCAAAGCTTTGCAACACAAAAGGCCTTAGACGAAAATATCATTGCTTCGGAGACAGTAAAAGAACTACAGAATTCCGTTCCTTTCCATAAGGTACGTTTAACACAATCCGTCGAAAAAGAATTTTCGACGAGATCTCCTAAATTTCATGAAAAAAAATGGAGAAATTACGACGGGAAAATGCCGTAGAACAAAAGAATGGGAATCAAATCCTGTTAAGTATACCGCAGACAAAACAGGAGTTACATTAGCAGGACTCAGAGATGATGGGTCTTTGAAATGCAGGGACTTCGACTTTTACGTTCCTCTACCTCCGTTCTCACTGAGACCACATTCATTCATTCATTCATTTATTTGTACTACATAGACTACATAACACAAATATAATGCGATACACAAGACCCCCTGAAGCTATCTTGTTGGAGATGAGCAAAAGATGAAAGAACATCACTTCAAAGAACCAAAAGATGCTTGCTATACTAAACAATGGCACGAAAACAAACAGTAAGCTTTAATTCTGAGGAGCTCAGCTGTCTTCCCTTAGAATTCAGGTCTTTGCCTTCCAACTGATTGCCCCCCTTGCCAAGGAAATCATGCTTCTTTCAAAGGCTACTTTTACTTTGTATCGGGAATACAAAGCACGCAGAAGAGCACTCAACTTTCTACTTTCACTGCTGACAGACAGATGGTTCACATTCTAGACGACTCATCAAACGACCGTTAACATTAGGAAAGTCCAGCAATACGATAGC
Source organism: Branchinecta lynchi (assembly GCA_023053575.1). Taxonomy (NCBI): domain Eukaryota; kingdom Metazoa; phylum Arthropoda; class Branchiopoda; order Anostraca; family Branchinectidae; genus Branchinecta; species Branchinecta lynchi. Next base: position 26,577,662 of record JAKZAP010000008.1, on the reverse strand, counting down.
CCGATGATGCACATTTCACAAGTCAATTTGCCGACGATTCGAAGGCCATACCGTCGAAAATTCTCGAGCAACACGTCCTGGTCAGTAATTCGACCATCTCACCGCATGGGTGTGGACAAGAACAAATAATCAGATAGAACCTCCGCCTTTGGTCCATGCAACGACTATGGATACCCCGATAAAACTGTGTGGAGCTAGATGTCCTCGCTCTGGCTTCGAGTTCCAGTTGATACCCGGCCACTTCCATTTTCGCCTTTGCTCATCGCGGAGCAATAAGTGCAGGAGGCAAGCGGACGCGCTCTGGAGCGCGTTCCGAGAACCAATCAGCTTTGACTTTGAAGCAGCGTCACAGCGATATACCCATTTGTAGAGGTAACGAAAAGTGACGTGCCGTATAGCACCTAGCCTCCCCTCGTTTTCATCGGGGAGGTACAAGGAAATATTTGACTCCGCATGTTCAGAGACAGGGAGACAGAGGTTCTATCTGATTATTTGTTCTTGGTGTGAAGAAGAACGCGTGCTGTAGGAGACTAAGCGTGTCGTGAAATAGTCAATCTTGGTAGAAGCAAGAAAATTAAATTGTCGTTGGTACGAAGTATCACGAAAATCAAAGCTTTGGGACGGGCGTATAAATTCAATTCAATCGAATATTATTAACGTCCAGCATACATAACAGTATACAACTAACAAGAAGCTGAATATATCCATAGTTCATTATAGAATTCAACTGGAATTCTATAATATTCAACTGGAGAGCGCTCAAAAGGATACGAATGAGAATAATTTCAGTTGAGAATCCGTTCCTACCGGTGTGTCCCGGATGTGTGCCTATTTTGCCTTTGCATATTTCTCACTGCCTCCCCCCCCCTGCCTCTGACTTTCTCCTATCGTACTTAGCCAGCTTCACCAGCGCCTAAATACGCATCATCTTTTTATGTAAGCTATGGTAAAAGTAAGTAGGGTAAGGTACAATAAATAAAAAATTCATCATTCGGCTCATGTGAGATATAGCTATTGCAGTCTCTGTCCGTCCGTCGGCTTGTCAGTCTGAACTCTGAAGGTTTGTCTGGCCAGATTTGCCAGTTTGGGCACTTCTACATAAGACAGGGCGATGAAATTTGGCACATGTCTAAAGGGCCGAACTAATGCTCAACGGAACCTTCCTTTCCTCGATCCGATCATCCGTGAGGTGGTGGAGGAAGTAGGACTCGGGCATATCGCGACCCGCCTAAAGTTGGGTGTTACCCTGCGACTGAAACTTGAGGCAGGAGTTAATGCCAAATATGTTTACTATATGTGTCCGATGGACACTCCTCAATATTCCGTATCCCCTCTCCCTCCACTCCCACCACGATGGTCAAATCGGAGAAACGACTGTTCTTAAGTTAAAAGTCGAGTCCCTGATAAGACTGAGAATTTTCATCGTCCTAGCACATGTGGAAGCACAGCGGTTGGGGGAGTTGGAGGGGCCCGAAAATTACGTAACAATCCTCGGACAGATTCAGATGAGTCTTGGGCGGTACAAAGCTTATGTGTCAAAGTTGTTTTGAGTTCCGGATCGGATTCGGCTTGGGAATGGTTGGGGGTACCGGACATTCGATTGCGGACTTTCGTACACACTCCGATTCGAGTAGCACACATACCTAGATATGATATGCATGTGTCCAAAACCAATCTGGCCATGGTGAGGAGAGCTGGGGGGGGGGGGGGGCAGGGGATCTTCAAAATTTGTTGGCATGTCTAGAGGTCAGGAACAATTGGGCTGAAAGTTGGACGGTAGAAAGTGGACTATGTGTATCATTTTGGGTGCGGGCCGGATTAAACTTCGGTGGGCGGACAAGAGGAGGTACCATGCATTTCCCGGAAATGCTAAGTTTCGAATGAAACTTATGATGGTTGGCATGAGTTAGCGGCGTAGGTAAATGTGCCATCGCGAACGTGAAGCCCATCTAGACATTGAAGGAGGATTCGGAGGACTGTGACATGTGTATGTCCGAATAGCATCTCACCATGTTGAGGAGAGCTCGGTGGGGGGGGGGCAGGGGATCTTGGAAATTTGTTGGCATGCCTAGAGGTCAGGAACGATTGGGCTGAAAGTTGGACGGTAGAAATTTTGGGTGCGGGCCGGATCGGACTTCGGTGGGCGGACTAGAGTAGGTGCCCTGCATTTCCCGGAATGCTAAGGTTCGAATGAAACTTATGATGGTTGGCATGAGTTAGCGGCGTAGGTAAATCTACCATTCGCGAACGTGAAGCACATCCAGACACGGAGGGGGGATTCGGAGGACTGTCCTGAAAATTTTGTTTCGCGCGTAGGGAACAAACTTGTCGAGCGTTTTCTAACACATTTACCATATCAAGTATCACTTGTCCGTGACAAGTGCCTCATGAGCTCGTAGCTCTTGTTTTCTATTTCTTTAAACCCATAATCTGTTCTTTTTCTGTATTCATAACTTCCTCAAGTTAGCATAATATTTCATGACATTTCTACATTCACTCTCGATAGACTACTGTTAAATAGCATTTGCTTCTACAAGTTTCGCATAATATCCTATGTGATTATTCCACAGGCATATATTTTGCGCATTAACTTCTTCTACAAGTTCCTCTCTTATGTGTTCAAAATCAAAGTGATTCACTTCTGGGAACTTTATCCCCTATTATCTGACTCTACTTGAAATTCATTCAAACGATTTAAAGTCTCAATGCGGTGTTAAGTGTTTCTGCGGAAACAATACCTTAAGAAAATAAGTTGCATTTAGTTCAGCGACATCATCTTATTCTACAATTTCTTCTCTTAGAGGACCCATCTTGCCTATTCTGCCTTTTATTATTTACCTAGCCCTCATGGAATTATAAGCTTCTAAAATCCCAACCTTTCTCCATTGTTTCATTATATGCCTGCGAATTTTTAGCGCTTTTTCGGCCGTGCCGAGTTTTGCCTGTTAAACAGCGCAAAGTGTGCCTGAATCTTCTACGTCTGCTGACAACTCTTCGACACCAAGGATATGAGAATCTTATGTTTTTTACTTCTTTTATTTGCTTCATATTCCTACTTTTTAACCACGGAGCGTTCAGTTTTCAAATGTGTTGCGCCCAGCTGCCACGTAGGGGAGCAGGAATTAGAATCAACATGCACTAACAAGAAATCGCTAAATTTTGATGGAAAGTAACGGTAGTTCCAAAAAAGTTTTTTTCTGAACCGTTTCATAGTGAAAATATCATTTCTAGTAAGAGATGTGCTTTAAGTAAATCAAACAAATTTATTCCTAAGCACCGGATCCCCGATAAGCTTGCTTGACTAAAAAAGCATTCATTCCAGGGTTAGTCACCAAAAGTAAGTTCATACACCCTGGAAAGTAACCCAAAAGTATCTCAAAGTAACCAAATGTAACCTAAGGTAACCCAAAGTAAACCCAAGGTAACCCAATGCAATGTAACCCAAAGTAACCCAATGTAACCAAAAGTAACCCAAAGTATCCTGAAGTAACTCGTACACCCTGGTTCTTGGTGACCAACCCTGGGATTCATTTAAAGTTTCAATGTGGAAGTAGAACCTTTTCTTATAGCTCTTTTCACTCGCTTTTCGCATACCTTTAATAAGCTGCATTTCCTTTTTCGACATTAACTTATCAGGTAATTTCTTCTCTTATGTATTTAAAATCAAACTAACTGAGCACCGCATCCCCTATACTATCTGGTTTGACTCGAAAATTGTTCAAACGATTTAAAGTTTCAAAGCATAAATCTTTTCTTGCAGCTCATTTCCGTGGAAACAATACCTTAAAGGACCTGTCTTACCCATAATACTAACGCAACCTACCATAATCAGTCCATATATTTCTAAACCCTGAGACCCCAATTTCGTACGGTACATTCTAACTCCTTTAGCAAAATCACGCTGATTATCTCACTTGCCGCGTGTTACTACCTTCAATGTGTATCACGCTGTCGACGGGGGTCTGCGAGAAGTTTTCCCATCAGAAAAACCGGTTATGTAAATTGTTTCTCTATTTTCGCTGTAAGTCAACTGGTTTCGCAAAAGGCTTAAAACAGCCAAAACCGTAAGTTATATGTTGAAAGCACAGCCTAGTTTTAAGGTGTTCAAATATTTTAAAATACTGTAAGCTGAAGAGTAAATAGTGCGAGGGGTCCTTTAAGAAAATAAGACGCAATTACTATCGCGATCCATTCTGGAATTCGTACTAGGTTTCCATTACCTCACTCCCTTAGGCGTCTGGGATGGATTACTCCGACTAAATATCCCTGGGAGCTAGGCTGGTATCCCATTTGTCTTGTCGTTTTTTGCCACGGGGAAACGACCATTCTTTGTTCGGCGATTGAGCTGATAGAAGGTGCACATGGTTCTGCTTTTTGCTCAGAGCCGATGGAGGAGGGGGGTATTTTTTTTATAAATCTACGGGGAGAAGTGCAGCGAAGGTGGAGCGGTGGCAGTCTGGATTTCCTATTCATCGCATGACGTTCTGCTGTATTTCCCTGCCAAAACTGACAAATATGACTTTTTCTGTGTTTTATTTCTTTTCTTACATACTCAGCTTTTCAAAATGGCATTACTTATTTACATAAATTATATATTGTTTCAGTTCGGGTGATTTCGAAAGCCTATTTACTGTCTATGTTCCACTAGTCAGAACTGTCTGAATACTGCAAAACTAGGCTCTGCATTTGGCAAATTATCTACGGCGTTGGCTGTTTTAAGCATTGGTCGATTGACTTCTAGCAAAACTTAGAAAACCGGTTTACGCATCAATAGCATTAAGCCACTCATTGGGAGCTAAATGCGCGTTAATCGTGGCAAGTGTATGATAAGTGGGATATCGTTAGCGGTCTTACAATGTAACATATCACATTTGGTTATCCGGGCTTATGCTGAATCCATATCTGAACTTGGTTTTCTCAGATGATTAGCTTTTTGGCCTTAATCTGTTTCTGAATTTTAATAGTAAAAATGTTCAAGGAGTCTGGCGAAGACTGGATCTGGTGAAGACAAGACCCAATTGTCTGGATTAAATATTGAATTTTTGGGATCCCATCGAAACCTTTGGTCTTGTTTCTGAAGGCTTCTTTTTGTTGTGTAAATGGTGCAAAACTTGAGACTGTACTTGTAAATTGATTGGTACTTGAGGCTTTATTTCATTTCTAAAACGGGAAGCCGGCAAGCCGAATATTCGTTCAGTCGTCAGTAAGTATACTAACTTCTAAATTACCTACTTATTTTCCTCAAGTTATAAGGATTACATATTTTAATCGTACTTCAGTAAAACCCAAGTACTCCGATTTGGTACTCGAGCGGTCAGGGCCGTCGGAAGGGGGGGGGGGGGGTGCAACACCCCCTAACTTTCTAAGATTCGTTCAAGTTTCGAGCTGGAGTCCCAAAATTTTACTAAGTTTATTCAGTATTTTTTTCGATAGCAGAATTATTTGCTATATTTTACGGGGTTTCGGTAGTCATACCCAATCATTCGGTATACTGATCGGAATTCGGTTTAATTGCCAGTATTCGGTAGTTATCACGAATTCGGTGAGAGAATTTACTGAAATTATCTGGTCATTTTCGATGCCGGAACTATTCGGTATATTTATGGAGATTCGCTGGTTACACAAAATGCCGAATAAGCTATCGGTCCAAAATTATTCGGCATCATGATTGGGATACGGTAATTTATTCGGTATCATTTCAGGATTTGGTAGTTAGCACGAATCCCGACTTTTGTTCCAGTTTCGACGAAATTATACCGAATACGTAGTTTTTCGACACCAAAACAATTCGGTATAATAACCGTGGTACGGTAGTTTTACAAAATCCCGAACACGCTATCGGTCTAAACTTACTCAGTGTAATAACTGGGTCTCGGTAGTTTATTCAGTATAATTGCCAGGGTTCGGGAGTTACCACGAACCTCGAAACTCGGAGAGAGGTCGAGTGAAGCACTAATGCAGACAAAGGACTGATCTATGATTTCATCGACAGTCCTTACTTCTATTTTGGATCCCAAAAAGAAGATGTAATCATAAATGTTATAATTTAATTGTTAACTCCGCCTGCGGCGCTTATCGTAATATTCTCTATTTTGTGGAAGGGAGCGTCATATGACTGGGGTTTTAAGCCAGTTTTAGGATTGGGACTTCGAAACATTAATAGCTAGAAACTGGATGGAAATAGTTAAATATGGCGGCAAAGGTAACTTTAACAAAATCTTGCCTGCGGCGCTCACTTTATGTGATGGTGGGCATACTGATTTGACCGCAGTAGCTTCTGCTGCCGGAACGTCGCTCCATCCGGTTTTTGGAACTTCTTAGAGTCTTAGTCCGCGGTAAATGATAGAATTTCTAAGAGACGCAGTCATATTTTAGCCTACAGCAAAAACAAAACCAAAGGCTTCGATGGGATCCCAAAAATCCAACATTTGATTCAAACAATTGGGTCATGTCTTCGCCGTTCAGTCTTCGTGAGATACCTTGAATATTTTTACTGTTAAAATAAAGTTCAAAAATGGATTCAGCATTCTTTTTGACACGATAAGTGATTTGAGAAACAACTTTGAGCTTCAACCAAATTTCCAGTTTCAATAAATATTCCTTCAGAAAAAACAAGTTTCAATAAATATTCCTTCAGCAAAAACCGTTTTCCACCATCAAATATTTCCAGTTTCAGCCAAATTTTTCAACCACTTGGACCTTCTATTACACTAGATCTATCCGACGTCACACGGAATAAACAAATGAATGTCGGCATCCACGCGCAGAGCTATACTAGTTTAAGAATCAAGGGTACGGATTGCTATAGCCGAAAACTGGTCGACAAAATGTGTGTCCAGTTTTCGCCGGATTCCGAGTGAACTACTTGTCCGGCAAGAAAATAACTGTCATATTCGGAGTCAGCCCCTAAATCAACTATCTCAACAGCTTTTAAAATACTTTTTTGCCCCTTTATTTGAAAACCCTCCCCCACCCCTAAATGTAAGGCTCACAGAGACCATCTACGAACTCGACCTTACTCTTAACCCAAAAAATCCTCACAGCAAGTTTCATTAAAATGTCTGATTCCCTTCGAAAGTTAAAGTGCACAAAGACGGACAACTTTTGCGATGTCATAGGTATCCCTCCACTTATGTTCTGGGATAAAAAAAAATGGATTTCGAAAATTTTAGCCAGCGGAGCTCGATTTAATTTTCTCTTGGATATAACAGATAGAAGCTGTTACTGTAATCGTGCCCGGCAATATATTCTCGAAGTGGATTTCGTCAAAACGCCGCCTTATCGTCTTTCCTGCTGCCCTTTACTGTTACTCTTCCTATGTAATCTTTACTGTTCCATAGCTTAAAGCTCAAATTCTTAGTTTCTAGGATTCGGTAATTTTTTTTAGGGATTTGGTAAAATTTTGGCTCTGCACCTCCCCAATGAAAATGCACTTGCGACGCCCCTGAAATTGGTACCTGAAGGTACTTCCCAGCGCAGTTTCCTCATCTTTCCCATTCAGTTTGAGTTCTTTTATCCATTCATGGCAAAAACTAACATTCCTTTCCTCTCAGTCATTTTTTGACCTAATAAAGCTGAATGGTCGATTTGCTTCGTCCAAATCTCTTCACAGACCCATGAACGCTGAGACACGAAACCCATCGGTTAACTTGATCTTCCAATATGACCTAAGGAGCCCCATAGCCAACAAAGCTTCAAAAGCTCACAGAAGTCAAATATCTAAGCCCTTTAAGAATTGCCGTGATTATCAGATGGGAGGACGAATCTGCGATGCCGTAGGTATCCTTCACTTCCAATTGGTTTTTAAGGCGTTCCTCTACACGCACACCCCTTCAAATATAAAGGATAAAGGTGGAGTTTGGCAGGAGGTTCAAGTGCATTCTTGACACTCAACATCCAATTTCTTTAGCAAGAGCAGAAATTCCGATGTCAAAGATCACGAACTTCAAAAGAGGTTCAAAAGGGGTGACGCGACACGCAAATTGAAGTAAGTTTTAAATTTTACTCTCTTTCAAAGGCTGGGTTTTCATTTCGTAGGTAAAACTTCCGTACTGTCGGCTATACTCTAATATTAATAGTAAAGGTGCTAATTTGAAAGCATTCTCACATCTGCGATTCCTAGGTCACTCACATTCAATAATCTGTATGACTAAGTCCATAAAGCATTGTCCTAATAGGTGTAATAAGGTGTATTACCGCGTATATGACTTATTACAGATTCCTCTTTTCCTCGGAGCGCGCTGTAATAAGGTGAATAAGGAGAATAGACTAGCGTTCTATTCTGGCTTATGCAGGGCCAATCAGATCGCTTGGTTGGTTCCGCCAGCGGGCCGAGGAGAGACGCAGCGTCGTCAGGGTTGCCAAAGAAAGCACAACAGTTCTACTTTTTTGGAAGCTAAAGAAACAACTTTTCTTAAAAAAAACATGTTTTTGTTCTATTACGACTGATTTTCGTCAGTTGGAGGATCAATGCTGTCCATCCCTTATTTTAATAGCTTTTTTACAGTATAATTTGTGTTATATTGTACTCGTGTACTTCAAGTAGTACTAAGAACCTTTTCGGAAATTTTTAGAGCTAAAAAAATTGTATTACCTTGGCAACACCGACCGCCGCATTGATAAGAACCTCTTGGGTTGTATCTGAACAGGCGTGTGTATTAAGACGTAAACATCGCGTATAGCGCTATTCACCTTATTACACCTATTAGGACAATGCTTAACACGCCAGTGATCCTCAGGAAGAAGGAGTAAGCGTCTCCGTAACGACTCAAACTCAACGACTCAAATCCTATGTCAAACAATCACGGCGATCTTTGGGAGCAGCTGCGACACCACTTCTGAGTTCTGCCTTTCTTCCGCTAGGTACCCGGAGAGGCCGGAGATATTGCATCGGCAAGGAGAGATGGTCATCAAGAGTATTCACTAGTTTCAGATAAGACTCGGTGTGGTCATCTAGTGTCACGGTTTGGAACTGCACAACCGGAGACTCCGAAGGTATCTCTCGGCAAAACAATCAAAGAGAAATACAAGTATTTAGTTGGTGAATGAGATCAAAGTAAAATTTTGTTTATTTCCTTAAACATTTTCTTCTGACGTTTGTATATCATTTCTAACAATTACGACATTCCAGGAAGAAAAGTTGTGTCGAGTGAGCTAGTCAATAATATTTGGCCCATCGAACAATCAATGAACGCACGAGAGAAAATGTGTGTCGCGTGACGTTAGCTCTCTCTTACTGCTATTTGACCCACTGAATTATTTAAACTAACAAACGGAAAAGACTGATGTAGCGTTTACACGGATAAGAAATCCTGTCGAGTAGAAAGGAAATCCGATCGACTCGAAAGGATTCCGTTCGTGAAGACGACTAGAAAAAAAGTCTAGCGGGACGAGAATCCTTTCATGATGAAAGGAATTCTGGTCTACTTGAAAGGAATTTCGTCGGCGGAGCTGATAAAAAGACCAAAAAAAAGTCTCACTAGCTTTTGAGAGCAGCAGTAATCAGGACTGATGCCATAAATACTCTCAACATATTTATTTATTGGCTAGTGAAATTTTTTTTGTCAGATTCTCTGGTTTTGAATAATTTTTATTTTCCCTCTGCCGTGTGAACATAATCTTGTCACCGAGATCGGATTCTGTTCAAGTTTTCCTGTACTTGTAAACGCAGCATGAGGGACTCGTGCTGTAAAGTGTGAATTCAATTTTCTGTTAGTCCTAAAATAATGTAGCCTAAGCTACGTCGTTAGCCGTTTTATGGCAAATAACACAAGCATGCGCGGTTTTGACAGGCGCAGCTTATGATATCCGCGGCAATGTTTCTCAAACGTTACATTTACGAACCAGCGAGCCCTTCTAGAAGTGCGAACATACAATCCGAATTTCCCGGCCGGACTTTCATTACTTCCATCATAAAGTTGAAAAAACTTTTCCTTATGCAAGTGATGATTGTGATGAAAACTCGAGCAGGAATTCCAACCCGAGAATACCCAACCACGATCCAAGGCATAAATCAAGAGGCACCTAATAAATAATGAGCATAAGGAAACTTTCGCAGGTGAACCTTCGAGTAGCGCAAGAGCCGATCTCCTGATTCAATGCCGTCGGTCCGGAGTGCAATGCGTGTTTAGGGGCAAATTATCCGATGCTTGCCCTGCTTTTCCCTAGATTTATTAGGTACCCTTTGGAGTTGGGTAGACTTTTGGCTTGGCTTACATTGGAAAGGCCAATAACACTCCCAACGAGTAGGCACCAGGTTCAGGTTCTCTTATTATTTTCAACAATTCCACACACATAAATTATCAATGAAAAACAGTTACCTCCTTTAAATCAAGAAAAACAGTAGTACTCACCAGTCCAAACTCACAATAAACAATAAAAATCATGGACAAAATTAATTAATTAATAAATAACTACACTGTCAGAAGTTTCATAACAGATAGCGTTAGGGGATCGACTAAAGGCTCTTTCAAGAATAACACCTTTTCACTTAGAAATAAAGTGTTATGACCAATTAAGTTTACACTATTTCGTGCCTAGATCTCCAACAACACCTTCAATTGGTAAAAATACTAACGGGAATGAAAGAAATATAACAGATAACATCCCAAAGTGTTATCTGTTGAAACCACGCATCCTTCTGTTGTCGTTATGTAACTTCTGACAGTGTAGTATTTTTACATATTGAAGGTGTTGTTGGAGATCCAGGCACGAAATAGTATAAACTTAATTGGTCACAACACTTTATTTCTAAGCGAAAAGGTGTTATTCTTGAAAGTGTTACGCGCAATCCGTTATGAAACTTCTGACAGTGTAGAACCAACAAGAGGGGTGCATCCAAGACCATACAAACAAAACAAATCCCTCCCAACCTTAAAACTAAAGAAATAAAGACTCGAGCCAACGATCCTTCGCTTGTGACTATAGCGTGCGAACCACTGGGATCACCTAAAAAGAGGTCAGACAGGGCACGGCATAGTGTAGGAGGCACGAGTACTAAAAAGAGGCAAGACAACTAAAAAGGCCCTTTCGGGCTTTGGAGTGAGGGGAAGGAACAATCTTCTAGCGTACCTTCTTTAGGCTCTAGAGTCACACGAGCTCTCACTTATTTGTCTACTTACACTACTTGCTAATCTCTTTTTATTACTCCTGCCTCCTGCGCCTTGCCGTGCCTCTTTTTAGTCGATCCCCTAGCCAGTCGGCCAGGACGATTCTAGGACAATTCGTCACAGAACAACTGGTCACAGGGCAATTCGTCACTGAAAATTCGTCATGGACAATTCGTCACACGGACAGTTAGTCACTGGGACAATTCGTCACACGGACTATTCGTCACATGACAATTCGTCAGGCGGACTATTCGTCACATGACAATTCGTCAGGCGGACTATTCGTCACAGGACAATTCGTCACTAGGACAGTTCGTCATATTTTAAAAAATGTGCTATTCCAAAGATAGTTAGGATAAAATCAAAAATGCCACCCCTTCACAAGAGGTTGTTTGAATCAAGATTTGAATCTATATTTTTAATCTTTGCTCTAATCTCCGATATTTAATCATCAGTCTTAGTGTTATATATTCTCGAGGAGATTCAAAGATTTATAAGTTAAATTTGGAACTGAGGGGTCGTTAAAAACTCTATTATTAAGGATTCTCACACAAATTCTCCTGTGACGAATTGTCCTATGACGAATTGCCCTGTGACAAATTGACCGGACACCACCAGGACGGTATGAGCATCCCTTGACTTTATCCTAGTAACCTATACAGGAAGCCACTCTCTCTTTGTCTTGCCCAAAAGCAAAGGAATCTAGTTCTTTCCCGGTCATTACTGACCTCCTATCGTCTTAAGCGATCCCTGATACGCCATTAGACCTTAAAGGGTTTTCCTAGGAAGGGAAATGTGTTTGAAGGTGCTACATTACCTCTGATACCTCGGGGACTGACAGGACTTGTCCATTAAGGATCCAGGTAACGCTCGGGGCTGGACGGGATCCGCTGATGTGACAGGTGATTTTAGCAGTTCTTCCGGCAACCATTGTCTCGTACTGGGGAATTATCCGAACTTGTGATGGAGGAACTGCAATGAAAAACGTATCACTAAACTTGGTTGCATTCAAATTAGTTTTATTGCAGAATAGTCGTTGCGCCTTTGCAGATACCATGTTGTCTGTTACCATGGTAACTGGCACAGCAATTAGTCGTTTTTGGGATCTCAAAACGTGAGTGGAGGCAGGGGCGTCCGGACCTTTCTTCATTGGGGGGGGGGGGGGGGGGCACATCTGGTAAAACTAACCGAATCGGCACCTGATTTTTATTGAAAACACAGCGAGTTGCCTTCATAAAGCTACAACGTAAAAAGTTGCGGAGTACATACAAACAAGTCTAAAGAGAAAAATTGGCGCGTTTTCACGCTTTTACTCTTCTGTTTTTTTGTTTTGTTTTCATGTATACGTCGTCACTAGCGTTTTACCTTTTTACGTTTTGCCAACAGGACTTGAAATAATCGCAAAACACGATGTTGCTGCATAGCGACAACGTCGCTAACGGCTTTGCCCATGATTAATTAAGGCGCCGCAGGCGAAACTTTGTAAACCTGCTTTTTTTCTGCCAACATTTAACTACTTCCCATGCAAATTTTAGCTTTTAATATAGTTCAAGCCTCCCAAAATTCCAAACCTCAAACGCCAACTAAATGAGGCAACCTTTGTCTAACTAGCGAAGACTGCGAAATGCGCCACAGGCGAAATTTTGTGATGATAAAAGTGCCTTTTTGTGATCCAAGATTCCTTCGGCGAAAATTTGACCGAATGCCCAAAACGTAGGGGGGGGGGGGGGGCGCCGCGCCTAAAACCATTTTCTTGACGGACAAGCAGTTCGCCCGGAATCAGGCCCAAACCGGAAAGTTTGTTAAAATTAAAAGTTTTATTTGGAGTGAATTAGATGTTCGATTTAGGGCAAGAAGTCATGCTGAACACTTATGTGGAACACTTTTGTACCCGGACATGTAGTTCGCCCGGAATCCGGCCAAAACAGAATTGTTAAAAGTTGAAGTTTTATTTCTAGTTGATTAGATATCCAAGTTAGGGGTAAGAAGAGACGCTGAATCCGTGTGTGACATTATTTTTGCATGGATATTCTAGAGGTCATCCTGGAGCAAATCGCGCAAAACAAACTAGTGCCTTAACACAATCCAAACAATGCAGTGTGTTCAGCTAAATGATACAAAAGTAAGTTAGCCTTTTGGCTGAACTTTAAAGACAACGTTGAGCCCAAACGAGGATTTTGTTGTTTTGGCAGAAGATGGGACAAGACATAGGACTGGACCCAAGACTGAATAAGGATGGAACTCGACTCGGGAACTATTCTTGGGTGTTAGGAAAGGCTCGAAGCCCTGATTCAAGTACATGTAAGCAAGAACAATCAGCAATGCCATATTTTTTTAAATCAACAGAATCCTTTCACATATTCTGAATTCATTATATTTTCTTTCTCATCTGAAGTGTGTTACAAATGGCAAACATGTCTGAATACTGAATCGTCTTTCATCCTGTGAAAAAATGGAGGGTTGACTTGTTCGACGAAAACGCTGAAGACTATCGCAATACTGAGGGTCTTCGTTTAATTATTTTGGGTGTTTATTATACTTCGCTGAAATTTATACTTGTCCAAACGTGTCCAAAAGCTCCGAAACGAACGAAAATACTGAATTAATTCAGCATTTTATGCAACAATTCGCTTTCGGACTTAAATCTTCGCTCAATTAGTGTAGCATCAATTCAGCATAAATATCATCGACAAATTCAACAAGAATGCCTAATTTAATGCTGAATTTTCAAGAAGAAACTGGTGAGTACGGCGATTCTATCAGTGTTTTCGGCGGCAAACATAACAAATTCAAAAAGACAACTGACAATTCGGCAAATATTCCAAATTCTAAGACAACTGGCGACCATGGCCAACGAAGAAAAGAAAGATAAGAAGGTTGGATATCAGTAGCTGATCATTTTGTCAGTTTTATACAGCTAATTCTATTTTCGTCTTCTTCTTCCTGACTTAAATTTTGGTATTCTAGAAGTTTTATAGAAGAAATAAAGGTAACAGCTTTTGGACAAAAAAGAAAAAGAAAATGCAGCAATTAATGCAGTATTTCACAAAAAGGCTTTCGGACACGTTCAATATTGTCCGATGTGTGGAGGAGAACAGGCTTCTCCACTTGTTGTTTGAATGCAGGGAACTGCGTCGTTAAGGAGGAATATTTCCTCCTCCCTATATTCCCCTTCCTCCCATCCTATTTCTAACAGGATGTGGTAAGAAATTTACCTCAGCATAGTAGTATGAAGTTGTACGAAAAATTAGCATGCAGTACGAACTGATACTACATGCTTCTTATATCAAGGCTGCCGCGTGTACTGCATTCTACTCCATGCTACTATTACCAAGACTGGATGCTACTATAGAAAGACAGGAAGCTAATGTATACTGCTGCTTAATGGCCCAGTGTGAGGCACACTATATGGTAGTATTCTTTAGTATTACATATTAATACATGCAACTTTTTCGTACAACTATCATACAACTACGCAGGCTACACATTTTTTTTTATCTGGTGCGAAGGACTGGGTAGTCCAAATAATGGGGACACTTTTTTTTTTTTTGGGGGGGGGATAAGACGACTAGGGAATTTTTGAAGACAGGTGTGGAACCTCGAGATACTTCTCAGTAGTTGATATTAAATTTATTGATGTTTTACTTTTACATGGTTGTTGAGGAGTCAACATTTTTGTTCCATTATGGCCCCGATTAGCTTTATTTTGGGCTAAAATATCGTATTATGTCATCTCCGACCTTTAAGGTCCAACAATGACATAGACATAGACATTTTTTTTAATTTCATCAAAAACACATAAATTAAGCAAACAATTTACGATTAACGGCCACTTTTAAGACAAAAAAATCCTGATTGTGGCCGTAATTCTAACCACACCATGAATCCACTATATCATTCCCTGATTACCTTGGGTTGGGGGGTATATTTTTTTTTTTTTTTTTTTTTTTTTTAAATAAATACCCTTTCCTCCTATCACACTTCTTTCCCTCTCAAATAATGAGATTTGACCATTCTCTTGAATGATGCCAGACTTGCAGCCTCTCTGACCGATTCTGGAAGGTCATTCCAGACACTCACACCTATGTTTCTGAGAACAAATCCTGCCCTTGTTGTGTTTCTTCTCTCGTGAGCTAAATCCTCTGAATGTCGGGTAAAATAAGGGTGATAAAATGAGTATAAAATGATTAATGATAAAATGATTCCAAATGTGTGAAAGTGTCTTGTCTGCGGGTTTCTAGTACGTAATACAAGTATCATTGTCACTTATCTAAAACTGATGTTCTGTTCTTAATAAAAAGGCTCATAAAAACCCGGACGTGGTTATCAAGAAATACGAAAAGTATTAACAACGTCATAAATGTGCTTTATGATATCTAAAAAAGTCATCCCCTTGATCATAATTTTTTTCCTTGTACTATCGTCACGAAATCTGAGACTCTCATTCCGTCCTGTTGAAGAATGATGGTCTTCCTTTTCAGGAAAGAAACACCTAGACGTTCTCTAGGAAAACCAAGGAAACAAAGATACTGACTGTTGACAAGTCGGACCTTTGAAGGGATCCCAAGCGAAACCGATGCGCCCGACCGTCCCTAGTTCCTAATCACATTAACTTTGTTAGGGATTAATAAACAGTGCCGAAAACTCGTGCGGAGGTCTTTTCGAACAGAAGTGACCGGTCGTACGTATGGGCTCCGTAAGTCAACACAAAAGGGAGGGAGGAGAATTAGTCCAGTTCGCAGACAACGAACCCATTAGCAATCACGATATTGGTGGTGCAAATGTTTGCGATAGAAAATCTTAAGAAATTCAGTACGAATCCAGGTATCAATTTAGTTTAGTCATTAAAATCTTGAAACGACGGTAAACCGTACTAGTTGATTTTACGTCAACAGTACATACATTAAAATTACATAAAACCAAATCACAACACATTATGTCCCATAAATGGCCATAACTCGGCCAGATCACGTAACTTGTCAATAAAATTACAACGATTAATATCAGCATTGAAATTGATAATATTTACAACTAAACATCAATTATGATAACAAAAAAACAATATCTACGAAGACTTTAAAATCCAAGGGAAAATGTTAGGAATCAACTGTAAATCTATTGTTAAAAAAACTGACAAAAAAAAGAGACTAAACTGTTAAGGTACCGAATGTTCCCAAAAAGTGCCGAGGTACCGCGTGGTACCCGGTACTTCATGGTTTTCGCCTATAACTGCAAGTTGGTTTAAAGCACAACTCGCAGTCGATACGCTATACCTCCTGGAGCACTGGCTCCATTTCAATTCAGTTCATTTGAAGTTGGTTCGGTCATTGTCCTAGCACTTCTGGAAATACCCCAACCCGAGAACAGTAGACCGAATGACCGAAAAGGGATCGGTATATGGCACTTGAGCGAAGCTGCAAGTGCCATAAAAACCCGACCCATTTTCAGGGAAATCTAGTGTTGCGGAGACCATTCTCGAAAACAGCCAATCTCCAGCCAGCTCTGTGACGCCTCAATTGTCATGGCCAGTGACTTCTTGATAATTTCCAACATTTGTTCGGTATTCATGCTTCCTGATGGGTTTCGAACTTTTTCTTCTTTTGGTGAAAGCTCAAAGAAGAATTCTTCCTCAGACGAAGAGGACTGGAACTCTGGTTTGACTTGTTCAGTTGCTTCGTCCGCTTGATGATCTGATGAGACGACCGAAGCCTCCGAACAGGTCCGTGATGATAACGTTGATACACTTGGTCGGACTGACGTAGTTAGCCGATAGTACTCAACCGGAAACCCAGTTCTTAGTTCTCTTTCCCCCGCCTGTTGACGTGTTTCAACACCAGTTGAATTTTGGGCACTTGAAGACTGTGTTGGTACTGGATTATTCATGCGGCAACATGAATTGAATCATCTGCTGAGTTCGATGGAATCTTGACAAGTGCTGAAAAGCACACGTTTCGTCGACCGTCGTGATACAAATCACGGAGAGGTGCTGAGAAGCACAAACTTAAATGTGAAATAAATCACGCAGGTGTGCTGAGAAGCACAAACTTGTATGTGATATAAATCACTGTCATGTGCTGAGAAGCACACACATTGATGTGATATAAATCACGGCAGAGTGCTGATAAGCATACACTTAGATATGATGTAAATCACAATAAGTGCTGAGAAGCACAAACTTGGATATGAAATAAATCACGCAGGTGTGCTGAGAAGCACAAGCTTGGATGTGATATAAATCACTGTCGAGTGCTGATAAGCACACACTTGGATATGATATAAATCACAGTCACGTGCCAAAAAGCACTATCTTATTGCGACTAGAGTCCCTATATGGTATGCTGAAAAGCACAAACTTGGATGTGATGAAAATCACCTGTGTATGCTGAAAAGCATAAACTTGGACCTTTTAGTGCCGAAAAGCACACACGTAGATGTGGTAAAAAATCACAGGCAAATGCTGAAAAGCACACGCTTAAATATGACAAAAGTCACAAATCTCGTGCTGAAAAGCACAAACGCTAGAATGACAAGAGCCACTCTGCCAAATTGGTAATGGTAGACCAATAACGGGGAACGAATATGATGTGACGATGGATTGGCAGCTTCTCTCAATGAAAACTGTTCATCACAAATATTCAGGGCTGTGGCACGGCCACTGGAACAACCTGGCACAAACAAGAGTGTATTTTCGGTGGGGGGGTGCAGAGCCAAAATGTTACCAAATCTTTCAAAAATTTTACCGAATCCTAGAATCAAGAGTTCGAGCATTACATTATGGAACAGCAACGATTACGTAGGAAGAGTAACAATAAAAGGCAGCATGAACGATGATAAGCCAATTATTAGGCGGCGTTTTGGCGAAGCCCACATGGAGAATATATTGCCGGGCATGATTGCAGTAACAGCTACTATCTGTTATAGCCAATAGCAAATTAAATCGAGTGCCTCAGGCGAAAATTTTCAAAATCCATTTTTTTTTTTGTAGGCTAAAATTTAACCGCTTCTCTTACAAATTTACTATAATTTGCCGTTGATGTAATACCGTGACTCTAAGAAATTCCAGAAACCGGATGGAGCGACGATCCGGCAGAAGCAGTAGTCTAATTTTGTTTGATTTTTCCTGCCAAATATAATTTCCATCCAAATTCTAGCTTTTAATGTTTCGAAATCTAAATCCTAAACTGGCTTAAAACCCCCGTCAAATGACGCGCCCTTCCGCAAAATAGAGAATATTACGAAAAATGATGCAGGCGGAATTTTCGAAAAATTTATGATTAGACATTCTTTTTGGGATCCAAAATAAAAGTAAGGACTATCGATGATATCATAGATCATCACTTTTGTCTGCGGCCAGTGCTTCACTCGACTTCTTCTGAATTTCGTGGTTCGTGGTAACTTCTGACTCCTGGCAATTACAACGAATAAGTTACCGAATCCCAGTTATTATACCGAATAAGTTTAGACCGATAGCTTGTTCGGGATTCTGTATAACTACCGTATCCCGGTTCTTATACCGAATTGTTTTGGTATCGAAAGACTACCGAACAATATTCATATTCGGAATACTTTCGTCAAAACTAGAACAAAGTCAGGATTAGCGGTTAACTTCCTAATCCTGGAAATTATACTGAATAGATTACCGAATCCCAATCATGATACCGAATAATTTCGAACCAATAGCTTATTCGGGAGTCTGTGTAACTGCGGAATCTCCATAAATATACCGAATAGTTCCGAATCCGAAATTACCAAATGATTTCAGTAAATTCCCTCACTAAATTTGTGGTAACTACCGAATACTGGCAATTATACCGAATCCCGATCATTATACCGAAGAGATTTGTACAGATAGCCTTTTTAGGATCCTGTATAACTACCGAATCCCCGTAAATCGAAAAAATACCGAACAATTTTACCGAATCTCACAAAGGTGGGGGGCTGCTGCAGCCCCCCCCCCCTTGCGATGCCCCTGGTCACGCCTCTTGCTTCAGGGAATGTTCACTGCGCAATAGGAATAGTAAAACAACACAAATACTCGGAAGTACTCGCACACGGAATTCGGAAATCCCACAAAATAGCCTCGATGACTATTCGTCTATTTTTGCGACACGGAATCGCCTGTCTGAACACGACAACGAGTACACTGTGGTCGACTTTTCTACGAAAAACCAATACTGTCTCAAACCAAGAAAATGTCCCTTGTCCTTTAAGGAGCCCAAATCCAAGGCTCAGAACTTGTTTTGAGTTTTGAGGAAAATGCCAACGAGCCTTTAACGGAACACACTTCTTGGGACAAAAATGTGATTCTGTCACTGGTCCTTTAAGGAAACTCGATTTGATTTTACAAAAATTTTCCGAAACTTTAACTTAATCTTCCAAAAACACAAATTGTTTATGGTAATTCCAAACAAAAGTAAAAATCACAGATTGAACCGCTATTGTCTATAAAAGGTTACGCAAAATCTTACTCTGGTGATGAAAACGGTGAAGACTCGGTGACGCAACGAAGGTAGATCAGGTCTCTAATCCAAATTCTGCTTGCTGTATCCAAAAGTCGCTTTTTCCCGTCTCAATAATCTCACGTAATCTTTAAACAAAATTCACGGAATCTGGGACCGAAATCGGGGCGAATTCGTTCACTTTAAACAACCTTTTTCCTTAAGATTGTACACTTCTGACACCACTGCGCTGGATTGTCACCAAAACTATTGGATTATTCCAGTTTATTAAATCTTATTTCAACAAAACATTGACACTTCTCTCTGCGCGCTTCCCCAGTATACTAACAATCAAACAATATTCATTCCACTCAGAGTCATTGCACACCCGGGGGGCAAACGATGTAATACAGCATCCGCTACACCTAGTCAACTTGAGCTAAATGCCAGTAAGAAAATGAAAGTAATATAGCATCCGCTACAGGGGGGTGGCGTCCTTGGGCCCCGTGACGAAAGGGCGGTTTGAAGTGCTTGGGGGGGGGGGGGTAAATATCCCAAAATGTACTTGTCGGAAATACAGCTGGACTGAAGAGGCAAACGATTTAGAAACAAGAAACAAGAAACGTACTGCACCGCATCCGGAAAACTAAACGAATTTCAAGAAACCAGTTTGTGAAAGGTCACGCTTAATAACAGGAACTCGCCGGAAAGCGAAGCCCCCGCAGCAGCTTCTAACGACTGTGTAGCAACAAAATGCCAATGAGCGATTTCCTTTTTTTGGACTTGCATGTTTTCTAACAAAATTTAAATACTTCCTGAACAGATTTTAGGTTCTAAAAGCGTCCATCCCAAAACTGTAAGCCCAAACAGAGCGTACTACAAACGGCGCCGCAGGCAAAGTTTATGGAATTCTTTATGATCAGAGTGTCTTTTTGGTTCATAAATCAAAGCAAGGGGCACCTATAGCATAGACCAGCTCAAAGTGTTTGATCGCGTCATACTTCAAACAGTGTGAGACAATTAACTGAAAACATGGCGGTGCTTCAACTTGACCCTTTCCAAACAAACTGACCATCCGAAACAAAACTGAAACAGAGGAGCCTGTTACGGTGGTGCTATCTGCACCCCGTACTGCTCACTTTTGCCGCCGTTAAGCAGTGTTACTCCCTTTCCGTTCAGTCTAATCCTTTATAATGTCGTGACTCTGTATTATTGTATTAACTCATGTTCATGACTCATTTGCCGGGCATGAGTCATCTTCTTCCACACTTCTTTTCCGGGCCTCGACCGGGAACAACCCTTTTACTTAAAGGTTGTTTATTTTGTAAGTACAGTTAATACCAGACAAAAAAAAACTTTTGTTTATTTACGGACCTTAGGTCATTGTTATGAGTCTTGTTTAAAGCTCCTTAGAGTGGGCTGGCCTGCAAGGCCTAGTGTATGATGGGTGGTTTATAGCCTATTCTGTTTTGGTCCGCAGACCTTGGTGTGAATCGATCAGGGAAATTCCATAATGAGCCCGTGAAGTCTGCATGTGTAGTAGGCCACCAGACGCCCAAGGCTGTCATAACATAAGGACATTTACCATCTATGTCCGGCCTACTACACCCCTCGCCATAACATCAGTCACATACAAATACAGTCGTCGTAATAAGTCTTTGCTGTAACCCACGATAAACAAAGGTTAAGCTTTTCTTAACGTTTTACAAAACAAACAAGTTGCGGTTGGGTGGAAAAAGCACTGAATGTTTGCTGACCCTTTCCTCTTCCTACTCTTATATTGTGTGCTCCTTCGGGGCGGTGCCCCCCACCTGAATTTTCAAGGGGGCCCTCAACTATCCAGACAAAAAATTCGTAAAGTGACGCCTCGACTCGATGCAATTTTACAGAGATATTTATCCCACCTTGAAAACATTCGACCCTCGAATGGGTCATTATCTCGAATTTAAAAGTTCAATTTTCATGAGTGACCATGGTGACCCAAATTTCACAATTCTAGTGAGAAACTGATTTTCAGGGATATTTTTTTCTGTTTTTCCTGGGTAGCTCTGGGCCCCTAGGATGTAGAGTAAAGCAGGGACTTAGGTAAAATGGGTCCTTCGAAGTATTCACACAAAAAGGTTAGCAAGCGCTAGAAGCTCATATGTCACTTGCAAGGCTGGTTCAGAGGATGAAAGTAGGAATTTGCCAATTCGTCGTTTGTTCTGATCATTTTTAAGCAAAACCCTTGAGGTAACCCCCCCCCCCAACCCCATTGGTAAAAAGCATTTTATTTATACACTTGGCTGTAATGATGCGCACTTTAAGGGTGCTAGAAATTCATCTGTGACCAAAACCCCAGAGGTAAAAATTACAATGGGCTTTTGAGGATCATTATTATGTATCGTTTGGTCAAAAGTATTTCTTTTTCACTTTCCAGTTAAGATGCGCACTTTAAGTCTTCCTCTATTTTTGAATATATTGCCCCTCGAATCTTTCGTCATTTTCGATTCTATTTTATTCAAGAAAAAATATCACTCGGAAGATTTGTATGAACCCGATTTATTTTCTGGAATTAAATCTAATCACGACCCCAACACGTGCGATCCTTGTAAAACCCGGCAACCTTTAATAATTTCTGAAAGATCAAGATTTCCTCAAGATTTATTTAGGAGTTAAACTTTCTGCAAAGGGTCGATTTGGGAAACATGTTGAGCATTGTGTGGTGAAGGGTAGTCGATGTGCTAATCTTATTCTTAGAAGTCCGTTAATAGCACTAAAGGGTTAAATTTCACAAGCAGGTGTTTGCTACGAAAGTAGCGTCAGCAATGCATTATGGATCTGAAATATGGGGTTTTACTCAGGGGGATAAGCTTGAAGCAGTACAGCTTAAGTATTTTAAAAGAGTTCTAGGGGTAAATATTACTTTAAATAGTTTAGTTTTGAAGGGAGATTTAGGCCTTACTAGTCTTCGTAGTGTTCGTTTAGTTCGTATGGTTAAATTCTGGGAAAAAATCCTTACGCTTCCTCGGGTACGGTTGACCAAAGCGGCATACCTGGAGGCACTAAAGGATGAACGTGAGGGTACTTGGCCTGGCCAAATTAAGACTATTTTGAATGAGTGTGGACTGTCAGGTAGGTGGAACGAGGGGAAGGGGGTTCAGCTAGAGGTAGGTGAGGTCGCGAAAGAAGTCCAAAGAGTATTAAAGGACCAGGAGTTGCAGGCGTGGGGTTGTAAGGTTTGGATTCCTGGGTCCCTGAGTCTCTACAATAGGGTTAAGGAGGCATGGGGCGAAGAAATTTATTTTAAGTCGGGGTTATCTCCAGAAGAATTGAAATGTTTAATTAGTCTGAGAGGAGATTGTTTGCCTTTTGGCCAAAGAAGAAAATATATTGGGAAAATTAGAGTTTCGTCTGGTCCTTATTTCTGCCCTTTGTGCGGGATGATTGATGAAGATGTAGAGCATTTTATTTGTGATTGTGAGGGTTTAAGGTATCTAAGGGAGGAAATTTTTAGGGTGGGTTTTTTCTCGAGGGAGGAACTTGTTAGAAAATTAAAAAGTAAACATTTTGGGGATTTAAAGAGATTTGGAAGATTCCTTCGGATCGCTCTGTCATATCGGGAAGGTTTTTTGTAGGTTTGTTATTGTTGTTGTTTTGTTGTTATTATTTTGTATTTGCCATGGCCCTTGTGGCTGTTTAGCGCAAATAAATCTATCTATCTATCTATCTATTGAGGGTATGGCATAAGTATCATAATTAAGTTGAACTTGAACTTTTTGTAAATAGTCTAAAAAAAATTAAGTTAAACTTGAACTTTTTGTAAATAGTCTCAAACAAAAATTAAATCAATGCTCATTAAAAATACTTAAAGAAAAATAAATAATAACACAAAAATAGATTAAAGGTAAAAAAAAATGTTTTTTGGTTTCTCGCGGTTAATCCCAACTCATCTTGGTCGTTTGAATCTGGAAATTGGATGAATTATGGTTTATTTATAACTTGTGCGTTGATTTTCTTATAGTTTGTAGTAGAAGAAAACGTCCGCCATTTGGCCTCAAGCCTCCTCTCTGCCAAATTGGCTCTTTATGTTGAATTTAGTTTGAAATAAACAGAGCTTGAACTTGAAGGCTGCTATAAATTCATTTTTAAGCAAGGTCCCTGGTGGCAAAAATATGTGCCGAAATGTATCGTTTGCTCAAAAGCACTTTTTAGACTTTGCGTCTAAGTTGCGCACCTTAAGGGAACTAGAAATTCATCGATGAGCAAAGCCTTTGAGGCAGAAATGAAGAAGGCTCATGGGGTCATTACAATGTATAGTTTGCCTACAAGTATTTTTCTAAGCCAATCTTATACGTCTCTAATGTTCCATTACTTCCAGGTTTGCTAGAAGACGATGAAACGATGATCGCGATGATCACGTATTCCCCCCCCCCACTCCAAACACGAATTTCGCTGAAATCAAAAGTGACAATGCCTGACATTGGAGGAGGAAGCTGGCCAAAGTCTCCTCCACGATCTTTCCAAAGAGGGAAAAGGTATATCCCCCCCCCGGGCCGCCTTTCTTCCTATTTCACATGATACTTCGTACACTGTCAAAGTTTTCATAACCGACATCAGAATGTTGTGCGGTTTCAACAGACAGTGCGTACCAGACAACACATGGGATGGTATCTGTTGTGTTAGAAAACGTTATACATGAAATGTTATGCATAAGAAGCATTGCCGGGAAGAGCAAAAAACAGCCAAAAAAGTATCTACTGCCTTTTTTGGCTGTCGTCATGATGTCTGAAAATTCAGCAGATACTTTTTGGCGATTTTGTGGCTCTTCCTGATGGCAACGATTCTTCTAAATTCAAAAACAGAGGAGCTGTTTACGAGAGATGTAGCGGAAGGAATAATGTGTAGAGAAAATTCAGTATTACTAGCACGGCAAAGTGATGAAAAGAAGTGCCCGAATCCACTGAAAGAACCTTTTAAAACAATTAAAGAACTTGAAAAGATGGGAGTTATTGATTTTCAAAAGAAACAAATAGCGAAGAATGAAATGAAGACATATTAAAAAATAAAATAAATAAATAGATGTTACTATTCCAGAAGTTGTGGGGGGGGGGGCTTTTTTTACTCCCTAGCTATAGGTTCCTAGTGGATCTGCCTTCCTTTCCCGGTATTGTCTCTCGGCTTTTCGCGGGACTCCTCGGTTTTACTAGTGGTGTAGTTTCTCCCCCCTATTCTGCATTGATATGTTCCTATATCTTTCATTATAGTGGAGGGTTTTGTCTCTTATTTTTTAACATCCTCGTTTCTATATTGCCTTCTTTGTCTTTCGGATCCCTTATGTTAATTCAGTTGTTCATTAGTATCGCGTCGTAGTTCAACTATGCGTATACCCATCTAAAAAGGCAAGTTTCATCCGCCTAACTCATCAGGAACTATAGTACAGGAAAATTAGCTCGAAAACGGGGTCGACCCAGTCTACCACAAATCCCTGATTTTTGGATACCCTATGCCAAACGCTGGGTATATCTAGCATTTAGCATAGCCTATGCCTAACGCTGGATACCCTATGCCAAACGCTGGATACCTGTTGGTAACCTAACCCTGACCTACCTCAATAGAAAAGAGTTCTGATTGGTTGATTTTTTAGCTTCACTCAAATCATCAATATTTTACTGGGTTACAGTATACAGCACCTGGCATAGTGTATCCAGCGTTAGGCATAGGGTATGCCAAACGCTAGACATACCCGGCGTTTGGCATAGGGTATCCAAAAATCAGGGGTTTGTAGTTGAATGGGTCGACCCGAAACAAACTGCAACAGAAATGATTTTTACACCATCTTATAGAGAGAGAAAAAAACTGAACAACATACCCAAAGTTGCATATTCTGGCTAGACGCAAAATAAGCGTTTTTTCGCTTTTAGTGGCCTTTTTTTGTTTAAAAAAAAAATAGAAATTCCGTGGTCGTCCGTTATTCTTGAAGTGAAGTATGTTTCTAATGAAAAATCGCAAGCTGAAGCAGAAAATGAGGTCAGTTTTGGCATATCAAGCACCATAAAAAGCTAATGTAATTTTGTCACCTATTTCGCAAAAAGTGCAATTTTCTTGAATGAAAGTGCGATCCTGACATAGAATCACGAGCTGAGGCCGAAAATGGAATCAAATTGAGTGCCTACTGTGCGTGAAAGAAATTTCGTAACCATAAATATGTGCTCTTTAAGATTTTTTTTAGTAAAAACAAGAAAATTGTTAAGAAACTAAAGTACAAATCACACTGCTTTTCAATGCACAATATTTAAAAAAAAAAAAAAAACATATCCACAGTTCTAGATCCTTTCGACGCAAAATAAGCTCTTTTCGACTCTTAGTGCCATTTCTTACGTTTTAAGAACAAAAATTACAATTTTGTCGTCCATATTTTGGGGGGGACTGAAGCACGATGCTGATGCAGAATAACAAGCTGAGACTTACAAAGAGGTCAGATTCGGTGTATCTTGCACCAGAAAAAAAAAGTTTAGTCAGCGTTTATAATCCATCAAAATGATCGACTGTTAGAAATAAAAATAAAAATGCATACCTGAGCTGGTCATTAATAGCAGAACCTTCTCGAACACCACATAACAACGTATCCTTAGAAAAAGGCCCAATAACAAAGCAGTGGGATAGAAAATTAGTTCTGACAGTCAATGTGGTAATATATTTTTTATTCGCCATCTATCCTGAGACCTATCTCCCCTACACTGAAGTTTATTCGGTATTTCTGCCATATCAGAATCTACTAAACTTATTCGAGTAAACGTATTCCCATCCACTGCCTATGACGTAATTTGTTTTTACAATATTTGTACGCGTTATAAATCAGATGATTTGATATCCCGCGATCAGAAATCGGAAATCCTTCGATCCGGAAGTCTTGGGGAATTTCAACAAGTCGTCGACTCTTTACTCGAGGCTTGACATCCGCTGGCTTTATTCCTGATACCCAAGCCTGGGTTTGGAATGGAATACAGCAATCATTTATGGTCGGGAATCACCCAGAAAAATGGTTTACTCTTTTCCTCTTAATGATTGATCTTCGAGCTGTTGACGACACATCTATTTACTCGGTTATGCTTTTTATCCCAGACCAGGCGAGCTGACATGTATTTACTCTCGAAGTAACCTTCGCCCAACACCTGTGGTGGAAAGTCATGAAAATGATCGAAGCAGCTTCACGAGAAAGTGGGCTTTCAAATCGTCCTGAAATTTCGAAGATTCCATACCACGATGAGCTTATCGGAGTATCGGGCTACATGCTGGAAGAGTAAGGACTCGGAGATGGAGTCAGTCTGGAGATGTCCTGACTCGAAGATGGTCGGAGACTGAGTCAGTCCGGAGACGTCTGGAGTCTGAGATGTTCGAAGATGGTCCCTCACCTCTAAGCGGAAAAGCGATAGCCAGAACCATAGTCTACGTCAGTGGTTCCCAACCTTTCTCGTACCGCGTACCCCTAATCAAAGGTTCTAAAAAGTTGCGTAGCCCCTTTTCCAGACCGTGAAAAGACGATATTTATTATAATAAATGATAAAGCACAAATGTGTAAGACTAGATACAAAATCAACACTTGAGGCTGTTTTGTAGCCACAATTTTGTTAGATCTTGGCTCGATGTCATTAACGGCAATATTTTTACAGTCAGCCTGTTTCTGTGTTTGGTTTTGATGTTCTGCGTGCTTTCATCAAGCTTCATCGCAAACATTTTTCTTAGCTTGATTCGCAACCTGAATGACAATCTTATCATATCATATCCCTTGCAATGTCTTCGATTATTTTTTAAACAATGTTTTTTGACACGGGAATAGATTTTACTGCAGTGGGCTAGCTTGTTTTGGAATCAACATTATTTCGTTGGGTTTCACTAGAGCTTATAATCAGAGGCATCACCGCACCCTGAAAGTGTTTTTTTTTTAAAGGCGTTAAAAATGACCAGCCAGTCAGTAAAAATCCTCTGCCCCCCCAAAAAACATTTTAGCTAGATATGCCTCTGCTGGTAATATTAGGCTTTTGGCAATCGAAAATGGGTGAGGCGAGATTTTGAAGCTACAGACTAAACCGATTTTGGTCCCTTCGCATACCCTTTGCAAGGGTCTCGCGTACCCATAGGGTACGCGTACCACCGGTTGGGAACCACTGGTCTACGTGACCATGTACTAACTGACGCTGCTCTACACGCTATTCTGCTTTCCAAGACTACAATCGGAAGGAATCATGGAACTTAATAGCTTGTACACGAAGCTGATGAACAAGGAAGTAAATGTTGAGGATTTAGAGGGTAATCTTAGAAAAAAATACAGGAATTGACCATGGCTGCTCCAGTACCGGATGTCAAAGCTGTGGTTCCAGTATTTGGAGATGCTTCGATACTGCGAAACTTCAATGGAAACTAAAATGGAGCATGGGAAGTGAAGACTCCTGGTGACGACACCCTGCTCATGATCTGTGATGCCTCGAAAGGAGGAGACCTGAATAAGCTCCAAACGGAAGATTTCGAAAAAAGTGACAACGATAAGGTCGTTTGTTCACCCAACAGTCACCACCAACGGTTGATGTAGCAAAATAACACAGCTACCGATGACTTGTTTTTGTTTTCTTTTTTCAATTTTTGTTATGAACCGGAAAGTTTGATCCTCAGTTGAAAATCGAGGAAATGGGGATGGAAGAATCAAGATCTTGTACCCGTTAATAAATGACCTTCCACAAGCTCCGCGCATGCTCTTAAACATCATTAAGTGCTCGTGTCGACTGCAGTAGTGCAATTCAGAGAGGTGTAGCCTAAGTGAAGCAAAACGATTTAGTTTCTACTCCAGCATGCAGAAGCTGCAAGGGGGACAATGCCTTCCATCTCTACAAAATTAACAAGTTCTATGATGCAGGAAACCCAAAGGCTTAATCGGTAGCCTAATCCAGTGGTTCCCAACCTTTTCCTTACCGCGTACTCCTAATCAAGGTTGAAAAAGATTGCGTACCCCCTTTTTCAGAACATAAAAAGACGATATTTTTTATGATAAATAATATGGAATACATGTGTAGAAATATATACAAAATCAATGAGGCAATCACCTACGTAGCTAAAATTTTGTCGAATCTCGGCTCGATTTCATTAGCGGCATATTTTTTACAGTCAGCCTGTTTTCATTTCATTTAATTTCATTTCATTTACTTGTATCCGCCGTATACGACGAGTATAAAATAAATAAAGTAAATAAACTATAACACGATTAAACACTATACATCAATCAATCAGGTTCAGTAGAACTGATGGCCTCACACAGATTATGGCTAAACATCTTACATTTTTCAAGAAACCGCAAACGCTTACGCTGCATAACTTCAATAGGATCTTTTAAACCATACTTCGAAATCATAAAAGAACTGCGCGTGTTTTTTTATGTTCGTTTTGATGTTCTCCGTGTTTTCATCAAGCTGCATCGCAAACTTTTTCGTTAGCTTAATTCTCAACCTGAAGACAATATCCCTTTTGCTTCGTCAAATATGGCAATAAGAGAAGAGTCTTTGATTCTCAATGATAGTCTTCGATTCTTCTTGGAACAATAGTGTTTGACACAGGAACAGATTTTACGGCAGTAGGCTAGCTGTTTTGGAATCAACATTATTTCATTCACTTTCACCACGGCTTGTCATCAGAGACGTCATCCACTGGTCAGCAGCACTCCTTCCCCAAGTGGTCCGCCAGACGGTTAAAAAGAAAATAGTCGGCGCGAAGCGCCGCAATTTTCCATGAAAGTAGTTATTAAAAAAAACAGTCGGTAAAAATGACTTGTCGGTCAGTAAAAATACCTTGCCCCTTAAAATACATTTTGGCTGGTAATGCCTCTGCTGGTAATATTAGGCTCTCGGCAATCAAAAATGAGTGAGGCGAGATTCTGAAGCTACAGACTAAATCAATGTTGGTTCCATCGCGTGCCCCTTGCAAGGGTCTCGCGTACCCCTTTGGGTACGCGTACCACCGGTTGGGAACCACTGGCTAATCTTTTTCAAAGGACGTATCTGTGAACACTACAGTCAACACTAGTTGCAATCTGATTATCTTTTCTGAAAACAATTTGTAAGGAGTACGAAGGGTGTTACGCACGATTTTGAACAATGTCCTTGAAAACCAGTTTGGTTCGTAATTGACTTTTCTTAATAATTTTCTTGTTTTATTAAAATTCGCAGAGATCATATGTTGATGACAATGAAACTTCTTTTACAGCAGACACCCAGTTTGATTCAATTTTCAATCTCAGCTCGGGATTCTAAGTCAGGATCGCATTTTCGTTCAAGAAAATCGGTCCAGTACGAAAATTGTACTTTTTTGCAAAATAGCTTGAAAAAGTGATATTAACTGTTTTTGGTGCCTCATACGCCAGATCTGACTTCATTTTCGGTTTCAGCTTGTCATTTTGCATTAGAGTCGTACTTCAGCTCAAGAATAACGGACAACCACGAGAGTTTTATATTTAAAAACAAAAAAAAGTAAAAAAATGGCATTAAAAGCCAAAAAACGCTTATTTTGCGTCGAGCCAGGATATGCAACTTTGGATATGTTGTTCAGATTTTTTTCTTCTCCACAAGATGGTGTAAGTAAGTAAGTAAGTGTATTTACAACCCACAAAATGTTTTACAACACAAGAGTGTGGAGTAGAAGAGATAAATTGAAATAAAAAGAAAAGAACAAGAGACAACAAGAAAATAACAAAACAGACAATACGCATCAACTATCAGCCAAAAAGTCTAACCAGTCGGTGATGCGGCAACAGACGTAGACAAGACTTCTGACGGAAATCAGAATGCAAATCTTGCAGCCGTGACAAAATGTCAGTAGCTCCGTAAGATTTAATAATCTTCGAATTACTGTGGGACCGGGGCAGATACAGAAGAAACTTACAGTAACGGAAATAATCTATCCTTATTCTGGATAGATCCCGTTTATCAAAAATATCAAACAGACCAACCGAGAAAAGCACAGACGGGTCGCAAAAAGAAGCATAAAGTTTTGCTAGAGCTGTTCTTCTGTACTTGCCCCGATTTGCTACAATCTTCGCGTACCCTATTTGTAGCTTACGCTTAATGTCGACAAGTGCAGTACTGCGGAAAGACGGAAAGGAACTCGTTACTGTAATACCCAAGTAAAAATCATTTCTTTTGCAATTTGTTTCGGGTCAAACCTCCATTTGCCTGTGTACTCACGATCAGCTCACCGACCGACCGAAGGAAAGTGATCGCTTTATGACAGTTGGAGCGAAGGTTACAAGTTCCATAAAATGATGAGAACGGAAGATCGAAAACCAGGCTAGGGCGGACGCAACAACGGCTTCTTCAAGTGGACCGTACTCTTCACGAGGGACATACCGATGTAACCTATCTGTAAGAGCTGTCATCGCCCTATATTTAGACCCTGGAAACCTCGGCATGGGAGCTTGAATACTCTATATGACAAAGTCCAAAACACCAGTTAACCTTAGGAAGAACAAGAAAAGTAACCCAAAAGAACATTTGTTGTCGTGATGTTTCTGGTTCTCCGCTGGTCACACGGAGATTCTTACTCGGCACGAAGAGTCAATCATCAAGAGTATTCGGGTTGTTAGTCCAAGTTGTGACACTGTTTTTGTTTTTGCGGTATCGATATGGAACCAAGGAACACCTAATTAGAAGTTTCACTTGAGCACAGCAGGTGATGTGATATGACTTCAAAGACAAAGGGAATTTCAACACATCCTGACAATCGAAGATAAGGCCGAAGCTTAAAAAAGGTCCGAAGTCGGCGTTGATTGTCGTTCAGCTTAACGCCACGCTTAATTGCGCTTTTTGCCTAAGGATGCACGCTCAGCTGAAAATGTCGCGTTACCTCATACCGCTATAAGAACGAGTCTAGCGGGAGTTCGGCTTCTGGATTCCAAAAACATGACTAAGGTTCAGCGCAAAAGCAAGATCCAAAAAGCTCCTGAACGTGGTCTGAAACACTGATGGTCGAAGCTGGCCTACAAACAAACAGAAGCTTTAGAAGTACTCGATAGCCCAGTCCATTAATTTCGCCCATTAATTTCGATGTCAAGGTAACACGAAAATGCTTGTTTCCGACTTTCTGGAATCGGGCTCTGCATATGTTGGCTGTGCTACTCTAATTTGACAAAAATATATCCAAGAACAATCCCAATTCCACAATTACTCGTCTCGTGCAGAAACAAGGACTTCTTAATGCCGACATATTCTCAGCTTCTGTTTCACACAAATCCAACCTTTACGGGTCGCCATCAATGAAACCCAAGATTTAGAGGATCAAACTTTTGCTGTCTTCACCAGCAACAGATTTCGATCCAGACAGAAAGCAAAAAGTTAAAGACGACATCTAAAATATTAAGTCCTTACAAGATGGTATTTAAAGCTCGCAAATATACCATATCTAATTTTTCACAGAAATTTATTCTGTTTCTGGAGGTATTTAGCACGCCAAATCTTGCCGAAACGATGGCAGGCGATGCAAGACGAGGATTATATATACATATTATATATTTATTTTTCACACGTGGCTTGCCTAAACTCTTCGTCCTCTCTGATTCATTCCACGAAACTAATCATTTATTTTGCAGGTAGAATGTCCGTTTGTTCCCGACCAAAAACGGCACACGTGAAAACACACTCAACCAAAACGTCTCCGTCTAAACTAGAGGCGTTACTAGCCAAAAAGTTGGGGGGGGGAGGCAAGGTATTTACCGACTGGCTGGTCATGTTTACCGACTATTTTTGCAGATAAAAACGACTATTATTGAGAAAAAACGACTGTGTTGACGAAAAATCGGCTAATTTTAAGAAGAACTACTATTTTTAAGAAAAAATCGACTGTTTTTACGAAAGATCGTGGCGCTTCGCGCCGACTCAGTTAATTTTTATTGACTGGCCAACAACATTCGCCCCCCCCCCCCTCCCCCTAGTAGTGACGCGCCTGGCTTAAACACATACCCGTCTTAGAGGTGCCCGCTCATAAATGTCCTCAGCTAAAACAGTATTCAATAATATTAAAAAAAAGGTCTCAGAACAGGCTGTTTTCAAAGTTCCAGATTTTTCCTAGACGTTGAAGTTTGAAAGTCCACGCCTTCGAATTAAGATTTTAAGTCCCCTATGGTGCCATACATAGTAATAGTACCACATCAGTCTTTACATCTTATAATACTAAACCTGTCGGGCTTCTACCTAGGCAATGTGCCCAACAACTCAGGCGAAATAATAAATTCTTTGTTTCTTGTTGTTGTTTTTTCTCAGGGGCGTTTCATAGCCAAGCCGTGCTCACAAAGTGCTTGCACTGTCTATTTTAAGTAAGTAAGTATAATAAAGTAAGCCCATCAAGGTTCAACAGAACGTGCGATAAAGTACAAAGAAAAGAAAATAAGAAACGAAAAGGAAAAAAACAATGAAAAAATAACAAAACAAAACACATGAACAAGGTTGCCTATATTACAAAGCTGGCTAACTAAAAGAAGACAGACTTCCAGGGCTGCTCCGTAATTTCACTTGACAGATTCATAAATTGAGCCTCTTCTGCACAGAGGGGCTTGCGAAACCCGTATTTTTTGCAAAGACTAGACTTACCTCACCAACTTTAAGCTGCAACAAATACTTCGCATACTTAAAGAACAAACTTCGCAAAACTTTCTTATCGCTTTCCGTAAAAATTTCCCAAAAAGGAGCTAGATACAATACAACATATGGGGCAGTGCAACGGCGTTGTAAATTTGTTTTAATGCCTATAATGTGTAACTAAAACACTGAATATATTATATAACATAACTAATAGACTTTTTTTCATTTAGGTTCTCCGTCCTCTCTGACAGTTGTAAACTTGCGTTGTAAACTTTCTACCCCCCCCCCCCATGACCCAGAAGAGGAACTGCCTCGAGGCGAATCCAAATTGCCATGAACTTGAAAATTAACCTTCGAAACCAAGCTTGAAATCGGCTTCAGGGTCTACAATTTTCGAATTATCGACCAGTTCTAGAGGAGTTAACTTTGGAAAATCCCTTCTCGAACAACTAGTTTCTGTCACCCATTCCTTATAAGGGAACGAACAGTTTTGCTCCCAAGATAATATCGAAACAACTTTTGAAGCAATAAATTTCTTGAACAGGAACGGCGCTGCGACACGCTCTCCTTCGGGAATAGTTTATTTCCCGGGTCGCAGGACTCCGAACAGATGGAAAAAATCTACCAAGTGTGTCGGCGACAAGCCCAGTTTCAACTCCCAGGATAACTTCGAGAGAAGAAAAGTAAATAATGATTGTATACATGGAAACTTTTCAGATTTGACACAGAGGAAAGTGCAGGAAAGCGGGCAACATTCCAGGCGAGGAAGGTGAGGGCTTTAGCCATTCTAAAGTGAAAGAAGGAGGGATCACAGGTGGGTTTTCTTTCGAGAAGAAATGCTATCTTTTTTTAGCGTTAATTAGGCGATGAAACAAAGAAAAATACCAGTGTAACTACAAGCAAACATGGACGGAGTTCCATCACCGCGAGCAGAAGAAGACCCGAAAGCAGCCCTGTTTGTTATGTAATGGTAAAAGCCAAGGCGCTTCACTAAATGGCGAGGCCAGAAGAAGAAGATTAATACAAATTTTGACAGATGAAGTCGAGGGCAGACTGAAGTCGAGGGCAGACTGTAGATATGGTACAGACAGAGCCAGCTCGGTTGATCTAGGCGAGAACCCCTCCGGCGACCCCCCCCCCCCGGTACCGTCCCTTGTACTATACGTAGCGTGGGTTTATCGGGAGGATACCGAGGGGGGGGGGGGTTACCATGCGAGTTTTGTACCGGGAGGGTTCGCCGAGGGGTTTTGGTATCGGGGGGGGGGGGGGTCGCCGTTTTTTTTAAGCCGGAACCCCAGCTCAGTAGGGGAGCACTAGCTCAGTCGAGCACCATCTGTATGGCTTGAACTGTCGGTACTTCGCCATGTGACCATGGAGGCGGTCTTTTTGCCTGTTGTCGATCGCACCGAATCCTGAATCGATAATCCATTCCTTTCTTAACGTTTTCTGATCAAATCTGCAACATCACCTCATGTCTTCAGTTGACACAGTTTCTCCAGAACAACTATAGTAGTTTCATATTGTCATGACCCGCCACTTCCAAAAGCTACAGACTGAATGACCAAGAACACCGCTTTACAACTTCCAACAACTCAAGGCGGCCAACTTTAAAGTAAACTCAAACACTCTTGTAGACCCGAAATAAAGGTCAATAAAAGCTCAATGTTATGAGCTTTAACTCTCCCTAGACATATTCTTCTTAGAAGTCTTGACGGCAAGCCTGGGAAACCAATCACACTAAGGAAACATAATGGCATGTCAGTGATGCATCATTTAGTAGTACGGCAGAAGGTACTTAGCGATAAATAGGAAATAATCCTAATAGCTCGGCCTGCGAAGAAAAGACAAAAGCAAGCGTCACTGATCAAAGCAGCTAACATGTTCCAGTGAGTAGCTAGCCGAGAGAGGGGTGGTTGGATCCCAAAGGGAAAACTGGGAATATGAGGATAGAA
This sequence comes from Branchinecta lynchi, assembly GCA_023053575.1. Classification (NCBI taxonomy): domain Eukaryota; kingdom Metazoa; phylum Arthropoda; class Branchiopoda; order Anostraca; family Branchinectidae; genus Branchinecta; species Branchinecta lynchi. Next base: position 26,542,569 of record JAKZAP010000008.1, on the reverse strand, counting down.
AAGGACGATTGCTGGAATTTTTAGTCTTGCGTGTATCCACCACAAGTATAAACACGTTCAGTGGAAAAATGGAGAACAAGGCCAAAGTTCTAGTTGGGATCCCAAGAACTTCTCAATACAAACGCAACCGTTGTTAACAGATATCCAAAGCTCGGTGAACTTGCACTATAATCCACTGAAACCTTAGCGAGATCCATTACGTAATAATTATAATGTAAGATAATTAGGTGCATTGTAAAAATCCGGCTACACCCGGATTCCGACCAGACAGTTCATCCAAGGTGAGAACAAGCAGTATCTTTACGACTCCCGCTGCCTTTTTCCAGAATACCAACCTTCCAACCAGTTTTAGCGGAGAACTTGAGCTTGTTCCACCCTTCTACAAATAGTAACTATTAGTTACTATTTCCGTTCCAACCTCACCAAAAGTTACTACGCTGACTGTTCCAACCTTCTCGAAATAGTAACTAATAGCAACTATTTGCTTACTACGCTCGTAACGTAGTAACTACGGATCCCTGTAACGTGGTTGGTCGGATTCGCCCGTGGCATGATATTCTGCTGGAAAATAGAAAGATCGTTCCAGTCTTGACGGCAAAAAGCCAGAGTTCGTGACGTCATACGTAGTGACTACGGTAAGTAGGGATGGAACACGCTCCTTGTGCACTTTTATTTAAGACCCTCCTTCTCCCCAATTACCGCCAAACGGTAATTGGGCAAGAACATTAAGTTAAAAATAGATAGAAGCTTATGTTTTTTGCCAGATTTCGGCTGAACTACTCAGAAAAATTAAGACCAGATACGGATTATGCATGCCTTTTTAGATCTAAATCGACTATATAATTATCTTGAAACAAATAGTTTGTTCACCCCTTATTTTGAGACCCCGTGCCCCACTACTAAAAGTAGGGCACGAAACAAAATATTTCAACACCTTCGAGAGGGCTAACAGACCGGCAGACAGACAAACGGGCGGGGCGGACCGATCGAAAAAAATACGAAGGCATGAGTATCGCTTCAGACGTTTTGGCGAGTGCTACTGTAGCTTATAAATTCGAGTGGTCGCAAGGAACCTTAAATGCATATTACTATTCAGATATTCTTATGTATATGCGGTACGAAAAGTAATCCATGGAAGCTTATGTCAAGTTCTGTCACTCATAATCGTTAAATACGGTAGCTAAGGAGAAGCCCGTTAAACAGTCCGACTGGACAGCAAACAATTGCTGCGTTCGTTACACTCCGGGCTGTCTCTGGTATTTCCTCACCGGTGTCCGGCTCTTTGCTTGTAACGCGTTTTTTGGTTCACCACTAAGTAGTCACCAGTGACCGCAAAAAGAGCCTAAATTCTGATTTTTGCGCGAAACCCTGTCAATTAAAATAAACTTAGTTCTGACTTTTGCGCGAAATCCCGTCAATTGACGAAAAGTTGCTAACTTCTCGGTAAAGCTAGGCTCCCGAGCAGGTTCTGGTTAGTCCGCACCGGTAAGACAAACCGGACAACGGTTAGTTAAAAAACACGCTACCAGACTGGTGAGTAGTTACCGGTGGATACAAAAATGTCTTTTCAGAATAACCGGAGACCACCGGTGAGAACTCCCGTGACAAAGAACGCAGCTAATATTTTGCCTCCTCATTTACTCCTACATTTACGTTTCTACGTTTACTAAAACGGTATTACTTTAACTGATTGTCAGAGCTCAGGGAAGCTTTTCAGAACCTGAATCTTCCGAAAATCAAATACAAATATTGCGTGGGAAAAAGATATTTGTCAGTGAAGGTGTTTCAACAAATTATAAAAGGGGGAAGACGAGAGGGGAGTCCAATATATCCACCAGCGATCATGGTGTCGTTTTCCTGTTGGTTCTCTCGTCCTTTACAACAATTCTGTAATTGCTTATGACTTGGGGGTATTCTCTATTCTTATTCGCAAAGAGTTTTAAAGATTTTTAGCAAACGATCCTAATTCTAATCTTTTTTATTTTTATTTTTGTTTTAAGCACGTAGTGCTAACAAGGCCTATTTACTTGGCGGTATTCTCTATTCTTATTCGCAAAGGGTTTTAAAGGTTTTTAAAACCCTATTCGGGGGGAAGAATATTAAATACAATACGGGCTTATTTTCAAAAGTTAAGTGTCGTAAATAGTTAAAAATGGGTAAAAATAGATTAAAATTAACGTCACTCAGGGAAGGAGGAGTAGCCAAAAAAAGTACGAAATAAGATTTTTTTTTTTTTTTTTTTTTTTACGTAATCTAAAAATAAAAAAAAAGGTTTTTGGTGACTGATCCTACTTTTTGGACTGCAATGTGGAGTGTTGGAAATGGAGAGTTTCTTTGAGCAGAGTGATTAAAGTAAATTAGTAAATTAAAGAAAATCCAACATAAGGAGCGACAACAGTTCCGACAGACAACCATCATGTGGGAGTTGCAGTTGATTTTTTGCAATTACTTTTGATTAATATAAAAAAAATATGATTTTTAAAGTATAAGAAGAAACGAAGATGAAATAGAGAAAAATAGCACTTGTTATTTAATGAATTTAATGAATTAGGAATATAAAATGACCTTTCAATTAGGAATTTTAATGAAAAAAAAGAGTTTAACGTTACTAAGTGACAATGGTAGTCACTCGCATTCGTTCACTGCGCTGTGACCTAGAGGGAAAAGAAGCTACGTGGGTATCACAAAACTTATTTACAGGAAGGACATATTCTTAAACCAATAGCCCGTCTCAATATGTGACAACAGGTCACCTGTGCAAGACGGACATCAAATTATCAAGATCTATTGATAAATTTTTTTTTTTTTTCTATACATTTAGTGAGACTTTAACTCACTCCAAATCAGCTTTCCTCACTCAAACACCCCTATCCTACCCAATTCCCATTCCCCAACAAAAAGGAACAGGGATATACTTGGGCCAAAGCAGAAAAATACATCTTGTTTTTGTTCTTTAAACCGGATGATTATGGGTTATTTCCATGATTTTTATGTTTATTGTGAGTTTGAGCTGGTGAGTACTACTATTTTTCTTGTCTTTTGAAGAAGGTAATTAATTTTCGTGTATCACTCCCGTGCCCCTCTTGCTTTGCCCCCTGCCGGAAGTATTTGATAATGTATGTGTGTACAATCATTGAAAAGAATAAATATACCTGAATCTGAACGGGGAATACATGAGTTTTGGAAATCAAAAATCTGAACAACTAATGCAGTTCTTCAGACGCCACAACCTTGCCTACAATTTGCAGGAGAAAGAGTGCGACTAACAGAAAATGATTTAAATGAATAACCGTGTTGTAGCTTGACGATTCTTCGTTGACGACGTCCAAAATAACATACATCTACTGATATACCCCCCCCCCCCCTTTACAAGAATGACTGAGGCGTAGGTTCGTATCGTACCCGCTTTATGTCAGGAACAGAGGTCTTATTTAGTTCTTAAGGTTTAACTGGAAAGCCAACTTATTTCTGTATCACTTAACCGATTACACTGCATTATTTGGATTGTGTTAAGGGACACACAGGTACAAGGGCATAGAGGTACCACAAATCTGACAGGGAAATTCCAATATACAAAAATCGATTACTCGTGAACAGCGCAACGAAGGAGCGCATTTTCATCTTGTCTTCAAGGCTCTTTAATTGAATAAGTGATGGGTAACTAGATTGTCCTATCTCAGTTTTTTCGGTTAAACTTTGATTTAGTTCTCTATGTCGAAAGCACTAACCCAATTCTCAGTTTATTATTTCAGTTTCATGAAGGGTTAACAAAAAAAAAATCAGATAAGTGCTTGAAAAAGCACACCTCTAATGCACCCTATCTAGAATAGGCTCATCCAGCCCCCTTAGAGACACATGGAATGCAATATCCTCTCCTTGTGCCATAAAACTGTCATTATACGGAATGATACAAGTAATAAAAAAAATGCTTACTACCGAAAAAGGACAAGAGGAGAAGTAACTAGATTACCGGAGTTATTCTTGTGTGTAAAAAAGCACTGAAAAGAGGGGAAATGACCGATATTGTGACCTGAAAATGACCTGACAATAAAAAGCGATGTGTCACGTCGGGTAATAACCAACCGAAGTTCCAAGACAGTAGGGAACGGTAAGCACGGTTCTCAAACTGACACGGTTTTGAAACGGTGTTGAAACTAATACGGTTTTGAAACGGTGAGGAGGGTCTAACAACTAGTCAGGGCAGGACGAACCCTTTGCCAGGACGGGAATGAGACTGCAGTGTAAAAAGTTTCTCCGAGTAAGGATGAAAGTTAACTGCAGTATTTGCTAGTAGAATTAATCTTATCACTACTGAGATACTATTCATCCGAATTAGATATAAGATTGTCTTTTTAGACACAAGATTAATCACAGTACCATATACTGCAAGGTTTCTTTTTTCACAGTGTGGTGGCGGCGCCGAAACAGGACAGTGAAGAAACACTGATGAAATTTTTTGAAACGGTGAGTATGTTCGGGTGGCTGATCATGAAAGGGTGAAGAATGGTGGTAAAACGGAGCGAAGACACACTAAGGACAGTCTGGTGAATGGCAAGGAGGAGGTAAGCACTCTGCTGTCACACATACAAAGTAAGCCGATGTAACAACACCGATCTGACAATCAAGCTGCCAACCAGCGACAGACTCTACAGGAGGATCACACCACCTTCTCTCGCTGGAAGTGCAATTTAAGGCAATTTAAGGTAACAATTTCATGAAACGCTGAGTCTAAGCACTGATCATGACTCGGCGAAGAGACTTTTATTTGCCAGGTTAAGGCGAAGTGCGGTGGTGACATGAATTTGACGGTGATGAGACGTGTGGTGGTATGGACAATTACGATTCTGAAAGAATTCCTTAAATGTTGGAAATTGCCCACAGCTTGTGTGTTTATTAGAGACTCTATCATGACTATCCAAAATAAGGATAGATTATTTCCGTGACTGTAAGTTTCTTAGGTATCTGCCCCGGCCGGTAACATAGTAATGCTAAGATCATTAAATCTTACGGTGCTACAGACATCTTGTCATGGCTGCAAGAATTGCACACTGATTTCCGTCAGAAATCTAGTATACGTCTGGTGCCACATCACCGACTGATTAGACTTTTGTTTATTAGTTGGAGGCCTATTGTATATTTTGTATGTTGTTCTCCTGTTGTCTTTTATTCTTTTCTTTTTTCTATTTATTTCTACTCCACTCTCTTTTTTTGTAAAACATTTTGTGGGCTATAAATATACTTACTTACTTACTTACTTACTATTTGATTCAAGCAGGTGTGCATGGTCTGGAAAGGCTTCAGTACACTGATGTTTAGCATGTATAGGTCTAAATTTAGCCTATACGATACTAGGTATTTTTTTTGTCTCGCTTTAACATTACAGAATATATATAATTCAAACAATGTTTACAACGGATACGTCAGCTATGATTCTCCATCAGCGATATTTCGGCCCTTCTTGGCAAGGGTCCTCGTCAGGCTGTCAATCCTCTGGTTCAACTTCGGGGAAGGAAACAAACCTGTATGTTTCCTTCCCCGAAGTTGAACCAGAGGATTGACAGCCTGACGAGGACCCTTGCCAAGAAGGGCTGAAATATCGCTGATGAAGAATCATAGCTGACGTATCCGTTGTAAACATTGTTTGAATAAATGTTGCAAAGTCAGCTTGGGCTCAAAGAATATTTAATATATATAATATAAATGTGTTTGCAGTCCTTGGAATAAACTTTGTTGGCAATCCCTGATGACAGTTCTAAGCGAGGTATAGGCCAAACATTTAAGTGAACAGTTATTCGTTTATTTAAAGCTAGCTTTCTCAGACACGTCCGAAGATGAGGAAAAATATTAACATGAATTGTTTGTTTTTGTTTTTGTTGGTGTGGAAATATAAAAGAGTTAGCGAAGGTCCTCAAGGTAGCCCTAGACCATACGGATACGTGTTTCTAGGGGATATTTTGTTTGTTTTTCTTCCAACGGAAACGTGAAATTCGTACTGCTTGTTTTTAAAAGACAGGAATTAGCCTAAGACTCTATGTGGAAAGGAGACAATATGTAAATGGTCTAAGTAAGTATTTTATTTCTGACCCGCCATTTTGATGTGTCTAAACGAAAATTATGGAATGTGAGGTTCATTTTCACTCGGGTTTTCATGTGATACTCTAAATCCTAAATATTGTTTTTATACGACTAGACCAATTAAAAAGGGAATGTTAATAAAGGGGTTGAAGCCAAGCTGACCATTCATGACGGACAAGACAAACACATTCTTGATCAGCTAATTATCCCTCTAAGTTATTAAGCGAGGAATAAGCTGGGTTTAAGCTAGATGGCACTAGAGCTAATAGAGAAACTAGTTGATGCTCTCCGAGTTTACATGGCCAGCATTCCTGGCTGTACTTCCCCCCTTCGTCATTTTCCATAAAGGAAAGTTCAAAAAGTTTTAACTTTCCTTAACTGATGAAAGTGAGAACATTAGCCAGGATTCCAGGCAAACTTTTCGGCTTTGTCCAAGCTTTTTGGAGGGAGTGGCACCATCTTAGCCGTGAATTCGGGACTTAGCGAGGAACGTAGTTTTACTTTTAACCGAAGGTTCGAAGGTAGTTACGAAGCAAAAACATGAAACAGACGCACTGGAAAGCCGAGGCGAGAAATATTCATTGTTAAGAGAAATTTAGAAACAAAATTTGGGTAATTATTTAAACTATTCTGAGTGGGGGAAGGAGGAATGAAATGGGGGAAGGGGGGGGTTGAGGAGGGTACTTGGGATGTGGAGAGATGGTTGGGGCGCGTTCGTGAAGGTATTTCAAGGAACGGCAGTCCTTCAGCCAAGCTGACTGCCAATCGTATTTTACAACAAAACGGCAATATTTTATTGCTATATTTCGGCCCTTCTAAGCAAGGGTCCTCTTCAGGCTCAACCTGGAAAATGAACTTGTGGGAAAATAACTAAAGATTCTTCCTTAAATATCTGATTTTGTGAATTTCTTCCTGAAAATTGCTTGGAGTTAAAGCTGGTGCTGTGGTTTGATTTTCGACACGGCTGATGTTTTTGCAGTTTGGTTGGGTCGTTGAGAGGGTAGAGATTTTTCTCTGAGTCTGAAGAAGCACAGAAGAGAAGATATATTAGGACACCTGAACAATGAAACCATACTTGAACATACCATGGAGAATGCACTTACAGACGGCCACGGAGAGCATTCTTCTCCTGAGCGTGACGTTTTCAAAATAGGGATGTTCGTTGGACTCCAAGCATGCTCGTTGGACTCCTCGTATGCAGACTCCAAGACAAAAAGGGCAATTCATTCAAATCTTGTACAGCGCTGGCCGGATCGTATTGGAATTTCTTTTAGATATACGTTTAGGCCTAACTGGTTAAAAAATATTCCAGAAGTAGGGTTGATTGGAGACGTTTGTTCATTTCTAAATTTGTTCGGTACTGAAATAAGGCCAGATGCAAAATGGAGCAAAATCATAGCTTGGAAACACTATTTCGTATTTGGATTGGGTTTTCTGCAGGCAATGTTAACGGAAGTCATACAGATAGGGATGATACTTGATACTCTTCATTCAGGTGTGCTTTTATGTTATTTTTTCGAAATCCGAGGTCGCTGAGCCTTTTAAGCACTAAAGAAGGTCATGAACGGAGTAGTAAAATGTTCGGTCTATGGTACGATATGTGAATACTTACGCAGCATGTCGACAACAACGCTTCGAGTCAATGGCGATGTCATGTTTGTATTGTCGGCTGAACAGGTGAATTGCGACTTCATATCCGTTCTGCTCAGTTTAGTAATGTTCAAGAAGTTTTGGTAGACTCCAGGAGAGGGGCTAAAGTATGACGTATCCAGAACGGTGTTGTCCTGCCACCAGTACAGCTGTGGTGGTGGGTAGCCTGAAAAACACAAAATCTTGTTTTATTTTTCCTTAAAGTTTAACTGAAAAGGGCTTAGTTAGAACCGTCTAGTTACTCATCAAATATTCACTTAAAGAAGTTTGAAAACCCCGGGGAAATGCGTTACTTCGCTGGTCCGCTATTCATGGATAATCGACTTTCAAATAGTGCAATCTCCTTGTCTGATTTGTATGCTCTATGCGCACGTATCGGTGTTGAACGCTCGACAAAAATGATTTACGAAAAGTCTTCACGCAGTGAGCTACATTGTAAAAAGTTTCACCGAATAAGGATGCAGTAGATGCTACTGGGATTAATCTCATCTCTATTGGGATAAAAATTAATCAGAATTAGGGATAATTTCATCTCAATAGAGACAAGATTAGTCCCAGTAGCAAATACTGCAAGATTTTATTTTACAGTGTACCTTCCGTAAGCTGATCATCACGGCCACTGAAACGCCGCGAATGTATTGAGATTACATTTGTCTGCGTCATAGTAGAAAAAATTTGCGTTGTGAGGACAACCGTAGATATTCTGAAGGTCATTCTAGAGCAAATAGTGAAAAATAAAAAATAAAATCCCTTAACACAATCCAAAAAAAGCAGTGTGTTCATTGAAATGATTCAAAAATAAGTTGGCTTTTAAGTCAAACTTTAATGACTCGTACAAAACATGGTAGTTATTCAGAAATAAACCGATCTCAATGGTAGTCCATAATGGTTCAAGCCGTTCAAGCCTTAAAGGACAAGTAGCATTTACAGTGTTAAGGGGGGTTCACTAAATACCGATCCAACTTCGCTTGTTGCAAGCTTGTCCATCCTTCGGGTACTAATACTAATCCACCGTCTGTTGTACACTTTGAACAAGAAAGAAAATACAACCGGAAGAAGAAATTACTCTAAGACACCATTCGCAAGTAGACTAAGAAATGTTTATACATTTACAAGAAAACTGTATGTAGCTGAGGCTGTTATTTAGTTAACAGATGGTTCATTGTGCTCATAGAAGGAATTTATGAATCCCAGAACCCCGGAACAACGCAGAACGAGTGACAGGCGATAGACCAAGGGGACTTTGACTAGGACTTTGCAACTGACCAAAAGGAAGTGAATGAAACTGTAGTTTTATTACGATTTATGATCAAGGTTTAGGGTTTGATGAAAAATTGCCACAATAGCAAAATAATAGGCAACAAAAAGCAAATAGATAAACACACAGGCCACTAAGTCCGCTAACAGCATCCAATAATTACAATCAACAACAATAACCTAATATTTGATCGTGTAAAACGGATAAGTCAGCTGAATTTTATTGGAGCTATATTTCGGCCCTTCTTGGCAAGGGTCTTCTTCAGGCTCAAAAACTTCGTTTTTCCAACTTGAGCGGTTTTGAGCCTGAAGAGTACCCTTGCCCATAAAATGCAGCTGACGTACCCGTTTTGCACCATCAAATATGGTTCGCGGTTAGCTCGGGCTGAAGGAATATTTATCCTCCCGATAACTTAATAACAAAATACTATTATTAGGACCAATTGGACCCAAACTTAAAAGTTCTCTCGCTGCTAAAGAAATTGGAGCTTGGCTCTTGCTCTTTTCGTAGTCGTGATAATTAGAAAGTTCGCGGACGGCAAGAAAATGAACTTCTGAACTGAGATAGATGAATCAATCGGTCACAGTCTCTAACTGCAAAAACAGTGTTAATTGCTCTCAGTGTGTTGGGAGCAGAGCAAAATAACACTAGGGAGTACGCCAAGACTTGACAAAATTGACACACACTACTAGCACCACCACTGATTCAGTCGTTCATCAGCGCTGACTCAGAAAACTTCATATTCTGAACACAGCAACAAAATTATACAGCCTCCATTGTTTCCTTGGTGTGTGCAGACCGCACCTTTGCTTTACTAGACATTTCTAAGCCTGCAAGTTTGTCTCACTTCAAATGCCACAAGTGTAGTGGGCGGCGCTATGAATATGGCCCTTTTGCAAAGCATGGAAAGCATAGGTCTTGGTTCTACTCCCTAGTGTTATTTTGCTCTGGATGGGAGCCCCGACTCCTCCCATGAAAGACCGTTCATTTCAACCTTCGTCGAGTCTGCCAATTCAGGGAGTACAAACAAGAGCTGGAGGCCGATGTGGCACTTGCAAGGCTGGGTCAAAGGATGCTAGTAGGAATTCGTATATTCCTGGGTTTGTTGCGATCATTTGTAGGCAAAACCCTTGAGATAAGAATGATCATCGGTCCTTGGAAATCACGAGAATGTATCGTTCGTAAAAACAGTTTTATTTTTGCATTTGGCTGTGCTGATGCGCACTTTATGGACGCTAGAGGTTCATCTGTAATGAACACTCTTGAAGCAAAAATGATAAGCTCATCGGGATCATGAAGATGTATATGTTGCTAAAAACTGTTTGCACTTTATGGAATTCACTTGTAAGCAAAACCCTTAAGGCAAAACTGATCATGGGCCCTTGAGGATCATGAATACATATCGTTTGTTCGAAAGTGTTTTTCACTTCTTTTTTTTAGCAAAACCCTTGAGGCAAAAATAATGATGGGCTCATGGATGATGATATATACTTTCCTTGAAAGTATTTGTTTGTACTTTGCGGTTAGGATTAGTACTTTAAAGGATGGTCGGATGTGGAACTGACAATTTCTAAACCAATCTTGTCAAGTCTCTAATGTCCAAGCGGAGTTTCATCTTGTCCGGTGCTGTTACTGATGTATCTAGTTCTTTTCACTGTTCTTCCCACCTTTCATCCCAATCGCTCCACTCTAAGCGTGTCAAAATATTTCTGGTTCCACCCCGGACCCCCCCCCCCCAAAAAAAAAAAAATCACCCGTTCAAAAGTTATACGTATCTCAAGATTCCGGATTCCCTATCCCTCCACTCTCCCCACGATGGTTGGGTCGGAACTAACAATTTCTAAGCCAATCACATCAAGTCTCTAATCTTCAAGCCAAGTTTCGCCGTCCTTACACATGTGGAAGTACCTTAACTCGCGATCGCCGGAATTCAGGACCTTCCCCCCTCCAACTCCCCCCTCAAATTCATCGGATCCGGTCTCGACTTGAAATGGGTCATCCGAGACTTGAGGTATTTCCAAATTTCAAGTTCGTTAAGATCGATCACCCGTTACGAAGTTATACATTTCTCAAGACCCAGGATTCCCTTTCCCTCTACTCCCCTCCCCCTCCACGGTCGTCGGATCGGGGAAGTTACTACTCCCAAGTTAGTTTGGTTGCGTCCCTGATACGCCTGCTAAGTTTCATCGTCCTAGCCTTTCTGGAAATACCCTAACTCGAGAACAGTGGCCTCACAGACAGACGGACAGCTTACTCTGATCTATGCTTTACCGGCACTGTAAATATTTACTAACGGTTAAAAACAGCTTAGAGTGTCCATGCCCGATTATCACGGAACGCGTTATAGCCGGTTTACTAATAAATTAGATGAGTACCTTTGAATGTACAGAACTCCTTTCTTCTTAAAACGCCACATAATCACGTTTGATTTTGTTTAATTTGTACAGTTTGATTTTCTTTGTTCTTTTTCTTCTCTCTTGCTTACTCCAATCCAGAGATGGGTGAATCCGATCATGAAAGAATTCGAATCTGGATCCGAATCCAGGGCTAGATACGAATCCGATTCCGAATCCGAATCCACCATTTCATGCTGAGGATTTGAATCTGGAATCGAATCCGAACTTAACAAAAATAAAATGATGTACATAGGTTATGGCTTAAAAATCAGAGGTGACAAAAATCACTAATCAGATAACGTGATAACTTACTGAGGATGTTTGGTGGTGGAGACCAAATAGTTGGATTGCCTAAGCACACTGTGTAAAAATTGGGAAAACGGAAATTGGAATGATGAAGTCAAGGAATTTTCTTCGATTCGTAAGATTGAAAGTTTGGAATCCGAGTCCGAATCAGAATCCAGCCTGAGTAGCCTAAAGTAGAAGATTCGAATCCGGCCAAAAGGACGAATCCTGGATTCGAATCCGAATCCGGATTCGGATTCGCCCATCTCTGCTCCTATCATGATATGTTTGTCTTTTAAGCGAGTAATATTAGGATTTATTCATTCATATTCCGAAGGATTGAGAAAAGGTGATCATTGATTTGTGGGATGCCCCAGGATCCTCTACCAGACACTAACGAAAAACCAGTCCCGACATCAATAGTGACCAAAATCCCTGAAACCAGTGACAACCATAGGAGGACCATCCACCTTGTCCCTGGAATGCGGTTTAAGGTAATTTAAGACAAAGGACAGCAAGACTCCTTGGCAATCGTACTATCAGTTGAGTAGGCGATCTCGGTTAGGTATCACATCCAGAGGCGTTACTAGCCAAAATGTTTGGGGGGGGGGGGGGGGCGACGAGGCATTTACCGACTGACTGGTAATTTTTACCGACTTTTTCTGCAGAAAAAAACACTGTTTTCAACAACAAAAATTATATTTTTTTTAAAAATCCATTGATTTTCAGAAAACCGACTATTTTGACAAAAACTCAACCAATTTTCAGAAAAACCGACTGTTTTCATGAAAAAAATCAACTGTTTTGAAGAAAAATCGCTGCGCTTCGCGCCGACTCGGTTATTTCTTACTGACTGGCCGACAGTATTTGGGAGGGGCGTCCCCCCTCCCCCCCGGGCGAATGTGATCATGAAAGCATTAAAATCCGAATCCAGGGCTTGGTACGAATCCGTTTCCGAATCCACGATTTCTCGGGATTCGAATCCGGAATCGAGTCGGACCTTAACGAAAATAAAATCATGTAGCCTACATGGGTAACAGTTTAAAAATTAGATGTGACAAAAAAACACGGATGCCTAAGGCAAATGAGAGGGTTAATTGGACGGTGTAAACCCTTTTTCTAAGTTTTCATGTGTGCTTGTTATAGTATCGGTTTCCTCTCAGCAACCAGGGGCTGATTGAGCACAACCCGATGAAAAATGTGTAGCCTGCGTAGTTGTATGATAGTTGTACGAAAAAGTTGCATGTATTGACGCAAAAGATAGCTGGGGTGAAGGAAGTTACCTTAGTGTGGTCTGTCCCATTAGGAACTTGTGTTATTTATGGGTTTGAGAGCGGATGGTTTACCTCTTGGTAAAAGAAGAAAATATCTGGGCAAAGTCAGGGTTAAAACTGGTCCTTACTCTTGCCCTATGTGTGGATGCGATAATGAAAGTATGAGCCATTTTGTGGGAGAGTGTGAGGATTTGAATCAGTCATACACAAATCCTCAATTTTTGGGAATGGTGCCCCAACGTTTGGGCATGCCTGGACGTATGGGCATGGTGCCTATACGTTGGAGCACCATGCCCTGGAGTATGGGCATGGTACCCCTGTGAAATTTGGTTAAACTGACACTGGCTACATACCTAAATAGGGCCTTCTTCCTGTCCTAGATCAAAAGATACCTGATTTCACTGTCTATCCAACCTCATTTTCCAATTTCCAAAATGTTAGAGCACTTTCAAGATACAGAGAGTTTTGTGGAGGCCACTTCTTTCCCAGTGGGTTTACCCTATCCTTTTACAGGTAGTTGCCACTAGGTTCCTCAATCCTTTTCCATGTTGTCAACAAGTCAAAAGTCAGAGTAAAAACAGGTAAAAAAAAATAACTCAAAACAAATACAATAAAAGGCAAACAATCTAAAGGAAATATTTGCTCCAGTGAACAGATTGAAAAGCTTGCCTCATCCATGCTACCTAGCAGCAATTTTCTGGAAAAGGATAGGATAAGCCCACTAGAAGAGAAGTGGCCTCCAAAAAACTCTATGTATCTTGGAAGTGCTCTAACATTTTGTAAATTGGAAAATGAGGTTGGATAGAAAGTAAAATCAGGCATCTTTTGATCTAGGACAGGGAGAAGGCCCTATTTAGGTATGTAACCAGTCTCAGTTTATCCAAATTTCACAGGGGTACCATGCCCATGCTCCAGAGCATGGTGCACCAACGTATGGGTACCATGCCCATACGTTCGGGCATGCCCAGACGTTGGGGCACCATGCCCAAAAATTGAGGATTTGTGCATGACTGATTTGAATGGGTTGAGACAAGAGTTGTTTGGAGTGAGAACGTGTGGGAGTGAGTAGATAATTGAGAGAATGAAAGAGAAAAGTTTCTAGGCTATTCAACTATTTAGAAGGTTCCTCCGGATAGGGTTAGCACACAGGGAAGATTGTATATCCCTGTAAATTTAAATATTGGCATAGTGTTCTTGTTGTTATATATTTTTTCTTTTGTTATTGTGGTGCAATGGCCCTTGTTGGCTTTTATGCATTAAATATCTATCTATCTATGTAATAGTAAAGAATACTATCATTTAATGTGCCTCATACCGTGCCAATCTTAAGCAGTACTATCCAGTAGCATCCTGTCCTGCTATGGTAGCATCCAGTCTTGCTAATAGTAGCATACAGTAACACGGAAGCCTTGACATAGTAGCATCAGTTCGTACTGCGTGATAGTTTTTCCTGCAACTTCATACTAGTGTTTTGAGATAAATTTTTCGTCGGGAATACCGTAGATACAGTGTGTAAAATTGGGAAATATTAGAAATCGGGGTTTGGAATCCTACTCAGAATCCGAATCCACCCTAACAAGCAGAAGATTCGAATCCGGCAGGTTCAGGTTCAGGTTCAGGTTCTTTTTAATAACAAATTAAATAACAAAATGTCCAGAGCCCGGCTGAGAAGACAAATTCGTAATGCACGGGATGGAAAGACTTCTTAAAATAAATACAACATTTATACTTCACTACATGCAGCACAGTACCTTAAGCATAGTGTGTAAAAATAGAAAAAATATTAGAAATCGGGGTTGGAATCCAACTCAAAATCCGAATCCAGTCTAAGAAGAAGAAGATTCGAATCAAGCAGCACAGTATCTTGCACAGTGTGTACAAATTGGAAAAATATTAGAAATCGGGGTCTGGAATCCGACTCCGAATCCAGCCTAACAAGCAGAAAACAAAACAACGAATCCTGGATTCGAATCCGGATTCGCATTCGCCCATTTGCCTCACAATCCATCTCACGTCATATGATCCAAGTCCGTCCGAGTCCCAGCTTGACGCTGCAGCAGATGTTCAGATTGCCTTAAGGCTACTAAACTTTTTTGTACCGCTTCCCAACTCATAACTTTTCGTCGTAGGAACTTTATTCCCGTTTATGAAGAAATACAGCACTCACTGTCCGAGCGAAGACAACCGCGTCGGCTTGTCCATTTGGCAAGTCGTAAATTTAGACCAGGAAGAGGAAAAAGACAAATACTTATTCTCTCCGGAATAGGGATTTTGCGGTGCGTGCAACACAGACTGAAAGGCTTATAGGATAACTTATGAGCGTGGGAATTTGGAGGAATTGCTGGAAGTTGTTTGGGCCAAAACGGAAAGAAAATAAACATTATAGTTCGGGACTGGCAGAAATGGTCCGCCCAGCAATGCAAATTACAAAGTCGTAGTGCCGAAGCAAGCGACGTGAAATCTGAGTGACCGGTCGAAGTTCAACTTCCGGTAGAACTGAAGCTGCTGTTTGAATTTCATGTTTCCGATACTGTAATTTCCTCCTCTACTTGCCAATTTGATAAAAAACAAAAACAAAAACAAAATTATAAAAAAATTATTTCACAATTGTATCCACTAAACTTGATGAACTGCATAGAAACCTGTCGGTCCGTTCGTTCGAAGTGTAAATTCTATTCTAAGTTGTGTCTTTTCTTTTCTCTCACCATTTCTATTTTATAGAAGTGGATTGATAAGAATATTCATTCATTCATTCAAACATATGGAGCGTGTTACACCCCTCTAATAATAGTAACTATTAGTTATTATTTCCGTTCCATACTCACGAAAAGTTATTACGCTGACATTTCCAATCTTCTAGAAATGGTAACTAATAGTAACTATTTGCTTACCATGCTCTGTAACACGATTGGCTGGATGACGCCGTGGTGTGACATTGTACCGAAAATTTAAAAGTGTGTTCCAGCCTTGACGCCAAGAAGCCGAAAGTCATGACGTCATGCGTAGTAACTGCGGTAAGTAGGGTGGAACACGCTCATGTCTATTGAGCATAGAAAGTGTTTCATAATAACAATAATATAACTGTAACAAAAAGGCTTTTGTCTTTCCTGTTATATATATTTATGGCGCAAGGGTTTCCTTGTTGTTTTGTAAAACAAGTTTGTCGGGCGGTCTGTCCCACAACGACAGGCTAGGGTACTTCCAGATGTGCTAAGACGATGAAAATTGGCAGGCATATCAGGGACTCGAACAAACTAACTTGGAAATAATCAGTTTCCCGATCCGACCACTTGGGGGGAGTCGAGGGAGGTGGACTCCAGAAAATTGAGTCGCGCGTACCTTTTTGATTGGAATGAATCTTAATAACTGAATAGAAGACACGTCTCTGATGTCCCATTTAAAGACTACCGGATTTAAGAGATGTGGGGGAATTGGGTGCCCATCTTGTGAAACGGGTAGATTGGAGGGATCGGAGCGGAAATTGCTGGGAAGAACAAGCATCTGCTCTATATAAAATCTTTTACACAATCGGATTGGATCCGAACACTTGAGTGGAGGGGGGGGGGAGGAGAGGGACATCCCGGAATTCGGTGATGGCAGTTTGGGGGATTTTCACGACGAAACTTGACAGGTACGTCAGACCAAATTGACTTGGAAACGGTAATTTTTTCGATCCGATCATCGTGGGGGGAGTGGAGGGAGGGGGAATCCGGAATATTGAGTCACGCGTAACTTTGGAACGGGTGATCGGATTTCACTGAAATTTAATAACTGAACAGAGGACAGGCCCCTGATGTTCTTTTTCATGTCCAGACCCGTATGGAAATAATTAAGTCACTGTATTATGGGACATTTTTTCTAATCGTAAACATCTGAAAACAATTGGAAGCGATCGTGAACAAATATTTTTCTACGTTTGGAAACAGTTGTCTACGACTGGAAACAGTGGTTTCCAACCGTGCGATGGTACACAGTTGTTAACAATTGTATTTTTTACGATTGGAAACAATCGGTTCGACCAGTCGACAGGACAGGGGGATACGTGATCGATTTAGACTGGAGAGATCGGGATGGAACTTTGTAGGAATAACAAACAAATGGTTTAGATAAATCATTTGCAGAACCAGATTGGATCCGGGCACTATGGGGGCTGTAGGGGGGGGAGTCTGGAATTCCGGTAATCGCGAATTAAGGGGGGGTGGGGTGTTGGAGGGGGGGTGCGGAATTCCGGTCATCTCAAATTAAGGTACTACCAGACGTGCTAGAGCGATGAAAATGGGCGGGAATATTGAATATTTGACAAGACTGGCTTAGAAATCGTCAATTCCCAAATCCGACCATTCCTTAAAGTAATAATCTTAATCTACAGTAAAAAAAGTACTTTTAAGCAAACTATGTCTTTTAATGATCCCCCCGGGCCCATGATAATTTTTGCCTTAAGAGTTTTGCTTACAAATGAATTTCTATCTCCCTTAGAGTTCGCATCTTAATTGCAAAGTCAAACAAGACCAAAGGTTTCGACGGGATCCCAAAAGTTCAAATTTGTCCAGACAATTGGGTCTTGTCTTTGCCAGATCCAGTCGCCAAACTCCTTGAACACTTTTACTGTTAAAATTTAGAAACAGATTAAGGCCAAATAGCTAATCATGTGAAAACACCAAATTCAGATATGGATCCAGCATGTGTGTTTACCCTTTTAAGTCATATCTATTTTGACGAAGCAGATCGAAACTTCTAAGCTTACTTCTGCCAATTTTCCGGTTTTGGCGGAATTCCGGAACTACTTGTCCGAAAATAAAGCTCAAAAACGAATTCAGCATGTCTCCTTACCCCTACATCCAACCTCTAATCAACTTCAGATTAAACTTTTACTTTTAACAGATTTTCCGGTTTCAGCCGGATTCCGAGCGATCTATACGTCCGGTGATAAAATGATTGTCATATGCGAATTCAGCATGTCTACTATCCCGAAAATCGAACATAAAACTACATAGCCCATCTTCGAACTTGACCTATACTTTGACCTAAAGAGTCCTCATGCCAAGTTTGATCAAAATATCTCAACCCCTTCGAGAGTTATCGTGCTAACACACGGACGGACGGACAGACGGACAACTTTTGCAATGTCATAAGTATCCCTCTACTTACGTTTTGGGATCCCAAAAAGTACTTTTGATCAAACGATACATTTCGGCCCATGATGAGTTGTGTCGCAGCGGTTTTGCTTAAAAACGTATTTCTAGCCCCCTTAAACACTCTTAACCGAAAAAAAAACAAAAAAACGTCGACCAAGCGATATATATTAATGGCCCAAGGGCTCATAATCGTTTTTCTCAGGCGTATGCTTGTAGATGAATTTCTAGCGCCCTTAAAGTGCGCATCATTACGGCCCAGTACGAAAATGTAATAATTTTTACCAAACGATACATTCTCGTGATTTCCAAGGGTCATTGGTCTCAAGGGTTTTTCTTTCAAACTATCGGAACAAACCCACGAAATTGAATTGGCAAATTCCTACTTTCATCCTCTGAACGCCTTGCAAGTGCCATATGAGCTTCCAGCTCTTGTTAATATTGTTTCTATTTTATTTTGTTTTCACGCAGTTGCCCCAAGGGCCTTTTTGGAAATAAATACACTTATTAAGTATTCCTTGAGCCCAAGCTGACTTTGAAACATATATTCTACTAATACATAAAACGGATACGTCAGCTACGATGCTTGGGCAGCGATATTTCGGCCCTTCTTGGCAAGGGTCCTCGTCAGGGCTGTCAATCTTCAGGGTCAAAGTGTGGGAAAGAAATTTGAATATAAATTAAATATAAAATATGAATATATTTGAATATAATTCATTCATTCATTCACAGATCCTACTGGGAATGAATTTAGCCTCATCAACTTTCCAATTCGATGAGACAGAAATTGTAGTTAAGATATTAAGATTTTTTTTAAGTAAAAATGGAAAGAAAAGGTACCGCACATGTGTTACTGAGAGGAGGAGGAAGAACTAAGAAAAAAAGATACGAAACTGCATCAAAAGTCAATTAGATAACAAACAAATGTTTGAGTGTCGAGTACTAGGAAATCTCTGGAACTGAAGGGCTCACAATCATTTTTATCATTATTGCTTTGCACTGATTTTTTGTCCTTTCCACGTACTCGTTTTCTTATTCCTTTTTGATACTTATTGTCTATAATAGTTTCCTGGACTAAAATGTGGGCTACACTCCACATAAGAGAGGATTTATTCGTCGTTCAGTATCAAATTTGCCTTCCTACCTCTTTCTAATGGTTTGGATCCAGGCCCGGGCGAACTGTTATACCAGTATTTTTTTTTCTTTCAAAGAAATAGGTTTCCCGCCAAACACGCTCATTTGAGGGATTTGATCTAGGGATGGACCGTTCTAGTGTTTCTGCAAAACCTCGGGAATTGATCCACAGCAAAAGCTAGGATGTGTTTGAGAAACAGTTGAATTTTGCAGGGAAAAATAATTGCACATTTCAAAAATTTAGCCTGCGTGCTCAGCTTGAGTTTTTCGCGGGCACAAACGTTCGAAGCTGCTGTTGGAATTGTGCCTAGCAATATACTGCCCAAGTGGTCTTTGCAAGAGCGACGCCTAGAAGCTGTAGCTGTCTAAACATCTTTCATGCTGTGATACTCTTGTGTAAATCTGTATTTAATCATTTAACATAAATTAAAGCTAATAATTCAAAGCTGGAATCCCCAGTGTCTAGGATTCTACAATTTATTAAAGAACCCTCGCACTACTTACTGTTCAACTTACAGTATTTTAAAATATTTGAATACTTTAAAACTAGGCTAAGAAAAACCCACGCTTTTGGCTGTTTTAAGCCTTTTCCGAGACCCGTTGACTTAAAGCGGAAACAGGGAAACAATTTACATAACCGTTTTTTCTGATGGAAAAACTTTTCGCAGAGAACTGTCGACAGCGTGATACACATCAAAGGTAGCAAAACACGGCAGGTGAGAAAATCAGCGTGGTTTTGTTAGAGGGGTTAGAATGAGCGTGTTCCACCCTACTTGCCGTAGTTACTACGCTTGACGTCACGAATTCTGGCTTTTTGCCGTCAAGGCTGGAACGATTTTTCTATTTTCAAGCAGGATCTCACGCCAGGGGTGAATCCGACCCATCACGTTACAGAGATGCGTAGTTACTACGCTTACTACGCTCCCGAGCATGGTAATTAAATAGTAACTATTAGGATCTCACGCCGGGGTGAATCCGACCAATCACGTTACAGAGATGCGTAGTTACTACGCTTACGACGCTCCCGAGCATGGTAAGCAAATAGTAACTATTAGTTACTATTCCTACAAGGTTGGAACGGTCAGCGTAGTAACTTTTCGTGAGGATGGAACGGAAATAGTAACTAATAGTAACTATTGTTAGAACGCTGGAACACGATTGTCCCGTACGAAATTGTGGTCTCCGGGCTTAGAAATATGTGGAGTGATTATGGAAGTAGGTTGCGTTAGTATTATAGGTAAGAAAGGTCCTTTAAGAGGGATAATGTCGAACTATAACTCACCGCCGGTGGCGCTGCAGAGAAGTGTCATCTCTCCCCCGTCGGGATAGGGGGCGGTTGTTCCTGCAATTTCCTGGTTTCGCTCATCAGTGATTCGGATGGATGCAGGGGGAACTGTAAAGATATGTAAAAGTTAGCTTTCTAAATTAACGTATTTATGAGTCAAGTAAATTGACAAGATAGTGTAGACGACGTCGACACGACGGTACAAAATGTATTAATGGCTGAACTTAAAGAGAAAGCAGTGTTTTTTTCTTCAGATTTTGAAGTTTAATATTTAAATTGTTGCAACTTTTTGTTTGATTAATTAATGAACTGTTAGGTGTAAAAGCATGATTGTATTTAGTACGCAGCCACGAGTACTCGTCAGTATGCCTGATGAGAGAACATATAGAACATATGAGAGAACATGTGAGAGAACATGTCTTCGCATTTTATCTCGGAGGAAGATTTTTTATACCCGATTAGCCCCTTTTCTTTTTTTTAATGTTTATTTTTTGATCTTGTGCATTTACTAAATTATTGAAAGCTCAGTGTATTTTTTCCTTTCATTTGTCTGTACTGCACTATTTTCCTATTCTTAAGTGCGTAAATAAATTTCATCATAATCATCATCATAGGACATATTCGTTCTTTGGTAATACGGTACGATTTTTTTTTGTTTCGTTTAATTGATTGGTGTAGGCTATATATCCTCCTTAAAGTCCAACGCTTGCTAGAAATGATGTTTTCACGATACAAATGGTTCAGAAAATAGCGTACCGTTTTTCGAAAATACCAAGACCTAACGGTGAAATCAGGTATTTCCTTGTAAGATCTTTTCGACTCTGTCTCGGCTTCTTGCTTTCCGACGCGGAGATTTTACGCAAAATATTTAAAAACTGGGTGCGCCGTGGTTGTCCTACCACACCTCCAAATCTTGAAGGTTGATTGTATATGTTCTTGAAAGAATTGTCGGCGAAACGCAACACTTTCGGCAGAGTTTAGGGGAGCTACGAATAGTTTCAAAGGCAGAGTAAGTACGAGGGGTCCTTTCACGCTCTTATATTTCTTAACACCATCGCTGTGTAAAAGACACAATTCCTTTGCCAAAGTTATTATTGACTTATCAATAATTTTTCTAGTATGACTGTAGAGCTGAACTTAAGTACAAAAAGATTATCTAAAGGAAAATATCTATATCAACAAATGTGCTTAAATGAATAAAAATACATAGGAAACATTACAGGCACGGCAAAAACAAGTAGAACAAAACTTAGATCATAACACATTTGTTCCGAAAAAGGTAACAGGCAGCAGTGGATAAGGTTTAGACGCTTTTCTCAAAAAAATAAATGCTTTTCGATTTAGAAGTTCCAGAGGATTGATGGCTTTCAGTAGAAAGAACTAGAAATAGTAGAAAGAAAGTAGAAATTAAAAGTAGAAAGTAGAATAGAAAACAGGCGGGAAGAGAATGCGTGAAGTGAAACAGTAATAAGTGTCGACATCACGATATCTATGCGACGAACCTTATTACTCGAACGATATTGTCACACGCCCTTCATTCACCACCTGTCAACATGTCCTCCATGTCGTCCAGTTATTAAATTATTGCCTGAAAACTCTATCCATGACATTAACTTGTTAATACTCTCTCTCGCAACCCAGATATTCGTTCATAACTTGGTATATGCTAGCAAATTAGAGCCCCCCCCCCCCCCCGTCCAGATTAGGGATGAGTGACCTGTCGGTGGATCAGTTGCTAAAAGCTAATCCTCCCGCCTCCTCCCCCCATCCAACCTGAGACAAGTAGATATCCATACTTCCGGGAAACGAGCTTTCAAGCAGTTTTAGAAGGGGAGAACGAGATTGCCTAGGTGGTCGTATATGTTACCGGAAAACGGGAAACACACAAGCTCGAATTGAAATAAGTTTCAAGGACAAATTCCCAAAGTTTCCCTTCCCCTAGGCCACGACAAAGTCCTAATGAAGTAATTTTGCGTGGATAAAAACAGTTTCATATATTTGTCTTAGTAATAGGTCAGAGTAATCATCTTAGTAATACTGCCAGAGTAATAGGTCTATAGTTACGTGCACGCAACTAACTTTTAACTAAACTTTTAACCCGGGATGTTGACCCTAGAATTGTACTAACTTTATCTTGTTTAAAAATCAAACGTTTTGTGCGAAGTGGGATGGTATCGGCTCAACTCCTTTCAAGGTTCTGAATGGTGTGAGACAAAGGAGTGTTCTTTCACCGATCTTGTAAAACCATTATTTAGACGAAATTAATATACTCCTGGTGAATGCTGGTGTTGGTTATTTTGTTATTGTTGTGTGCACATTAACAATCTCAGCTACGCTGATGATCTGGTGGTTTTGGCACCAATAGTTGCAGCTTTAAATCAGCTGCTGGGTATTTGCGATATGCTATTGCGCATGACATCGTCTCCAATACCCAAAAGACGGTATGTATGGCATTTATCCCTCCTGGTTCCCGTCTGAACTTTCCACCGTTCGCCTGTCGGGACAGTTGCTGACGTTTGTTGATCCGTCCAAGTATCTCGGTTTCACCTTTACTCCGAAACCGAGTGACGAATTGCATGTTGCAGCTCTGTCCAGGTCTTTGTGTGCCCGGGCCAATGTGCTAATTCGTAGATTTGGTAGCTGTGATGCTCCTGTAAAATCTTTTCTTTTCAGAACGTACTGTACTCAACTTTACTGCGTTTCCCTCGTGAACAGGCTTACCCTGAAGCGTGAGAGTGCTTTCCGGGTCCTGTACAACAATTCTCCAAGGTGGTTGCATGGGTTCTCTTGGAATTGTAGGGCTTCAGGTATGTTTGTTGGTAAATGTCTTCCATCTTTTGGCGAAGTGAGGCGGGCATCTACCCTATCACCAAGCTATTACTTCAGACACGAATTCTGCGCGCTGACAATCCTCTCCTTCTGGTGATAGCGAGTTCCCATATGCGGCTGAGTTTGCCAATTTGGCTGTCGTGGGGTACCCTGCTTTATTGTGGGTTCTCTTCAGGCTGATGCGCTGAAGTTTTTTTTTTTTTTGTAGTTTATATTTGTGCAGTGTTTGTTAATTATTTTATCATTTCTTTGACCCTAGTTCAAACAAATTATCTAATCCTAGTTTAAATAAATAAATAAATATCAAGTTTCATTAAGATCCGATCCTCCGTTCATAAGTTATACATACCTCAAGATCACGGATTCCCCCTCCCTCCACTCACACGATTGTTGGGTCGGTGAACTGGCTATTTATTATAATTATTATTATTATTTATTTGAATCCTTCAAAACTGAAGAGTAATGTATAAAAAGGAACAACAACATGTCAGTCAAACTCACACTCACTTACATACTAATAAACAGCTGACCGTTAAAGACAAATTAGCCTACTAAATATACAATGAAGTACGTGAAAAAAAAAAAAAAAAAAACGAAGCTCAAAATAAACAAACTAAGCAGGGGATTTTTTTGTGAAAAAAGGAAAAAGGTTGTGATGAAGAAGAATGTTGTCAGCCTTTTTATGAAAGTTCTGAATTTTACTATTTAAAGTTTCCAAAGGATTCTTCACTTTAAAATTCGAAATTAGGAAAGAGTTACTCGCAGAAATCGGGAAACCAAGAAGGAATTTAGAGAATTTATAATAAGTAACTTTTAGCGCAGAAAGTTCGGAAGGACGGAAAGAAGAAAAGAAAGCAGACGGAAAAAGAATGTGATGAAGTGCAACAGCCGTATAAATAGAACCAAGAACATCTCTGCGATACATCCCTCGTAAACGAATAACAGCACCGAATGCTCTTCTTATTTTATCTTGCACATGTTGAATAAGGATAAGTTTCCAATCCCTGGTATTAGATGAGTAAGGGATTCCAAGATACATAACTTTCTCAACAGGGCTGAAAACAATCCCCCCACCACAATCCAGAGGGGAATTCTGTGTCGGCAAACTACTAATCACAAAATAATTACACTTTTCAGAACTAATTATTAGACCCTTCTGCCCCAATTTAGACACTAGAATGTTAAAGTTTTTAATTAATTTTTCCTTTGACCGACTTAAAATAATAATATCATCAGCATATGCTAAAAACGTTACATCACGTGCAAAATGTATTAAAGAAGTCTTAAGCGACCGAAGACAATCTGCCAAACATGCATTAAAAATATATGGTGATAATTTCCTAGTTAGTTTAGTCATTTTCCTAATATGCCTCCCAAGTTTCCTCGTCCTAGCACATTTGGAAGTACCCTACTCGCGGTCAGCCGACCGACCGACCAAACGACAGAACAATCGACGGAAATGTGATCGTTATGTGCCATAAAACATAAAGAAAAACAAGAAAAAATAGGTACTATACACTTTCAAATCCCTCTCACCTGATGAAGTAACAACAGAAACACCATTATCCGTTAGTTTCAATTTTTGAGAAAAGTATTGAGATCGCTGAAAGAACATGTCTTCTTACGTGTAATCATGGGGAGTCGCAAAAAGTTCGGCAGATTACTGTTTGTCCCGAGGCTACGCGAGGACTAACCCCTTCCGGGGGTTCAGGGTTCCGGCGACCCCTCACGGTATTAACCCACAGAGGCAAACATTCATCATGCTTTTACGTTTAACTCGCGTGTCTAGGGAAATGCTCGAGTCCTTGCAGTCAAAACTACAGATTTAATAGGTTTTCCGGTTTCCTACATAGCTATATGCGCATTCAAGGCGGAGGTACCGGGGCGGTTTCGCCAGCGGGTTTTTGGTACCGGGGGCGCCGGGGCGGGGGGCTTCCGGGGGATTTTTGCAGGGGGTGTTTTCTTAGCCGGGGGGGGGGGGCTAGACCACTCAAAGACACATGGTAGGTAGTCGGAGCTGGGAATGAAACAGAACTTCATTGGAGAAAGAACGGGATACACACTTCCGTTTACTTTTGGGCAGAAATGTGTGAATCATAAAAATAACCAACTTAGGAAAGCCTTTCAGAAGAGGACGCTGCCTTCCGTAGCCAAAATTCTTCCTAACTCCTTTGGAGTCGAGCGTAGTCATACGTCTACCAGGGACCCATAAATTTCCTGTAATGACTCTCCATTCAGGGGGCTTGTCATTTCCTATGCTTCTATGTTGCTATGTTGCCCGAGCCTCACCTAGTTTCCAAAAATTCCGCTTGGGTCGAATCGGCGTTCTTGTTCAGATAGACAAAATTGCTAGCATGCCACCAGGTACCTAAGCTATGATAAAAGATCCAGGATACTCTTCCATTACAGAGAAATATTCTTAGTTCAGCACAACAGCTGCGAAAAATTTTGTCTATCTGGATAGCCGGGTATTTTATCCCCGTGGGTATCTCTCGAACTATCTGACGCTTGGTCAAGAGCGCATCAGAAATCTATTATTGACAAGCCCCCTGAATGGCGAGTCATTACAGGAAATGTATGGGTCCCTGGTCTACAAACTTATTTCTTCCCACTTTAGCAGTGGAGTGCTACGCCTAGATGTCATCTAGTGAGCAAAATTAGCCAGGGAAGATTCTATCTTTTATCAGTTTCAG
Organism: Branchinecta lynchi; assembly: GCA_023053575.1. NCBI lineage: Eukaryota > Metazoa > Arthropoda > Branchiopoda > Anostraca > Branchinectidae > Branchinecta > Branchinecta lynchi. Next base: position 26,516,558 of record JAKZAP010000008.1, on the reverse strand, counting down.
GTGCCGCCCTGTGAGATACACCTGTAATTTTTCATTCCCGTCTTAAGTACACTGGAGGTTTGAGTACATTGGAAAGATGTCAATATTTTATGTTAAGTACTCGAAGATCTATACTTTATCGATTCAGATTTATTGAATAAATTTGAATGTGTGATACTGAATGTGTGATAATGAATAATTTGAATACGTGCATGATTACACTGATCGTTTTTGAGAGTACACAACGGATACGTCAGCTTAATTTTATTGGAGCTATATTTCGGCCCTTCTTGGCAAGGGTCCTCTTCAGGCTCAAAACCGCTCAAGTTGGAAAAACAAACTTGTGGGAAAAACAAAACTAAAGATTCTAGCTTAGCGTTAAATATGATTCACAGCTTGGTCTGAAGGAATATTTATTACACTGAGCCTCTTCAGATGAGACAATTTTTAAACTTGTGTGATAATGCCTATTATTTGTTCCTTATTTCTGCCCTCGAAAAATAAATGGAACCCGAAAGGGTTGAGACATAGCTTTGCACACAGCCCGGATCCCAGCAATCTACTGCTTTCCTTTTTTTATTTTCCACCTCCCAACATTAACAGTCCCTATGAGCCGCCTATACAGAAACTACTTGGAAAGTTGTTTTCCGGAAGTCAGGGAATCCCAGAATTTCTATCTAGGGTGCTATCACGAGTCACGCTGTTCTGTTTTTCTTTCACCAAATTGGGCCTCTAACTTCAGTCAGCTTTTTCTTCCTCTTATACTGAAACATGTTGACATGGTTGAATTTCGGGCGTCAACATCCCTCATTCGTGTTTGATCTTGGCATAGCAGACTAACGCAGCGTTTACAAGTACAGGAAAACTAGAAGAGAATCCGGTCTTGGTGACAAGATTATGTTCACACGCAAAGGGAAAAAATATGCTTTAAACAAGAAAATCGAACAAAAATAAATGCACTAGTAAACAGAAAAATATTTTGATATAATCAATTCTTTCTTATTTCAATTCTTTCTTTGTTCTTTTTCTTCTACTTTATTTAATTACTCCGTCTTTTTGTATGTTTGTGCATCGTGATGGGCAATACATCTATTATTATTATTTATGACATCATTGCTGATGACTGCTGCTTTATAAAGCTAGCTATACTTTCATTTAGTCTTTTCACCAGCGCCGTCGGCGAGATTCCTTTCAAGTAGACCAGAATTCCTGTCATCTTGAAAAGAATCCCGTCCAACTTGACTTTTTTCTAATCTTCTTCACGAACGGAGGCCGTTCAGGTCGAAATGAATTCTTTTCTGCTAACTAAATTTCTTGTCCGTGTAAACGCTACAGAATGCACCAGTAGCCTACAAGAGAAAGAAAAGCACGTTTAGACCTGTCTATAATTAACATATAAATTAATATAGGTTTTACAGTATAAGTGAAATATCAAGATGAATTGAACAAAAAATAGTTAAGAGAAATCCGTTATTTAGGAAATTTCATGAAATTAAGTTTGAAAATGTCAGTGACATTAAGGAAGGAATTTTAATGTTTTTATAATAGTTTTCTTAAAGTTACTGAGTGGAGGTGGAGACGTCGCCTCTCAGATTGGTTCACTACCATTTTGTATCAATCTGTACCGCCTATGGGCGCATCTTTCCCAACCGGGGACAATATAATCGTAAAGCTTTGGTAAATTTGTACAGCACCTTCTGCGCTCCTTCTATTTTATTTCGTTCTGGTGTCACCTATGCTCTGCGAAAGACGGAGATTAAGATGTGATCATATTATTTCAAATATGCAAAGCACCTGCTCCACTTGTCGAAATTATGTCATTACCATGCACTGCGGAGAAGTTCACAATTCAAGCTACAAGTGTTACCCTTTTGGATGTTTCCTCGTCACTTTAAAAAGATATGGACAACAGGACCCAACCAGCGCACGCCCTTATCCACTGCTGGAAATTGAAAATGAAGTGTCTTTTTCTATGTGTTTGATTTGTTTTCTTTCGTTTACTCCGCTTTTTCAGAATGGTGGGTTATAAATAAATTACTACTAACTTACTTACTTACTACATTGCAAGGGAGATGAAAAAGAAGCAACACGGGCACAAATAATATTGATAAGAAATAAATAAAATAAAATAAAGAAAAATAAAGAAAACACCACGGAATCAAAGAGCAACTGTCCGCTGAGCAATCATGTATAGCCTACTGTGCCAGAACGTTTTAAATTTTAAAACTTGATTTTGTCTATTAATTAAAGAATTCGAGACAGCGATGTTGATCATTTCACCGCGTCCCAACTGCCTTTTCGGATACTGTAGAAAGGGAGAAAGAAAATGAGTTTCTAGGAAAACATACTCTTTCTCTAAGCCAGATAGATGGATGACGGCTCAATGTCTTCCCATGTTTGGGAAATCGATAAAACTTGGGCGGATTCTTAACACTGTTTTTGTGCGGCCGTTTTACTGAAAAGCCTACTGTTGACACATTTATTCAGCCTTCAAGTTTTATTTTTCTGTTAAGATTTATTGCTGTAAACGACTTCCTATTCATAGTAGCGAGAAAGCCCGGGTTACAGTGAATGCATATAAAACCGACCACAAAGAAAACAAACCAGCCCTAACAAGCCACACAGGCATTCCTGAATGCAAATTCGTTCCGGATCCCACGGAGAGAAAACTCGACTATGTCAGGCGTAATTGCAAAAGGAGAACTTCTATCAAATTTCGTCTTTCCGGTTCCTGGGATCCCAAAACACTATTCCGGGATACCTACGACGTCGTAAAGTTTTCCGACCGTCTGTCCGACAGTTAGGACAGTAAGTTTCGAAGGCTTTGAGATATTTTATTCAAACTTGATGATAGGATCCTTTAGTCAAAACACAGGCCAAGCTCGTCAGCTTGTCTTACGTAAAAGAGGTAAGTCTACATTTCGGGGTGGACAGGAGGTTTCAAATTAAGGTAAGGTAGCATATTATGTGACACGTGTCTCACAGCGACAAGCTTAAAAGTAAGTAAGTAAGTAAGTATATTTATAACCCACTAAAGTTTTGACAAAAACAAACAGTGGAGTAAATAAGGAGAAAAAAAAAAGAAAGAAAAAAAAAAAAAAAGACAAAATACGTTAACAAAAAAGACTAAAATAACCTAATAAGGCGGTGGTGAGGATTCACCTCATACAAGCATCGGCCAGTAAATCCTCGTGTAAGGATTTAAAAAGTACAAGTATATCAGTAGCACCGTAAACACGGATAATTTTGCGGTTACTGTGCGAACGTGGTAAATACAGTAGAAATTTACAGTATCGAAAATAATCGATTCTAATCCGTTTAAGATCACGTTTTGTCAAGATACTGTATAAACCAGCGTTGAACAGAACAGCTGGATTACAAAAACAAGCGTAAAGCTTTGCTAAAGCACTTCGTCGATATTTGCCTCGTCTCGGTAAAGCTTAGCCAACCGTTTTTTCTTGGTAATAACGAAGGTGTCACAGACATTTTCGATGATCCCCCATTTACTTGCGTTAACTCTCCTTCTATGCTATCCTGTTTCTATGCTATCCTTTCCAAGGCACAGACCGATGTCTTCCCTAACAAAAATCAAAACTGTTGCGACGTCCCTAAAAAGGACGTCCAATGAAGACAATCAAGGATTTCTTATTCACATGAAACAGCCAACATTGAACTCAGTAATTTATTTTGCAGCTATATGCCTACATTCTTACAAGTGGCACCTTAAAGTAGGTCTACAACGGGGCATGCTGCTTGGGATGGTTATTTCCCTCCTCTAGCGTCCCTCTTCCTATAAAGACTTGGCCACTCCATGTCCGCCGGGAACACTTAATTTTACATTTTGGTCGATCAATCCTTGCCAGTGAAAAACATAATTCTGCCCGATCTAGCACCGGCGACAGGCCGGAAGAGGCATCAAAATCTCCTGGTGACAGTTAGATGTCGCACTAACCGGTATTCGAATTCATTTGTACCACATATTATTGAGAAAATATAAAAAAAATGAGTGAATTCCAAGTAATTTGAATGAATGAATAAATGAATGAAATTTATTTCCCATTTTTAAGACACAAGTCACAAATGGAGTATGAAAGAAAAGACAAGAAAATAAAGAAAAAAAAAGACAAGAAGACACATAATCTCTTATGTAATATTGTGTGTATTCAAGCATTTTAACACATTAAATGTAACGGTCGACGTATCTAGTGCCATGTCGGCGCTACGAGTTAGATCAATAAAAGTATCTATCTATTTATCTATCAACTGACATGAGGAATGATTCTTTTATTACTATCCGTTTAGAATGATTCCGGAACAGTCGAAATTGCAGTATCGCATGTCTTTAATTCTAAGAGGTAGACTCTCTCTCCGTTCCCAGCCCTCTGCGGTAAAATCAGAATTGACTTTCAATTTAACACAGGTGGCATCGGCACGGGACACAAATTCTCTGAAGACAGTTTTTACATACAATTAGCGGATCCAAACTGCCATTATGTCATATTGCCACCTCTTAGAATGCAATATTACATCAAAAATCCGCAGACTCGTACACAATGTATTTTCGCAATTGTTCAATATGGTGTTTTTAGCAGCCTGCCATCCTTCAATTTACTAGCAATACAAAATTCAAGCGAAGTTTGTTTTTGTGGCACTTGCAGCCTCTGGTTCAAGTGCCATATACAAATCGCAATTCCGTCTGTCGGTCTGTCGACTGGTCCGTTTTTTTCGTCACAGTTCTTCGAGTTAGGGTACTTCCAGATGTGCTAGGATCATGAAACTTGGCAGGCATAGCAAGGACCCGACCAAACAAACTTTGAAATACTCGACCATCTCGACCATCTCGGGGGGAATGGAGGGCGGGGGAATCCAGGAAATTGAGTAGTGTGTAACTTTCGAACGGTGATCGAATTGGAATGAAACTTAGTAACTGCATAGATTATATATCTCTGATGCCACGTTTAAAGTCTTTACCGGATTTGATAGCTAGGGGGGGTTGGGGTGGATTTCAAGAAATGGCTAGAATGGAGGGATCGGAGTGAAACTTGCTGGGAAGAACAAGCATCTGCTCTGGAGCCTCTAGATAAATCGTTTAGGCAATTGTACTGGATCCGGACACTTGGGTGGGTGGGGGGTCCGGAATTCTGGTGATGGCGGTTTGGGGATTTTCACGACGAAACTTGGCAGGCATATCAGGGACCCGGTCAAACTGACTTGAAAATACAAATTTCGTCGATCTGATAATCGTGGGGGGAATAGAGGGAGGGGAATACCGAATCATGCCTAACTTCGGAACGGGTGATCGGATTCGAGTTAAATTTAATAATTGAACAGAGGACATTTCTCTGGTGATCTTTTTCATACCCGGACCGGATCCGACAACTATTTGGGGGGGGGGGGAATACGTGACCTGCTTAGACTGGAAAGATCGGGATGGAACTTTGGGGCAATAACAAACAGATGCTCTGGATAAATCATATACAGAACCGGATTGGCTCCGGGCACTGTGGGGGGAGTTGGGGGGTGGGGGCCTGAAATCTCGAGAAACGGTTGGAATGAAGGGATTGGAGTTAAACTTGCTGGGAAAACCAACATCTGCTCCTGGTAAATCTTTTACACAATTGGAATGGACCCGGACACTTGGGAGGGGGGGGGGTCCCGGAACTCCCGTTTTGGGGATTTTCACGACGAATTGGCAGGCATATCAGGGACCCGGTCAAACTTACTTGGAAATAAAAATTCCTTGATATGATAATCTTAAGGGGGAGTGGAGGGAGGGGAATCCGGAATATTGAATCATGCGTAACTTTGGAGCGGGTGATCGGATTCGAGTAAAATTTAATAATTGAACAGAGGACATTTCTCTCTGGTGATCTTTTTCATTTCCGGACCGGATCCAACTAAAGGGGGGTTGGGGATACTTGACCCACTTAGATTGCAGTGATCGGGATGGAACTTCGTGGGAAGAACAAACAGATGCTCTGGCTAAATCATTTACAGAACCGGATTGGCTCCGGGTACTGTGGTTCCGTTGGTCGGGAGTTAAGGTACTTCCGGATGTGCTAGGTTCATGAAACTTCGCTGGAATATTAGAGATTCAACAAGATTTGCTTAGAAATCGCTACTTTCTCAAATCCTATTATTCCATAACCCCTTCCGTCACCAATTATTTCTAGCCGAAAAAAAATATTTTTTCACTGAAACCTACTAGTTAGAGCATAAGTAAGCTAGTGTTAAAGTGATTTGCTCGGAATCGGTTTATTAAGTGGAAGAAAACGGATGTCCAATTAACTGCAGAGCGTGACCAGCTTAACATACGAAAAAAGCATTTCAACCACTTGACCTGACACGAGAATGTTTGGAACAGGTTCGTTGACCCCTGAAACACATCTGAACTTCATATTTCTCACAAGCTGTTCTGGCTTTGAGCTTGCAGACCCTCATCTTGCATCTCACGCAAAGCTTTTCAACCGTTTTCACTTGCCAGTGGTGATAGCCATCATATCGTACGTCAGTGGGTACTTATGCTACTATTAGCAAGACTGGATGTTACTATGGCAAGACAGGATGATACTGGATACTACTACATAAGATTGGACCAGTCTGAGGCGCATTAAATTATACTATTATTTGCTATTACATAGTATTACATGCAACGTTTTCGTACTACTACCATACTACTACGCAGGCTACAAATTTTTCATCTGTATGGCCTTCCATCATAATTGGGGAGGATTTAAAGCTTGAAGCCCTATGGACAGTGCTTTTCTCTTTTGTAATGCTTTCTGTCTAGTGAACGGGAGCATTTGCTCGTCTGTCGAAACGTTGTCGAGAACGTTGTTACTCGTCTGTCGATATGTTGTCCAGAACTTTGTTACTCGTCTGCCAAAACGTTGTCTGGAACACTTTAGAAAAGTGTGGATTTGCGGATGTAAGGGCGCGTGTCACGTTGTCCACTTAACTGGACTGTAAATAATAAGTGCCTGCAACAGTGACATTCCTTACAATATTCTGATAGAAACAACGTTCTTCAAGACTTTTGATGGCATGAAATCTTAGAAGAAATTTAGCAATCCTTCATTTATTTATCTAAACCTAGTCGCGTAATCCAGTTAACTGGACAACATTTCAGAACAGAAAAAAACACATACCCAAAGTGCTTTTGGCATAGAAAAAAAAACCTATCTATTCTCAATGATTCATATTTTCACGGTATAATTTTTTCAACCGCTGTTTCTCTGTATACAATACATTTAGGCTTTTCCTCCGAATCAGTATTTTTCAACATAGTCGATGTTCAAGTTCTCCTAACATGAAAATTAGTCATGCAATGCGATATCTGAAGCCTCTGTGTTCTAGTCCGTCAACAGGAGAACACATCAGTTCAGTAAGGTTCACGAAATTTCCCATAGGTAGGGAGAAATGGGTGTTTTTAATTTTGTCTAACTAACTGGCCACGGTGACGGAAGGGGAGTACCAATCTCGACCGCAAAGTAGAAAAATACTTTTAAGCAAAATATGCATTTTCATGATCCTCATCAACCCACTACCATTTTTGCCTTAAGGGTTTCTAGCTCCCTTAGGGTGCGCATCTTAACCGCAAATTCGAAACTTACTTTTGATCAAACAATACATCTTAAATATTCTTTGAGCCCAAGCTGACTTTGAAACATTTATTCAAACAATGTTTACAACGGATACGTCAGCTATGATTGATTCCTTCCACAGGTTTGATTCCTTCCTGTAATTACAGGTTTGATTCCTTCCCCGCAGTTGATCTGGAGGATTGACAGCCTGACGAGGACCCTTGCCAAGAAGGGCCGAAATATCGCTGATGAAAAATCATAGCTGACGTATCTGTTGTAAACATTGTTTGAATAATACATCTTAACCCTTGCAAGTACCATATGAGCGTGCAGCTCTTATTTTCTCATCCACGTGCTGTTATAATACACTCCAAATCATCTGTATTGTTGACAATTAATTCTATTTCACAGGATTAGCTGAGAATTCCATATAAATCCTCTAGAAACCGAAATCAATATGCTATAGCAGGTGGACGGCTCGTTTTCAAAACAATATCTAGGGGAAGTTAGAATTGTTTATTTCTGCAACTTGAAGAATAAAACATGATTAATTCAATTCAATTAAATTTAATTCAGATTTATTCCCCATACTATAAATGCATAACAGTTATAATGTTGGCACTGCAATACAAGGGGAACCAGAAATATTTGAAATTCAGGTCTTGTTACAAAATTTACTAAAATACGGCACATTAACTGGACAATCTGGGCCCATTTATCCCTGAACTGGGTTGGAGTGGCTTTTGGGACTCCCAAAAGGCACAACTACACCCCAATACCGACTAGTGTATCAAGTTCGAACTTGATACTTGCACTGGTTCACGAGGTATGAGCTCCACAAAATACGGTGAAAACCGGAAACCGAAAGCTGCTACAGCGCTTGCAATAGTGGATTGTTCCAAGGAGCACTCCACTAAAAACCAAGTTATAGAACAATATGAAAGATACATACTTATGACCGTGATATTGTGAAGGAAGTTCTTTGTCTTTGATTTCCTGAAGTCCACTCGACACCGATATAATCCAGCATCACTCTCACGGATCGACTGAATTATCAATACAGCAGGTTTCACGGATTCTTTGAAGAAAGCACGTGGTCCAAGGACCGTCTCGTCAGGGAGGTGAGCTGGCAGGTCCTTACCCCGGGAATCGAACCTGAAAAAGCGACAATAGATATTTTCCTTTTCGTGTTCTGCGCTCTGCCGGATTTGTGTAAGTTTTATTATGTAGTAGTTACATTAATAAATGAGCCTGAACCTAAAAAAAATATCAGACAGACAAATTTTTATTTGCATCTAATTGTTTGTTAATTGACTGATGAGTTATTGTTCAAAGTTTTCATCCTCACTATTCAGTTTTGAAAGGAATCAGAAAACTAGTAGTAATAATCATCAACATTAATAGAAAACAAAACATTAATAGTAGGTAGCAGAGCATTAATAGATTCCGTTACATTAGATAAAGATAGATAGATAGATCGATAGATAGATATTTGTATTGATCTAACTCGTAGCGTCGACATAGCACTAAATATGTCGACCATTACATTCAATGTGTTACAATACTTGAATATATACAATTATTACATAAAAGAAAATAAATCACTTGGAATTCACTCATTTTTTTATTTATTTTCTCAATAAAATATGGCACAGAAAAATCGCTCTGTTAGTTGATACAGTTTTCATCTTGAACTTGATAGATGGTTTGCAATGACGTACGAGCCGCATCGCCATCTACCATTTTTGCATAAACAGCATAAACACAGACTGCATATTAGTTCAAACACATGAGCACACTTCTCTACAACAAGAGATGGTATTAAAAACAAGACCAAAGGTGTCGATGGGATCCCAAAAATCTAATATTTAATTCGGACAATAGGGTCTTGCCTTCGCCAGATCCAGTCTTCGCCAGGGTAATCATCAGAGAAAACCAAGTTCAGATATACCTCTATAAGCCATATCTATTTTGACGATACTGACCGAGACTTCCTGCTTTACTTCTGCCAAGTTTCCGGTTTCGCCCGAATTCCGAGCAAACTACTAGTCCAGCAAAAAAAGAAATTCGGAACCAAATGCAGCTTCGAATCCCTATAAAAGAACATCTAATCAACTTTGAATAAAAGTTCGACTTAAAAAAAAAATCCTGTTACAACCGGATTCCGGACTAATTATATGTCCGGGTAAAAAATGATTGTCATATACAGACTCAGCCTCTCTTCTTACCCCTTAATCTGTCATCTAATCAAACTTTTGCTTTTAACAAATTTTCCAGTTTCGGCCGGATTCCGGGCGAACTAGTTTTCCGGCGAGAAAATAGTTTTCACCATCGTGTTCAGCAAGTCTTTTTACCCCTAAATATTTAATCAATTTCAAATGAAACTATTACTTTTAACCAACTTTCCGGTTTTTGCCGGATTCCGGACGAAGTACTTGTCCGGCGAGAAAATGGTTTTCATTATCGTGCTCAGCATGCCTTCTTACACCATAATCGACTATCACATTAGCTATTTAAAAATATTTCGTTTTTCCCTTAACTGAACCCCCTCCCCCACCCCTAAATCTAGGGCTACAGAGCCCATCTACGAACTTGACCTTACCCTGATCCAAACAATCCTCAAACCAAGTTTCATCAAAATATCTCATTCCCTTCGAGAGTCATAGTGCGCTCAGACGGATGGACGGACAGACGGACAGACGGACAACTTTTCCGATGTCATAGGTATCCCTCCACTTACGTTTTGGGATCCCAAAAATAAAGTTGCCCCTAGTGACAATTATAGAGTTTCACCTTCTTGTTTCCGAAGAATTTCAAGTCTAGGTATTCTTCTTGACCACGAACCGGCGGTGTCAGCCAATCACACAACAGGATTGGAGACCGCGCACCAGGGTCGACAACCCTAGACAGGGATCGACTAAAACCAGGAAGGGAAGGGAACACGAGAAAAGCAGGAAGGCATACTAAAACCAGGAAGGGCATACTAAAACGAGGAAGGGTCTCAAGAATTCGCAGCACCGCGCGCTTCCTCTATTTAGTATTCTTTGAGGGGTAGGCAACTTTTCAAATACAAAGTTCACCATCCCTTCCTCATTTTAGTATCCTGACATGGGTAGGCCTTAAGTTCAATGAGGGGTCGGCAACTATAGAAACTGTAATTCTCCTTTTCATTTCTCGTTCTGAGGGTAGGCGAGTAAAATCATCCCAGTCCAGCGAGGCGTCGGCAACTAAGATATTTCAAGTCCATCATTTCTTTCCTCGTTTTAGTACCTTGAAATTACTAAAAAGAGGGAGAGAACGAGAAATGAAAAGTTGAGTTACAATTTTTATAGTTGCCGACCCCTCACTCAACTTAATGCCTACCCGTGTCGGGATACTAAAACGAGGAAGGGATGGTGAAATTTGAATATAAAAAGTTACCGACCCCTTAAAGAATAGTAAATAGAGGAAGGGAACGGTACGGCGAACTCTGGCGACAGCCTTTCTCGTTTTAGTATGTCCTTCCTCGTTTTAGTATGCCCTTCCTGATTTTAGTATGCCTTCCTGCTTCTCGCGTTCCATTCTCTTCCAGATTCAAGTCAATCCCCCCTGGGCAGCCAGGAGTCAGAAATTATCTTCATTGCCTATTAGACTTTCGTCCATATATTTATAGACACATAATTTTTAAATCCTACTTGTTTACTAAAATAATAAAAATATGGACACAAGTCTAACTGTTAAATGAGGACAATTCTTAATGGCTCGATGTGGATCTGATGAAACACCTGGATTGGTATTCTTTTCTGGTGAGGTTTTTTTTTTAATTTGTATCAAGGTTATAGTGTTGTTGTTTTTATCATTGTTGTTATTTTTCCACACATTTTCTCTTTTGCATAAAATATTTCCTTTCTTGCATTCAAAAGATTTTTACTTTTTCGTGTAAGCTCTTCGTGAACGATTTTCTCCTGTACCTCCTACTTTGTAGTCGCTATCTCGCTACACTCTCTCGGACTTGTCTATGATTTTCGCTGCTTAAAGCGTCCGGATCGAACACAGTTTCCGAAACTCATCATACAGAACTCGAGTCCCCGACGTTCCGACTGGATTTTCCGAGAATCATCAAACTGGAAAAGGATATTTCATCTACCAGACCGTTAAATGAACTGGAACTCCTTAATTGGATCGATGAGAACTAGAAACTTAATTGAACTCACGTATATATGGGGGTATCTCTATCCGATTTGTACCAAATCACCATGGAAACGGCATCACCACGAGGTGGCGAAATATCACACGGTAAGCTGGCTTTCCCCGACTTGACAGCCGTTATCTGATACAAAGCTGAAAGAAAAGACAAGGTCAGACTTATATCACGGATTTCATACCGCTAAGGTTTATTCTGAGGTTTATTAATATTTTCGTTCCAACCTCGTGAAAAATTACTACGCTGACTGAAATAGTAACTATTTGCTTACCACGCTCGGGAGCGTAGTAAGCGTGGTAACTACGAATATCTGTGATGTGATTGACCGAATTAGCGTGTGGCACAATATTTTGGGGGAAACAGAAAAATGCGTTCCAGCCTTGACGCCAAAAAGCCAAAATTCGTGCCGTCATGCTCATGCGTAGTAACTACGGTAAGTTGGGTGGAACACGCTCTCTATCTCCCTAGAGTAAGAAGCCCCAGGCATTGACCTGGAGAGTTTAGAATAAGTGCCATAGCACTGGAATGATAAGTACAATTTAATTTCTTTCCAATAAGTGGAAAAGAATGCAAAGCTCTACTCTTACTAGAAATTAAATTTTCACGATAAAATGGTTCAGAAATATCGCTTTCCGAAATTACCAATACTTGCCCCGTGAAATGACCAATTTTGTGTTGGCGCTTGTCGACTCTACCCAGGCTTCCCGCTCTCCGAAGCAGAGGTTGGACGCAAAATATTTGAAACTGTGGGTGCCTTGGTTAAAAATGGGGAAATCGAGAAAAAGAAAAGCAGTACAAACAGATGAATTCAATTCAATTCAATTCAAATAATTTATTTCCTCAAGAAATCGGAGAGTAAAAAACATAGTAAACACATATATAATTGGCCAGAAATACAAAACGACAACTATGACATAACAAGGCCGTATCGCATAAAACAGATCAACAGGCAAACATCAAACAAAATTACAAAATAAATAAAACGTATGCGTAATAACTCAACCATCAGCTACGGCCTCAGTGACGTTGTGATGAATTGGAGGAATTTTAGAAAGAAAATTAGCATGTTTTTTTTTGTATGAAATCTATTGGGTTTTTTAATCGATAGGTCTCCAACATAAAAGAATTCGACTCAAATTTTGATATCCGACAAAGATATTTACGAAAGTTGAAGAAGGTAGTTTTGATGTGAGAGAAATTATTATTAACAAAATTCTGACGCTTCTCATGCCCTTAAGTTTTTAAAATGTTGTCAGTGGACCTTGAACTTTTCGATGACGTTGACTAGGAAACTCGGCTCGATAGGAAAAGCGCTTAGAACTCGTAGTTGCAATACGAAGCAATGGCGAAGAGCGGGGGTTTCATAAGCTTATAATTCCATGAGGAAGTTAATTTTGTTATAATTTTTGCTATAGCCTCAGGCTTTTTGTGCAATAAATTATCATTATTATTATATAAAAAGCAGAGTGTTCATTTTACAACTAATATCTATGCCGGGGAGTCTTAACGAGCGGGCAGTCAAGTGAATACATGCAGTCAAAGATGATGTTGGAATGTGCAGTGGATTTGAAATCTTTGTGTGTGTATGTATACCTATGAGCACAGATTACTCAAAACGGTTAGTGAGCAATGAATACACACGAATATGTGTTCAGATATTGTTTATCTCTGTCGTGAAGTAAAAGACAGCTACAGCGATATGACTAGAAACTCCAGTTACGGGATGACCGAATGTATACTCGTTAACACTGTTAAGCGTCAAGTCTTTTAACTTCGAGCTAACCTGAACGAAAAGATGTGGTGTTCCAAAAAAGCTTCAAATCCAAAAATTGGCAGCACATCTACTTTTATGTCTCCTATTGTGCGTTATTTTTTATTTTAGCCCGCGATTTTTACGTTCGGGCATAATCTTGGTTGGGGATATTTTCAAGACTATAGTACCATTTTTTTTTTCAAATCACTACCAAAAGGGCAATTTGTTATACAAATGTGGGAGTAAACCGCTCGTCAGTAATTGAGAAGAAAACCAACCGGAAGGCAAAAAGGGTCGCGCTACCCAGCTCTTCCGAAGCCATGGCTCGACGGAAGACGAAGAAGAGCGCTTCTTGTACTCCTTGTCAGACAACACTCGTGCGTTTCTGTGACGGTTGAGGTAAATGAAGGCGTGGCGTTTCGTGTCTAATCATGATCCCTACAGATCAACTGACTTGTTGGATGACTTGATCATCCATGAAACGTCTAGGACTCGTTCTGAACGTAAACTGCTTATAGGGCAGAACCAGAAAGGAAACGGTCTTCATAGTAGGGACACGAAAAGCCTACAAATTCCGACAGAAACGCTACTCATGACGCTGATACTTTTAAACAATTGAACCGTAGGTACTTTTAAGCAGAAACAGAAAGACTTCAAAAAAGTGCATTGTTCGTCTGCAAATTTTATTAAAAGTGATGACTTAGCAAAAAATCTTATCTTAGCGATCAAGTATTCTAACACGCAGTACGTGCGCTTTTCTATATAAAAAAAAAATCAGATGCACCGATTTCTTTTTGCATTCAAGAGGTACTTAGTGCGGATAGAATGAGCTTCCCAAAATCTCAAACAAACACTAAGTGTTAGCTTTTTTATTGGCTTTTTCCGGCTTCTTGCAACAAGAGATGACTTAAAAAAGAACTTCATTTTTAATTTAATCGTATTTCTACGAAGCGTCCGAAACAAACAATGGATATCGATCTTAGAGCAAGTGAAGCCTTTGGATGTCAACTAGGCATTCAGAATTCTAAAGCCGACTTATCCGTTGCTGTCAAGATTTTACGGCATCAGTCTGTCACTGACACAGTGACGTCTGTCACTGACGGCTGAAGTACTTCCTACCAGCTCGGGTGATGTTACTTCTTTATCATGCGATTATTAGCCCCTATATATCTTACGGTTGTGTGCTATGGGCTAGCAATTTTATTAGTAATTTTAAGCGTGTACAGATTTTACAGAATGAGGCAGTCCGTTTGATAGGTGGCTACGCTTAAGAGACTAATAATACAGTAGCATGTTTTAGGAAGTTAAAGGTGATGGATGTGGGCCAAGTTCGTGACCACCAGACTGCGGTTTTTACTTACCAGTGTTTGCATGAAGTTTGTAAGTATGTGTTTTTAGAATTTTATAGACAAAATGATGACTTGCATGATTATTTTACAAGAAATGCTACTAATCTGGTGACCGAGGATGGGAGTGGTAGACGAACTGGCTTTTTCATTAAACATTTGGGACAGTCTGTATGGAATTCACTTCCAGATAGTGTTAAGGCGGCTGAACACCAACAATTGTTTAAGAAAAGAGTAAAGGAATTTTTGTTGGAGGGGTGAGGAGTCACGATTCAGAGTATGAAGGTATAAGTTATTATTCCTTTTTTATTACCTTTATTTATTTATTTCTTCTTCTTTTCGTTCTTCTTCTTTTTGTATGTGTGTTATGTTGAAAAAAAATTGATGAATTAGTGTTGAAATGAATTTAAGTTATTGTTTAAGTTAAGTTGAAGTAGTTTGTGGTAACCGGCTAGTGCCAGTGCATTTACGCCTTCTCATGGGCGGTTCCCTATCATGATGGGTTATTACGTAATTTAGCAATAAAATAATCTAATCTAATCTGTCACTGACACAGAGCAAAATAACACTAAAGAGTAGTGCCAAGATGCTTGACATATTTCGCAAGGGTCATACTCAGAGCGCTGCCCACTACGCTTGCGGCATTTAAAGCGAGACAAACTTGTGGGTTACGAAATTTGTAGTAAAGCTGGAATGGAATGGAACAGGATTTTATTTTTCAAAAGTAGCTGTCACAACGTTTCCGCTGAATTTGACCTTTTCGTCATACAAAATGAGCAATAACATACTTTGTCACGAAAGGGAAAAAAAAAAAGGACTAACTTATCGGTTATTGTACAACTCAACAAATGCTGGAACAAAACTCCTTCTATATCTTTCATGAAGAGGGGCCACAGGGGCTAGTTTGAGGATTTCTCTCGCTGGGGTCTAATACGTATAGGAGAATAGGGGGGTGGGAGAATATAACGGAATCGGGGAACAGATAGGGTTTTGATACCGAAATCGATGCTAAGGCGGGTTCGTCTCTCTTCTAGCAAGCTTGAACATTTTTAGTAGGTGCCCTCCTCGTATTAACGAGGAGGGCACTTTACCCTCCTCGTTAATAATCATGAGGGCCCTTTTATGAATGTTCTCGATGCGGTATGTGTGTTCCGAAGAGAGCCCGAAGTGCCAAACAGGACAAGCGTATTCAAGAATCGGTCTGATAAAACTAATCTAATTTTAAGGAGGCCTTTAGGAAGGCAAGAAAATTTTATAAGTAGTTTTAAAACGGCAATACACGGGGAGGCTTGTTTTAAAATATTTTTGATGGGGGCATCCCATTTTAGATCATTGGTTAAAGTAACTCCGAATACTTTAATTTTTTAACGATTTCTGGTGGAATGGGGTCAAGAAAGCTAAGATGCGGTCTGCACACAGAGAGGAAACAAAGGAGGTTTTATCTTTGTTTTGCCATGTTAATGAATATGAAGGTAGCGGAGTCAGTACTGGTGCGCGGCTGATTGAGTTTCAGTAGGTACGTTCGGGATCGCTAGTGGTGCTAGTATCGCTGCTGTTCGAGCGTGTGTCACTTTTGTCATGTCTATGGACGTTACGCCTTAGCGTTATTTCAGCAAATATCAGACAGCAAATAGGAGTTCGAAATCGTTGTGCACTTCAGACCGTGAGCGGGAGAGGCTCAAAATGTTGTAAGGGAAAAGCTAAACATAGTGTAGGCACAATTTTATCAAAAATTAAAAGATAGGACCCCTTATTAATAAAAAAAACAAAGTTGACCAAAATGCAGATAAAACCCTTTCCTGTCATCGCCCCAATCGTGCAGCAAAAACAGCGTCCGTGTCAAAAATTAAATCTCAGTACTAGTTTTTTCATTATAGTAGTATTTGAAGATAGTTTACTTTAATAAGATATTTATAGTCGGTAGAAGCTTCAGTTATTTATTACAGGTTTGTTTCCTTCTCCGAAGTTGAACCAGAGGATTGACAGCCTGACGAGGACCCTTGCCAAGAAGGGCCGAAATATCGCAGATGAAGAATCGTAGCTGACGTATCCGTTGTAAACACTGTTTGAATAAATATTAGTTTCCGAATCTACTCGGTCGTTCGGTCAAAAACCAGAAAAAACGGGAGACTGGGTCCAGAAATAAAATCTTCTTAATCAAGTTGATTGGATTTTCGACTGGGGCGTAAGATGCCATACTTATTTTGTATCTTTGTTTATTTTCACGAGGACAGAGATTCTTCGATCTGCATATATAGGGAAGAGACGTGGTGGCAAAATGTTTTCTTCCGATCGTGTTTTCATCGGACAGATAATTTAAAAAGAGCACCTCAAAACAGATTGGTACCGACACTTTGTGCAAACCGGTGATGTAACCAGTCAACTTCCTTTAAGTTTCCCAGTAAATCTATACTGACCAGATCCCAAATATACCCCATATTTTGTGACCCCAGCGAAGCCTTTGGTTTTATTTTGCGCTAAACGTTCTGCCAGAAACAAACCAAAAATAAACCAGCCATGGGAATAAGAAAACCAACAGAACTACGAAATAAACTGAAACACAAGTTCATATAGTTTTACACTTACGTGCTGCTTTAAAACAAAGTTGAACAGACAAAACAAGAGCCAGACATGTAGAACATCAATCGATTCCTTCATTTCTTGATTATGTTCCGGTCTTCCAGTTTTATTGCGAAGGGAAACCGACAACTTGGAGACCATGCTGCATGTCTGGTCAAGCGATGAGTTCACAGCCAAACATTTACGGAACGGAGGAATCTAGATACTAGCAACGTTTGCAATGTTTAACCAAAATCATGTCAAACTCGCAATACCAA
This sequence comes from Branchinecta lynchi, assembly GCA_023053575.1. Lineage (NCBI taxonomy): Eukaryota > Metazoa > Arthropoda > Branchiopoda > Anostraca > Branchinectidae > Branchinecta > Branchinecta lynchi. Next base: position 26,498,877 of record JAKZAP010000008.1, on the reverse strand, counting down.
ACTGAGCAAATTAAGGCATTTTCGAAGTCAACACAAACTGATAGAAGCAAATTTAGCAACCAGTTTCCCGGAAGTTCAAGTTTCTAGTTTAATATTTTTAATGCAGAAATAAATTATTATAACATAGATTAGGAGATAAGGAGTTGTAATGAATAAAGCCCACGTGGGCCCGAGGAGTAAGTTTGTTTGCGACTTCAACACAAAAATATATTTATCCGGGTAAACTGGACCCGTAGATCACGAATCTGAAGACGAAAAAAATCTAGCTTCCCTCGTTTGAACGCAACCAACAGTGTGACAAATATGTCACGTCAAGCAAAGCCCCTTTTTGGCTATGACTTTTATGTCACGCCAGGCAGCGGCCTCTTTCCGCTGTGACTTTGGTGTCACGTCACGTGAGTTCTGAAAAGTGATTCATCAGACAGTCCTTCTGCCTCCTGGCCGTATGAAACTCTTCAGAGATATATAGTTTGAACCCATTAGCACAGTTCATTATTGTGTACTATGTAAAATGACAGTTTTGAATGACAGCGCCTCTTCAGCGATGGAATTTCCCTCCTGCTTGCCTCTTCAGGTCCACTGGTATGGATATCTTTGTAGCGGACCCAATAAAAGGAGCGAGGTGTTGTCGATGTCATTGAAGTTATCGTACATGACATTACAGTACCTTTTTTTAGGCTGTCCGTCTGTTTACATACCACTCTATCTCCTAGCCAAAACGAGCGAAGGTGGGCTCTTGAACTCCTTTCATACCTTTATTTACCTGGATTCGATGTAAATATCTAGTACCACTGAGTTCGCACCAGGTCTTGTATCCGCGTTCGACTGGCTTCTGTGGGTAATAATGATTCAGAGTAAGCGGCCCTTGAAATATCTTGCCCCGTGATTTGCTTTGTAGAACTTCGGGTAGATCAGTGGTCAGTAAGCGACCCAAGCATGTAAAGCTGCAATCATGTTTATCGCTACAATGCAGAAGTCTATTGCGACAACGTCCGGATATCATTTCTGTTTCTCTCTGACTGCAGTATCCCATGCGGTCATCGCAATGTCATGTGAACTCCAGAGTTTTAGTACGGCCTTCTTGTATCCAGATTCTACAGTAAAACAATCACATCGAGGAAATCGGTACCCAGCAGCTGAACCAAGTAATCGAAACAGCTACAGAAGTCAGAGAAGTTTTTGACAACTTTGTTCAGCAATGTCAGACAACTTCGTTTAGACTCCTTTCTAGGGCCGAGCTAACTCTATATTTGATATAATGAAGAAGGACCTGGCTGATGTTAAATCGTCAGTCAGTACTACTAAGAGTTTTGTATTAAAGTTTAACTGAACAGGCAACTTATTTTTACATCTTAGATTCAACTACATTGAATTATTACAACACCTATTGGGGATTTTCACTCTGTCCACAGTAGTCTTCGGTAGGGACGTTAGGAATGTGGACGCTTTCCCATGGTGAATCCGTCCACAGTTCGCCCGCGAAAATCCCTAAACTATCACTACACAAGACACCTCACTAGCTAGCACTAGTTTTTGGCACTGCAGACTGCAGACACTTCTTTGTTTATTTGATACACAATTTATTTACTCGTTTGCTGCTGGTGTTGTTGCCAAATGTTCCAGGCACCATAGAGATATCACAAAAACGGGAAGAGCGGCAAGCACAATGGGATAATCGATTACTTGGAAATATCAGAAAAACAAACTAACGCTTTTTCATCGGGTTTTCAAGATTATTTAAGCGAACAAGTGATGAGTAACTAGACTGTCGTATCCTAGCCCTTTTCGGTTAAACTTTAAGAGTTTATTCCCTTAAAGCGGGCCACAAAAAATGGTCTTCTACCATACACATAATGCTAACCATCCCTACTGTCACTATGAATACTCAAAACCACAAGAAATACGGTCAAACAATGAGCAAATAAAAACAAAAGCTGGAAGCTCATATGGCACTTGTAAGGCTGGGTCAGAGGATGAAAGTAGAAATTCTTCACTTCGCGGGTTTGTTGTAATTATTTGTAAGCAAAATGGGTTCTTGGAATTCATGAGAACCTATAGTTTGGTAATGCATTTGGCTGTGATGATGCGCACTTTAGGGGCGCTAGAAATTCACCTGTAATCAAAACTGTTGAAGTAAAAATGATGATGAGCTCATCGGGAGAATGAAATGTATATTTTAGTCAAAAGTATCATTTGTACCCCCCCCCCCTATCTAACTCCCCCCACAGTGCTCGAATCTGATCCAGTTCTGTCACTGATGAATCTAGAGCTTGTGCTTGTTCTTCCCACCAAGTTGCATCCCAATCGTTCCACTCTAAGCCTGTCACAAGATTTACGGCTCCCCCCTCTGACCCCCCCCCCCCACAATAAGCGGATCCGGTTCGGACTTCACATGGTACATCCAAGACACGAGGCCTTTCCAAATATCAAGTTTCACTAAGATCCGATCACCCGTTCCAAAGTTATACGTACCTCTAGATTCCGGATTCCCCTCCCCTCCATTCCCCCCACGGTGGTCGAATCGGGTAAGTGACTATTCCCAAGTTAGTTTGGTTGGGTCCCTGGTATGCTGCCAAGTTTCACTGTCCTAACCCACCTGGAAGTAACTTAACTCCGTATCACCGGAATTTCGCACCCCCCCCCCCCCTTCAACTACCCCACAGTGCACAAATCCCGTCCGGTCTGTCAATGATGCGTCTAGGGCTTGTGCTTGTTCTTCTCACCAAGTTTCGTCCCGATCCTTTCACTCTAAGCGTGTCACATGATTTCCGATCCCCCCTCTACCTCCCCCCCCCCCCACATTCATCGGATTCGGTCTGGACTTGAAATGGGACATCTGAGACATGAATTCTTTCCAAATATCAAATTTCAATAAGATCCGATAACCCGTTCGAAAGTTATGCATGCCACTAAATTCCGGATTCCGGCTCCCCTCCCCCCCCCCCCCACGATGGTTGGATCTGGCAAGTGACTATTTCCAACTTAGTTTGGTCGGGTCCCTAATGCGCCTGCCAAGTTTCATCGTCCTGGCATATCTGGAAGTATCCTAACTTGCAAACACCGGACTAACCGACCGACCGACCAGCGACCGACAGACAGACCGACAGACCGACGGAAAATTGATCGGTATATGGCACTTGGCTGGAAGGCAAGTGACATAAAAACCCCACCAAATTTCCTGGGTTTCAAATAGTTATGTCTGGACTAAATCTCAGACGATTATCCCGGACAGCTGTACTGGCGCGTAGGGAGCCAAGGATTAAAATAATAATTTCCATCTAATGCTCCAACTGTTTATTACAAAACAAACAAATTAAGAAACCAAGACCAGTTTGGCACCTTTGAAGACATAGAAAATTGTCAGCTAGGTCTTATCATTTTTTGCTAATCAATCTTGGAAAATTTCGTCATCTAAAAAAGAAGACGTTCTGCGTGGGTTTTTTCTCGAGCCAAAACAGCAACTCGGCAATCGAGTTCAAATGTAAACAAACGGGTGGCACAATCACTAAGAGAAGGTAAACAGAATGTTTGGATTAGGTCTTTAAATTCTCAGTCAGTTCTACTAAGAGGATTGTATTAAGAGCTTCTTTCCTTACGAGAGATCTTCCAGTTATGGGAAACATTGGTCTGGAATGTAGAGATAGCTTAAAACTTCTTGGCATTATTTTAGATAATGATTTGAAGTGGAATTCCCGCGCTGATATGATTCTCCGGAAGGCAGCCCACTCCTTAAGTCGTATTATATCCTTCGTAGGTTTGGTCTTCACCAAGAATTATACGGTCATTGTATTGTACGTATATCCGTCCGTGCGTAGAATATTCTTGTGCAGTGGGGCATCCGGGATGAAGGGATTCAGAAGAAAGCAGTGAAGATCATGTTAGGCCCGACCTACACTTCGTATGAAGCGGGTCTAGACAGGCTTGGTCTCTCCACTCTGTCTGAAAGACGACACAAGTTGACATGGATTTTGGACGTAAATGCTTGTCCTCTGATCTTCATAGATCTCTCCTACCGGATTACGAAGCCCCAAACCAGACTTGACCTGAAACAAGGCTTCACGCTGCAATCCGTAATTGTACCAGACTTGTTCCCCCGATATCCACTCTACTGACCGGTATCTTTCGTCATTTGTACCATATTTCGTAAACTGTTTTAATTCTGAAGTGTGATATAATCGTTATTAATTGTATATACATATAAATATTTTAAGGTAACTATTGAGAAGTGATTATCAAATTTTAGCCGCATTAATAATTGTGTGACGATCCGACGCTAGCGAGTAATTATATGAGCTATTCAGGAAATAAACATTTTTATTATATTATTATTATTGTAACACCCTTACCAGTAATATTCCGTTTACGTGAAACCCTCCACTGACTAAGCCTATTTGTCTACAACCCACAATTCCACAAGGAAAAACAAGCTGAGTACAAAAAAGCAAAAAAGAAAGAAAGATTATTTTACATAACAGAAATGACCAAGAAACATGGGTCCCTCCCGAGTAGTTCATGAGGTAAAGAGCCGTCCTGCATGCCGAACCTCCATCAAAGTCCTTGCAAATCCCTTATCCCACCCCCTCTACCCCCCTAATACAATTTTAAGGTAACGAGGAGAAGACAAAATAGCGTATACCCCGAGGAAGTGAAAGAACGAGCGAAAGCAGTTTCCGGAGCCCGAGGTTGCATCAATTCAAATATTCACGGGAGAAAGAAAGAACGATTCCAGATTGGGGAATGGCGGGAAAGTTCTTGTATAACCCAGGAATTGCCAACCGTAAGAAATCTCAAAGGCAGAAAACATCAGCAAACTTGTACTTAAAAAAAAAAAAAACATGTTATGGCACTTGGGCAGACTTCAGTGCCACCCTCAGTGCCATGTAGCGATCGTAATGTCTATCGGTCTGTCGGTATGTCCTGCTTTTGCTAGTTTGAGCATTTCCACATAAGCTGTCGTATCAGGAACCCGACCAGATTAACTTGGAAATAATCATTTCCCCGATCCGGTTATCGTAGTGGAGTGGAGGGAGGGGAATCCGGAAAGTAATAGCATGCATAACTTTGGACAGGTAATCGGAAGTGCATGAAACTTGACAAGTGTCATCATCAAGTGTCTCGGATGTTCTCTCTCAAGTCCGGACCGGATTCAATTACTGGGGGGGGGACTGGAGGGGGACACCGGAAATCTTTTGAAACGCTTAGAGTCTTAGTTAGGGACTCTATCAGATTGAATTGAAAATAGTCCCTTCCCCAATCCCGCCATCGTGGGGAGAGTGGAGGGATGGGGAATCCAGAATCCAGTGACATGTATAACTTTGGAGCGGATGATCGGACATGGATGAAACTTGGCAAGTGTCAACAATAAGTGTGTCAGATGTTCACTTTCAAGCCTGGACCGGATCTGATAACTGGGTGGGTGAGCGGCTGGAGGGGAGAGATGAGAATCTCGCAAAACGCTTCGAGTCGAGGGATCGGAATGGGATTTGGTTAGAAGAACCTGAATGCATTGTTGACAAAACAGGGCCGGATCGTGTCACAGTGAGGGGTAGTTGAGGGGGGGGGGGAGCGGTTCTCGGAATTCCGGTGATAGTGAGTTGTATTGGGTACTTCCAGATGTGCTAGGACCATGGAACTTTGCAGGCATATTACAGACTCTTTCATTTATTGATTTCAAATGAAAAGAAATGAAGAAAAATGGTTTTTGGCAAATTCTTGTCCGTCTTGCGAAGGTGACCTGTCGTCACATATTAAGACAGGCTTTTGGCATAGTAATGTGTTGAATGTTGGACATGTTGAATAATAAAAACTGAACTGAATTAAAAAAAATATAAAAAATACCAGCTTGCCTTTAAGATAGTTCCTTTTCCGATCCTATCATCTTGGGGGGAGTGGAGGGATGCTGAATCCGGAATGTAGTGACTTTTGAACGGATAATCCGACTATTGTTTCAGATGTTCCGTTTCAAGTCAGGAATGGATCTGATCATTGGGGGGGGGGGGGGGGGCACTGGAAACCTCGTGAAACGCTTATAGTCGAGGGATCGGAGTGAGGCTTGGTTGGAAAAATAGCCCTAGTCCCTAGATACATCATTGACAAAGCAGGACCGTGTCTTGTCACTGTAGGGGGAGTATGAGGGGGTCCCCTGAATTTCGGTGATAGCAAGTTAAGATACTTCCAGATGTGCTAAGACGACTAAACTTAGCACGCACATTAGGGACACAGATTGACTTGGTATCTAGTCCCTTCCCCGACTCGATCATCGTGGAGGAAGTGGAAAGAGAGGGATTCCGGGGTCTAGTGACATTTCTAACTCTGGAACGGGTGACCCTATGTGAATGAAACTTGACAAGAATCAAGAACAATTGTCTCGATGTTCAATTTCAAGTCTGAACCGGATCCGATAGCTAGTGGGGAAGCTGGAAGGGGGCACCGGAAATGTCGTGAAACACTTACAGCTGATGGATGGGGATGGAACTTGGTGCGGATAGTAAGCATAAACCCTAGATACATTACTGACAGAGCAGGACCGGACCGGGGCATTGCGGGTGGAGCTGGAGGGGGGGGGCGGAATGCCGGTGATCAGGACTTAGGCTACTTGAAGCTATCTACGACGATGAAACTCGGCAGTCGTATCAGGGACCGGACGGATTGACTTGGAAATAGTTACTCCCCGCTTAGACCATCGTTGGGGATGGAAGGATGGGGGTTTCCGGAATCTAGTGGCACGCATTACTTTCGAATGGAATATCGGATACAAATAGAAGTTGACAAGTGGCAAGAGCTAATGTCTTATATGTGCCACTTCATTCATTTCAAGTAAGGATCAATTCAGATGACGATGTGCGGAGCTCGAAGGGGGCCACCGGAAATCTCGTGAAAACCCTTCCAACTACTCCGTGGTCAGACCTAGTTCGGGTACAGAACTATCACAGCTAGATTATTTGCTCCTACCACCTATTGAGTCAGACGCAAATCGGAAACAGAGTACGACAAAATTCTCAAACAGTTGTAAACGAATGGAATAATCATTTCAGATATTTACTAGATCAACCTCGTCTTTTGACCAAAGGAATATCGGGAGAGAAATTCGACCTTGACAACTGCGAACCTTCTCTGACAAACATGCTAACCAAGTGCCATATGAGCTTTCAGCTCTTATTTTTGGGATCCCAAAACGTAAGTGGAGGGATACCTGTGACATCGCAAAAGTTGTCCGTCCGTCCGTCTGTCCGTCAGTGCGCGCTATAACTCTCGAAGGGAATGAGATATTTTGATGAAATGGGTGTGAGGACTCTTTGGGTCAAGAGTAAGATCGAGTTCGTAGATGGGCTCTGTAGCCCTACATTTAGGGGTGGGGGAGGAGGTTTAAATTAAGGGGCGAATGAAATATTTTTAAACAGATGATGTGATAGTCGATTATGAGGTAAGAAGACATGCTGAACACGGTGGTGAAAACCATTTTGTCATCGGACAAATAGTTCGCTCAGAATCCGGCCAAAGCCGGAAAGTTTCTTAAAAGTAAAAGTTTTATTTGAAGCTGATGAGATGTTCAATTTAAGGGTAAAAAGACATGCTGAGCACGATGGTGAAAACCAGTTTTTTCGCCGGACAAGTAGTTAGCTCGGAATCCGGCCAACACCGGAAAGTCTTTTAAAAGTAAAAGTTATACTTGAAGTTGATTAGATGTTTGATTTATGGGTAGAAAGAGATGCTGAACACGATGGTGAAAACCATTTTCTCGCAGGGCAAGAAGTTCGCCCGGAATTTGGCCAAAACCAAAAAGTTTGTTAAAATCAAAAGTTTTATCTGAAGCTGATTAGATGACAGATTTAGGAGTAAGAAGACACGCTGAATCTGTATATAACAATCTTTTTTTTTTTTACCGGGACATATAGTTCGTTCGGAATCCGGTTGAAACCGGATTTTTTTTTATAAGAAGTTTTACTTGAAGTTGATTAGATGTTCTTTATACAGATAAGAAGATACGCTGAATTCGCTTCTGAACTTTTTTTTTCTGGACAAGTATGGTAGTTCGTTCGAAATTGTCTGGATGAAGTATTAGATTTTTGGGATCCCATCGAAACCTTTCGTCTTGTTCTATAGGCTAACATCGACCGGGGCGAAGTGGAAAAGAACAGCGCATTACTATTTCACGTACGAGCGGGAAAAGAGTTTTTTCTAAGCAGAGATGTTGCAGGATGACATGCAAAGAGAGAGGGGATCACCACGTGAGCGGAACACGATCGAAAGAAATTTGGCCATAAACTACTGTCCTCATACAGCCCCACTGCGTCAGCTAATGGAGACAGCATGGCAGTGTATCGCATTACTGAGGCTAATCTTTAGTGTATGTATATCCTCTGCCGGAAATCAAATGATAAGACGGGTGAACGTTGAAGAAGAGAAGCTTTGAAGTGTGGTTAGGGCTAAAGTAGTTTTCTCGACTTGAATTTCAGTATTCTCGATAGTATACATCACCACAGACGGTTTAGGTGTGGTTGGTTTTGTGGACTGGAGATCTTAGAAGCCTCACACAGTCCTCAGTACTGTCGTCCCCTACTATGTAACTGATATTGATCTTAAGGTTGGTTTTTGAGATGGTATGAAAAACGAAGCCGTAAGATTGCTGTCCTATACCTATCTAAATCAATGTCCCCAAGACCCAAATTCAAAACATCCGATAACACGACAACTGTAAAATTTCCGTTTGTAGCGGATTCTGTCGCAGTATCATCCACGCAGGACAACAAGGTAGATCAATACAGCATGGCAGTTTATCGCATTACTGAGACTAATCTTTAGTGTATGTCTCCTCTGCCGGAAATCTTTCTCAAAAGGTTGTAACCGAAGTTTCTTTTCCTGCTCCTATTTTTGTTATTTTAATAACCAGACTTCTCAAAAAAAATACACCCTCAGAAATCGATTTAACGTCTAACCATAATCCAAGCTCTAATCGATTTCAGAATAGACTTTTATTTCTACGAAATTTACGGTTTTGGCCAGATTCAGTGCAAAATACTTAAAGAGCAATAAACTAAAAGACCAGATAAGTTCGTGAAGTTTTTCGCTAAGTATGCTCCGTAAAGTTTGTCGCCGCTCAGACGGGAATTTCACCTAGATAACATTACGAGAATTGTTTGTTGCAATTTGTTCTAGAAAGAAAAAAATTCTAATCGTTACAGGTATTATTGTTATATATGAATCATAGGTAGATATTTCTTAACACTAAAAGCCATCATGAGCCATGGTTAATATCCAGATACAGGAAGAACCTCCAATAAATAAATAAAAATAATCCAATAACAAAAATAATGTAATTAAATAAATCAGTTCAAAACAATTCAATCCAATAAGTAATTATTTTTTCCCAACTCACCTGACAGAAACGAACTAGAACAACAAAATTCTAAAAAAAAATCATATTGTTTATAATTATCCTTTCAAAAATAACGTTTCAATTTATTCGACCTTATTATTATCAGCATATAAACCTCTAAGAATCGTCATCTCATCATTTTCATTCTCTGATTCCCCATTTCAAAATACATTTTCATATCTTATTTCCGATCTCTTCTCCCATTGGTCAACCTTCCGAATTTTACGAAAAAAGTTAACTGAAGTTTAACTTCTTGCCCGCTCCCGTAAAGGTTTACGGAAGGTTAACGGAGCAACTTTACGAACTTTGCAAACGACTTTACGCACTTTACGAACGCCGTCTGAGCCGTCCTTACGTCTTGTCTCTGACGGTAGGACGAGCAATAGCACGACTAAAGAAGAAGACATTTTCAGCCACAGAGAGTAATCAAGCCGAAAGTGGGAATGGACCTTATCTCTAAATTTAGAGACAATCCGTCTGCGAGTAAGTGACAAAAGCTTCATACAATGGAGCAGGTCATGCATACTCAGAGGCTGAAGCTCTTCGGTCCTTTCTCGGTACCAAGTATATTTGAATTTTCTTTTAAACTCCCAGGACCAAGCACCTATATAACTTAGAAATGCCACTCCTGTAATGGTGCTCTCCGGGCGCTCCAATCGTGGAAATAGCATGGGAACGTCGCTCCTGTAATAGTGTTCTCCGAACATTAGTGTCTTGTAGGAAAAATGTGCCCAACACGATCTCATTTTCGGGACGATCTCAATCGTCATCGAAACTTTTTATCAGAATTATTTCAGATTGGAAACTAAACTCTGTACCATGCAGAAAACTTCTTTGAAGTTTAACTGACATAAATTAAGTTTTATTTTTTGGAAATTCCTTTCCAAGTGTGTTTTCCGATCTCCCATAGATTTTCCTTCAAGCATACTCCGTTTTTATTTCTCGCTTGTCATTGTCTTATCTTATCCGGAATAGCCCTTCTAATTGGTCGCAACACCCCCCCCCCCCCAAAGAGCTCCGATACGATCTGGTTCTGTCACAAACATATCTAGGGATTCCAACTACCCCCAAAGCTACCGGATCCGGTCCGGAATAAGCCGGCCAGTTAAACTTTAAAGAGCAAACAAAACACAAATTGGTTTATTTGCTTTAAAGGACCCCTCTTGCTCATTCTGTCTTTTCTAATATACCTAGCTCCCTTATGGAAGTATAAGCTTCCAAAATCCCCACCTTTCTTCACTGTTCCGTTTGGTGCCTACGGATTTTTACCGCTTTTTCGGCTGTGCCGAGTCTTGCCCGTCACACACCGCAAAGTTTGTAGGGATCTTCAATGTCCCGCTAACAACTCTTTCACATATGAGGATATGATAATCTTCTCTTTTTTACTTCATTTATTTGCTATGAGCGTGTTCCATCCTACTTACCGTAGTTACTACGCATGACGTCACGAATTCTGGCTTTTTGCCGTCAAGGCTGGAACGATTTTCCTATTTTCCAGCAGGATCTCAGGCCAGGGGCGAATCCGACCAATCACGTTCCAGAGATGCGTAGTTACTACGCTTACCACGCTCCCGAGCATGGTAAGCAAATAGTAACTATTAGTTACTATTCCGACAAGGTTGGAACGGTCAGCGTAGTAACTTTTCGTGAGGATGGAACGGAAATAGTAACTAATAGTAACTATTGTTACAAGGGTGGAACACGCTCTTAGTCGTCCGACTTTTTAACCACGGCGCGTTCAATTTTCAAACGTTTTGCGCCCAGCCGACGCATCGGAGAGTAGGAAGGCTGGATAGAGTCGACTATTTTCAGCTGGAAAGTAATGGTGTTTTTGAAAATCGTTTTTTCTGATACGTTTCATAAGGAAAAGATAGTTTCTAGTAAGAGTTATGCTTTAAGGAGAAACAAACTCCCGGTGTTTCATGTTAATTTTTTCAATCGTTCTATTCAGAAAACATTTTTCCTAGACTGGACCAGTCTCGGAAAAAGTGACTGGCACTTCCTTGAATCTAAGCGATTATCAGCGACAAATGAAAAGAGGGATGGCCAACCAAAATGATCTCTTACCAACATAAGTATTATTGACATTATGGGTTCTAGCTCCGGAGAATGTCCACATAATAGCGAGGAGCAACGTGAGGCAATCCATCTTCAAGGGCATCTGAAAAAAAAAATAGTTTACGGGGTAAAAGGATCTAATAAATCTCTCGAATGTGACAGTGGAAACAAAGAAGGGAATCGCGAACACAAATGACGATTTAAACAGCCATAAACGTGGTATGTAAGAAATAGAAGTTCATCTTATGTGTGTTTTTCCCTGGTGGATAGGTGATGTTCGTTCTGTCACTGTTATTGTTTTTGTTTGTATTCTTGTATTAGGCTAGTCAATATGGAATTTCTTTTCCAGATTAAAAGAGTAATAAGAATAATAATTACAATCGAGCCGAAAACCGTTTTTTTTTTTTTTTTTTTTTTTTTTTTCATAGCGTCGTCATAGTTGGTCCTGAGAAAAAAAAATGAAAACTGGCTGAAATTGCTGCAACAACTACAACACAAGAAAGACGCATTTCCGCTCGTAAAATCACATTTTGTGATTTGTGAAATCACAAGAACGTATGCAAGTGAGGGTGTGGACATTGGAACAGCCTTTCCAAACATCATTTATTTTGAAGGTATCTCATACAGATAAGACTCTACTTTGTTATCATATGGCGGTCGTAACGATGGTGGTAATGAAATTGTATGACACACTGGATACAAAAGGGGGAAAAGTAGTGCAGTACAAAGAAATCTGTTCATTTGGTCAACAAAATCTGGTCAAAACGTGCTGCCTTACCCATCAATCGACTATCTCATTAGCTTTTTAAAAAATATTCTGTTCGCCCCTCAATATGGATTCCCTCCCCACCCTAAATATAGGGCTACGAAGCCCATCTACGAACTCAAACTGTCCTTTGACCCAAAGAATCCTCACACCAAGTTTGAACAAAATATCTTATCCCCTTTGACAGTTATTGTGCTGACAGACTGACGGACAGACGGTTTACTTTTGCAAAGTCATAGGTATCCAATCACTTAAATTTTGGGATCTCAAAAAATCCAGCAATTTACAAGAGAAAGAAAGGGTTGCTAATGCATTCCCGCCACTTAGCTACACTGTCAGAAGTTTCATAGCAGACAACTAAGACAACAGAAGTGTCGGTGACGCACTGTCTGTTGAAACAGCGCATCCTTTTGTTGTCTCTTATGAAACTTCTGACAGTGTGAAGACGATTGTAGCACGTCACAATGACCTCGCGAATTCACAACTACCTGAAAAACAAGACCAAAGGTTTCGATGGAATCCCACAAAATTTATATTTGATGCAGACAATTTCGTCTTGTAGAGGTCCAGTCATCGCCAGGCTCCTTGAGCACTTTATAAATATAATTTCGAAGCAGATTAAGGCAAATGGTAATCATCTGAGATGACCAAGTTCAAATATGGATTCAGCATGTGTGTTTACCCCTTCAGCCTGCGTCATCTGGACTTTGACGAAAGATCCTGCCTTACTTCTGCCGAATTTCCGGTTCCGGCCGGATTCCGTGGGAACTACTTGTCTTTCAAAAACCTCTAATCAACTTCAGATAAGACTTCAACTTTTAACAAACTTTCCAATTTCACCAGGATTCATGACGAACTACGTAACCAGGTAGAAAATTATTTTCATAGATGAATTCAGCATGTCTTCTTACCCGTAAATCGAACACCTTATGAAATTCATATAAAACTTTTACCTTTAACGAGTTTTCCGGTTTTGGCCGGATTCCGAGCGATCTACTTGTCCGGCGAGAAAATAATTTCATATTCGGAGTCAGCATGTTTCCCTATCTTTAAATCGAACCTCTAATCAATTTCAGATTAAATTTTTTTTTTTTTACCAATTTTCCGGGTTTCGCTGGATACCGGGTCAACTACCTGTCCGGTCAGAAAATAATTTTCATATTCGGTTTCAGCCTATCGCCTTACTTATAAATCGGACATCTTATCAACTTCAGGTAAAATTTTACTTTTAAGAAACTTTCCGGTTTTGGCAGGATTTCGGGCGAACTACTTGTCCGGCGAGAAAATGGTTTTTATATTCGTCTTCAGCATGTCTTCCTACCCCTTAATCAACTATCTCATTGACTTTTGAAAAATATTTTGTTCGCCTCTTAATTTTAAACTCCTCCCCTTCCCCTTAATATAAGCTCTCGATATCTACGAGCTCGACCTTTCCCTTGACCAAAGAATCCTCACACCAAGCTTCATCAAAATATTGCACTCCATTCGTGGGTTATCGTTCTGGCAGACAGACGGACGGACGGAAGGACGGACAGACGGACGGAAGGACAGACAGACGGAAGGACAGACAGACGGAAGGACAGACGGACGGAAGGACAGACGGACGGAAGGACAGACGGACGGAAGGACAGACGGACGGAAGGACAGACGGACGGAAGGACAGACGAACGGACAGACAGACGGACAACTTTTGTGATGTCATAGGTATTCCTCCACTTACGTTTTCGCATCCCAAAAATCGAGGAGACGTTTAATTTCTTAACTTTTCAAAGCCTGCTTATTTACGAATACCAATTCCTGAAGATACTCGTTTCAGCAAAATTCACACGAAAAGAAAATCAAGAAAAATGGCCTAGGAGTCGCCCAGCAATGTCAGAAGCAAAAGGCATTGTGTTGAGTATTACCAGACAAGGAAAAATTTCTTTTCTCGGGGTCAGTGTGTTGAGTTTTATAAAACGAAAACTCTGGAAAAGTTTTCTCTTGTAGAAAACAGTCCTGTTAATAAGTTGATATTACAAGAAAGGAAACTCGACGCTATGATGAAAAAGAAAGTTCTTTATATTTTTTTTAAATGACAATCTGAGAGCATGGCTGTTGCAAAGTATCAGTCCGTAGAACAATCTCAGCAGCTTGAGGAATTACGGTTCAAGTTCGTTTTGTTTGTCCACTAAATCAATACATAGTTGGATAGACCTACAGAGAGGAACACTTGAAGATACTATAAGCCTGGCCAGTCTATGCTGAATAACATTTGCCGTTGACACTGGAATCTATCCAAACTACTCCGTTACGTTATAAAAGGTAAGGAGAGATCTCGCGAGTGCTCATAGTAACAAGACCAAATGTCCTGATGGGGTTCCAAAGGGGAATGGACTTCTTCATCCAGACAACCAGTCTTGTAGATTTCCATTCTTCACCAGACCCCCTAAGCAAGTTACTACTTATCCGTTATCAACCGCCTGAAAATTTAAAAACGTGCTGGTCTTTTTGACGGATTACTGCCAGCCGCTAATCCGCTGGGAAAACCAAGTTCAGATACGGATTCAGTCTGTATGTTTACTCCTATATCTTATCTCTAATCAACTAAATGTCTGCCTCGGCCAACAAAAATCAGATCCGACCGGGATCCAAAAAAGGATCATCTTCAGTATACGAACATTGTACCAGCTCAATTTCCATCCAAATCATTCCACTGGTTTTGGTCCCTAGTCGCGCCACCAAATTTCCGGGACCCCCTTTAATCCTCGTCACCTTGACCGCATGCGGTTCGGACACAAAAATGGAACATCTGGGTTTCATCTCGAGCCAAATATGAAGCTGCATTCGAATCTAAGTGTTTCTGGAAAATTGTTGATACCCCTCCAACTCCCCCCACTGAGGCTGAATCCGTCCTGAATCCCAAAATGGATATTCTTGGGCATGTGAGCTCTTGATCTTCCAAGTTTCATCCAATCACTTCACTTGTTTGATCCCAAAGGGTGTCCCAACATTTCCTGGACCCCCCTCCTGTCTCCCAACCCCCATCGTGGCCGAACACGTAAGCGGTTCCTCTGGGGCGTCTTCTAAGCTCTTACAACCTGTCAGATTACTGTCCCTCAGTAGAGCAAAAAGATTGCAAAAACGTTCCAGTTTACCCATATGACGCCGAACAAAAAAATATTTTAGTATTAATTTATAGTAGACCATGGGGCAGAGAACAGCGATCGGCAGGTATGCGACTATAAGACTAACTGGAAAGAATTACACTGACTTTTCCATTCATTTATTTGCTGATGTATTCATTTCTTGCCCTTAAAACTGAAGAGTAACTATACCTCATCAACTCATCCATTCAACGAAACTGTAATTCTATAGAAAAAACAAACAAAACTAAATAAAGATTACTAACGTGAAAGAATGGGTAGCCTATAGGTCGTGGGTACGGAGAGCTTTCAAAGCTTTTGCGTAAAAGTTTATCAAATCTTTCTTTAGAATTAGACTTGATATTTTACTTTATAGTCGCGACTAACTGGGAATTGCAATCCGACCTTGACATCGCCACAACGAGTCACGACAGCGAGCGAAAGGGGTTAGTGCCAGTCATACATAAATCTTAAAATTTTGGGCATGGTGCCTCAATGTCTGGGCAGGCCCTATCATATGGGTATGGTGCTCATATGGGCACCATGCTCTGCAGCAAGGGCATGGTACCCCCATACAAATCTGTTGTCAACTGTTGAATCAAGAATCTGAATTGGAAATTTGCTTTTCCAACAGATTTTTCAGAGGGCACCATGCCCCTGTTGCAGGGCATTGTGCCCTAACGTATGAGCAGCATGCCCAGACACTGGGGCATGCCCAGACCTTGGAGCCCCATGCACACAAATTGAGGATTTGTATATGACTGGTTAGTGCCTTCCAAACCGCATGAGAGACAAAAGTTGCGCTGTGTACAACGCCACCTTAATGGATTCGAATCTGTGCATTCCAGGGAAATTCCACCGAATATTATCTATGACATATGACCGTCGGCCCTTCTTAATTTCGTCCCAATTGCTCTGCTCGTTTGATCCCTAGGCCTGACAAAAAAAAATACCAAAACTACCCACTACACACACAGTGACCGAATCCGGTTCAGGCCGAAAGCAGTACCACCTATCAAGTTCTACTCGAGTCTTAGCATTTCCGGTATTCCCTCGAAGTCGTGTCAGGTTTAACCCCCAAATGGGCCAACCCCATTTCCTGCAGGAGACGGAAAGGGCACAGCAAAAATATTTTACTACTGCGTAGGCCGAGCTCTTGCTTTTCAACAAACTACTCACAAAACTGGATCAAAACAGAGGGGCGGGAACGGTTCTCTATCCGAGCGATGCGCTTACAACAAAGAAGTTAAATGTGGCCGATAGCGTGCTTATTTAAGTGAATTCGAAGATTAAATTCCATATCCTCCGTGATCAATAACCGTGGGAATTATTTCAAAATGGCAAGCACAGTGACACCGACACGACGGCTTATCGATGAAACGTCCCCATGATAAAACGTCCCCTGGCGAAACGTTCCCGTGACGAAACGTCCCCATGACAAAACGTCCCCGTGTCAAAACGTTCCCGTGGCGAAACGTCCCCAAGCATAGTAAATAGTGCGAGGGGTCCTTTAAGAAATGATTTTCTTAAAGGAGCCGGGAGCAACACTTTGGTTGGTTTCTTGAGTATCGGTTAAATGCTGAAGTAGTCAACCCATCGTGGTTTTCAAAAGTTTATATTCAAAAAACATTTTTGTCTGAACTGATGACGCAACCAGTAGTCTCCTAGGCCTAGCTATCCCTCAGCGATGAAAAAAAAATTCTATAGCCGGGGACATTTCGTCAAGGGGACGTTTCGCCAAGGGACGTTTTGAATGGGGACGTTTCGCCACGGGGATGTTTTGTCGTGGGGACGTTTTGTCATGGGACGTTTCGTCAGGGGACGTTTCGAATGGGGACGTTTTGTCGACAACCCGACACGACAGATCGGGATATAAAGATGACGAATCATACTGTTAGCGAAGAACGTGGCAGTCTCAGCACTGGAATACTTGTTAAAAGGTCAAATTAATCTAGGAGTTAACCCTAAAGTACTCGACCAACCGTAAATTACCATAAATTATTTTTATTTATTTTTGAATAATAAATATTAATTTACTTTATTTCCTTAATAGCTCGTATTCCTGCTAGGAAGTGCTAGAAGAGGATCGTCCTTCAAATTAATGGGTGAAATAGGGTACAACAGATTTCAGATGACTATCAGTCAAGTTTATGGGTGGCCTTGATAGTCTCTGTAAAGGTCCCTCTGTCTTCTTCGCGTATTGGGCCTCGACATGTATATCACCACGACTTTGTTCACACCTTACGACCTTTGTTCACACCTTACGACAGATCAGATTTCGATGTAATCTAGAGGTAATAATCATTCACTCGGCCCCATGCTGATAGCGAATCATGTTGGGTGTTGTTCAGGACCCCTCGCACTATTTACTCTGCAACTTGCAGTATATTAAAATATTTGAATACCTTAACTGTGCTTTCAATAAATAACCCACAGTTTTGGTTGTTTTAAGCATTTTCCGAGACCCGTTGACTTATAGCGAAAACACGGAAACAGTTTACATAACCGATTTTTCTGATGGAAAAACTTCTCGCAGACAACCGTCGACAGCGTGATACGCATCGAAGGTAGTAAAACATGGCAAGTGAGAAAATCAGCGTGGCTTTGTTAGTGGGGTTAGTACCGTACGAAACTGCGGTCTCTGGATTTAGAAATGTATGGAGTGATTATGGAAGAAGCTTACGTTAGTATTATCGGTAAGACAGGTCCTTTAAGCGAAAAGTCTTTCGAATTCCTCGATATATTGGCTCTTCTTAGCAAGGTTGTTCTATAGATAGTAGCTACTGATCGATTGATTGATTGATTGACTGAACATCTAAACTTTAGAAAAAATACAGAATATCGAGCGAAACGCCTACTGGTGTGATTGCCTGATACAGTCAAGTACGATAAAATTTAACCCATCTGTCCCCATTCTCAGTCTTCGAGAGAGGGGCCAGGAACAAGAGTCACGAACTCGATAGCTCAGGATTTGACCACAAAATAAATAGAAAACCGTGATTTTTCTTTTTTTTTCTTGATCAGCTAGTTACAAATTTCAATATGGAAATACATCAGCCACACAATTGGCCACATGCATATAAGCTTGACAAATATAAGGTTTGAAGCCAAGCTGACTATTCATTACAAAAGAAACAGAAAACCATGACTTTCGGGGTTTTTCTTGATCAGCTAGTTACAGAACTAGAAAATCACGGTTTTCTATTTATTTTGTAATGAATGGTCAACTTGGCTTCAAACCTTATATTCAGGATTTGATCTCGGATCCGTTTTCAGTCCTTGCGTCAGAAGCAAATACTAATAGTGTGGCGTATCAGATATTTTACTTTAGTGTTTTATTCATACTCCGCTGTTACGCAAAAAGCGGGTCATAAATAAATAAATAAATAAAAAATAAATAAATAGGTTAAATTTGTGTTCCAAGCATCCCTTTCTCGCAAATCGGTAGTGAGATATGTATTGTTGGCGCTAGACAAGTAAATCAGCTGAAAACCGTTAAAGCGATGTTCGTCTCTTTTTGGCAAGGGTCTTACTCCGGCAGACGTAGAAGGCACGGACCTTTAATCGTCCTAGCTACAGCTTCAAAAGGAGTCTTACAAGCAGGGCCCAAATGTTTGTATTATTTTCAGGTGACTACACTGTATAAAGTGTCTCCGTATAAAGATTAAAGTTAGCTCACCTTTTTGGTATTAATCTTATCTGCGTAGAGATAAGAATAATCTGAGTAGCAAATACTGCAGTTAATTTTAATCTTTATACGGACAAACTTTGTACAGTGTTCTCAGTTTGGCGCCATTAAATAATGTTCAGCCTGAGCGAAAGGAGTACTACACTTTACAAAAATAATCTTGCACTATTTGCTACTGGGATTAATCTTGTCTCTAAAAAAGATAATCTTGTCTTTAATTGAGATTAATCTTATCCCAGTAGAGATAAGATTAATCCCAGTAGCAAATACTGCAGTTAACTTTAATCCTTCCTCGGAGAAACTTTTTACAGTGTAACGATAAAGTATGTGTCTTGGTTCAGGCTCCATCCTACGAAGCGAGCGAAAGGATTTCAACTTACTAAGAGCGTCTTCTATATCCCCTTCCCGAACTTCTGTAATCCAAGTATCATAGTCTGCACTAGTCCACTTCACCTGAGGTCTCTCGGTGCACTGACTCCCCCATTGCTTCAGGACACTCGTCTGATTGGCCTCGCATTTCCCCAGTGCGCATAGGTGGGGAACATCTCTTAGAGCTTGGAGAAACACTGGAGGCATTTGTAGTTCACTGTAAGAGGAAGTAAAATCAATCGAATGTTCTTACAAGAAAGGCGTCAGGTGGTAGGAAGACAATCAGGTTCAGAAGTGACAGACAAATTGAGAAAGAATGTTTCGCGAAAAGACAACTGGACAACTTTCTCGTTTATTTCTCTTTAGTTCACCCTTACTTGGTGTATTGTGTGAGTGTTTGGTCCAGTACTTTCTCTGTTCATTTGCAACAGTTACGTGTGATGCAAAATATGGCACTACGCGTGTTGTCTGGGGATAGAAATAGAACGTCGGTAAGATCACGATATGTGCAGTTAAATATTATTCCTTTGTCTGGGCTTGGAAAATTTTACCGTGCATTATTTATGTTTAAGTATTTTTCGAACCAGGTTCCCAATTGTTTCCTGAATATGTTTATTTCAGGAGGTGCTGTACATAATTATCCAACGCGTAATGCTAGTGACATACGAATGCCACAGGTTGTTAGCACAAGGTCACTATTTTCACTACGTCATGCTGGGCCGATTGTATGGAATATATTGCCAGAATCGTTAAGAAGGTCAGAGAATTTGTGTGAGTTCCGTCGAGATCTTAAAACCCTTTGTCTTCACCAATATGAGTTTTAAATTGTTTTATGTTGATTTGAGTCGTTCTCAGGTTGGCCCAGATTCCGTTATGTTTATTTAATCATTTATTCTTTATTTATTTATTTGGTTTTGTTTGTTTTTGGAGACGGGATTTTGGAGTGTATACATTTTTTGTTTGTTGGGTGTTCGACCAGGAACCGAGTAAGTGTTTTGTTTATTTTTTTCTCTTCTCTTCTTTTCTTTTTCTTATTTCTTTATTTATTATAGTGTTATGTAGGTTAATCTCTCAAAGGGGGTTTGTTAAACCTCTTAACAAGTGTAAACTTCTAGAGGGTTTTGTAGTTCTTAGTATTTTTTTCCAATAAACCCCATATATAATCTAATCTAATCTAAAATCTAAATAAAAGCTGGAGAAACGAAATGAATCGAACAAATGACTTATTCCTTTTGCGCAATTTGTATACAATATAAGGACGATTCTTGCTGTCTGGAAAGATCCTCTGGTTTATTTATCTGTGAAATGCGAGAATACTTTTCGGGTTCTTTATAACAATTCATTCCTGTGGCTACATGGTCTACCTTGGAACTATAGTGCTTCCGGGATGTTTATTGGTGAGGGTCTTCCTTCTTTTGGGGAACTCAGGCGTCGACCTATCTTCTCTCTTCAGACCCGGATCCTTCGATTTAGCAATCCACTCCTTGTGATTCTTTCGGGCCCAAACATGCGGCTATCGTTACCTGTGTGGATGGAATGGAACCGTGAGCTGTATTCAGCATTTGATGTTGGGTAGTTTATTCTGTTTATATTTTTGCCCACACTCATTGTTAGCTGTTAATATTTATTGTTAGTTGTTTAGTATGGCCCAAGCTGGCCGTTTTAATAGGATTAAATTAAATTAAATTATGCTATGGTAGATCGCTGTGTGTGCAATTGTCTGACCTGGAGTCATCTGAATTCCAAGATATTCCACAAAGCTAGGCCCTCTTTTATTTTTTATAGTTTTTAACTGTATCTTAGTCACCGTACGCGGGCGTTTTAAGTTTGTAGACGACCTGACAGCATTATCTTTAATACTCAACACTCAAACGCCACAACTAACCGACTTGACATGCATATTTAATGATCTCAAAACTGCATTAGCACATTTAAACTGACTGTTATCGAGACAAAAAGCACATCCACAACTTTTTCCTTTCTGAAAACTGATAACCCATCTGTGACCCCTACTGGACTAAATACACCAAAACTGTTAAGATACTTGGTATTTAACTTGCACGATGACCTTAAATCGAATACACATGTATAGAAAATGTGAAAAAAGGTGGATCTCTGCTTAGTTCGTTTTTTGCAGCTGAAAAGGAATACCAAAAGTAATTCTTAAAGTTGTATACTGTGGCCTAGTGGCCGTGCCTAGAGTACACTTGGCCTGATTGCCACCCTCTTCTGACCAAGGAACAATCTGCCCAAATTGAGTCAGTCCAGAAAAGGGCTCTGAAAATCATATTAGGCCACGACCACACCAACTATGACAGCGCACTAAAAGAACTTGACTTGCTGTCATTGGAAAAACGCCGAGATCAACTAACTGTCAGATTTGGGCTGAAATGTCTTGAATACCTTTCCACCGTCGACTACTGCCAGACTTCGAAAACCCTACTGCTGACTTACCGAGGACAATACATCGAGAAAAGACAAAGAGTTGTCAAGTGATATCGTCTTACTACCCAGCGACTAGTACGCAACATTACATCAAGTCATTCGTCCCGTATTTTACTGATTATTTTAACAGAGCAACGCTAAACGAAGAATTCTGAATTTCTTACTTTAATTTGTACGTTTATTGCAGATTACGCAGATTTGCACTGAATTATTTAGTGTAGTTTTATTTATGTATCGACCCGTGTATTTATCTTTTGACGTGCATGCGCTGTAAAATAAAGCTTTTGCCGTATGTTCTTAAGTCTCGGGAAGAACAAATAAGCACCAGAACCTCCGTCCCCTATCTCTGTAATACGACCAGAAGGATTGTCAAATAGATTCTCGACACCTTGCCCTATGCAAACGAGCGGAGGGTCAGGAGCTCCGCGGAGCATCACAATTTGTTAACTCTACAAACAGCTATATCGCAGAAGAAGTTTCAGTCTTAAAAGCCGATTAGTTGTCTACCATTATGGCGTCATAACAATAAGTGTATTTAAAAGCCCAGGGGCCATATACATAACACAACAATAATACACATTACAAGAGAAAACCTACGGCTATGAAGCCCCACTACTAAGCTTGGTCGCTCTCAGCTTCAGCGCTCCGTCGATAAATTAGCTCACCTTTGCTATAACCCTTTCCGAAGTGCTAGTCAGGATATCCGGAAGAAGCAAAACACTCCTCTTAAAAAAAGATCCCCTTAACTCCGAAAGCTCCTGGCATCGATTGAGAAAGCGGTCCATGTTTTCCTCTACCCCTGTTTTGCGAACTTGGCAATTATACCTGACATCTCGACCAGTCCTATGCCTATCAAAAACTCTAAATCTACCAAACAGGGGGAGGGAATCAGCTCTAGCCTGGGTCCACAACCTCAAAATTTTTAGGTAGATTCATTTTAAAATAAAACACGGGCCCAAACACCTCCTTAACCTCATGGTAAAACTCCAAAGTTTCGGACTGACTTATTAAAGCTCTCCATTTTTTAATCTCTTGGTCATCCAAAATCCTAGTGACTCTACGCAGTAAATTATCGTCACCTACAGGGCAACGGCCACTATTCCAAACATAAGATAGACCTAGATCATCAAGCAGGGCTTTAACTCGAGATGGCCAAGTATTTCTTTTCCCCATAATCAAAAGTTCATTATATGACGATCTCACCAACCTAGTGTCATCTAACTTAATTATCTTTAACCAAAATCTTAAGAACTGCAATACCCTTTCTTTCTTCATTGAAAATAGGACTAGATCCCCTTTTAGTGCTTGCGAATGTAATGTCGATTGTAGTCCGAACAGTCGTTTAAAACATTGTAGCTGGACCGACTCAAGCTGTTTCGCATCTTCAAATCCCCATAGCTCCGCTCCATAATGGATCGTTGGCATTATTTTTTATTTATAAATGTGTTTATGAATTCCTAGATTTGTTTGCTCCTATCAGATTAACATTTCTAAATATGGCTGACGACGCCGCTTTTCCCCTTCTTACCATTTCTTTAATATTTGATTTCCAACTTCCGTTTGAATCTAAAACAAATCCCAAATATTTAAAACGAGTACTTTACTCAATTCTTCATTTTTATAATAAAATGTTTCTTCTAACTGCCCCTTAATTTTCCTCCGCTTGAAAATTACTACCTTAGTTTTCTTCGGATTAAGCACCAACCTTTTCATTTCCAGGTATTCCTCAATTAAATTCAGTAATATTTGGAGCTCGGACGCACTTTTGGCAAGCAGTGCCGTGTCGTTGGCAAATAACAGTATTGAGAGCCTGGTACTACCAAGCAACACTGTCGGGGCCCAGTTTTTGGGATCCCAAAACATAAGTGGAGGGATACCTATGACATCGCAAAAGTTGTCCGTCCGTCCGTCTGTCCGTCCGTCTGTAAGCACGATAACCCTCGAAGGGAATGAGATATTTTGATGAAACTTGTTATGAGGATTGTTTGGGTCAAGGGTAAGGTCGTGTTCGTAGATGGGCTGTGTAGCCCTATATTTGGGGGTGGGGGAGGGGGTTCAATTTAAGGGACGAACAAAATATTTTTAAACAGCTAATGTGATAGTCGATTATGGGGTAAGAAGACATGCTGAGCACGATTGTGACAATCATTTTCTCGCCGGACAAGTAGTTCGTCCGGAATCTGGCAAAAACCGGAAAGTTTGTTAAAAGTAAAAGTTTCATTTGAAGTTAATTAAATGTTTGATTTAAGGGTAAGAAGACATGCTGAGCACGATGGTGAAAACCATTTTCTCGCTGGACGAGTAGTTCGTCCGGAATCCGGCAAAAACCGGAAAGTTGGTTAAAAGTAAAAGTTTCATCTGAAGTTGATTAAATGTCTGATTTAGGGGTAAGAAGACATGGTGCGCACGATGGTGGAAATCATTTTGTCACCGGACGAGCAGTTCTTCCGGAATCCGGCCAAAACCGGAAAGTTGGTTAAAAGTAACAGTTTCATTTGAAGTTGATTAAATGTTTGATTTATGGGTAAGAAGACATGCTGAACCCGATGGTGAAAACCATTTTCTCGCCGGAAAACTAGTTCGCCTGTAATCCGGCCAAAACCGGAAAATATGTTAAAAGTAAAAGCTTTATGTGAAGTTGATTAGAGGATACATTTAGGGGTAAGAAGAGACGCTGAGTCTGTATATAATGATAATTTTTTACCCGGACATATAATTAGTCCGGAATCCGGTTGTACCCGCATTTTTTTTAAGTCAAAATTTTATTTAAAGTTGATTAGATTTCTTTATAGGGATAAGGAGATACGGCGGCTTCGTTTCTGAATTTTTCTTTTTTTGCTGAACTAGTAGTTCGCTCGGAATTCGGTCGAAACCGCAAATTTGGCAGTAGTAAAGCAGGAAGTTTCGGTCAATATCGTCAAAATAGATATGGCTTATAGAGGTATAGATAGGTAGATAGAACATCTGAACTCGGTTTTCTCTGATGATTAGCCTGGCGAAGACAAGACCGAATTGTCTGGATCAAATCTTAGATTTTTTGGGATCCCATCGACACCTTTGGTCTTGTTTTCTAAGAAGTCAACTATATCCTTAATAAATATGCCAAATAGCCTAGGTGATAATGCACTTCCCTGTCTCACTCCTTTTCTTGATGTAAATAATTTCGACAGCCCTATTACAGCTAATTTTACAGCACCGTTAGTAGCTACGTACATACTAACAATCTAACAAAACACACTGGAAGGCCAATTTTTATCAATACCTCACCCAATAGGATACGGTCGACACTATCGAACGCCTTTTGCAGATCTAAGAATGCCACATATAGTTTGTGACTTCCTGTTACATATTTCTCTACTAACGCTCTTAAAATGAAAACTCTATCACTTGTATTATACCCTGTCCGAAACCCCCCTTTTTTTAGATTAGATTAGATTAGATTATTTTATTGCTAAATTACATAATAACCCATCATGATAGGTAACCGCTCATGAGAAGACATAAATGCACTGGCACTGGACGGCTACCACAAACTACTTTAACTTAACTTAAACAATAACTTAATTTTATTTAAACACAAATTAATCATTTTTTCCATATACCACACATAAGAAAAAAGAAGAAGAAAAAAGAGAAGAAAAGGAAAATAAATAAATAAAGGTAATAAAAAAAGAAATGATAACTTATACCTTCATTCTCTGAATCGTGACTCCTCACCCCTCCAACAAAAACTCTTTTTTTAAACAATTGTTGGTGTTCAGCCGCCTTAACACTATCTGGGAGTGAATTCCATACCGCCTGGCCCAAATGTTTAATTAACAAGCCAGTTCGTCTACCACTCCTATACTGCGTCACCAGGTTAGTAGCATTCCTTGTAAAGTAATCATGCACATCATTATTATGTCTATAAAAATCTAAAAACTTTCTTCCCTAATCACCTTATTCGATTCTAACCAACTACCTAGTCGAGCATCTAGCACCTTTTCTAGTATCTTACTTACTGATGGAACTAGGGAACTATACATACAGTTTACAGTCAACTCTTTCGAATTAATTTAAAATAAAAGTACCTCGTCCAATACATTTAATAAAAAGAGTTGATCGTGTATTTTTGGGTCACGCTTTTTTAAAAAGGGCAATACCTGTGCCGTTTTCCGAAGATCAGGCCAAACCATTTATAACAAAATTAATTTTATTATACACCAATAACAATATTGGGATTAGTGTTGATCAAAATTTCTTATAAAGAATTGCAGGTACTCCGTCTATACCTGGGGCTGATCCACCTTGCCTTTTCTATTTCTTCTGGCCTCAACTCCTCCATCAATACATAATCATTTTCTTTCACAGGAAAGTATATATGGTTACTACTTGTTACTAGCTCTTCATGAAGAAATTTTAGAGGGTTCGAAATTCCCTCTACGTTCTCAAAATGAGCCGGCCAAGAATCTAACTCGAACTGTTAGAAGCAGTCTCATCTCGATCGCTGAGTGCGGGCCTGTTGTCGTGGCTATTAGGGCCCAGACCTGGATTGGCAGCTTGAATCTGATCCCCCGACGTTTGAGGGATAGGGAAGGGATTCTGTGGCTGACGACCAGACCTAGTTTCATTTGAAATGTCAAATGCTTTTTAAACATTCTCGAACACTTTTATCTTTTCTCGAATATTTTTTGTAGTTTCTCGAAAACTTAAAAAATCTCGAAGGCATTTGTCGATTCTCGAATACAAACACCGATTCCTCGAAGACATTTAAGGGATTCTCCAATACATTTCCGACGTATTTAGCCTCGGATCCATTCCATATACATTTTCTCAGAAGCTATAATACGAGTCTCGACTCTCATATGTGAACAGAAAAAGAACTCAAGCTACAAAACGTGCTTGCTCAATTACTGCATACACAAACCCATGCGAGCAAGTCTGGAGATCCATACTGCCCCCTGATTTCAAGCCACATCGAGAAAGACCCGCAAGAGTAGGACAGAAGCTGTACCTAGGGATCGACTAAAAAGAGGTACGGCATGGTGTAGGAGGCAAGAGTAATAAAAAGAGATTATGCAGATAGTAGCAGTAAACAAGTAAGTCAGAGTTCGTAACTCGAGAGCCTAAAAGAAGACATGTTTGAAGATTGTTCCTGCCACTCAGTTTGTAGCCCTTTTAGTTCTCGTGCTTCTTTTTAGTACTCGTGCCTCTACTGTGCCGTGCCTCTTTTTAGTATATCCCGTACCTCTTATGAAGGCTATTCAGGTGTCTCGAAACCGATATCTCAAAAGCTTCGTTCGCTCCTTTGTTAAGTTTTTGAACGCCACTGCTAGTAAGTTATTGTGTGCCTGAGGTCAACTTTTTTTTATTAAATTTATTGGATGAGGTACTTTTATTTTAAACTAATTCAAAAGAGTTGACTGTAAACTGTAAATGACGACCAAACGAATATTCGGTTTGTCCGTTTCATGTTTCAGAAGTTAATTGGACTGAACTGAGTTCCTGATCTTCTGACCGGGCTCTGGGGATTTGCGGCATGAAAAAACGTGAAAAAGCGTCCCCCCCCCCCCGAATGTTCTCAGCCAGTCGGTAAAAAATAACCGAGTCGTCGCGAACCGCCACGCTTTTTCGTAATAACAGTTGATTTTTTTTCAGAACAGCCGTGTTTTTCATACAGTCAGTTTTTCTGAAAATCAGTAATTTTTCGTCAGGACTGTCACTTTTTCTAAAAAAAAAAAAAAACAGTAGTTTTTTTCTGCAAAACAGTCAGTCAAAATGACGAGCCAGTCGGTAAAAACCTTGCCCCCCCCACACACAACCAAAAATGTTGGCTGGCAATGCCTCTGCCTCCATGCGCTTGAACATGTGTTGTATGGTTGACAAAAAAGATTTACGAAAGGTAATTGTTCACGCAGTTAGCAATTTGCCACCAGCTGATCGCTGTCCACCGAAAAGTCAAATTGTCAGCGTCATAGTAGACTGTTTGTTGTGAGGACGGCCATGGATATTCTGATCATCACTACTAGAGCAGATATAGTGCAAAATAATAAAATCCCTTAGCAGAATTGAAATAATTCAGTGTAGCTTATTCGTTGAAACTATGCAAAATAAGTTGGCTTTTCAATTACGACGAAAAGGAATATCTATCTATTTATCGCTCCAGCCCCTTGGCGGATGTCACTGGGCGATTAGATTATGTTTCCGCTGACAGAAAAACTTGAGCTGCTCAGCTATCGGTTTTTATCCGAGAAAAATCGCGTTCTGTTACCAACAAGGTTATGACAAAGGACATGAATAAATCGCAGATTCATTACGAAAATCACCAAAAAGACAATTCGCACTTCGTCAAGTAAGTATGACTTTAGTTTAGATTTTTTAGTTTAATACTCTTTATTATACAAACCAAGTTTTACATGCTAAATTACATGAAGAGACCTTTTGTAGCTGATACTTCTGACTGCAGGAAAGCCTGAATGGGCCTGTGGGGGCTGCTACCGAGGTTGGAACGGTCAGTGTAGTAACTTTTCGTGAGGATGGAACGTAAATAGTAACTAATAGTAACTATTGTTAGCAGGGTGGAACACGCTCTATATCTCTCTTAGGTTTGCATCACCACAGTTAATTTCTCGGCACCATGTCATTCATGTCCTAGCTCAAGCTAGGCTCAAGCTAGCCTACATAATACAAGGGTGGACGTTGATGTATTTCATTCAAAGCATTTGGCTTTGGATTTCATCCTTCCTTACCCTGATTTGACTTGCCTTTGGTCCGAACACGACCCCTCTTTCCAGCTTCACTAGGATGTGTGAAACTGATTAGGGACTCCTGGATTGACCTCGGCTGAACTAGTGTTCCCTTGTTCCTTATTTTTGGTACACAGACTGGTCCCGCGGCGAGTCCAGTTTTCTAACACCTATAATGTTAGAATATCTTCAGCCATCCTCACGACACGTAAAAGTCATTAGTTGCGTTTTTTCAGATACCATGGTCTAAAGTCGTTTTCGCAGATATAGTTGTATCTGACCCGTTACAGTAATATCTAATATTCAGATACCACGGTCCGACCTTAGTAACTGACCGCGGTATCTGAAAACGTCATCTCACTTTCATCATCACCAACAATAGTGCCTAGGATTTCGTCAAGTTGGTGGGAAAGAAGTATGGCAATTAGTGATATGACTGGGAATCAGTTTTTGGGATCCCAAAACGTAAGTGGAGGGATATCTATGACATCGAAAAAGTTGTCTGTCTGTCTGTCCGTCCGTCCGTCTGTAAGCACGACAACTCTCGAAGAGAATGAGATATTTTAATGAAACTTGGTGTGAGGATTCGTTGGGTCATTGGACAAGTCAAAGTTCGTAGACGGGCTTTATAGCCCAACATTTAGAGGTGGGGGAGGGGGTTCAAATTAAAGGGCAAACAAAATATTTTGAAACAGCTAAAGTGATAGTCGATTATGGGGTAAAAGGACTTGCTGAACACGATGGTGAAAATGGTTTTCTCGAGGAACAAGTAGTTCGCCCGGGATCCGGCCCAAGTCGGAAAGTTTGTTAAAATCAAAAGTTTTATTTGGAGTTGATCAGATGTTCGATTTAGGGCAAGAAGACATGGTGAACACTTATGTGAAAACAATTTTCTACCCGGACATTTAATTCGCCCGGAATCCGGCCAAAACCGGAAAATTGTTAAAAGTTATATATGTAGTTGATTAGATTTCCGATTAAGGGGTAAGAAGAGATGCTGAATCCGTGTGTGAGAATCATTTTTTTACCCGGACATATAGTTCGACCGGAATCCGGCTGGAGTCGGAAAATTTGTTTTAAGTTAAATTTTTATTTGAAGTTGATCAGATGTTCATTACTGGGGAAAGAAGATACCCTGAGTTCGTTTTTGAGCTTTATTTTTTCGCCGGACAAGTAGTTCCGGAGCTCGGCCGAAACCGGGAAATTGACAGAAGTGGCAGGAAGTTTTCGTCAAAACAAATTTGACTTATAGGGGTAAACAAACATGCTGAATCCATCTGAACTTGGTTTTCTCAGATGATTAGCTATTTGCCGTTAATGTTAATTCTGTTAATTCTGAATTTTAATAGTAAAAATGTTCAAGGAGTCTGGCGAAGACTGGAAGTGGCGAAGACAAGACCCAGTTGTCTGGATCAAATATTGATTTTTTGGGATCCCATCGAAAAATTTGGTCTTGTTTCTTTTGGGATGACTTCGGAAAGTGCCATTACGTTAGTGATCGTGGTGCCAGTCATCGTGATATCTGATACTACGGTTGCTCTTCAAAAAGTTACCTTGGTAACAGGTACCATGGTATCGGCAAAAACGCAACTAGCGCCAAAACAAGATTGAATCCCCAAGAATTGAGAAGATGTTCCTTCTGCCTACGCTGACTGCGAATCATATTTGACGGTGCAAAACTGTAATAAATAAGTTTATTTTCCAGCTTGAGTGGCTTAGGCCTGAAGAGGACCTTTGCCAAGAAGGGCCGAAATATAGCTCGAAGGAAATGTAGCTGACGACTTATCCGTTTTGCACCGTCAAATATGAATTGAGAAGGTTCATAGGTTGATAAAAAAAAAAAAAAAGATAAATAAAAGAAAACTAAGTTAAACATACAGTAGTAATCAACAAATACATAACGATAACACTAGCATCAGAATCAGAAACCACAGATCCGGCGAGGAGTTTCGTGCGGCATTTCAGAGTAGTATTTCCTTTTGTAGTCAGAGTTGCTCAAAACAGAAAGCTGCTCAGTTGCAAAACAACCAATTTTAGCGGCCAGATGCAGCGATATCATATCGATCCAGTAGTCAGTCGTTTGCGGACCTTGACCATTCCCCAACACTTCACATCCCAAGGGAGCCCTATCACGGATGAACTCACCGCTTTCCCGAACACTGTCGGCCTACATATCATCAATGCTGTCAATACCAAAAATATCTAATGAGCGAAATTCTGGCAACGGGACCGTTTATCCGAACTTCAGTCCCCCTTAAAACAACTGTCCCTGACACAATGGAAATGTATTACGTGGCGAGTAATCCGATTAGATGGTTGGAAAGTTATTCTTAGAAGTGGAAAGACTATCGCGCGCGACTGAGGATAAGAGGAATAACTCGCCTGGGCGTTTGTGAATAGCTAGGTAATCAAAGATAGAAACACGAGCAGGGTGAAGTACTTAAAGAAGTTAAATCAGAAGCATTCTAGCAAATGTAATGTTTTGATCCCCCATCGCAGTTGCCGGTTAAGACCAGGACTTGGTACAACAATGGGTACTTGGTACAAAAAATATCAGATAAGAACAAGACCAAAGGTTTCGATGGGATCCCAAGAATGTAATATTTGATCCAGACAATTTGTCTTGTAAATATTCGGTCTTCGCCAGTCTTTTTGAACATTTTTACTCTTAAATTTAGAGACAGAATAGTAAAAAGAAACTTCCGTGCCTTATACTTCTGCCGTATTTTCGGTTTCAGCCGACTTTCGGCCGAACTACTTGTCCGGCAAAAAAACAAAGCTCAAAAATGAATTCATCACATTTCCTTACCATTATATCGAACCTCTAATCAACTTCAGATGAAAATTTAGCTTCTCAGAAGTTTTTCGGTTTCCGCCGGATTCCGGGCGAACTATATGTCCGGGTAGAAAATTATTGTCATGTACGGATTCAGCATGTCTTCTTACCCATAAATCGAACATCTAATCAACTTTAAGTACAACTTTTACTTTTAAGAAACTTTCCGGTTTCGGCCAGATTCGGGGTGAACTACTTGTCTGGCGAGAAAATGGTTTTCATATTCTTGTTCAGCTTGTCTTCTTACTCCTGAATCAACTTTCTTAATAGCTATTAAAAAATACTTTGTTCGCCCATTCATTTGAAACCCCACCCCTAAACGTAGGGCTACAGAGCTCATCTACGAACTCGACCTGTCCTTGACCCGAAGAATCCTCACACCAAGTTCATCAAAATATCTCAATCCCTTTGAGATTTATCGTGCTCACAGACGGACGGACAAACGGACAACTTTTACAAAGTCATACGTATCCCACCACTTACGTTTTAGGATCCCAAAAAGAGATAGATAGAAACGGGAGCAGTGTTACTTCTAGAAGATAAATCGAAAGCATTCTAGCACATGTAATGTTTATCCAATTGGCCAATTACAACCAGGACTTGGTACAGCCAAGGTTCCAGCCTCCCCGCTATCCAATGCGGCGGTGGAACGCAAAATTTTTGAGAACTGAACTCGCTAAGGCTAAAAATGGGAAAATCAAGCAAAAGGAAAAGTACAAAACAGAGACCTGATGGCCTACCGTGCTTCCCAAAATGAAAAGCAACAAATTTTATTATTGTGTTATTATTGTTATTATTTTATTATTGTTATTTATTGTGTTATTATTACGTTATTATCGTGTGTGAAAGACCCTGCAGTATTCGATGAAGTTTGCCTTGGGGACGGGCAAAACTCGGCATGGCCGAAAAAGTGCTAAAAAGCCATAAGTATAAAACAAAACAATCGCGAAAGGACGAGATTTCAGGAGCTTCTTCTTCCAAAACATACCTCAATATTCCGATTCCCCTTACAACCCCCCCCCCTCCCACGATGGTAGGATCGGGGAAGTGACTATTTCTAAGTTAGTTTCGTCTGGTCCCTAATATGCCTGCCAATTTTCATCGTCCTGAAAGTCCCCAAACCGCGATCAGCGGACTGACCGACCGACACAAAAGTGATCGGTATATGGCACTTGGCCGGAAGGCAAGTGCAATAAAAATGAGTCGGAGGCAGCATGGTAAGAAGGAATACTTACGGAATGGGAGGCTACGATATTATGTGCCGTTGTTGGACCAAACACGTTTCCGAGTGTGTATTGCTGATGCATATAATAAGTTAGAATGGTGGAATCTTTTTCCGTAAGGCTGCAGTGCACGCAGGTAAAAAGCAGTCTGCCAGAAGCATCGCCAAGCATTTAAATCGGCTGATTCGTCTTCTAATTTTTTTTTTTAAACAAGCAATTCTCTTCTCGTGAACATATTCTCTGAAGCTCCTAAAGTCGTTTCCACGCCTCTGCGGCGCTACCAAAAATCAGAAAATCCTGAAATCCTAAATCCCCAGAAAGAATTCCTGCATTCTGACGACAACATTAAAGTCTTTGTTTTTTGTCAGCGGTTCATGACTAAGGCTCGATCTGACAGATTAGGGAAGACAAGAACATCGAATTAGAAAAGAAAAAAATAATTGCTCTATGCAAACTGGAAGCATTCTTGTATATTCGAAAATGTCTTTCCTAACACATGTTGAAAGAGAGAGTCGCGTTTAAGCTCGATTGGTAAGATCACACTCGATTAAGTACCGATTCTCTAATCGGTGTTCTCCAAGAATGTCCTCCTCTATGGTTTAGGTTAGGTTCCTTTCTAAAAACGAGTAAAAAATAATGTAATATATTAATACACCTTGCAAATTACTACTAATTAAAACTAACTAAGAAGTAACCTAATAAAAACAAGAGCTACGAGCTCATATGGCACTTGTTACAAGTAGGCTGTACAAGAAAGTAGATGAGAACGTCACAAAATACACCCTCCATCCAAAAATGCGGTTCGGAAATAGAAATAGGATGTTTAGTTTCACTCACTTCTGAGCAGCAGTTCCGGTATCTGTAGCAAATGAACATGACTGTTCAAACTTTCAGCCCAATAAATCCACTTGTTTGATCCCTAGACGTGCTACACGATTTCCGGTACTCACTCTATCTCCCCCTACCGTGGCAGAAATCTGGTTCGGACTAAAAAGTGGACCATCTAAAGCATCTTCTTTTATACCATCTATCAAGTTTCACACGAATCCATTCCCACCAACGTTGTTGGATCCGGTTCGGCCCCAAAATATGTCATCTAGGGAACGTGCTTTCTCCATGAAATTGGAGCATAGCCTATCTGCAAGTTTCCAGTACCCCCCCCCCCCCCCCCCCACCGCTACCTTTGCCGAATCCGGCCCGGACGCCAAATAGCAAATCTAGGCCGCATAAACTCGGCACTGTCGAACTTGCATCTCATTCGTTCCATCCGTTTGGTTTTTGTGCATGTCAAAAGTTTCCGCGCTCCCCCCCCCCCCAATTCCCCCAACCGTGGTCGCACATAGTTCGAACGCAAACATGTCGAGGCCATCGATTCGTATCACCCATTAAGTTTCACTCGAATCAGACCACTGGTTCTCAGTCAATTTCCATATTTCTCTTCTCTTGCTCCCCCAAAAATACTCGGATCTAGGAGTGGAAGTTTCCGGGGGTATGTTGTGTCAGGTTCTTAAGTCAATTAACTCGGGTCGCTAAAATGCCTGCAAAGTTTCGTTGTCTTTTTACATCTGGAACTATTCCAACTCACGACTACGGAATTCCAGGAAACCTCCTCCAACTCCCCCCACAGAGCCCCCAAACCATCCGGCTCCGTCAATTTCATCTAGGCCTAATGCTTGTTCTCTCCATTAAGTTCCGTCCCAATCCCTCTGATTTTAGCGTTTCTTGAGTTTTCCACCCCACCCCCACCCCCCCATCCCCACAGGTATCGGACCCGACCCAGACTTGACACTGAACGTCCGAGGCGATAGCTCACCAGACAAGTTTCATTCAAACCCGATCACCTGTTCAAAAGTTATGCACGCCACTAAAATTCTTACTCCCCATCCATCCACTCCCCCCACAATGGTCGGATCGGGGAAACGGCTGTTCTCAAGTCAATCTGTTTGAATCCCTGACATACCTGCCAAGTTTCATCGAGAATGAAAGTATGCAGAACTCGCGGGATCGCTAGAAATCTGGACCCCCACCCCAACTCTCCCAGAGTGCCCCGATCCGGTCCGGTTATATCAATGACGTATCTAAGACTTGTCCTTGTTCTTCCCACTAAGTTTCATCCCGATCCCTCCATTCTAAGCGTTTCTAAAGATTTCCGGTTCCCTCCTCCAGCTCCCCCCAATGTCATCGGATCCGGTCCGGATTTAAAGTGGGACGTCTGAGACACGAGGTCATCCTAAATATCAACTTTCATCAAGATCCGATCACTCGTTCGCAAGTTAAAAATACCTCGAATTTTGGCTCCCCCCTCCCAGATGGTCGGATCCGGGAAGGGATTATTTCCTATTTAATCTGGTCGGATCTCTGACATGCCTGCCAATTTTCATCGTCCTAGCACATCAGAAAGCACCGAACTCGCGGGATCACTAGAAATTCGGACTTCTCCCCCCCCCCCAACTCCCCCAAAGTGAGCAGATCCGTTCCCGTTATACCAGTCACGTATCTAGAACTTGTGCTTGTACTTTCCACCAAGTTTCATCCGGATATCTCCACTCTAAGCGTTTTCCAAGATTTCCAGGTTTCCCCCTCCAACTCCCCCCAATGTCACCGAATCCAGTCTGGATTTAAAATGGAGGGTCTGAGACACGAGGTCCTTCCATGTATCAAGTTTCATTAAGATCCGATCACCAGTTCGTAAGCTAAAAATATCTCATTTTTCCTAATTTTTCTGGATTCTCCCTCCCTCCACTCCCCTCCAGATGGTAGGATCGGGGAAGCGACTACTTCTAACTTAATCTGGTCCAGTCTCTGATATGCCTGCCAAGTTACATCGTCCTAGCTTATCTGGAAGTGTCCAAACTAGCACAACCGGTACCGACAGACCGACTGACAGACAGAAATTACAATCGCTATATGGCACTTGCCCTCTTGTTCTCAGCTTTCCAAGCACAACTCTTATATGCAAAAAAAAATTAAAAAAAATACAAAACCAAATCCCGGATTAGCCTACAATATAATAGAAATTCAGAATTTTAACTCAATTTGGAATTTTTTTTTTGACGGTGCAAAACGAATAAGTCAGCTTCATTTTATGAGAGGGCCCTTGTTGGAAAACGTCTCGTCGCACCGCCACCTTTCGGCGTGGCTTTAGTTGTATCTTGACAAAAGTTTAAAGTTCATATTTAAATTCGGTAGTTGGACTGGTAGGCTTGAGCCTAAAGAGGACCCTTGCCAATAAGGGCCGAAATATACCTCTAAGAAAATGTAGCTGACTAGGTTCACACAGACGTTCACACTGAGGCAATATCGGCCATCGCCAAGATTTTAGTCGCCAAAATTGGTGATTTCTGTTGCTTCGTCAGGCGATTTTCAATGTTGGGAAAATTCAACTTTAATCGGGCGACAGTATGATTTTGCATGCAACAGCAAATTTTTTTGTTTTTTTTATTATTTTAATTATTTTAAGGGTTATTTTTAATTATTTTAATTATTTTTCGCGTTAAATTCTGTTGCCCGTTGCTTCGTCAGGCGATTTTCCATGTTGGGAAAATTCAACTTTAATCGGGCGACAGTACGATTTTATGCATGCAACAGCAACATTTTTTGTATTTTTATTATTTTAATTATTTTTCGCGTTAAATTCTGTTGCCGACGAAAATTCAGTGTGAACATCCGGATGATAAAACTAATCTGCCGCTGCGATTGGAAAATCTCGTTCCATCGCCGCGATTTGCTTTGTGTGAGCCTAGGGTTACCCGTTTTGCACCAAATTTGATCCGCAGTCAGCTTGGACTGAAGGAATTTGTAATTTGCAAGACCCAGCCCCCCCCCCCCCCCCCATTTTTATTTGTTTTATAGATAATCATAAATAGTTGAAAGAAAACAAGAAGATCCCCCCCCCCCAACAACATTCGTTTGTCAGACTGAAAGCTCTCAGTCGGGTCCAGAAGCCGGTGATGGGGCCGTTGGAAGTTGGGTGTTGTTTCGGCCAACTGTATGCCTGTTTGGTGAGTTTTGTCCGCCCTGTTGGAACTACGCTGATTCCACTTTCAGTGTTCTGCTTTTTCTCCTACCTTTCCAAGGAGGCCCGCAGTCACGCATGAAAAGATTTCAAAATCGGCAACAAAGACAGAACGTCGAAAAGTTGACCAGAAGCGAATCCGAAACACTGGCCCACTCACTTTTTGGATACAGTTCTTTGTGTGGATATTGGTTTTTTCTTATTTCTGATTTCACCTATGCAAGATATGCATTTGAAAATACCAGGAAGGCCTGGACCGAACCCTTTGTCCGCCCCTAGGTTTTCGCGAAATGACGCCTTGAAAGGGGATTGGAACACACTTTAAAGGACCTGTCTTACCTATAATGCAAACGTAACCTACTTCAATATTCAATCCATATATTTCTAAATCCGGAGACCCCAATTTCGTACGGTACATTCTAACCCCCCTAACAAAACCACGCTGATTTTCTCACTTGCCGTATTTTGCTAACTTCGATAGGTATCACGCTGTCGACGGATGTCTGCGAGAAGTTTTTCCATAAGAAAAAACGGTTATGTAAATTGTGTCCTTGTTTTTGCTATAAGTCAACGGGTCTCAGAAAAGGCTTAAAACAGCCAAAACCTTATTGGTTGAAAGCACAGCCTAGTTTTAAAGTATTCAAATATTTTCATATACTTTGAAGAGAAAATAGTGCGAGGGGTCCTTTAAGTAGACTTTAAGAAGTGTTCAGTCAAAGTACCTCACAGCAGAAAAGCTTCCCAAGTCCCTTACAGTTCGTTAAATAGAAAACTTCCACGATCAATGTTGACGAGATGTTATGTCAAACAGCTTTTCTTTAAGTGTGCTGCTCCAGCAAAGTTGGAAAAACAGCTTACGCTTTCCGTTCGAATCATAAAGCAGCTTATTCATGCAATTTTCCACTTCAGTTCCGGAATTCAATTACCGTCGGAGCGTCTGTCCATAAACTTTGAACGGACTAAAGTGAACAAGTTTTCAAGCTGAATTTTCTAGCAAGACGGCCGATGGGCTTACAACATCATAAGTACCGAACTGAAGCGTCTTCACCCATGTACAAGGTAAAGTGGGACTC
Organism: Branchinecta lynchi; assembly: GCA_023053575.1. Lineage (NCBI taxonomy): Eukaryota > Metazoa > Arthropoda > Branchiopoda > Anostraca > Branchinectidae > Branchinecta > Branchinecta lynchi. The sequence goes on along the minus strand of JAKZAP010000008.1, from coordinate 26,461,181 downwards.
AAAATATGTTGTTTGTTCTTAATATCAACTTCTCTCTGTATTTCGTGATACCTACAACTTTTCCTCCCACGAAAATATCATCAACATTGACATAACTGCACGTTCACTTCCTCCAGGTTACAAATATGAATACGAGTATTTGTTTTCCTTTTCCATCATTCGAACCCAAACAAATCCAATAATACAGAGATCAAAATAAACGAACTAATCAGGCCGTTTTTTTGTGAAAAAAGGTTGTGATGAAGAAAATTGTTGTCAGCCTTTGTATGAAAGTTTTGGATTTTACTATTTAAGGTTTGCATCACGCAGAAATAGAAGATCGAAGTGGGATTAACATGTCCAGGTACGAACGTTTTTTCTTGATACGGACTTTGATTAAGTATACGTCTACTTTAATTAGGGCCTCATGCTATCTACAAGGCTCCAACTATTGTGGTTACTGATTTCGATTTTTCGTCACAGTGCCTTCTTTGCACAAACAGCTGCATCGCCAGGGATTGTAACTTTTTATTTATTTATTTATTTGTGACCCGCTTTTTCGATAACAGCGGAACAATATAACTAAACATGACTACATTGTTTTCACACAGTTTAAAAACACACTAACTATACTTAAGAAATTTTACACAGTGACAAGCACATTAATCGGGTTCAGGATTGAAAAAACTGGCTAATAATTTCGGCTGACAGGGCAGAATGGTTGTGACTATCTTGAACATTAAAATTCGAAACCAATTTACGATTAAGATTAATAAATCCAGGAAAGCTGATCTTGACGGGAAGTAAACGGGGGGAAACGGAACTCAACGTAGCTTTTGGCCATCAACTTAACTTATCAGCGTGACTTTTATCCTTCATATTTTACCAGAGTTATAAAAAGAAATACTTGCGTTTTTGCTGATACTATGGTATCTGCTACCACGGAAACTGGATCTGCAATTAGTCGTGTTTGTAGTTATCGTGGTATCTGATACACGGTGCTCTGCAAAAACGGCTATTGCCGAAATTTCGCTTTTCGAAGTCATCCCAAGAGAAAAGCAGATATCCAGTTACATCACTAAGTGCGACACTTCTTTCTCAGCAATCTGACAAAATTTGATGAAAGTGAGATGACTTTTCAGATACCACGACCAGTTACCACGGTCGGACCGTAGTATCTGAATATCTTATACCACTATAACTGGCCAGATATCACGATAACTGCAAAAATGCCTTTTGACCGTGGTATCAGATACCATGGTATCTGCGAAACGCAACTAATGTTTCAGCGCTTGTTTACAGAAAAGGTAAGTTCACACTCAGTCTGATTTTCGCAGTCGGATGCGAATTTCCTCCTTCTCTGCGAAATTTGTTTATTTATTTTATTTATATCACATTTTGATTAGAATACAGCGGAGTAAAAGATAACAATGTAAAAGTATTTTGACGCATCGCATGCAGGTTTCCCCACAGTGAAGGAATTTTGTGTTTTTCGCATGCAAAATTTATCGGGTAGTGTGGGCACGTGGCTAAAAGGCCTTGTCCAAAGCCAGAATTACCCATTCCAATCAAATCTTCAGCTCTAACCTGGCACAAAACCTACCCTCTTCTAAGGCCCACCGTCAAGAAGTGGCAAGACTTCGGGAATCGAAAATTCCTGTTTTACAGGGCATCCAAGAAAATAAAAATGAAAAAAGACATTTGAATATTCGCAAAGATTAACGGTTGATACCCAAAACTCACAGATATGACACTGAGAATTGTTAACAGATGATTATACTCAAGGAAAGAATTCAGAAATCCTGGCGTCGGGGATAAAGGGGTGAGAGCACTTCAGTTAGAAGCATGTGTGATAAGGGTATTTGTACGAACCCTCTCACTTTAACCTTTCTATACTTTCAACAGCTATACGATACCCGAATGTATGACCCAACGGGATCTAGGGGCCCTGATCGATGGGGATCTGCGTTTCTCTCAATATTACAACCTTACTATGAAAAAGTGTAATAGAATCCTTGGTGTAATCTGAAGAAACTTTACATTTAAGCAGGATGGTTTGTTCTCACTTCTTTTCAAGTCGACGGTTCGGGCTACGAACGAGGCTACGAAGTTCGTACCGGATCTGCTCAATCTTACCCACCAAGTGAGATTAGCCAAGTGGTGCCTTCCCTCCATTGCATACAGACTTTTTAGAGGAGACCTGATTGAAAAATTCAAATTAATCAATGGAAGCTATGACAGTTTTGAAGTGACTGATTTAGTAAAATTCAGCATTAACCGTCATCATCGGGGGCACGCGTACAAGCTTGCACAATTAAGATTCCACAAGAACGTTTTTAAGTGTGCTTTCGGCAACATGATTTGTTGCTCAATGGTGATTGAGCTTAAGAGTAGCACAAGAGCAGGATTTCGATTGCAGTTTCTTGGAACTGCAGTCTGGAATTCTTTACCAGTGAGCATCAGGGCGGCTGAGCATCTTTTAGAGTTTAAGAGAAAATTAAAAGAATATTTAATAAAAGATGGTTGAGAAATGTATTTACTTGTTAGGGGGTAGGGGGCGGTAGGTAGGTAGGGTGGTCTGGCTGGTTGGGAGGAATGGTTCGTTGGGGGTGGTAGGGAGGAATTGGTGGATGGGTGGTCGGGGTGGTAGGGAGGGAGTAGGGTTGTTGGGAGGTATATGTTTATTTTGGAGGTTATAATGTGAAGGAGTCTGGTCTGTTTTTGTCTTTTTTTGTTTTTTTTTGGGGGGGGGTCTGTTCTTTTCCTTTTTTTTTCTTTTTTTTCATTAGTTATTTATTATGTTGTTTGTTGGTGTGTTTAGAAAATGGTTAACCTTTACTACTGCACGCCAGCAAAAACGTAGGTTTTTCCATTAGTGCAGTAGATGTAAATACAGAAGAGTTAAACCGTGTTTATTAATAAAATAAGTATCCTATCCTATCCTATCCTTGGAACAGCCTTACCGAAGATGTGGTTAATGCTGAATCGATCAACAGATTCAAGTGCATTGTTGATGGGATTTTTAACTCTGATCAGTTCGACTACGGAAAATTTCTTAGAGTTATTTAGAGGCGAAAGTCTTTTCTCTTGCTTTATATTATTATTATTAACCATACGAGGCTGGGTTTTAACTGACACTAATAACTCGATTGAGCTAAGTGATACTCTGTATATTTGTTGTCGCAAATGTGAAGAACATAATCATCTAATAGACGAAAGAGAAGAACCACAAAGGTTTCAATAGTGCTACCCATTTTCTGTTGACGAAATAGATTATAAGTGGTGCTGGTTTAAGCAGATACAGCATATTTTAGTCGATCTTTAAGTTTTCTAGTCCCTACTTGATCACTGCGACTTAGAGCACACAAAGGCTTCTTCGCGACCGGTTCACTTGAACAGCTTCTGTTTCCTTATGTGGATTTTCCTTTCTCTTCTGTTATTTCTTATCGGACCGTCACACCCTCCGGCGGCACTGCCGCTCAATCATATTTTCCACCAATAAAGAAAGCAAATGCAGTTCCGTGTCCACTTCCGAGACTCGTAACGGGAACACCAACGGAATACATATTGGATAGATAGGTAAGCTTCTCACGCATTTGTGGATCTAATTCCCTTTGCCGGTCATTTGCGATAATAATCTATTGATGTTTAGCCGGCGGTCCCAAAGGAACACAGAGAGATACTGTTCCGTCCCTTAATCTTGACCCAGAGCTGGTAAACTCGGACTCTGGACTCGTCTCGAGACAGCTTTCTTGGGGATTCGGACTTGTATCTGGTTTGTTGCTTTTGGAGTAGGACTCTCACTCAAACCGTCTCAAATTCCAGCCAAGTCCAGACTCCGATTAACCCTCACACCTAGGAAAATTCAAAATAAGACAAATGTCTTCGGAGAGTCAGCAGAGAGATTATGTTTATACTTTTATATTCTATTATTATTCTAGATAATAATAAAACAAAAACAAGGGAAACATACTCTTATGACTCGGGGCTTGACTCGATCTCGAGAAAATTTTCTAATAGTATCGTCTCGGGGGATTTTGCCGATGACTCGGGAGCTACAAGTAAAACTTTTACTTTTAACAAATTTTCCGGTTTTGGCCGGGTTCCGGAGGAACTACTTGTCCGGGTTGAAAATGATTTTCACATAAGTTTTAGGCATGTCTTCTTACCTATTAAGCGAACATTTAGTACACTTCAAATGAAACTTTTACTTTTAACCAGCTTTCCGGTTTTTGCCGGATTCCAGACGTTTGTTTGCCCCTTAGTTTGAATGGTGTTTCCCACAATTTAGTTTTTCGAACTTGAGCGGTTTGAGCCTGAAGAGGACCCTTGCCAAGAAGGGCCGAAATATAGCTCCAATAAAATTCAGCTGACGGATCCGTTTTGCACCATCAAATATGATCCCCCAACCCTAACTGTAGGGCTACAGAGCCCATCTACGAATTCGACCTTACTCTTGACCAAAAGAACCCTCACAACAAGTTTCATCAAAATATCTAAGTCCTTGAAGAGTCATCATGCTCACAGACGGACGGACAACTTTTGCGATGTCATAGGTATCCCTCCACTTACGTTTTAGGATCCCAAAGACGAATTCAGCGTATCTCCGTACCCCTATGTCAAACATCTAATTAACTTCAAATAAAAATGTCGGGGTAAAAAATGATTGACATGTACGGCTTACCCCTAAATCGGTTATCTAATCAACTACAAATAAAACTTTTGATATATTCAAACAATGTTTAGAACGGATATACGTCAGCTACGATTTTTCATCAGCGATATTTCGACCCTTCTTGGCAAGGGTCCTCGTCAGGCTGTCAATCTTCTTGTTCAACGTCGAGGAAGGAAACAAACCTGTAGCAATTTGCCCTAGTAAGATATTTATAGCTTCCTTACCCGACGTTGAACAAGAAGATTGACAGCCCGACGATGACCCTTGCCAAGCAGGGCCGAAATATTGCTGAGGAAAAGTCGTAGCTGACGTATATCCGTTGTAAACATTGTTTGAATATATGTTTCAAAGTCAGCTTGGACTCAAAGAATATTTAAAACTTTTGATTTTAACCAATTTTCCGGTTTTGACCGGATTCTGGCAGAACTACTTGTCCGGGTAGAAAATGAGTTTCACATAAATTTTCAGCATGTCTTCTTACCCCTAAATCGAACATCTAATCAACATCAAATAAAACTTTTACTCCTAATAGACTTTCCGGTTTTAGACGGATTCCGGGCGAACTACTTGTCTGGCGGGGAAATGAATTCATAATCGTGTCGCGCATGTCTTCTTACCCCATAATCGAATATCTCATTAGGTGTTTAAAAATATTTTGTTTGCCCCTTAATTTAAAACCCCACCACTAAATATATGGCTACATAGCCCATCGACGAACTCGACCTTTCCCTTGACCCAAAAAATCCTCGCACCAAGTTTCATCAAAATATCTCATTCCCTTCGAGAGTTATCGTGCTCACAGATGGACGGACAGACGGACAACTTCTGCGATGTCATTGTATCCCTCCACTTACGTTTTGGGATCCCAAACAGGGTACCGTGGTGGCTTCTTCTGGTGGAGACTTGCACAACCAGCTAGCCAAAAACGCAACAGGCAAATGTATCCTAAGAAACAAGACCTCAGGTTTCGATGGGAAAGATTGCAACTTCTTTGCAATACGTAGGGTGCAGCGCACTCCTACGTATTGGGCATTCGGTGAAAGTTTCACCGAAGGCTACAAATTCGGTCAAAATAATTGGTCCGTCCCTTCGTAAATACGGTGATTTGACCTGTTTATTTGGTCTCATTCGTTAGTGAATTCGGTAATTTACCGAGCTTTTCTAAAGTCCGTGTCTGTTCTATCGCATTCAGTCAGTCCATTTTATAATTCGTTAATTAATCATATTCATTTGGTTCTGACTCGTGACCGAATTCAATAATTATCTAACTTTTGTTCAGTCCGCGTCGGTTTCGCTGCATTCCTGCGTAAAATTCGGTGATTTAACCTATTTATTTGGTCTCATTCTTTACCGAATTCCTTAATTCGGTCGCATTCGGTCAGTCCATATCATAAATAAGTTGGTGAGGTTCATTTAGTTTTGATTAGTTACCGAATACGGTTTCTATTACGAGACTTGCCGAATTCTGTTGTTTTAGGTGGTTTTAACAAGAGTTTTATTCCATTACGAAATCCGGTTGTTATACCGCTCTCGGTCTGTTCCTTGTTAATTAGGTAGTTTTTGTAACGAACATCCGTTACATTTTTCGGTATAGTACGAATTCGTTGTTTGTTTCAACGCAGTTACTGAGTTCGGTAGCTTAAGTGGCATTAATTTAGCTCTCGTTATTTACCATTTACGGTAGCTTCAGCTGGTTGCTGTTAATTTTTTTACTTCTTAGGATTGCAATACTTCAGGAATAAGCACGTCTCTTGACGTGAAAACTATACTACTCTTGTTTGCTGTAAATTCCGAACAAATATACTTTGTATCTACTTTACTCTAGATCGCCCCTTTCGTTTCGCCAGACACCTCTGGGTTTAATAGGTCTTGGGATCACAAAAGGTACTTCTATCATCAGTGCTTCCACAAAATTTCGCCTGCGGCGCATTTCGCAGTCTTCACTAGTTACACAAAGGGTGTATTATTTAATTGGCGTTTGAGGCTTGGAATTTTGGGGGACTTGAAACATGTTAAAAGTTAGAATTTGAGTGGGAAGTAGCTAAATGTTGCCAGAAAAATAGGTGGATTCAAAACATTTCGCCTGCGGTGCCTAAATCAATCATGGGTACAGCTGTTAGCGCCGTTCTCGCTATGCAGCAACGCCGTTTTTTGCGATTATTTCAATTCCTGATGGCAAAACTGGAAAGGTCTTCCAAAGGTGAAAGGCTAGTGACAGCGCGACAGAAGCGGAAAAGCGTGAATACTCTGCAACTTTTTACGTTGTAGCTTCATGAAGGCAACTCGCTGTGTTTTCAAATTTTTTTCAAAAAAATTAAGTGAAAATCAGGTACAGATTCGGTAAATTTTTACGAGTGCGCCCCCTCCCCCCCCCCAATGAAGAAAGGCTCGGGACGCCCCTGGGTGACGGGACACCTATGACTTCGCAAAGTTGTTTTCGCCCGTCCGTCTGTCTGTTAGCACGACAACTGTCTCCAAGTCCTCCAACTACACTGTTCAAGCAAGTGAAACATGTCTCTTATTGTTTGAAATTGTCGCCTCACGCTGATGGTGGTGATTTTGACGGATTCTGACTTCTTGGCGTCAAGGCTGGAACACATTTTTGGGATCCTAAAACGTAAGTGACGGGCAGGTGTGGTGTCCCGAGGCGGGGGGGGGGCACAACGCCCCCCCCCCCTACGTTATGGGCACTCGATCAAATTTTCACCGAAAGCGAAAATTTCGGTCAAAACGGGCATCCAGGCGAAGCCGTCCCCCGCATTGCCAAATTGGACGATTTAACGTTTTTATTGGTTCGTCTTTCTTTACTGAATTTGCGAATTCATCCAACTTTTGTTCACTCCGCATCAATTTCACCGCATTCGGTCCGTCCCTTAGTAAATTCGTTGATCTGACCTGTTTATTTGGTCTCATTCGTTAGCGAATTCGGTAATTTATCGGACTTTTATCAATTCCGTGTCTGTTCTATCGCATTCGGTAAGTCCTTTTCATAATTCGGTCATTAATCAGATTCGTTTGGTTCTGATCCGTGACCGAATTCGATAATTCATCCTCATCGATTTCGCCGCATTCGGTGCGTCCCTGCGTAAATTCAGTGATTTAACCTATTTGTTTGGTCTCATTCTTTACCGAATTCGGTAATTCGGTTAGTCCATTTCATATTTAAAATTCGGTGAGATTCATTTGGTTCTGATTCGTTACCAAATACGGTTTCTATTACTAGACTCGCCGAATTCGGTTGTTTTAGGTGGTTCTGACAAGAGTTTTATTCCATTATGAAATTCGGTTGTCATATCGCTCTCGATCTCTTCCTTATTCTTATGGCACTTGCCCTCCAGCCAAGTGCCATGTAGCGATCGCAATTTCTGTCCGTCCGTCGGTTGGTCTTTCCGGGTTTTGCTAGTTCGGACACTTCCACATAAGCTAGGACGATGTAACTTAGCAGGCATATCAGGGATCCCAAATCATTAAGTTGGAAATAGTCATTTTCCCGACCGAGCATCGTTGGGTGAGTGGAGAGAGGGGGAATCCGGAATCTTGAGGTATTTATAACTTTTAAATGGTTGATCCGATAGCAATGAAATGTTATATTTGGAAAGATCTCGTGCCTCAGAAGACCCTATTAAAATCCGGACCGGATCCGGTGACTTTGGGGGGAGCTGGAGGGAGAAACCGGAAATTTTGGGAAACACTTAAGAGTGGAGGGATCGGGACGAAACTTGGTGGGAAGAACAAGCACAATTGCTAAATACATCGTTGACATAACCGCACCAGATTCGGGCACTGTGGGGGAGTTGGGGGGGGGGAGCGGAATTCGGTGATCTCGCGAGTTCGATACTAGGATGATGAAATTTGGTGGGCATATCAGGGAACCAATCAGACTGCCTTGAGAATAGTCATTTCCCGGATCCGACCATCGTAGGGGGAGTGGAACGGGGAATCCGGAAATTAATAACATGCACAACTTTGGAACGGGTAATCGGACGTGCGTGAAACTTGATAAGTGTCAAGAACAAGTGCCTCAGATGTTCATTTTTCAGACCCTGACCGGATACGATAACTAGGAAGGGGGCACCAGAAATCTTCTGAAAGGCTCAGATTCGAGGGATCAGGATAGAACTTGGTGGGAAGAACAAGCCTAGATACATAACTGACAAAACAGGACTGTATCGTGTCACAGTGGGGGGAGTTTGAGGGGGTTTACCGGAATTCCGGTGAACTCGAGTTACGGTACTTCCAGATGTACTAGGACCATGAAACTTGGCAGGCATTTTAGGGATTCCATCATATTAAATAAGATAGTCCCTTCCTCGATCCGATCATCGTGGGGGGAGTAGAGGGGTAGGGAATCCGGAATCTAGTGACATTACAAAATTTTGGAACGGGTGATCGGACGCGCATGAAACTTGGTATATTATTAAGAACAACTGTCTCGGATGTTCTGATCACTGAGGGGGGAGAGCTGGAGGAGGCACCGGAAATCTCGTGAATCACTGAAAGTAGAGGGACCAGAGTTGGACTTGGTTGAAGAACAAGCGTAAACCCTAGATACATTCCTGACAAAACGGGACCGGATCGTGTCGCGGTGGGGGAAGTTGGAGGGTATTTCCCGGAATTCTGTTGATCTTGAGCTAGGATGCTTCCAGATGTGTTAGGACTATGAAACTTGGCAGGCCTATTAGGGACTCTAACAGAGGCGAGAGCCTTTTTTACTGCAGTTATATTATATTGACTTGAAAATAGTCCCTTCCTCGATCCAACCATAGTGGGGGGAGTAGAGGGATAGGGAATCCAGAATCTGGTAACATTCATAACTTAGGAAAGGGTGATCGGACGTGCATGTGTCAAGTGTCAAGAACGAATGTCTCAAATGTTCAGTTTCAAGTCCAGAGTGGTTCTGATCACTAGGGTGGGGGGAGCTGGAGTGAGAATAACTGAAAAACTGATAAACGTGCTAACTCTTCCGACAAGTGCCATATAAGCTTTCAGCTCTTGTTTTAGTTAGTTTTTCGGTATAGCACGAATTCATTATTTGCTTCAACCCAGTTACTGAATTCGGTAATTTAAGTGGCATTTGTTTAGCTCTCGTTGTTTACCATTTACGGTAGCTTCAGCTGGTTGCTGTTCATTTTTTTTCCCTCTTAGGATTGCAGTACTTCAGGAATAAGCACGTCTCTTGACCTGAAAACTAGCCTACTTTTGTTTGCTGGAAATTCCGAACATCGTACTTTGTATCTACTTTACCCTGAATCGCCCCTTTCGCTTCGCCAAACAGCTCTGGGTTTAATAGGTAATCCTGGGATCTCAAAAATGTACTTTTACCATCAGTGTTTCCCCAAAATTTCGCGGCGGATTTCGCAGTCTTCACTAGTTAGACAAAGGGTGTGTCATTTAACTGAAGTTTGAGGCTTGGGTTTTTTGGGGGCTTGAATCGTGTTAAACGCTAGAATTTGCATGGAAATTAGTTAAATGGTGTCAGAAAAAAAGGCGGATTAAAAAAATTGAACATAGGCCTATACAGCCATTAGCGACGTTGTCGCTATGCAGCAACGCCGTTTTTTGCGATTATTTCAAATCCTGATGGCAAAACTGGAAAGGTCTTCCAAAAGTAAAAGGCTAGTGACGGCGTATCCAACAAAACAAGACCAAAGGTTTCGATGGGATGCCAAAAATTCAATATCTGATCCAGACAACTGGGTCTTGTCTTAGCCAGATCCAGTCTTCGCCAGACTCCTTGAACATTTTTACAATTAAAATTCAGAAACAGATTAAGGCCAAATAACTAATCACCTGAGAAAACCAAGTTCAGATTTGGATTCAGCATGTGTGTTTACCCCTATAAGTCATATCTGTTTTGACGAAAACTTCCTGCCACTTCTGCCAATTTCCCTGTTCCGGCCGAACTCCAGAACTACTTGTCCGGCGAAAAAAGAAAGCCCAAAGACGAAATCAGGGTATCTTCTTTCCCCAGTAATGAACATCTAATCAACTTCAAATAGAAATTTAGCTTATAACAAATTTTCCGATTCCAGCCGGATTCCGGTCGAACTATATGTCCGGGTAAAATACGATTGTCATACAGGGACACAGCATCTCTTCTTACCCCTAAATCTCTTATCTAATCAACTAGAAATAAAACTTTGACTTCCAACAGTTTTCCGGTTTTGGCCGGATTCCAGACGAACTAAATGTCCGGGTAGAAACTTGTTCAGCATGTCTTCTTGCCCTAAATCGAACATCTAATCAACTCCAAATAAAACTTTTAATTTTGACAAACTTTCCGGTTTGGGCCGGATTCCGGTCGAAATACTTGTCCGTCGAGAAAATAGTTTTCACCATCGTCTTCAGCACCTCTTCCTACCTCTAAATCGAAAATTTAATCAACTTCAAATAAAACTTTTACTTTCAACAAACTTTCCGGTTTGGGCCGGATTCTGGGCGAAATACTTGTCCGTCGAGAAAATAGTTTTCACCATCGTCTTCAGCATGTCTTCCTACCCCTAACTCGAACATTTAATCAATTTCAAATAAAACTTTTACTTTCAACAAACTTTCCGGTTTGGGCCGGATTCCGGGCGAAATACTTGTCCGTCGAGAAAATAATTTTCACCATCGTCTTCAGCATGCCTTCCTACCCCTAAATCGAACATCTAATCAACTTCAAATAAAACTTTTACTTTCCACAAACTTTCCGGTTTTGTCCGATGACAAAATGGTTTTCACCATCGTGTTCAGCATGTCTTCTTACCCCATAATCGACTATCACATTAGCTGTTTCAAAATATTTTGTCTGTCCCTTAATTTGAATCCCCTCCCCCACCCCTAAATGTAGAGCTACAAAGCCCATCTACGAACTTGACTGGTCCGACGACCCAACGAACCCTCACACCAAGTTTCATCAAAATATCTCATTCCCTTCGAGAGTTATCGTGCTTACAGACGGACGGACAGACGGACGGACGGACGGACAGACGGACAACTTTTGCGATGTCATAGGTATCCCTCCACTTACGTTTTGGGATCCCAAAAACAGAAGCGGAAAAGCGTGAAAACGCGCCAATAGACTTGTTTGTACATACTCTGCAACGTTTTACGTTGTAGTTTTATGAAGGCAACACGCTGTGTTTTTACACTTTTTAAAGAAATTACTTGAAAATCAGGTACCGATTCTGTCAATTTTTACCAGGTGCGCCCCCTCCCAACCAATGAAGAAAGGGGGGGGGGAGTTGGAGGGTGATCAAGATTTAAGGTAATTCCAGATGTGCTAGGACGACGAAACTTGGCTTGAACATCAGGGACTTTACCCGATTTGCTTAGAAATCGTCACTTCCCAGATCAGAGCATCCCTTAAAGTAATCTTCACCGCAAAGTACAAAAAATACTTTTAAGCCAAATCTACATTTTCATGATCCCATAAGCACATGATCATTTTTGCCTCAAGGCTTTTGCTTAAAAATGACCTTCTAGCACCCTTAAAGTGCGCCCATTAACTGAAAAGTAAAAAAAAAAATACTTTGACCAAACGATACAAAAACGAAACGATTCCTTACAAAAGAATAGTAATGATGCGTGAGTGTTTTTTGTAAGAAGAATATTTATTGTATATGTATGAACCATGTGTGAATGGGATGTAGAATAATGTAAGAAATAGTGTTACCAAAATATGTAGAACAGAGAAGACTGCCATCTGCGGCCAGCAAGCCCTTTGGGGCTTTCTTAATGGGTGCTACAAAATGTTTTGTACAAGGCAAATGGGTAGATCCTAGATCTGAGCAGGTCACTGTCCAGGGCTGCAAACTATATCATTCCTTGTTTTTCACTGAATTTACAGGGGATCGACTAAAAAAAGGCACGGCTGAGTGCCCTCCTACATAGTATAGGAGGCAGAGTACTAAAAAGAGGCACGAAAGCTAAAAAGACCTATCCGAGCTTCAGCGTAAGGGGCAGGAACAATGTTCTAACGTGCCTTCTCTTAGGCTCCGGAGTTACGAACTCTCACTTACTTGTCTACTTTTACTACTTGCTAATCTCTTTTTATTTCTCGTGCCGCCATGACGTGCCGTACCTTGCCTCTTTTTAGTCGATCCCAATTTACAGCGCTACTGTTTCATGTTTTACTTTGGCAACCCAAGTTGGAAAGGACTGCTGATCAATTAGTCCTCAAATACTTTTTATGTGTCTAAAGTGCCCTTGCAGCCGCGCATTGCACTATCAACGACCAGGCGCTGTGCCCCTTACGTTGATGTAGGCCTATACACCAAATACCACTTATGCCCCAAATCGGGGATTTATGAACAACTGTGCTAATCTGGTTCAGGGCCCATTGAAGACCAGCCAAAACCTTCTGCGAGGTAATGAACTATGCCGGAAACTAACCGGAACAAGATAAACCTATTTCTGGTCCAGGAAGAAAACGATTATTCCTGGATGACCATCTGTAACACGTCATCTGTCGTCACCACCGCTTACGCTCAAATGGAGTCTCGATCCGTCACCGGAACAATCTTCCTAAGCTACTAATGATGATAAGGACATTAATTCTTGAAAGATAATAATGATAGGCACTGCTTCCGAATCGCATATCCATTTAGGAGAGAACCACGGTCGGCCGAGCGCACTAAGACGCGGGGGGAACCAGTGTTCGCTACGCATACAAAATTCATTGACGTTCATTCTCTTACTGGAACAATGATTCCGTAATTCGGGTCATTAGATTCAAGAAACTGCCCTGACACATAAGTTATATGAAAGAGATAGCACCGCATTTTGAACGAATGAATTAATTTATTCCGAAAAAGCCCGTGGAGACAAGGCTGCAATGCAAAACAAAATAAAACTTAACACTCCGAGACTCAATATAAACACCAAAAGGAGAAAACCCCTACTAAAAAAAAATCTCACAACGTTCCATAGCCTGCCCCATGACCCACCCGAGCCGACGAAGGTGGGTATTTTTTCTTCTCAATAGTATTTACCAGATTCTTTCTCTTCCATCGACTCTCGCCCAAAACTCTCTGTTCTCAAATCTGTTGCCTGCGCACCAACGCACTAAATATCCTCCCGCCCCAACATGAACCCGGCTCGGGTAAGGTCAAGCAGGTCCATTGCAGAGCCTGTACCGAAACTTCAACCTGTGACTGCTTCACATGCTCGATATGAGCTTAGTTTTGTGCCTTCGTTTGTTAAGTTGCTTAATGCCGGTTTGAATTTTTAGTCTGCGAAATAGTTATTAATTGTATATATTGTACTTTTGTGTATGTTAATTTTTGGCTCGTTGACTGTCTTACATGTTTATTTTATGACAACAAAACTAATAATCGGCTCTGTCCGTCGCATGTTTTTTGAATAAAGTGAACTGAATTGAATTGAAATGCAAAATAAATTATAGAAAATTTCACAAAGTAAGGATTAAAGGCAACTGCAGTATCTGCTACTGGGAATAATCATATCTCTACTGGGATAAGATTAATTCGAATTAGAGATAATCTTATCTCAGTCGAGACAAAATTAATCCCATTAGCAAATACTGCAAGATTTATTTTTACAGTGTACCCTCCCCTTGTGAACCGCGAAAAGGTCAAAAGGAAGACCAACAATCCACTTGACTTTCTCTACAAAATATCTTCTTTACTGAAATGGAACGGAATCAGCCCGCAAACTTACCATCCGTTTCAGTTCCTCTGGACTTAAGTTGCGTTTTTTTGGATGTGGTTTCGGCTTAGTTTCGCTTAAAAGCCGTTTTATTTGTCCATTCCATATGCTGTAGTTTCGAACCTGAAACTACAGAGCTCAAGCTACAAACTACCTCGCCGACGTAGTTTGGTGTAGTTTGACTTTTCGGAAACAAGAACTCGATAAAACGCAAGTAAGACAAAACAAGAGTCAAACTACAAACTTTGACGAAACAAAAGTGAATCCAAGAAAACGCAACTTTAGCCCCACTTAAAAGAAAAGAAAAAAAGTTCCCCTCTCCAAGCCTCTATGGCCAAGACCTACCACTTCAACGAAGATGGATCTGTACTCCACAAGTAAATAAATAATACAGAGCAATTTAGTGAACGGAGTAGACAGAATGTCTACAACTGCACTCTAAAGTAAAACGCAACATTTTTTTATAAATGCAACGCTGCCGGCCCTATGAACCAGTTTTCAGAATTTGCCAGTTTTCTAGTAAAGCGTTTCTCCTATAAACCGTTTTAGCAAATCCGTTTCAAGAGAAAGCGTACCGCACAAGAATGTGTTGCAGGATAAAGCGTTTCTATTTGTAAAAGCGTTTCTTAGAAAACTGGTTCAAAGAGCCGGCAGCGTTGCATTCTGAAGGGTTGCAGTTTACATAAAGTTTCATATGGAATTCGAGCCAGAAGCAGAAGTATACGTGAGACAGACGATCCGATGAAACACAAGCTTCCTTCTTCTGATTTGGATAGTCTTCTGCGCGATACATTAGTTAAGAGACGATGAAAATCAATGACCGATGCAAACGTCTGACCCCCGCGTTTGAAAACACGTGAGTTTTCTGAACAGACTTCTTACTGCATCAATCTCACAGAAATTCCTCTCCTATCCCTATCACCATTACCATTTATATACATCTATAGTCAAACATAATAACTTTATAAGCTAGTATTTTATTCATTAAGAGTTTAGAATACTAGAGCTAGAACCTCATATAACACTTGCAAGGCTGTATCAGAGGATGAAAATAGGAATTTGCCAATTCGTGGGTTAGTTGTGTTCATTTGTAGGCAAACCCCTTGAGATAAGAATGATCATGGGTCCTTTAAAATCGTGAGAATGGATCGTTTGTAAAAACTATTCTATTTTTGCATTTGGCTGTGATGATGCTCACTTTAAGGGCGCTAGATTATTCAATCTTAACAAACATTCTTGCACAAATTATGAGAAGCTCATCGAAATCATGAAAATATGTATTTTGCTCAAAATAATTGTTTGTACTTGAGGAAATCACAAAACCCTTGAGGCAAAAAGGATCATGGGCCCTTGGAGATCATGAATATATTATATTGTTTGGTCAAAAGTGTTTTTTTTTTACTTTTCGGTAAGATGCGTAATTTAAGGGTGCTAAAAATTCATTTCTTAGCAAAATCCTTGAGGAATAAACGATCATGGGCTAATGGGGAAGACGAAAAAGTATATTCTGCTTTAATAGTACTTTAAGGGATGGTCGAATCTGAGAAATGACAATTTCTACGCCAATCTTGTTAAGTCTCTGTTGTTCAAGTCGAGTTTCATCGTCCTTGCAGATCTGGAAGTACCTTAACTCGCGGTGACCGGAATTTCGGACCTACACACCCTACAACTCCCCCAAAGGTGCCAGAATCTGGTCCGGTACTGTTACGTATTTATGGCTTGTGCTTGCTCTTCCCGCCAAGTTTTCGTCGCTCCACTCTAAGGGTGTCATAAAATTTCCGGTTCTCCCCTCCAACAACCCCCACCCCACATTCATGGGATCTGGTCGGAACTGATCTCGGAAATTTGAGATAGGAGGCTTTTCCAAATATTAAGTTTCGTTCAGATCCGATCACCCATTCGAAAGTTATACATGCCTCGAGACTCCAGATTCTACATCCCCCACCCCTCCCCACGATGGTCAGAATGGGGCACTGACTATTTATAAACCAATTATCTCAAGCCTCAAATGATCCAGCCAATTTTCATCGTCTTAGCCCCCCCCCCCCCAGGGTCCGAATCCGTTCCGGTTCCGTCTCTGATGTATCTAGGGCGTCTGCTTGTTCTTCCCACCAAATTTCATCCCAATCGCTCCACTCTAATCGTGTCACAAGATTTCCGGTTCTCCCCTCCGACTCCCCCCCCCCACATTCGTCGGATCCGTTCAGGACTCGAAGTGGGAGATCTAAGACACGAGATTCTAAATGTAAAGTTTCATTAAGATCCGATTACCCGTTCGAAAGTTATACATACCTCAACATTCCGGATTCTGCATCCCTCCACTTCCCCCTCGGTGGTCGGATCGGGGAAGTGACTATTTCCAAGTTAGTTTGGTTGGGTCCCTTATATGCCTGCCAAGTTTCATCGTCTTAACGTTTCTGGAAGTACCCTAACTCGAGAACAGTGAACCGACAGACCGATCGACCAACAGACAGAAAGGTGATCTGCATATGGCACTTGAGCAAAGCTGCAAGTGACATAAGAACTGAGCTATTCAAGAAACCATCGATTTTAATAATTACATTTTAAGTCGGATTGGTCCTTACTACTGCCCTATGTGTGGGGAGATGAATGAGAATGTGTTGCACCTGATGTGTGAATGTAGTGAATTGGATGGGTTGAGGGATGAAGTGTTTGGAAAAAGAGTGTACGATGAGGAATGGTTGGTTAAACTAATGAAGGATGAATGTTTTTCGGGAGTTCGCCAGTTGGGAAGATTCCTTAAGCTTTCGATGAAGCATCGTGAAAGATTCATTTAGGTTTATTAGTAATTTAGTGAAAATTTATTTTTATTTTGTTTTGTATTGCCATGGCCCTCGGGCTTTTTGTGTAAATATATATCATATCATATCATATCATATAACTTTGGACGCTTTGGAAACTCGTAAATAAGGCATCAAGAAAACAATCACAGTATTCTTCGAAATAACTCATGAAGAAAATAATGACAGTAAGCTCATAAGCATAAAGATTGAGGTCAAATTGGTTCTGGAAAGGGAAAAAAATCATAGTAAATCACATCGAGTTAAAATCATGGCACAAATAAAACAACAAGAGAAAAGTCACAGTAAGTACTTCCACTTCCAAGCGGACTAGTTTCTATTATTCCCCCTATGTCTCACGATCAACACATCTGAAAGACATAGTAAAATAGCTCTCAGGTTAACGAGTAGAAAATCTGCAATCTGCTCCCTGCAGGTAGTATGGAAAATGTAAGTTACCCATTACCCTATAGACTCAACTTCTAAGTGTGTCTATAGACACAAAGAACTGTTGATTTTGAGACAATGGGGGACTAACAGAATCTAGTCCACTTTGAATGCTGAGCCAGAATAAGGAGAATTGATAACTTGAGACTTATCAACAACAATTATAGAGCACAACCTAACACAGCACAACAAAAATTCTTTTTAGAAGGACCACCAGTATAACTGACAGTATTTGAAACCTTGTACTTCTTTCTTTGAAACTACCAGGATAATATTTCAGGATCTCCCATCATAGCATTAAGATTTTCATGTAATTATACCCTGTACCCAAAGCATTCTCCTTTCCACTTGAGAATGCTCTTTTGTAAAGCAATATGGTCAACTGTTGGAAGATGTAGGTTGCAATGGTAAAAAACAATTCTCTTATCCTTTGAGTCCAGCCTCTCAAATGGAACATAAACATAAACTTCTGGGTCAAAACCAGAACAATGTGCTTGACATAAAGGTTGAAGTTTCTGAATTCCAGCAATAATTTCATCAGAAGCCTACTTGCTGACTGTGTGGAGATATTGAACCTTAATAGCTTTGCTTCTTCCCACTCAACTGTCGCATCAAGAAAACAGGAACAAACATTTTCTCCAATATCAGTATCATCAACAACAAAAATTGGGAACTGAGATGGTATGCGAAGCTGAGGGATAGGTAAAGGTTCAGGAAGGGATGCAGTGTCAGAAGATGAAGCAGGATTAAAAACCCCAAGACAAGAAAAAGGGGGATTCACAATATCAGAAGGATGAACCAACTGAATGTGGACACCAAACTTGACTTACAAAACTACTATACAAAATCTTTTCTGAAAAAAAAGGCAGAAGAGCGCATCTCGATCAATCTCCCCATGACCGAATCATCTATCGCCTAATGTTTCTCAAGAAATAACTCACTGTAGAATCTATAACCACAGTCCTTACACCTCAACCTTTCAGGTGCCATAGTATAGCCTTCACAAGACTAGGCTAAGTCCTAATGCTGATTTGCTGGGTTTGACCAGGTAAGTTAGTCAGGTGAAAGTAAAACTGATTGGTATTAAATCTTCAAAACAGGATTGTAGCTTATGAGCATTCAGTTGGTCTGAGCAGAGGCCTTACTAGCCAAAATGTTAGGGGGGGGGGGATGAGGAATTTACCGACTGGCTGGTAATTTTTACCGAATTTTTCTGCAGAAAAAAACACTGTTTTCAACAGTAAAAATGACATTTTTAAAAAAAATCCACTGATTTTCCCAAAAATCCACTGATTTTCCCAAAAATCCACTGATTTTCGGAAAAAACGACTATTTTGAAGAAAAATCAACCAATTTTCAGAAAAAAACTTAAATCTTTTGACAAAAAATCGCTGCGCTTGGCGCCGACTCGGAATTTTTTACCGACTGGCCGACCCCTTTGGGGGGGGGGCATCCAGTCTAGTACACTAGCACCATTTCAGGCACGGTGCTCAAACCCCAGAGCATTTTTTACCGACTGGCCGACCCCTTTGGGGGGGGGGGGCATCCAGTCTAGTACACTAGCACCATTTCAGGCACGGTGCTCAAACTCTAGCACCATGCCTGGGTGCTAGACGTTCAAGCACTGTACCTTGGATTTCATGTATGGTGCATGGATTTCAGTATACAATGCGTACAGAGAAAACACAGTTTCTGTCATCACAACTGAGCACCGGCTTGGACAGGGCTGAAATTACTACTATGAATTAGAGAAATCAAAGAAAATCCTTTATATATTTTTCACAACAAAAACAAAAGGGCTCCAATGTTGATGGAGATGAAAAACCTAACAGCACCCTATCGATTTTCCATATATTTTCCCTGTCTATTCCCCAAGAGCAAATATTCTGGTTGGCTGCTAGGTAGAAAAAGCTGAGGCACAGGACACTTTGCATGCAAAACCCTTGACTATAAAGAAAAGGAAATGAGGTTTTTCATATCTGTCATCAGCCGAGCCCTTTTGTTTTTGTTGTGAAAAATATAGAAAGGATTGTCTTTGATTTCTCTAATTCATGGTAGTAATTTCAGCCCTGTCCGAGCTAGTGCTCAGCTGTTACGACAGAAACTGTGTTTTTGATGTATGCACTGTATACTGAAATCCATGCACCATACATGAAATCCAAGCTACAGTGCTTGAACGTCTAGCACCCAGGCATGGTGCTAGACTTTGAGCACCGTGCCTGAAATGGTGCTAGTGTACTAGACTGGATGCCCCCCCCCCAAAGGGGTCGGCCAGTCGGTAAAAAATTCCGAGTCGGCGCCAAGCGCAGTGATTTTTCGTCAAAAGATTTAAGTTTTTTTCTGAAAATTGGTTGATTTTTCTTCAAAATAGTAGTTTTTTCCGAAAATCAGTGGATTTTTGGGAAAATCAGTTGATTTTTTTTCAAAAATGTAATTTTTATTGTTGAAAACAGTGTTTTTTTCTGCAGAAAAATTCAGTAAAAATTACCAGCCAGTCGGTAAATTCCCCCCTTCCTTCCCCCAGTTGTGACACCTCTGGGCAGCCTCTGGGTCTGAGACAGGCTAACCAAGAAAAGCTTAAGAGCATCCAGTTGGTCTAATACAGGCTAACAAAGAAAAGAAAAACAGAACCTAAATTATTTACTTACTCTGGCAGAACTCCAGAACATCTTTATCCTTTTCGACAAATGTATATAGTGATGTTACTCCTACATAGTGATGAGTCGTCGTCGTCGTCGTCGAATTAAGGTCCTTTCTGCTTCTTCTCGAGCCTCAGGACCTGTAGTGATGAGTCACATTCCGCGCCCTTATCAGTTTGAAAGATGGCACGACAAACAAGAAGAAAACGGAATTTTCTTTTATGGAAGGGAGCTAACAAAATGAGTTTAACAGCGGGAGGTAAAGGACTTTTGATTTAGATTCCCGAGTTAACAGATACTTATCGGCGTATGGTGACAATTATGAGCCTGTTAATGGTAGAAACGTTGCCGGCAAGTTCAATCACATTTTTCTAACAGAGTTGTGAAAGTAGACGTTAATGGCTTTTTTAAAGAAAAAATTAGTCTCGTCTACTGTTGATTGGCTATGACGCTTTATGCAAAACCTATCTTTTCAAACACCTATACAAAAATGTAATCATACGATCAAAAAAGAGTTAGGTCACCTTTTCCAGCAAATCGCAGGTTCACAAACGCTTTCACTTAAGGCGTAGTCTCGCCGTTCCCTGAGGACTCCGCTTAAGGAGTAGCCGCGTTTTGTTTGTCCAGGGAATCACTCCCACTATTCTCCCGAGTCCCCACGGGCTGGGAATGCTCTGATTATGATCACCATCATCAAAAAAGGACTCCCTTTCATGTTCGGAGGGGAATCAATTTTTGCCGGTGTTGGTGCAATGTAAAATTTATTAAAAACAATCAGAATAAACAAAACCCAAAATAAAGCTGATCCAGTAATTTCGTCAACTGCACATTCATTTATTTCGAAGAAAATCCATTTTAGAAGCATTCTCCGTGTACTCGTTGTTTTCCTAGGCGGAGCCCGCGGGGAGTGATTCCCCCTATTCTGGCCGTTCCCTTCGATTCCCTGACGAGTCCTCGGGGAACGGCGAGAATACACTTTTAGGAAGTCCCGTATCTCAGAATCTTAAGTTATTTCGTTTATGCCCTTTTCTCTTTTCGGAAAAGTTTGATTACTTCGACCGTTTTTTGCAGTTTTTATGTTTCCCTAAATTATATATAAATTAAAACCCAGTTGAATGACCTTTGTTGCCGACCAAACTACGCTCTTTTTTTGGCTTTTACCTCATGACTTTTATCTATTTACCCCAGAACCCAAGAAAACATGGATATTAAAGTCATGTTGTAAGGTGAAAGCAAAGCGATAACAAGAACAAGAATCGAGACCAGGGGCACCACGAATGGGGGGGGGGTGTCCAATCAATGTGTGGAAATAGTCAAACGGATACAGTCGATTTAAAAACAAAGTTTTCAATCTTTAAAACAGTCGATAACAGTCGATTTTTCGTCAAAACACGGATTATTCTTAAAAACTGTCGGTATCTCTGCTAAAACAGTCGGTAAAACGACCAGCCAGTCGGTAATTACCTTCCCCCCTTCCCCAAAATATTTTGGCTGGTAATGCCTCTGATCGAGACACATAATTTTTCGATTGTAGTTTCCGATTGTAGGGTTTTCTGAAACTGAATTGACGAATTCATAGCCTCCGCAATAAGTTCGTACTCAGGGTTCAAGGTCCATAAACATTTATTGCAGAAACGGTTTTGCAACCTATACTTTGTTCAACGGATCTTAAAACTGTTCTCAAAACAGTTTCATTTACAAAAACTTTTCACAGAAAATGTTACAAACTAGCCATAAGCTGAAACTCTTTTTGTAAAAATGTTGAAGTCCCACCACAGTCCACTATATTTCAACCTGATCTGACGATGTATGCCTTTTTTAAAGCTCAGAAAGTAAAGCTGGGCAAACGGAATCCATGTCATTTGCAACGTATTTCACAAAAAGAGGGTTATTTTAATTTACAGTGTGCCAAGGCTAAGCTGAACAGTTCAGTTCAGTTTATTTTTACGACCAAATACATTTAACTATGATGCCGCACCCTCCCCAAGAAAGGTACAAAAAAGCACTTGCAATTGGGCGGGTACAGAAAACTCATTTCCTAACTAATAATTAATAGAAACAAAACTTAAAAAAAGCACTAAATAAAAATTAATAGCCAATCTCTCATCAAGTCATTTAATAATAATAATGTAAAAAAAGAAGAAAATAGGAAAAAATATGAACCTTGGCATAACAAATACTTTTTCAATTTAGATAACCCCAAGTGCTCAGCCGCCCGAATGCTCTCCGGAACAGAGTTCCACACATTAGGCCCTGAAAATCTAGTAGGGAAGCCGGCCCAGGTTCCACTTCCATGCGAGACGACCAAATCACTAGCATGACGTGTTTCATAATGATGCAAAGATCTATTGTCACTAAAGTAATCACGAATAGCCTCTGGACTTGCATCATTCCAGCATTGATAAGCAGAAAATTCCAACTTGGTACTCCCGTAGCTGTCCTACATTCAGCACTTGCAACTTTTTGGGATCCCAAAACGTAAGTGGAGGGATACGTATGACATCACAAAAGTTGTCCGTCTGTCCGTCTGTCCGCATGATAACTCTACAACGGATTGATATATTTTGATGAAACTTGGTAGGAGGATCCTTTGAGTCAAAGTACAGGTCAAGTTCGGAGATGGGCTCTGTAGCCCTATATCCGAGGGTGGGGGAAGGGTTTCAAATTAAGGGGCGAAAATAATGTTTTGAAAGCTATTAAGATAGTTGATTTAGGGGTAAGGAGACATGCTGAATTCGAGTATGAGATTTATTTTCTTGCCGGACAAATATTTCACCCGGAATCCGGCAAAAGCCGGAAAATTTTTGAAAAGTAAAAGTTTAATACGAAGTCGGTTAAAGGTTCGATTTAGGGACAAGGAGACGTGCTGAGACCGAGTATGAAATTTATTTTCTCGCCGGACAATTACTTCGGCCGGAATCCGGCCAAAACCGGAGAATTTGTTAAAAGAAAAAGTTTTATTTAAATTTGATAAAATGTTCGATTTGCGGGTAAGAAGACATGCTGAATTAGCATATGACAATCATTTTCTCATCGGATGTATAGATCGCTCGGAATCCGGCTGAAACCGGAAAATTTGTTAAAAGTGAAAGTTTAATCTCAAGTCGATTAGAGGTTGGATGTAGGGGTAAGGAGACATGCTGAATTCGTTTTTGAGCTTTAGTTTTTTGCCAGACAAGTAGTTAGTCGGGTTTCCGGCCTAAACCTGAAGTTGGGCAGAAGTACGGAAGGAAGGAGATACGACGTAGGCTATCGGGTAAACCATATGCTGAAACGATATTTGAATATTTGACAGCGCAAAACGGATATCTGAATATATCTGAACTTGTCGAAATTCAGCTGGCGTATCCGGTTTGCACTGTAAAATACAAACTAGGTCTTCTCCGATTATTGTGTTGCGAGAGCAACACTTTAGTTTTGTCCTCGTTTTTTTTGTTTTTTTTTCCTATGCCGCCGATTTCATTTTATTCCTGGTGACTGGGAAGGGCCTAACCTGTGCGGTTTTTACGGAAAGTGTGGACCTTAGGCCGGATTGATGAATATGACATTACATTTTGGAAAGCTCCGTAGAACTCTTGCCTGGGGCCAATAAGGATGGTTTTTGCTTGTCCTCGAGCCAGAGCCTACGGTTTGCGAAGTAAAGTGGAGTTGTATAGCCTATGTCAGAGAGGACTATCTGAAGTTGTGTAGCGAACCTTTCGTTTCATCAAACCATGTTTCTGCTTTCGAGTGGAAAGCTCCGTTCTAGCACGCAAGCAGGCAGAAACCAGTTTCAAATTGAAGATGGACTAAAATCTATAAGTGTTAAATATATGTGGCAGTTACCCGGCCCCACAGCCAACATATCTTCTTTGAGTGATAAATAAAAAAATCTACAGAGACAAATAAGTGGCTTTTTCCCACGGGTCCGAAAGTGCTGCCATCTATTGTTTCTGTCCATGTCTGCGACGATTTCAGCTGAGTTTATCATTTTTTTTTTTGCACTTTGGTTTGTGGTAGAGTAACGGTATCAGATGTGCCTCTTAAACTTTAAAAGTTCTCTCATTGCTAAAGAAACTAGAGCGTATCCTTTGCTCCTTTCTAAGTCGTGGTATATGTCATCCATTTTTTGGTACAAAAATTCCTTCATGAGATACAACAGTTTGAAAATTTCAAAGGGGTTGACAACTTCAGTAGTAAGGTACATTGAAACCAAAAATAGGCGATATAAGTTATGAGACATTTAGGGGACTTTTAAGCAACAGTCGACTGTTAGCTCATAATCATCTTTGGTAATGAGGGGTTTGCAGCTTTTGCTAGTTGGTGTACCTGTTATTTGTTTCCGGTGTATTCGATGGTAAGAACAATTTGGTTCCCAATGGTAAGATATGCAAGGGACTTGTAAGTAATAATCGGCTGTTACAATCATCTTCTGCGATGATTGGTTTGCAACTTTTGCTTGCTGGTGTACCCATTATTTGTTTTCGGTTAACTTAATGGATATCACGGGAGAGGGACTTGTAAGTAGGAATCGGTTTACTAGGGGCTAGGAATTTTTGCAAATGGGTGCACATTGTATTCGATTTCAATAAATCTGACGGTATGAAAGTTTGTGTCGGTGGTCTATCAATGTAACCTAGGATTAACTATTTACACAACGGATACAAACGAAAATGTAAAGCAATTTGGTAGTTTCATAATAATTATAGTGTCATCCATGGTATTTTAATCCTGAAAAGTTACGGATAGCTTTCTAATACCAACTCGATTATATAAGATATTGTTCAAAGTTTTCATCCGTCACGATGTCTACGATTGAAAAGGATAAGTTCAACTGACTGCAAAGTTAATTTAGTCCCTTCTTCTTATATTATTTTGTTGTTGTTTTTACAACGCTGAAGAATACCTTTTGATCATACGATTAATTTTTTTAGAACATCCCGGTTAAAAAGCTTATGCTATAATCATCTTCAGCGATGAGGGGTTTGCAACTTTTGCTAGCTGGTGTATCCATTATTTGTTTCCGGTGAATTTGATGTCAATCATGGGAGAGGGACTTGTAAGTAAGAACCGGTTCACGAGGGGCTAGAAATTTTTGAAAATTGGTGCACATTGTATTCGATTTCTGTAAATATGACGGTAAGAAAGTTTGTATCGATGGTCTATCGCTATAACCTAGGATTAACTGTTAACGCAACGGGTACAAACGATACGGTAATGTAAAACAATAAGGTAGTTTTGCAATAATTAATAGTGTCATCTATGGTATTTTAATCCTGAAAAGTTACGGATAGCTTTATAATATCAACTAGATTAAAGAAACAAAACCAAAGTGTTGCTCTCGCAACACTTTATTCGGCGAAGCCGGACAAAGGTTGCCGCAACACTTCACGTTGCCCGGGCAACTTAGGTCTAGTTACCATTGGCCTTAACCTGTTTTTAATGTTAAAAGTAAAAATGCTTAAGAAGTCTGTTGAAGACCGAATATCTACAAGACCGAATTGTCGGGAGCAAATATTAAAATCTTTTGGATCCCATCGAAACCCTTGGTCTTGTTGAAGCAAGCTGCAGTGTTGTGTACACCTTCAACATATCCACCAATAAGACGCATCACTTTATTTTGAAGAATCTGAACATGTTTAAAACTCACATAAAAATTGCTTGCCTATAACATGCAGCCATACGAAATATATGGGTGAACCAAAGCGTGGTATAAAAGCACTAAAACTCTCGGAGGTAAACAATTTTTGAAACGTCGAATTGCTCCCAGGCCATGTCGAATTAATCCCAGGCCACAAGACCAAAGGTTTATATGGGATCCCAAAAATTTAATATTTCATCCAGACAATTGGGTCTTGTCTTCGCCAGACCTAGCCTTCACCAGACTCCTTGAACTTTTTACTATTAAAATTCAGAAATGAAGTCCAAGTAGCTAATCATCTGAGAAAACCAAGTTCAGGTATGGATTCAGCATGTGTGTTTACCCCTATAAGTCATATAAGTCAGTTATGAATGAGTACTCGAAGGGTGAACATCAAATTCAATTTATCGGATTACAGAGCCAGCAGAGAACCTTCGAAGACGCCCTGTCCTGAGCGATATCAGGACACGCTTTAAAACTCTTGTTGCCGGAGCTATATTGTTGGCACAAAGCAAGGTAGATCGTTTATTTATAGTAGGCCTGAACGATGATCAATGAGGATAGCAGTATGTCAGAGGAGAGGCCACCTAATCCTTCGGAAACTAGGACCATTATGGACAAGCTGAATGCTATGAGCATACAACTCGGAACTTTAGGACCGATGGCAAAGTCGGTGCAGGATTTACGGAAAGATTTTTCTGCATTATCGCTGAGTTTTGAGACAGGACTGGCAGCGGTAACCGTCCGTACAGACGATTTGAACCACGAAGTATCTTCGTTACGCAGAGAGGTCATAAAAAATCAGTCAAAAATAGACCGTATGGAGGCTGAATTAAAAAGGTCGAATTTGATCCTCTATAACTTTGATCCTATTCGAAAAGGCCCATCGCTTCGACATGACATTCTGCAATGTTTGAATAGTGTCATCCCAAATCTACGTATGGCAAATTCAGACCTAAGGGATGTTTTCCGTTTGCCGGCTGGACGTGGTATCCGTCCTGTACTCCTCAAATTATCGTCTGTTGATCTGCGAAACGCAATATTGAAATCTTATTTAGCACTGCGAAGCGTGTCACTTGCTGCAGCCCCTGACTATACTGAACGCGAATTACTAGCCCGGAATAAACTGAAACCTGTTTTGGCGAGAGCCAGAGAGGAAGGACATAGCGACGTCAGACTGAGGGGTGTGAAGCTCTACATAGGTCAACGGGTATTTGTGTTTGATAATGCGAATGGAAAAGTGATCGAGGAGGAACCTGATAGAGGGCAGCGGAATAGAGAGGACGTGAGGGTGAGAGAGCGGAGTAGTGATCTAGTTTCTGTGAGTGAGTCGCATGAAAATGATGCATCTGACGTGTCGGAGGATAGCGTAAGCACCGTGGTAGACAGGAGCGAAAACCAGATGTTTACCCCAGTTAACGGGGCAAGGGCAGCGGAGCAGGTGGTTGGGTTCCAGCAGAATAAACGGAACAGGGATGAAACATTTAGCCCAAGCCCTAGTGATGTGCAACCAAGTATCCGCGATCGCCCTCAAAGGGGAAATTACAATGGCCCAAGGTTTAATCGTGATTACAATCGAGGTGTTAATGACAGGTCTAGAGGTATCGGTCAACCAAGTCGGGGGCGAGGTAGGCCATGGCCCAATGCGGAGCCGAGACAGCTTTTTCGGAACGAAAGTGATTTCACCCTTGATTTATTATCCGCGTTTGCCCCGGATGGTGAGCGGGACGTAGCGTAGGAAAGTGAGGGCCATGAGCGTAGCTTGAGGTTTGTGCATTGGAACGTCCAAGGTTTGAATGAACAGAAAATAAAGTCGCTTTGTGAGGTTAAGAAGTGGGATCTAATAAGTTTAGTAGAGACTTGGAAAGAATCTTCAATTTTGGGTGTTGAGTTTGATTGTTTTGATGTTTGTAGAAAAAAAAGTAGGAACGGCCGTACATATGGTGGAGTAGCAATTTTAGTAAGAAAAGGTATATTTAGTCAGTGTATAAAATTACATAGTGCGTCAGAAAATGTTGTTTGGATTAGATGTGAAGCACCGCATATGCAGATATTAGTTTGTAGTGTGTATGTTCCTCCAGAAACAAGCAGCTACAGTGGCAACGAAGATACTTGGGAAATTTTGTTTTCGGAGACATTCAAATACCGGAAAAGGTTTAGTAATCATAGTTTTGTTGTTTTAGGAGACTTTAATGCGTACGTTCGAGACCAATTTGAAAATTGGGCAGCCGAGTCACAGCTTGAGGATGAAGCCCACCAGAAGGAGATGTATGAGGAGTTATTTGGGAAGAGGAGGAGTAAGGACCAGGGACGAAAGAAAAATAAGTGGGGAAATATGCTTTTGGATTATGGAGGTACCGAAAATTTGGTTATTTTAAATGGTAGGCTGGGAAATGATAAGAATGTGGGAAATTACACGTGTTATTCATCGGGAGCTCCAAGCGTGGTAGATTATATTTTGGTAAGCATGTCTCTTTGGCCTCTGTGTGAGGGGTTTGAGGTGTTGGATGTTGTTGGGTCGGACCATGTCCCAATTTCGCTAGATTTAAAGATGGTGTTAGGACCTAGGATAAGTAATGGTAGGGATATTTTAGAAGAGGAGTTGGATAGTGTTCAAGTAGGAATAAATAGACCTTTAAAGGTAGATGGTATGTCAGAAGAAGTAATAGTAAGAGCCTAGGGGTAGGAAAGATAGAAGGACACATAGATAGTTGGCACGAGAAGGTAAGGAACGGAGAAATAGAAGAGGTTGTGTCTCAGGTTAGTTCGGTTATGTATAGGATAGCTGAGAGTAGTGTTAAAAAAGTGAAGAAAGATAAAAGATTTAGGAAGGATTTTTTCGATGAAGAATGTGTGCGGAAAAGAGAACAGGTGGTTGAGTCATTGATGAAGTTAAAAGAGATAGGAGGAGATGGTAGTTTAAGTGAATATCGTAAACGTAGGAAAGAATATAAATATATGTTGAAGGATAAGAAACATAAGCTAGAAGTTGAACGTAATAATGAAATAGTAAAGTGTTATAAAGCTAAGGATAGCAAAGAATTTTGGAAAGGGATCAGGGCTGCTACGGAAGCGAAACAAGAAGACCTTACCCCGCGGGCTGAGTCATGGCCCGATTATCTTGAACGAAATGAACCTGATGTGGAAACTTTAAGAGGTGAGATCTCGACTTCTTTAAGGAAACCGGTACCGTACCCACTGAAGGAGATGGATTATCAATTAATAAGTAAAATAGAGGACGAAGAGATATGGAAGTCCATGAAGAAAATGAAAGGTAGGTCAGCCCCTGGAGTAGATGGAATCCCTGCAGTGATTTGGAAATGGGGAAGAGCGTATCTTCTCCCAGTTTTGGCGTTAATTTTTTCGTTTATATTAGAGAATGCTCGTTGGCCACAAGCGTGGAGTACTTCAATTATGATACCAATATTTAAGAAAGGGGACAGGAGCGACCATAAAAACTACCGAGGAATACATCTAGGAAATGTGGTAAGTAAGATTTTTTGTAAAGTGATAGATTTTCGGTTAATAAATTGGCTAGAAAAAAGTGAAATTTTAAATCCAGCGCAGGCTGGTTTTAGGGAAGGGTTCAGTACGCTTGACCAGATTTTTATATTAAATGTATTAATTAGAAAGTACACGAGAAGCAAGGGTGGTAAGCTGTACGTAGCTTTTGTAGACTTGAAGGGAGCATTTGATAATGTGAACAGGAAGTTGTTGATTGAAGTATTGTTAGAACTGGGCCTTCCAAATTTGTTCGTAGTTTTGATTGTAGAAATGTACATGAGTATTAAGGTGGTGGTGCGAGTGGCGAAGAAGTTTTCAAGAAGTGTGAAATCTAAGATCGGTGTGAAACAAGGTTGCACTCTTTCTCCGAAGTTATTCGCATTGTTTATTAATGATGTAGTACAGTTCATGATTGATAATTCGGCCCCAACGGTGACGGTAGATATCATGTCCCTGTGTACTTTGTTATTTGCTGACGATTTAACACTGGTGGCGGATTCTAGTAGCAACCTCCAGAAACTTTTAAATTTACTAGAGATTTACTTAAAAAAGAAAGAGCTAACATTGAATGTTAGTAAAACAGCTGTGATGGTGTTTAGAAAAGGTGGTAGATTGAATGAAGGTGAGAAGTTTGAATACAGTGGGGAGTACTTAGAAGTAAAGGAAGAATGGGTTTATTTGGGGTGTAAACTGCGAGCAAAAGGAGGGGTATTTGGAAAGCATGTGGAACAGGCGGAGATAAAGGGGAAAAGATGTGTTAATCTAATTTTAAGAAGCCATTTGAAAGATATTAATAACATTAAGATTCATAAAGAGGTATTTAATACGAAGGTACTGCCGGTTATGCATTACGCCTCCGAAGTGTGGGGGTTCCATAAGGCAGGTAAGTTGGAGCAGATACAGTTGAATTATTTTAAAAGATCATTAGGACTGAGTAGTACGACAAATAGTTTAGTAGTTAAGGGGGACATAGGCTTAGGAAGTGTAAGATGTAGGCGTTTAGTGAGTATGGTTAGTTTTTGGGAAAAGATAATTAGTCTTCCACGTGTTAGAATGTTGAAAGCGGCGTATCTGGAGTCCCTTAGAGATATAAGTAAGGAGTCATGGGCTTACCAAGTGAAGACAATTTTAGATGAGCGTGGTGTTGGTGATAAGTGGAATGAGGGTATGGGTCATGAGTTGGAGTTAGGGACAGTAGCTAAAGAAGTAAAAAATATACTTAGGGACCAGGAAATCCAGAGGTGGCAGGTTGACAGAGATAGTTCAAAATCTCTGAGGTTTTATACAGAGGCGAAAGAGACATGGGTGAATGTGTTTATTTTAAAGCGGGTTTAGATAGGGAGGAACTGAAATTAATAATTAGTATGCGAGCAGATATTTTACCTCTGGGGGATAGGAGGAGGTACACGGGTAAGCCGATTGGGAGGATTGGTCCTTACTTCTGCCCCATGTGTGGAGATATGAATGAGTGCGTGCGACATATTATGTGTGAATGTAGGGAATTGAATGATTTAAGAAGAGAAATATTTGGAGTAAATGAGTGTGATCAGGAATGGATGGAGCGAATGCTGAAGAGTGAATGTTTTGTCACTATAAGGAAAGTGGGCAGATTCCTCAAGTTGGCTATGAATCACAGAGAATTTTTCTTGTAGATTTAAGTGTTTGTTATAGTTATGTTGTAGGTTATGTATTTTTCTTTTGTATTGCCATGGCCCTTGGGCTCTTAGTGTAATAAATATCATATCATATCATCATATCATATCTGTTTTGACAAGACTGGTCGAAAGTTTAGACCGGCAAAAGAAATAAAGCTCAAAAACGCATTCAGCATATCTCCTTACGGCTATATTAACAACTAATTAACTCTATATCGAACATTTAATCAACGAAACTGAAATTTTTGTTTTCAACAAATATTCCGGTTTTGGCCGGATTCCGGGCGAATTAATTGTCCGGGTTCAGCATGTCTTCTTATCTCTAAATTGAACATCCAATCAACTTCACATAAAACTTTACTTTTAACAAACTTTCCGGTTTCGGCCGGATTCTGGGCGAACTACTTGTCCGGCAAGAGAATGGTTTTCATAATCGTGTTCAGCAAATTTGTTTGCCCCTTCATTAGAACCCCTCAGCCAACCCCTAAATATGGGGCTACAGAGCCCATCTACGGACTCGACCTATCCTTTGACGCAAAGAATCCTCACATCAAGTTTCATCAAAATACCTCATTCCCTTCGAGAATGATCGTGCTCACAGACGGACAGACACACGGATAACTTTTGCGATGTCAGAGGTACCCCTCCATTTAGGTTTGGGATCCCAAAGGGCACACGGCACTGGAGCGGACCCGATTATGTCATCCCAGCAATAAGAGTACCCTAGTTCTCTAGTCTCAAAGTCTCAAAAGGCAAAGGCTTCTAGGCTCAAAGTAGGTTCTATCGAATTACCGCAGAAATAGTTTTCATTGAAATAATGCATGGTGATGTCATGCAATTTGTCTCCCGCATCGATCAAGCTTCGACCCGCACTCGGCTACTCCTCAAATCACAAGAACTTAGAACAGAATATAATTTTATTCTCAAAAGCAGCTGTCACAGCGTTACCGCCGAAGTTGACCTTTTTGTCATACCAAATGAAGAATGCATAACACTTAGTAACGAATGATGAAAACTCAACAAATGCTTGAACAAAACTCCTTCTATATCTTTCATGAGGAGGGGCCACAGGGGCTAGTTTGGGAATTTTATTGGATTTCTCTCGCCGGGGTCTAATACGTATAGGAAAATAGGGGGGTGGGAGAATATTACGTAATCGGGGAACAGATAAGGTTTTAATACCGAAATCGATGCTAAAGCGGGTTCGTCTCTCTTCCAGGGTAGCCAGCTTGGACCTTTTTAGTAGGTAACTGTAAGACACTTTACCCTCCCCGTTTATAATCATGAGGGCCCTTTTTTGAATGTTCTCGATACGGTATGTGTGTTCTGAAGAGAACCCGAAGTGCCAAACAGTACTTTGCTGAATTATTGCTTACGATCCAAGAATATACGGTAGGCTACTAGTATTTTAAGCTTTTTAGACTTGGTTTGATTCTGAATGCACTTCTAATTACATAGGCCCACCTCGCACTAGATTGTGTTTCTGCTAAGATGTTCTCAGGCAGCTGACTTCTTTACAACGTACCTTACACAAGGCTTGGACCGTTTTTACACTCTTTCCATGCCCCTTACCTTCGATGAATTTGCTTTGCCGGTCTGAATCCAATTTTGAATCCGATCATGAAAGAATTCCAATCCGAATCTAGAAATAGGTACGACTCCGATTCCGAATCCACCATTTCGTACTAAGAAAAAGTATAAAGTATCTAAACTCAAAAGGTGGAAGATGGTTAGGATACCAAAAGAAAGGCGAGAATGCGCTCTTTCGAATGAAAAAAGAACGAAAAAAATTTACGGAGGTTACACAGAGATAATTGACCTCAAAGATTGGCATTTTTGCGACTTTTTGTCAAACTGAAGATTTTAAAGGCTCCTAGAGTCTGAGTCAGATGAGCTAGAGACTTCAGATCAACGTCAAAAGATAGCTTTTTACCAGTTCTAAACAACAATTATTATTAGCCCCGCAGTACTTCCAGAATATTTGTGATATTCCCTTAAACTTGGAAAAAATCGTATTCTGAACTACTGAATGAAACCCTCAACATTTGATACAAGTTTTCAAACTGGTCGTTTGAAGAAATTCTGTCAAAAAGCTCAAGATAACTGCATCAGAAAGACACAAACCAGAACTCTCTAGCTTGTTTGGTTCCAGGAAAAAAAAAATCCTAAGAAAAGTCATTTTTCTTACGTTTTTCAAGCCTTTTTCTCGAGTTTTGGCTCACTAAAAATGGCCGCAACTCGGAAACGGTTCAAAATTTTGTCGAATCCTTTTACAGGGCTTATCCTAGGACTAAGACCAATAATATATCCAAATTTCATCAAAATCAGAGTCGAACTTTTTTTAGTCCCGGTTTTATTGCTGTTTTTCAATTTGTCCGAACCAACCCCGTACCCATGGGATTGATTCGGACAGGCCTCGGGTTGGCTCGCACATTATTTGTAATGTATTATTTTTACTAGACTTTATTTAAATATGTTAAAAAGTGGAAATGACAATATTGCAGCTCAGAAGTGTCATATTATTTTGAAGAACTAACACTCCTTTATTTTCACTATACGCTACAAAGTCTGGAGACTAACTCCCATGAAAATCACAAGTTACACTTAAGCACGGGCACTTATTTACATTTTACATATTTAACATATTCCCAAAACTACTTAATATTTACATTGACCCTTACTGAACTTGAAGTTACAACCCTCATTAAACTTGAATATACTAACAACCTTATTTACAAACTGAATATTTACAAATAATTATTTTAATACAAGGAAAAGTAAACAGAAAACTAAAGAAAACATATGTTTCAAGAGCCGAGGTTGCATTAAAGTGAAAATCCTTCATTGGTCCTTTCAGTTAACCTGGCAATTCCAGATGCTGGTAACTTCAAACTTATATCAGCAAAGTTTAGTCCATCTTTAGTTGGACCGATTACTCGAACCAATTCTACAGGAAGGTGATTTTAGGCCCACTTCTGTGCAGAAAAAATATCTTCAAGCCCATCAACGAACTTTCATTCAATGAACCTCCTTTTCTTTCTACTTTCCGACATAAGAAACACATTTGGTTTCACCTTTTCCAAAATTTAACTTCATAAGGAAGAATTCCTGTTTCTTTTCCTCCTTATATCGTAAGCAAAGTTAATTATATTAAAAAAAAAAATCCAATTCTTTACTTTATTGTAGGCAATTACTAGTTTTCTTCGGTTGTGGCCATCTCTTTTTAGCGCGTTCATTTTTCAAACCAATTATGTTCACAAATAACACGATAAGGATTCTGATAGCATCTTTTTGTATTTTTCTAAGTCAGTTTTGGTTTTTGTATGGCATATCAGTAGGAAGTCTAAGCAGGTCTAAGCAGCCTACACACCCCAATAACTAAGCTGTCTATTGTCATTTAATCGCCTTCCAATTATCGCTAATCTTCGGCGCACAGCTTTTTGACCGACCATGAGCTAAAAACTTTTACCTTAACAAAACCATTTTTTTCAACTTTTTGTCAAAACCAGAAAAGAAAGTACCATGAAACTTTGGTACAAAGTTAGATCACTAGAAGGCAGATGTTATGTATTTTTTTCCGATTTTAGCGACAAATTTTAATATTTGTTTTGCGGGTGTCCAGACTAACCCCGTATCCGATCCAACCCGAGCTCCCATACGCTCTGAAAAGAAAAGATTTTACAGGAGCATCACACCTACCAAATCTACGAATTAGCACATTGGCACGGGCGCACAAAGACCTGGACAGGGTTGCAACATGCAATTCATCACTCAGTTTCGGAGTAAAGGTGAAACCAAGATACTTGAACGAATCAACAAACGTCAGCAACTATCCCGAAAGGCGAACTGGTGGAAAGTTCAATGCCGATTGGGGAGGTGAGATACACTTATGAAGTTCAGAATCTCAGGAGCGGTATCATGCATGGAATACCACCGAAGTAGAACGAATTAGTATCATAAGTACGATAGCAGAACTGAAGTTGGGCCTTGAAACTAGACTTAAAGCACCCATCGCTGTAGATATGGCTTCTGTTCAAATATTAGCAGGTACGTGGGTCTCTGCTGGGTTTCTCAAACATCACAAATCCGTCCCGGCTGTTTTCACCCTCACGTGCTCCCCTTAGTTTTTAAACACGGAAAAGCTTACATGAACGGTATTCTGACCAAGGAGCGGGAGCAGACCAAAATAACACTAGGGAGTAGCGCCACAACCTATCCTTTCCATGTTTCACATTGGTAGCTTGTCAGAGAGTATTCCTGTCAGAATTGGTGTTCGCCAAGGGGGAGTCTTATGTCCATACTTCTTCAAATCGGCCATATCTTCTTGTCTCGATTCTTTACACCCTGCTTACTTTTATAAAGACCATGCCTTCAGCTAAATAGGCTACGCGGACGACTTGCTCTTAGTAAGCCGTGCCCGATCCAAACTCACCAAAAATGTCTGTAAGCTGTAGTCGGAACTTCTCAAAATCGGCCTTGAAGGCCCTCTCAAAATGTGAGTACCTGCATTTCAACAATTCGTCAAATAGTCTGAATGCATCCAAAGCTCCTATCTCTCTTGGATCATTCGTCGTCAAATCAACAGAGTCTTTACAATGGCTTGGCATAACAGTCAAATCTTCGTTGTCAACATTTTGCTCTTCGGTTGTTCAAGAAGTTTGTAGATCAATACGTACCGCCTAGGGGCGCATCGTCCACAACCGGGGGCGCTATAATCGAAAAGCTTAGGGAAAATTGTACAGCACCTTCTGTGCTCCTTCTATACTATTTCGTTCTGGTGTCACTCATGTTCTGCGAAAGACAGAGATTAAAAGATGATGGCATAATTGCAAAGCACCTGCTTTGCAATTATGCCATAACCATACATTGACGGAGAAGTTAAAAATTCAAGATGCAAGTGTTGTCCTTTTGGATGTTTCTTCGTCGCTATTAAAAACAAGAGCTGAAAGCTCATACGCCACTTGTAAGAACAGTTATCATGTTTGTCAGATACGGTTTACGGTTTTCAAGGCTGGATCTATCCCGATATTCATTTCATCAGAAAATGAGCGTGATCTAGTAAATCCGAAATGGTTATACCACTCATTTACAACTGTATCTTCCTCCAATGATGATCGGATCGGGGGAGGGACTATTTTTAGGCCAATCTGATAAGAGTCCCTATCAGCCTGCTAAGTTTCACGGTCATAGCACATCTGGAAGTACCCTAAGTCGTGATCGGAATTGTGGAAAACCCTCTCCGACTCCCCCCCCCCACTGTGACACGATCTGGTCCTGTTTTAGCAATAATGTATCTATGGCTTGTTCTTCCTTCCAAGTCCCATCCCGATTTCTCGACTCTAAGCGTTTCGCGAGATTTCCAGCACCCCCCCCCCCCACCTCCCCCAAAGTTATCGGATCGGTTCCAGACTTGAAATTGATCATCTGAGACACTTGTTCTTGACAAGTTCCATGTAGGCTACGTCTGATTACCCGTTCCAAAATTATGCATGTCACTATAATCCGGATTCCCCATCCTTCCACTCCCCCCATGATCGTCGGATCGGGAAAAGAACTATTTTCAAGTCGACCTGGGAGAGTACCTAATATGTCTGCCAAGTTTTATGGTCACTGGTACATCTGGAAGTACCCTAACTCGTGATCACCGGAAATCCGGTAAAATCCCCCCCGACCCCCAGTACTGCGACACGATCCTTTCTTCTTTTTTGTCAATAAATTATCTAGGGTTAATGCTTGTTCTTCCTTCAAGTTCCATCCCAGTCCCTCGACCCTAAGTATTTCACGAGATTCCCCCCCCCCCAGTTTTCGGATTCGGTCCGGATTTTAAATTGAAAATCTGAGACACTTGTCCTCCACAATTGTCAAGTTTCATGCATGTCCGATTATCCGTTCCAGAGTTTTGCATATTTCCAGTTTCTGGGTTCCCCATCCCTCCACTCCCCCACGATGGCTAGATCGGGAAAGTGATTATTTCAGAGTTAATCTGGTTGGTCCCTCATATGTCCAGGGGCGTCGCAAGTGCATTTTCGGTGGGGGGGGGGGGGTGCAGAGCCAAAATTTTACCGAATCCTAGAACTAAGAATTTGAGCTTTAAATTATGGAACAGAAACGATTACGTGGGAAGAGTGACAATAAAGAGCAGCATGAAAGACGATAAGCCAACTATTAGGCAGCGTTTTGGCGAAGCCCACATGGAGTGCCCCCCTCCCCCTCCCTAGTTATCGGATCTGGTCCGGATTTGAAACTCAACATAAGAAACACTTGTTCTTGACACATGTCAAGTTGCATGCATGTCCGATTATCGGTTCTAAAGTTATGCATGTTACTAGTACCCGGATTTCCCATCTCGCAACTCCTCCCACGATGGCCGGATCGGGGAAGTAATTATTTCCAAGTTATTCTGGTCGGTTCCCTGATATGCCTGCCAAATTTCATTGTCTTATGCAGAGGCGTTTCACAAGATTTAAGGTGCCCGCCTCCAGCCCCCCCCCCCTCAGTTATCAGATCTGGTTCGGATTTGAAACTGAGCATCTGAAGTACTTGTTACTGACATATGTCAAGTTTCATGCATGTCCAGTTACCCGTTCCAAAGTCATGCATGTTACTAGTTTCCGGATTTCCCATACCTCCACTCCCCCCATGATGGCCGGGTCGAGGAAGTGATTATTTCCAAGGTAATCTGGTCGGTTTTCTGATACGCCTGCCAAGTTTCATGGTCCTAGCTTATGTGGAAGCGTTTCACGAGATTTCCGGTGCCCTCCTCCAGCCCCCCACCCAGTAATTGGATCTAGTACGAATTAAAAACTGAGCATCTGAAGCACTTGTTCTTGACATGTGTCAAGTTTCGTGCATGTCCGATTACCCGTTCTAAAGTTATGCATATTAATAGTTTTCGGATTCCCCATCTCTCCACTCCCCCCCATGATGGCCGGATCGGGGAAGTGATTGTTTCTAAGTTAATCTGGTTGGGTCCCTTATATGCCTGCCAAGTTTCATCGTCCTAGCTTATGTGGAAGTGCCCAAACTAGCAAAACCGGGACAGACTGACAGAAAGCACGATCGCTATATGGCACTTTGAATATGCTCAAGTGCCATAATCACTGACAACTGAGCCCAACCAGCGCACGACCTTCTCCACTGTTTCCTGGCCGAAGATAGAACATTGGTGTCTTTTTCTGTGTCTTTATCTCTTTTCTTTTAGTTACTCCGCTTTTCGAAATGGCGGGTTACAAATAAATTACTTACTTATTACTTCATTACAATCGGGCCATACTTGTAGCGCCGCCCGCACTACGCTTGTGGCATTTAACTCGAGGCAAACTTGCAGGTTTAGAAATTTCTAGTAAAGCTAATATTCGGTCTGCGCACATCTACGAAACAGGGGATCTCTACTCTTTTTTTTGCTGTGGTCAGGATTATAAGTTATTGGAGCCAGCGCTGGTGCACGACTGATTGAGTTACAGTAGGGATGTTCTCTATCAGTCGGGTGCTAGTGTCGCTGCTATTTCAGTGTGTCTCACTTCTTTTCAAGTCTTGGCGCTGCTCCCTAGTGTTATTTTGCTCTGACCGGGAGCCCGATACTATTCGAAGAACCAAGATGCAAAAATCACGAGAAGATCGAAGTCTCGAAAATGAGAAGAGGGTCCACCAATCCAGATGAGGGGCGTAGGGCGAAGTAATTATAACAATTTTTACTATAATAATTGTCTGATGCTACCAAATCACTAAACTATAAGAAGAATACCTGAAAGTCTTTGGGACTTACCAAGTTTTCTCAGAAAAAGTAGATTAAATCTGCACATTCCCGGAAGCCTGATGTTGTAGTTGGTCCACGATTAGACGAGAAGCTGAATTTCCTTATTAATCATTGCCCTTAAAGGGATACTAGTAACTTAAGAGCATATGAGATGCGAGGACTTGCCTTTACTTTACTTTACAAATGCTTTTCCTTCAAGAACTTTTAAAACCATTCCCGAACATTTGAAATCTTCACAGCAAACGTCTTCCCATTGTGGGCAATCAAATGTCGTCCGCGTCCGAGCGAGGTCAGATAAGTTCGGACTCGGCTTCATGATATGTTAAGTTCAGATTCTAATCGAATCTGTCCTTAAAGGAAGGATCACATGTTTCAAACCGAAACAAGACCAAAGGTTTCGATGGGATTCCAAAAATTAAATATTTATCTGACTTCTTGATCCAAACAATCGAATCTTGCAGATTTCCGATCTTCGCCAAACCTGGCGACTTTTTAAATAATGTCGGAACAAGGCTAACTCTTGAACTCTTATCGGCTTATCACCGGTGAGGAGTCGAGAAAGCTGTCGAAACTGGAGTACACGGTACCGTGAAACAATTCCTGGAACAGGATTTGCAGTTGGAAATGATGGATTTGGGTAGGTTGCCTAAATCTTGAAAGCTAGACAAACTTAGGAGATTACGGGAATCACTCAATGAATTTTCCGGTACGCTACGTTGTCTGTGTGCAAGAATCAATGTTGTAAGTTGTGTGCCGGGGTCATCCTGGTATGCTGTGAGTCTATACTTATCCGGTAAGCAACAAAGTTCCGGTGATTCCCTGAGCCAAATTCTGTTTAATTCCGTGGAGCGAAGTCCGGTAGATTCCCCGATCCAGCCTCTAGTCCCCGAGACAAGCTCCGGTAGGATCCTTGAACAAGTTTCGGTAGATGCTCTAAGCAAAATCCAGTAGACTCCATACAAAATCTTCAAGTTCAGGTGGATTTGACAATTTTTTTCCACAGACCTCCTGGGTGGTGGTGCACCCCCCCCCCCACACACACCCTGGGGACGCCCCTGAACACAGGCAATGCAAGAATCTACCTAGCGCCGTAAGGGTTGGTAGAATAAGGCGAAGTAACGAGACTGGAGAAGGTCGAGTGCGATGGGTCTTAAGGTTAGCTGAAATGAAATGGGATGGCAATGCCTCTTTTATCTCCTTTCAGCAGGTGTACCGGAGAAAAACCCCGTGACTGTCTTTCCGGTCCTTGAACATGCTTCGCATCAGACGTGTCGTAAAACGGTCAGAAAATACGAACTTGGTATCCAAGGAATAAGCTCGACTAACCCAATTAGAACTTGTGAGAAATTTCCGGAAAGTGGAAACGGCTGAAAGCTTGAAAGAAGAGGGTGTAATAAACTCTGATTGAAGCCAAAGTTCGTCTGTCAAGTTCCCGGATGTCAATCTGAGAAAACGAGCAAATAAGTCGTATCTCTCACATAGCCCAGTTCCCGCGGGACGAAGATTTCAAACTTGCAAGTTAAAGAATATGTGACACTTATAAAGGTCATACTTGCGACACTCAACAAGAGCTGGTAGCCCATAGGCACTTGCAAGAAGAGGCACTTCAGAAGAGCAGCTGAACCTGAGGCCTTCCGCAGGAGGACAGTAACTAACATTTCCTGTGTCTCGGTGTGTGCCGGGGTTAGCGGCGTTTTCTTGTGACCCTATCATGGCCGACCTCGATAAATCGCCCGCTCCCCCCCCCCCCCCTATCCCCACAGACTCTAAGTGCAAAGTTTAGACTGCTAAATATCTTACTCTGTAACGCTCGATCGCTAACTAATAAAGCTGACGAGTTAGAAGCGCTAATAAAACTAAGAAACTGCCCTATTGCGATTGTAGTGTTGGGACATTACGAACAGCACAGGTGAAATTAAAGGGTACAATGCCATCTATAATACAAGAAGAGACAGAAACTTAGATCGCAGAGGTGGTGTCGGAATCTACTGCCGAAATGACGTCCCGTGCAGAATCTTAAGCACGTTTTATCCCAAATGGATGTCTTGAGGCTTCTAGAGGACCCTCAAAGTTGTGAAGCTAACTCATTAATGGTGTTTTAGCTTCACAGTTAGCTTACAGCTGAAACGCTGAGATTCCAGTCTAGCTGTAAAATTAAATCTTTTATTTTTGAATGATGGTGTCACACTTTTCGCTTTAGACCATACCATTCTAGGTACCAAAAACGTTAATGTACAATTGGTTGCTGAACTTGACAAGAAGGTTGCTCTGGAATGAAACAAAACTGCATATCTAGGATCTTCATTGAAAGCTAATTTTTTCAAAGCTGGATACAAAACAATGTATTGCAAGCTTTGGCTAGCTTACGTTGTCCTAAAAGTTCTTATCGTGAAAAGTACACAAGTGTTGTGATACAGAGAGAAAGCTGTTTTTCAACAGTCAGTAATTTCCTTAGGTTCATGCTATGAAGCTACTTGGCTGTATTGCAAACCCGATCGCCTGCCACGGAACATTTCCTGTTTAATTATTGCTTCGGTGTACTACCCCGAGAGTGTGCGAAACCGAAAAGAACTAGCTCAATATATCTATATCTATTGATATAGCTGGTGCTTTTGACAATATAACTCATTCTAAGGCCCTATTTTGTCTCATTACTTCTGGCGTGAGTTTGTTTGTTGTCTATCTGTTAAAATTTTGGTAGGGTCATTCTTCAGTAAGGTACAAATGGCAAGGTAGCTTGTCAGAGAATATTCCTGTCCGAACTGGTGTTCGCCAAGTACATCTTCAAATCGGCCATATCTTCTTGTCTCGATTCTTTGCATCCTGCTTACTTCTATAAAGACTATGCCTTCAGCTACATAGCCTACGTGGACGACTTGCTCTTAGTAAGCCGTAGCCGATCCACACTCACAAAAAATGTAAGTAAGCTGTCGTCCGAACTTCTCAAAATTGGCCTTGAAGTTAACCTGTAAAAGTGTGAGTACCTGCATTTCAACCCTTCGTCGAATGGTTCGAATGTATCCAAAGCTTCTATATCTCTTGGATCGTTCATCGTCAAATCAACAGACTCTCTTCAGTGGTTCAAGAAGTTTATAAATCTATCCGAAGCGCCTATGGGCGCATCGTCCCCAACCGGGGGCGCTATAATCGTAAAGCTTTGGGAAATTTGTACAGCACCTTCTGCGCTCCTTCTATACTATTTCGTTCTGGCGTCACTCATGTTCTGCGAAAGAAGGAGATTAAAAAGATGAGATCATGTTATTTTAAATATGCGAAGCACCTGCTCCACTTATTCAAATTATGTCATAACCATACATTGACGGAGAAATTAAAAATTCAAAATGTAAACGTTACCCTTTTGAATGTTTCCTCATCGTTTTCGAAAATCATGGACAACAGGGCCCAACCAGCGCATGACGTCGTCCACTGCTTCCTGACCGAAGATTGAAAATTAAGTGTCTTTTTCTGTGTGTTTATGTGTTTTGTTTTTTTTCTTTATTTTCTTCATTTACTCCGCCTTTTCCAAATGGCGGGTCATAAATAAATTACTTATTACTTACTTAATTATATCTCCAGCACCAAACCGATGAATATGAAAGAAAATACTGTGCTCCTGCACAGCTTTACTGTAGCGGCTAAAGTAATAAGCAGGTGGAAGATTGATCTCGATTTCAACTTAGAAGACAAGCAGTGGCTATCATGGACGCTAGGCTTGAAGCAAGTTGTCAGGGTTCCAACGCACGAAAGCGGAAGCATACTTATTCTGACGAACTTAAGTAATTACAACGAACCACCGATTTCGTCTGTGACCCCTGGAAATGTCTGCACAGTATAATATCATGGTACTCAAAAGCTAGTCTACCGAAACCATGTCAAAGGAAGATTACTCACAGGCCGATCAATGTCAACTCAATACACGCTTATGGCTGCTGGATCGGAAATTTCAACTTCGATCATATTTGCAGTTTAGAAGACATTTACGCGAAGGTTGAAGCTCTCTACTCAATTCTTCTTCAGAAATTCAACGAGTACTTTCCAACAAAAGTGTATGTCGTGAATGGAACTTATAAGCCCTGGATTAATCGTGAAGTTAAGGACTTGATAAAAAAAAGACGTGCCATTTGATTGCTAAAGGAGACAAGATCAATACCAACATATTGAGGAATAAAATTCTATCAGAAATAAGAACAGCAAAGAAGCGATACACCCGCAATAAAGTATCTCCCCTACTCCAAAGTGACTCACGCAAATGGCACCAGCAAGACCGTATCCAGGGGGGGGGGCTAGGGGGTTGAAATCCCCCCCGAAACATACAAAAATAATAATTTTATAGGCTTTTCCCTCTGATTTATGTGTGTTTTTTTTCTTTTTTGTCCGACCAGCAGGCACCCCCCCCCCCTCCGAAATAAATTCCTGGATACGGTCCTGGGCACCAGGCAGTCAAGCGTTTAACCGGTAAATCTGCCCAGTGCGATTTTAAGCTCGTGAAGAACGATTGATCTCTAATCAAGGCCCATGAAGTTAATGAATTTTTCACAGCGATCTGTACAACCCATCCGACAATATTTGACTCTGAAATTCGAGAGATAATAGCTGATTGTCAGTCAGATAATATTCCAGAGGTAGCTGAATATGAGGTTTGTAAAGAGATCGAAAAACTCAAGTAAAATTGTGCTTCATACTCAGC
This sequence comes from Branchinecta lynchi, assembly GCA_023053575.1. Lineage (NCBI taxonomy): Eukaryota > Metazoa > Arthropoda > Branchiopoda > Anostraca > Branchinectidae > Branchinecta > Branchinecta lynchi. Next base: position 26,417,767 of record JAKZAP010000008.1, on the reverse strand, counting down.
TGAGCTGCCCGTGGTCTTGCTGAGAGAATTAGCCCCTTTCCTGGCTAAGCCAGTTGCATCAGTCATTAACCAATGCTTTCGCGATCAGGTGTTCCCTCGCCTCTGGCAAAAATCTTGCGTCCGAATAATTCCCAAAGACAAAATCCGTGCAACCTGTGACCAACTGCGACCATTATCTATCACCCCCAATTTGGCCAAAGTTTCAGAGACTTTTATTTATAAACAACTCATGTCACAGGTCTCCCTATCACTTGATGTCTACCAATACGGCGCATCCCAGGCGGCAGCACAGCAGTTTACTTAGTCCGTCTCTATCACCTCATAGTAGAGTGGCTAGACAATGGTAGTGCGATCGTGGATGTACTGCTAGTCGACTACCGCAAAGCATTCGGGGTAGCAGCAAAGAGTCTCAAAGCGATGGGAGCAAAGAAGCACATTTTACTCTTGGTCTTAGATGTTTTGACAGACACCAGTGCGTCTACGGACTGTTTCCAGACGACCTTAACTCTGAATGGAGCGACCTTACCTATGGTGCACCGCAGGGTACGAAATTAGCAGCGCTACTTTTCCTAGCTATGATAAATGACATCATCTCTGGAACTGAATGACATCATCTCCGGAACTGATGAACGGTTTAAGTTCGTGGATGATGTACCGTTGCTTTTACCTAGTGGAATGTCTAACCCCTGTCCCACAGTTCGCCCCTACGCTTTTTTTTTTTGAGGAACACTGCTAAACAAGCATGCTTGAAGTTAACCGTCAAAAATCAAAAGTACTCCGATTCAACATACTTAAACGCGATATCGTCATGCCTGTATCGCCGTTCCCAATTGCAAGAAGTGCTACTATTTTGTGAGTAACTTCCAGCACCGACTGCTCATTCAAGGATCACGTAAAAAGTGTAAGGGACTTTGTTCGAAAGTGCGAAAGGGACATTGTTCAATGCTGACCTTAGTGTCAATGCGTAGGCTTGGTCTTACAATTCCTGAACTTCGCCTCGCATACCTTACTCACGTGCGCCCCCTTTTGGAATACTGCTTCCCAGGATGGGGACCCGAAGTACAAAACACGGTCTATCTATCGGAAGACCTGGGGTCCTGGCTAACAGTCTTACGAGCAAGTACTGTCTGTGTTGAGAATCCCGAGCCTCTACAACCGAAGAACAGATATGATACTAAACTTTGGAAAAAAACTGTTAACAAATGAGAACAACCGATCATTACTCCCCCCTAATGCTCTGAAAAATAGCAGTACAAGACAACAAAACAAACTAGTGCCTGTCACAGGACGAACTTCAAGGTTCATGAAATCGTTTGTTTTTTACAGAGATTTTTAACAAAGTGATTAGTGTAATATATTTATTTTATTACTGTATGACCCAGCGTAATTTAGCATCTTCTGACGAAGAAAGCTACAAACTAGGTTTGTCAATAAACGATTTGATTGATTGATTGCAAGGCTGGGTCACATGATGAAAGTAGGAGAAATCAGCAGCCTGAACTATTTCCGGTGCCACCTTCTGGTCGATTCATGACATTCGGCACGAGACAGGACTTTACAAATGTACTCAGTTTGTATTCATAACTTGGAAAAGAAACAACTTCCAGAAGAAAAAGAAAAGCTCCACCGACCTCATACGGATGGCTCAATCTCGGTTCAACTCTTCGACTTCGTCCAGGTTCTCGGCATCCAATTTGTCTATTTTACGACCTGAAATGAGAAAGGTGGGTTGTCACAAACTGCGCTAACTGCAATTTGAGAAGGTCTACAGGCGTAATAGGACAAAGATAAAAGCTGTGCAGAATCTGTAGTCTGTTTTATTTTTTTCTGACTATTTTTACTGACTGCCTTACTAGTGCCTGACTAGCCTTAAAAGAACGCCTAAAACCTGCGTTTTGTCTTTTCAAATAACTGGATTCCTGGATAATCGGTAGCCGATTTCTCTTTCAACGTTCAAGGTAAAATTGCCACAATTGACTACTGACAGAAACCAAATGAGAAAAAAAAGATAGATAGATGAGGTTACTGCAAAATGTGAGTTTGGAATAAACAAACAGAAGGAGAAAAAACGAAACAAATGACCATGAAGAAATAGGGAAAATGGGGAACTTGCGCGAAGGTGGTACTGCTTGCTATGTAGGTGGTGATGTGAAGTGACGATGGATTCTTTTGAAGTGCCCCAAGGCTAGGAAAGAGTTAAGGGTATATCCTATGCGGATTGACGAATGGGTCCGGATCATTATAAAGTACGGAGTTACAGGAATATGCTTGATCGTAAAAACGTCATTCCCTACAACTGGTTTCAGAGCTTGACGTGTTGACTTAGGTTCCAGCGAGTTCCAGCCACAAAGAATAAATACCTCTAGAGAAAAATACTTTAAATCGCGGATTTGTAAAGGCGTATCAGGAGTCCGGATGTTCATGACATCTGAGAATTCGAAAACGAACTGGGTCGGAATGATCGATGTCTTGACAATAGTGTGAACTCAAACCGCTGGCATGCTATTCGCGAGACTAAACATGTCACGCATTTTAGTCATTAAAACAATCCCATACGATAGAACTCTGAAATGCCCTAACATTGTTTTATGAGGAGGCAGACAATCTGATTCAGATAGGAATCTCCTTTTGAAAGCGGAACCATAAACCAAAATCGTCGGAGTCTATCCAAAGAGATAGTGAAATCGATAGGGATACTGTTAATGTGATATAAAATAGCCTTATGGATACAATAGAACATGGATACAACTCGGATAGTAAATAGATTGCAGCTATAAAAACATCGAAACGAGATAGGGGAGGTCGATTAATTCCACCTCAATTTTCAAAAAGGGGCTACGATGACACAGAACGGGGATGAGCAGGGCCGGACTAGGGAAGAGAGGGTCACTGCCATTCAATAGTACAATAAGTAAATGGATTACAGCTATAACAAGACCAAAGGTTTCGATGGGATCCCAAAAATTCAATATTTGATCCAGACAATTGGGTCTTGTCTTCGCCAGATCCAGTCTTCACCAATCTCCTTGAACATTATAACTATTAAAATTCAGAAACAGATTAAGGCCAAATAGCTAATCATCTGAGAAAACCAAGTTCAGATATGGAGTCAGCATGTGTGTTTACCCTTATAAGTCATATCTGTTTTGAACTACTTGTCCGGCGAAAAAAACAAAGCTCAAAAGCTCAAAGTGGAGGGATACCTATGACATCACAAAAGTTGTCCGTCTGTACGCACTATAACTCTCGAAGGGAATGAGATATTTTGATGAAGCTTGGTGTGAGGATTGTTTAGGTCAAGAGTAAGGTCAAGTTCGTAGATGGGCTCTGTAGCCCTACATTTAGGGGTGGGGGAGGGGGTTTAATTTAAGGGGCAAATGAAATAGTTTTAAACATATAATGTGATAGTCGATTATGGAGTAAGCTGAACATCGTCATCGGACAAGTAGTTCGCCGGGAATCCGGCCAAAATCGGAAAGTTTGTTAAAAGTAAAAGTTATATTTGAAGGGATAAGAAGACATGCTGAACACGGTGGTGAAAACCATTTTCTCGCCAGACAAATTTGTTAACACAGAAACACATTTGTTCGCCGGACAAGTAGTTAGCCCGGAATCCGGCCAAAACCGGAAAGTTTGTTAAAAGTAAAAGTTATATTTGAAGTTGATTAGATGTTCGATTTAGGGATAAGAAGACATGTTGAACATGATGGTGAAACACGTTTGTTCAATGGACAAGGAGTTAGCCGGGAATCCCGCCAAAACCGAAAAGTCTGTTAAAAGTAAAAGTTTTATTTGAAGTTGATTAGATGTTCGATTTAGGGATAAGAAGACATACTGAACACGGTGGTGAAAACCATTTTCTCGCCGGACAAATTTGTTCACACAGAAACACATTTGTTCGCCGGACAAGTAGTTAGCCCGAAATCCGGTCAAGACCGGAAAGTTTGTTCAAAGTAAAAGTTTTATTTGAAGTTGATTAGATGTTCGATTAAGGGGTAAGAAGACATGCTGAACCCTTATGTGAACAGTATTTTCTACCAGGACAACTTGTTGGGCCGGAATCAGGCCAAACCGGAAAATTTGTTAAAAGCAAAAGTTTAATTTGAAGTTGACTAGATGACAGATTTAGGGGTAAGAAGACGCGCTGAATCTGTATATGATAGTCTTTTTTTTTTACCTGGACATAAAGTTCGTTTGGATTTTTGGAAACCGGATTTTTTTTTTTATGGCACTTGAGCTTACTCAAGTGCCATATAGCGATTGTTATTTCTGTCCGTCAGTCGGTCTGTCGGTCTGTCGGTCTGTCGGTCCCGGTTTTGCTAGTTCGGGCACTTCCAGATAAGCTAGGACGATGAAACTTGGCAGGCATATCAGGAACTGGACCAGATTAAATTAGAAATTGTCGCTTCCTCGATCCGACCATCTGGAGGGGAGTGGAGGGAGGGGGAATCTGGAAAAAATAAGAAAAATGAGATATTTTTAGCTTACGAACGGGTGATCGGATCTTAATGAAACTTAATACATGGAAGGACTTCGTGTCTCAGACCCTCCATTTTAAATCCAGACCGGATCCGGTGACACTGGGGGGAGTTAGAGGGGGAAACCGGAAATCTTGGAAAACACTTAGAGTGGAGGGATCCGAATGAAACTTGGTGGAAAGTACAAGCAAAAGTCCTAGATACGTGACTGATATAACCGGAACGGATCCGCTCACTTTGGGGGAGTTGGGGGGGGGGGGGCAAGTCCGAATTTGTAGTGATCCCGCGAGTTCCGTGCTTCCTGATGTGCTGGGACGATGGAAATTGACAGGCATGTCTGGGACCCGACCAGCTTAAATAGGAAATCATCAATTCCCCGATTCGACCATCTGGGGGGGGGAGTGGAGGGAGGGTGAAGCCAAAATTTGAGGTATTTTTAGCTTGCGAACGGGTGATCGGATCTTGATGAAAATTGATATTTAGGATGACCTCGTGTCTCAGACACCTCACTTTAAATCCGGGCCGGATCCGATGACACTGGGGGGAGTTGGAGGAGGGAACCGGAAATTTTGAGAAACGCTTAAAGTGGAGGGATCGGGATGAAACTTGGTGGGAAAAACAAGCACAGGTCCTAGAAACGTCATTGACATAACCGGACCGGATCAGGGCACTGTGGGGGAGTTGGGGTGGGGAACCGGAAATTTTGAGAAACGCTTAAAGTGGAGGGATCGGGATGAAACTTGGTGGGAAAAACAAGCACAGGTCCTAGACACGTCATTGACATAACCGGACCGGATCAGGGCACTGTGGGGGTCCGGATTTCTAGCGATCCCGCGAGTTCGGCATACTTCCTGGCGTCCTAGGGCGATGAAACTTGGCAGGTATGTCAAGGATCCGAACAGATTGACTTGAGAACAGCCGTTTCCCCGACCCGACCATCGTGGGGGGAGTGGGTGGATGGGGAGTCCGGAATCTAGTGGCGTGCATAACTTTTGAACGGGTGATCGGATCTTGATGAAAATTGATATTTAGGATGACTTTGTGTCTCAGACACCTCACTTTAAATCCGGGACGGATCCGATGACACTGGGGGGAGTTGGAGGAGGTAACCGGAAATTTTGAGAAACGCTTAAAGTGGAGGGATCGGGATGAAACTTGGTGGGAAAAACAAGCACAGGTCCTAGACACGTCATTGACATAACCGGACCGGATCCGATGACACTGGGAGGAGCTGGAGGAGGGAACCGGAAATTTTGAGAAACGCTTAAAGTGGAGGGATCGGGATGAAACTTGGTGGGAAAAACAAGCACAGGTCCTCGACACGTCATTGACATAACCGGACCGGATCAGGGCACTGTGGGGGAGTTGGGGTGGGGGTTCGGATTTCTAGCGATCCCGCGAGTTCGGCATACTTCCTGATGTCCTAGGGCGATGAAACTTGGCAGGTATGTCAGGGATCCGAACAGATTGACTTGAGAACAGCCGTTTCCCCGACCCGACCATCGTGGGGGGAGTGGGTGGATGGGGAGTCCGGAATCTAGTGGCGTGCATAACTTTTGAACGGCTGATCGGATTTGAATGAAACTTGTCTGGTGAGCTATCGCCTCGGACATTCAGTGTCACGTCCGAGTCGGGTCCGATACCTGTGGGGATGGGGGGGGGGGGGGTGGAAAACTCAAGAAACTCTAAAAGTAGAGGGATTGGGACGAAACTTAATGGATGGAACAAGCATTAGGCCTAGATGAAATTGACGGAGCCAGATGGTTTCGGGGCTCTGTGGGGGGAGTTGGAGGGGGTTTCATGGAATTCCGGTAGTCGTGAGTTAGAATAGTTCCAGATGTAAAACGACAACGAAACTTTGCAGGCATATTAGCGACCCGAATTATCTTGACTTAAAAACCTGACACAACGTACCCCCGGAAACTTCCGTTCCTAGATCCGGGCATTTTTGGGGGAGCAAGAGAAGAGAAATATGGACTTCTATAAATTGCGAACGAGTGGTCTGATTCGAGTGAAACTTCATGGGTGATACGAATCGATGGCCTCGACATGTAAAACATGCGTTCGAACCATATGCGACCACGATTAGGGGAATTGGGGGTGGGGGGACTTTTGACATGCACAAAAACCAAACGGATGGACCGAATGAGATGCAATTCGACAGTGCCGAGTTTATGCGGCCTAGATTTGTTATTTGGCGTCTGGGCCGGATTCGGCCAAGGTAGGGGGGGGGGGGTACTGGAAACTTGCAGATAGGCTATGCTCCAATTTCAGTCAAACTTGATGAGGGAATTAAGAGATTGGGCCCGAACTGGCTCCGACAACGTTGGTGGGAAGGGGGGGCGGGTACCGGAACTTTCCAAAAATGCTCAGATTCGAGTGAAACTTGGTAGATGGTAGAAACGAAGATGCTTTAGGTGGTCGATTTTTTTTTATTCCGAACCAGATTCGGCCACGGTAGGTGGAAATAGAGTGAGTACCGGAAATCGTGTAGCACGTCTAGGGATCAAACAAATGGATTTATTGGGATGAAAGTTTGAACAGTCATGTGCATTTGCAATCGAGACGATGCCGGAACTGCTCAGAAATGAGTGAAACTAAATATCCTATTTCTATTTCCAAACCGCCTTTTTGGATGGCGGGTGTATTTTGTGACGTTTTCATCTACTTTCTTGTACAGCCTACTCGTACAAGTGCCATATGAGCTCGTAGCTCTTGTTTATAAGTTAAGTTTACTTCAATTCAATTCAATTCAATTCAATTCAATTCAGTTTATTTCTAAAACGTGCAGCGGACAAGCCGAATATTCGTTTGGTCGTCAATACAAAATATATATACAATTTATAGTCAACACTTACGAATTAATTTAAAATAACAGTAATCGTCAAATACATTTAATGAAAAGAGTTAAACTCAGGTACACAATTATTTGCTAGCACTGGCGTTAAAAACCTTGACAAAGGAGGGAACAAAGCTTTTCAGATATCGGTTTCGAGACACCTGAATAGGCTGTATGAGAGGTACAGCTTCTGCCACTGCTCTTGCGGGTCTTTCTCGATGTGGCTTGAAATCAGGGGGCAGTATGGATCGATGGGATGTACTGTTCAGCAACCCTGTACCAAAATCAAGCGAAAGATTTTGTCGACTCCTTGAAGTTGATTAGATGTTCTTTATACGGATAAGGAGATACGCTGACTTCGTTTATGAACTTTTTCTTTCTGGACAAGTATGGTGGTTCGTTCGCAATTGTCTGGATCAAATATTAGATTTTTGGATCCCATCGAAACCTTTGGTCTTGTTTTTATTGGTCAGCTAATTATCCCTCTAGGATGATGAGCGAGGGATAAATATAAATTCGGATATTTCGGTTGCACTTCCGGCAAACCGTCCTCAGCGAAAAACAAACAACTAAATCATAAAATCCAACACAATACCAACAGAAAAGTTCTTTTAGTTCTGTGAAGTTATTTGTACAGTGATGGGTAAAGCGAAGGATTATCCAATGGCTGGGTGAAAGCTTCTGCGCTTTCTCAGGGAATTGGTAAATTGTAAATAGACACAGACTTCAGAATTGTAAAAGAATCACGGATTTGTTCATATACACTTTTAACACGCACATTTTAATATTCGTTATTTTATTTGAATTTGTTTGTCGTTTCAGTCAGCATCGTTCTTCTGGTTTTTAATTACATATCGCTGTATGTTTTGTTGGTTCTGCATCACTTTTCTGTTGGTATTGTGTTGGATTTTATGATTTAGTTGTTTGTTTTTCGCTGAGGCCGGTTTGCCGGAAGTGCAACCGAAATATCCGAATTTATATTTATCCCTCGCACATCATCCTAGAGGGATAATTAGCTGATCAATCAAAAAAACACCCCCCCCCCCCGAAAATCACGGTTTTCCATTTCTTTCATATCTCATTCCCTTCGAGTGTTATACTGCGCACAGACGGACAGACGGACGGACAACTTTTGCGATGTCACAGGTACCCCTCCACTTACGTTTTGGGATCCCAAAAACATCGAAACGAGATCGGGGAGGTCGATCTTTCCACCTCAATTTTCAAGGGACTGCGATGACCCAGAACGGGGTGATCAGGACCAGAATAGGGGAAAGAGGGTCACTGTCCTTCATATACAATAAGTCCAAAACCTAAGCAAATGTTGAATATTCTAAAAAGAAATTAGATGGGGTAGTCACGAACAAGAACTGAACGCACTTGGCGTTCCCGGATCATCGTCATCGGGAAGAGAACGTAAAAGAAATTTGACACGTATCAAATAGGGCTTGAAAACTTAAAGGTACCTTATTTAGCTTACAGATTTCTCCAAGGCGACCTAATGGAAACTTAAGATATGCAATAAATTGCTATGACAACATAGGACCCGACGATGTCTCCATCTTTAGCCGCAACGGTCAGAGGACACAGCCGGAAAGTGTGAGTTGAGAGGCTTCGAAAAGACACTGGAGAGTACAGTTTAAAAAACAGAATAGCGGAATATAGGAATTATTTCCCAAAAAGCGGTGTGATGTGCAAACTATCAATCCATTCAAAGCAGGTGTGGACCGTTGCTTTTTTTCTATAGAAGAAAGCCTTTTAGCTGCAATTATATTATTACCACTGACAGAACACCGTATTTTAAATCTGATTTAATATTCGAGTTCAGCACAACTTGCAATTTCAATAGCCGGGTGTTGTAAACAGCAGAGCAGTAACCCACACTGCCATCTTTTGAGCTGTTCTAAATCCATCGTTTGTGTGGTTCAAACTGAACTTTTCCGGCTCGGAGCCGAAGCCTGACGATGCTTTTATTCAACGCGTGGCGTGACGGATACCGCTAGGCGTGGCGAAATTCGCTCTCTGTGTGCACGGAGCTTTAAGGGTACTGAATTTGTAAAGCATTGTTCAAATAGGTGCAATAAGCTGAACAGCTCTATGCGCCCTATTTAAGTCTTAATACACATATTTGTTCAAATACGAGTTCTTTCAATGTAGTGTTCGGTTTTGCCACGAAAATACAGTTTTTCGAGCTTCTAAAGATTACTACTAGAAGTACAAGAGTACAATTTGACGACCAGTCTATTGTAACAAGACCAAAGGTGTTGATGGGATCCCAAAAACCTAAGATTTGATCCAGACAATTGGGTCTTGTCTTCGCCAGGCTAATCATCAGAGAAAACCGAGTTAATTCAGAGAAAATTCAGAAACGAATCCACCGTATATGCTTATCCCTATAAAGAACATCTAATCAACTTTAAATACAACTTTGACTTAAAAAAAAATGCGGGAACAACCGGATTCCGGACTAATTATATGTCCGGGTAAAAAATGGTTGTCTTATACAAACTCAGCGTCTCTTCTTACCAATAAATCTACCACCTAATCAATTTCAGATAGAACTTTTGCTAGCTTTAACATATTTTCCGATTTTGGCCGGATTCCAGGTGAACTAGTTGTTCGGCGAGAAAATGTTTTTCACCATCGTGTTCAGCATGTCTTCTTACCCCTAAATCAAACATTTAATCAACTTCAAATGAAACTTTTACTTTTAAAAAACTTCCCGGTTTTTGCCGGATTCCGGACAAACTACTTGTCCGGCGAGAAAATACACCATCATGCTCAGCATGTCTTCTTACCCATAAATCAAACATTTAATCAACTTCAGATGAAACTTTTACTTTTAACCAACTTTCCGTTTCTTTTCCGGATTCTGGACGAACTACTTGTCCAGCGAGACAATGATTTTCACCATCGTCCTCAGCATGTTTTCTTACCCCATGATCGACTATCACATTAGCTGTTTAAAAATATTTTGTTTGTCCCTTAATATGAACCCACACCCCCCAAATATAGAGCTACAGAGTCCATCTACGAACTTGACCTTCCCCTTGACCCAAACAATCCTAACACCAAGTTTCATCAAAATATCTCATTCCCTTCGAGAGTTATCGTGCTTACAGACGGATGGACGGACAACTTTTGCGATGTCATCCACATACGTTTTGGTATCCCCCCAAAAAATAAAAAATCTTTCTCGTAAGGCATACAACAATAGTACAAGCGCATAGAGGTACCACAAATCCCACGGAAATTCCACTATCTGAAAATCGATTATTCGTGGATAGCGGGATAACAAAGTAACACGATAAGTGATGGGTAACCGCATCCCAGCCCTTTTTGTTTAAACTTTGTTAATAAGAATGTTTTGTTACGTGAGTCAGTTAATAAATGGCAGTCGTATAGTATACTGACAGCTTTTGCGATGTCCTAGGTATCACTCCACTGACGTTTTGGTATCCCCCCAAAAATCCAAAAGTACAAGCTAGAGTACAAGCGCATAGAGGTACCACAAATCCCACGGAAATTCCACTATTTTAAAATCGATTACTCGTGAATAGCGCGACAACAAAGTAACACAATTTCAGCGGGTCTTCAAGCCAATTCAACTGAATAAATGATGGGTAACTAGAATGTCCTATCCCAGCCCTTTTTGTTTAAACTTTTTTAATAAGAATGTTTTGTTACGTGAGTCAGTTAATAAATGGAAGTCGTACTCAGGATTGAGCAGAGGGGTTGCGAGTTCTTTAGGTGGAACAGTGGCTAGAGAGTCTAAGCGAATGAGGGGTGCAGAAATTCCGGAATCCTTGACTTGCCTTGTACCCAGGGCCGTATCCAGGGGGGAGGGTAGGGGTTTAAACCCCCCCCTTTTCCCTCCGATCTGTGTCTTTTTTGTCCGACCCGCAGGCAACCCCTCCCCCCCCCCCCCCCCCCCCGAAATGAAATTCCTGAATACGGGCCTGCTTGTACCTCAACAAGTTCCCTTTCCGAATTACACAAATCCTCGTAATCGACTCCTGTTGGAAATAAGTATGTAAATGCAACCACTCATTCGACCTGGTTGGAGTCAACTACAGTGTATCCCGTGCAAATTGGATCGTATCAAAATCATTCACATTTTTATACTGTCTGTTTCCGTGCTGGGCTTGTAATTTGTTAAACACTTTCTCGCAAACCAGCACGACATCTATCCAAACCTCTCCGTCTGTATCACAGTGGCAGTTTAGCATAGCAACCGTTTCACTGCCATCCGCATCGGGATGACTGCCAAAGTGAGTTTATTTTGTGGTTACTGAATGAACTCGCTGACAAAGTCGTGAGAAAATAGAATCAGTGTCGGCGCGGACTAATTTGCTAATTTGACGGTCTTCAACTTACTTGACTTGATGCTCCTGCCGGGAATAACTTCTAGCGTAGAGGAAACTCAATGTTTGAGAGAACAAATGTTTGACGAGAGAACACATATTCAGTTTTTTGTTAATACTTTAAGGAACGTTTTTCGAATAATAAAGATTGATTGATTGAAAGGTTGATTGATTGATTGAGTGGTGCTTCGTCAGCTGCCTCCAAGAGGAGCGCTCTAGTGCTAGCTTTCAATTATCTGATCGAACAGAGTTGCCACCTTTTCTTCTGACGGAACTTGTGACGATTGCTCGTAAAAACTTGTACTTTTCTGGTGCCTACAAAATTTGGTCTTTTATTCAGTTTCAAACCAAAAATCAGTGATTTGACCGCTATAACAGTAGCAGATTTTATTCTTCGGTTCTAATTAATTTGAAGACATAAGAAGGGAAAATCTGAGAAAAAGACATGCGTCACATGATAAAAAAACAACAACAGGTTTCAGAAATAAAGTTCTCGAGCTAATTTGCGTTAAATAAGTAAATCATTTTTTTATCAAAAAGAGTTTCCTTGGAATTGGCCATCAAGCTTTGAAGAAGCGAAGACGCTTTGATGTTTTTTGTTTTTTTTTGGGGGGGTGGGGGGGTGAGAATGTTTTGTTTTGTTTTAATTTTAAGGTTACTTCACCACTTGAAACTATTTTTTTGTAAAGTTACATTTGTTGATGAGCATTTTTGTGAGAATTTTTTTATTTTTAAGAGTTTGTTTTTTGGGTATTTTTTCGGAAAAAAGTCTGCGGTTTGGAAAGTTCGTTTTGTTTTTGTTTTGTTAGGTGAGCCAGCGCAATACGGGTTTCCTAGACTGGAAGGACACCTTTAACACGGCAGGTGCATTTTTTGTTTTTGTTTTTGGTGGTTGATAGTTTCGGATTTAGCTGCTATGAAAATAAATATTCCGTTTTTCTTATGTTTTTTTTATGATTTGTTTTTAAAGAAATAGAATTTCAGAAAAGATTTGATGTAATAAGGATAATAATTTCTTTTTTTTAATAAAGATAAAACGGGTAAACAAAATGATTCTAAAAAGAAAAAGTAGAGATAAAGGATAGTGAAGGTGACACTAATTAGTTAGGTCGGTCAAAAGAATTAAAGGAAAGTTTTGTTTGTAAGACCGTTGGCGTCACTGAGGGTAAGTGGAAGTGTAGTCACCGGGCCAATTCATATTGGACGGGAATGAGGCAAAAGATACTACGCGGCAATTTAAAAAAAAAATGAAAAAAAAGAAAAAAGACGCAGAGCTCGAAAGCATGTCACAAGTCGCAGAATCCTGCGGTGATAGGTAACACTGATCTCGAGTAGCAGACGTCAGACGTCTTACTCACCTGCCGCGGTATCGAATAAGTTTTATAGGAATCGTACATAATGACGTCATGTGATTGAGGACCCAATATAGGATTGGATTGTCCCTAGGTCGTTTTATAAATGTAAATTTGACCGGTGCCTCACTGGCCAGCCAACACAATTCCCAGATTACAGAGAATCGAGTTCATCGTTTACAGCAATGAGTCCGTCATTAATTAGTCAGTAGGTCAGTTTAATTACTACAGGCTGACGCATTGTGTACATACCTTTTCTTCTGGAATAGATGGTGATTCTTAAGCAGAAATGGTAGAAAAACATCGTCGTATCGAAGGCTTGTTTTTGTTTATTTAATATTTTTTTTAACTGTTTGTTTGTTTTTGCAAGGTCTTAAATCAAATCCTTGAGCATTAAAGTAATAATCAGAAGTACAAACGTGACCAGGGGAGGACAAGTACATCTAGCCGGTTGGGGGTGAGTGGTTTGGTCCGAAAATTGTGGATTTAGTCCGGGGTTGGTCCCTTCAAAGTTACAAAATTTGGGATTTTATACCTTGATAAATAGGGTGGGTGGTTTGTCAATTTTATTCTATTTTCGGGACAAGTAACATATCATTCGATAGCTCACCACATACAAACAGTCGTAGAGATGGTTTTAAGGCGATATGGAACCTATAAGCTTTTTGTGCACACAATATAGGAACAAGTTCATTTTCTGGAAGGACTACTACTGCAGATTTAGGTTTCCGATCCGCTGTGAAAATTTGTCCGGTGCTTATAAAAATTTTCCGGTGCTTATGTTTAAGCGACTACCTTTGAACTTATACATGAGTAGTATATAATCGCCGATCCTAGACCACCCTCCCCCCAATTTCAAAACCCCATTTTAACATCAATTTCTTAAATTTTAACATCCTTTTTACCAAATTATCCCCCTTTTTAAGAACATTTTTATTTTCTTACTTCCAAAATAAAGGATACAAGAAATGAGAAATATTACCCTTTACTACATATAAAATACTACAATATACTACTACTTCTTTTTTTTTACATTTTTCATTTTTTATTCAAATATTACTGAGTAAACAGCTCTAAATCCACATATGTTTCTTTGTTCTTGTTTTCGCGTACAATAGGCTGCAAAACCAGATTTTTCTTTAAAAGTAATTCGTTAGCAATGGCATTATATTTCTGTGTTATAAACAAATCACATGGTTTATCATTATGATTAATGACTACAACCAACTTATCACCATATTTCGTCTTAGCAATTCTCATTTTATCTATATTATATTTCAGTCCTAATACCAAAGCTTCTTTCCTGATTGTCTCATTGTATTTATTCATTCTGATTGTATTCAAGACTTCCTTTGTGGACTCCATTTATTAGGGGATGATTTTATTAAATAAAAATCCAGGCTCACAAACTCACATACATATTTTTGTTAATAATACCTAATGTAGCTTTTCTTTCATAATATATAACACAGTAAACATTATATGGTACGGGTTGATTATCTTTCAACGTTAAACTTATTTCAATATCAGCAGTTGTTCCATTATAAATATTTGACTCGTGTTTGGAAACATCGAAACAGAATAGTGGATATACTTCTTTAAATTCTTCTATACTAACAACACTACCAGTATCAAATGCTAATTGCTTATAGCCCAAATGTATGAACCTATTGTAAAGATTTGAGTATTTACATTTCTCATCGCTAAAGTCGCATTTGAGTGGTTCTTCAGGATATTTATCTCCATTAATTCTAAGTTCTATGTCTGTTAAATTCATATGATCAAACACCATATTATTCATTAATTGATTGTTATGCTTTTCATTTTTCTGTAACATCACAACGATTTTTGTAGGACTATTTCTCTCAGACACAACTTTCCAGGTGTGCTCCTTATTCTGACTAACATCACTTTTATAACTATTACATGCTTCCCACATCAGATTATGCTTTTTATCCTTAGCAAGACCCTTTTCTAATTCACTCATCATTTCGATACTAGGAGCTACAATAGGGATCTTCCAGGATAAATACTCGATAACTACTTTGAAATTAGTATTTCCATTTCTTATAATCATGTTGTTATCATCATTTCTTCTTAGAAATAATTTATGCGATGCACCTCTGAAGAATCGTTTGTTTCCTTTCAGAAATCCAAACAATTCTGATAATGGTAAATACATATTTACTAATTTACTGCTCTTTGTTCTGTTATATCTTTTTTCAAATCCTTTATTATAATTATTATTATTTCTCAAACTGACTGTTCCACCCCCTGCTGCAGCCCCTGCAGCCCCTGCTACTACTGGAGTTGCAGTAAACGAAGCAATAACAGGATTAATTTCTTTTCCTTGATTATAATCCTTATACCAGAAATGATTTCTTGCTGCACTTCTAGAATAATCATCAGAGTATTCAATCAACTTTGTAACGGTAGTTGTAATAAAAACATGATTAATTTTTTCAACCGATTCATCGTTTATTACATACTCAGCGGTACTGAATAAATTAAATCCATTATTCGTTAAAGTAGCAACATCGGTTGCAGCTATAGGAGTCCCATCTTGGTTTACTATTCTTACACTGACATCAAGATAACTTTCACTTGGATAAAACCAAGAATCTAATTTCTTTGTTACGAATTCAAACTCTGATTTATTAGATACATTCACATCTGTTTCTCGAATTTCTTTAAATTCATATTTAACCACTGTTTCATCCACAAGCGGTTCATCAAAAATGTTCCATTGCGGACTGATAACTTTATTTACTGCCATTTATATAAGAAAGAAATTATTAAATAAAACTTATTTCAGAATCTTTAATCCATTTCCAGTCATTAACGTTTTGATCAAGTCCTGACTTCTTTGATTTAAAATCCTTTTATTTGTACCGATAAGATCCTTCATCGATTTTTTGTTTCCAATTACATCAATGAGTTCCTTCTTGTTTACATTGATCAGATCTTTCCCATATTCTATTGCTCTGTTTTTCTACAACTCAAATCTCGGTTTAATAATATTATTATACATTGACATAGCCCCATCTTTTATTTGTTTTGCTGACGTTTGAAATAACTGGGAATTAACAATGTTTTTGAATACACTACCGATTCCACTTCCATACTGCTTTTTATAAAGTAATCGCTTATTATTAATCAACATTTATAGGTAAATAATTTTATTTCACTAATCCTTTAAGCTTTTCTTAAATGCAGCACGTATCCAACGTTATCACCATTCAAATCGATAGGTCTTCCCAACTGATCAGTAATTGTCATTCTCAAGGAGTAAATAAAGTCTTTTGTGTTAATAGGAAGGTAGATTAATTGTCTAGGATTCTCAACAATTTGACAACCCGGTTCTGTATTAGGAACAAATGTCCAAATGACATCTGATTTACTTTTGTTTACGATAGAACTGTTTACAAGAGAGCAGTGAATTTGTATTTTATCAACGCTTCTTGTTATATTCGGAAGCTTTGTACCTTCATTGATTTTCTTAGATATCTCACTATCCTTCTCAAATCCTAAAATCTGACACAAGTCACTATTAAATCTAAACACATATTTTTCTTGTAATAGTATGACAAATCTCATAGATGCTGGATTGGATGAAATTACAATAGGACATTTGTCTTTTGGGGTATCAAAATACTGACACAAAAAATAATTCAAACAATCATCGTTATACATCCCATTAGGAATAGTAACATTCATCCATTCTGTTGCATTATTATCTTCATCTTTCCTGTATTGAAATGTATTATTTCCAAATTTATCACTTATATTATGCCATGAATACCACAAAGTACACTGATTCAAACCTATTTCATAATTCCAATTACGATTCAATTCGATTGGTTGACTAAATGTTATATCAATGATACTTTCATTACCTTCAATGTTTAACAACACCATTTATTAGAAATATTTTTTATATATTGAATTGTAATATCTCTTCGTAAGAAATTTATTTCGCATTAACGAATCCAAAATATCAATAGCTTCATTTCTCACCTCGTCAGATGTATTTCCGTTTACTCTGCTACCTATCAAAGTGTATAATTTTGAAATCATTTCATCACAGTTCATAAATATTCCAGTTCCTTTTTGTTGAACTAAAAATGGGGAATTAGTTCGAATGCTGGTTAACCTCTCCTTGTATTCTCTTATAAATTCAAGGATTTCATCATAGCTAGAGTAACCTTTACCTTTTTTCCCGCCATAACTTTGACTTAGAGATGTCAAACGTTCTAGAGCCTCATCTATATCCGTATGATGCTTAATGTAATACGTAGGCATTTTAAAATAAGTATCAGTGCCACCCCGCGATTCTACATGTTTTAAATTAATCTGATTTAACAACTCTTGGGTAATATCTTTATTCATATCAACGGATAGTGGTCCTAAATCGGGAGAAGGTTCTAAAGCGGGTGCTCGACTCACTTCCTCTGAAGTAGTGGTCTGTAAAGCTGTTTTAAATGTATCACCTAATCTGAGAAACCGTCTTCTTGAATTATTATCACCTTCCTGTAGTTTATTAATTATCGTTTCAGCGTTCTCTTGTAATTTTTTGATGGTATCTTTAGTGTTTTCTTTTTGTGCTATAATAACTGGAGCGTTTAATTCTGAAGCATATTCCCGAAATCCTGCTTTCTCCATCTCATTTTGTTGAACCTTTCTTCTCTGAATTTCTCTGTTCTTCACTATATCTGATAACATATCACTCAAGCGTCTTGAATCCATTTATATACAAGTAATTTTATTTCATAATAAATTTTGAAAGTTCTTTTTCATAAAACCCTCCTTGAATTAACTCCCCACTTTTGTCAGATATTTCATAAGTAATGGGAATGGTAGGTCTGATGGTTGCTATCTGAAATACCTCATCCGTATAATTAGGTAAATATCCTTTATCGAAAATACTTTTTTCTTTTTTAATTCTGACTAAATCCCCTACTTTGACGTTTCCTGTGATTTTGTAGTCATCTACTGGAGGAAACAGAGCACTAAAAACCTTTTTCTGATTAACCTTTTTACTAGCATCAACTGGTTTCATTTGTATTGAACGGTGGTACGAGTTATTATAATTACTCACAAATAAAGGTAAAATATCAATCCAATTAGTAGTGTTATTGTGAGTGAAATATTTCCATAACTTTTCTTTTATCGTTCTGTTGAATCGTTCTACAATTTGCGCTTTCAATTCGCTTTCAGATGCAAACCAGTGTATGCCGTTATTTTTCAAAAAAGTTTGAACATTTCTCATCACAAATTCTTTACCTTTATCAGTTTGTAGTTTCTTAGGAATTCTTTCTTTAAATATAACACTGAATGCTTTTATTATTTCAGCACCCGTTTTGTCTTTCAGAGGGATACACCAGGCATTTTTACTAAAGCAATCAATAACAGTTAAAATGTAATTTGTTTTATTATTTTCTTTTTTATATTTCTGCATGTCAACTAAATCAGCTTGCCATTGCTCATCAACATAGTGAACATACACTCGCCTCCTTTCAAAGTTATGATAGGAAGGTTTGTGTAACGTATACACATTCTCATTTTGCAACACATTTTTTATTTTATCCTTGGAAACCTTAACACCATTTTCTTTTAATTTTCTGTAAATATCATCCACACCTGAATAATTAGAATAATACGTCTTTAAAATATCTGTTTCTGCGTTGAGGTTTTTTTTAAAAAGCGATTTTTCCTCGATCCGCAAATAACACAATTCCCTTTCAGCATTGGAACATTATTTTTTTGTGACACTGCCTTAAACATTGATTCAGTGTCAGTGCTCTTTTTACATTTCATACAATAAATCTCCATTTATTAGAAAACAATTTTTATAAACGAAAAGCTACCAACTTCATTTTGCGCTTAATGTAGGAAATACAGTGAAGTCCACAGTTTAATTCATCTATATTTTGAACAGCAAGATTTTCATAAGCTATTTTTTTCTTTGAAGTTTTTAGATATTTAACTATTTCTTTTCCTGGAGGAATACCGAAAGAATCGAAAAATTCGACATAGGGGGATTCAGGTAGATTACAATAGGCAACCCAATGTGTTCCAGGCATTCCACGTTTGTCATAGTTGATTACACCACATTCCGAATCGTTTATATGTTTGGGTAGCGTATCTAAAGAGAAAACACCTCGAAACTGTGGTATACTCCCTAATGCATCCATAATATCAAAATTAGTTAGAGGTCCTACTTTACTTTTGCTTCTTTTTTGATGTCCCCGTTTTTTGACTTCCTAGGTCTTCCACGTACCCCATGACCGACAACTCTTTGTGTTCCAGGAAGTGTAAGCGCTCCACCTGTGTTGACATCATCGGTTTTTTCCTTCTTAGGTCTACCACGTACGCCATTACCGGTAACTTTTTGTGTTCCAGGAAGTTTTAGCGCACCACCTGTGTTGGTCATTTTATCCATAATTTTCTTACCAGCGAATGTACCCAAAGCAGCAGCACCACTTGTTAAAGCTGCCTTACCAAGGGTAATTGCTAGCGGTATTAAAAATGGAAGTAATCCACCTTTTTGAATCGCTTCTCTCATCTGCTTGTATGATACATCAATATCACAACCCTTATTATTCATTTTACAGGTTTCAATTTTATCAATTTGTCGTTTACTTAAAAGTAACTTAACTGGTTCTCGTTCATTTTGTCTACTATGACTAACACGTATCTGACATTTTTGTTTAGCATCAAAGCATTTCTTCAGCTTTCCTTTCTGAAGCTTTGACAAATAAACTGTATACTCCATTGTTTCAACCATTTATTAGGGAATAAATTTATCTTATAAAATTTATTTACCAGCCATCATTTTTCTATTCTGGTAACGAATGGTTTGTCAACAGGTTTTAGCTCTACCTCTAGAAGCCTTTTTAAAATATTTACTACTGCTCTTTCAATATTATCGATACGAGTTTTTTGACCAGCAATCTTTCCTTCAATTATACCGTTATGGGTGTGTTGTCCAAGAAGCTTTTTGTCATAATCTAAAAGATTCATAGTTAACGTTGCTAAATTAACAGCATCATTTTTGTTTCTAGGGTTTTGAACATTTGTTATCAACTTGTTTTCAGCGTTAATCTCTTTATCATTAACTCGAACTATTTCTTTTACAAATAACCCTTTATCTTTGTTCCTTACCAACGAATTATCAGGAGAATCATCTATCGCAGTTAATCTGTTGATAGTTTCGCTAAAATACTGATTTGCCCCCACTTGTTGTGCGGTAATTTCTTCTTTAAATTGATTCAAAATAATAGTCATAGATCTGAAACTAATAGCGTCCTGGTCAGCTTTCGAATCCCCTAACATAATAATTCTCTTACCTTGTAGGTTAATATTACCGTTGTCATCAGTAACTCTCTTTTCATTCGATTCGTTACTAACCTTTTTTCCAACACTACCAAATTTATTCATTTATTATAGAAATAAATTATCCGGTAAATTTTTCAAAGTTTTTCCTGTACTTAAGGGTTTTATCTTTTATTTTTAAATCTATGAAGAAAAAACCGTAGCCCTTGGTTGCAGTCTCGAATTGTTTGAGAAATTTTTCATCGTCTATACTGGATACATGGCTTTGTCTTATTAATTTTACTTCTTTTGGATTAGAACACTGAAAGAATGCAAAATAATTGCACTGGAGCCTTACCACCTTTGGCGTTTTATGATAGCTTTGAGACAAGTAAATAATTGAGGCATTTTTCTTTCTTCCTCTTATGAATAAATCTTCTATTTTCTTCTGGTCTTTTTCAGTGACAAAATCGTCAAAGATAATCAAGTTTTGGTATTCAGGGTCTAAGTCGTCAACATCGACAATATCATCAAGATTGTTACTTACTGTTAAGACTTTCGATTTGCATTGTGACTCCAAAGTGGTTAAATTGGTTATAAGGTCTTGATATTTATCTTCTTCAAGATCTTTAGCATACAAGTATATTCGGTTGAAACAAAGATATTCATAAATTAAATTCAAAAGAAGGTTTGTTTTCCCTGTTCCAGAACTACCACAAATTAAGAGTCTGAATGGCCACTGAGGTGCAAGGTCGTGCTTATTCTGATAAGTGTTCTTTTCGCTAAAATCATACACTTTGATTGGAGCCTTTTCATTCATTTATTTAGGAAGAATTTTTCATTATAAGATTTACTTGAGTATTTTAAGTATATACTTGAAGTTTTGAAGTAGGTACTTGATTTTTTTAAGTAGGTACTTGAATTTTTTAAGTAGGTACTTGAAGTTTTGAAGTAGGTACTTGAATTTTTTAAGTAGGAACTTGAATTTTTTAAGTAGGTACTTGAATTTTTTAAGTAGGTACTTGAAGTTTTGAAGTAGGTACTTGAAGTTTTTAAGTAGGTACTTGAATTTAATGTTTATAACCTAAAGGTAAAGTGTGTATTTTATCGCTTGTTACTATCCTTTTATCATCCTTAGGATCTAACGCTTTTTTATTCTGTTCTTCTAGAAACATATTGTGCTTGTATGATCTTAAGTTATACTGGGTTATAGAAAGGTTTTCCGTTTTACCAAACAGTACATCCTTATAGTTTTGAATGGTAATTTTATCTTTAACGATATTTGTTTTTATTCCTTTCAGTTTTTTGCTAGCTTTTGAAGGGTCTTGGTTGTCCTTTAAATAAGCATATACTTTTGATCGTAATCCAACAAATTCTGTCATAACCTGCCCACCTAATTCATCTTTCATCATTCCTATCACTTTCTTATTTACACTAGGAAACCCATATGGATTATCTTTCGCATAATCAGATGTATCGAACCTCTCATTCAAATCCTGTTTGATATCTTGATAAAAATCTTCAGTTCTAATATCATATATGAAAGAATCAGTGTCCATATAACACAAATCAATTTTATCTCCATATTTAGGCTTCATATAATCATAATGGAATTCATACATCAATAACTTGGATAGTTCCAATACAGCAAAGCCGATATACATTGGTTTGTCTAATTTTATCTTTTCCTTCGACATTCTTGCTACTGAAAAGTTTTCACTGAATATTATTTCAGATTTAAAGTTGGGTTTCTTTATTATTTTTTCTCTTGTTGCATCATCCGTTATTATTTCCATATCCGCTCGCTTCCTTACGTTTTCCATAGTTTTTCCAAAGCAAGCATTATTCATAAGCTTAAAGAAATCCTTTTCAAAATCATTTGTACCTTTAGTTCTAAGTGCTGTGTTGTGGTCTATATATCCGTTTAAGTAAGCACTTTCAGTGAATCCTAGTATTCTGTGTACTCTTTTCAATATCAAACCTTTTTGTAAATAGAATTCTAGGTTCCTGTGGTGAACTACATAGTTAGTTTTATCTAATACTGTGGTACATAGCTTACCGTTAAAGTGTTCGGGTGCTAATGGTAAATCCTTGTGTAATTCGTGTAGTTCTTTTGGATATTCTAAGTCTACCTCATATATAGCACCCACATCTTGTCTCACCGACTTAATCGTAATCACCGACTTGATATGACTTTTCAGATGGTTGTAATACTCGATTGATTCATATTCATTCCTTTCTTTCAAATCATCCGGTATGGAAATGAATTGGAAATCATTCGCTGGTAAATCTTGTGACATTGCCCACCCATATAAATTATTTTTATCCAAATACACTAAATAATTAGATGGCTTATTCTTATTATAATCACTTGTATATTTATTATTTGCTTTTGCGTATCTTTTTATACATTGGGATACACCACCTCTTATTCCTTTTTCTATAAAGGTATACATGTCTTCCTTTGAGAATAACGGTAAGTCTACTTTCGAATGCTTTAGGAAAGCATCCCATGTTAGTCCTGGAGCTGAGAAGTAATGAAGTGGATCCAGATCATAATTATGTATACAAACGTTCCTGAAATTCTCTACAACATCTGACAATATTAAAACATCACTTTTTAGGTATAATTTAGTATAATCAAGTAATGTTTCACAGTTAAATTGTTTCCATATAGATACCGCTCTTTTATAATCACTTTTGTCAATACCTTTCCCCGTCAACCTAGAATAAAAGCTTTCTATGGAAGGTAACTTTGTACATTTCATTTTATCGAAACTGTCTACGAATTCATACGGATATACCCCTTTTTTAATTATTTCTTTGAATTCATCATCATTTTTGAAGCTGTTCGATGTGAATTTGAAATTCTGTCTTAGATGATTACAAGGTACTTTGCAATCACATTTCGCTAAATTTGCTGATAGTTTGTCTAAAGATGAAGCCATAAATCTAATCGAATCTATGAACCGGATCTCATATTTTATTTCCGTATCCGTCTTTCTTATACTTATTGATTTCGAGAATGATATGAAACTTTCTGCATTTTCAAAAATTCCGTTATCAGGTATCAATTCTCTAACAAACAGATGGGAATCATATTTAGATAAATTATGCATTACTACCGGGATATGCCTAGGAATCCTGTATTTCATATTACATTCAGCATGAGCAAATCCTCTATCTTCTCCTGTCATGTGGTCGTGATCAAAGTGAGGATTTTCAGTAATTTCAGTTGTACAGATATTACAAGTCTTATTAGTTAGTTTATTCCATTTATTCACAATTTCTGCATTGGTATAAGTGTGGTTTCTTTGTCTGCTTTCATATTTGTTTGCAATTTCTGTGGATACTTTTGTAATGGTTTTAACAAAATGTTTTGCAGCGTCTTCACCGAAATAATCATAGTATTTGTTCTGGTTTGTATCAAAGGAACAGCATACCTGAAACCCGTAAGCAAATGGTTTCTGTTTGGCCACTTTTATTGTTTTCTTTCCGTTTACCTGATTGTATTCTTCGTTATAAGACTCAAAGTCTGCTATTATGCAATAAGGTACTTTCATTTGTTTTGCAATATTTTTATATTGTATACTTGAACCTTCAGGAGGCATTATTATATCAGGATCTTCGCAATTATTTTTACTCTCATGTTTTTCATATTGTTCTTCTTTTGTAAAATGCCTACCGCAAAAAGTGCAGAGGTATGTCTTTTTTTGTCTTGTAGATATTTGAGTGCTGACTAGTTTGCTCAGATCCTTTACCAGTACGTAATGATTATCGAAATACAATAAATTAATAACATGTTTAGCTGTTTTGCCATTGATTGTACTTTTTAATATATGACTTCTGATTATTTTCTCTTTATCAATTTGAAATAAGCAAATCTTAATGTTATATTTATTTTCAAATGTGTGTATATCTTGTGTATCCATCGGGAAGTTAGTAACCCCTTTGAAATCAAATTCGTTCTCATATTGTTTATAATTTGATAGTCTATCAACATGATCCTTAGCTGGATGTAGATTTGCTAAGATAGACCAAAGGAAACATTTCTGGTCGTTATTTTTTATATTTATACATGCTTTTTTATTTTTTACGAAATCTGGCAGCCTTTTAAACGTTCCTCCCATGTAAGATTCTATTCGTGTCATCCTATAATCAATTCCTTCATACCGACTAAATTGTAGCCCAGATCGAGGGGTATTACTCAAAGAACTCAGTCTCTTGTTATTATCATCCAAATGACTATGAGTTAGTATGCTATTTTTATTTAAAATCCAAGAAGTACTGTTGTAATACACTACTACTTCTTCATCATTCTCCTGTCTATAGAAAATAGCACGAGTTACAAACTGAACTCTATATTGATAAAGTTCATTCATCCGCCGCTGTAAATCGGCGAAAGTAAAAGCAATAAGAGTATGTTCATCTCTTCCATTGCTTTCAACTGATACGTTCACAGTGAATATATTCTCACTTTCGCTAAGAATAGTAGGCTGCTGTTCTTCTTCCGTTCTAAATAAATGATCAGGAATTAATTTTTCTACTTGGATTTTTTTCTTATTTATGAAGAGAGTTGATAAATCGATTACATTCTGTCTACTGTTATCACGTCTTTCTGTTTGATCTCTTATGATATCTCTATTTTTCTGTACGGAATCTTTATGTTTGGTAATAATATTATTATAGTATTCTTCAACTCTTTTTAGTACTTCTTCTCGGTTTCCGCGAGTTGATAGGTTCTTGTTTTTCAGAAATCTTTTTAATTCGCTTGTTTCTTTTTCTTTGTTATCATTGTATTCTTGTTTTAGTTTTGTAATGGTGATATTATTTTCTCTTATCTCATCTTCCAGAATGGTTCGTAATCTCGGTTCTGGTTTGTAGTCGGATGGTCTGTTCTTATTATGAGTTCTTTCGTTTCTGCGTTCAATTTAAATTTTATCTTCAGCTATCAAAATATACTTACTAAGATGGTTTATTATATTATTTGTTATTTCATGTTTCTTAGCTCCATTTGTTTTGATTTTATTAATTTTCGCATAAGTCCGCAGTTCATTATATGTGTATAGCGATAATCTTTGTATAACCGCTTTGTTGTTTGATATAACCTTTTTACAAAGCTGAATAACCTCTGTAGTATTCATCATTTAATAGGGGAACATTTTTATTAATAAATTTCTCCCGTCTGAGTTTTGTCAGCCGTAAAGAAAAGCACTGGTTTTCCAAATCCTTTACTATGTATTTTCCGACGCCCTTATGGGTTTCACACATGCTTTACTACTAGTCACGGGTTTCCTTTATTCTTTACTACTCTTGACGAAATCGGCATTTGGTTACTACTCTTAACGAAAATCCGCTTTTGGTTACTACTCTTGACGAAATCGGCATTTGGTTACTACTCTTTATTTTGTTAGAAATATTTTTCGAAACAATTTTATTATATTATAAATGGAAGAATTAGAAAAGAAAATGTATGTTTACCGTCGCAGTTACAAGTACTACAATCGTATAAGTAATAGCTTACTTGTATCCAAATTCCTCTTTTCAGCAGCAGGAATGTCTGCGTTTCTAGTGCTACCGCTAGCTTCTTTAAGTTTGGGTGCTGTTATCATCGAAATAATTGAAAAGCAATTAAGCATTGCTGATAGAAAAGCAGAATTTAGGACTATTTATGATTTTTATACTGAGTTGTTGTCAATGCTAAAATGCGGACAGTTAACAATTGAGGAGGTAATTCAGAGAGAAACAGAGATGCGTAAAACCTTTCGATTTTTTCCTCGCGAAAAATACATGAAATAAGTCCGTCTGAATGGCTATAAATATTGCAAGAATACATCAATAGTTCAGAAGAATGTTCCACCAGTGTGACTCTTCACACATAACCACCACCTAGCAACAAAATCTAGCTTATAACTCAATCAATGAAACACCAATTTATTGAGAAAACTTAATTCAACATTTATAGACTCAGATTATCAAAATCAATCAACACTTCATCGGATAAGAAAACTTGCGCAGGATGCTCCTTGAGTAATGAAGACAATATCTCATCCTCTTGGATCGCTTTGCGAATAGCTTTTTCATTTTCGACAATGCAATAGTACCCTTTCCCACAGAAAGCTATTCCAGGATATTCGCGGACTAATCCATACAACTGAAGATATCTTCTTATTGTTGATTTGCTTTCTCCATATTTCTTAAATCGTTCTTCAAGAAAACACTTGTGCAGATTCTCAGGGTTGTCATTGAACAGTTTTTGCATGTACGCATACACTTCACCTTTTTTCGCTTTTAGTAACACTGATAAATAATCCAAATACACCTCCACTTTATTTAAATCAATAATTAAACGTTCTGCTTGTTCCAAACTGACTCCACATATTTTGCTGCTCAGCACCTTCTTGATGCTTACGTCCACTTTGAAGTTTCCAAACCTTCGCGAAGCATGTAAATTCGCTTTAATATCGGCTAAAAACTGCACGCTCTTCTCTTTTTTCTTGTCAACAGAGGAACACGCTGTCGTACGGTCTTCACCTTCGACTTCATCTGAGGCTGTGACTACCTTACTCCACAGCGAAAGGAATGTTTCTTGCTCCGATTTCTCCAGTTTGAACAACCCATTCATATACTTTTTCGGAATGGTTGCTGTTTTCTTCTGAATCCCTTCGCTGTTCATCTGAAAATAAAAATCTTTTAACGACCTTGATGATTCCTTTACAGAATTTTTGAAGGCCATTTGATTCCTACTTCATCTCGTGTGACGCGCTTCGCAACATTATCTAACCCAGATAATTCCTTTACAGAATTTGTGAAGGTCATTTGATTCCTACTTCATCTCGTGTGACGCGCTTCGCAACATTATCTAACCCATTAAAAATTCTTTACAGAATCTGTCAAGACCATCTGGTTCCTACGTCATCTCCTGTGATGCGCTTCGTCATCTGATAACTCGTGTGGTATATTTGATATTTGCGTAATTTTTTGTTTCAGATGCAGCTATTCCTATCTTGCTAGATATCTACCTGGATATCCTTGTTTTTATCGCTAGAAAACTAAAAATACTTACATTGGAAATTTTTTCTTTCTTCAACACCTTCTTAATCTCAACTTGTTTACAAATGTCTCCTTAACCAGATGCGCGACACTATATATATTCGCGAATCTTCTCCGCCGAGTCTTAATATCTGCTGGAGGTGACGCATCTAAATATTCGAGAATATTCGAGAATATTTAGTGTGACGCATCTCTCACACCACAGGTGTTACGATCTGCCGGTAATTAGGAGCTTTGGATTTTTATTTAATAAAATCATCCCCTAATAAATGGAGTCCACAAAGGAAGTCTTGAATACAATCAGAATGAATAAATACAATGAGACAATCAGGAAAGAAGCTTTGGTATTAGGACTGAAATATAATATAGATAAAATGAGAATTGCTAAGACGAAATATGGTGATAAGTTGGTTGTAGTCATTAATCATAATGATAAACCATGTGATTTGTTTATAACACAGAAATATAATGCCATTGCTAACGAATTACTTTTAAAGAAAAATCTGGTTTTGCAGCCTATTGTACGCGAAAACAAGAACAAAGAAACATATGTGGATTTAGAGCTGTTTACTCAGTAATATTTGAATAAAAAATGAAAAATGTAAAAAAAAAGAAGTAGTAGTATATTGTAGTATTTTATATGTAGTAAAGGGTAATATTTCTCATTTCTTGTATCCTTTATTTTGGAAGTAAGAAAATAAAAATGTTCTTAAAAAGGGGGATAATTTGGTAAAAAGGATGTTAAAATTTAAGAAATTGATGTTAAAATGGGGTTTTGAAATTGGGGGGAGGGTGGTCTAGGATCGGCGATTATATACTACTTACATGTGCCCAAAAATAAATTTTGTCTTCCGGCATATTCGAGTACGGGAGGTTCTCCCCAGGAATTGCTACCGAGCTAGACCCTTCACGTATAGTGTAAGGACATGTCCGATTTAGTTTTCGGAACCAGTGACAGGTCCTCCGAAAAAGAGACCCAAGACCCCGTACCGGACCCGTCTGAAAAACGAAAACAGGACCCCAGGAAAAACGGGACCGAGGTACGAGATTGAGTCGCCAGATCTCACCAAACTTGGGAAGTTAGAGCTAGGGCTGTATTGCACACCCAATCGGACCCCCACATGGACTCTGGCAGCACATCACTTGGTGGTGTTGTGGTGTGCAGACAAAAGTAAGGTGATGTAATTCGGTCCTTCAAAATGCGCTATTAGGGCACTAGCTCTGACGTCCCAACAAGTTTTCCTTAGTTGAACAATTTTTCCTCAATCGACGGGTTTCGCGCAAAACCCACAATTTAGGTCCTTTTGCACTCACCGGGGACTAGCCACCGGCGAACCAAAAACCGCGTTACAAGGGAAAAACCGGACACCGGTGACAAAACACCAGAGACAGCCAGGAGTGCAACGAACACAGCTCTTGCATTCAGTTATGATCACCCGTTCGAAAGTTAGGCATGTCGAAAGTTTCCCAGCTTTTTCCTCGCTCAAATGCCCCCTGAATGGTTGGAACTGGGAAGTGGCTGTTTCCAAGTCAGTCTTGTCGGGTCTAATGTGTCTAGTTGTCCCACTAGTTCACTCCGATCCCTCCACTCAAAGCGTATTACGATATTTCCGGTCCCGCTAGCTATCCCCCCCCCCGACAGTTGTCGCATTCGGTCTGTATCATCATATAGAACACCTGTCTTGTCAGTTATCAAGTTTTTTTCGGAACCTACCACCCGCTCGAAAGTTCTGCATGACACAAGATTTTTAATTTCCTTTCCCTCAACTCCCCCCAAGATTTTCGGATCGTGGAGCAGACCATTTCCAAGTTAATCTGGCCGCCGCCTAGTATCATCATCCTAGCCCATCTGAAAGCACCCTTATGCATTTTTACAAGTATAGGAAAACTTGAACAGAATCCAATCTTGGTGACAAGATTACGTTTACACGCAGAGGAAAAAAATAAATTCTTCAAACCAGATAATCTGACAAAAATAAATTCACTAGCCAATTTTTTTTTTTAGAGCATTTATGACATCAGTACCGATGACTGCTGCCCTCAAAAGCTAGCTAGACTTTTTTTTTTGTCTTCTTTATCAGCGCCACCGACGAGATTCCTTTCAAGTAGACGCTAGACTTTTTAGCGGAGTGTTCCTTGGAACAAGCCACTATTGCGCGCGCTGTAGCAGCTTTCAGCTTTCGGTTTTCGGTTTTCACCATATTTTGTTGAGCTCATAACTCGTGAACGAGTGCAAGTATGAAGTTTGGTACACTTATGGGTATTGGGGTCTAATTGTGCCTTCTGGGGCTCCCACCCCCCACACCCAACCGGTTCAGGGGCAAATGGGCCCAGATTGCCCAGTGAATGATGTTCATAACTTGACCAGAACTGGACATAGGACGATGAAATTTCTTGGACCTGTAGCTCCTAGGGCTGGGAAATTGCTTTTAAAGTTGCACCTTCCCAACCCACACCGTTCATAGTCAACTGGGCCCAGATTGCCCAGGAGTAATTCGTTACCCTTGCCATGAATCTACAGGTATCAAGTTGAAACTTGGTGTGAGCATTGGGGTCTCTTTTTACTTGTTGCGGGTCCTAAACCCCACCCCCTACTTGGTTCAGTGGGCAATAGGGCCCAGATTGCCCATTTCTAAATGTTTTTAATTTGAAAATCAGTGGAGATAAGGCGACGAAATTCCTTTGTGCTTTAGGATCATACGGATCGGGGAGAGTTGAACCACCCCCACACTCCCCGTTCATGGGCAAGTGGGCCCAAAATTGCCCATGAAAAAAGTTTTTGACCCGTGACTGGAATCAAACTCTAAGCTCGTATACTTGAGGGAAAAAGGTGTAAATACGCATTTTGATGGGTCCCGACCCCCCCCCCCCCCCCCCCCAACCCTCCCGTTAATGGGCAGCTGGGCCCAGGTTTCCCATGAGTTAACTTCGTCTATGACTCTTGAGGGAGATATATCTGTGGATGAGGATTTGGTGTAACATCAACAAATAAGACGATGCGACGTACTTTAATCTCTAATGAACAGATGGAAACTGGACTGTTTTGTCATATGATCGATTATATGCCGTAATTAATGAATTGTGAGAAAGGGGGCATTAGTCTGCTACGAATTGGTTTACTGCACTTGTTATTACCTTGCTAATGAACAAAAGGTTTAAAGGGTGGGATTGCCAGGCAGACCATTCAGTGTTCGAACAAATGCTATTCGTGCAAGATCTTCAACATTTCTGTGGATTTATACTGGCGGTTTGTTTACATTTAAAGCTTTTAAAGGGGGGTGATTATTACAAGGTTATTCCAATACGTGTTTGGTTATTGGGGAAGAAAAATGTCTTGGTTCTAAAGATGTTTGTATATAAATGTGATAAACATTTTACTTTTACACTCCACGTCTGAGCGCTTGCGCGCTTGTTTTCTAGTCGTCCTCATGAACGGAATCCTTTCGAGTCGACCGGAATTCCTTTCTACTCGACGGGATTTCTTGTCCGTGTAAACGCTGACACAACTCGCGATTACCGGAAAATCCAGGAAACCCTCTTCAACTTTCCTCACAGTGGACTGAACTGGTCATTTTCCATTAATAATGTTAAGAGCTATGCTTGTTCTTCCCACCAAGTTCCATCCCGACGGTTTTGATTTAGTTAGTGAGTTGGATTCAGTTCCTTGGTGTACAGAAATTACAACCTCGTAATTTCGAGGTTGGACACCCCCAACCTCGAAATTACGCAACCTAAAACTTGGCCTAAAAAGGATGGAAGAAAATTTCGATCAAGTGCTAATAATATCCTAACTGTCCAGAAGGAAACCCAGTATGTCCCAGGACCTGCTATAGACTCCACAAAAATTTCCTTGTAATGTTTTCAGTTCGAGGTCATATAAATTCGAGGTTGGATACCCCTCCTGTAGCATTTGTAGTCTACTGCAATTAAGGCAGCTTGTTTCTTTTTGTTTTTTGTTTGCTCAGAACGTCGCAATTAATGAACGAGACCAAAGATTTCGATGGGATCCAAAAATTCAATATTTGATCCAGACAATTGGGTCTTGTCTTCGCCAGACTTTTTGAACATTTTTACTATTAAATTCAGAAACAGGTTAAGGTCAAAAAGCTAATGATCTGAGAAAACCAAGTTCAGATATAGATTCAGCATGTTTTTGTTTACCCCTATAAGTCATATCTTTTTTTACTAAAACTTCCTGCCTTACTTCTGCCATTTTCCCGGTTTCGGCCGAATTCCGGTACTACCTGTCCGCCAAAAAAAAAAGAGCTAAACAAAGGAACTCAGCGTATCTTCTTTCCCTGATATCGAACATCTGATCAACTTCAAATTAAAATTTAACTTATAACACATTTTCCGTTTCCAGCCGGATTCCGGGCGAACTATATGTCCGGGAAGAAAATGATTATCATACACGGATTCAGCATCTCTTCTTACCCCTAAATCGGATTTTAATCAACTACGAATACTTTTTAAAAATTTTCCGGTTTTGGCCGGATTCCGGCCGGACTACTTGCCCAGCGAGAAAATGGTTTTCACCATCTTGTTCAGCATGTTTTGTTAATCCTAAATCGAACATCCAATCAACTTCAAATAAAACTTTTACTTTTAACAAACTTTCCGGTTTTGGCCGGATTCCGAGCGAACTACTTGTCGGCAAGAAAATGGTTTTTACCATAGGTTTCAGCCTGTCTTCTTACTCCATAATCGACTGTTCCATTAGCTGTTTAAAAATATTTTGCTTGCCCCTTAATTTAAACCCCCTCCCCCACCCCTAAATATAGGATCCCCCTCCCCCACCCCTAAATATAGTGCTACAAAGCCTATCTACGAATTCGACCTTATATTTGACCCAGTGAATCCCCACACCAAGTTTCATCAAAATATCTCATTCCCTTCGAGAGTTACCGTGATTACAGACGGAGGGACGGACAGACGGACAACTTTTGCGATGTCATAGGTATCCCTCCACTTACGTTTTGGGATCCAAAACACGGCATGATATTGTATCATCAATCTAGACCCTTTGACATATTTTTTTTTTTTTTTTTTAGTCTGGGCGTGGTGCGGTGGGTGGTTTAGAACTAAAACTGTGAATTACTAGAATTGTGAATTTCTTTCCGGGGAGGGGGGGGGGGGTCCCAAACCCAAAAACAGATAATGTACCCTATGGTCGATGGTGGGGTGGGACTTTTTCTTGAAAGTTGACTGGTTTTAGGGTAGATATAAGTAGATTCTTGTGCCCGCCTGAACGTGACCTATGATAGGTCACCTATCATCTTTAATAAAAGTATGTGCTTAAGTCTCTCTTTTCCTGTTATCATCGTTTTCTGTTTTCCATTCTAAAATGTTTGGTTTAGACTTTTTGTTTCTGGCAAACTTTTTAAAATGCTCTTAGTCCTTGATCCTCTATTAGAGCTGTTTTTCTTTTGAAGCAGTCCCTGGGACATAATGTCAACGTGCGTTGAGCTCCTTAAAGACATCGGTCCACAAAAACAACCGCTTTCCATTTCCTGGAACTGTAAAGTTCTTGCTAATCAAGTTTCCTGTTAACCGGCTTTCAAAATTCTCTTAGTTAGACTACTGACTAAAACAAAACATTGAACACCTTAGAACAGGGATCGTGACTTGCTTGTTTTTCGCAACGTTTTTCGTGACAAGTAGAACTTGAAAAATACCAGCTAGGAGTCTGGAACCTGCCATATAAATATTATTATTTGTGTCTGATTTTCTTGTTAAGATTTGTTTTAAGCTAGTCGGATTTTCTTCTTCTTCTTCTTCCTTGACGGTTTTGGATGTTCGGAGACATGTTTTGTAACGTTTCCTCATTGACGAACAAGAATCCGACTAATTAGACTTGCACATTGCAAACACTAGACTTATTCCGATTTAATGAAGGAGATCCTCTTTACCTTTAAAGTTTACCTCAAAAGCCAACTTATTTTTTAATAAATAAAGGAGACTGACTATCCCCTTTACCTTTAAAGTTTAACTCAAGAAACAACTTATTTTTGTATCATCTAATCGAATAAAATGAGTTCTTTGGATTCTGCTAAGTTTTTTCTTTATTATTTCCCACTATCTGTTCTAGTAGTGATGCTAAGAATATCTACGACCGTCTCCACAACACAAATTCAACTATGACGCGGAATTTTCAATTATATTTTGTTTAAGTTGACATTCCTATGTTATCATGTTGTGAAACAGATATTCAGGAATAAATGCGATGAATGATTGATATTTTAATCTCGCCACAAACGCGCATTTTCAGTGGCATCACTGCATGAACAGTTATTTTTCGTAAATCGTTTTCACCAAGCACAAAACAGGTACAAGAGTATAGAGGTACCGCAAGTCCGACAGGGAAATTTCACTATATAAACTGATTATTCGAGATCAGCGGAGCAACGAAGTAACGCATTTTCATCATCGGGTCTCCAAGCCTCTTTAAGTGAATAAGTGATGGGTCAGTAGATTGTCCTATCACGGCCCTTTTCGGTCAAACGTTAAGCAACTTAATAAGAATCAACAGATTGCACTGGTTTTGATTTTGTTTCGAGTTCCTTTCTAGTTTTTTTTTTTCCAGTAATATCAGCGTTTGCAGTCAATTTGATCTTTCGCTTATTTATAATTTATTCAAATATTTCAATATTTTTCAAATAGTAGCGTGTGGGTTGTAATATTTGTATCGGTGATTGATGAGAAATTGGCTTCTGCAAGACGCGTTTAAGGCGATCAGTCGATTATTCGCTTATCTTAATTCTTGCGAGGTATTGCACTATGTAGTATCTCTCTAGGGTTTGGGGACTTAAAAGGTCTATGACGGTGAAATAGGATTTCTTAAATGTGTCCGTCCGACTGACGGTCTTTGTGGATCCCTGTTTGACTGTACCCGTCGAACTGGTCCTGACATTTTGTATCTGACTTTGTTTAGGGTCAAAGTACAGTACAGGTTTAGAGCCCAAGAGTGCAATAGCTCTTATTCCACGGTATTTGTGTATCTTAGTCTGTCTGCTGGAAAGATACCCCTCAAACTGGCTGAGAAATTTCGATCCAACTTTGTTTAAAGGCCTTCCCGAACTATTTACTATTCAACTTCCAGTATTTTAAAATATTTGAATACTTTAAAACTAGGCTGTGCTTTCAACAAATAACCCAGGTTTTTTCTGTTTTAAGCCTTTTCCGAGACCCGCTGACTAGCGAAAACAGGGAAACAATTTACATAACCGGTTTCTGAGATCCCAAAACGTAAGTGGAGGGATACCCATGACATCGCAAAAGTTGTCCGTCCGTCTGTGAGCACGATAACTCTCAAAATGAATGACATATTTTGGTGAAACTTGGTCTGAAGATTCTTCGGGTCAAGAGTAAGGTCGAGTTCGTAGATGGGCTATGTAGCCCTACATTTAGGGGTGGAGGAGGGGATTTAAATTAAGGGGCAAGCAAAATATTTTTAAACAGCTAATTTGATAGTCGATTATTCGGTAAGAAAACATACTGAACACGATGGTGAAAACCATTTTTTCGCCGGACAAGTATCCGGCCCGGAATCTGGACAAAACCGGAAAGTTTGTTAAAAGTAAAAGTTCCATTTGAGTTGATTAGATGTTCGATTTAGGGGTAAGAAGAGATGCTGAATCCGTATATGACAATCGTTTTTTTCCACCCGGACGCATAGTTCACCCGGAATCCGTCTGAAACCGAAAAATTGTCATGAGTTACAGCTTTATTTGAAGTTGATTGGATGTTCGATATAGGGGTAAGGAGATACAATGAATTCGTTTTTAAGCTTTGTTATTTTGTCGGATAAGTAGTTCCTGACTTCGGCAGAAACCGGAAATTTGGCAGAAGTAAGGTAAGGCAGGAAGTTTCGATTAGTTTCGTCATAACAAATATGACTTATAGGGGTAGAAAGACATGCTGAACACGATTATTATACCATTTTCTCATCGGACAAGTAGTTCACCCGGAATCCGGCAAAATCCGAAAAATTTGTTAAAAGCAAGTCTTATTTGTAGTTGATTAGACTCCGATTTAGGGGTAAGAAAAGATGCTGAATCCGTACAAGACAATCGTTT
Source organism: Branchinecta lynchi (assembly GCA_023053575.1). NCBI lineage: Eukaryota > Metazoa > Arthropoda > Branchiopoda > Anostraca > Branchinectidae > Branchinecta > Branchinecta lynchi. Next base: position 26,382,292 of record JAKZAP010000008.1, on the reverse strand, counting down.
TTTTTCCACCTGGATGCATAGTTAGCTTTATTTGAAGTTGATTAGATGTTCGATATAGGGCCGGGTAAGCTTTTAGCTTTGTTATTTTGTCGGATAAGTAGTTCTCAAATTCGTCAGAAATACGAAAATTTGGCAGAAGTAAGCTAAGGGAGGATGTTTATATCAGTTTCGTCAAAACAAATATGACTTATAGAGGTAAACACACATGCTGAATCCATATCGGAACTTGGTTTTCTCAGATGATTAGCTATTTGGCCTTAAACTGTTTCTGAATTTTTGTAGTAAAAATGTTTAAGGAGTCTGGAGAAGACAGGACCCAATTATCTGGATGAGATGTTCAATTTTTGGGATCCCATCGAAACCTTTGGTCTTGTTCTGATGGAAAAACTTTTCGCAGACAACCGTCGACAGTTTGATACACATCGAAAGTAGCAAAACACAGCAAGTGAGAAAATCAGCGTGGTTTTGTTAGAGGGGTTAGAATGTACCCTATGGATTTGGGGTCTCCGGGTTTAGAAATATATGGAGTGATTATGGGGGTAGGTTCAGTTAGTATTATAGGCAAGACAGGTCCCTTAACAATTTTTAGTACCAAAGTGCAGGACAGGTTCGAAGTCGACAACGTCCCAGTAGCTCGTCGTTTAGCGAGCTCTGGTTCCCGCTTCCATTACTGCTGGTGGAAGGTCGTTTGAAATCCCTGGGCCAATTTGCTTTTGCATGCCCAACTCACATTGTGTATGGTTTTCCATAGACTGAGGCTGGTTTTCGAGATTGTCCTCATATCAGATATGTCCGCTGTTGTTGCGACTTCATTGTTTTGAAATGAGTTAATATTCCTGTCATGATTGTGTCAATATGTTGGTTGTTGCTGGTTTTTTTTTTATCATTTAATAGGTGAAAAGTGAAAGTCATTTATTAGTTATTACGTCTATACAATGCAAGCCTTTTTGAGTTATTTTTTGCTGTAAATTGTTTTGTTCTCTTTGGAAAAAAAATAAAATAAGGATAACTATGCAGCTATGTTTTATACCGGACGACTAACGATAACCGAGCTATGTACCCTTCATCATCATTACGTCCCAACTTGGACAATTACTTTTGGATATTTTAATGACGGCATGTTCGATGAACAAAGCGTCTGCCTCTTTTCTTCCAACTAGTATCGCATCGCTGCAAAAACATCCTTATTTGACATAGTTTCGGTTGAGAACTAATCTGTACACAAACTGGGTTCAAGTCTCGCTGTTTTCCCAAGTGAGAGTTTCGGAAGCTTGGTAACATCTCTCTGTAATACCTTAGCTTGCTTTGCTTGTCTCCCTTTTGAATACTTCAGATCTTGGTAATTCCTGGAAAGCTCTGAACATTGAAGGTTTGGAAGTTCTTGATCGAACATGATTTGCCCTTAATTTATTTGGCCACGCATAGTGCCTAGTCGTGACGAAAAGAATTGCTCTACTGTCTAAAGGACCTGTCGTACGAGAAATTCGAGTTATCGGGCATCCGTCAAGGCTACAGCGAAGAGATTTTTCCTTGCAAAAGATTAGTAACGATGCGTGATTATTTTTTGTAAGCAGAATGTGTGTTGTATATTTTTGAACCGTGTATAAATGGCATAGCATAGTGTTAAAATATTGTTACCAGAGTATGTAGGATAAAAAAGGCTGCCATCTGCGGCCAACAAGCCCGTTAGGGCTTTTTTAGCAGGTGCTGCAAACTGTTTTTACACATGTGTAAAATAAAATATCGAATCTAAAAAAAACATAATCTAATCTGTAATGCATCCAACCTACTTCCGTAACATCATTCATTAGTTCTTAAACCCGGAGATCCAAATTTCCTATTTTACATTCTGAGCCTGCTAACAACACCTCACCCACTTCACTAGTTCCATGTGCCCCTAGGCTCCGGACGAGTGTTCGCGTTTCATGGTACTTATGCATAAAACAGGTTTTCTGAATTTTGCAGCAATCTTGCTAGAAGCCGGTGGGGCCTGAGAAAAAGGTTAAAACAGGCAAGGCCGTGGATATATATTTGTTTTTAAACGCAGAGCCTAGCTTTACAGTGTTCAGATAACCTTGAATACTGGAACATAAACAGTAAATAGTGCTAGGTGTGCTTTAATGATTGTTTGAAGGATTGTAGTAAAGTGTATTACGGCGTATACGGTGTATTACAGATTCCTCTTGTCGTCGGGGCGCACCGTAGTAAGGTGAAAAAGTAGAATAGACTCGTAGAGTAAAGTAGACTTTTATTCATAAGAAGTATCTTTTACAGCGTAAGTGCCAAATTTGACCTCTACGTTAAACATAATCGCTAAAATATAAATAATATACGCTCAATCAGTTCGTCATTCCAGTAATAGTCATAAACTACTCTGTGTTCTATCCTCGCTTATGCAGAGCCAATCAAATCGCTTGGTTGGTTCCGCCAGTGGGCCGAGGAAAGCGAGCAGCGTCGTCAGGGTTGCAACTGGAAGCACCCAAGTTCTACTTTAATGGAAGTTGAAGAAACAACTTTTTGTCCACGTTTTCTTCTGTTACCACTGCTTATTGTTAGTTCGAGGACCAATGGTGTCCATCTGTTGATTTACTAGCTTTTTGGGATCCAAAAACGTAAGTGGAAGGATACCTATAACATCGCAAAAGTTGTCCGTCCGTCCGTCCGTCCGTCTGTAAGCATGATAACTCTCGAAGGGAATGAGATATTTTGATGAAACTTGGTGTGAGGATTGTTTGGGTCAAGGGTAAAGTCGAGTTTATAGATGGGCTATGTAGCCCTATATTTGGGGGGGTGGGGGAGGGGGTTCAAATTAAGGGACAAACTAAATATTTTTGAACAGCTAATATGATAGTCGATTTTGGGGTAAGAAGACATGCTGAGCGCGACGGTTAAAATCATTTCTCGCCGGAAAAATAGTTCGTCCGGAATCCGGCAAAAACCGGAAAGTTTGTTAAAGGTAAAAGTTTCATTTGAAGTTGATTAAATGTTTGATTAAGGGATGGTGAAAACCATTTTCTCGCTGGGCGAGTAGTTCTTCCGGAATCCGGCAAAAACCGGAAAGTTGGTTTGAAGTAACAGTTTCATTTGAAGTTGACTAAATGTTTGATTTAGGGGTAAGAAGACATGCTGAACCCAATGGTGAAAACCATTTTCTCGCCGGACAACTAGTTCGCCTGTAATATGGCCAAAACCAGAAAATATGTTAAAAGCAAAAGCTTTATCTGAAGTTGATTAGATGATAGACTTAGGGGTAAGAAGAGACGCTAAGTATCTATATGATTATCATTTTTTACCCGGACATATAATTAGTCCGGAATCCTTTTGTACCCGCATTTTTTTTTTAAGTCAAAGTTTTATTTAAAGTTGATCATATGTTCTTTAGGAGATACGCCGGTTTCGTTTCTGAATTTTCTTTTTCTGCTGGACTAGTAGTTCGCTCGGAATTCGGGCGAAACCGCAAATTTGGCAGTAGTAAAGCAGGAAGTTTTGGTCAGTATCGTCAAAATAGATATGGCTTATAGAGGTATAGATAAATAGGGAACGAGGTATTTTGATGAAACTTGGTGTGAGGACTCTTTGGGTCAAGGGAAAGGTCGAGTTCGTAGATGGGCTATGTAGCTCAACATTTATTGGTCGGGGATGGGTTTCAAATTAAGGGGCAAACAAAATATTTGTAAACAGCTGAAGTGATAGTTGATTATAGGTTAAGAAGACATGGAGAACACGAAGGTCAAAACCATTTTCTCGTCGGACAAGTAGTTCGTCGGGAGTCTTGCAAAAACCAGAAAGTTGGTTAAAAGTAAGTTTCATTTGAAGCTGATTAAATGTTCGATTAGGGGTAAGAAGACATGCTGAACACTTGTTTGAAAAGTATTTTCTACCTAGCCCGCTAGTTCACCCGGAATCCGGCCCATTTGTTAACAGCAAAAGTTTTATTTGAATTTGATTAGATGACAGATTTAGGGGTAACAAGAGGCGTGAGTCTGCACATAACAATTTTTTCTTACCTGGATATATAATTAGTCCGGAATCCGGTTGTAACCGCAAATTTTTTTATACGCTGAAGTTTTATTTGAAATCGATTAGATGTTCTTTATAGGGATAAGGGGAGATACGCTGAATTCGTCTCTGAATTTTCTTTTTTTACTAGCAAGTAGAAAGCTCGAAATTCGGCCGAAACCGTCGATTCGACCGTCGATTTCGGCAGAAGTTTCGATCAGTATTGCCAAAATAGATATGGCTTATAGAGGTATATTGTCACGACCCAGGGTCACCAAGTACGGTAACCCCATTGGACGTCACTGCGGGTTCTCTAGCCCAAAGATCAAGTCAGTAGGAGAGATGGGCCGCTCGCCAAAAATCGCGTCGTCGAACATCGACAGCGTCGTCGCCTAGCGACCAGCCGTCGCGAGAGTTTTGTATAAATTTTTCGACATCAGATGACACGCAAAATTCTGATCTCGCTCTAAAGAATTTGACTGAGACCAATTAGTCTTGAAGCCTCAAGCCACCATTTCCACTCTGGAGCACAGGTTTTGGTGATTGAGTCAAGACTAAGCAAATACACTTTTCGGTGCATCTTCAATGTTGTTCTGTCAAAGACTATCCTCAAATAAAGAAGGGAAATATAAGGTTTGAAGCCAAGCTGACCATTCATTACGAAAGAAATAGAAAACCGTGATTTTTGGGGGGTTTTCCTGATAAGCTAATTATCCCTCTAGGATGATGTGCGAGGGATAAATATGAATTCGGATATTTCGGTTGCACTTCCGGCAAACCGTCCTCAGCGAAAAACAAAACAAAAACTAAATCATAAAATCCACCACAATTACAACAGGAGAATGATGCGGAACCAACAGACAATAAGACGAGATGTAACTAAAAAAACAGAAGAAAACGGTGCGGATGCAGATAAAAATAAAATAACGAAAGATAAAATGTGCGTGTTAAAAGTGTATATGTACAAATCTGTGATTATTTACAATTCTGAGCTCTGTGTATATTTACAATTTACCATCCGTCTGGGAAAGCGCAAAAGCTTTCACCCAGAAAACAGCCCACTCGAAAAATCCGTTATACGTTTGACCACTTTGGATAAAATCTTCCACAAAACTGGCCACTGCTAACAAGATTCATGCGCGACTCGCGAAATAGCCTCTTTGCTCTGTATGCCCCGAGGGCGTTTTACAGCCTTGTTATTTATTCAGCGCCTCACGAATTCGAATGTTCGCAACAATGGCTGCGCGTCTAGTCGGTCGCGTATTAGTGGAAGGGATATTTGAAGCTATTGGTAGGATAACGGGAACATGAAGTAGGGTTTGAGGGGGTCTTAAAAATGCGGCATCCTTTTCAAGAAATCTGTCGTACACTGGGTTTATGCTGAACTCTCCAGTATCTCTGTTTAGAGCTAGGTCCCTTATTTCGTATTTTTTTTATCTCAAAGGCTTCCCTGATGAACTGCCCCATACCTGTCTCTCTGCCTATTATTTTACTTTCATCAAAACGGATGTTGTGATCAGGGTTGTCATGAATGTGTTCAGCCAGAGCACTAGAGAAGTTCTCTGGTCTGTTTTGGCACCGAAGAGTTGCGTCTATGCTGGTTCTGTGTTCGAGGAGGCGATCAGACAGGTGCTGGTGTGTCCTGCCAATATACCATTTATCGCAAGAACATGGAATCTTATAAACCCCTTGGCAGTTTGTCTCGGAAATTGGATCTTTACCATAGTGAAGATAGGAAGATATCGTGTTTGAGCTTTTGAAATATGCGGAAATGTTATGAGGGCTCAGAATTTTCTTGATTTTGTCTGTGAGTCCATGGACATTGGGAAGTGGCACATATCTTTTTATCAGGTTCATTGGTTGAGGGTGAGGGGGGGTGCAGAAACTTTTCTTTGCGTTTTTCAATGGTTGCGTCAATAACTTTTATCGGATAACGGTTTCCAAACAAAACATCCCGGAGATGGTCTAGTTCAAGATCCAGAAACTGTGGTGAACATACATGGAGAGCCCTATCTACTAAAGCTAAGATAACACCTTGCTTCACAGAAAAATGGTGGTTCGATGAAAAGTGGATAGATTGGTCACTGTGGGTTGGTTTTCGGTAAACTGTGAACAATAAACACCCGTCTCTTTTTATGGTACGTATAGCCAGAAAAGGAAGCTTGTTATCCGACTCAATTTCGACTGTGAATTTTATATTCGGATCAATAGAACTGAGATGGTCAAGAAACGTCATTAGTTTCTCTTTTCCATGCTCCCAAGTACTCAAAATATCATCCATGTATCTTTTCCAAAAAGTTGGTTTATCAGTGCTGCTCTGAACAGCTCGATTTTCGATATCCTCAAGTTGTAGGTTAGCTAGGATTGGTGAAAGCGGAGCACCCATAGCATGACCTTCCCTCATTAAATAGTGAACTCCCCTAAACTGCAAGTAGTTGGAAAATTTGTTACACAAACAAGTGAGTGCCAGTAGCGTTTCATTTGAAAGGGTGCTCTTTTCAGATATTGATGGGTATTGTTCCAACTTTGCCTTCCTACAACTTGGGTACATAGATTCGACATCGAAACTAACCAACAGCGTTTCTGAAGTGACTGGATGGTCACTTAGCTTTTCAACAAGGTCCGAAGAATTCTTTATGAAGGAAACTTGCGTCTGACCTAAGGGTCGGAAAACAGTAACTAGATATTTGCCAATTTTTTATGTGGGTGAATTAATGTTTAAAACGATGGGTCGTAAAGGGTTCCCTTCTTTGTGGATTTTAGGTAAACCGTAGAGTCTAGGTGCTACACAACCTCTTGGCAACAACTTTTTGTACATATGGTCAGTTATAAGTTGTTGGTCTTTCATTTGTTTTAGCTCTATTCGTACATCCTTCACAAATTTTTCAGTAGGGTCCTGGTTAAGTGTTTGGAACACCTGTGTATTTCCTAATAGGGTACGGATCTTAAATTCATAATCCTCGGTATCTAGTATAACCACAGTATTTCCCTTGTCTGCCTTCGTAATAACTAAGTCTCTTTCCTTCTTGAGACTGTTAAGTACCGACTGGTCTTTAAAAAAAAGTTTTTGGTACCACTGATGCTTTGAAGTCAAGCATGGTCTTCACAACTCTCGCTCTGACTTCGTCTGGCTTTTCCAAAGATGAACGACCCAGGAAAATTCCGGAGTCAACTCCAGTGATTATCTCAGTGTAGGGATTTTCGGGACGGGCGAGGTTAAACTTGATACCTTTTGAAAGAACCTTTGTCTGTTCTTGTGTAAGTGCTTTTGAACTAAGATTCACCACAGCAGGACCTGGGCAAACTTTCGGAATGTAAACTTTTTGTGACTGGTATTTTTCGTACTGTAATTTGGAAAACATATCTTTCAATCTTTTTCGAGCCAAACTGAAATCATGATCGAATGCTTTAATCGACATGGTGGAAACTTGGTCATGACCGCGCCATGACAGAACCTCGTAAAGATATTCATCCTGTTTAAACAATTGTCTCTCTAGAAGAGCCCTTTTTTATCTCAAATCTTTCACAACATGATTTAACGTCTGAAAACCAAATCTTTCTTGAAATGAAACACTGTTTCTAGTACCCAAGTGTAGGTTAAAACGCATCGACTTCGGTAATATACGCTCTTTTTTGCAACGCAAAAGGAAAGACTGTTGACTGATCACATTCGCCTGCCGTTTCGATATGGAAATATAATCAGTCACACAATTGGCCACATGCTCCCCGTAAGCTTGACGAATATAAGGTTTGAAGCCAAGCTGACCGTTCATTACGAAAGAAATAGAAAACCGTGATTTTCGGGGGGTTTTCTTGATCAGCTAATTATCCCTCTAGGATGATATGCGAGGGATAAATATGAATTCGGATATTTCGGTTGCACTTCCGGCAAACCGTCCTCAGCGAGAAACAAAACAAAAACTAAATCATAAAATCCACCACAACCACAACAGGAAAACGATGCGGAACCAACGACAATAAGACGAGATGTAACTAAAAAACAGAAGAAAACGGTGCGGATGCAGATAAAAATAAAATAACGAAAGATAAAATGTGCGTGTTAAAAGTGAATATGTACAAATCTGTGATTATTTACGATTCTGAGCTCTGTGTATATTTAAAATTTACCATCCGTCTGGGAAAGCGCAGAAGCTTTCACCCAGAAAACGGCCCACTCGCACATCATCCTAGAGGGATAATTAGCTGATCAAGAAAAAAAAAACCGAAAATCACGGTTTTCTATTTCTTTCGAAGAAGGGAAAGATACAAATAAAGAAGTTTTTCCATGCCGTGGTTTACTTGCTGGTTTTATCCACTGGCTGAACCATAAAATAAACCTAATGTCGATTCCATTAGGGACTAGCATGTATGGACACCTGAAACGTTGCCTATGCATTCACTTGAACTGGGTAAATAAAATAATATACCTAAGAAATTTTTTAAATAAGTTCTTCGGTATAGTAGTTACGAGTTTCACTGCGTAGAGTGGAGCGTGGCGTAGCAAACTGCCTCCCGTCATCGCTTTTTGGCAAAGTATTCCTCAAGTGCCTAATTTAACAAGACCAAAGGTGTCGATGGGATCCCAAAAATCTAATATTTGATTCAGACATAATCGAGTCTTGTCTTCCCCAGATCTAGTCTTGGACAGGCTAATCATCAGAGAAAACCAAGTTCAGATATACCTCTATAAGCCATATCTATTTTGACGATACTGACCGAGAAAAAAAATACAGAAACAAAACCAGCGTATCTCCTTATCCCTAAATTCCCTATAAAGAACATCTAATCAACTTTGAATAAAAGTTTGACTTTTACTTTATCTATTATTTAGAATAACTATTACCTGGTTAACTTTTCTAACATAATTTACTTTCCTTATTTGTATGCATAATTTAGTTACTGTTTAGTTAACCATTTAATAACTATCCTTTATTTTCCACAGTTTCCACTATCTTACGAATACAGTCACGGCTTGTGATACTTCTCAATAAATCTGTGAAAAACCCAATTGTCTGGATCAGATATTAGATTTTTGGGATCTCAGCGAAACCGCTGGTCTTGTTATAAAGAGCGTTGTATTCTTGTGTTTCCGACACCTATAGGGCTTGAAGGGACCTAAGTATATACGAATATCGTCAACATGGCAAGAATAAAACCAGGAGCAAATTCTATTTCATGTATATCTGATTGTGAACAAATCTCGAACCATCTCCTATCCGTCCGTCATCTGAAACAAATTTTGACCAGCGCAGCAATCTTGTCAACGTTTATGGGTTTCTCGGCAACACCTTTTTTTCCACAGTGTATTTTTTCTGGAAATCTCAGTTACAATTGCGTAATCTCGCCTACGTATTTGGAATTTTCGGTAACACAATTTTAGTCTGATAATGTATTTTTCTTGTAATCTCGGCGACATCAGTCGCAATCTCGGCTACATTTTTGTATTTCTCGGCGACAAGTTTTTCTTTGGACAGTGTATATTTTTTTCGGTTGCATTTTGCGTAATCTCGGCTGCATTTTCTGCAATCTCGGTGACTTTTCTTGCATTTTTTGTGCAACATTCCTGTGATTCTCGGTTACATTTATGACTATCTCGGAAACTACACTGATCATTTTCGGCTACATTTTTGTACTTCTCGGCGACATATTTTTCACGGAAATCTCGGCTGCAAAGGCGTCAATCTCGGCGACAAACTGTGTTATCTCGGTTACACATAAATCGCCTCAGGAGCAAATAGAGCGTTCCCGGCGACATTTATGACATTCTCGGCGACTTTTCGCGCATTCTCGGCGACTTTTTAGACAAAAGCGGTGCTAAATCCATGCCATATCTTTACGCTTAGGTTCCAGAGTACTGGCTGATACTGTTTTCATCCTAACTAACCTCTTAACAGGGAGTCTCGAAAGTCGGTCAAGAGGAAACATCATCAGCAAGAACTTCGGAGCTCAAGAACGGGAAATCGGTTGTTTTTATGGGCCGATACCTTTTATGGAGCTCAAGGGACTTGAAATGATACCCCAGGGACTTATTCAACAGAAAAACATCTCAAATAGGGGATCAAGAACTAAGGACCTCTGAAAAAGTTTGCCAGAGATGCAGGGGCGTCGCTAGCTAAAACGAGGGAGGGGTGGCAGGGTGCCTGCCGTCAATTTCAGCTTTTTGTCGCATATATAGTATTAAAACAGGTGATACCTGTAAGCATTGAAGCCTGGAGAAGCCTAGTCGTAACTCCGAGCTCAGGGGCGGTTCGAAGGGCTTGGGCGTGGGATGCGAATATAAAGAAAATTAAAATTAACATCATTCGTATTTAACAGGAATTCGCTTCCACGATAGCCTGACCTGCAGCAGCAGTTTCTAATGGCTGTAATGAAAATGAGCATCGCAGGCGAAATTTTTAAAGTAGGCTATACTTTTTTTCAGGCAAAACACTCTTCCCCCCAACAAAATCTAGATATTAATGCGACCAAGCCCCGTAATTCCAAGCCTACAACTCGAATGAATAGATACGAGCTTCCAGTAAATAGAGCCTTCACGAAAGGCGCTGCAGGTAAATTTTGTGGAATCCTGTATAATCACAATACGTCTTTTTGGATCCCAAATTAGAATAAGGGCCACTTAGCAGGGATCTGCCCATCTATCTTTGTTCATGACGAATCAGGAAAATGTGAGACATTTAACTGAAAGATGGTATTGTGCTTCAGTTCCGAAGAGAACTGAAGAGACCCTTTCCGAAAAAGAGGTACTGATCATCCAGAAAAAAAGAACTAAAAAGAGAGTAGACTGTTCGGAATTTCCAGTAAAAAAAAAAAAAAAAAAAAAAAAATCAAACGACGTTGCAATAATCAGGCCTGTCATTACATATTCAACGAGAGATTACATTCATTCCGGACGTAGTGCCAGCCTCCCATTTGGATTTCCTGGGTGAGCGCCCAGTTTAGCTGAATTTTGGCGGTCGGGCGCTCTGCCGCTCTGCGAGCGCCCAGTTTAGATTCATTCTTTCTGTGAGGGGGGATGGTACCCCACCTCCCACCCGCATAGCAACGCCCCTGCAGACATTGAAACTAAAAACCAAATATTAGGAAAGGACGATAACAGGGTAAGCGAACCTCAAACTGACAGTACTATCAGAGAGTGTAGGTCGCGCTGGTACTTTTGATTATTACAGTTATGCTAGAGGGTTAATTCAGAACCATTTGCATTGATGTAAACTTCAGCCAGCCTTTTTTTTTACCCCTAGTTCAACTCATACTGTTTGACTGAGAACTTTGATGAACTTGAACTCAGAAGTGACTATCGGATTGAGATTCTGACTGAAAACGTTGATGATCTTCAATTCAGAAGTGACTATCGGATTGAATTAAGAACACCTGCCTCTCAATTAAAGAAATAAACGTTTAAAACAAGGGTCTAGGCGAGAACCCCCCCACCCCACCCCGGTCAACCCCCCCCCCACCACGAAAATACCCCCGGCGACCCCCCCCCCCCCAAATCCTTTACATTTACGAATCCAAAACATTTAACTTGACTTCCTGTGATCTTAGTCTAAGTCAAGTGGACTTCTGGTAGCCTACAACAAGAAAAACTAGCGCCACCTAACTGCAGCTTCCTCGCCAAGGAATGGGGAAAGTATTTCGTGTGGGATACTTACACTGAGTGGCACGGGTTTTGACTCCCGTATGGAAATAATTCAAGCCATCGTATTATGGGACATTTTTCTAATCGTAAACAGTCGAAAACAAGTGGAAATGATCGAAACAATTGTTTTTTTTTTACGATACAACTGTTTCCAATCGCAGACAACCTTTTCCAATCGTAAACAACTGTTTCCAATCGTAAACAACTGTTTCCGATCGTAAAAAAACAATTGTTTACGATCGTTTCCAATTGTTTTCAACTGTTTACGCTTGGAAAAATGTCCCATAATACGACTACTTGAATTATTTCCATACGGGTTTGATCTTTCACTTTTAACACCTCACTGACAGGGGCTTCTGGTGGATTCGTATGTTCGTCCACTTCAGCTATTATTCAGTCACCATCAACCTTCACCTTTACATTCCCCTCCCTTGTTTATCTTTGTTCTGCCAAAGGTTAAGACATTCAAAACTAAGAAAACATCCAGCCAGCACTTTTTGCCTCACATACAAATACCCTTTGTGCACGCACAAGCTTATTCTTACACTAATTACTGGATACCCACTTTACTTTAGACATTATTGTACAGTCAAGTTTGCGAATGAAGTTGCGTCCAGTTATCCTACGCTTATGTATCCGCCAGTAGGGACATGAGCTAATCCGGGTCCCCAGCTAATCCCTTGTACTATCCGTGGCGTAGGGATTATTTGGGACTAGGATATTTTTTTGGTATTGTTTTTCATTTTTGCGGGGAGTTTTTCACTGGGTGGTTTTTGGTACTGGGGGTTTGGTCGGGGTTTTTTTGGTACCGGGGAGTCGGAAATTCAATATCAGCAGTTTTTCCATTATATATACTTGATTCGTTTTGGAAACGCCGAAACAGAATAGTGAAATATTCGTTGAGCCGAAGCTGACTTTGAAACATTTAACAGGTTTGTTTCCTTCTCCGAAGTTGACCAGAGGATTGACAGCCTGACGAGCACCCTTGCCAAGAGGGGCCGAAATATCGCTGACGAAGAATCGTAGCTGACGTATCCGTTGTAAACATTGTTTGAACAAACAGAATAGTGGATACACTTGTTTAAAGTCTTCTACACTAGCAACACTCCCAGCATCAAACGCTAATTGTTTATAGCCCACATGTATGAATCTATTGTAGAGATTCGAATATTTGCATTCCTCATATTTGAGCGGTTCTTCAGGATATTTTTCCCAATTAATTCTAAGTTCTATGTCTATTATCCATATGATTAATCACCATATTATTCGTTAATTGGTTGTTATGCTTTTAATTTTTCTGTAACATTACAACTACTTTTGTTGGATTGTTTCTCTCAGACATAGCTTTCCATGTGTGTTCCGTATTTTGACTAAAATCACTTTTATAAGTATTCCCACATCAGATTATGCTTTCTTTCCTTTGCCAATCCCTTTTCCATTTCACTCATCAGTTCAGTACTAGGAGCTACAATAAGGATTTTCCAGGATCAATACTCGATTAGTACTTTAAAATTAGTATTTCCAGTTCTTATAATCATGTTGTTATCATCATTTCTTCTTAGAAATATTTGTGCGATGCACCTCTGAAGAATTGTTTGTTTATTCAAACAATGTTTACAACGGAAGGAAACAAACCTGTTTACAGGTTTGTTTCCTTCCCCGAAGTTGAACCAGAGGATTGACAGCCTGACGAGGACCCTTGCCAAGAATGGCCGAAATTTCGCTGATGAAGAACCATAGCTGACGTATCCGTTGTACACATTGTCTGAATAAATGTTTCAAAGTCAGCTTGGGCTCAAAGAATATTTAATTGTTTGTTTCCTTTCAAAAATCCAAACAATTCTAATAATGGTAAATAAATATTTACTAATTTACTGCTTTTTTTTATGTTATATCTCTTTTCAAAACCTTTATTGTAATTTGCATTATGTGTAGTCATATGATCTTAGTCAAGTTTTAATCAAGTTGTGACAAAAGGGGTACCAGGCAATAAGAAGACTGATTATCTAACGCTTCTTATTATCTTGCTAACGAAAAAGAGGTTTGAAGGGTCGGACTGGCTAGCAAGACATTCAATAATGAGGCTGAGACCGTTCTTGCAAGATCTTAAAGCTCTTCTTTGGATTTCTAAATGCGGTTTGTTTACGTTAAAAGCTTTTAAACTGGGATGATTTCAAATTGGGTTATTACAATATTTTTTGGGTTTATTGGGGATGCGAAATTCTTGGTTCTATCGCTGTTTGTTTATAAGATGTGATACAGATTTTACTTTCACACTCCATCTCTGAGCGCTTGCGCACGTGTTACGAAAGTGTGGACCTCTGGCCGGATTGATAAATATAACATTACATTTTGGAAAGTTTCGTAGAACTCCTGCCTGCGTCCAAAAAGGATGGTTTTCGCTTGTCCTCGAGCCAGAGTCGACTATGTCCCAAGTTTTCATCCGTCAAGATGTCTACAATCGAAAAGGATTAAGTTCATCTGGCTGCAAAGTCAGTGTATAGTTTTTTAATCCCTTTTCCGATATTCTGTTATTTTTTTTTGAACGCTGATTAAAAACCTTTGATAATGTGATTACGGACAGTATTATCATTCTTTTTTCTTTCTTTTTTAAATCTTCTTTGGAATTTCGATGGGTTGACAACTTTGGTGCTTAATCGTTAGCGACAAAACAAAACCCCGCAACACCTTTGATAAACGGAACTCGCGATAAACGGAATCCAAGACTGGATTCCGTCTTGTTTTGTCAAATGTCCTCCGGAAGCCAATCCGGTTCTGTAAATGATTAATCCAGAGCACCTGTTTGTCATTCGCACGAAGTTCAATCCCGATCACACTAAGCGGGTCAAGTATTTCCCCCACCCCCAATAATTGTCGGATTCGGTCCGGAAACGAAAAAGATCACCAGAGAAAAATGTCCTCTGTTCAATTATTAAATTTCATCGAATCGGATCACCCGTTACAAAGTTACGCATGACTCAATATTCCGGATTCCCTTCCCTCAGCTCCCCTCCAAGATTATCATATCGAGGATTTTTGTTTTATTCCAAGTCAGTTTGACCGGGTCCCTGATATGCCTGCCAAGTTTCGTCGTGAAAATCCCAAAAAACGAATTCCGGGAAACCCCCTCCCCCCTCAAGTGTCTGGATCCAGTCAAATTGTGCAAAAGATGTACATGGAGCAGATGTTTGTTATTCCCATCAAGTTTCACTCCGATCCCTCCATTCTAACCGATTCTCGAGATTCCCCCCCAACTCCCCCACGGTGCCCGTAGCCAATCCGATTCAGTAAATGATTTACCTAGAGCATCTGTTTGTTCTTCCCACAAAGTTCCATCCCGAATCTCTCCATTCTAAGCGGGTCACATACCCCCCCCCCCCCCAATAGTTGCCGGATCCGGTCCGGATATAAAAAAAGATCACCAGAGAAATGTCCTCTGTTCAATTCTTAAATTTCACTCGAATCCGATCACCCGTTCCAAAGTTACGCATGACTTAATATTCCGGATTCCCCTCCGTCCAATCCCCCCACCATTACCAGATCGACAAAAGTTGTATTTTGAAGTCAGTTTGATCGTGTACCTGATATGCCTGCCGAGTTTCATCATGAAAATCCCCAAAACCACCATCACCTGAATCCCGGGAACCCCCCTCCCCCCCCCTAAGTGTCCGGATCCAGTACAATTGTCTAAACGATTTATCTAGAGCAGATGCTTGTTCTTCCCAGCAAGTCTCACTCCGATCCCTCCATTCTAATCGTTTCTTGAAATTTCTGCCCCCCCCCCCAACTCCCCCTTGGCTACCGAATACGGTCAACACTTTAAACGGGACATCCTAGATATATAATCTATTCAGTTATTAAGTTTCATTACAATCCGATCACCAGTTCGAAAGTTTAACACTACTCAATTTCTCGGATTCCCCTGCCCTCCACTCCCCCCCAAGATGGTCGGATCGGAAAACTGATCATTTCTAAGTTTGTTTCGTCGGGTCTCTGATACGCCTGCCAAGTTTCATGGTCCTAGCACATCTGGAAGTACCCTAACTCGAAAAAGTGTGACATAATGCCCTCATTTTCAAGTTTCCAGCGCCCTCCACTCCCCCGCATATGTTCGGATCGAGAAACTGATTATTCCCAGGTTAGTTTGGTCGGGTCCCTGATATGCCTGCCAAGTTTCATTGTCCTAGCACATCTGGAAGTACCCTAACTCGAAAAAGTGTAAAAAAAAACTCGGACAGACCGGGTCAAGAGTCTGAGTCAGAGTCTGCAAGTGCCATAAAAACAGATTAAGGCCAATGTTAACAATCGGAGAAGACCAAGTTCGTATTTGACAGTGCAAAATGGATACGCCAGCTAAGTTTCACCAAGTTAAGATGTATTCAGATACCCATTTTTCGCTGTCGAATATTCAGATATTGATTCAAGATATGGTTTACCCTCTAGCCTACGTCGTATATCTCCTTCCTTCCTTACTTCTGCCCAAATTCCGGTTTCGGCCGGATTCCGGACAAACTACTTTTCTGGCAAAAACTAAAGCTCAAAATCGAATTCAGCATGTCTTCTTGTGCCTACATCGAAAACAACGAGAAAATGATTATCGTACACGGATTCAGCGTGTCAATTCTTACCCGCAAACCAAACATCTTATCAAATTTAACTAAGACTTTTACTTTAAACACATTCTCCGGTTTTGGCCGGATTCCGGACAAACTAATTGTCCGGCGAGAAAATAAGTTTCATACACGTCTCCTTGCTCGTAAACTGAACCTCAAACCAACTTTATATTTTTTCAAAAATTTTCCGGTTTTCATCGGATTCCGGGTAAACCATTTGTCTGGCGAGAAAATAAATTTCATACTCGAATTCAGCATGTATCCTTACTCCTAAATCGAAAATTTGATTAGCTTTAAAAAAATATTTTTGTTCCCCTTAATTTCAAACCCCTTCCCCACCTCTAAATATAGGGCTACATAGCCATCTTCTAACTTGACCCGTACTTTGACCTAAAGAGTCCTCATGCCAAGTTTGATCAAAATATGCAACCCCTTCGAGAGTCATCATGCTAACAGACGGACGGACGGACAGACGTACAACTTTTGCGATGTCATAGGTATCCCTCCCCTTACGTTTTGGGATCCCAAAACCCATAAGAAGTCTCCTTTTGTTGTACTCTTATTCCAAACAAACAAACTAGATCAGCTTAAACTGTCGACTTCGCAAACTGTTATTCATAACCAGGAGGACATTCCTGGATTACACTTCCTAATTTACGATCAGCAAATACGTCTCTTCTTAAACTTGTTCAAAGCTCCATGAGCTTCTGAACTACTGAGATTACAACAATGCTCGAGTTAGAAATTTGCAGAGAGCCTAACCAACCATGAAGGAAGACGTTTCCGCGAGCACAGATTTAACTATTCAAAGAACACATACACAAAAAGGCGCATACATAATTGGTAGAAAAATCACATTATTTGTCAGAATAGATTTTGCCTTCCAAATTGGAAGTCATTGGGCTAGAACTTTATCTTACCATACACATTTAGGTTCTTTAAGCACATAGGACATCCGAGGGGTTGCCCACTAACCGGCACCTGATTGCACGATCTGATACCACGGTCTAAAGTCGTTTTTGCCGTTATCGTGGTATATAATACCACCGTTAAAAGGCGTTTTTGCAGTTATCGTGGTATCTGGCCAGTTATCGTGGTATCTGAAAAGTCATCTCACTTTCATCAAATTTTGTCAGACTGGTCAGAAAGAAGTTTGGCACTTAGTGATGTGACTGAATATCTGTTTTTCTTTTGGGATGACTTCGAAAAGCGCAATTTCGGCAATTGTCGTTTCTGCAGAGCAACAGTATATCAGATACCAAGGTAACTGCAAAAATGACTAATTGTAGTCTAGTTACTGTGGTAACACAGTACCATGGTATCTGCAAAAACGCAACTATCGATTTGTGGCACTTTATACTTAGGTTGCACAATAGAAAGTTGACCAAAACATGGCCGTTTCTGTCCCCTGGCTAAAATCGTTAGGTTCGTTTTTGCAGATACCATGGTATCTGATACCACGGTCTAAAGTCGTTTTTGCAGTTATCGTGGTATCTGATACCATGGTCTAAAGTCGATTTTGCAGTAATCGTGGTATCTGATACCATGGTATAAAGTCGATTTTGCAGTAATCGTGGTATCTGATATTCAGATAACAAGGTCCGACCACGGTAACTGATCGCGGCATCAGAAAAAGTCATTACTGAAAAAGTCAACAGACACCCTATCTGCAAAGACGCAACTGTTGTTTGGGAAGTCAGTGACGGCGTGTTTTCTAAAATTGGCGATTTAAAGTTTAACTGAAAAACCAACTTATTTTTGTTGCACTTAATTGAATACACTGAAATTTGGATCCTGCTTAGGGGTTTTTTGTATTTTCCACTATCTACTCAGTTATGACGATCAGAACATCTGTGGCCGTCTCCATAACACAAATTCGACTATGACGCGGGAAATTTTAATCTCAACACAAAAGCGGCTTTTCAGTAGGCAGTGGCGAGATTGGTGAAGACTGTCTTTGACCAAAAATAAATTCATAAATTTTATGCTAAGTCATACAATACAGACACAAGCGTATAGAGGTACTACAAATCACACTGAAATTCCACTAATTCAAATCGATTATTCGTCAATAGCGGTGCAACGAAGTAACGCATTTTCATCGGGTCTTTAAGCCAATTTAAGTGAATAAGTGACGGGTAAACTAAATTGTCCTATCCCAGCCCATTTCAGTTAAACTTTAAACGGTCGGGGTTATTTTGAACCTTTCGTTGTAATGCCCCGAATACTATCAAGTTAAATCGTCAAAGTAAGCATATGTCTTTTGCAAGAAAAAAAAGCTGGTCTTATGGTGTGTGTGATTTGCTTCAAGATTCTCAAATCTCGAGATTCTATTCCTGACATTTAGCTAGAAAACGTGTATTGTAACAGAAAAGACTGACTGCGACCCGGGTAGGGGGTGACAGCCTATCTGATTAGCACGACAACTCTCAAGGTGGTTGAAATAAACTGGGTATGAAGATCCTTTGGGTCAAAAAGAAACTGCTCGTCCAGACAGGGACGTCCCGAGGGGGGTGTGGGGAAAAAATCTGGTAAATTTTGACTGGTGCGGCGAAGCCGCGACAGTTAAAATTTGTCAAATTCACATCAACTTAATGATTTTTAGGGAATCTACCGGATTATTGCTCAGGGAACCTACCGGATTTTGCTCATGGAATCTACGCTAAATCTTTCACAAGGAATCTACCGGAACTTGTCTCAGGGAATCAACCGGAATTCACCCATCGGAATCTACGAAATTCGGCTCAGGGAATCTATCGGAATTTGTGCGAAATCTTTCATAAGGAATTCGTCCAGACAGGGGTGTGGAGAAAAAATCTGGTAAATTTTGACTGGTGCGGCGAAGCCGCGCCAGTTAAAATTTGTCAAATTCACATGAACTTAATGATTTTTAGGGAATCTACCGGATTATTGCTCAGGGAACCTACCGGATTTTGCTCATGGAATCTACGCTAAATCTTTCACAAGGAATCTACCGGAACTTGTCTCAGGGAATCAACCGGAATTCACCCACCGGAATCTACGAAATTCGGCTCAGGGAATCTATCGGAATTTGTGCGAAATCTTTCATAAGGAATTCGTCCAGACAGGGACGTCCCGAGGGGGGTGTGGGGGAAAAATCCGGTAAATTTTGACTGGTGCGGCGAAGCCGCGCCAGTTAAAATTTGTCAAATTCACATGAACTTGATGATTTTTAGGGAATCTACCGGATTATTGCTCAGGGAACCTACCGGATTTTGCTCATGGAATCTACGCTAAATCTTTCACAAGGAATCTACCGGAACTTGTGTCAGAGAATCTACCGGAATTTACCCCTCCGAATCTACGAAATTCGGCACAGGGAATCAACCGGATTTTGCTCATGGATTATACGCTGAATCTTTCACAAGGAATCTACCGGAGTTTATGCAATATCGTTCACAAGGAATCTACCAGAACTTGTCTCAGGGAATCTACCGGAATTCACCCCACGAAATCTTCCAGAATTCGGCTCACGGAACCTACCGGATTTTGCTCATAGAATCTACGCTAAATCTTTCACAAGGAATCTACGGGAATTTGTCTCAGGGGTTCTACCGGAATTTACCCCGCGGAATCTACCAGAATTCGGCTCAGAGAATCTACAGGAATTTACCCCACAGAATCTACCGGAAATCGGCTGAATGTGAACCCAAAAAGCGACGACAGATTTGTCGACTCCTTTCCGGTGGTACCGGTGAACCAAGAAGAGTTCAACAAGAGCTGTAAGCTGGCACTTGTCAGATTGAACGGGTCCCTGATATGCCTGCCAAGTTTCGTCTTGAAAAACGCCATCACCGGAATTCCGGAAGGCCCCCCTCCACGTCCAACCCCCAACCCCCCGAGTGTCCGGATCCAGTCCAACTGTGCAAACGATTTATCTAGAATAAATGCTTGTTCTTCCCAGGAAGTTAAACTCAGATTCCTCCATTCTAACCATTTCTGGAGATTTCCGATCACCCCCTCCCAACTCCACCATAGCTGTTGAATCCGCTATTATAAGCTGAGATGATAAAATTTGATAACAAGTACTTTTCGACTCTGAAGTTAACATGCGCACTTTAAGGGAGCTGGAGCTTCATTTGTAAGCAAAACCCTTGAGGCAAAAATGATAATGGAGATCGTGAAAATGCAAATTTCACTTGAAAGTATTTTTCTTACTTTGCGGTCAAGATTGGCACTTAGAAAGTCTAATATTGTAGCCAAGTTGCATCGTCCCAGCATATGTGGAAGTGCGTTAACTCGTGATCACCGGAATCCCGGACCCCCAACTCCCCCCACAGTCACCGCCAGTCACCGGAGCCAATCCAGTTCTGAAAAAGAATTATCCAGAGCATCTGCTTGTTATGCCTACGAAGTTCCATCCTGATCTCTCCAGTATAAAACTGACATCACAGAAATTCAGTGAAACTCCCCTCCACCCCCCCCCCCCACCCCAAAGGGTCCGGATCCAGTCCAACTGTGTAAACGATTTATTTCGGGCAGATGCTTGTTCTTCCCAGCAAGTTTCACTCCGATCCCTCCATTCTAACCGTTTCTCAAGATTTCCGGTCTCCCCCCCCCCCCCCCAACTCCCCCATAGATACCGAATCCGCTCCGGACTCCAAATAGGACATCAAAGATATGTCCTTAATTAGGTTACCAAGTTTCATTCCAATCCGATCACTAGTTCAAAAGTTACACACTACTCGATTTTCCAGATTCCCCCGCCTTCGCCCCCCCCCCCCTCCAGATGATCGGATCAAAAAAATGATTATTTCCAACTTAGTTCGGTCGGGACCTTGGTATGCCTGCCAAGTTTCATCGTCCTAGCACATCTGGAAGTACCCTAACTCGAAAAAGTGTGACCAGCTGCCCTAAATTTCCCAGATTTCCCCGCCCTCCCCTCCCCCGCAGATGGTTGGATCGGGTAACTGATTATTTCAAGGTTACTTGGGTCGGGTCCCTGATATGCCTGCCAAGTTTCATCGTCCTAGCACATCTGTAAGAACCCTAACTCGAAAAAGTGTGACAAAAAAACCGGACCGACTGACAGACGGAATTGCGACGGTATATGGTATTTGAGCCAGAGGCTGCAAGCGCCATAAAAACGAATTAGCCTTGTTTCGACGTGGTGTAGAAAACCGCCGGGAGAGCCTCGAAACAAACAAAAAGTTTAAAGATATATTCGAGGTCTCTCGTAAACTGAAAGACGTCTTACCACTAGTATGGAAAGCGTTCAAACTGGCTAAGACAATCCCTGTTACCTCAGCAAAAGGGGAACGAATTTTTCACAAGATGAAGCTGGTTAACACCACCTTGCGTTCAAAAATGGCTGACCAGCATCTTGAAAGTCTGCTATTAATAGCATGTGAAACAGATCTGGTTGATGAATGTGAAATTGGATGTGTTGTCGATAAATGGAAAATGGTTAAAATGCGACGAATAAATGTGTAGGGTGTGTTGAATGTCATATTTTTGTTTTGTTTCAAGTGTTAACGCCTTTTTTTTGTTTACTGTTGTTTACAATACGTAATCGAAGTCAGAACACGACAGTATTCTAGACTTTCTGCAGAGATTGTCACTACGAGAATTTCCGGTAAAACCTCGAACAATTCCGGTAAAATTATGAAGCTGCACCCTGCACCCTCCCCCCTCCTCAGGAAGGTATCCGGACGCCCCTGCGTCCAGATACATACAGATATCCGTCCCTGACGTTTTGCGACCCGAGTAAACAATCAGTAACTGCGACCTGTTTCAGGACTCGAATACTGTTGGTGGCCCAGACGCCTACCCACCCACCAAGTTTAACTGGAATCCGATCACCCATTCACAACCTACACAGGTCACAAGATCCTTGATTCCTCCTCCCTTGGATGTCACTTTACACGAATGCCATGTTTCATCGTCATGGCTTCTATGGGATTGCCCCAATTTATGAAAGGTAGATGACAAGCTAGTAAGTAAGTAAGTAAGTAAGCAAGTAATTTATTTATAACCCGCCGTTTTCAGAAAGCGGAGTAAATGAAGAAAGTAAATAAAACACATAAACATACACAAAAAGAAAGTTTTTTTTACGTCATTATTATGATTTTTTACACGAACGTCATGTTTCATCGTCACGACTTCTATGGGATTGCCCCAATTTATGAAAGCTAGATGACAAGCTAGTAAGTAAGTAAGTAAGTAAGCAAGTAATTTATTTATAACCCGCCGTTTTCACAAAGCGGAGTAAATGAAGAAAGTAAATAAAACACATAAACATACACAAAAAGAATTTTTTTTTTTACGTCAATATTATGATAATGACGTTAAACTTGAACTTTCTGTAAATAGTCTCAAAAATAAAGTTAAATCAATGCTCACTGAAAACACTTAAAGAAAATAAATAACAATAAAAAAAAAGATAAAAGAAAAAATGTACGGTTTGTCGCGGTTAATGCCAACTGACCAATTCGTCGTTTGAATCAGGAAATTGGATGGATTATGGTTAATTTATATCCTGTGCGTTGATACTATATAGTTTGTCGTAGAAGAAAATATCCGCCGTGTGGCCTCGAGCCTTCTCTCTGCAAAAATTGGCTCTTTATGTTGCATTTAGTTTGAAATAAACAGAACTTGAACTAGACAGACCGACAGAAATTAGGATTACGAAACCAACTTCTTTGTTTCTGCTCAGGTTCTATAAGTTTGCGTTGTAGAGGTTAACAAGATACTGGGATCTGAGAAAAGACTTACCAAAATGACTTTCAATCTGCTTCAGAATGTTCATCGACCTCTGTCCATCTATAAGGTTGATGGCCAATCCCGTCTTTCCAAATCGCCCAGTTCGACCAATCCTATGCAAGTAAGTTTCACAGTCAGCTTGGCCCTCCTGATCCACGGGTAAGTCGAAATTTACGACGAGCGTTACTTGTTCAACGTCGATACCTGTAAATAAGAAAATTAAATCTGAAACATTTTGTTGTTCTGTGGGGTAGGCCAAAAGCTGTGTCCAAAACTTAGGACACAAATGGCGCATTGTCTGATCTAGTGGTTCCCAACCTTTTCCGTACCACGTATCACTAGTTGATGTTCAAAAAAGTTATGTACCCCTTTTTGAATAATCATTGTTCTACTATTCTAGTATAATCTGTCAAGATCAGAATGCGAAAGAGATGGCATGGGCTTAACGCGTAAAAAATATATATAGGCTACAAAATAAATGGGATACTTGAGGCTGCAAGGTTGTCAATTACATTATCGTCTGCAAACTGGTCAAGAATCGGAAAAACACTGGCCCTGTTTCTCTGAACCTTCATAAGCCAAAACTCCAATTCTTGACGAAATCAGACATTTTCGAATTCAGAAAATATGGACCTTCGCGTACCCCTTTGGGGAAGCGTACCCCCAGTTGGGAACCACTGGTCTAGTCTCCACGAATGGCAACTGATGGCAGGCAATCACTATAATCGCATTTAATGAAAACACAACTTTTATACCACTCATTTTTCTTTTCAATTTAAAAGCTGCCTAATCTTCCTGTAAGGCGCAGGAGCCGGGATATCCTTCAGTGGGCTTTTCTTGGAACAGCATGCAGGTCAACACTCAGAGAGTGGAATGCTTCTAGTCATTGTCTTGTCCATAGCAGCGCACCTGATTTATTGAGAGGCATTGCCCATAATTGTCACACACAATTTTGTTGACAAATATAATCCCACGATCATCTGCTTCATTGAATTTGTTTTCGAATAAATAGTAACTGAACAAAGAACTTTATGCTATAAATGTGGCGATGTCGCACTGTAGCAAGATGTTAATTTTTAATTAATTTATTCAATAATAAAGCAAAACATATCTCTCGTGGGCAGAGCCCAAATACGATGTTTTTGTAGTCATAAACAGAGATAAAATAAGTTGTCAACACATAATTAAAAGAAAATAAAAATAACAAGGCAGATAATGCTAAAGATCATTGTACTGCTTTACGAAGCTAGGCACAAAGCTTCTACTGTAGCGCATAGTGTTACAGTAGATTGGGGTCAGTTTGGGAACCTTTTCAGCCACTTCTCGGGGGGGACGAGATCTTACAGGAACAAAGGGTGGGGGAAGGAATGAACGGTACATGGGGTGCTGGAGAAGGGAGGAGCCAAAGTTGCGGCATAGTTTTCCGCGGCGGGAAGAAAGGGATTCAATTTTAAATTCTTTGAGGTAAAAAGAGTATGGTAGGGGGGAACCACCATAGATAATTTGCAGCGATCTCTTCTGAACTCGCTCTATTGTTTCAGTTTCACCTTGGGTAAGAGCAAAGTGCCAAACCGGACAAGCATATTCGACTAACGGTCGAATGAAACAGCAAAACATTAGCTTTAGCTTGTCCTTAGGAACCCGAAACTTGTTCAGTGTTTTTAGCATTTGAATTGCGCTGTTAGCTTTCTTTACAATTGTCTTTGTATTTTCGTGCCATGAAAGGTCAGAAGAGATCACTATACCTAGTAGCGTTGTTTTATCACTGATGAGCCCGGGGTCGATAGGAGGTTCGAAAGACGGGTGAGTTTTTCTATGAAAAGAAAAGGTCGTAACCGAGCACTTATCTTTATTCACGACCATATTCATCAATCGCTTCTGAGGTAACCTGGTCGATGAAGCCGGCAGCGTTACTTTTCAAACCCTCAGATACGACTTCCGCTAGGGACAAATCGTCAACGTATTTCCATCTGTCCTCTAGCCCAGCAGCAATTTCATTTATCATGAGGAGGAAGCACAGCGGACCGATCACAGTTCCTTGTGGAACTCCACAAAAAACTGGTAAAGAAGTTGAAAAATGGCCTTTATACTTTACAGTTTGCTCTCTATTTGTCAAGAAACTCTTGATGATTTTGACGATAAAATCCGGTATATTTTTTTCCGCCATTTTTTCTAAAAGAATTTTATGGTCAACAAGGTCAAATGCCTTTTTAAAATCAATTGCAATTAAATTTATCCATTTGCCAGGTTCATCTAGATGTTTTAAAATAAAATCAATCAAATTAACTAGGTAATGTACTGTAGAACACTTAGGAATGTTACCAAACTGCTTTCGATCAGTTACCTATAAAAGATATTCTTTAAGCCATGTGGCAACGAAACTTTCGTAATTCTGCTGAAAATTGATGTAACTGTGATCGGCCGTACACCAGAGAAATCATTAGGTGCTCCTTTCTTTGGATTAGGGGTGATAAAACCTTTCTTCCATTTCTTTGGATAATAACCTGTTCGCGTTATATTATTGTAGATTATCTGAAGGGGGAAAGCTAATTCTTTAGCAAATGCTTTAACGAGAACAACTGGAATATCAAAAGGAGCAACAGAAGTGCGTTTTAACTTAGAAAGTTTACGGGACAAAGAAATATCAGGCATTAAATTATCATTTGAAGGAGCAGTTAAATTTTGTGGAGGGTTTTCAGGTGGAAGAGGTGGGTAAGACTGCACAACTGCAGCGAAATGGGCATTTAAATCATTCACAGTTTTCTTTCTGTGTCAGCTTGTCGCTGTGGCAAGATGTCACGGTGGCGAGCAGTCGGTGTGTCCAGTAGTTCCACGTTGTCGCTGTGGCGAGTTGTCTTGTGGCGAAATGTCCCGACACGATCTTGAACAAATCAGCTTACTTGCAATGGCAATGCCAAACCAATTCAACAAGGACCCGATACGACCGTGGGCTAACCTAGTGGCCGGATGCGGAAGCAGGCGAATGGATCAGACAAAAAGAAAAAAAAAGAAAAATTTGTTCTGAGACTTCTATTCTACCCTACGACCAACCACATTCTCAAGAAGGAAATGTGTGCCACCTAGGTCGATGAACAAATACTATCAGACTTAATGAACTGTTAATGATCCAACGAGAAACAGGGACGAATTGCTCTAATGCTTGAAATGTATGTCTACAATTTTTGAGTAACGCTGGATGGTAGGCTATCAGGACTGTGCTGAAAAAGTACAGTTGTGTTCACAATAACCATCGCTACCGACTGGTAAATTTTTTCCCAGTTTTCCGCCAAGTCAATGAACTCATTTAGAATATAATAAGAAAGGCAAACAGAAATAAAAGACGGGCGGCCGACTATTTTTTTGTCAGAGGTTTTCTTTCATTATTTTCGTAACTATTCTTCTCTCCGAAAAACTATCGATCGTTACAACAAGTTGCTCTTAATCTCTCCTTGGCACAATAACTTGAACATGTTAGCAAGTTTGGTGCCCCAGACACTTGAGAAGTTACTGACATTGCACGTGAGGATGTCGGGACCAGCATTTTCACGCTTTCTGCCATACTACCCTCTTACTCCCCTGTTAGTGTTCTATATCATTTTTGTATGCATGATTATTTGAGATTTCATTCTTCTTTGTTTCGTTTTATTGCTTCCTGTTTTCCTGACGTGGAAAAATACATCAAACGTTTTATCTTGCTATCGTGCCTTAAGTTCCAGTGTTATTCTCTAAGATATTTGTGAATAAAGCTTATTCCTATAAAATAATTACTGTTAGTACACGATACCGTCCTGTACTGTTTCAGCTGGACTCCGGGCGAAATACTTGTCTTGCAAAAAATTGAAGTTCAAAAACAGATTCAGCATATCTCCAAACCTTTTGTCGACCCTCTAATCAACTTCAGAATAAAACTTCTATGTTTAACAAATTTTCGGATTTCAGCAGGATTCGTGGCGAACTATGTGTCCAGGTATAAAATGATTGTCATACACGAATTTAGCATGTCTTCTTACCCGCAAATCGAACACCTAATGAAATTCATATAAACTTTTACTTTTAACAGATTTTACGGTTATGGCCGGATTCCTGGCGATCTACTTGTCCGGTGACAAAATAACTTTCATATTGGGATTCAGCATATTTCACTGTCCTTAAACTGAACCTCTAATCAACTTCAGATTAATCTTTTAGTTTTGACAAACTTTCCGGTTTTGGCCGGATTACGGACGATCTACTAGTCCGACGAGAAAGTCATTTTCATATTCGGATTCAGCGTGTCTCTTTACTCCTTAATCGGAAATCTAATCAACTTCAGATAAAACTTTTACTTTTAACAAACTTTCCGGTTTTAGCCGGATTCCCGCTGAACTACTTGTCCGGCGAGAAAATGGTTTTCATATTCGTGTTCAGCATGTCGTCTTACCTCGTAATCGACTATCTCATTAGCTTTTAAAAAAGATTTTTTCACCCTTAATTTGAAACCCCTCCCCCTCCCCTGAATATGGAGCTATCGTGCCCATCTACGAATTGATCTTTCCCTTGACTTGAAAAGTCCTCACACCAAGTTTCATCAAAATATCTCATTCCCTTGGAGAGTTATCGTGCTGACAGGCGGACGGACGGACAACTTTTGCGATGTCAGGTATCCCTCCACTAACGTTTTGGGATCCCAAAAAGGAACTCGACTCTTCCAAGTCTCTGGAGATGATAACTCTCCCTTTAGAAATCAACTCCACGCTATTAGGTCTCCAGCCAAACAGTTAGCTCAGACGTGTTACGTCCGAATCTCAGACCAATCAACACTTTTTCCCCTCCTACTGTCTCTTCAAACTCGCAAAAAAACTTTGTTTTCTTTAAATATATCATTCTTTGATGTTACGAATACAGAGGTCCTGCCAACATACTGGGTCCCCTATCCAGTTTTCAACAAGGTACTCTTTTCTCTTGACAGATCGACTAAATGGAAGCCTAAAAGAGGGTACTAAAAACAGGCGAGCTGCACCAGGAGGAAAGCATACTAAAAAGAGGTAAGATTACAAGAATTACTCGAGTCCCCGAGCATGCCATGTAATTTTAGCTCAATTCAGAATTTCCATTCTTTCTCTTAGATTCCGAGCAGGCCTGAGCAAAAGAAGAGAAGGACCCCTGTCCTAACGCACTTCCATAAGAAGTTTCGATAAGCCTAACCCTCCAGAGATGGGCGAATCCGATCATGAAGGGATTCGAATCCGAATCCAGGCCTAGGTACGAATCCAATTCCGAATCCGAATCCACCATCTCAAGCTGAGGATTCGAATCTGGAATCGAATCCGAGCTTAATAGAAATCACATCAAGTCCATAGTTTATAGTTGAAAAATCAGAGGTGACGAAAAGCACTGATATCTAAGGAAATCAGATAACGTGATAGATTACTGAGGATGGTTAGGGGTCGGGAGCAAAAAGTTGGATTGAATAAGCCGACTGTGAAAAAACTGGGAAACTGAAACTAGAACGATGTAGACTAGAAATTTGAGTGGATTCGTGAAGCTGAGGGTTTGGAATCCGAATCCGAATCCAGCCTGGCCGAATCCGGATTCGGATTTGCCCATCTCTGTACCCCTCGCCACTTTTCGCGCAGGCATGCTTTAGGACTAGTGCCCAGACCCCTTTCTTTTCGGTGCACTTTGCCTTTCTTTTAGTACCCTCGCTTCTTTTTAGTATTCTTTCAGCCTGCGCCATGCCTTGCCTTCGTCGACCCTCGTCTCCAGACACTGTTTATAACACGCTAAGAATTGCAAGCCAATGTTCATTTGATCGCCGAGTAAACATTGTACTGAGTATGTCAAATTGTTTGCATACGTTTCTGTCAGTAATCGAGATTCTAAAGAAAGCAAACAAAAGAGATACGACACGCAGTCCGCTCTAAGAATCCCAACACGGAACAATTGCTCCCTAGTCTTCAGTTTTATAAGTTTTATAACGAGACACGGTCGTAACCGCAAGCCTTTCAACCAGACGGGTTGAGTGAATGAACTTCGTGCACAGCGGGCTCGAGGGCTATGGCAACACAATTAGTAAAATTAATAAAATCATCATACATATTGATGTAAAAACCTTGGTATATGCTCCTTCGACGGATAAACTGTTTCCCACACCCACAGGCAAACCCAACCCCCCCCCCCCCCCCCCCCCGAAAGGCAACCCCCCCCCCTCCCGAAATAAATTCCTGGATACGCGTGGATACGGGCCTGGTGGTAGTTAGTTAGTTAAAAGTTTTTTTCTTTTTAAGCCCACCAGAGATTCGGTATATCGGGGAAGGAGACATGCTGTATCCATTGGTGAAGGCTATTTCTCGTCGGACACGTAGTTCTATTCGGAAACCGGACAGAACCGGAAATTAAAGTTCCAGCTACCATTCTTGTAGAAGGACTGGCAAGCCTTGACAAAATTCAACGTTTATTATTCATCCATAAAGTAAATCTCTCGACAATGGAAACCAACATGTTCCCATTCGGATAACTTCTATATGGACATAATCAAAATTATTGCTCGAAAATCTGATTTTGTTGTTGCTGACGTCGAAGAATACCCTTCGACAAACCAATACCCGGGTAAAAAGTTCACGAAATCGAAGTCCAAAATACCCGGGGATTTGTTGCTGTTGCGGGGAAAAATACCCGCGGAGTACGGGTAAATACCCTGCGTGTAAACGTACATTCAAGGGAAGAAGTTCAGGGCATCAAAATTTGCTGGTCTGCATGCATATTCCATTCCGCAGGTTATGACTTTTGACCAGTTTTAGTTTAGCGGTTAGTCATGCACTGCTACTTTTTTAATCCTAGCTTTCATCACCTGGGAATTCCCAGGAACAACGCCTTGTTAACTACAAACTAGGAGCGGGCTACTCCTTATTAAACTGATTTATACGCTAGGGCTGAGCCGCTTTCACGCTGAGGCAGATGGACACTTCGTTCTCAAGCAGCTTATTTCTAGCATTAGTGACGCAAGCACGGGTTGACTAGAATGAAAGGGCAAATACAAACAGATTTGTCTCAACACAAAAAATCCACGAATTTTCGTGTCTAAAGCCTCCATCAGATACAGTCCTTTAAGAGATATTTTATTCATTTTTAGGTTTTGCGCTGGCCTGTGCGCAGGGCCTAGTAACTATAAATCGCCGTCTACTACGATTTAGTATTTTGTTACTGTACTGAGTTGTCCAATGCCATCCCATTTTCAAAGAGATATTGCGTATAAAACAAAAGCGGAAAGCTCATTTGATACTTACAAGTTAGTTAGCATGTATGTCAGTTTGCTCCACCCTAACAACACAACGCTTAATTTTGAATTGTCCATGTTTGGCTCTTTTGCAGCGGGTCAGGCTTACGCTATGTTGCATCTGCGAAGCTCACTGGTCAGAAACATCACTTATTGTTATTACTGAATGAGGGTTGGGTTGGGTGGGAGGGGGGGGGGGTAAAGAAAAAGAAATAAGAAGGTAGAACGAGAAATGTGTGTCGTCGTTTGTAATAGGTGAGTAAAAGTTGTGCACTCCCGCACAAGACATGACGTTGAAATTAAAATGAATTGAACTGAACTGAACTGAAAATCCAGTTCGGACACTCGATGAAAAATCTAGGACATGCTGGTCTTGCCAACTATCAATTTTCTTCCTCCCATTCACTACACCGGCCCAGGATGATCGGATCGGGAAAGTGCTTCGGGTCAGGTCGTAATATACATGAAAATTATATTTCGGCCTGGCCCATCTGGAAGTTATGAACAAGAAGATTTCTGTACCCGCACTAACTCCCCCTACAATGGCCGGATGTGGTACGGACGTGCAACCAGGATATGTAAGACGTAGGCTACACTCTTGCCAATCCTTAAGTTCCATCCGAACCGGATCACTCGTGCAGAGCACAATATTCCCCCCCCCCCTAACTCCTCACACAGTAACCGGATCCGGTCCGGTTCTATATGAGATGCATCTAGGGATTACGTTTGTCCTCTCTGCCAAATCTCTCCCCGACTGTCCTTCCTGCCAAATCTCGTCCCGATTCCACTACTATAAACATGATTTCTAGTAACCCCCCTTGCAACTTTCCACACAGTCCGAAACTGAGACGCGCAACATTTGGGACATAGTGCTCTTACCAACTATCAAGACGTTTCATCCTGATCGGATAACGCTTGCGAAAGTTATATGTGCTGCAAGATTTCAGATGATCGATCGACGAAGTGACAATGATAAAGTCAACCAGTCGCCTGACAGGATTTTTCGTCGTACTCGCCTATCTGGAATTGCCCTAAATAGCTCGCCACACTATTTCCTATACTCCTTCTAACTTCCACCACAGTTGCCGGGTCAGGTACGGACTTAAAACAGAGCATCTAGGATTAGATTAGTTTAGGATTAGATTAGATTAAATTCTATTTTACACATGTGTACAAAATATTTTGCAGCACCTGCTAAGAAAACCCGGAAGGGCTTGTTGGCCACAGGTGGCAGTCTTCTCGATTCTACGTATTCTGTAATTTTGGTCTTGTAATTTTGGTAACACTAGGGGAGCTCGGGGTTGACCCGGATACTAATTTTCCTTTTCTTGCTAGGCCGCCATTTCTTGGTGGATTTACATCGTTTTTGCTGTCGAACGTGTAGAATGTCTGGGAGAATAGCTAGTAATTTTTTCAGATTTTTTTCTACATCAGAATTTTAAGTAAACATTTTTTTCTGTTTTTCAATTTGTCCGAACCAACCCCGTACCCAGGGGGTTGGTTCGGACATTATCTGTAATGGATTATTTTTTTAACTGACTTTATTTAAATATGTTAAAAAGTGGGAATGATAACATTGCATCTCAAAAGTAAACACAAAACTAAAGAAAACAACTGCTTCAAGAGCCGAGGTTGCATCAAAGTGAAAATCCTTCATTTGTCTTGTCCTTTCAGTTAACCTAGCAATTCCAGAGGCTGGTAACTTCAAACTTATATCAGCAAAGTTTAGTCCATCTTTAGTTTGGCCAATTACTCGAATCAATTCTACAGGAAGATGATTTTAGGCCCACTTCTGTGCAGAGAATATCTTCAAGCCCCTCAACGAACTTTCATTCAATGAACCTCCTTTCTTTCGACTTTCCGACATAAGAAACACAATTGGGTTCACCTTGTCCAAAATTTAACTTTATAAGGACGAATTCGTGTTTGTTTTACCTTCTTGAAAATATCGTAAGCAAAGTCAATTATATTCAAAAAAAATCTAATTTTTTACTTTATTGTAGACAATTCAACTAACTAGTTTTCGCTTGTGGCCATCTCTTTTTAGCGCTTTCACTTTTCAGACTAATCCTGTTAGAAATAATACAATAAGGATTCTGATAGCATCTTTCTGTATTTAGTTTCGGTTTTGTAAGGCATATCAGTAGGAAAAAACTGTCCGAACCAACCCCACCCTGACTGAAATAACAAAATGGCGTACTACAAGAAAACTAACTGATATAGCTTGAAAATAGTAAGCAGGCAACACACCCCAATTACTAAGCTGTCTATTTTCATTTAATCGCCTTCCAATCATCGCTAATCTTCGGCATACAGCTTTTTAACCGACCATGAGCTAAAAACTTTTAACTCAAGAAAACCAATTTTTTCAACTTTTTGTCAAAACCAGAAAAGCAGGTACCATGAAACTTTGGTACAAAGTTAGATCACTAGAACGCAGATGTTATGTGTTTTTTTCCGATTTTACCGACAACTTTTAATATTTGTTTTGCGGGTGTCTAGACCAACCCCAATCTCCCCTACATGTTTAATTGCCAATTATGAAGTTCAATCCAGGTCAGATGATTCGTTCGGAGGTTATGCCTGCCAAAAGACTCCGGACTCTCACTCCCCCCAAAATGGTCGGGTCCGGGAAGCAGGCCCTAATCCAGAAATTTATTTCGGGGGGGGGGGGGGGGGGGGGGTGGGGGGGGGTTGCCTGCTGGTCGGACAAAAAAGTACAAAAAACACGTTCATCAGAGGGAAAAGCCTATAAAAATGATTACTTTTGTATGTTTCGGGGGGGGGGTCAACCCCCTACCCCCCCCCCTGAATACGGCCTTGCCGGGAAGTGACTATTTCCAAATTAATTCTGATCGTGTCCCTAATAACCCTGTCGAACCTCATCCTCCTAGCGCATCTGAAAGTACCCTATCTCGCGATCCGCAACGAGAGACGGAGGGAAAAGCGATGGTATATGGCAGCCGAGGGTTGCAAGTGCCACGAGACCTGCAATCGTAATTGTACCGATCCTGGCATGTTTTCTTTACGACGTCGACTCTTAAAATCTTAACAAACACGAAATGAAAGCCACAAAGCGCAAAACTCGTGACCAACGTAAATCAAGACAAGAATCACGACACAATAGACGCTTCAGCGTTCTTACAGATTCCAGAGGGGAAAAATACACTTGACATTTCCATCAGCACTAATTAGAAACAGCCTTCACTCGAAAACTTAATTATTCGGGGAGGACTCGAAAGCCCTTTCAACCGAATTTTTAAGAGCTCAAGTAACAACCAATTAAGTCTCCTTCACGCTGAGCTGAGCAAACACAGGCAGCTTTTCAGATATGGTTGGTGCAAGTACTTCCAAGTGACATAATCTCCTTTATAGCAATTGCCAGCAACAACGAATACCTCTTCAAACCACGGAACTTGGTCGAGGGCTTAGAACGAGGTCGGTTGTCAGGGAGATCCCGGATCAAAGACGGAAAAGCAAACTTCCAAGACCTGCTGAAGGTAATCCAAATCCAGAGCAGGCCTGGCTTTAGTGAAATCTGGACAAAGTTACGAACTGGGAGAAACCGTAAAGCATTGTCCTAAAAGGTGTAATAAGCTGAATAACGCTATACACGATGTTTACGTTTTAATACACACGCCTGTTCAAATACAACCCAAGAGGTTCTTATCAATGCGGCGTTCGGTGTTGCCAAGGTAATACAATTTTTCGAGCTCTAAAAATATCCTAAAAGGTTCCTAGTGTACTACTTAGTACTACTACAATATAACGTAAATTATACTGTAAAAAAGCTATTAAAATAAGGGATGGAGAGCACTGATCCTCCAAACTGACGAAAGGCAGTCTAATAGAACAAAAACGTGTTTTATTAAGAAAAATTGTTTCTTTAGCTTCCAACAAAGTAGAACTGTTGTGCTTTCTTTGGCAACCCTGACGACGCTGCGCCTCTCCTCGGCCCGCTGGCGGAACCAACCAAGCGATCTGATTGGCTGTGCAAGGAAGAATAGAGCCGAGCTCTATTTTCCTTATTCGCCTTATTACGGCGCGCCCCGAGGAAAAGAGGAATCTGTAATAAGTCTTATACGCGGTAATACACCTTATTACACCTATTATGACAATGCTTAACTTTAAGCCGCTATCACATTGACGCGTCGTTGAGATGCGTCGCGAATGCGAGGCGTCGCGTGCGATTTGCGTAGCGTATCTTTCACACCAGCGCGGCAAGATGTCACGCTGGATGTGTATTTAGGTTTAGCTTTTTCGGTTTCTTCTGCCAAATTTTCATTTCTTCCATCAGTTAGTAAGTTTCTAATGATCATCAGTAGGTTTTTCTTCGTCATTGGTAAGTTATTCTCCAGTTTGTCCTCAAAAATTGCCATTTTTCACTGAAAAATCTGATGAAGAACGCGTTGACGCAACGCAAGAACTTGGTTATATTCCTGCGTTGCGTTTTATTTGTGTGCGTAAGCTCTGCTTTGCGTCGCCGCAATCGTGAGGCAGAGGTTGCGTAGCCTAGTGTGCAAGGCTATACGCGTCAATGTGAAAGCGGCTTTAAACAAGCTGACTGATATAGAGGAAAATAAGAAAGAAAATATAACAAATCAGTATGAATAATTGACATGTAGCGGTCGTAATTTCTATCAGTCTGTTCAGGTTTTGCTAATTTGTGCACTTGAATGATGCACTAGGACGATGAAACTTGGCAGACGTATCAGGGGACCTGACCAGGATGACTTGGAAATAGTCACTTCCCCGATCCGATTATCGTGGGGGGAAGGGATGGGGAACCTGAAATCTTGCAGCATATTTAACTTTCGAACGGGTAAATGGATGTGAATGACACTTGACGAGTGGCAAGAGCTAGTGCTTCAAATATTCTACTTTCAGGTCCAGCCTGGATTCGACCCGTCGGGGGATTTGGGCGGGGGGCACTGGAAAACTCGTGAAACGCTTGGAGTTGAGAGATCGGGATGAAACTTGGTGGGAAAACAAGCATAAACTGTAGACACATTATTAACAGAATAAAATCTGTCGAAGCACTGTGTGTGTGTGGGGATTGGGGGGGAGATTATGGAGGAGTTAGATTACTTCCAGAAGTGCTACAAGTGCTAGTAGCTAGTACGACGATGAAACTAGTTGACGATGAAGCTAGAATGACGATGAAACTTGGCACTTGTGTTAGGGACCTGGCGAGACTACTTGGAAATAGTCACTTCTCCTATTCGATCATCAGAGGAGATTGGAGGAATGGGGAATCCAGAATCTAGTGCCATGCATAAACTTTCGAACGGTTAATCGAATGTGAATAAAACTTGACAAATGGCAAGAGAAAAGGTTGTCGAAGCATCATAGCTGACGCATCGGTTGTATGCATTATTTGAATTATGATTTCCAGTCAGCCTGGCTCAAGGAGGATTTCAAAAGTATTTCAGATGTTCCCTTTTAAGCTCATACCGGCACTCAATAACTGTGAGGGGAGTTGCAGAGGGAGCACCGGAAATGTGGTGAAACGCTTAGAGTCGAGGAATAGGGATGAAAATCCGTGGGAAGTTGCAGCCCCAGGACAACCTGGACGCCCGGGTTCTCGGGTGACTGGTTTATTTGAAGATGTATCGTTTAGTTCTTACGTTTTTTGTTCGAAGTTCTTTAGGCTACTGTGATATTATGTAAAATAAAGAATAACCCAACCTAACCTAAAATCCTGGATACATAATTGACAGGACCTGATCAGGGCACTGTGGGGAGTTGGAGTGGGTTTCCTGGAATTGCCAGCTGGGGTACTTCTAGAGGTGCTAGGACGACGAAACTTGGCAGGAATATTAAAGACCGGCCAGATTGACAAGTAAATAGTCACTTCACCGATCCGGCAAGTCGTTCGGCATTCATATGCGCCACCAAATTCTGAGACCCACTACATCTGCTGAAACGTAAGACTGCATCGGGTCCTGATCTGCACACCAAGGTCTGATCGTTCTGTCCAATATCACATCTTACTGATGCCGCCATCCGTTCAGTTTTCAACAAGATTCCTGGAACATTCCATTCAACTACCCCGCCAATTGTTGTATGAAGTTCGTCCTGTCCCAACGAGTTTCGCCCTGATTCCTCGACCAATATGTCGCTTAAGCGTGCAACCAGTGTTCTGCCCCCTCGCCCCCCCCCCCCCGTTTTCCTGGATCAGTTCGGCAATAAACCGCAGATCTAGGCCTAATGACTGTTCTGCATACCGGTCATGACTGTAAAGACTATTGCAAGAGGCGCAAACCGAAATTTGTTTATCGTCATTA
Source organism: Branchinecta lynchi (assembly GCA_023053575.1). Lineage (NCBI taxonomy): Eukaryota > Metazoa > Arthropoda > Branchiopoda > Anostraca > Branchinectidae > Branchinecta > Branchinecta lynchi. The sequence goes on along the minus strand of JAKZAP010000008.1, from coordinate 26,345,779 downwards.
TGCCCAACGTGCCCAAAGTGCCCAACGTGGAAAATGACAATAATCAGTCTAGCTCGGTTGGGATGGATAAGTGTTATACAAGAAAAACCCACAAAATCTCAGAAAAGAGACTGGATGGAAGGATTAAGGACGTATAGTTAATCGACAATGTGGGACGAAGAGTGAAAACAACAACTGGAACGACCTAAGGACTCTAGCAACAGCAACAACAACTTCTTGAAAACTGTGCAAGTGCAACCCTCTGAAACTACAAGAAGCACTTCGAACAAGACCTTGTCCGCATAACGAATCAAGACTACGACTAACTAGAGTTTAGAAGAAAAAGTAAGGGAGAGAAAAAGAGACTCAGGCAGTACACTACCGCTGACAGCAACAAAACCATTTCTCGTCCCACAAAGACCTTTTAGGGAATTATACGGCTGAGAAGGCGCTCACTCCCAGAGTAGCTATCAGAGCTGGAGGACTCGGACTCTGGACTCGTCTCCGGACGCCTTTTTCAAGGACTCGGACTCGTCTTTCACGCAGCTGTTCGTCAGCCAGAGCTGCAGACTCGGACTCTAGACGGCTTCTTCAAGGAGTCGGACTTGTCTCGGACTCGGATTTGCTGTACTCGCAGCAGCTCTGGTAGCTATACAGTAAGTATCAAGTACCCACTTAGTGAGCTTCCCCTCGTATTTGGTCTCCGCCAAATGAATAACAATCTTTACAGCATTAACACGAAAACGGGTACAAACTGAAAGCCCCAAACAAAATAGGATAGTTCTAGTGTTTTCGCTCGGGCCTCATTTAGTTACCTTTTTCCCAACAAAGGCGGAAACACATATGCCATCTACGAAGTAGCTCAGTGTATTGCCGGTAGATGTTGTGTTGTATCGTCTTCGTGATATTCGTAACAGTAATATTTTGTTACCTGGATGATGCTGGTCCGTTCATCAGTATTGACGTTTGGGGGAGGAATTACATAAGCAACAAGTGCGCAAGCGCTCAGACGTGGAGTGTAAAAGTAAAATGTTTATCATATTTTAGATACAAACAGCTTTAGAACCAAGATATTTCTCATCCCCAATAACCAAACAAGTATTGAAATAAACTAATTTGTTATCATCCCACTTTAAAAGCTTTAAATGTAAACAAACCGCCAGTATAAATCCAAAGATATGTTGAAGATCTTGCACGAACAGCATTAGTTCGAACACTGAATGTTCTCCCAGCCAGTCCCACACTTTAAACCTCTTTCCTATTATCAAGGTCATAACAAGTGCAATAAACGAAATCGTAGCAGCCTAACGTCCCCTTCGTCACAATTCATAAGGAACGGCATAGCATCGATCATATGACAAAACAGTCAAGTTTCCAACTGTTCATTAAAGATTAAAGTATGTCGCGTCGTCTTATTTGTTGATGTTAGACCAAATCCTCATCCATAGATATTCTCCCCAAATATGCAAGAATTCGACTTGAGACCTATCATAGACAAACTTAACTCATGGGAAATCTGTGCCCAGCTACCCATGAACGGGAGGGGGGGGGGCATCAGAATGCGTCTTTACACCTTTTTTCTCAAGTATACCAGCTTAGAGTATGATTCCAGTCACGGGTCAAAAGCTTTTTTCATGGGCGATTTGGGCCCACCTGCCCATGAACGGGGAGGGTGGGGGTGGTTCAACTCTCCTCAACCCCTATGATCCAAAATCACAAAGGAATGTTATCGCCTTATCTCCAGTTATTGTCAAATAAAAAAAATAAAAAAATGAGCCATCTGGGCCCTACTGCCGTTGAACCAAGTGGGGGTGGGGTTTCGGACCCGGAAAAAGTAAAAAGAGACCGCAATGTTCACAATCCTACCAAGTTTCAACTTGATACCTGTTGATTCCTGTCACGGGTAACAGACTTTACTCCTGGGCAATCTGGGCCCAGTTGCCCATGAACGGGAGGTGCAACTTGAAAAGCAATTTCCCAGCCCCAGGATCTACACGTACAAGGAATTTCCGTCCTATGTCCAGTTCTGGTCAAGTTACGAACATTATTCGCTGGGCAATCTGGGCCCATTTGCCCCTGAACCGGGTTGGGGTGGGGGCATGGGACCCCCAAAAGTCACAACTAGAAAACAATACCCGTAAGTGTACCAAGTTTGAACTTGATACTTGCACTGGTTCACGAGTTATGAGCTCCACAAAATACGGTGAAAACCGAAAACCAGAAACCGAAAGCCGAAAGCTGCTACAGCGCCCACAGTAGTGGAGTGTTCCACACTAAACACGCCACCTTTTGAACGAGACTTTTATACACATTTCTGAGAATTACACGAATCTGGTTTGTACAAGAGAAAGAGCTGAGCTGTTGGCTACCTAGGACATCTTGCACCTCTTTTGTTTGATTGGTTGTGCGAGTTGAAAATAAGGTCAGAACCACCGGTCTCCGGATGATTGTCATGCTCCACAACCAATCAATCCACAATCAATCGATCAATCATATCCACAATCAATCAATCAATGAAACGTATTTACAAATAAAGCTAGAAGAGAAATCAAATATTTACGAAATACACAAAAACTAAACAAATTAACGAATACACTCAACAGACATGACCAGAAATAAATGATGGGATGCAACTATGTAGAAACTGGGCAGAAGAACCAGCAGGATATGGAGAAAACTGGTTGCCAGTGTTGCCGAGCGTCGAGACGACGCACGCCAGGAGGGGAGGGCGGAATAGACGGCCCATCTGGGGACAACGCACTACCTTTGCTCCACAAATTTTTGAAAGAGTATTCTGCGGTCAGTTAATTTAGGAACGTTCAGTTTAATGAGAGCCTCTTATGAAAGGTTATGATCACCAAGAATTATTCTCGCTGCTCTTTTTTGGACATTTTCCAGGCGATTACTGAGCTCTGCAGAAAGAGAAGAATGCCAAAACGGTGAAGCATATTCTAAATGAGGACGGATATAAGTTTTAAAATAACAGAGGAAACATTTAGAATCCAAACCGAAAGAAAGATTAGAAATAATGAGAAGGAAAAGATTATCTGCAAATTTGTAGCTATGAAGGAAATCTTCAGCAACATTATGAACAGAACAAAGAAAAGTAAGAGGACCCAACTTAGTTCCTTGGGGGGTACAAGGTCCCAGAGATCCCTGTTCAAGACCTAGTCTAAACCCATCCCCCCCACATCTCCGATTTGTCTCGATTGTTCGCTGGAATGGCTTCGGCATGACAGTCGTGCCTGCAGTATAGCGCATGTGAATTGACGGACTTAAAGGACACTTGAACAATGAAACCATAATTCAACACACCATGGAGAATGCATTTACAGACATGGACACGGAGAGCATTCTTCTCCTGGGCGTGACGTTTTCAAAATAGGGATGATTGTTTCCGGAGGTTCGCACATGCAGACTCCAAGACAAAAGCGCAATTCATTCAAATCTTGTACAGCTGGCCGGATCGTATTAGAATTTCTTCTAGATATATGTTTGGGCTTATCTGGTTAAAAAAATATTCCAGAAGAAGGGTTGATTGGAGACATTTGTTCATTTCCAAAATTGCTCGGTATTAAAATAAGGACAGATGCAAAATAGAGCAAAAATCATAGCTTGGAAACGGTATATCGTATTTGGATTGGGTTTTCTGCAGGCAATATTAATGGACGTCATACAGATAAGGATGATACTTGGTACTGTTCATTCAGGTGTCCTTTAAAGGACCTATTTCCGAATTACAGTCTTTAATTCTTGAGCCTGAAGATCTCAACTTCATATGGTACATTCTAAACCCACTAATGACACCACACTAATCTTTTGCGCTTGCCGCGATTCATGTATCTCCATGCGCATGTGCTGCAAACGAGTGTTGGTGTGTCATGCTACTGATGCGTGAAACCGGTTATCTAAATCTTTCCGAGTTTTTGCTATAAGTCCATGTGTCTCGGAAAAAGCTTAAAACAGCCAAAGTCGTGAATAATCTGTTAAAAGTAGAGCTTAATTTTAAAGTATTCAGATAGTTTTGCATATTGGAACATAAACGTTACGAAGTGCCAGGCGTGCTTTAAATGTCACAGAAAACCTCTTCCAGAGGAAGCTCTCCAAAAAATCAGACGTCGGTCGAAGTTTACATCTCCTTCGGTCTTGTCTACTTCTGTAACCTGTGTCAGTATACAAGAGCACATTACAGAAAGACTGCTGTAGACACAGGATCCCCCCCCCCCCCCCACATTCACTGAAGGGAGTCACAACACAATATCTTAAGGTGTTTTTCAGCGATTCCGCAAAGAGCGGCTCCCGGTTGTGGCTCGAAAAGAGCATTAATGCAATCACTGTGGCCCAGAATAGTGTTTCCGCAATAGCGCTTTTTGAGGCTCGAATTTGACAAACAACTTTCAAGGTGATATTCGATTTTGAGGCTCAAATTTGGCGGGAAATTCCAATTTATCACCAAGTTAAGGTCTGAATAAGAAAAAATAGTAACAGTAGACATATAACTGAGGATACTCCCTGTACAGAATAGTAAGGACGTAATCCGTAATCCAATTTATTGAGATTTCATCTGAATTAATTTTCATGGAATTACCACCTATGACAGAAAAGACAGCGTTTCGGCTTCAACTAGAGGGTATGGTATGACTCAAAAACCTTCTGTTTCCACGACAAACACTCAGACATGTCAGGCCCCCTTATGTGGCGCGGGAAAAAGACTTAAAGGACATGTCTTACCTATAATACTAACGCAACCTACTTCCATAATCGCTCCATATATTTCTAAACCCGGAGACCCCAATTTTCTACGGTACATTCTAACCCCTCTAACAGAACCACGCTGATTTTCTCACTTGCCGACTGTTGCTACCTTCGATGTGTATCACGCTGTCGACGGTTGTCTGCGAGAAGGTTTTCCATCAGAAAAACCGGTTATGTAAATTGTTTCCCTGTTTTCTCTATAAGTGAACTAGTCTCAGAAAAAGCTTAAAACGGCCAAAACCGTGCGTTATTTGTTGAAAGCGCAGCCTAGTTTTAAAATATCTTGCTATTTTGTACAATACTGTAGCCCTTCCTCATGTCCTCTACCTCACCCCTTTCTGGAAAATTTTTACCCGTTTTGAAATCAAACATATCCGTTCACTATTCTTTCGTTACCTTAAATTTTTGCTAAAATTGCCACTATGGACGCGGAACACCTATTTAATCAACAGATTTAAAGTTAATGAACCTGTTACCGCGGTGGAAGATCTCCGTGCTCGAATCCTTCGTTCTTGCAACCACCCCTGGATCACCCGTCTGTACGGCCAGGAATGATCGAGTAAGATTAGTTACCGTCCTTTAAGTGTTATTGTTATTGTTCATGTACTTTGTGTTTTAGTTTTTTTTCCTTTTCCAGTTTCTTTTATTATACTCCACTAGTCCTCATTGTAGTGCAGTGGGTCAATAAAATTCATTCATTCATTCATTCAGTATTCAAATATAATATAATACTGTAAGTTGAAGAATAAATAGTGCGAAGGGTCCTTTAAGTAGAATCCACTTCTTCCAGCCCACCTTGGTCAATGCTCATTAACGATATTATAGATCAGTGGTTCCCAACCTTTTCAGTACCGCGTATCCTAATCAAGTTTCGAAATGGTTGCGCAAAATGTTTGAGAAAAGGGGTTTCGCAAACATTCTTGTTAGCCTAATTCGCAACCTGAATGACAATATCACTTGCAATATCTCTGATTCTTCTCGAAACAGTGTTGTTTGACACAGGATCAGATTTTACGGTAGTCGGCAAGCTGTTCCGGAATGAACAACTATTTCACTGATTTTTTTTTTTTTTTTTTTTTTTTTTAATCAATCAAGTTAAATCCGAATAGCTAAAAGTTAGAAGAGGAATTGCACTAGGGCTTGTAATCAGAGTCTTCACGCAAGGGTTGGGAACACCCTTCCACCCCAAGTGGATAAGACGGTTAAAAAGAAGCGAAGTTTCTTAAACAGTCGATAAAAAATGACCAGCCAGTCTGTAAAAATACTTTGCCCCCAAAAAACATCTTGGCTAGTGATGCCTCTGCTGGTAGTAGTAGTAGTGGTAGTAGAAAGCCTATTAGGCTTTCGGCAATCAAAAATGAGTGAGGCGAAATTTTGAAGCTATAGACAAAACCGATGTTGATACATTCGCGTACCCCTTTCAAGGGTCTCGCGTACCCCTTTGGGTACGCGTACCACCGTTTGGGAACCACTGTTCTAGATCACGACTGCGCCAGAAGCAGCTTCTCCCATTAAACAAATAACACGGTGGAAGGCTTCTTAAGCGCTCTCCCTGAGAGGAAATCTCATAAGCAGACTTACGATGGATACCTACTGATGAAAGTTCAAGGAGAGTAAACTTATGCAGATTGAAAGGAAGAGGATTGTTTCGAAGGTGTCCAGCCTCAGGATCGCCTAACCGTTGTATCGAGTGATGATTTCTATGCTGTTCGGGATTCCTTAGCTATTGCATTTTTTTACATCTTTTCTATCTGAGTGCATTTTTACTTTTTAGGCTACGACTCCTCCACTCGTTGACCTTAATGTTTCCTTATAACTCGTTAACGTCACCTACTCTTTCCAAACAATTAACATACAATCAAATATCAATAATCGTTAATTAAAATTAAAATTACTCGCAGTCGCATTAGCCTGACAGGTCTGTAGAAAGTGTAGTCCCACCAAACGGCCCCCTCTAAACCCACGACATAAAAATGTAACCACTACTTTTTTAGAAACGTCCCGAATATCAAGTCAATTCACTAATTAAAAAGTTTAATGGTGGACTGCCTATTTTTAATTCCGAGGTTTCTCTCGACGCCTCACTCTTTCACAGCAGATCAATTTGAAACTATGCCATAAAGCGATAAGGGAATACAATTATTGCCTGCCTAGATCACAGGTACCAAAACGATCTCCCGTGCGGAAATTCCCCGCCTGGAGTCTCTGCCCGACCCCCCCCCCCAATGTTGTCGGCCAATGGGAAAAAAATAGCCGAGTCGGCACGAAGAGCCACGATTTTTTTTTTTAAACAGTCGATTTCTCTCTTAGAAACTAGTTGCTTTTTCTTCAAAATAGTCGGTTTCTCGTTAAAATAGTCAACTTTTTTCTTAAAACTAGTCGGCTTCTCTTAAATCAGTCGATTTTTCTTCAAAAGAGTAATTTTTTCTTCAAAACAGTGTTTTTTCAGCAAAAAAAATTACCAAGCACATGTGTGGCCCCCCCCCCCCGCTCCCCCAAATATTTTGGCGAGTAATGCCTCTGTTTGGTACGTTTCGCTGTGAGGATCATTCGTGGTGACATAATAGTTGCGTTTTTGTTCGGCTTTTGCCTTTCCCTTTTCAGCTTTGGCTTTTTATGGTTTTCAGGCCTTTTTTAACATTCTCGCGTTTTGGCAAGTTGCCGTTACTACCAAGGACTTTTCATTCAAACAATGTTTCAAAGTCAGCTTTGGCTCAAATAATATTTAAGGACTTTTCCCTTTTCTCGGATGAAAACACTATTTTGACAAATGCCGTTTTATTTGTATTTTACTTGCACTTCGAAATTTTCATCTTTAAAATACGAGACAGTCTCGAAATACTGATTTTCACTTTGATTCAAATTCCTCTTTTATTGGATTTTGGGATAACTGGCTAAAGTAGCGAAGCAAAAAATCCAAAAGGAGAGCGCAACTTGGTCCCCTACCAAGTTTGCCTTTTTGGGATCCCAAAACATAAGTGGAGGGATACCTATGACATCGCAAAAGTTGTCCGTCTGTCCGTCCGTCTGTCCGTCCGTCTGTAAGCACGATAACTCTCGAAGGGAATGAGATATTTTGATGAACTTGGTGTGAGGGTTCGTTGGGTCGTCGGACCAGTCAAGTTCGTAGATGGGCTTTGTAGCTCTACATTTAGGGGTGGGGGAGGGGATTCAAATTAAGGGACAAACAAAATATTTTGAAACAGCTAATGTGATAGTCGATTGTGGGGTAAGAAGACATGCTTAACACGATGGTGAAAACCATTTTGTCATCGGACAAGTAGTTCGCCCGGAATCCGGCCAAAACCGGAAAGTTTGTTGAAAGTAAAAGTTTTATTTGAAGTTGATTAGATGTTCGATTTAGGGGTAGGAAGACATGCTGAAGACGATGGTGAAAATTATTTTCTCGGCGGACAATTATTTCGCCCGGAATCTGGCCCAAACCGGAAAGTTTGTTGAAAGTAAAAGTTTTATTTGAAATTGATTAGATGTTCGATTTAGGGGTAGGGAGACATGCTGAAAACGATGGTGAAAACTATTTTCTCGACGGACAAGTATTTCGACCGGAATCCGGCCCAAACCGGAAAGTTTGTCAAAATTAAAAGTTTTATTTGGAGTTGATTAGATGTTCGATTTAGGGCAAGAAGACATGCTGAACACTTATGTGAAAACAAGTTTCTACCCGGACATGTAGTTCGTCCGGAATCCGGCCAAAACCGGAAAACTGTTGGAAGTCAAAGTTTTATTTCTAGTTGATTAGATAAGCGATTTAGGGGTAAGAAGAGATGCTGAGTCCAAGTCAAAGTTTTATTTCTAGTTGATTAGATAAGCGATTTAGGGGTAAGAAGAGATGCTGAGTCCCTGTGTGACAATCGTAATTTACCCGGACATATAGTTCGACCGGAATCCGGCTGGAATCGGAAAATTTGTTACAAGCTAAATTTCTATTTGAAGTTGATTAGATCTTCATTACTGGGGAAAGAAGATACCCTGATTTCGTCTTTGAGCTTTCTTTTTTCGCCGGACAAGTAGTTCTGGAGTTCGGCCGGAACCGGGAAATTGGCAGAAGTGGCAGGAAGTTTTCGTCAAAACAGAAATGACTTATAGGGGTAAACACACATGCTGAATCCAAATCTGAACTTGGTTTTCTCAGGTGATTAGCTCTTTGGCCTTAATCTGTTTCTGAATTTTAATTGTAAAAATGTTCAAGGAGTCTGGCGAAGACTGGATCTGGCTAAGACAAGACCCAGTTGTCTGGATCAGATATTAAATTTTTGGGATCCCATCGAAACCTTTGGTCTTGTTGCAAAAAGACGAGGGAAAAGACGAAAGTCGGCGTTTGCCTTTTTGAAAAAAAAACGGGAAATTGTTAAACAGTGCTTAGGAGCATTTTACGAAAACGCAAAAAAAGTAAAAAGCTGTCGAAAAGGCGAGTGAAAAGTCGAACAAAAACGCAACTATTATGTCGGGGACATTTGTCTGTCTGCTATTTGGCCTGTCTCTCCAGTGCGGCTGTCTGGGGTACGGTTAACTTTTCGCTGGGTACGTTTGTGGGGACGTACGTTTTTGAAGCTGAAGGGCTACTGATGCTTGCCCAAACAGCTTCCTGTCTGCGGGGGTACCCACAAAAGTTTGAAAGAGAGCATGCTGCAGATGAGACTGAGGCGTTTCCTCGTTAGTTACACCTATTTCTGACGTTCCTGACTGTTTGTCGCGGTAACAGAACTGTGTGCCACACACTCCACATACAAGTTAAAGCTCGCGGAAAAGCGTTTTGTCTTTGGCGGTAATTTCGAATGCCTGTACTTAAAATAAAATCCACTTTCCAATACCTTGATTGAACTACACTTTCAAATACCTTGAAAAATGCTAATAACATACCAGAGTTCAATTTAGACATAGACATAGACATTTTCTTCTAACCACCATGAATCCACTATATCATTCCCTCCCCACCCTTGGTGGGGGGGGGGATAATTTTTTTTAAATAAATACCCCTCTTATCACACTTCTTTCCTTTTCAAATAATGAGATTTAACCATTCTCTTGAATGATGCCAGACATTGTTGTGTTTCTTCTCTCGTGACCTAAATCCTCTGAATGTCGGGTAAAATAAGGGTGATAAAACGAGTTAGTGTTAAAAAAATCATAAAAGTAAATAGTAAGATTAAAAGTTTCTTATTGGAAAACATCGAATAAGATCCTAACTGTCTCTAGCGATAGTTCTCTATGTTTTGTTTTATTAACTTACGTTTGTTTTCTTTTCTTTTCCCGTTTTCTTCTTTTCTTTTTCCTTGTACTTCTTTTCTTGACAAATGAATGAATACTGTCACCCTTTACGGGCAGTGCTCACTTAGGGTGTAGTTATTTTACAGTGTATGATTTGCTTTTTGTTAATAAACAAACTGAACTGAAACAGAACTGAACTGAAGAGGTAAAATCTCAATAAACTGAATATGTACTACATCGATCCTCACTTATATGTCTATCTACTTGATAAATCAGCCCATTTTTTTTACCTTAATTAGCCACTAATCCGAAAGCCAGCCAAATTCTGTTACAAGCGCGAAATTCACTTCGGCACCACAAAATGGAAAATCGACCCGACAATTGTTTGTCAAACTCGAGCCAAAAAAAACCTAGTGGTCGGGGAAACGCATTTGTGCCGTGCCACAAAAACGACCACGGAAACGCTCATCGAGCCACACGCTCTTTGTGCAATCGCGGAAAAGCCCTATGTCATGGAGACATGCTGGCTCCATTTATTTGTCAGATCTCGTGACAGTTTGAGAGTTCAAGGATACCGTTAAAAGTCATGGAATCCGACTACACTTCAGTAAGTGCTACAAGATTGAAGTGAAAAGGTTAAGTTCAGGAGAGTTCCATCTAACACGAACCTGAAGTAACTGGGGAACGACATCTAACGAACGTGAAGTAGAGTTTAGTTTAGACAAAGGATTCGACTTAGTTCGAAAGATACAGTCTATGAAAGTGGACTTCCAGCCATATTCCGAACTGCATACAGGAGGAAGAGGGAGCGCTACAGCACATCCTGTTCAGCTTCGCCTATTCCACCCGATGGACCACCGAACTGGAAAGCACATACACCAGCCCAACCGTAGTCACTCAGCCAATCAAAGCAGACAGAGAAGATCGCCAAATCAACGGAGCAACGATCTTTGGCGTAATGGAATCAAATCTGCAGCTCTGAGATCAAATCTAAAAGGAGAAGACTAAATTCACCACCCAAAGTGCCAACGAACCACCTACAAACGGGGGAAACCAAACTTAGCTTATTATCTTCGGCCCGTGACGTTTTCGTGACATCACGAAAGAAATAGGGAAATTCTATTTAGTTGATATTGCAGAATACATATTTGTATCTACATATACAGAGCCGAGCGGCCAGCGAGGCGTCGGACGCGTTAACACTGATAAACCGTTCTAGGGACAATCAGTTCCGTTAATACTGGAAAATATTGACTTTTCGTGTGACGTCACGAGCCATTGATAATCGGCTTAAGTTTAGTCAACACCACGACCATGCAAGACCCTCTGCTGTACAGTACACGCCTAGCCTGGCGTCTGCTTTACTTGCTTTGCTCTATGTGCTTGAACCTGTATGCTTGAAAGATTTAGCGACTACATCATTAACTATTGCCGAATAAAAGTTTTCTGTGGTCACATACAACAGGTTGTTGAGCTTTCCAGTTTCACTGACAAGCCAGTTTATTGTGTATCTACCTAGCCTGTACTTTGAGTCTGCTGTGGCGTTGAGAATATGGACAGCTTGCCGACAAGATCAAATTCATGCTCGGACCGGGAATTCAAATTTCATCGAGGACTTTTTTTTTCTGTAAACCCGTGAAAAACGGAAAAGTAAAGACGCAGCTATGAACACTTGTACGCAAGGCCGTATCCAGGGGGGGGGGGTTAGGGGTTTGACCCCCCCCCCGAAACAGACAAAAATAATCATTTGTATAGGCTTTTCCCTCTGATCTATGTGTTTTTTGTCCTTTTTTGTCCGACCAGCAGGCAATAACCCCCCCCCCCCCCCCCCCGAAATAAATTCCTGGATACGGGCCTGCTTGTACGACTAAGAAAGTATTAGGCCTGACTGCAATATAAGGTAAAAAGAGTTCTAGAGCTACAAGTTTTGTTTATTGACAGCGGCATCTTCCTGTTAGTTGCAAATCATGTCGGCTGGTATTGGGGTTTTTAGCAAGAAAAGGTAAAGTAGTGTTTACAACAATCATTCCTGTCGACTGGATCTGGTACTCTCACAATTCTCGCAACATCCTTTTCACTTAGATTCTGTTGTCACATTAATTTTCAGTGAATCTTCTCATTTTGTTGATTATTCTTCACTCGTAGGCTTTTTAGCGGATAAATCTTTCGACAAATTCACCACACGTGATCCAAATTCGGTCAATGGTGTTAACCTGTAGGTGTAAGCGTGCTTAACAATGATCTCTCCTCCGGCGGCCATGACCTCACATTTCATAACGAAATTAAGGTTTGAAAAGTTTTGTTTTGCTCGTTATGATTCATTACAGATTTACCCCCTAGGTTAGGTTCCGACTGCATCGCAAAATGCAAATGAGCTCAACCTCAGCGCTACACAGAGATTCTTGGAGATGAACAACAGAAAAGGGAAAGGTATCTAAAGAGTTCCCCAGTAGCTGTTCCAATTGTGCTAAAGTTGCGATTTTTTGGGTTCACTTTTGTTTCGTCAAAGTTTGTAGTTTGGCTCTTGTTTTGTCATACTTGCGTTTTCTTGAGTTCTTGTTTCCGAAAAGTCAAACTAGACCAAACTACGTCGGCGAGGTAGTTTGTAGTTTGAGCTCCGTAGTTTCAGGTTCGAAACTACAGCAAATGGAATGGACAAATAAAACGGCTTTTAAGCAAAACTACGCCAAAACTACGTCCAAAAAAACGCAACTTAAGCCTCAGTTTCAACGGAGCCGAACAGTTTGCTTCAGAACGTTGTTATAAGCTTTCAAAAACAAACAAGACTTGTGACAAATATCACGATCTATTAATCGGTGCTTAAAGATTGGCCGGCGACTACCCCCCATCTACCAAGCATGCTGCGCATTACTATTGTTAACGTGGACACAAGATGGCGTCTGCAAAATAAAAACAGCCTTGTGATTGGTCGGAACACCGACTCTCCCGGTGTTGCAGGTTGATCAGTTTTCATTTTTAGTGGAGTGTTCCTCGGAATAATCTACTATTGCGAGCGCTTTCGGCTTTCGGTTTCCGGTTTTCACCGTATTTTGTGGAGGTCATAACTCGTGAACTTCTTTACGAGTTCTTCAATCCGAATCCGACAACAGAGTGGAAGGTAGGGGTCAGAGTAACTTTGTGATACGCCTCAAAAACCAAACAGGTGCATATAATAATAATAATTTATTTGTAACCCACTGCATAAAAACAATGTGTAGATAGTGGAGTAAAGAAAAATATTCTTTGAGCCCAAGCTGACTTTGAAACATTTATTCAAACAAAGTTTTGATATTTCGATAAATAGCGATATTTCGAAATATCGCTGGTGAAGAATCATAGCTGACGTATCCGTTGTCAAACATTGTTTGAATAGTGGAGTAAAGGCCTTAGAAAGTGCTCGGATTCGACTGAAACTTCCCAAGATTTTCAATTTATCCGCGTCCGAGAACACTGTTGCAAGGAGGAATCGGAAATATTGTAATACGAGTAGGGGCTGAACGGATAGAGAGATCGGAATAAAACTTGAAAGGTACAAGACTCATGGGACCTAGACATGTAATTTGAGGCCCAAACCGGATCTGGCGTCCGCTGGATGAAGGTGGGGCTGAGGGGTATCGGACTGGTAGGCCCACTGGAAATTTTTCGGAAATGGTCCGTTCGAGTGATACTTGATGCATTGTAGACGCGGATGCACAATATGTGCCATTGGCCAATATATGTGTCCGAACCTCTTCTTGCCATTATGGTAGTGCTATTGGGGGATTAGGATGGGTCCCGGACATTTTCTTAAATGCTTAGGGACAAAATCGGTTGAGCGATTGAGATAAACTTGGCAATATTGTGCCCATGTGACCTAGTTGTGTTATTCAGATATCCTGGCCTGATCCAACGTCGGCGGGCCGAGTTGGTGGGGGTATCACTGACGAGAACTTGAAACTCATAAGTCACTGAATAAAGTGGAACAATTCCCGGATTGATGGATAGCTGATCAACCCAAACGGGCAGTTTACGGGTGGGAACAGAGAAATCACTCCAGGTTTGGTCAAACAGGTTTGCCGGTGTGGTTGGTTTACCGTCAAGGAACAGAAAGGAATGAAGAAGTTTTTGGTTAGTGCATTTCCAGATTTACTGACGAGAATATTCCAGTAACCACGTCAAAAAAATTTCGTACTGACGAATAGTTCACAAATACTGAATTTAACGACAAGATTTGTATCCATTCCGGATGTAAACAGACCTAAAAAGAGAGTTCCCATTTTACCGACAAGATATTTCCCAGTCATTGTACCGAAAAAGGTAAAATAAGAGATATCAGGGTCTCGATCCGATCATCGGCTTGATTTACCGACAAGGCTTTTGTCCGTTTCATCTCCACACCGACAAAAAATTCGGATTTCTAGACAAGAAGCTTCCTGATTACCGACAGAGCTCTTGTCGGTATCAGAAACGGTATAAGGAAAGTGTTTTATTAGGACTCTTGCAGGTACTGAAAACCGACAAACGCTGCCGATTTCCAAACAAGAAGTTTCCTGATTTACCTAAAGAGTTCTTGTCGGTAGTGAAAACGGAATCCGTGCATACCGGCCGAGCTTTCGTTCATCAGTATCAGAAACGAAATGATGAAAGTGTTCGTCAGAGCTCTGATTGGTACCGGAAATCGAATCTATGCACCGTCTCCGCACCGAGAAACGCTACCAATTTTTCAACAAGGAGTTTCCTGGCTTACCGACAGAGCTTTTGTCGGTACCAGAAACCGAATGCTAAAGCGTGCCGTACCGACAAACGCTGCCTATATCCCTACAGGAAGTTTCATGTTTTACCGACAGAACTTTTGTCGGTATCAGAAACGGTATGATACAAGCGTCTGTCGGTGCTTCGCACCGACAAACACTGCCGATTTACCGACAGGATTGTTCGTGGGGGGACGGGCAGCTGCCCCCCCCCCTAGTTTCACCACTGATGACCACGCAGTCGCTAAAAAGTGGGAAAACGAAGCAAAACAACTGAATTCTGTTATGCCCAGCACAACAGACTCTTTCTTGCGATTTGCAGAAGACACTAGCCCCTCGCGCTCGCCGTCGTGACTCATTATTGTCGATTGACTGGTCAATGCAAAAGTGTTATTCATTCCGGTTTGTTTTAGTCGCGGATCGACCAGCGATCTGGCCGCATGCCGATCGCTGGCCCCGGGGTCGTTTGTTAATATGTTGTACTCGCTACTCAATGTTTTGCGTTCATCGTATCCTCAATAAATCGGAATGATTTCGCAACCAACATTGGCCAACTAAGGTACAAAAACCTAACGAAGTCCAAAATAGAAGATACACTGATGGCCTTCTATGGCTTCCAAAACGAAAACAACACTTCGAGGCTTCTCATCTGTTACGTGTTAAAGAATTACCAGCAGACCCTGAAGCTGTCGGTCAAGTTTGCGCTGCCTGACTGGCAAAACTCAGCTCGGCCGAAAAAGCACTAAAACGTCGTAAGCACAGAACAAAAGACGTGGATTTCAGGAGCTTATAATTCAAGAAGTGAGCTACAGATAATATGAAAGGCAGAATAAGGGAGAAGGGACCTTTAACAATTAAGACCAAAACTGTTAGGGAAAGGAGTGAATCACTTAAGAAAATCTGGTCCTCAACCACCCGCGCACAAAGTCCTATCGGGGTGTTCGTGGCAACAGGTGACACTAGCAATCGAGTTTTTCAGTTTGAGGCAGGGGAGCGTTTGGGTTCATTCACTATGGTTGCGAGGGTAGGCGGCTCGAGCTTAGGATTCAATGATTATTAGCCAAACCCACAACAGATTCGTCGTTCTGTTGTAAAGTTAAAAGCTAAAAACCGAACAATCCGAGGTCCAGTTGCCCCTCAATTAGAACGGTAATGGGAATCTTAGGTGCATACGATCCCCAGAATTACCACCATACCAAGCTCAATACAAACCGAGCGAACAAGCGAGTTAGAAGAAAATTGAGCCCTGCAATTTCCCATAACCCATGTGTGTGGGAAGCTAAAGACTCAGTAGCACGATCGATTAGGTTTACAGGTTTCCTCGTTTGATCTTAATAATTACTCAACAATTCAGCATCACTGTAAATTTTGGGCCCAATTTCCTTAACCGAGAGCGGGACCGTGAGAAGATGCATCTGGACCCCAGGGAATCCAAGGATACAAAAGCTACGTTATCATGATCTTTGATGATTTCTGAATTATGAGTTCCAGAAAATCGAGTCCCGTGGTCCTGGCTGCCCATAATCCGTGTTGGTGGTTGAGGGAACTGAGCACAGCGGTGGGTCCCATCCCATCAGATAAAACGGTGAGATAGGCACCCAGAAATACAAGCACTTGATCAAGCAGCTCCGACAGACCGTCCAGAAGCACGCAGGTCACGAAATAGTAGAACCTAGAACCCTATCTCCAGCACACACCACCATGTCATAACATCCGTTCACGGACTTTCATTTTAGTTTTCATTTTACAAAAAACAACTAATTTGTGTAAAAAAAAGACACCCGACTCAAAACAAAACAACACCATCTGGGCTAAAGCTGGCTTTATTGAAGCAAAAGAAACAAGACCAAAGGTTTCGATGGGATCCCAAAGTTTTAATATTTTCTCCCGACAATTCGGTCTTGTTGATATTCGGTCTTCAACAGCCTTTTTAAACATTTTTACTTTTAACATTTACAAACAGGTTAAGGCCAATGGTAATAATCGGAGAAGACCAACTTCGTATTTGACAGTGCGAACCGGATACGCCAGCTGAATTTCAACAAGTTCGGATATATTCGTTTTGCGCTGTCAAATATTCAAATAAGGATTCAGCAACCAGCATACGGTTTACCCTATAGCCTACGTCGTATCTCCTTCCTTCCTTACTTCTGCCCAACTTCCGGTTTCGTCCGGATTCCGGACAAACTACTTGTCTGGTAAAAAACTAAAGCTCAAAGACGAACTCGGCTTTGAGCTATCCAACCTCTAATCAACTTCAAATAAAAATTTTACTTATAACAAATTTTCCGGTTTTAGCCGGATTCTGAGCGATCTATACATCCGGTGAGAAAATGACTGTCATATGCGAATTCAGCATGTCTTCTGACCCACAAATCGAACATCTTATTAAATTTAAATAAAACTTTTACTTTTATAAAATTCTCTGGTTTTGGCCGGATTCCGGCCGAAGTAGTTGTCCGGCGAGAAAATAAATTTCATATTCAGACTCACCACGTCTCCTTGACCTTAAATCAAACCTCTAATCAACTTCATATTAAACTTTTACTTTTCACACATTTTCCGGTTTTCGCCGGATTCCGGGTGAACTATTTGTCCGGATATAAAACAAATTCCATACTCGAATTCATCATGTCTCTTTACCCCTAAATCAACTATCTCAATAGCTTTCATAAAAAAAATGTTGGCACCTTAATTTGAAACCCCTCCCCCACCCTCAAATATAGGGCTACAGAGCCCATCTTCGAACTTGACCTGTACTTTGACCCAAAGGATCCTTCTACCAATTTTCACCAAAATATCTCAATCCTTTCGAGAGTTGTCGTGGGACAGACGGACAGACAGACGGACAACTTTTGCGATGTCATAGAGATCCCATAAAAATTCTTTCAAAGCTCTCCCACTTAATTTTCTCTATAGGCGCTAGCAGTAAGACCGAAATCCGAGGCCAGCTGATCCCCAGCATACCGTTCCATTTCCCCAAGAAAACTTCCCTTCTCTACTGAAAAGCTGATAAATGCTCGCAACTGTCGCAAGTCACTGAGCTTTACCGAACAGAACCTAATTAAACTATAAACTCGAAGTTTTACTAAAGTAGCAGACAAGCAGCTCCCTTGGCTCGCAGCGGATGAGAATTTTTGGAATCTAACGGCAGATTAAACGCCGACTTTCAGCATGAGACGACTCGCTAAAGTTTTTAACGGGGTCAATATTTAAAAAGTTTGCAGAACAGAGAAGAGAGACCAGTAGATTTCAAAGGAGGAATTTATAAATTCAGACCTGGGAGATGAACTCTTGGGAGAAGAAGGACATTAATGGTGGGTTTACACACTTCGTAAAATCCGAGCGTATTTTACGCACGTTTTGAGCTTGAAAAGATTTCTAGCAATACGGGCGTATGTAGATACAAAACAGACCGATTTCTCAAATACGTCCGTATTGCTAGAAATGTTTTCAAGCTCAAAACGTGCGTAAAATACGCTCGGATTTCAAAATACGCTCGGATTTCAAAATACGCTCGGATTTTACGCACTTTGTATATGGACCATAAAGTTAGGGGCATCATAGAACTCCTTGAAGCACAACTCTTACTAGAAATGATAGTTTCCCTATGAAATGGGTCAGAAAAAATGTTTTCGAAAATACCATTACTTTCCACCTGAAACTAGCGATTCTCTTATTAGCGCATGTCGACTATATCCAGCCTTCCTGCTCTCCGACGCGGTGGCTGGGCGCAAAACATTTGAAAACAGAACTTCCCTTGGTTAAAAAGTGCGAAAACTAAGCAAATAAAATAAGTAATAAACGGGAGATTATGAAAGAGTTGTCAGCGGACGTTAAAGATGCCGGCAAACTTTTCGTTGGGTGACGGGAAAACGCGGCAAGGCCAAAAAAGCGCTAAAAATCGCTTAAATCGCTAAAAATCGCAGAGTAGTTACGAAACGAAACAATGGAGAAAGGTACGGATTGTAGAAGCTTATAATTCAATGTGGGAGCTAAGTAATTTATAAAAGGCAGAGTAAGCAAGATGGGTCCTTTAAGATGGTTTAAAAAGCTTCCCCGGTAACGACCCTTAAAGCCATAGCGGACCTGCAGCAGACAAATAATCGAAAAGAAACCACCAAGCTTTGCTCATTTCCACACTAGCCAACATGTTGCTGTATTAAGCCAACATTACGCGTTTTTTATTGCCATTCCTGATCTCGGCTCCTCTTATTTGCCGTTTTAATCACCTTCCGAGTTCGTACTTCGCAGACTACAGTTCAAGTGTCGCTTTTAAAGTCCGTATACAAACATGAACTTAACCCCAATCTTTTGCTTTATTCAATCCACGCTCTGTTTCGGGCCATCACCAGGCCGGTACCAGATTTCAAGCGTCAAGCATTCCTGTCCTAAACAGCAACCCTTTTCGATCGAGACAGAAAACAAAAATAAAAGAAGACACCCACAGTTTTATCAAGGATTAGTTCTTTACAGATGATTCTTACTGCTCATGGAAGGAATTTAAGAATCCCCACATCATCCATTTGCTCGAAATTAATGACAAGTGATCAGCAAGGGGTTAGAGGGGTTAATTACTGAACTATGTGAATGTACTCACAGTTTCGGCACAATATTGCGAGATTTCGCTAGGAGAAGTTACAAATAAAGAGTAGAGTTGGTTTTAAGTAGAAACACCGTATTTTGAGACCGTCTTAAACTTTCGTTTTGCTGAAACAGACCGTTTAACCACAGTCTGCTGTTCACCACATCTGCGAGTGAAATGGCGAACTGTGTCAACTGGGTAGTTCGTGCTCCAAGTTCGCCCGTCTTGTGCTAGTCCCAAGCAATTTTAAACAAGAGCTAGAAGCCCATAAGGCACTTGCAAGGCTGGGTCAGAGGATGAAATTAGGAATTTGCCAATTCGTGGGTTTGCTCTGATTATTTCGAAGCAAAACCCTTGAGATAAGAATGATCAAGGGCCCTTAGAAATCATGAGAACGTGACGATAGGTACAAAGCGTGCCATCTCCCCTCATATCTCAAGATTCAGGATTTCCCCTCCCTCAACCCCACCCCCCACACACACACACACGATTGTCGGATTGGGGAACTGACTATTTCGAAGTTAATCTGTTCGGGTCTCTGTTATGCCAACCAAGTTTTATCATCCTAGCTCACCTGGAAGTATCTTAACTCCGGATCACCGGAATTCCAGAACCCCCTTCCACCCCACACCCCCACAGTGCGCAAGTCCGGTCTAGGGCTTGTGCTGGTTCTTCCCACCAAGTTTCATCCTGATGGCTCCACTCAAAGCGTGTCACAAGGTTTCCGCTCCCCCCACATTCATCGGATCCGGTCCAGACTTGAAATAAGATAGTGAGGCATGAGGTCGTTCCAAACATCAAGTTTCATTAAGATCGGATCACCCGTTCCAAAGTTATACTTACCTCAAGATTCCGGATTCCCCCACCCTCCACTCCCCCATGATGGTCGGATCGGGGAAGTGACTATTTCCAAGTTAGTTTGGTGGGCACGTTTCTGTACCTAATTAGCTATTGTCTGCACATATTTGTAAAGAAATCAAAAAAGAAATATAAAGGAAACACAGTTTTGTATGCATTTGTCGGGTGTCTAATTCCGTAAATGCTTATTGGGCGCATGCTGAAAGCTTAAGTTTCGTCGGTACATCGGCTTCTGTTTGCACAGAGTAAATCGAATTCTGAATGATTTTGTGGGGCGTAGGTATTCTTGTCGGCACATCAGGTTCTTTTTATGCGTAAGAAATCAAATTCTGCAAATATTACTCAGGTGCAACTGGAAAGTTTAAGTCTCGTCGGCAGATCGGGATCTTACACGTAATAAATCAAATTCCGCAAACTTTTGTCGGGCCGTCCCGGAAGTTTCAGTATCGTCCTTAAACCTTTTTTTTTTTTTTAATACAACATCAAACACTTTTTTGTTCCATTCCGCTTCTTGTCGTCAAGATTCGGCAAACCTGTTCTTATTTTTTTTTTGTAGGTCGTTTATCGGCTCGTACACATAAACTGCCCTTTTTCGCTCTGGCTGCACATCCTTCTTTTCTTGGTCGAGTCTTGCTGTGGTCATAATCAGGAAGAGTAAATGAGGGGACCTAGTGCAATGGTGATGCGCAGTATATAGAATGTCTTTTTAACGTGAAAACTACATCTTTTGCCGTAAATTCACAACAATTCTACTTTCTACCTACTTTATTCTGAATAGCCACTACTTTTTTTGACGAACAGATCTGTGAGTTCACAGCTAGCCTTAGTTTTATTTCGGACCGCAAAGAGGCGCTCTGCTCACCCGCGTTTCCACAAAAATTCGCCTGCGGTGTATTTCCTAGTTATAGATGTAAAAAGCGAATTTTTTCGGTTGAAAAATTCAAACGAATATTCGCAAAATTTAAATATTCGGAGGCCTCCCGAAACTTGCGAATATTCCGAAAAATTAAAATATCTCGCAAAACTGAAAAATACGGAAAAACTGAAAAATATGGCAAATTTTCGCAAGAAAAATGCAATTTTTTCTGCAATTTTCGGGAATTTGCACCACCTCACTACGCAGTCATGTCGAAACAGGTTCGTGGGAAGGTGATTCTTTGCAGCTTTGATGGATAACTGGGGATGAGTCAGGTTAGTCAAGGGTTCCATTTGCATTTGAAGGCCATTAAAGTGTGATTTAGATACGAAAGGATACGTATGATAGGAAAAGAAAGAGTTTTTATTTGTAACTGGTGATAATATTTTATTTGATTACTAGGCTAGAAACAAGACCAAAGGTGTCGATGGGATCCCAAAAATCTAAGATTTGATCCAGACAATTCGGTCTTGTCTTCGCCAGGCTAATCATCAGAGAAACCGAGTTCAGATATTCTATCTACCTATCTATACCTGTATAAGCCATATCTATTTTGACGATATTGACCGAAACTTCCTGCTTTACTACTGCCAAATTTGCGGTTTCGCCCGAATTCCGAGCGAACTACTAGTCCAGCAAAAAAAGAAAAATTCAGAAACGAAGCTGGCGTATCTCCTTATCCCTATAAAGAAATCTAATCAACTTTATAAAATTTTGACTTAAAAAAATGCGGTTACAACCGGATTCCGGACTAATTATATGTCCGGGTAAAAAATGATCATTATATACAGACTCAGCGTCTTTTCTTACCCCTA
This sequence comes from Branchinecta lynchi, assembly GCA_023053575.1. NCBI lineage: Eukaryota > Metazoa > Arthropoda > Branchiopoda > Anostraca > Branchinectidae > Branchinecta > Branchinecta lynchi. The sequence continues at coordinate 26,323,912 of JAKZAP010000008.1, read as the reverse complement.
AATCAAACATTTAATCAACTTCAAATGAAACTTTTACTTTTAACCAACTTTCCGGTTTTTGCCGGATTCCCGACGAACTACTCGTCCAGCGAGAAAATGGTTTTCACCATCGTGCTCAGCATGTCTTCTTACCCCTAAATCAAACATTTAATCAACTTCAAATAAAACTTTTACACAAACTTTCCGTTTTTTGCCGGATTCCGGACGAACTAATTGTCTGGCGAGAAAATGATTGTCACCATCGTGCTCAGCATGTCTTCTTACCCAATAATCGACTATCACATTAGCTGTTTAAAAATATTTTGTTTGTCCCTTAAATTGAACCCCCTCCCCACCCCCAAATATAGGGCTACAGAGCCCATCTACGAACTCGACCTTACCCTTGACCCAAACAATCCTCACCAAGTTTCATCAAAATATATCATTCCCTTCGAGAGTTATCGTGCTTACAGACGGGCGGACGGACGGACAGACGGACGGACGGACGGACAGACGGACGGACGGACGGACAACTTTTGCGATGTCATAGGTATCCCTCCACTTATGTTTTAGGATCCCAAAAACAGGATCGGCCGGGGAGGGGCCGCGGTTTTATATACGGAAGACGGAAATTCTTGTTTGTCTTGCAAATTAGATTCTTGTACTGATCGAACTTGACTAACATCAGCGATAACCTACCTTTATCTCCTCTGGATACTAAGCTTAGCAGAAAAGATGTTTGGTATATTGAGAGGGGTTTGTCACTTAAAAAAAACCTCATGTTTCTGGTGCGTTATAAATATTCTGCGCTGTCATTGGATGTCACCGGGTGCTGGAGGTGAGGTCTGTCAAGGATATGCATGTCATTCACGTGGGCTTGTTTTACGTCAGTTGTTTTTATTTCTTATGAAAACCCACCATAGTAGTGAATAAAGAAGTGAAAAAGTCGTGGACTTCTCACAAGTGAAGCTAAGGGACAAGGTCTGGAATAAGGACTTCTTCCTAGGTCTATTCATTATTCTTAAGGGGGAAGGAGGGGAGGGGGCACCGGGGCTCGAAACACCTTCGTTTGCGCATTTGACAATGTCTACAACGGAAATTATATGTTAAAACAAAATCCCTCGTTGACTGAAAACTCAAGTGGCAGCCAAACGGATTCTGATTAGCAGAAAGGAATTCTGCGTAAAACCAATTGATCTAGCCGCCAATGTTCAGAATGTTCTGAACCCTTTGTAGAGGAAGTGATCTAACTGATCCAGGTGTTAGTGAGCAAGCCACTGCCACAGAGTTGATCTGCTCGCGTGCAGAGAGATACTGCTGATGAAGTTATACGGGGTAATAGTGCGAACACACGACGAGAATCGGGAGCTTCCGGGCGGGAATTCCTGCCCGGATTTGTGGCACCATCATCACTTCCATATGGAAAAGTTGAAATTTTTTCAACTTGATGATGAAAGTGCAGGAAATCCGGCCGGGAAATCCTCATCGTGTGTTCGCACTCTAAGAGCATAATCTTAACTGAGTTCCTCGGTTGTGGTCTGACACAGATGACAATTTGTAGAGAGACTATACTCGAGCTCAGCATCTTATTTTTCAGCTTCCTTTTTCTAAATTTTTCAAAATTTTTCAGCGAATATTCATAATTTTCGCTAGATAAAATGGAAGTATTGAACATTTATTCAAACAATGTTTACAACGGATACGTCAGCTATGATTTTTCATCAGCGATATTTCGGCCCTTCTTCGCAAGGGTCCTCGTCTGATGAAAAATCATAGCTGACGTATCCGTTGTAAACATTGTTTGAATAAATGTTTCAAAGTCAGCTTGGGCTCAAAGAATATTTATGGAAGTATTGAAATTTTACATATATATTCCTAGTACTCTCTGTTTGGAAGAACGGTAATTCATTTAGTTGGCGCTTTAAGGGTGAAATTCTGGGGGTTTGAAGCAAATTAAAAGCTAGGATTTGTATGGTAGGTGCAGATCAGTTTTTTTTCCAAAGATAGGCAGATTTTAAAAATTTCGCCTGCGGCTCTTAGTTTAACTCAATCTGGATATGCTACAGTCGTTGGAAGCGTCACTTTCTAGCGAAAGATGAAACGAAAAGCCAAATATGTGAATTCAAATTCACGAACTTGTATTAAAGGAATAATAATAATTGATGCATGACAGTTAGTTTTATACAAAGTTTCGCCTGCGGTGCATTTCGTAGTAGGCCTATTCTCTATTTGGAAGAACGGTGTTTCATTTAGTTAGCGTTTTAGGATTGAAGTTATTGGGGGTTTGAAACACATTAAAAGAAACGTATTAATATGCTAATTATAGCACAAAAATTTCGCCGGCGGCGCTTTCTTTAACTTTTTCTAGTTATCGTCGTTGAAAGTGATACTTTCTGGCGAAAGCTGAACGGAAAAGCCGAAAATGTGAATTTGAATACGAATTTACATTAAAGAAATAATCGCAATCGCATTTCAATTCGTTTTACACCGGTTCTGTTCTATGTTTGCAGGAACGCTGCAACGGCGTATTTTGTCCGCACATTTCTTAGTCCGTCGGCACAGACTGCCCCCCCCCCCCCAAAGGTAAAAGGCTAGTTACGCCCCTGACTACGCCTGTCAAGTTTCATCGTCCTAGCACATACGTCAGTACCCTGACTCGCGATCACTGGACTGGCCGACCGACGGAAAAGTGATGCCAAAAATTGTGTAAAGTGTTGTTGAAAATCGAAGATTTGCGTTTTTCTTTTACCTGGTTTAACGAAGAGTAGAAAATTATTGAGAGGTTATTTACTCCCCGGCAACTGCTGTACACTCTGTCCCGACCGACGGAAATCAGCGGAGCCGGTCATAAATTAGGCGATTCATCGTTCAAACGTTTCTAACCATACTTATTTTTAATGTTATTAATGTTTTTAATGTAACTGGTGCCGGCTGTTGTCAGCCGGTGCTGAAAATGGTTTGCCAGAATGCTAATTTTCCGTTTATGATCACCTGCAATGTCAACTTGGTCAGGCGAACTATGTGTAAGCACGGAAACTGAGCTGTAACGACGAACTCGCAGGCGATCAAACTGTTACTAAGCCACCTCGGAATACACGGTTCTAAAATCCAGTCTTCATTAATTTATTTTTAAAGCCAAGGATTCTAAGCTTATTAAGCCACCCTGTTCGCTCTGACAACCAATATATATTTCTTGCGCAGAGAAAGCCAACTGTAATCCGTCTCGAACGTCCGTAATAACAGTTGCGTTTTTGCAGGTACCATGTTATCTGATACTACGGTCTAAAGTCGTTTTCGCAGTTACCGTTGTATCTGATACGACGGTCAAAAGGTGTTTTTCGTCATCTCACTTTCGTAAAATTTTGTCAGACTGTTGAGAAAGAAGCTTAGCACTTAGTGATGTAACTGGATATCAGTTTTCCTTTTGGGATGACTTCGAAAAGTGCAATTTCGGCACCAGCCGTTTTTGCAGAGCAACCGTGTACCAGATACCACGGTAACTTAAAAAATGACTAATGCAGATTCAGTTACCGTGGTAACAGATACCATGGTATCTCCAAACGCAACTAATACTTGAGACATCGGGCGGTGGCTAAAGCTGCAGACACTGCTAGAATTCGCATGCGCAAATACGCATACGAAAATTCGCGTCGCTATGGAAAAACCTACATGCGATGCATCAAAATCCGAAGCAAAGGAGGAAATTCGCATCTGACTACGGAAAGAGTACTGGGTGTGCACGTGCCTTAAAGTTTGATGGAACAGCCAACTTATTTTTGCTTCAATTAACTCACTTATTTTGATTGTTGGAAAGGGATTTCGTTTATTTTTAACTATTTGCTCTATTATGACGTTCGGAATATCTACGGCCGTCGTCACAACGCAAAATTCTACTATGACGCGGAAAGTTGTCTCGATACAAACGCGGCTTTCCAGTGGCGAGTGAGCAGCTCGAGGAAGGTGGCTCACTAAGTGACCACTTACTTTTCGTAAATCGTTTTCGTCAATCATACAACACAGATACAAGTGCATAGAGGTACCACAGTCAGACAGGGAATTTCCACTATTTTAGAACAGATTACTCATGTGACGGAATTAGTCTGTAAAATCAGATTTATTTTCACTTCTTTATTCTGATTGTTTTTACTTAGTTTTATATTTTTAGTCATTATAAGCAAAAAATCATAACCAAAATGAAATGATGCCTTTTTCACAAAATCAGGTTCATCCCATAACAAAACTTAATACTGATCTCAGAAATTCTTATTAACCATCCCTAACTGTTTTTTCAAAACCCAACAACACCAGTAACTCCCAAAATCGACTCCCAATCAAATTTGAAAGGGAGTCCTTTTTGATGATGGTGATGACAGAGCATTCCCCATCCGTGGGGACTCGCGAAAATACGGGGAGTAAGTGCATGGGGCAAAAAAAAACGCGAGGACTCCTCAACGGGAGTCGTTGACTAGATATGACTCTAGAAGTTTCCCAATAAGAAAGGCCACCGATTTACTAGACAGAACGACGAACGAAACAATTTTCAGAGATAGTAGGTGACAAGAGGGGATTGCTTTTCAGTGAACACCCGATTTGTCTGGATCCTGATCCTCATTTGTCCCACCACATGTTCAGAAAGAGTTTTGAAACTTACAAGTGGTGAAGCGTAAGCCAATTTTTTTTACTTTTGCCTGTCAGTTACGTTATTTTACTTGGTGTCGATAGGATAAGTTTTTGATAAATAAAAAGATGTATCTATCACTGACGCGTTGACTTGAAGGACCTGTCTTACCTATAATACTAACGCAACCTACTTTCATAAATACTCTATATATTTCTAAACCCGGAGACCCAAATTTCGTATGGTACATTCTAACCCCTCTAACAACACAACGCTGATTTGTTCACTTGCCGTGTTTTGCTACCTTTGATGTGTATCACGCTGTGGACGGTTGTCTCCGAGAAGATTTTCCATCAGTAAAACTGGTTACGTAAATTATTTCCCTGTGTTCGCTACAAGTCAACGGATCCCGGAAAAGGCTTAAAAGAGCCAAACCCGTGGGTTATTTGTTGAAAGCACAGCCTAGTTTTAAAGTATTCAAATATTTTTAAAATACTGTTTGTTGAAGAGTAAATAGTGCGAGTGGTCCTTTAAGGACCCGAAGCTATCCTGAAGAAAGAAACATCAACTCCAAGGCGCCGGACAGTGTTTCTGTATCAGGCACACAATAAATAAAGCTCTTGGGTAGATCTCAAGGGGATAGCAAGGGCGTCGGTAGTTCGTGACAAAACTATACGGACCGAAGACAAAGTAATTCAGTGACCATTAAAGTGTCTGACCCAGAGCAATTTGAAAGTAATGACTGAACATTTAGTTCGCTGTAAGTATAACGGTAACGAATGAGACCTAGCTCGATTCTATAACGCCGTTTCGTTACCACACATTTCATACCTAACCTTTTTGGGGATATTTGGACTGTGGCAGATAAAAGTTAAGTTTACACGGCAGTAATTTAAATTCACGAAATACATTGCTTCAGGTCCAGTGTTGTACAGTAACAGTTTTGTGGCAAACAGATATGGCATAATCCCAGCCAAAAAACTATTTATTATTTCTCCAAATGTGTACTTTTTTATTAATTTCGTACTTTTCGCTTGTTCTTGTTTTGTTTTATTTGTTGTTTTTCGTTTTTTTTTTCCTTGTTCATGCTTTTTCTGATAACAAAACAATCGTCCATTCATTTCGTACACGCAGACGGAGAAACTGTCATGTTCTTGGTTCTTCCGTAAAAATGCGCAAATTTGATCCAAACGTGTTGTCTCCCCCTCTGCTGGACTTCTCTCTATACACTCCGCATGTTCAGAATAAGCAAGTAAGTACGTAAGTAAGTAATTTATTTATAACCCGCCACTTCGACACAGGGTTGCCACATCAAAAATATTTATAGAGTGACTTTTCGCCCAAAACAGAGAGTGAATTGGGAGTGAAATTTATTTTCATGCAATGTTCACTTTTGGTCGGTATCCCCTCTGTAAATCTTAATTTTACTTTCATGAAGAAACTTGAAATAGTCACTTCTGGTCGGAATTCCTGCTGCAAAAATGACATGTTTGGTCATTTTCTGAAATAGAGTGATTTTTATGTCCTACGTAGGACAAGAGTGACAAAAACAAAATAGAGTGACAATTCACACTATCGTGTTACATGTGGCAACCCTGCTTCGACAAGACTAACGTCAATTTCACGACTAATACAAACCGGCTTTTATTTGAGGATCTATTACAGCATTGTTGAATAGTAGAACGTGATTAAAACCGCATTTCCTTACAGGAATTTAATTAGTGTTGGTGTTTTCATACCGTTGTACCGCACGATCTTAAAGTAATCTTTTGAAGAAAATGAGCGCTGCCGACCACTTCGTTTTTGGGATCCCAAAAAGTGCAGGATAACTACGACTTCATAAAAGTTATCCGTCCGTCTGTCAGAACGATAACTCTCGAAGGGGATGATATATTTGGCTGAAACTTGCTTTGAGGATTCTCTGGATCACTGGAAAGGTCGAGTTCATAGACGAGCCCCATACCTGTATATTTCAGGGAGGGGGTGGGTTTCAAATTAAGTGGCGAAAAAATTATTTTTCAAAAGTTAATCAGATGGTCCCTGTCTTACTCCTTTCCTAACAGGCACAACAACATGAGCATCCAGAATTCAGGGATTTGAATAACAACAACTAGGTTATCGTAGAGGTCCCGGTAAGCACGGATTATAGATGGGTCTACTCCTCGCTGACAAGCAGTATAAAGAATATGCTCATGGACAAGCGAGTCGAAAGCCCTACTAACGTCGTGGCTTGCACGTAATGAGACGGTAGCCAGTAAGGGGCCATATTATAACAATAATAATTTAATTGTAATAATAAGGCAGTGTCCTTACCTCTCGCTAAAACGTTGGTGGTAATCAGGACCTTTTCTTTCCCTTCGCGGAATCTCTCAAGAACAGCAACCCTTTGATCTACTTCCAGCTCCCCCGATAGAAGACCCACTGAGTGGCCGTCCTTGACCAACTTCTGTGCAAGCCAGCTTGCCGTCTTACGCGTCTAAAAAGAAAGAAGGTTAAAAAAGGAAAGACGACCAAACGGGTAAAAGACCACGTGAAACAAAAAATCAAGCATCTGCATAACATACTCATATTCTTGATATTTGCAAATTTTACATCACCCATCATTTTATTGCAAGATTTAGTTTTGACTTCTACCGAACCTCTCGCCCGAATTTCGACAAATAGTCGATGGCCGTTTAACTGAAAAGCCAATTTATTTTTGTGTCATTTAACTGAATACACTGAAATATTTGGATTCCGCAAAGGGATTTTTTTTATTTTCCACTATCTTCTCTAATTATGACGCTCAGAACGTTTGCGGCCGTCCCCTCAACGTAAATTCTACTATGACGCGGGAAATTGTAATCTCAACACAAACGCTGCTTTTCAGTGGGTGGTGGTGACATTGGTGAATATTGTTTAATACCTGGACAAAAAAAAATCATAAATCTTCCTCGTAAGGCATATAGCCACAAATCGCACGGATATTCCACTATTTGAAAATCGACTGTTCGTGAACAGCGGAACAACGAAGGAACGCATTTTAAGCGGGTCTTCAAGTCATATTCAAGTGAATAAATGATGGGTAACTGGATTGTCCTATCCAAGCCCTTTTGGTTATAGTGGTTATTGGGGTCTAGTTCGGCCTTTTGGACCATGGATCTTTTGGATCATTGGGCCCAGATGGCTCAATTTTTAATGTTTTTAACTTGAATGTTTTTAAATGAATGAATTCTTAAATTTTTTCTGTTTTAAACTTCTCGGAAAGAAGAAGGAGCAGACTCTACCAGAAGAAATTGTCATCAACAACGCAGATAAAGTCATACAAGGAAAGTAAGCAGTTGTTGATGCACTGAATCATCATTTTGCACAGATAGGAGAGGAGACGGCAAGTTCATCCCAATCGTATGGCCCTACCGAGCAGGCTTCAGCCAGCCGCCAGCTTCAGAATGCTCAATATTCTTAACTCCTATTTCACGGCATGAATTACTCCAACTTGTGTCTCAGATGAACAAGACCAAAGGTTTCGATGGGATCCCAAAAATTCAATATTTGATCCAAACAATTGGGTGTTGTCTTCGCCAGATCCCGTCTTCGCCAGACTCCTTGAACATTTTTACTATTAAAATTCAAAAACAGGTTAATCATCTGAGAAAACAAGTTCAGGTATTGAATCAGCATGTGTGTTTACCCCTATAAGCCATCTCTGTTTTGACGAAAACTTCCTGCCACTTCTGGCAATTTCCCGGTTTCGGCCGAATTCCGGAACTACTTTTCCGGCGAAAAAAGAAAGGTCAAAAACGAACTCAGCGTACCTTCTTTTCCCAATATTGAACATCTAATCAACTTCAAATAAAAATTCAACTTATAACAAATTTTCCGGCTCCAGTCGGATTCCCGTCGAACTATATGTTCGGGTAAAAAATGATTGTCATACATGGATTCACCATCTCTTTACCCCTAAATCGAATATCTAATCAACTACAAATAAAACTCTAACTTTTAACAATTTTCGGTTTTGGCTGGATTCCTGGCGACGACTTGTCTGGGTAGAAAATTGTTTTCACATAAGTGTTCAGCATGTCTTCTTACCCCTAAATCCAACATCTAATCAACTCCAAATAAAACTTTTACTTTTAACAAACTTTCCGGTTTTTGGCCGGATTCTGGGCTAACTACTTGTCCGGCGATAAAACGGTTTTCAATATCGTGTTTAGCATGTCTTCTTACCTTTAAATCGAACATCTAATCAACTTCAAATAAAACTTTTACTTTTAACAAACTTTCCGGTTTTGGCCGGATTCCGGGCGAACTACTTTTCCGATGACAAAATTGTTTTCACCACCGTGTTCAAAATGTCTTCTATACCCCATTATCGACTATCGCATTATCTGTTTAAAAATATTTAATTTGCCCCTTAATCTAAAACCCCTCCCCCACCCCTAAATGTAGGGCTAAATAGCCCATCTACGAACTTGACTATACTCTTGACCCAAAGAATCCTCACACCAAGTTTCATCAAAATATCTCATTCCCTTCGAGAGTTACAGTGCGCACAGACGGACGGACAGACAGACGGACAACTTTTGCGATGTCATAGGTATCATAAACGGGTCGTCAGAAGGAACGAATGGAACCTCTAATAATCTAATAAAAATTACAATCCCGTTTATTGTTGATATGTTAGTGCACATAATTAACCTATCTTTTAATTCCCATCTTGTTTGAAATCTGCTAGAATAATAGCGCTACACAAGGGTAGTGATAAGAAGAGTCCGTCGAATTATAGACCGATTTCGATTCTATCAGCTTTCGGAAAAGCGATTGAAAGATGTCTATACACGAGGATAGTACAGTTTTTAGTAAAAATTGGTTCCTTTTGCAATACTCAATTTGGATTCCGTAAGGGCCACTCAACGGAACATGCTATAATTGGAGTAACACAGTTTGTCTATGAGGCCCTGGACCGTGGTGACATCCCTGCTACTATATTCATCGATCCAAAAAAAGTATTTGACACGATTTGTCACAGAATCTTGTCTTCAAAACTAAAGAATTGTGGGCTAAGAGGACCAGCCAACGAGATAATCATGTCCTATTTATGCGTAAACCTTTTCCGTAAACCTTTCATACGGTTCAGTGTAAATAGGCTAAGCATTAACTTCGACAAAACCAAGTTTATGGTATATTCGCGTGTATCAAGGGCATGCTAGAGCCTTCTAGCTCTAGATTTCCCTGGTTCGGAAGGAGTCATAGCACGTATTGATTGTATCCGTTATCTGGGGATACTCATTGATTCGAATTTGTCCTGGAAATTTCACACTAATACTCTGAGACTTAAGCTGGGAAGAAATGTGGGGATTATGCATCATCTAAAATTTCTTCTTCCATTAAATGCGCTGAAATCAGTTTACTATTCACTAGTCCATTCTTACCTAAAATACTGTCCTCTGATTTTCTCAAACACTTTTAAAGTTCACATATCACCACTACAGAGGCAGCAGAATAAAGCACTTCGGATTTTGAAAAATATGCTACCTTCCCCTTTATCTTATCCCGGTAAATCCCCACCAAAAATATTTTGCCACTGGATCATTTTGTTAGATTTGACGCATTTGTGTTCATGGTCAGGTATCGCCAGGGTGCATTACCTAGTTATTTCAGATCTATTAATTTATTCCTGAACGATGTGGTATTGCCTGCTTATAAGTAAGTAAGTAAGTATATTTATAACCCACTAAAGTTTTGACAAAAACAAACAGTGGAGTAAATAAGGAGAAAAAAAAAAAAAATAAGAAAGAAAAAAAGACAAAATACGTTAACAAAAAAGACTAAAATAACCTAATAAGGCGGTGGTGAGGATTCAACCTCATACAAGCATCGGCCAGTAAATCCTCGTGTAAGGATTTAAAAAGTACAAGTATATCAGTAGCACCGTAAACACGGATAATTTTGCGGTTACTGTGCGAACGTGGTAAATACAGTAGAAATTTACAGTATCGAAAATAATCGATTCTAATCCGTTTAAGAGACTCGATCGGCTTCGAAAATACGCCAGCCTCTAATCATCACAGAGAGGTCTCGTTTTTCGATAAGGAATAAAGTTATTGGAGTTTGGAACAAGTTTAAATACCTTTTTGAACAGGACCGATCACTGATCACTTTGAAAAAGAAAATTAAAACTCATCTGTCGGCAGAATATTGATATTAAATATGATACGTTCACGTTTATGTTATCCCGGTAAGTCCCCAACCATTAATTATTAATTTTGTTTTAGAAAAAGTTACCGTTCCTTCAGCTTAGGCCACGGCTTGGTGTTCTTATTATTTTTTATTTTATTGTGTGGAGAGTTTGGTATGGCGTGTGCAAGTATACGGAATGGAACGAGTCTTTCTTTCTTTTGTGTGTGTATTTACAGAGGAACGACTCATTTATAATTCATTTATACTATGTTCATATAGTCAGTGTTTAAAATGGGCCGAGCTAACGAGCTCGTATCCCTGCCGGCCCCCAGTAATCAGAATATATTGTCACGAAGTTTTTCGAAATAAAAGAACCTGAAAATAACTGGAAATAAGGCAATGAAATTCCTTTGTGCTTTTGGATCATAGGGGTTGGGAGAATTGACCCACCCTTCTTCAACATTTCTATGGACTTATACTGGCGGTTTGTTTACTTTTTAAAGCTTTGAAAGTGGGATGATTTCAATACTTGTTTGGTTATTGGGGATGAGAAATGTCTTGGTTCTAAAGCTATTTGTATATAAAATCTGATACACATTTTACTTTTACACTCCGCGTCCAAGCGCTTGCGCACTTGTTCTTGTTTCGTTCGGTTAGAATCTCTCATGGTTTCCTGGTTCACTGGACAAAATTTCTTGAAAATATCACGGACTGATACACTGACGATAGAATAAGTTTATTTGCTTAAGCGTCAGAAAACACAAGGTATAGACGAAGTAAGGGAAAACGGAGAAGAAAACACTACGGTCTTTTAGTCTCACCTCCAGCCAGAGGTGGGCAAATCCCAATCCGGATTCGAATTGGAATAAGGGATTCGATTTTTTGGCCAAATCTCTGCTTGTCATGCTGAATCCGGACCCGGATTCCGAACACAGAACCTTGGGAATCCGCTAAAATTTCTAGTCTACAGCCTTCCCGTTTCCGTTTTCCGAATGTTTATACAGTGAGCTTAGGCAATCCAACTTTTTGGTCTTCACGACCAAACATCCTCAGTAATCTATCACGTTATCTGATTACCTTAGATATCAGTGTTTTTTGTCACCCCTATAACTGATGTACATGATTTGATTTTTCTTAAGGTCGGTTTCGAATCCGGATTCGATTCCGGATTCAAATCCTCAGCACAAAATGGTGGATTCGGAATCATATTCGTACCTAGCCCGGGATTCGGATTCGAATCCTTTCATGTACAGATTCGCCCATCTCTGCTTCCAGCCTAGATTACAACTAGAATATCAAGACTATTTAAAATTCTTCGAAACACCATGTCATTATTCAACATGTTATTTATTTGGAAATAAGAAGTTGGAGCAGCCCCGATCCAGTGCGTTTTCCTATGTCTAAAATTGACTTCTCACGAGTTTCTGGTTTTGGCCGGATCCGAGCAAACTACGCGTCCGTGAAGAAATGGAGTCTGCGTGCATTCTTACCCCTTTAACAAATCTCAAATCGACTTCAGAATAAACTAAAATTCTACTGAATTTTCAGTTTTGGCCGAATTCAGAAGAAACTACTTGGCAACAAAATATGTTTCAGTTTACCATGTCTCTTTACCTATAAATCGACAATTTTTGACAGATGTCACCTTAATCTGAAGTCCCCTCCCAGCCCTGAAATATAGGGCTACAGGCCCTTCTACGAACTTTTATTGGATCCATCTACAAACCTGACCTGTACTCTGACCCAAAGGATCATCACGCCAAGTTTGATCAAAATGTCCCAACCCTTCCAAGAGTTGTCGTGCCAAAAGACGGACAGACAGACATACAGACATCATTAACGTTCTGGAACCCCGTAATCGAAAACAAACCGAACGAATTTGCTTGATTGTTTCGGTGCTAGTAAAAATTGGCCAGAAAGTGCGAAATACAAAACGGGAAAATCACAAAATTTATTTATTTATTTATTTATTTATTTATTTATTCATTTATTTCCCTCAAAATTGAGGAGTACAACTTATAAATTGTAAAACAAAATCATTCCTAAATCAACTAAACTCCTTTCAATAAAATACTGTGAAATAATATACAAAATACACTTCAACAACTAACTTATAATTACTTACGTATCGCACTAATCACTTCCTAAAAAAAGGGTACAGGTTGTGGGTTAGGAGGGCTTCCGCTGCTTTTTTGTAAAAATTTGTCATCTTTTTCTTCAAGATTAAAACCGGGTCCTTTATTTTAAAATCTGAAACTAACTGCGAATTACTAAAAGAAATTGGGAACCCAAGTAGAAATTTACAAAATTTAAAATATGATATTTTTATCGCAGAAATGTCGCTAATTCGAAAATTTTCTGAAATGTCGCTAATTCGAAAATTACACCGGGGAAAGCTCTTTTTATTCAAACATTGTAGCTAGCTCGCACAGCTCAATTATTTAACTAGCAACAAGAAATAGCAACACAAAGAAGTTTTTTCCCACCTGTCATGCAAACGCCTAAGGAATTGAGCGGAGATTTCCGACAAATCTTTCACGAGATAAGGAATAAAGCGAATGAAACGAAAGTGCTTCCACAAAGACAGCAAGAGATCCTTTTCAACTGCGATTTCACCCCAGTAGTTTTGAAAGGCAGATAATGTATTGATATACTTGGCGTGATGGAAAGTACGACAAAAGGCACAGATGCATATTCCTGGGAATGATGGTACCCATCTCATCTCGCGTGATAAATGTAGAAAGAGTTATTCATTCGAACACAAACATTCATATTGTGGTAAGCTAGTGACTGAGTGCAAATCATCCGCCTGATTAAGACAGGTAGGCTGCATGGAAGGGACAAGTGTACCTATTCCAACACAGAAGCCAAGACAATAAGTGGAGCATCAGAAACATATGAGCCAACTAGGATAACAGATCCCAAGATCGTTTTACACTTGAAAAGTCCGCATTGTCTTTGCTGGCACAGAGCCATAGCATATATCCCTGAGTGCAGAATAAGTACATAACATTTCTAGTGGACTTGGTTACTAGGTAATCTGCTTTAGAGACAGTACTGTGTGAGAAAATCTGATGTTTTTTACTAAAGACGTACTCTCGCCGTTCCCCGCGGACTCCACTTGAGGAGTCCCCGCGTTTTTGTTAGGACTCATTCCCCGTATTCTCGCGAGTCCCCACGGACGGGGAATGCTATGATTATCATCACCATCATCAAAAAGGACTCCCTTTCAGATTCGGAGGGGAATCAATTTTTGCTGGTGTAGGTGCAATCTAAAATTAACTGAAGATAATCAGAATAAACAAAACCAAAAATAAAGTGGCTCCAGACTAATTTCGTCAACTGCATATCTATTTTTCCAACAAAATCCATGCTGGAAGCATTCCCCGTGTTCTCACTGTTTCTGTCCGCGTGAAGTGACTCCCTCTATTCTCGCCGTTCCCTTTGATTCTCCGAGGAGTCCTCGGGGAACGGCGAGAATACGCCTTAAGTATCGGAACTCGGAAGTAACATAGAACTACCATGAGTCCGAAAGATCTGTCAAACAGATGAACAATTGCTTATTCGCTTTGAACAGTAAATGCAATACTCTTATAAAAGGCTGACAACATTCTTGTTCATCGCACAACTTTTTTTTCACTAAAAAGGCCCTGACGAGTTTGTTGATTTTTGTTTTTGGGATCCCAAAACGGATGTGGCGGGATACTTATGACATCGCAAAAGTTGTCCGTCCGTACGTCCGTCTGTGAGCACGATAACTCTAGAAGGGAACGAGATATTTTGATGAAACTTAGTGTGAGGGTTCTTTGGGTCAAGGGTAAGTTTCGTAGATGGGCTCTGTAGCCCTAGATTTAGGGGTGGAAGAGGGGGGTTCAACTTAAGGGGCAAACAAAATATTTATAAACAGCTAGTGTGATAGTCGATTATGGGGTAACAAGAAGTGAGAACAGGATAATGAAAACCATTTTCTCGCCCGACAAGTAGTTCGTCCAGAATTCGGCAAAAACCGGAAAGTTTGTTAAAAGCAGAAGCTTTACTTGAAGTTGATTAGATGTTCGATTTAGGGATAAGAATACATGCTGAACACTTTTGCGAAAATCATTTCCTACCCAGACAACTAGTTCACCCCGAACCCGGAGAAAACCGGAAAATCTGTTAAAAGTTTCTGGTTATCAGAGTTGCGAATTAATTCGCCAAGTCCTTACACTTCTAACTATGCCGGAGTAACATTATTTTCCTTATTGTGTGGTATCTTCGTTTCTTTCTCAACGATAGACGAAGGACAAGTCGTCAGTGCAACTCACTTGTCTTACCAAATTTTTACTCAAGTCTATTTATGTACCTGCAGTTAGCGTTCGTGACGAAATTGACGTCTGGTATATCAAAACAAGAGTTGTAAGCTCATATGGCACTTGCAAGCATATGTAGTAAGAAATACCCCAACACGAAAAAATTAAGGGGGCTGAAAATTCAACCTATGGTTTCACTTTAAATATAACAAGAGCTACGAGCTCATATGGCACTTGTACGAGTAGGCTGTACAAGAAAGTAGATGAAAACGTCACAAAATACACCCGCCATCCAAAAAGGCGGTTCGGAAATAGAAATAGGATATTTAGTTTCACTCATTTCTGAGCAGTTCCGGCATCGTCTCGATTGCAAATGCACATGACTGTTCAAACTTTCATCCCAATAAATCCATTTGTTTGATCCCTAGACGTGCTACACGATTTCCGGTACTCACTCTATTTCCACCTACCGTGGCCGAATCTGGTTCGGAATAAAAAAAAATCGACCACCTAAAGGATCTTCGTTTATACCATCTACCAAGTTTCACTCGAATCTGAGCATTTTTGGAAAGTTCCGGTACCCCCCCCCCCCCTTCCCACCAACGTTGTCGGAGCCGGTTCGGGCCCAATCTCTTAATTCCCTCATCAAGTTTAACTGAAATTGGAGCATAGCCTATCTGCAAGTTTCCAGTACCCCCCCCCCCCCCCCTACCTTGGCCGAATCCGGCCCAGACGCCAAATAACAAATCTAGGCCGCATAAACTCGGCACTGTCGAATTGCATCTCATTCGGTCCACTCGTTTGGTTTTTGTGCATGTCAAAAGTCCCCCCCACCCCCAATTCCCCTAATCGTGGTCGCATATGGTTCGAACGCATGTTTTACATGTCGAGGCCATCGATTCGTATCACCCATGAAGTTTCACTCGAATCAGACCACTCGTTCGCAATTTATAGAAGTCCATATTTCTCTTCTCTTGCTCCCCCAAAAATGCTCGGATCTAGGAACGGAAGTTTCCGGGGGTATGTTGTGTCAGGTTTTTAAGTCAAGATAATTCGGGTCGCTAATATGCCTGCAAAGTTTCGGTGTCGTTTTACATCTGGAACTATTCTAACTCACGACTACCGGAATTCCAGGAAACCCCCTCCAACTCCCCCCACAGAGCCCCGAAACCAACTGGCTCCGTCAATTTCATCTAGGCCTAATGCTTGTTCCATCCATTAAGTTTCGTCCCAATCCCTCTACTTTTAGAGTTTCTTGAGTTTTCCACACCCCCCCCCCCATCCCCACAGGTATCGGACCCGACTCGGACGTGACACTGATCGTCCAAGGCGATAGCTCACCAGACAAGTTTCATTCAAATCCGATCACCCGTTCAAAAGTTATGCACGCCACTAGATTCCGGACTCCCCATCCACCCACTCCCCCCACGATGGTCAGGTCGGGGAAACGGCTGTTCTCAAGTCAATCTGTTCGGATCCCTGACATACCTGCCAAGTTTCATCGCCCTAGGACATCAGGAAGTATGCCGAACTCGCGGGATCGCTAGAAATCCGGACCCCCACCCCAACTCCCCCACAGTGCCCTGATCTGGTCCGGTTATGTCAATGACGTGTCGAGGACCTGTGCTTGTTTTTCCCACCAAGTTTCATCCCGATCCCTCCACTCTAAGCGTTTCTCAAAATTTCCGGTTCCCTCCTCCAACTCCTCCCAGTGTCATCGGATCCGGTCCGGTTATGTCAATGACGTGTCTAGGACCTGTGCTTGTTTTTCCTACCAAGTTTCATCCCGATCCCTCCACTTTAAGCGTTTCTCAAAATTTCCGGTTACCTCCTACAACTCCCCCCAGTGTCATCGGATCCGGCCCGGATTTAAAGTGAGGTGTCTGAGACACAAGGTCATCCTAAATATCAATTTTCATCAAGATCCGATCACCCGTTCAAAAGTTATGCACGCCACTAGATTCCGGACTCCCCATCCACCGACTCCCCCCACGATGGTCGGGTCGGGGAAACGGCTGTTCTCAAGTCAATCTGTTCGGATCCTTGACATACCTGCCAAGTTTCATCGCCCTAGGACACCAGGAAGTATGCCGAACTCGCGGGATCGCTAGAAATCCGGACCCCCATCCCAACTCCCCCACAGTGCCCTGATCCGGTCCGGTTATGTCAATGACGTGTCTAGGACCTGTGCTTGTTTTTCCCACCAAGTTTCATCCCGATCCCTCCACTTTAAGCGTTTCTCAAAATTTCCGGTTCCCCACCCCAACTCCCCCACAGTGCCCTGATCCGGTCCGGTTATGTCAATGACGTTTCTAGGACCTGTGGTTGTTTTTCCCACCAAGTTTCATCCCGATCCCTCCACTTTAAGCGTTTCTCAAAATTTCCGGTTCCCTCCTCCAACTCCCCCCAGTGTCATCGGATCCGGCCCGGATTTAAAGTGAGGTGTCTGAGACACGAGGTGATCCTAAATATCAATTTTCATCAAGATCCGATCACCCGTTTGCAAGCTAAAAATACCTCAAATTTTGGCTTCACCCTCCCTCCACTCCCCCCCCCAGATGGTCGAATCGGGGAATTGATGATTTCCTATTTAAGCTGGTCGGGTCCCAGACATGCCTATCAATTTCCATCGTCCCAGCACATCAGGAAGCACGGAACTCGCGGGATCACTACAAATTCGGACTTCTCCCCCCCCCCAACTCCCCCAAAGTGAGCGGATCCGTTCCGGTTATATCAGTCACGTATCTAGGACTTTTGCTTGTACTTTCCACCAAGTTTCATTCGGATCCCTCCACTCTAAGTGTTTTCCAAGATTTCCGGTTTCCCCCTCCAACTCCCCCCAGTGTCACCGGATCCGGTCTGGATTTAAAATGGAGGGTCTGAGACACGAAGTCCTTCCATGTATTAAGTTTCATTAAGATCCGATCACCCGTTCGTAAGCTAAAAATATCTCATTTTTCCTATTTTTTCCGGATTCCCCCTCCCTCCACTCCCCTCCAGATGGTCGGATCGAGGAAGCGACAATTTCTAATTTAATCTGGTCCAGTTCCTGATATACTTGCCAAGTTTCATCGTCCTAGCTTATCTGGAAGTGCCCGAACTAGCAAAACCGGGACCGACAGACCGACAGACCGACAGAAATAACAATCGCTATATGGCACTTGAGTAAGCTCAAGTGCCATAAAAATAGGAGACAGAAAACAAAAGGAAACAAGAAGGAAAACAAAAACCCGGAAGGCTGGCAGATGGAAGTATTCGGTTAAGATGCGCCAAACTTGCAAGGCTGGGTCAGAGGATGGAAGTGACGGTCAAAAGTTTTATTTCCCTTTTCGGTTAAGATGCGCAATTTAAGGGTGCTAAAAATTAATTTCTAAGCAAAACCCTTGAGGCAAAAAGGTTGATGTACTCATGGCGATCTTGAAAAAGTAAATTTTGCTTAAAAGTATTTTTTGTATTTTGCGGTTAAGATGAGTTCTTTAAGGAATGGTCGGATCGGAGAAGTGACGATGTCAAGGTTCTAATACTCCAGCAAAGTTTTATCGTCCTATCACATCTGGGAGTACCTTAGCTCACGATCACCGGAATTCCGGACACCCCCCCCCCCCTCAGCACCCGAATCCGATCCAATTCTGTCACTGATGCACCTAGGACTTGTGCCTGTACGTCCCACCAAGTTTCATCCTGATCGCTCCACTCTATACGTATCGCAAGATTTCCGGTTCTCCCCTCATAACCCGTTCGAAAGTTATGCATGCCACTGATTTTCGGATTCAGCCGTCTCCCCCTCCCCCCAAGACGGTCGGATGGGGCGAGTGACTCTTTCCAAGTTAATCTGGTCGGGTCTCTGATATGCCTGCCAAGTTTTATCGTCCTAGACCACCTGGAAGTACATCAACTACGGATCGCCGGAATTCCGGACAACTCCCCCACAGGGTCCGAATCCGGTTCAGTTCTGTCAGTTATTTATCTAGAGCTTGTGCTAGTTCTTCCCACCAAGTTTCATCCCGATCGCTCCACTCCGAGAGGTTCACACGATTTCCGGCTCCCCCTCCGACTCCCTCTCAGATTCATCGGATCCGGTCCGGACTTGAGATGAGACATCTGAGACACGAGGTCTTCCCAGGTATCAAGTTTCATTAAGATCCGATCACCCATTCGAAAGTTACGCATGTCCCTATTTTCTGGATTCCGCAACCTCCCCCTCCCCCCACGATGGTCGGATCGGGCAAGTGACTATTTCCAAGTTAGTGTGGTCGGGTCCTTATATGTCTGCCAAGTTTCATCGTCCTAGCACATCTGGAAGTAAACTAACTTGCAAACACCGGACTAACCGACCGACCGACAGACAGACCGACGGAAAAGTGATCGGTATATGGCACTTGGCCGGAAGGCAAGTATCATAACAACGTCATTCCAGCGGTTTGTTCATTAGAGGACATGATTCATCCGTGAATCAGTTAAATTAGTTAGTGTGATTAAAGTTTTAGTCTAAGTTGATTAGATGACCGATTTCGGGGTAAGATGATACGCTCAATGCGTATATAACAATCATTGTTTACCCAGTCATGTAGTTCGCCCAGAATCCGGCTGAAACCACAAATTTCTTATAAGTTAAAGTTTTATTTGAAGTTGATCAGATGTTCTTTACAGGGATAAGTAATTACGCTGAATTTGTTTCTGAACTTTCATTTTTTGCTGGACAAGTAGTCCGCTCGGATGTCGGCCGAAACTGGAAATTTGGAAGAACTAAAGATATGGCTTGTAGAGTTAATATCTGAACTTGGTTGTCTCACATGAATAGCTATTTGCTAAATTAATCTGTTCCCAAATTTCAATAGTAAAAATGTTCAAGGATTCTGCCGAAGACTGGATCGGCGAAGATAAGACCCAATTGTCTGGATGAAATATTACAGTTTTGGCATCATTTGTATGTAAGTGTGAGTGAGTTTGACATGTTGTTTGATTCTTTTTATATATTACCCTTCAGTTTTGAAGGATTCAAATAAATAATAATAAAAATAATAAAGCGATAACGCATTTTATTCGGGCTTTTAGGAGTGCTTCATTACCTCTCCAAAAAGTTGAAGAAATAAAGCTACTGGGAGTGCATTCCCGGATCTTCGGTGGCACTTCGGCCAGAGCTCGTTCTAGAATCCGATCTCGAAGCCTTTGTAATAAAAGGAAAACAAAGTTCCTTATCTGTAGTTGCTTAAGAACTTCCAACTTTCAAATAATCCATCAGCCCATGCTGACTGGAAACATATATTAAAAATGGCTCGAATGGAACGAAACACTGTAGCTAACATTTACCGGTTCGAGCCATTTTTTAATATATTTGAGCTAATCATCTTCAGATGCTTCACGACATCCTTCCTCCCTTGTTTTCAACGAAAAGATCTAGGCTCCCTCGCCATGGGGATAAACCTATTCCAACTTGCAAGCCAAAATTGTCCCACAGCAATCCCGCTACGAACAGAGATCCATGCCTTCTTTTGTTCAGTGGTACTCCGGTCGCCAGTCAAGTTTCATCCAAATATAATTCATTCGGATGCTAGGCATGCCGAAAGGTTTAGGCCTGTCCCTCTCTCCACTTCCCCTAGATGATGGGACCGGCTAAATGGTAGTTTCCAAATCCATATGGATTGGTCCCTAATACGTCTGCTAAGTTTCATGCTTCTAGTCCGTCTGGAGCTACCCTAAGGCGTATTCTCGCCGTTCCGCGAGGACTCCACTTGAGGAGTCCCCGCGTTTTTGTTTGTCCCGGGGTCTCAAAACTCCCCGTATTCTCTCGAGTCCCTACGGACGGGGAATGCTCGGATTATCATCACTCACTGCCCGTATTCTCTCGAGTCCCTGCGGACGAGGAATGCTCCAATTATCATCACCATCATCAAAAAGGACTCCCTTTCAGATTCAGAGCGGAATCAGTTTTTGCTGGTATTGTCGCAATGTAAAATTAATTACAAACAATCCGAATAAACAAAACCAAAAATAAAGTGGATCAAAATGCAATCTAGTCAACTACATATTTAAATTTAGAACAAAGTCCATTTTAGAAGCATTCCATGTGTTCTCGTTGTTTTCAGTATGGAAAGTCCGCGTGGAGTCCTCGGGGAACTGCGAAGATACACCTCTAGCTCGTCATAACCGTACCGACAAAAGGGTCATATGAGCTGGAAGCTCATATGACACTTGCAAAGCTGGGTCAGAGGATGAAAGTAGGAATTCTTCAATTCATGGGTTTGTTGTGATTATTTGTAAGCAAAGCCCTTGAGATAATGGGTCCTTGGAAATCACAAGAACGTATCGTTTGGTAATGCATTTGGCTGTGAATATGCACACTTCAGGGGCGCTAGAAATTCGTCTGTAATCAAAACTCTTGAAGCAAAAATGATGATGAGCTCATCGGGAGAGTGAAATGTATATTTTACTCAAAGTATCATTTGTACTTTAAGAAATTCAGTTGTAAGCAAAACCCTTGAGGCAAAAATGATCTAATCATGTCAAGTCTCTAATGTTCAAGCCAAGTTTCGTGGTCTTAGCACATCTAGAAGTACCTGTACTCATGACCATTGGAATTCCGGCTCCCCCCCCCCCCCCCACCTATCTAACTCCCACCCCAGTACTCGAATCCGATCCAGTTCTGTCACTGATGAATCTAGGGCTTGTGCTTGTTCTTCGCACCAAGTGTCATCCCAATCACTCCACTCTAAGCGTGTCACAAGACTTACGGCTCACCCCTCTGACTCCCCCTCCACAATAATCAAATCCGGTTTGGACTTCACACGGGACATCCGAGACACGAAGTTTTTCCAAATATCAAGTTTCATTAAGCTCCGATCGCCCGTTCCAAAGTTATACGTACTATTATCCACGTTAGTTTGGTTGGGTCCCTGGTATGATTGCCAAGTTTCACTGTCCTAACCCACCTCGAAGTAACTTAACTCCGTATCACCGGAATCCGGACCCCCCCCCCCCCGTCCAACTCCCCCCACAGTGCACGAATCCCGTTCGGTTCTGTCAATGATCTACCTAGGACTTGTGCTTGTTCCCCTCACCAAGTTTCATCCCGTTCCCTCCACTCTAAGCGTGTCAGATGATTTACGGTCCACCCTTCCCCCCCCCTCCCCCACATTCATCGGATGTCGGAAGGGAGCTCCCTCCCAGAAGAAATGCCCAGGCCAATCATCTATGTGATATTGTTGATGCTTTCCGTTGCTGTGATGACTTGGACGTTGCTGTTCCGGTTTTTGTCATACGATTTCTGAGCGAAGTTAAGTCGTTCCAGCTGTTGCCATATCTCTATTGACTAGCAAGCCAAGCGCTGTTACTAATGATGTCCGTTTTGCTGAAGCAGTTTCTAATCATGATCGCTTCACTGCTATTTCCACCCGTTCCGAGGCTTTGACAGCCATCCCTCGCTCACCCCCTTCCGATACCCACACTGTTGCTGTTAGTAATATCCAGTTCTTAACAACACATTGACACCGTTGAAGGTAAAGAAGGAATCACTAATGTCAGAGCGAATACTCAAAGAATCCGTCTCATCGTCCACACTTCAAGTGCTTCTTATGCAGAGGTTGTTGCGAGATCAATCTCCAAGGGTTTGCCGGAGGGTACTTCTGCCAAAATTATCTCTCCTAAATTTGTGGGTGCTGTCAGAAGTGCTCCAATATCATCGCCGACGCCTTGAAATCCCTGATTCCTGATGCTTGTGACGTCCTGGCCATTTCGGGCTCCCGTTCTTTCAAAATCGGGTTCAAAACTCAAGTTCGCCTCCTTGAATCCTTACAGCTATGAAAATCGGGCTAAAAATCGGGCATGAAGTTTTTCGTGTCCACGAATTCCACCGAATGCCCAAGCGCTGCTTTCGCTGTCAATCCCCAAACCACGGTGTAGCCAAATGCCCACATCCGTCTGATTCTCCAAAATGCGCTCGTTGTGCTGGTTGCCACAGTTATAGCAAAGACTCGCCTTGCTCACTGCCTCCAAAGGCTGCCATGACTCTTTTAGACTCAGATGCAGCGTTATAAGGAACGCCGTGGGTCTTGGCAAATAATGGTTGTGCAGGAAAAGAAACTGCGCTGTGTGTCATTGAATGTGAATGGCACAAAGGACAAAGATCTTCTACTTGATGATTTGCTAGGCAGCTCGGACATTGTGTGTCTCCAAGAGCATCTGCTATCCGCCCCTAGTAGCGAAAGTTTGCGCCGATCTCCTGAGCATTTTGTGTTCATCCAGCCGGCAATGAAAACTAGAAGTCGTCCTTCCGGTGGGTTAGCCATTTTTGGGATCCCAGAACGTAAGTGGAGGGATACCTATGACATCGCAAAAGTTGTCCGTCTGTCCGTCCGTCCGTCTGTCCGTCCGTCTGTAAGCACGATAACTCTCGAAGGGAATGAGATATTTTGATGAAACTTGGTGTGAGGGTTCGTTGGGCCATCGGACAAGTCAAGTTCGAAGATGAGCTTTGTAGCCCTACATTTAGGGGTGGGGTAGGGGGTTCAAATTAAGGGCAAACAAAATATTTTTAAACAGCTAATGTGATAGTCGTTTATGGGGTAAGAAGACATGCTAAACACGATGGTGAAAACCATTTTGTCATCGGACAAGTAGTTCGCCAGGAATCCGGCTGAAACCGGAAAGTTTTTTAAAAGTAAAAGTTTTATTTGTAGTTGATCAGATGTTTGTTTAAGGATAGGAAGACATGCTGAACACGATGGTGAAACTATTTCGTTCCAGAGGCGTCACTACTGGGGGGGGAGGGGGGGGACGCCCCCCCCAATGTTTTCGGCCAGTCGGTAAAAAAAAAATGAGTCGGTAAAATCGCGGCGCGAAGCGCCGCGATTTTTTTTTTCATACACAATTTTCTGTTCGGTTGTATAGAAAAGATGACGTGAATATACGAAATTTCAGTCGGTAAATGCAGCTTTTATACCGATCAGAAACGACAGACAATATTATGCAAACCCCAGTCGGTACCTCTTTTTTGGTACATTTTTTCACCACAATTTTCTGTTCGGTTGTATAAAAAAGATGACGTGAATATGTACGAAATCCCAGTCGGTAAATTCAGCTTTTCTACCCATTAAAAACGACAGACAATATTATGCAAACCCCAGTTGGTACTTCTTTTTCGGTACCTTTTTTAATACACAACTTTCTTTTCGGTTGTATAGAAAAGATGACATGAATATATACGAAATCTCAGTCGGTAAATGCAGCTTTTCTACCGATTAAAAACTATACAATATTACGCAAACCGCAGTCGGTACCTCTTTTTCGGTACCTTTTTTCATACACAATTTTCTTTTCGGTTGTATAGAAAAGAAAAGATGACATGAGTATGTACGAAATCCCAGTCGGTAAATGCAGCTTTTCTACTGATTAAAAACGACAGACAATATTATGCAAACACCAGTCGGTACCACTTTTTCGATACCTTTTTTTCATACACAATTTTCTTTTCGGTTGTATAAAAAAGATGACATGAATATGTACGAAATCCCAGTCGGTAAATGTACCTTTTCTATCGATTAAAAACGACGTACAATATTATGCAAAACCCAGTCGGTACCTCGTTCGTTGCTAAGCAAGGTCGTGCAGCATTTCCAACTAATTGTCTGGCTCGCGGGCAGGCGGTCAGTCTGAAAATTGACCTTGACCGTGAAAGAACTGTGCCAAGAAATAAATATGTCTGGTGTGAGAACTAACCGAATCAAAATAAAGTGCTTAGGTTGTATGAGTGTATTCGATAAAGACTATCGTAAACGTCATAACGCCACTTATCACCAGAATAAACCCGAGCCAAAATGGATTTTAGCAGATGAGAGGGTTGTGTGCAACCCATTTGTCGCATCAGCTTCTAAGAAAATAAAACTGGTGACACATTCCAATGGAATTGAAGGTAAGGCATATTCAGTTTAATCGTCCAGTGCCCGTCGGTCAGTCGGTAGGCTAGAAAACCTGAGCAACAGATGAAGTATGGCTTGAATCTTTTGTATTTTTGTCATACCGTAAGGTCAGTCGGTAATTTTTCTTTCCTCTCGAATGCTCCATCGAACGAAGAAGGTTTCACTAAAATAATTTATTCTGTCTTTTGAAGCATTCCAGTAAAATTGCTGTAGATACAAAATTATATTCTCAATACTGTAGCGTTTAAAATTATAAGAGCTATCGTGGTATGTTACTTGTTAAATTATTCCGCGTATTTACCATGTTTTACTGTCACTTTCCGCGTAAAATTAGATTGTTTGCCCAAGTTTTGAAAGGAATAGCCCTCGGAATATCCTAAGCCTACATCACCCACATTTAAGTCGTTCGCTCAGACTAGACGTCGGCATAAAAACACAAACTAGCGGCGCGACTCGGTAGCCTTTCATTTCCATCATTTTTTCTATGGGATCGTTTATTTGACCAGCCTTGCTTATTTTTCTGTGCGTATCGTACCATTTTCATAGCCTAGTCTTGTTTATTCTGCCTTTTTATATCTCTGCAGTGACATTTCGTTGGATCACATCCTATACTTAACCACTTTTTGGGATATTTCGACTATGCGTGAAAAACATGAAACCATAAGGCTGTATTTACAGTTAGCAAAATACCTGCTCCAGGTCCCGCGGTGGAAATGAAACGTTTTTATGGCAGTATAGAGCCACTGGATATGGAGCCAGTGGATAAGCGATTCAACGAGTTGTTGCACCGCCCTAATACGCATAGTTGGAAGAATGTATTTTTTCTAAATCCATATTTCTCTTTTTTAATTTATGTTGTTTTTCGCACATATCTTGTTGGGTTGTTTTACTTTTCTTGTTTTTTTTTCGTCCTGGTTCATACTGCGTCTTGTGTCTTTGTGATCGTGTGACGGGACGGGTAACAAATAAAATGTATTTATTCATTCATATTTTATCTAGCTCTTTTATGAGATTCCGATTACGAAATCCCTAACTTTCACAATTGTTTCGCGTACGACTTTTAGCGCTTTCTCAGCCTACCCGACATTTGACAGTCACGCAGAGCAAATTTTACCAAAATCTTTCGCTGAAGGTCTGTCAACGGCAATTAGGACATGAAAAGCTTCAAAACATTATTTTATTTTTGGAGGACATTGTTTTGCACCGTTTTCCCACTTTTTAACCAGGAGGCAGTTTACAAATTTCTGCATCCAGCCGCCTCCTCCGGGAGAGGGAAGGCTGGATAGAGTCGACAAGCGCTAACAAGCACATCGCTAATTTCTCTTGTAAAGTAATTGCATTTTTGAAACGACATTCCTAAGCCGCTTTGTCGAGAATATCATTTCCGGTAAGAGTTGTGCTTTAAAGGACCCGTCCGCGCCGTACCTATAATCTTATAACGCGACCAAGAACAAATAATCAGAAAGAACGTCCGTCTTTCGTCCTATGCAGCGTATACCCCGACAAAACTAAGGGGACCTGGAGGTATTTACTCTAGCTTTGAGCTGATGTTCATACCCCGACCCGTCTGCCTTACTTCCGTCTTCGCCGTTATTCACCGTAAATCAAAAAGTAAAGGAGGCGCGCTGATCCACTCTGGAGCGCATCCTGAGAACCAATCGGCTTTGACTTCGACTTTTCCTAAAGGGGACGTCGTAGCGATTTAGCTATTTGTAGAGGTAACGAAACGCGATTTGCTGCGAAGCTACTAACCTACGCTCGTTTGAAACGGGCAGGGTAGGGGGAAACAGTCAACTCTGCTTTGTCATATTAAAAAGATAGGGAGACCTATCTGATTATTTGTTCTTGATGCAACCAACTTCTGTGAACTTCTACACTTGCTTCTTGTTGAAAAGCGACATAGAATGTTCATCTTCAGGTTATCTATTGTTTGCGCTAGATTGCTTCTCTGAATCTCATCAAAGATGGAGATTTTTTTTTTCTTCCGAAAAGCAGTCGGTAAAAATTGCCTGCCAGTCGGTAAACGGTACCTTGTCCCCCCCCCCCCCAATCATTTTGGCTAGTAACGCCTCTGTTTCGTTCTATATACTATTTCGTTCTGGCGTCACTCATGTTCTGCGAAAGAAGGAGATTAAAAAGATGAGATCATGTTATTTTAAATATGCAAAGCACCTGCTCCATTTGTCGAAATTATGTCATAACCATACATTGACGGAGAAGTTCAAATTCAGGATGCAAGTGATACCCTTTTGGATGTTTCTTCATCGCTTTCAAAAATCATGGACGACAGGGCCCAGCCAGCGCACGACGTCATCCACTGCTTCCTGATCGAAGATTGAAAATTAAGTGTCGTTTTCTGTGTGTTTATGTGTTTTGTTTATTTTCTTCATTTACTCCGCCTTTTCAAAATGGCGGGTCATAAATAAATTACTTACTTATTACTTAAATAAAATCTTATCTTATCTATAGTTCCAATAAGCAAACGAACCCTCTGGTCTACAGTCAGAAAACAGTGCCGAAGGCCCAGCGACTAAGTATTCCGGTATAATTCTCTGAGATTGAAGCCGCTCCTTAAAGCGGAATCCAACTTTTTAATCCTGGTTATACACCCATCTACAGGGCTTTCCACTGAGGTTAATCGACCTGACATTTTCCGTCTCCACGTACTCCACCACTTGGACTAATCACTCCGACCAAAATCACTACCAACTTGGTCAAGGATAGATTCACGACGGCTTCCGAGCAATTTCAAGCCTTTAGTAGTCTAATTCATAAACTTGTGGGGCGATGCAACTCCTGGATGCCCTAGATTAGACGGGAAAAACCAGCTCATAAGATTAGAGACGTAGTCTTTGGACCAGCTCCAAGGTGATGAATATTACCTCCTTTACACAATTAAATCGGAAGACATGCTAAAGAGAACTGAAGACGCAGTTGTAAGTGAACTTACATTGACGGCAAGATAACCAACCTACGAAAACCCAATTATTCAGTAATTAGACTCTCTTTTTAAAAAAAAAACATGTGTCTTCACTTACCCGTTGTTTTGCCGTTCTGGACTCAAGAGAACCCTACCATTAAGGGGAACGGCGAATTAAAAAAACTTGTCAACACTTATTATATTTGTTTATTTATTTGTTTACATCCCCAAATTGAGGAGTAATATAATACATAAACAAAAAACTCCGTCGACGAACGGCTGCAAAATGGCTAAGTAGTTTTCTGTATATAAATTTCTAGTTTTTTTTATTACTAATTTTCTATATTCCTTCTCAGCTTCCCTATATCCACGAGTAGGTCTTTCCTAGCTTTAAATTTAAAGTGCAGAATCCTTTGGAGATTTTTAATTGTGAAATATAAGACATTCACAAAAAGTCCGACAATATTATTGTACATTCACAACCTTTTCCCTATTTTCAAAATAAAAGTGCCTTGATATTTTTTGCTTGTATGACTAGAAATGAAGTAAGTAGCTATTGTGTTTCTACACGTATGTGATGAGAGTGAATCTTTATGTGGGTGTGTGCTAATTTGACTGATGTGTTGTTGCTCAATGATTTTGTACTCACTCTTCAGCTTCAAAGGAATCAAACAAACAATAATACTAATAGAAAAAAGCTCGCGAGTTAGTTCCGACCAAAACCTGTACCATTTATTTCAAATTAAATTAGTTTAGGCTATCACATTTTTGTCTAGGCATAATCAGCTTTGCGTTTAGTTGGTACCTCTGTATTCTTTTGTTCAGTTTGTCTAATCAAACTGAGCGACAGAGATGAAAAAATATAAACAAATACATAATAAGCACGAAAGGTTACAAGCTAAATAAGAAAAAGGATGGTACCCACGATGCTCGCGGTTTTCTTGCCCACTCTCACAATGCCCGCGCTCAGAATTCAAACGATCAAAATGCCCACGGTTCAAAATGCCCACGACCAAAATGCTCACGGCTCACAATCATTATTAATATAAGGTCTTCTACAATTTTAGAGGGTAAAAAGATTATAGTGAAAAGACTTATCCCAAAATTGAAGGTATAACAGGAATTTTTTGTCGTATGTTAATCAGACTTTTTATGACACTTGCCCTTCGGCCAAATGCCATAGCGGTCGAAATTTCTGTCCGTCCGTCGCTCTGTCGGTCGATCGGTAGGTATGGGTTTTGCTAGTTCGGGCACTTCCATATAAGCTAGGACGATGAAACTTGGCAGGCCCATCAGGGAACTCAAATGATTATGTTTGAAATAGTCACTTTCCCGACTTTGGGGGAGCTCGAGGGGGGAGCCGGAAATCTTAGGAAACGCTTGGAGTGGAGGGATTGGGATGAAACTTGGTGGGAAGAACAAGCACAAGTCCTACATACGTGACTGACATAACCGGACCGGATCCGCTCACTGTGGGGGAGTTCGGAGGGGAATCCGACATTCTAGTGATCCCACGAGTTTCGGTACACACTAGTACAGCAATTTAAATCAGACTTGGAATGCAGAGTGAGCATATGCCCTCGATTACATATTTTACTGTCCGAACCGGATACGACTACTGTGGGGGGGGGGGGGCAGGAATCTACCGAAAAATGCCCCTATTCGAGTGAAACCAGATAGGTGGTGAGAGAAGATGCTTTAGACGATCCATTCACGAGTCCAAGTCAGATTCGGCCGCGGCAAGGGCAGTTGGATGGGGGTACCGGAAACCATATGGCAGGGATCAAACCAATGGGTTTACTGGACTAAAACTTGGAAGTTATAACAGTCATTTGCCCCAGATGATCCGAGACGATGCCAGAAATGCACAGACTTGAGTGAAACTGCATATTCTATTTCTAGGTCCGAACCGCATTTTTAGATGGAGTGTGTAGTTTATGACGTTCTCATCTACTTTGTTGTACCGCCTACTCGTAACAAATGCCATAAGAGCTTGTAGCTCTTGTTTTTTCTAGTTTCTAATTATAGTCGTTATATTAGTAGCAAATGCTTATACTTCCTTCAGCTAACTGCTTGCTTTTGTTGGGACACTATTGTATAAGCATAGGCTATTTTGACGGTTTTTCCGACACTGCAACCTACCGGTACTTTTATGGCACTTCCAGCCACTGGCTCAAGTGCCATATACCGACCGCAATTCCATGTGTCGGGCGGTCTGCCACACTTTCTCTAGTTAGGGTACTTCCAGATGTCCTAGGACGATGAAACTTGGCAGGCATATCAGGGACCCGACCAAACTATCCTGGAAATAATCAGTTTCCCGATCCGACTACCTGGGGGGAAGTGGAGGGCGGGGAATCCGAGAAACTGAGTAGTTCGGAACTTTCGAGCGGCTGACCGGACAGGAATGAAAACTTAATAACTAAATAGACGACACATCTCTGGTGTCCCAATTGACGTCCGGACCGGATTCGGCAGCTATGGGGGAGTTGGGGGGCGACGGGAAATCTTGGGAAACATGGAGGGATTGGAGTGAAACTTGCTGGGAAGAACAAGCATCTGCGCTAGATAAATCGTTTACACAATCGGAAAGGATCCGGACACTTGAGGGCGGGGGCGGGGGGTCCCGGACTTCCGGTGATGGTGATTCTGAGGATTTTCACGACGAAACTTGGCAGGCATATCACGGACCCGATCAAACTTACATGGAAATAAAATATCCAATCATCGTGAGGGGACTGGAGGGAGGGGGAATCCGGAATGTTCAGTCATGCTTAACTTTGGAACGGGTGATAGGATTCCAGCGAAACTCTATACTTGAACAGAGGACCGGTCTCTGGTAATATTTTTCATATCCGGAACGGATCCGACAACTATTGGAGGGGGGGGGGGGAATGCTTGACCCGCTTAGACTAGAGAGATCGGAATGTAACTTAGTGGGAATAACACACAGATGCTCTAAATAAATAATTTTCAGAACCGGATTGGCTCCGGGCACTGTGGGGGGAGTTGGAGGGGGGGTTCGGAATTCCGGTGATCGCCAGTTAAGGTGCTTCCAGATGTGCTAGGTCGATGAAACTTGGCTGGAATATTATAAATTCGATAAGATTGGGTTAGAAATCGCCACTTTCCAAATCCGACTATTCCTTAAAGTAGCCTACCAATCTCGACCGCGAAGTAAGAAAAAAACTTTTAAGCAAAATATATATTTCCGTGATCCCCGTGAGCTCATTATTATTGTTGCCTCGAGGGTTTTGAATCATATTTGACGGTGCAAAACGGATAATATCTATCACTCAAGGGTTTTGTTGACAAATGAGCTCCCTTAAAGTGCGCATCTTAACCGCAAAGTCGAAAAGTACTTTTGATCAAACGATACATCTCAGCACATGATCATTTGTGCCACAAGGGTTTTGCTTTAAAAATTTATTTCTAGCACCCTTAAAGAGCGCATCTTAACCGAAAAGTGAAAAAAAGCTTTCGACCGGACGATATATATTAATGATCTCCACGGGTTTGTAGTCGTTTATGACTCAAGGATTTTGCTTACAGATGAATTTCTAGCGCCTTTAAAGTGCCCATCATTACAACTAAGTTCCAAAATGAAATATTTTTTAACAAAGGATACATTCTCATGATTTATAATTCCATGAACATTCTTATCTCAAGGGTCTTGCTTACGATTGATCACAACAAACCCAGGAAGTGGCAAATTATATCCTGCAATTTCATCCTATGAACCAGCCTTGCAAGTGCCATATGAGCTTCCAGCTCTTGTTCTATTCGTGGGGAGCAGTGTTGACAGGTGCTCGAATTTTAATTAAATCCTGGAGATTTTGAACCGTATTTTGGGCCTTGGGTTCAAGGTTTTAATTTAAACTTCTGTACAAAATGGGCATAGATGGGGGGTCAACGTCGAAGACACAAGGTGAACTGACATAAACTCGAAAGGGAGTTTTGAGCCTTGGGCATTCCCAATGAAAAATTCTTTGACTGTGTAATACTCTTGATGACTATCTCTCCTTGCCGATGCAAAATCTCCGGCCTCTCCGGGTACCTAGCGGAAGAAAGGCAGAAGCGGTGTCACATCTGCTCCCAAAGATCGCCGTGATAGGTTGACACAGGATTGAGTCATTGAGTTTGAGTCGTTACGGAGACGCTTACTCCTTCTTCCTGAGGATCCGTGGCGTGTTTTGGACTTGGTCATATAGAGTATTGTATGATAGGGGTAGGAAAAAGTTGCATGGATTGATATGTAGTAGTACGGATTACTTTGAT
Source organism: Branchinecta lynchi (assembly GCA_023053575.1). Classification (NCBI taxonomy): domain Eukaryota; kingdom Metazoa; phylum Arthropoda; class Branchiopoda; order Anostraca; family Branchinectidae; genus Branchinecta; species Branchinecta lynchi. The sequence continues at coordinate 26,291,752 of JAKZAP010000008.1, read as the reverse complement.
CTAACATGCCTCCGTCCGGGTTGATACTGAGTAGTAGTATCCGATAACATCCAATCTTGCTGTAGTAGCATGCAGTGGCAACAGTTGCTACTGCATGCTACTTTTTCTTATAAATCCATATGACTAATTCGCGAAAAAAAATCGGATTTATGGTGAGCATTTTGGGTAGTGGACATTTTTAGTGTTAGCCAAAAATAGGTTTAACGACCTTATCACTTTGATAGGTTTATAACTTCGATATCCCCAATGACTGTTCAGTCCGCGCTTCTTGCGCTTTAAATATTCTTCTAGAAGGCTTCTAGAATCCAGAAAAGATTCAACGTCATTAATATAGGCAGAACTACTGACTGTCGCGATGGCTAGGTATTTGAAAGTTACTGGAAATTTTCAGGAACTTAGTATGCCTAAAAAAAATAAAGTGGAACTTGCAGGTTCGCGTCTTCTATTCCCCAACGTTGTCCCTGATGTTCAACAGCCTGACGAGGACCCTTGTCAAGAAGAGCCAAAACTTCGCTGCCGAAGTATCGTAAACTCTTATATACCCAATACTCCGTAAAAATCCACCCCCCTGGTTTTGAAATCGGACGGCCAAGACCTCCAAGACTAGTTGCGAACCCAATTCCAAAACTGCTACCTGTCCAATGCACCCACGTAAGATACAGTAACAGCTTTGTTCCGACATTAGCTGCGTTTTTGCATTCCTGTGGACTGTAGCCGTAGCAGTTGGCCTGTGTGCTAATAAGGCGTTTTTGCACGCTTTGTGCCGTACACTTTGGCCTGTGGGTTCGAACAGCAAAAACGCCTTATAAGCTGCGGCCTGGCTGCGGCTAACTAAAAATGGCAAATTAGTACTTTGGTGAACGGTCGGGGACTACTCTGGCAATCTACAAAACAGCTTACTTCCTGGTTTTAAACTAGTGTGCTAGCTAACTAACCCAGTGTAGTCTTCTGGACACACCACAACCTACAGCTACAAAAAGTTCTGGGCCCACTATACAAAAAAAATTCCCCGAATACAGAGAGTTGACAAGCAAACAGCAGTCATTCACAATACTTGCATTTAACTTTGAAAAATTCATTTTTCTGTTCCAGAATTTCCAGATACTGAGCATCCTCCATTTTTTAAAGGAACCACAGGCTAAGGCCAAGGAGCAACGGCATCAAGAAGGCCTTTGGCCGTAGTCTGTGGACTTCGTTCTTTGGCCCTTGGATTGAGGAGTAAAACGCCTTATAAGCAGACAGGCTACAGGGAAAGGTTTGCCAAAACACCTAATAAGCACAGCTGCTACTCATAGGCGTGCTGTAAGGCATAAAAAAACACAGCTATTGGTTAAACTGTTTAACGCTTCATCCACCATTAAAGAGCCCAAATGATTTTATGTTGGTTTTCAAGCACATATGTTTGACCGTCTAGTATAATCATAGGCGTGAGTAGCACGCAACAAATTTTGTGTTGTTTTTGTCTCCAGGACAAAACCTCCTTTTTGGTTTGGTTGCAAAAAAAAAATATTTTTGTAAATATTAAGTTTTTAAGGAATGAAAATTTTAAGGAAAGGAGATATTAAGGAAGGAAAAAAAAGAAAACGTTTTAAAGATGTGCTGAAATAGTAAAATGAGAAATAAGGGTTAAAAGAGGGAATAAGAAAGAATATTAAAAAAATAATTAAATGTAGAGATAGAGAAAAGTGTAGGTGACGCTAAATATATAGGTCGGTCATTGAAAAAACAAAACAAAAAATAGGCGTGCTGTAAGGCATGAAAAAACGCAGCTATTAGTTAAACTGTTTAACGCTTCATCCACCATTAAAGAGCCCACATGATTTTATGTTGGTTTTCAAGCACATATGTTTGACCGTCTAGTATAGAGAGTATTTATTTTTTTATTTGTTTCTGTTGTTTCGCTGCAAACCAAAATAGCAGATGACTCGGCAGTTACGCTTGCTTTTTTTTATATCTATCGATGTGTATTTATACGTTGGCGTTGGAATCAGTTACTCGGCACACGTCGTGAGTAAAATTCTTGATGAATAAACGATTTGAAAAACGATTTGTAGCTGACGTATCCGTTTTTATCCCTTTTAAAAGGTGCAACTAATTTCAAATACGGTATGAATTTAAATTAAATTTTGTATGAGGGCCAGCAAAATGTTCGCAGCAGATATGGGCAAACAAACTATTAGCAATAGCAATCAGCAACAATTAAAATTAGTCGAGAATCTGCAGGTATCGGGGAGGGGGGGGGGGGGGGTGAATCGCACTTACATGACAGAAGATCATAGCCTGACCGATGGTGACAATACCATAAATATTGGCGATAGCGTTGTACTTGTCTTCCTTCGAGTTGCACATGACGTAGTATTGCTTGATGTTGGCTACGGACTCCTCTTCTCGCTTCAGTCGGATGACAAAGGGGTTGGGAATGATGCATTCAGCAAACTGCATAACTTCTTGTTCATAGGTGGCGGAGAACAACATCATCTGGCAAGTCTTTGGAAGCAATCTGAAAACGATATGGCAAGAAATTAACGAGGAGCAAATTACACCTCATTGACTCCAACCGCACGGAACTTTTTACGTGCGCACTGTCCCGCAAATGATGTTAAAAAACAAGTAGGTAACCTGCTCAATGAAATTCGGGCATCCTCCAAAAAATAGTAGACCTACCTGTGGTATTAGTCATTTAACTTCCGTCGGGCCGGAACACACGAAAAACCTGTTTGACACTTCACATTCATGAAACATTTTAAATAAATTGTTTGAAGAAGAAACACCCGTAGGCGTCCAGGTCGTCCGCGTAACTAATCGAGAAACACACACTTCTAACGTGACATCCAACCCCGTACGTCGACATGAACATCCTATGTGTCATTCGACAGGTTCGTCCTTGCCACACATCATTCTGAGCGTGCAAGGGGTCACCCCCCCCCCTTTTAGGGTACCCTAAACAGTTCATTTTCATACCCTCAAACAGCAGCCGAATGCACGGACTCGATACGCTTTTCTAAATCAACTTCAGCAGTAGCTTTTCGATAATCCCGATGAAAAATTTATCTCAAAATAGTACTATGAAGTAGTACGAAAAAGTAGCATGCAGTACTAACAATGATGCTACATGCTTCTACTTCAAGGCTACCGTGTTACTGCATACTACTATATGCTACTATTAGCAAGACCGGATGCTACTATGGCAAGACAGGATGCTACTGTATCCTACTATATAAGATTGGACCAGTCTGAGGCACATTATATGATAGTATTCTTTGCTATTACATAGTATTACATGCAACGTTTTCGTACTACTACCATACTACTACGCAGGCTACACATTTTTCATCGGGATTACCATGTCCAAAGCCTTTTTTTTTATTCATAAAGAAAATAATGACTTTACTTATTTCTCTTACCCGACGATAAACGTACCGATCAGAGCAAAATAGCACCAGGTAGTAGGGCCAAGACCTATGCTTGCCATTCTTCACGATCGGGCCATATTCATAGCGCCGCCTTTACGCGGTATTTAAAGTGATAATGAACCATTACGTGGTATTTAAAGCGAGAAAAACTTGAGTGAAAGTTCTACCAAAGCCAAAATGCGGTCTGCATCCATCGAACAAACAGGGGAGGTTATATCTTTTTTCTGCTGTGTTCAGAATCCTAAGTTATTGGAGCCAGAGCTGCTGCATGACTGATTGAGTATGAGTAGGGACGTTTTGTATCACTAGTGGTGATTGTGTCACTGCTTTATGAGTGTGTGCCACTTTTTTTCAAGTCTTGGCGCTACTCTTTAGTGTTATTTTGCTGTGGTACCGACTGACCTGGCTGGCAAGGCCGTATCCAGGGGGGGGGGGTTAGGAGGTTGACCCCCCACCCCCGAAACACAAAAAAAATAACCATTTTTATACGCTTTTCCCTCTGATCTACGTCTTTTTTGTACTATTTTGTCCGACCCGCAGGCAACCCCCCCCCCCCCCCCCCGAAATAAATTCCTGGATACGGGCCTGCTGGCTGGGGTATAATTTTCTACTGAACTGAATTTTTTCAATTCAACTGAAACAACTGAAAAGTTAAAGTTCAATATTTTGACAACCGATATAACGGTCACATTCGAGTTAGTGATTGTCGTCAATAAATAAAAATGTCAACACAGTTTTGAAAATATCGGCTCGAGCAAAACAAGTTAATCCCAGTTTAAAATTCGGTTCTCCCGAAACCACCCTGAGTTCCTGGGTAACACACTATAGCCTATAAGAGCCTTAAGCCCATAAGGTCTTTATCTTCTTCACATGTCTACTGCAGTTAAGTGAACTTTCTTATCTACATACATTAGTATTCGAAAAGGAAAACGTTCAGGGAAAATTCAGGGCTTTGCTCAGACTTACGCACATGTCAGAAAGTAAATCGGGAGAAAACCATGGTATATGCTACCTCGATAAACAAGCTTCATGTGAAAACGTTATTCGGACGGAGAGCTGTGATCTTCTGTGAACGTGTCCGAAAGCTTTTTGGTGCTATAAATGCTGCATTAATGCTGCATTTTCTTTCTTTTTTTTGTCTGAAAGCTATTACCTTTTTTCTTGTCTGGCACTTGAAGAAAAAAGAAAATTAAGAATTAGCTGTATAAAGCCGACAAAATCGATCAGCTACTGATATCCAACCTTCTTATCTTTCCTTTCTTCGTTGGCCATGATCACCAGTTGTCTTAGAATTTGGAACGTTTGCCGAATTGTCAGTTGTCTTTTGAATTTGTTATGTTTGCCGCCGAAAACGCTGAGAGAATCGCCGTACTCCCTACTTTCTTCATGAAAATTCATCATAAAATTTAGCATTCTTGCTGAATTTTTCGATGAATTTTATGCTGAATGCGAAAATTTTATGCTATGCGAAAATTTAAGTCCCAAAGCGGAAAGGTGCATAAAATCCTGAATTCAGCATTTTCGTTCGTTTCGGAGCTTTCGGACACGTTCTTAGTACACTGTCAGAAGTTTCGTAACAGATAACACAAGGATGCGCGATTCAACAGCTAACACTTAGAATGTTAGTTGTTAGGTTTCTGAAACGTTACGCGTTAAAACGCTATGAATAAGAAACATTACCAGGACGACCCGAAGAACAGCAGAAACTGCATCTGCTGACTTTTCCGATATCATGACGATTTTCGGCGATGTTTCGGCTCTTTTTGTCTGCATAGCGCTTTATCACGTAGCATTTTAAAAACATAACAGCCAACATCTGCTATCTATTGAAATCGCGCATCCTTAGTTGCGTTTTTGCTGATACCATGGTATTTGATACCACGGTCTAAAGTCGTTTTTGCAGTTATCATGGTATCTCATACCACGGTCAAAAGGCGTTTTTGCAGTTATCGTGGTATCTGGCCAGTTATCGTGGTATCAGATAGTCAGATACTACGGTCCGACCGTGGTAAGGGAGAGAGCGAGAGAGATAGGTTTATTTAGACAACATCGTAGCTGACAGCTAATTTGTTTTGCTTCACTATACTAAATAACAAACTAACACAAAAAAAGGGGAAAATATCACTTGGCTTTGTTTAGCACATCCGTAAAAAAAAGTACAAACGAATTAGCGTGGCGGTTCGTTCGCGAAGCTACTGGAACCAGTTTATTTTGGTGACGCGTACGGTTATTGGGCGGTGCAGTGGGTGGTAAGATGTCTCGATGCTGGGGTGTGGAGAGAAGAAACTTCCCAAACCTCAGGATAATCTCCTCGTATCTTTGGGCCAACGTGGGGAGATCGAGTTTAGCAAGCGCTTCACCAGAAGATAGCTGTCGATCGCCAATAATAATGAACAAGGCCCGCTCTTGCACCGAATCAAGTTCTTGGATGAGGTATACAGTACGCAATGCTGCAGGTCCCCATAGTGGGCTTGCATATTCCAGAACTGGACGGACGTAAAGATAAGCTAGCAAAAGGCACTGGATATCACAGCCAAAACTACCTATTGTACTTAAAGACTGCAGACAAACTGGTAACTGGTCGCGGTATCTGAGAAGTCATCTCACTTTCATCAAATTTTGTCAGATTGGTGAGAAAGAAGTGAGATATCACTTAGTGATGTAACTGGATATCTGTTTTCCTTTTGGGATGACTTCAAAAAGTGCAATTTCGGCAATAGTCGTTTTTGCATAGCACCGTATATCAGATACCACGATAACTGCAAAAACGACTAATTGCAGATCCAGTTACCGTGGTAACTGATACCATGGTATCAGCAAAAACGCAACTCTTCTGTTTTCTGTTATGAAACCTGACAGTCTACGGGTACGAGGAACTGGAAAGTTTTAAACAATTCAATCTGGGCTACACATGTGTTTACTCGATAGGTAGGCTATTGCGTTCTTTCCATTATTGTTGTTGACGTTGATGTTATTTTTTTTTCAATTCTGTCTGTGTTCTTTTTCTTCTTTATTTAATAACTCCGTCTTTTTGTACGTTTGTGCATTATGATGGGCAATAAATTTATTGCATTATTGTTATTATACTGGCGAAACAGAGTTAATGGAATGTACCTACTTTTTTCTTTATTATTATTTATCTGTTATTCTTTTGTTGCTTCGGGATCACGGCACATTATCTTTTTTTAGTACAACAAAATTTGCAATTTTGTTTCGATAAATGATATCACCATTTTCAGTTTATTTCGTTGTTAGTAGAAATAGCACATACTCGCAAGCAGTGCTTTTGCATCACTGTAAAAAGTTTCTCCGAGCAAGGATTAAAGTTAACTGCAGTATTTGCTACTGGGATTAATCTTATCTCTACTAAGATGAGATTAATCCGAATTAGAGATGAGATTACCTTTTAGAGACAAGATTAATCCCAGTAGCAAATACTGCAAGATTTTCGTTTATATTGTACGCTATACATAGATTCTATATTGTGCACGCTAATAAATCTATTATACTACTACTGTTGTGCCACGTACAGTATTCCTGCAATCCACAGAAGCCATTAACCCCTAACACTCAGACCCGACTTTTGTCGACCTCTGTCGCGACAAGGCAAGAAATGCAGCAACATTCCGATAGCCGGCCCGGGGTAGCTTATACGCTGATTATTTTGGGGACATTTGTCTAACCATTTTGCTAAATGCGTTGTCGTACTCTCCACCACCCTGTAGAAACGACACAACGTGGACACGTCAGTACGAGGACAAAATCCGACACTACGTCGAAAACTAAAAAGTGTCTACGTAATTATAATAATAATAATTTATTGAGGCCCGCTATACAACAAATGAAAGAGCGGAGTAATGGAAAGAAAGAAAAATGAATTACACACAAAGAAAACGAAACATTACATAAACTTTATAAAACTTATAGATATGTTAGGCGAGTCAACGGCGATTCGTATATGTTTTTGAGAGCCCGGGATCTAGCACGACACTCTATGATTTCGCACTTGGCGGAAAGCATCGATAATGTGGTACTTCTTCGAGAAGGCTGAATTAGACTCGGTACTAATGTCGGTACCTGTACCGTCATGTCTATGTAGTATCAGTACTTGTACCGTCGTGTCCATGTACTGACACTTTTTTGGTTTCGATGTACTGTCGTGTCTTCGTAGTGCATAGAGACATCAGACGTAGAGACATCATCCCGAAAATAATACCATTGGCGCCATTCGAGGGGGGGGGGGGGGCGTCTTCGTACTATTTTTTTGCCCTGAACTGGTTTCGAAAAGCAAAATTTAAAGTAATAACGTTACTTTAAAGTGTACTTCTAAATTTATCTAAAAAAGAGTACCGAGTTCTTGAGTTAAAACTCTGGCCACACAATTGATCTGTACCCCCCCCCCCCCCTTAAAAGTTTACCTAAGGCTTTTTTCCGCTACACAATGGTGTGTTTGTCACGGAAACACGATTGTTTGCCACACATTCGAGCCGCAAGTTGAAACTCGCGGAAACGCCGTTTTGTCTATTTTTTGGGCGGTAACTTGAAATGCCCAAAATAAAATAAAAATTCATATAAAATCACGATAAATAGAACTCCCGGTTTACGTCCTTACCATTCTTTATAAAATGCATCCTCAGTTTTATGTCTATATACTTGAAAAAGTAGTTAATTTAATTGTTTAGACATTTTTTTGCTGCTTAACTTATATTTCCCGCCAAAATCGACCCACAAAATTGACAATCACCTCGCCGGTTGTTTGTCGAGTTTGAGCCACAAAGCGACCCACGAAAATCTTGTTGGTCGCGGAAACACACTTGTGGGCCACACGAAAGACCGCAGAGACACTCTTTTCGAGCCACAGTCGACCCACAAACTGTTTTTGGGAGCACGGAAAACGCCTCTAAATGGGCACCTCTGGCTAACATTCAGCTAAAATCCACTAAATGCGTGTTTCCGCAATCCCACAAAGCGGCTATAGCTCGAAAAGAGTATTTCCGTGATCGCTTGTGGCCCAGAAAAGCCCCCCTATTTAAGCGACGAAAAAGGTTCTTGTGGCTCGCACTGTCGCTCAAATTTGACAAACAATTTTGAGAATTTTCGATACTGTGCTAAAAAAAAAAAAATTAGCGGAAAATCACAAACAAATAAAATGAACTATTTAGTTAAGTAGATAGACAAAACAGGAGCTATAAGCTCATATGACGCTTGCAAGGCTGGGTCAGAAGATGAAAGTAGGAATTTGGCAATTCGTGGGTTTGTTGTGATCATTTGTAAGCAAAAACTTAAGCTGAGATGGACCATGGGCCCTTGGAAATCATGAGAATGTAGGCCTATCGTTTGGTTAAAAGTATTTAATTTGTGCAATTGGCTGTGATGATACCTACTTTAAGAGCGCTAGAAATTCATCTATGATCAAAACCAAAAATTATGATAGTCTTATCGGATCATCAAAATGCACATTTTGATCAATAGCGTTGTTTGTACTTTAAGGAATTCACTTGTAAGCAAAATGATTGACACAAAAATAATCATGAGCCCTCGGTGATCATGAAATGTATTTTTTGGTCAAAAGTTTTTTTTCACTTTATTTGCGGTTAAGATGCACACTTTAAGGGAGATAGAAATTGATTTATAAGCTAAACCTTGTGGTTAAGACGAATGGCCTACTTTAAGGGATGGTCAAATTTGGGAAGTGACTATTTCTAAGCCGATCTTGTGAAGTCTCTAATATTCAGATCAAGTTGCATCGTCCTAGCACATCTGGAAGTACCTTAACTCGCGATCACCGGAATTTCCGACCCCCTCCCCTCCAATTCACCTCACAGTACCCGAATCCGGTCCGGTTCTGTCACTGATCTATCTAGGGCTTGTGCTTGTTCTTCCCGGGAAGCTCCATTCTATGCTTCTATGCGCGTCACAATATTTCCCCCCCCCCCAATCTCATGGGATCCGGTACGGACTTGAAGTGGGGCATCTGACACACGAGATGTTTCCAATATCAAGTTTCATTAAGATCCGATCACCCGTTCGAAAGTAATACATACCTCAAGATTCAGGATTCCCCCTCCCTCCACTCCCCCTACGAAGGTCGGATCGGAAAACTGACTATTTCAAGTTAATTTGGTCGGGTCGCTGATACACGTGCCAAGTTTCATCGTACTAGCCCACCTAGAAGTACCGTAACTACGGATTACCAGAATTCTGGAATCCCCCTCCAACTCCCCCCACAATGCCCAAATTCGGTCCAGTTCTGTTAGTGATGTTCGTAGGGCTTGTGCTCGTTCTTTCCACCAAGTTTCGCCCTGATGGCTGCACTCTAAGCGGGTCATACGATTTCCGGTTCCCCCTCCGCCCCCCCCCACGATTGTCGGATCCGGTCTGGACTTGAAATGGGACATCTGAGGTACGAGGTCGTTCCAAATATCAAGTTTCATTAAGATCCGATCACCCGTTCCAAAGTTACACATACCTCAAGATTCCAGATTCCCCCTCCCTCCACTCCCCCCACGATGGTCAGACCGGGGAAGTGACTATTTCCAAGTTAGTTTGGTCGAATCCATGATACGCCTGCCAAGTTTCATCGTCCTAGCACATCTGGAAGTACCCTAACTCGAGAACAATGGACCAACAGACAGACCGAAAAGTGATCGGTATGTGGCACTTAAGCAAAGCTGCAAGTGCCATTAAAACTTGGAATCCTTCTAGTACACAATGGGAAGGGCGAAGCCTGATGTTCTATTTCAGATCTTATTTTCAGACACTTGAAAATACTGCCAAAAAAACAGACAAAACGGTGTTTCCAAGAGTTTTAGAGCGTGTTCCACCCTTCTAGTAGTAAGTATTAGTTAGTTAGTTACTATTTTCGTTCCAAGCTCGTGAAAAGTTACTACGCTGACCGTTCCAACCTTCTCGAAATAGTAGCTAATGGTAATTATTTGTCTTACCACTCTCGGGAGCGTGGTAAGCCTGGTAGCTACGAATCTCTGCGATGTGGTTGGCCGGATTAACCCCTGGCACGGCTACTTGGCTACTTTGGCGAAAATAGAAAAATGGTTGACGCCAAAAAGCCAGAATTTGTGACGTCATGCGTAGTAACCACGGTAAGTAGGGTGGAACACGCTCTTAACTTGTGGATCGAGCGCCGCCCCTGTGACAAAAACTCAGAAACTGTGAGACACAAATATACCACAGAAAAACGCCTCAAAGACAAACAACTGTTCATGGTTTACTGTCAATCCTTCGCCATCATTAATTATGAGATTGTTATGCAGAAAGGGGTGCATGCCTCACTATATTTTTGTTTTTTGTTCAGGGTGTTTATTTTAGTTTTGGTCAGACTCCCTTCATATTTTTCTTTACATTGATGGTACTAGCCAACCAGTTTGAAACAGGCTCTACATACTTGTGAATTCGTATACTCTGGTCTTGGAGTCCTTGTGTGTCGATCATGATATCGGCTTCGTCTAAAACGAAAACTTTGAGCTTGGACAAGTCAAGACACCTCAGTTTGGTCGCCCAGTCGAACACTTTGCCGGGGGTTCCAATGATCACCTGTTCCGTCAGCTTAGAACCTCGAGAAACTGAAAAAAAAAAGACGTTTATAAGTACTGAAGAAGACGTTTATCTTTTAGCCTACTATAGGCGTTTTTCCACGATCCCATAAAGAGATTGTAGCTCTTTTGTGGGTAGAAAAGAATATTTCCGCGGTCGGTTGCTGTGTTTTTTTGTGTTTCTGCGACGAATAAGGTATTTTTGGCCCGTATTTTTACCGGAATTTTTCGAAGCTCTACCAGTTTCGAGGTTTTACTGAAAATTCTCCGTATACCTGACCTCTCTGCAGAAAATCTAGAATACTGTTGTGTTCTAAATCCGATTTTGTGTTAGAAACAAATATAAAACAGGCTCGTTCAAATTTAACTGAAAAGGCAGTTTATTTTTAAATCTGATAATATTATTTTTCCATCCTGGGCTCTGGTAATAGCATACATTTGACAAAAATAACCGACGAGGTGTTCTACAAATACACAATCAATTTAGCTACTTTATCAAGCAGATGGACATACAATTGAGGGTACTTCTAGTACAGAATGGCAAGGACGTAAGCCTGAAATTCTGTTTACACAGCGTTTACCGCGGAAAACGGCGTTTCCTTGAGGTCAAGCTTGTGGCTCGAGTGCGTGGCACACAAATGTGTTTCCACGATAAACACTCTGTGTGGCACACAATTTTTTTTTCCGCGACAAATACTCAGAAATATGTGGAACAGAACTTTGCTTTGGAATAACGTCTTAAAGCACACCTCGCACTATTAATTACTTATGTTCTAATATTCAAAGCTGTAAGAATACTGTAAAGCTGGACTCGGCTTTTAAACTATCAACGGTCGTGTCTGTTTTAAACCTTTTCCCAGACCCATTGACTTCTAGCAAGATCTCGGCAAAATTCAGGAAACCGGTTTTACGCATCAGTAGCAAGACAGGCAAATGCTCGTCCAGATGATAATGCGCATTGATACTAGTGAATCGCGGCAACTGGAAATATTAGTGAGGTGTCGTTGGTGGGTTCAGAATGTAACATAAGAAATTCGGATCTCCGGGTTTAAGAACTAATGAACGACATTACGGAAGTACGTTGCATTGGTGTTATAGGTACGACAGGTCCTTTAAGAGACAAGTCCTAATTCGGTTCGGTTCTTATGCCCATGAAGAATTTCAGATCTGTGTTCTTTCGTCTTTTCCTTATCACCGCTCCGCACTTTCGTCACACGTTAGCTGAGTTGTATTCAGACAGTCTATAAGGTTTACCGGCCGGATCTTTTCCGTTTCAACTTCCCTCAGGGACAACCAGAAAAAATGGAGCTTTTCCGATGGAAGCGATGATGGTAGTTAGGACCCGACCGAAATTTCTTGTCCACGACCACCATACCCTGATTACCGATTTACAGTCGGGCTGTAGTATCACAATATCAGATACCACGATAACTGGTCAGATACCACGATAACTGCAAAAACGCCTTTAACCGCGGTATCAGATACCACGATAACTGCAAAATTGACTTTCGACCGGGGTATCAGATACCATCGTATCTGCAAAAACGTAAATAAGATCTACTGACTTTTTTGTTTGTCATCATGATATCCGAAAAGACAGCTGAAACTTTTTCTGAAAATTTTTCAGCTCTTCATGTTAATGTCTGTTATGCAAAATCGTAACAGACAACACCTCAAGCATGAGCATGTTATTGACGAACTTTTGTGTAATTATGACATTGTCTGCTTGCAAGAACACTTATTATCGTCGGCTAATACAAACCTGCTAAAAAGAAGTGCTAATCATGTCGTTTTCGTATCGGCGGCACGTACTACTTTCGGACGGCCGTCGGGTGGGCTTGCATGCATTTTGAACCAGAATAGCGTTGCTTGCTATTCGCCTGCACTTTTTCACAGTGATTCTAACCTTTTGGCCGTGCGGATTAACGATTTAGTAATCGTTAATGTCTACTTACCTTGTGATAGAAAATCGGTCCAGTCTCTTAACAGATTCGCTAAGACTTGCAGTGTGTTACAGAAACTTTTGGAATCTGTGTCAAGTCAAGGTTATCGTTTCTTGATTGCGGGGGACTTTAACGCTGATCTGCTTTCGTCTAATATTCGTTCGGACTTGATATTTGATTCTCTGCCCCAGTTTAAGCTGGTCGAAAAAACATGTATTTATTCATATCTTCATCATTCCGGGAGTAAAAGTAATATCGATCATGTTGTTTGTTCTCCAGGTCTACCCGTTTCTACCGTAACCGTTCATGAAGATCACTGCGATTTAGATCACCTACCGATTTCGTTTGTTTTTCAACTACCGATTTGTTCCAATCGTAATGCCTCGCAAGCAGAGCGAAAGTGGGTTTTTCGGCAAAATTGGAATAAGATAAATTTGCCACTGTATATTTCTACGCTGATTATGCTACTTGCTACGATTCAAGTTCCTTTCCACCTCCTACAGCTTAGTTGGAAGTCTTCAAACGATAAGAAAACTTTAAATGATTATTATCTTAACATAGTATCTTGTCTTAAGACAGCTGAATTGTCTGCTGTTCCACAGGAGCGAGTCAGGCGAAAAACGCGTAAACCGGAATGGTTGTGGGATCCCGAACTGAAATCGGTTAAAAATAAAGCAAAGTTTTGGCTGCGTATTTGGGTCTCTTGTGATCGTCCGTCTGAAGGGGTTATTCACCAAATAAAACAAAAGACTAAATTAGAATACAAAAAATATTTACGTTCTACTAAATCAAAAATATCGAATTTCCCGTTAAGTAAATCTGATTGGCAAAAGGTAATTAATTCTGAGAAACTGGATGTTTCTTCCGGTACAAGCCCGATTAGTGCTAGTGCGTGGTATAGTTATTACAGTCAAATTTTCAGTTCAGTTAATCATCACATCCACTCGGTCTTTTCGAAACTTCTTATTGCCGCGCTTCCCGTATCGCTGAGCCAGACCCAGATTCTGCCAGTTGAGCTCTCTGTGGTTCAGCAGGCAGTGAAAAGGCTTAAATCCAATTCTCTGGACTGTGATGGTATTTCTGCTAACCATTTGAAAGTTGATTGCCCGCTTCTTTTTCAACATTTGCAGCTGCTTTTCCAAATGTGCTTGTGTACGTCTGCGGTACCGAAAAGCTTTCTATGTGGGTCCGTAACGTCAATCCTCAAAAGAGGGAAACCTCCTAATGATTGCGCGTCTTATCGACCAATAACCGTGTCATGCAATCTCAGTAAAGTGTTAGAATATGTTCTTCTCCCTTCGTTTTCAAGTGCACATTTTGGCGAAAATCAGCTTGGTTTCTCATCTGGGGTAGGGTGTCAGCAAGCCCATCGAGTTCTAGCTAATCTTCTTATTGACGCGACAAAAAAGGGATATGAACTCCATTTATGCGCCTTAGATCTTTCCAAGGCTTTTGACAGTGTCGTTCACTCACAAGCCCTGTTCTCCCTTTTTAGTCACGGTATTAATCTTTCTTTGGTTTTTCTCCTTCGTTACTGGTATGCTAATTCTTTTCTGAGGTTAAAGACGGATGGGGTTATATCTGATTCTAAAATTCCGGTACGACGTGGTGTCAGACAAGGTGCTGTCCTTTCCCCTTCTATCTTTAAACTTTGCATTTCTTCCGTCTTATCTTCTGTCCCAACTACGTGTATCTCTCAGAATGTAAATATTTCTTACATAGCATACGCTGACGACATACTTCTAATTAGTAGGACTAGAAAAGGCCTTTCTCTTTCTGTATCAACAGTTGCAACTAACCTTAGCAAAATTGGGTTGTCACTAAACTTAACAAAATGCGAATATCTTTCTTTTAACAGTAATTCTAACTCGCCTTTGGATTGCGCTTCTTTTTCTGTTCCTTGTGTCCCTTCTTTTCGGTGGTTGGGTATTAACATTGCTAAAAATCTGAAATCCTTCCGAGACCAAGCTGTGACGGATTGTAAGAAAAAGATCCAAGTATCTTACTCTAAAATTGTCGCTAATCGGGGCAAATACAGTAGGAAGTCCCTTGCTAAATTGTACTCTGTTTTTACTGATCATTCAGTTTTGTTTCTTTCTGGTGTTTATCCCATCCTCGGGCGAAAAGATATTCGGTCGTTACGTTCTTATTACTTTCGGTTCTCGCGTTTTCTACTGTATTTGCCTCCGTGGTATCGGAACCGCAACCTTATTTCAGTTTTCGGGCTTCCAGATATAACCGGAAAGCTAGTTGAGCTTGCTGATAAACTCCCCCAGACAGTGAAGGCTCTCCCAGCTCATCATGGGTTTGTCCGCCTCCTTAAATAATCAAGTGTTTTTGTTGTGTATTTAGTCGTTTTTGTTGTATTTCTTTTTCTTTTTTTGTTTATACTCCGCTTTTGTTCATTTAGCGGGTTAAAAAATAAATTAATTAATTAATTATGATGCATCCTATGCACCCTTGTGGTATCTGTTATGAAACTTCTGACTGTGTGGACGCTGAAACAACGATGATGTGTTTTAGATAAGCTCAATGGAAGCAAGAACAAATAATGAGATAGAACCTCTGTCTTTGGACCCATGCAGTGACTACGGACAGCCCGACAAACTGATCGGAGCTTTGCTCTAGCTTCGAGTTGATACGCGTCTACTTCCGTCGTCGCCTTTGCTCATCGCAGAGCAATAAGTGCACGAGGCACGCTAATGCGCTCTGGAGCGCGTCCAGAGAGCCAATAGGCTTTGACTTTGAAAGTTTCTTTTACACAGCTTCACAACGATATAGCTATTTGTAGAGGCGACGAAACGTGACGTGTCGTGTGGCTCCTAACCTCCGCTCGTTTGCATCGGGCAGGGTACGGGGAATATTCGACTACGCACGGTGATCTTACACAGATAGGGTGACGGAGGTGCTATCTGATTATTTGTTCTTGATAGAAGCCAATGGTCAAGCCAGAAGCAAATAATATTATTTTCCTTGTACATTCTACACGCGGCGTGGGTCCTACTGATGTGACTGAATATCCGTGTTTCTTTTGGGATGACTTCGAAAAGCGCAATATCAGCAATCGTCTTTTTTGAAGAGCAACCTTATATCAGATACCACGGTTACTACAAAAACGACTAATTGCAGATCTAGTTACCATGGCAACAGATACCATGGTATCTGCAAAAACGCAACTATTGTTGTGTTTAGTGATTTAATATGTGTATTTTACTTTGTGTATTTTACTCATACTCCACTGTTATCCAAAAAGCGGACAAATAAATTAATAAAAATGAAACTGTGCGCCAGATCTACAAACCTTCTTCTCCCCTTACTGCAAACCTAATCCTCATTTCTGTGCTAAACTGTGCAATTTTCTTCACAACTTCTCCAATTTGTAAGGCTAGCTCCAAGGTCGGCGAGAGGCACAGTACTTGAGGATATCTCTGTGAGGTGTCCACTCGGCTCAGCATTGCAATGACGAACGCTGCGGTTTTCCCTGTACCAGACTGCGACTGCGCGATCATGTTCTGCGGTCTGTAATGGAAGGGGTCAACTTAACAAGTGATTTCTGGCGAAAGGACAAAATTATTTTTTTTAATAACGCCACGTACTTTCCTGACCAATATGATTCGGCCAGGTGGCTACGCTTCCATTTTCCCTCGGTGACGCCAACGGTCCTAACATCTAATATTTATTTTTTTTTATTTTTTTCTCAGTGACCGACCTATATATTTAGCGTCACCTACACTTTCCTCTATCTCTGCGTTTAATTTTTTATTATTCTTTCTTATTTCCTCTCTTACCCTTATTTGTCATTTTACCATTTCATCACAGTGAAACCCTTAAAGGACACCTCTCACTACTTAGAGCGTGTTCCACCCTTCTAACAATAGTAACTATTAAAGGTTAACTTTCGACATCGAGGTTGACAACGGAAAACAAGACCGAGACGGTCATTGAAAAATATCTATCCAGCGCAACGAGGTAATTCTTTTAAATGACCATCGAGGTTGTTATTCCAAAATCAACCGAGATAGAGGCTTGTTAACTATTATAACTTTTTCGAACATTTGACTTCATATCAACCTCTCTCGAGGGTGATATCATGATATGAAGTCATATCCAGCGCTAACTGACATGCACTACATAAATGTTCGAGAAAAGTTATTAGTCTATATTTTCGCTCCAACCTCATGAACAGTTACTAAGCTAACCGTTCCAACCTTCTCAAAATAGTAACCATTAGTAACGATCTGCTTACCACGCTCGGGAGCGTATTTAGAGTGGTAACTACGATCTCTGTGAAGCGACTGGCCCGATCAGCCCGCGGCATGATTTTTTGCCAAAATAGGAAAATTTATTCCAGCCTTGACGCTAAAATGCCAGGATCCGTGATGCCATGCATAGTAACTAAGGTAAGTAGGGTGGAACATGTTCTAAGATGTTCTAAAAGAGTTGAGCACTTTAAAACTTGGCTATGCTTACAGAAACTACACAGAGCTTCGGCTGTTTTTAGCATCTTTCCTTGTCCCTTACCTTGGATGACAAACTTGGCAATATTTGCCACACGCGGTCTCCAGACCAATAACCTTCTCCGAAACAATGGTCGGGAGCCTGATACGTCACGTAAAGAGAACAAACGTAGCAAATGTGATAATCAGTGTAATGCTAATAAAGGCGATAGGACACACTTATGAAGTGTAGTATCTAGGGAACGAGAATGAATGGAAATATGGAAGAAGAATAAATTACTATCGTAAGTACGACGTGTCCATGAAGTGGTTTATGGTCAGCCAGTAACATTTTTTAGAATTATTTATTTGCATATTAAAGCCATAACGCCACCATGTAAAAAAAACAAGAGCTGTAAGCTCATATGGCACTTGCATGGGTTAAGATATTTTGATTTTACTTTCGACTTTGGGGTTGAGATGCGCACTCTAAGGGAGCTGGAACTTCATTTGTAAGCAAAACCCTTGAGGCAAAAATGCTAATGGGCTGACGGGGCAACATGAAAATGCATATATTGCTTACAAATATTTTTTTTACTTTGCGGTCAAGATTGGTAATTTAAGGAATAATCGGATTTGGGAAGTAGCAATTTCTAAGCAAATCTTGTTGAATCTCCAATATTTCAGCGAAGTTGCATCGTCCTAGCACATCTGGAAGTACCTTAACTCACGATCACCGGAATCCCAGACCCCCCCCCCCCCCTCCAACTCCACCCACAATACCCGGAGCCAAACCGGTTCTGTAAATGATTAATCCAAAGCATATGTTTGTCATTCCCACGAAGTTCGATCCAGATCACACCAGTCTAAGCGGGTCAAGTATTTTCCGCCCTCACCCCAATAATTGTCGGATTCGGTCCCGAAATGAAAAAGATCTCCAGAGAAAAATGTCCTCTGTTCAATTATTAAATTTCACTCGAATCCGGTCACCCGTTCTAAAGTTACGCATGACTCAATATTCCGGATTCCCCTCCCTCAATACCCCCCCCCAAGATTATCATATCGAGGATTTTTTTTATTCCAAGACAGTTTGACCGGGTCCCTGATATGCCTGCCAAGTTTCGTCGTGAAAATCCCCAAAAAACGGAATTCCGGGAAACCCCCTCTCTCCCCTCACGTGTCCGGATCCAGTCAAATTGTGGAAAAGATTTACATGGAGCAGATGTTTGTTCTTCCCACCAAGTTTCACTCCGATACCATCATTCTAACCGTTTCTCGGGATTTCCGGTCCCAGCCCCCAACTCCCCCACGGTGCCCGCAGCCAATCCGATTCAGTAAATGATTTACCTAGATCATCTGTTTGGTCTTCCGACAAAGTTCCATCCCGATCTCTCCATTCTAAGCGGGTCACGTATTCCCCCTCCCAAAAAAAGTTGCCGGATCCAGTCCGGACATGAAAAAGATCACCGGAGAGATGTCCTCTGTTCAATTCTTAAATTTCACTCGAATCCGATCACCCGTTCCAAAGTTACGCATGACTGAAAATTCCGGATTACCCTCCCACTACTCCCCCTACCATTATCAGATCGACAAAATCTTTATTTTGAAGTCAGTTTGATCGGGTCCCTGATATGCCTGCCAAAGTTTCATCGTGAAAATCCCCAAAACCGCCATCACTGGAATTCCGGGAAACCCCCTTCCCCCCCCCCCACCCTAAGTGTCCGGATCCAGTACAATTGTCTAAACGATTTAACCAGAGCAGATGCTTGTCCTTCCCAGCAAGTTTCACTCCGATCACTGCATCCTAACCGTTTCTTGAAACTTCCGGTCCCCCCCCCAACTCCCCCCTGGCTACCAAATCCGGTCAATACTTTACAATGGACATCACAGATATATAATCTATTCAGTTATTAAGTTTCATTACAATCCGATCACTCGTTCGAAAGTTACGCACTTCTCAATTTCACGGATTCCCCTGCCCTCCACTCCCCCCCAAAATGGTCGGATCGGAAAACTTATTATTTCTAAGTTTGTTTGGTCGGGTTTTTGATACGCCTGCCAAGTTTCATGGTCCTAGCACAACTGGAAGTACCCTAACTCGAAAGAAATTGACAAAATGCCCTAAATTATCAAGTTTCCAGCGCCCTCCACTCCCCCGCATATGGTCGGATCGGGAAACTGATCCTTTCCAGGTTAGCTTGGTCGGGTCCCTGATATGCCTGCCAAGTTTCATTGTCCTAGCACATCTGGAAGTACTCTAACTCGAAAAAGTGTGAAAAAAAGCTCGGACCGCCCGGCAGACCGACAGACGGAATTGTGATCGGTATATGGCACTTGAGCCAGAGGCTGCAAGTGCCATACAAACCATAGTAACACACTATTTTATACTTAAATCACTTTACGTATACTATATACACAACCGCTCCACCAGAAGAATTTCTCTGGTGTCTGAATTTCCCTGGTGTCTAACTTGAGGAACAAAATTTGTATTTCTTTAAAATCCATACTCCCCATCGTTTTTGTTATCCATTTCTTATCCCTTCCCTTCCCTCTAGCCCAAATTTCTCCTTCCTCTGGACTTCACACGTCAGTAATCAGTGTATTGCTAACAGAGGAGAAAGGTTAGCCTACATTCATGAAGTGAAGAATCTCGGAAACGAGAATGGATGGAAATAGGCTTCTACTGAAACAGAATGAACTGCCATCTTAGATTTTTTTTTTTTTTTTAAGATTATATACGGGGGTCTATTGGAAAAAATACTAGGAGCTACATCACCCTTCCAGAAATGTATACTTGTTAAGAGGTTCAACGGACCCCCTTTATCATAAGTACGACATGTTTTTTAAAGTTTGAGTGCGTAGAGGTCGCCACCCTGCCCGGTCTGTCTCTATCGGGAACGTAAGTAGAGGGCAGGATACTACCATCCAATGCTAGCACGTAGAATACAAGCTATTAAGGGAATAAAGTATATTATATACATTATATTAAGAGGAGCCTCTAGCAGCTTCCGCGTACAGACGACACAATTTTATAGCTTAAATTAACCTTTGAACTGCTACATTCATCTGTCTCTATCCATTTGACAAAATCCTTCGATTGTATTAAACGGCCGGGTTACTTACGGGTCAGCCAACAGAGTAGGGAGGGCTGTTTCCTGGATTTTCGATGGAGCATTGAAGCCCATAGCATACACGCCTTTCAAAATCTCTGGCTTCCTAGATAAATAAAAAATATGCATAAACGAACTATTCAATGAGGAAACTGTCGTCAACTGTTACTGATTCAAGGAAAGCATTCTTCATACAGTAGAGGTATCTTTATGTTAACAGTTACTTTAATGTGAACAGTGCAGTTTTGGGATAAATGGTAGAATGAAGATCCAAAATACCTGTTCAGGTGTTTTCAGGTGCCCTTAATTACCTACTAAACACAGCAACTGCATGAAAATGGCAAAGTCCAATGTCAATAAACGTTCACATAAGCATAATGATACATAGATGGCACTTTACACAAGGAACCAGGTTTATTGGTTACGGTACAAGTCCCTTGTGTGAAGTGCCTATTAATTTCTGTGACATCGGATATGAACTGGTTAGATAAATTTGCCTTCGGACTAGATCACTGTTCCTATGGTCGGCTCCTATGGCCGGCTATAACTCTGTTCACAAGCCCTCGGTAGCTCAAACGGTTGGACTGCTAAACTAAGCTCAAACGGTTGCCTTGTAAGCAGAGGGTGCTGGGTTCAAATCCCGGCTGAGGAGCATTTTTGTCTTTCAGCTCACTGCTTCTAAATGTTACTGTACCCCAATGCTTGAAAGAAATATAGTAAACAAAGCGGAATCTATCGGAGATCGTCTAGCCCGCTTCACTATCCCCTCCTTGGTAGCCCTTTTGCCGAGAGTGTACCCCGTGGTTGGCGGTGGTCAAAGTTACCCGACGCTCCCCTTGCTTTTTCCTATGTTTAAGAGGGATGGTGGCCTTCCTGTTAGTGGCTGTTTTTGTTTGTCACCAATGCTACAGAACCTTACCAGTGCTTCGGTCACCGCTCACCATCATACAAACTATAATCGATTTTTCGTAACAGTTTCGTAAAAGCCAATGGCCGACCCAGCGTTCTAATCTGGAAGGGTCGCTGGGTGATGAAAGGAGCGCCATCTATTCCGTCAAAGCTGAAAATTAGGCCGGACTGTCCAAGTTTAAAAAAAAAATAACCAAAAATAGGTAAAAATGACCAACCACAACATTGATTGTTACAGATGAGCCTTAACGGTCATCGTATGTAGGCAAGTTTAAAGGGTATCTACCATACACTGGCAAAACTCAGTTAAGGCTCAATGGAGAGTTCCTCAAAGGATTATATATTCCCAGTATGTTTGTGCATGAACCGGTTTGCGCAGAGGAGACGCTCTTTCATGTAAGCTCGCTAGCTCTTGGAATTGTAATAGTTTTCATTTGGGAATCAGATAACGAGACAGATTACTGGTGTTTGGTTACCAAAGCACAATGTGTAAAAATGGAGAAAAAAACTGGACGGACGAATTTTAGAAATTAGTGTGCATTCATTATATCTAGGGTTTGGAATCCAAATCCATTTTGACGACAGAAGATCTGAATTCGCCAAACGAGCAAATCCTAAGTTCGGATACGGATTCGCCCATGTCTGCAGCAGGGCAGTCAAGCTTCAACCCGCAGCAAAAACGTAGGTGCCGACTAACGATTGCACATTCTCGCCCATATTGGCAGGCTACGCAAACAAAAAAGTATGCTTACAAATGCAACGCCTCGAAGGACTTGACAGAAAACAATGGAGAGGTTGGGTCTTTCCTTTGAATTTCAATATCATTCTTGTTGGCTACCAGACCAGTCCTAATTATTTTCTGCAAGAGGGCTTTCTCAGCAACAGTGATCTTCTCCGATTCTTCCTCACACCCACCAGATGGAACTGATGCTGTTCCATTCGTTATTGCAATCTCATCAACCTAAAAATGAAGCGAGTCTAACATTGCATGGAACAAGTGGTCAAATGGTGACAGACAAGGTCTATCCCATTCTTAACATCCATCACTTTGTAAAAGAGGAAATGCAGGACTGTCTTTGGTCATCATCTGAGGCTCCTTTAAGGGAATGCTTCAAGCGTCTTCACTGACTTATCAAACAAAATTTTAGGGAAACAGAAACCGCAATGGTTTTATTGGTTGATAGACACACAACTTAAGTAGTGTCAAGAATTTCTGCCTTGACTGAACACGTCTGAAAAATCCACCACAGGAGAATGCTACATATTTCAGAGCAACTGTGAGTCATCTATATGTTTAACTAAGAAATGTATGTTTCACTACCTGCTTTCAGTCCTAAAGTATGATTATAAAGTAGCTGAACAAAAAAAATTGTCATAGCAGCTTTAATTAAGGTAGGCTACCTAATCTGCAATTTGGAATGAGTCTTGTGGGCCCTGAGATATACATTTTCATACAGTGCTTAGGGCCAAATGTAATGCATCCAAAAATTTAGATATCAAAAGCATAGCATTGTTGAAAGGCAATACCATAAGGAAAATTAATTGAAAACCTTTTTTGTGCTTTCCGTAACCAGGTACAAAACTATCAACTGCAAGACAGTCATTTTTTCTCTGCATTTCATACAAAATCAGTTTGTGGAGTTTCCGATTGTTGGCCTACCCCACACCATAGCAATAAAAACAAGTGCGCAAGCGCTCAGACGTGGAGTGTAAAAGTAAAATGTTTACCACATTTTATATACAAATAGCTTTAGAACCAAGACATTTCTCATGCTCAATAACCAAACAAGTACTGAAATAACCTAATTTGTAATCATCCCACTTTAAAAGCTTTAAAAGTAAACAAACCGCCAGTAGAAATCCATAGAAATATTGAAGATCAGCTCGAGTTCGAACACTGAACGGTATGTCAGCCAGCCCCACCCTTTGAACCTCTTTTCCATTAGCAAGGTAATAACAAGTGCAATAAACCAAATCGTGGCAGCCTAATCCCCCTTTGTTACAATTCTTTAAGAACGGCACATCATCGATCATATGACAAAACAGTCCAGTTTCCAACTGTTCATTAAAGATTAAAGTACGTCGCGTCGTCTTATTTGTTGCTATTACACCAAATCTTCATCCATAGATATTTCCCCCCAGATATACAAGAGTTGGACTTCAGACATGTCATAGACGAACTTAACTCACTGGAAACCTGGGCCCCGCTGCCCATGAATGGGAGCGGGGGTGAGGAGGTCGTGATACATCAAATGCGTATTTACACCTCTTTTTCCACAAGTATACCAGCTTAGAGTTTGATTCCAGTCACGGGTAAAAAAAAATTGATTCCACTCACGGGTCAACAAAAAAAATTTCAGGGGCAGTTTGGTCCCACTTATTAACTCTCCCCAACCTCTATGATCCAAAAGCACAAAGGAATTTCATTGCCTTATTTCCAGTTACTGTCAAGCTAGAAACATTAAAAAAAATGGGCAATCTGGGCCCATTTGCGCCTGAACCGGGTTGGGGTGGGGGGTGGGACCCCCAAAAGGCACAAGTAGACCCCAATACCCACTAGTATACCAAGTTTGAACTTGATACCTATTGATTCCTGTCACGGGTAAGAAACTTTACTTCTGGGCAATCTGGGCCCAGTTGCCCATGAACGTGGTGGGTGGGGGAGGTGCAACTTTCAAAGCAATTTCCCAGCCCTAGGATCTACATATACAAGGAATTTCATCGTCCTATGTCCATTTCTGGTCAAGTTATGAACACTTTCACTGGGCAATCTGGGCCCATTTGCCCCTGAACCGGGTTGGGGTTGGGGGTTGGACCCCCAAAACTCACAACTATACCCCAATACCCACTAGTATGCCAAGTTTGAACTTGATACTTGCACTGGTTCACGAGTTATGAGCTCCACAAAACATGGTGAAAACCGGAAACCAAAACCGAAAGCTGCTACAGCGCTCGCAATAGTGGATTGTTCCAAGGAACAATACACTAAAAACATAAAATCAGCAGGCAACAAAGAAACCACACTGCAAACCATTTTTGTGACAGCCTGTCTAGCCATACTGACATGATGAACACTTCTAATGTGAAGGAATCAATGCCTAATTAGAGTAATCAGTTCTTGAGCAGAAAAAAAGAGAGCCAACAGATTCAGTTTGGGAACAAAGTTTTATTGGGAATGTATTTCAGAAGGCTTTAAAAGTTCCGAAAAATTAAGTCTCCAATCATATTCGTCGATTTTTTAATCTTTTCGTCATAGCTGACCAATACAATACAAGACTCTTTTTTACAGTAGCCTATGAATTCAATCAGGTAAAAGTCTGATAAGCATTTTCCAGTATTACTAAGTTTATAATCATCACCAAAAAGTCAGAAGTCAGTCCTATCGAAAATCCTATACATCCAGATGCTTAGTGATTGGTCTACATTTCCTGATGAGTGTATAAATATCTATTTTTGTTGGGTATGGTATCAGTCATACACAAATCCTCAAATTTTGGGCGTCTGGGCATGCCCCAACGTACAGGCATGGTGCTCATACATTGCGGCACCATACCCTGCAGCAAGGACATGGTTATGGGAGTATCGAGGGGTGGGGAGGGGAGCAACCCCCTAAAGGCCAGTGAGAAAAATTGCAGTAAATTTTGGCCAGTTAATAGCTATTTGTTAAATTCACCTTGACTTGATGATTTTTAGGGTATTTACCGGATTACGAAATCTTGCTAGAGGAATCTACCGCAACTTACTCAGGGAATCTATCAGAACTTGTCTCAGGGAATTTACTGGAAGTTGGATCAGGGGATCTACTGGAACTTGCCCCAATGAATCTACCAGAATTTGGCTAAGGGAATCTACTGGAATTTTACTTCTTATCGATAAGTTTAGACTCACAGCTTACCAGGATGACTCAGAAACTCAATTTGCCAGAGTAATTTGTATAGACAGACAACACAGAGTATTGGAATGTTCACTAGGTGATTCCGGTAATCTCCTATATGTCTGTAGCTTTAGAAAATTAGGTAACCTGCTGAAATTCACATCATTTCCAACTAGAAATACTGTCTCAGGAACAATACCATGGTACCATCTACTCCAGTTTCAATAGCCTTCCAGGAGAGCCTCGAAACAAACACAAATTTTAAGATATATTCCTAGTCTTTCACGAATTGAAAGATGTCTTACCCATAGAACAGAAAGTGCTAAAGCTGGCTAAGGCAATCCCTGTTTCCTCAGCAAGACAGGAAAAGATTTTTAACAGTTAGATTTTTAGGTTAAGCCCATCTTGTGTTCAACAATAGTTGCGTTTTTGATGATACCATCGTATCTGATACCACGGTCTAAAGTCGTTTTTTGCGGTTATCGTGGTATCTGACCAGTTATCGTGGTATCAGATATTTAGATCCTACGACCGTGGTAACTGGTCGCGGTATCTGAGAAGTCATCTCACTTTCATCAGATTTTGTCACTTTGGTGAGAAAGAAGTTTAGCACTTAGTGATGTAACTGGATGTCTGTCGTTTTTGCAGAGCACCGTGTATCAGATACCCCGATAGCTGCAAAAACGACTAATTGCAGAACCAGTTACCGTGGTAACAGATACCATGGTATCAGCAAAAACACACCTAATGGCTGACCATCATCTTGAAAGTCTGTTATCAATCGCATGTGAAACCGATCTAGTTGACGAATGTGAAATTGGATGTGTTGTGGATAAATGGAAAACGCTTAAAACATGATGAATAAATCTATAGGGTGGGATGAATGTGGAAGACTTTTTAATTTGAAGTTTAACTGAATACAACTGAGATCCAACAGTCCAGTAACATATCACTTAGTTAAAGATTCCAAAAAACTGTTATCCGTTATCCAGGGTTAATCGATTTCATAGAATGACCCTATTCTTTCGAATTTGTGGTTTCTCTATGCAGTTGTCCCTCTATACTTGAAATATTTACCAACTGGAAATGTAGGCTAAGCCATTACCGAAAAAAAAATATCAGATTCATTGATATCAGATTATAGCGCTTTCTGCACTCCTTACATCTTGTATTGTTCCGGTGTTTATCACATTCTGCGAAAAAAGGACACTAAAGCTTTGAAGACGTGTTACTTAATCATTGTAAATTTTGTATGTACCTTCCTCGTTCCTGCCGCAACCACACATTAGTGCAGAAGTTCGGCGTCCAAGATGTGATTCGTTCACTCGAGAAAAGTCAGCGTCACTACTATCTACATCTCGTCATCCTGGTCTTCGAGTACATGATATTTTTCATGAATTTTTCAGGCCCAGTTAGTAATTCTGTCTAAATTTTGGTGTGTTTATACTGTTATTTTATCTTGTGTTATTTCGCGTTATTCCCTTTACTCCGCTACCACATTCTGTATTTGGCGGGTTATAAATAAAATATACATTGCAAAAACCTAAGATAATTTTCCTTTTTTTCTACCAGCATAACTTCTCTGATGTCGCATCTTTAGCCTGTAGATGCATCAAATTCAAATCAAATTCTCTGCGTCTGGATGAATTGGCTTGGCTTGACAGGAGCCTCGTTTTTGTTGCATGCTGTAGGTCCACTTCTCGGCCGATTCCGGACTGATTCTTTCTACATCCGTTTTTGCACTGCAGCGCTTCCGAGGAAGACGGCAGCGCTTCTCGAGAATCACGGACTTGCTCCCCGACCAAGTCCGTGCTTCCCTGCAAGATGCTGCAGCGCTGCCGCTTCAACCAAGAAGAAAGTGAATCCAAAAACGCATATTATGCAAAAGCAAAGAAGTGCTGCAGCAGCGATGCGGCAGCGCCATTGCAACAAAAACGAGGCTAGGGTAAAGACGCGCGGCATTAGCCCTGAGTGAGTGTATTTACTAAGTGCTGCTCCACCAAACTAAACGGATTTGTAAATATTTTGGCAGGTAACCATGAAAAGTCATCCAAGGAGTGATTCTGGAATCACATGTAAGACAACAGTCCTGTTCAGGACACAAAATCACAAAGGGCAGAGAGAATCTGCCATTCTACTTCTTCTTTGAACCGTCCAAAACCCAAAATACTCCTGGTATTAGCCTAAGCCTTTCTCATCAAAACGGCTCCCTGACTTGCAAACCTAGGAGATTTTGACAGTAAGTGTTCCATTGTCTCGACGATACCAATACACACTGGGTGAGGACAATTTGGAGTTTGGTTTAAACCATAAGTGTGCCTCCTTTCACCCGACATACAACGGTTGGTCATTATTCAAAAAATACAATTTGCCATCCTGCCACTTTTTGGAACCAGAAAATCTGGGATCCGATCTCCTGAGTCTGCCAGTACATATTGATTCCAGGAAGCCTGTGCTTGCAGGTTACAATAGTACAGGTTCGATTTGCGGGTAATTTTCCTGACAATTTCCTCTTTACACAGATCAACAATCGAGGTTATAGGGTGATTTAGGGCTTCTTTAGCGATTCGGCCTGCTTCATCATTTCCGGCAATACCAACGTGGGATGGTATCCGCTGAAATCTAATGGTAAAACCGAGACTCGTAAGGTCCAGGAAATCCGATTTGAGCTGTTGAATGTGAATACTTGATGAGGTAGGGGAGAGGGGGGCCATACCGCACGGGGGCGAAACCGAACCTTCAATTTTTTCACCACCTAGCATGCAGCTTTTTCACTCTAAAAACTAACGCTGGATGGCCTCTACCTAGCGCCCATTTGGTGGAAGTTTCAAATCAGTTGGACGAACTGTACAAGTTTTGGGAGCCATTACATTTTTTTGCTCTCGCTAGAAATCTGGACATAGCAGGTCGGTGAAAGATAATGCTATAATAGTGATGGCTAAAATTCCGTGTTTTTACAGCAGCATAGACTAGTATTCGCTCTCTATCCTATGTGATTTTCATTTTGATCGGCCGACGGGTTTGACCACGGCCGCCATTTAATTTTTTTTTTTTTCTGTCTAGGGCGATTCCAAACGAAAATTCAGGGGCTATTCCCAACGAGTTTTTGAGGGTTCGGTATCGCCCCTTGTTGTCCAATGATAACTAAGACCTTCAACTTTGCGAATTCTGAGGTTTATATGTCACTACTTAAGCTTAAGCTAAATTCTGCCATTTTTATGCAGGAGAAATAGTAGAATTAGAACGAATGAGCTACAGTGAATTTTCTGCCGAGAAGTGGCGAGAAATTTGTTTTCCTGGCGACACTAGTGGACTTCGAAGCGGCATTTGATAACGTTCTCAAAGAAAAGCTGTGCCAAATTCTCTTAGATATGGATTTCCCTACAGAACTGGTAGAATTCTATCACGGACCTCCTTATGGGTCTCCCACAAGGATCTCCTCTCAGCCCACTCCTATTTCTACTGCTATTGAGCGAATTTGAACTCTCAAGCGACACAGCTCAAAAAGAGGCTTTCGCCGACGATCTGCTTGTCAGTGAAACGGGCAACACCATCGAGGAACCGAAGCATAAATGCAGAAAGCCATGGTCGAGCTCGAACAGCTCTCAGCCGCCATTGCGATCCCCATATCAGCAATCAAAACAAAAGCCATTCTCTTCTCAAAGAAGATCTTCTCACAGATCTACCGAACATAACGCTAAACGGAACAGAGATCTTGTACGAGAACAACCCGAAGCTACTAGAAGCCGTCCTGGATCAAAAGCTGTCCTGGACAAGCCACATAGAGGCAATTAAGCATGCACGTAGGGTCGTCAAAGACTGGCATCGTCTCCCTGGGCATCATCACCTAAATCCCTTCTGGACTTCTTGAAAAGATACATAAGACCAAGAATAAATTTCCATCCCGAAGTAACGCTCAGCTCTAACAAATCCAGTGTGGCAAAACATGAAACTATCCAAAATGCTTGCATAAGAATAGCCCTCGGGCTGCATAAGCATAACCCTACTAACAAGGTTAGGAGAGTTGCTGGCCTCCAGACAATCAAAGAAAGGTCCTGCACGCTAATGGTGAAGTACTTCACCAAAGTACAAGCATACGGAAACGAACACCCAATATACAGAATAACCTTCGGGCTGAACAACGGGGGTGAAGTAACCCTGATCAACTCTTGGGATGCATTCAGACGAAGAGTCACTGACTGGGAACGACAGAAGCAAGCAGCTCCCCCGTTCCCCCCATCCCCGCCCTGGACCTGGAATCCAGTCAACGTATCCACCCACATGATTGACTACAAAAAAGAACAATATCCTCCAGTCCAGATCCAGACAATCTTTTCAGACATGGCCAAAACGAAGTACTCAGCCCACCTTCAAATCTACACCAATGGATCCGTCAAGAGTAGAAAAGCAGCCTCGGCAGTAGTCATACCGGAATATCACCTCCAACTTTCAAAAAGACTTCCCGACAAGATGTAAGTCCTGACCAGCGAAACTGAAGCCATCAACGAAGCTCTCAAGGTCATCAAGGCTATACAACCGCAGTCAGGAAAGGCAGTACAACAAAGAAGCTGATGCAGTTGCTGGGCCAACGACCGATCAACATCCCACCACCGGCAGTTCATATATACCAGGATATCCTACGACAACGCTTGGCAACCATCAGAACCCAGCAACCAACTCAAACCTTCAGATGTTCAAGACAAGAGAAGAAAACTGCATCTACCTTCGAGTCAAGACCAAGGCCGTAATAATAAGAAAAACTGAGTTCGACAGGACCCCTACTGCAGACTCTGCCAAAATGCACAAGAAACATTGCAGCATCTTCCTTTCGAATGCAATAGACCATGCCCAAAGCTGACACTACTCAGATCCGAAGTCCTGAAGCAAAACCTCCCTCGTGACATTGAAGAGATCTCTTCAATATCACTCCCCCCCCCCCCGGATGCAAACGAGCACTGTTGCTGCCGATCATCACCGACCTCAAATTCCTCTTCATTTCTTAAGAGCACCGTTCATCTCAGCCCAAGGTTGCCCTAACCTAACTTAACCACAAACGATCAATCACAAGGAAGCCGAAAGGGTCCCACCCTGGAACCCAGTTGCTGATGAATCATAAGAAGAAGAAGCAGAGATAGATCTAACTGATATTGAGCTTAGACTACCAGTCCCTCAGTCCACAGGAGGAACTGAAAGGTCAGTGAGAGGCCTAGTATTTGGGTACGACCTTTCTACCTATAATGTTAGGTGATGAGGGTGCACATTTATGCTTTTATAGTTGAAAATCTGGACATTTTGTGTTTCCTACGTTGCTTTTCAAATAAATGACTGAAATCTTTAACCCATCCGGATTGGCCCCTACCCCATCCGCTTTCGCCCCATGGTGGGGGCTATCCCGAACGACTGAGAGTCTACTGGTTTTAGGGCTGCAAATGGTCTACCTTGACTCCTTAAGATTTTCATAAATTCACCATAGAATACCCAGTGTCTGCTCTCCCTTAACGGTAAAAACCGATTATATTGGTTGAAAAATAAGCTTCCAGCAGCAGAAAAAGCAAAAATCCTTCGGTATGGCCTCCCTCTTTCCTAGAGTTGCTTCTCAGTGACCAGTTGACTCCAAAACTGACTGTGAATCTGAGAAAAAGCCTACCTCCCTTTCCCTTGCCTCTTGGCAAATTTAACAGCCTTCCTTAGAGCCAAGGCTTCTGCTTGGAATTTGGAAATGCCATCTGAAACTTTGATACCTGTACGAATTTGACTAAAATGGGAGAATATTCCTGCTGCCATCTGGATGAATTTTGGTTTGTCTTGCAAGCAGCACACTCTGAACGTTATTAGACCCGCATGTAAAAATACAAATCCCTCCAATGGTCAAAATTAGCTATTTTAGAGTATTTACAGTGATCTACGCAGTCATACACAAATCCTCAATTTTTGGGCATGGTGCCCCAACGTTTGGGCATGCCTGGACGTATGGGCATGGTGCCCATACGTTACGGCACCATGCCCTGGAGTATGGGCATGGTACCCCTGTGAAATTTGGTGAAACTGACACTGGCTACATACCTAAATAGGGCCTTCTTCCTGTCCTAGATCAAAAGATACCTGATTTCACTGTCTATCCAACCTCAGTTTCCAATTTCCAAAATGTTAGAGCACTTTCAAGATACAGAGAGTTTTGTGGAGGCCACTTCTTTCCCAGTGGGTTTACCCTATCCTTTTACAGGTAGTTGCCACTAGGTTACTCAATCCTTTTCCATGTTGTCAAAAAGTCAGAGTAAAAACAGGTAAAAAAAAATAACTCAAAATAAATACAATAAAAGGCAAACAATCTAAAGGAAATATTTGCTCCAGTGAACAGATTGAAAAGCTTGCCTCATCCATGCTACCTAGCAGCAATTTTCTGGAAAAGGATAGGATAAGCCCACTAGAAGAGAAGTGGCCTCCAAGAAACTCTATGTATCTTGGAAGTGCTCTAACATTTTGTAAATTGGAAAACGAGGTTGGATAGAAAGTAAAATCAGGTATCTTTTGATCTAGGACAGGGAGAAGGCCCAATTTAGGTATGTAACTAGTCTCAGTTATTCAAATTTCACAGGGGTACCATGCCCATGCTCCAGAGCATGGTGCTCCAACGTATGGGTACCATGCCCATATGTTCGGGCATGCCCAGACGTTGGGGCACCATGCCCAAAAATTGAGGATTTGTGCATGACTGGATCTACGGTGACAGTCACTAAGCAGCTAAGGAGAATTTCCAATAAAACCTCAATAACTTTGGTACAATTCGAAAGCATCATTCCTGATGCTGAATGAATCAGGGCTGATTGGGGCATACCTGTTTAATTAATTGCTTTTCCTGTAGATCTGCCGCTTCTCCCCAATCCTCGCTCATCGTTCCACGACCGCTGTAACAGTGAAATATAAAAACGCAGTAGACTATTTCCGATATCGCGTGGTTTGTTTAGTTTAAATTTACCGCCTGCGTTCTACTTGATTCCAAGAGCGTGTTCCATCCTACTTATCGTAGTTACTACGCGTGACGTCACGAATTCTGGCTTTTTGCCGTCAAGGCTGGAACGATTTTTCTATTTTCCAGCAGGATCTCACGCCAGGGCGAATCCGACCAATCACGTTCCAGAGATGCGTAGTTACTACGCTTACCACGCTCCCGAGCATGGTAAGCAAATAGTAACTATTAGTTACTATTCCTGTACTATTCCGACAAGGTTGGAACGGTCAGCGTAGTAACTTTTCGTGAGGATGGAACGGAAATAGTAACTAATAGTAACTATTGTTACAAGGGTAGAACACGCTCCAAGTTACTCCACTAAAACGGAAAAAGCACAATAGAGAGATTACACCCTACCTGATGAAAACGGATATTGCTACTCCATCATCACTGGGATCATCACAAAAAAAAATAACATTGGGAGGTATAGGACTTTCAACTTTGAAATTAAATTATCGGCTTCTTATTATCATTCTGAGCCAGGGACTTGCTGGAAATGTTAATTGGGCTATTCCTTAACCGTATAATCCTATTTTTGCAAAAGAGTTTCCATGGAAGTAAGAACTTGAAGGCTTCAAAGTTTTAACGCTAAAACGGATTCTCGAATCCTATTGGTCGACGATGACGCGGATTCGGAAAAATGTGTCATGATTGACCAATAGGACGAGCCCCGTCTTTGTTTACAAACCTTGACGCCTTCAATCTCTTACTTCCATGGAAACTCTTTTGCAAAAATAGAAATATACGGTTAAGGAATAGCCCAATAATATTTCCAGCAAGTTCCTGGCTCAGAAGGATGATAAAACGCCGATAATTTAATTTCAAAGTTGAAAGTCCTATACTTCATAAATTTTAAATTTTTTCGTTACGATCCCGTCCGTTTTCGTCGGGTATGGTGCAATCTCTCTATGAGATCGCAGCCTACCCATCAAAAACGGATAGGAGTAGAAAAAGAGTAATTTAACATTGTGTAGTATTGGGCTTTCACTTTGAGACCAAATTATCCATGTTTTATTAGTATTGTAAGCCCGTAAATAGCTGGAAACGATTCCTAGTTTTTGGGATCCCAAAACGTAAGTGGAGGGATACCTATGACATCACAAAATTTGTCCGTCCGTCCGTCTGTCCGTCCGTCCGTCCGTCTGTAAGCACGATAACTCTCGAAGGGAATGAGATATTTTGATGAAACTTGGTATGAGGATTTTTTGGGTCAAGGGTAAGGTCGAGTTCGTAGATGAGCTCTGTAGTCCTATATTTGGGGGTGGGGGAGGGGGTTCAGTTTAAGGGACAAACAAAATATTTTTAAACAGCTAATGTGATAGTCGGTTATGAGGTAAGAAGACATGCTGAGCACGATGGTGATAATCATTTTCTCGCCGGACAAGTAGTTCGTCCGGAATCCGGCAAAAACGGAAAGTTCGTTAAAAGTAAAAGTTTCCTTTGAAGTTGATTAAATGTTTGATTTAGGGGTAAGAAGACATGCTGAGCACGATGGTGAAAACCATTTTCTCGCTGGACGAGTAGTTCGTCCGGAATCCGGCAAAACCGGAAAGTTGGTTAAAAGTAAAAGTTTCATTTGAAGTTGATTAAATGTTTCATTTAGGGGTAAGTCGCCGGACAACTAGTTCGCCTGTAATCCAGCCAAAACCGGAAAATATGTTAAAAGTAAAAGCTTTATCTGAAGTTGATTAGATGATATATTTAGGGGTAAGAAGAGACGCTGAGTCTGTATATAATGATCATTTTTTACCCGGACATATAATTAGTCCGGAATTCGGTTGTACCCGCATTTTTTTAAGTCAAAATTTTATTTAAAGTTGATTAGATTTCTTTATAGTGATAAGGAGATACGCCGGCTTCGTTTCTGAATTTTTCTTTTTTTGCTGGACTAGTAGTTCGCTCGGAATTCGGGCGAAACCGCAAATTTGGCAGTAGTAAAGCAGGAAGTTTCGGTCAATATCGTCAAAATAGATATGGCTTATAGAGGTATACATAGGTAGATAGAATATCTGAACTCGGTTTTCTCTGATGATTAGCCTGGCGAAGACAAGACCAAATTGTCTGGATCAAATCTTAGATTTTTGGGATCCCATTGACACCTTTGGTCTTGTTGTAAGTCCCGGGGACTCACTACCCGTATTCTTGCGAGTCCCCGTGGACGGGGAATGCTCCGATTGTCACCGTCTTTATCAAAAAGGACTCCCTTTCAGATTCAGAGGGGAATACATTTTTGGTGGTGTTGGTGCAATGTAAAATTAATTAACACAATCAGAATAAATATTTATATACTTATATTTATTTTTTTGAAGAAAATTCATTTTGGAAGCATTATCTGTGTTTTCGTTGTTTTCTGGACGTGAAGCCGCGTGGAGTGACTTCCTTTATTTTCGCCAATTCCCCGAGGAGTCCTTCCATTCCCCGAGGAGTTCCCTTCCGTTCCCCGATGAGTCCCGAGGAGTCCTCCGGGAACAGCGAGAATACGCCTATGGAGTAGTGTTTTGCTGTCAGTTTTTTAGTACCGCTATGCGCTTATACCTACAGGCGTTTTTCCGTGCTCTCACAAACAGTTTGTGGGTCGATTGTTTCTCAAAAACAGTGTTTCCACAGTCTTTTGTGCGGCCCACAAGTGTGTTTCTGCGATCAACAGGATTCTTTGTGGCTCGAATTCAACAAACAACTGCCCAGAGGCATTTTTCCGCGACACAATTGCGGGCCACCCACTTCTAAGGCCTTTTTCCGCGACACAGTTTTGGGCCACACACTTCCGAGTGTTTGTCGCGGAAACATGATTGTGTGCCACACAGTCAAGCCACTAGTTGAACCTCGCGGAAACGCCGTTTTGTCTAGTTTTGGACGGTAATTTCAAATATCTGAAAATAAAAATATAATTCATGTAAAATCTCGATAAATAGAACTCCAGGCTTATTTCCTTACCATTCTATAGGAAAAGCATCCTCAGTTTTAAGTCTATGCTGCTTAACTTGAGTTTCCCGCCAGAATCGAGCCACAAAATCGACCATCACCTCGCCAGTTGTTTGTCAAATTTGAGCCACAAAGCGAGCCATGGAAATCTTATTGGTCGCGGAAACACACTTGTGGGCCGCAGGAAAGTCCGCGGAAACACTCTTTTCGAGCCACGGTCGACCCAAAAACTGTTTGTGGGAGCACGGAAAACGCCTTAAGTGTGTTTGTCGCGGAAACACGATTGTGTGCCACACAGTCGAGCCATGAGATGAAACTCGTGGAGACGCCGTTTTGTCTGTTTTCGGGCGGTAATTTCAAATATCTGAAAATAACAAGACCAAAGGTGTCGATGGGATCCCAAAATCTAATATTTGATCCAGACAATTGGCTTCGCCACATCCAGTCTTCGCCAGACTAATCATCAGAGAAAACCAAGTTTAGATATACATCTATAGCCATATCTATTTTGACGATACTGACCGAAACTTCCTGCTTTACTTCTGCCAAATTTCCGGTTTCGCTGAATTCCGAGCGAACTACTAGTCCAGCAAAAACAGAAAATTCAGAAACAAATCCAGCGTATATCCTTATTCCTATAAATCTAATCAACTTCAAATAAAACTTTGACTGAAAAAAACCCGGTTACAACCGGATTCCGGACTAAGTATATGCCCGGGTAGAAAAATTATTGTCATATAAAGACTCTTCTTACCCCTAAGTCTGTCATCTAATCAACTTCAGATAAAATTTTGCTTTTAACATATTTTCCGGTTTTGGCCGGAATCCAGGCGAACTAGTTGTCCGGCGAGAAAATGGTTTTCACCAGCATGTTCAGCACGTTTTCTTACCCTTCAATCAAACATTTAAACAACATTCAAATGCAAATTTTACTTTTACCCAACTTTCTGTTTTTTGCCGGATTCCGGACGAACTACTTGTCCGGCGAGAAAATGGTTTTCATCATCATGTTCAGCATATTAACCCTGCACCAAATTAACATATTATTAACCCTGCACCAAACATTTAATCAACTTCAAATGAAAGTTTTAGTTTTAACCAACTTTCCGGTGTTTGCCGGATTCCAGACGAACTAGTTCTCCGGATAGAAAATGGTTTCTTTCATCGTGCTTAGCGTGTCTTCTTACCCCACAATCGACTATCACATTAGCTATTTAAAAATATTTTGTTTGTCCCTTAAATTGAACCCCCTCCCCCACCCCAAAATATAGGGCTACAGAGCCCATCTACGAACTCGACCTTACCCTTGACCTAAACAATCCTCATAACAAGTTTCATCAAAATATCTCATTCCCTTCGAGAGTTATCGTGCTTACAGACGGACGGACAGACGGACGGACGGACGGACAGACAGACGGACGGACAACTTATGCGATGTCATAGGTATCCCTCCACTTACGTTTTGGGATCCCAAAAACTAGGAATCGTTTCCAGCTATTTACAGGCTTACAATACTAATAAAACATGGATAATTTGGTCTCAAAGTGAAAGCCCAATACTACACAATGTTAAATTACTCTTTTTCTACTCCTATCCGTTTTTGTTGGGTAGGCTGCGATCTCCCTTGACCCAAAGAATCCTCACGCCAAGTTTTGTCAAAATATCTCATTTCCTTCGAGACTTATCGTGCTTACAGACCGACGGCCGGACGGACAGACAGACGGACGGACAACTTTTGCGATGTCACAGGTATCCCTCGACTTACGTTTTGGGATCCCAAACATAGAATTTATTTAAAAATTTCAATAAATAGAACTCCAGGCTTACGTCCTCACCATTCCCTGCAAAAAGGATCCTCAGTTTTATGTCTACATACTTGAGAAAGTTTTTAATCATTATTGTTTTGATATTAATTGCTGCGAGCCATAAATTCGACAATCACCTGGGCAGTTGTTTGTCTAATTTGAACCACAAAGCGAGCCACTAAAATCTTGTTGGTCGCGGAAAATCACTTGTGGGCCGCAAAAAAGACCGCGGAAACGCTCTTTTCGAGCCACAATCGACCCACAAACTGTTTGTGGGAGCACGGAAAACACGCCTCAGGTGATTGTCCCTTTTGTGGCTCGATTCTGGCCGGAAATTCAAATTTAGCAGCAAAATAATGTCAAAACAGTAAAATTAACTACTTTCACAAACTAGTAGACATAAAACTGAGAATCCTTTTTGCACAGGATGGTAAGGACGAAAGCCTGGTAATATGTTTACTG
Source organism: Branchinecta lynchi (assembly GCA_023053575.1). Taxonomy (NCBI): domain Eukaryota; kingdom Metazoa; phylum Arthropoda; class Branchiopoda; order Anostraca; family Branchinectidae; genus Branchinecta; species Branchinecta lynchi. Next base: position 26,254,319 of record JAKZAP010000008.1, on the reverse strand, counting down.
AGATTTTATCCCAATTTGTTTTTATTTTCAGACAATTGAAGTTACCGCCCAAAAAATAGACCAAAAACGTTTCCGCAAGTTTGAACTTGTGGCTCGACTGTATGGCACACAATCGCGTTTCCGCGACAAACACTCGGAAGTTAACGCCTTACGTTGTATACTTACGATTTACGAAAAATAAATGTTCAAGAAGTTAGCTATCTTTCGCGAGCTGATCACTGGCCACTCAAAAGCCGGGTTGGTATTGAGATTCAAATTTTCCGCATCATAGTAGAATTTTACTGTGTAAGGACGACCGTAGACATTCTGAACATCATACTACAGCAAATGGTGAAACAAAAATTGCGCACCATTACAGCCAAATGCAAAAATAAAATACTTCTTACCAAACGATACACTATCGTGATATCCAAGCGCCCATGATCATTCTTATCTCAAGGGTTCTGCTTACAAATGATCAGAACAAGCCTAAGAATTGGCAAATTCCATATTTCATCCTTTGGAAAAATCAAATTCTGGGATCTGCTTCTGAAATTATTTGTTGAAGAAAGTTGATCAATCGGTCAAGTAACAGAATAGAACTAACACTCTTTATCAAAACATATTTAGTAGGTAGCTAACATATTTACACCTTTTGCTCCCTAATACCAATAGCTGCTCGATCACGCATATTTTGGGATCCCAAAACATGAGTGGAGGGATACCTATGACATCGCAAAAGCTGTCTGTCTGTCCGTCCAACTGTCCGTCCGTCTGTCAGCACGATAAGTCTCGAAGGGAATGAGATATTTTGATTAAACATGGTGTGAGGCTTCAAGTCATGGGAAGGGTCGAGTCCGTAGATGGGCTCGATAGCTGCATATTTAGAGGAGGGGAGGGGTTTCAAATTCAGCGGCAAATTTTTTCTCGTCGGACAAGTAGTTCACCCGGAATCTGGCCAAAACCGGAAAGTTTGTTGAAAGTAAAAGTTGCATCTGAAGTTGATTAAATGTCCGACTTAGGGGTAAGGAGACATGTTGAACCCAAATATGAAAATGACTTTCTTGCCGGACAAGTAGTTCACCCGGAATTCGGCCAAAACCGGAAAGTTCGTTAAAAGTTAAATTTTTATCTGAAGTTGATTAGAGGTTCGACTGAAGGATAGAGAAACATACTGAATCCGAATATGAAAATTATTTTCTTGCCGGACAAGAAGATCGCCCGGAATCCGACCAAAACCGGAAAATTTGCTAAAAGTAAGTTTTATCTGAACTTCATTAGGTGTTCGATTTACAGGTAAGAAGACATGCTGAATACGAGTATGACAATCATTTTCTAACTGGACACATAATTCGCCACGAATCCGGCTGTGTCCATGCTGAATTCATTTTTGAACTTCAATATTTTGCAAGACACGTATTTCACCCGGTATCGATAGCTGCATATTTAGAGGAGGGGAGGGGTTTCAAATTCAGCGGCAAATTTTTTCTCGTCGGACAAGTAGTTCACCCGGAATCTGGCCAAAACCGGAAAGTTTGTTGAAAGTAAAAGTTGCATCTGAAGTTGATTAAATGTCCGACTTAGGGGTAAGGAGACATGTTGAACCCAAATATGAAAATGACTTTCTTGCCGGACAAGTAGTTCACCCGGAATTCGGCCAAAACCGGAAAGTTTGTTAAAAGTTAAATTTTTATCTGAAGTTGATTAGAGGTTCGACTGAAGGATAGAGAAACATACTGAATCCGAATATGAAAATTATTTTCTTGCCGGACAAGAAGATCGCCCGGAATCCGACCAAAACCGGAAAATTTGCTAAAAGTAAGTTTTATCTGAACTTCATTAGGTGTTCGATTTACAGGTAAGAAGACATGCTGAATACGAGTATGACAATCATTTTCTAACTGGACACATAATTCGCCACGAATCCGGCTGTGTCCATGCTGAATTCATTTTTGAACTCCAATATTTTGCAAGACACGTATTTCGCCCGGAATCCGGCTGAAACCGGAAATTTGGCAGAAGCAAGGCAGGCACTTTCGTCAAAGTAGATATGACGCAGACTATAAGGGTAAATACACATCCTGAATCCATATTTGAACTTGGTCTTCTTAGACGATTAGCATTTGCTTTAATCTGCTTCTAAATTTAATTAGTAAGGTGCTCAAGGAGTCTGGCGAAGACTGGATCTCTATAAAAACCCGATTGTCTGGATCAAATATTACATTTTGGGGATCCCATCAAAACCTTTGGTCTTCCAGGCCTTGTCTTGTCTTTGGTCTTGTAAACTAATCGAATTCAGCAAATATAAATACATCGGTAGCCTAATTTTCCCCATAACATGTGATTCCCCATAAACAATCGGTACCTAAATTATTGTCTGCGTGTGATAAAAAATGTTTTGTTATTTCAATTATTTTTGGCAAGAGGATTTTATTTTCGTATTTCAGTTATTTTTGTTGGGTTTTATGTCATTTATTTTGTTTTTTAATTTTTTATTTCATTTGTATTTCATTCCGGATTTTATTGCATTTTGAGCTTTTTCTGTTTCGATAAATTTTTTAAAGCCTGGCTTTCTTTCAACAGTTTCAACGAAAAGGGATTCGTAGGGATTTTATTCGTTAGATCTCGGATTACAGAAAATCAGAAGTCTGTACTTGTTTCTTCAGCATCATCATAGTTCACGTGAGTATGTTATGAAAAAGAAAATACATTGGAGTTTTACTATCTCTTGAATATCAATTCTAATCGCAGTGAAGGTAGTGTGCAGGAAGCTCAGTGATGAGATTTAACAACTTTGATACGTAGTCATCCTCTGGAGGATACTTATGATGGCAGGTACTGGTACTTGTTTGGTTGGTTTCCCAGGGTAAGGGCAGGGCTCAAAGTCAGTTAATTTTCTGTGAAACTGATACACCAATCTTTAAATTGTGGGCATGGTTTAACCAGTGTCTGGGCATGTCTCAAATTATTAGATTAGCATGATTCCCACCAGAAACTACAGTTCGGGCATGGTACTCACATCCAATAAACGCCTCAACTTAGAAGCTCTGGTGCTCATTTCATGCTTTAAAATTGAGGATTTGTGTATGAACTATAACTGGTATCAACTCATTCACACAAGAGGCTGAATTGCCTTTGACTTTGGTTATGAAATCTTGAAAAGTTACCATGTTAACCTGAAATAGTAGGGAATCTCAATATTTCAGAATCTTCACAACCAGGGGAATCTCTTTCTCAAGATAGAGCCTTGATTAGCCAGAGCTGGAGAGATGATTAGCCACCGAGATATTTTTGAACAGATCAGTTTTAATGCTGTTGACTTAATTGTATCAGAATTCCACACAGTCATGACACATATAGTGATGTGTGATTGAGGACCGAACATAGTATGTGATTGTCCCTTACTTGTCATGTGATTGAGGAACCAACATAGGATTTGATAGTCCCTAGACCATTTTATAAATAGAAATGTGACAGTCACCTTGCTGGCCACTCAGCTGAATTCATACACATTAAAATTCACCAATACAACTTCTGTTGTTTCTGAGGTAAAGATCAAATGGGTGTTGTGTCATGCTTGTATAGAATTCTGATACAACTTAGTCTAGACAGTTCAAATAGTTATACAGCAGGCTATTCCAATACACCACATTTACAGTGTCAGCATTCCCTGAAGTATGATAAAATCTGATATTAGGATTGTAGGACAGGAGGGGTAAGCCTACCTGACCTCGTTTTTAAACAACCTTGAATGGTGTTAAAATCATGTCTGTGCTGTCCTGACAGTCAAAAGGCAAAATCTGATCCTTTTTCAACAGTCATGTGTTCAAAAATATCCAAATTCTAAGCCTTTTCTTTGTTTTGAAGCTGTTTAAACGGATTTTCTGTTTATAACTTCAGTCACTATGTTGATCAAAGAAAGGAAAGCAGCCTCAGGTTACAATGAGGAGGAAATGTAGATGCTATCCATCACATTTTCCAACTTAGGTGCTGCAGTTAGTGCTGACTTTTAATCAGTCAAGGGAGATATGATTCATGAAATTTGGTTTTGGAAGGATTCAGCAATCAAAAATGCTGCTTGATTAAAATGTATATTGGCTACTCTGAACTGGACACAACACTTCATTTGGATTGAACAGAATTCTTGGAAACTACATTTGTGTGTGTTTGTCTTATAAGCAGTTTTTGGCACTGTCTACAGCAACTTATGTATGTAAGTTGTGTTGGTGCATTCCAGGAATCGGGAATGCATGCCAAAACTGTGAACCTTATCAACATTATGGAATCTAAACACCTGGATTGTCTTTTTGAGAATCACAGAGATTTCTTCCTCTAGGAGAAATGGCAGGTGACCAAAAGGAGGTGAAGAACTGATATGGTTAGTTTGACTGATGCAGAATTTTTACGAAATATGACACTTTAGTCCTGAGCCTTCAGTTAATCATAGTTTGTCAAGACTCACTGAATTTTTTTTTTAAGAATGGTTTATTAATTAATCGGAACCAAGGGAGTACATGAACCTGTTTCTGGAAAAAGACTCAATCAATCAATCAATCAATCTGTTTATTACCCGTCAAAAACAATGGAGGGTGAGTGGCCCTAGTGACGGAGTACAAAAAAAAAGGAGAAGAAAAAAAACAACAACAACAGACAATGCACGTAGGAAAACTTTACACTAAACACAGCACAAACATAACTACAGATTACACGAAAAGCGAAGACCACTGGTGGTTCAGTTTACTAGCGGAAGATTTGAAATCTTCCACTCTCTTATCAATAATTTTAGCAGGCAGAACCAGATGGAATTTCTGCACCAAAAAAGAATTGCTGGTCCAAGGGGGCAAATGCAGCAGATACTTGGCAAACATAAAATACATCCGGTGAACATTTTTCTTATTAGAAGCAGACAAAAATTGCCAAATGGGGGACATAGCAAGAAGATGGGGCACAGTTAGACTGTTGTAAAGTTTAGAAAGATGAAACCGACTAAGACGTGTGATATAAGAAGCAAGTGAAGCGTAAGCGATCCGTATCTTTTTAGCGAGGTTTTGAATAGCAAGCTTGATTGTTTCTTTAATGGTTTTTCTGATGGGCATACCAAGGTAAACAAGACTTTCAGAAAGCGGAATAGATGTTTCACCAAGTTCAAGTCGCTTGTTTGGATTACCCTTAAGATTGAAAGCAATTGCTACGGTTTTGTCAACATTAAAACTCAGACCGATCTGCTGATATTCATGTTTTAGTTTCGCAAACGTACTCTCACTTCCCAAAAAAGTGCGACTTAGATTCAAAATATCATCGGCGTAAGTAAATAGGGACACATCAATACCGCCATAAATACACGTGCACTCGACAGAATTTTGAGCAGGAAGAACCAAGTTGTTGAAAAGAGCAGGGGAAGTTAAACCTCCCTGTCTTACACCTTTTAATACATTGAAGAGGTCCGACCCCCCTTTCATTTTAGCTCTGAGATGACTGTACATATAACGAAGACATTTAATAACGGAGGGATCAACCCCTCTTTTTACAGCTTCTGCCAAAATTTGGGCAAAAATACAGGAATCGAAAGCTCTGGCTATGTCCAGTGCACAGAGTACAAGGAAATCCCCGGAGCCTTCCACATCCGCAAGAACATTAAACAGGGCGAAGAGAGCATGCTCCCGACTCAGTCTTTTCTGGAAACCGAACTGATGCGAAGGAACAGAACACTTCCGGGAAATTTCACTAAGAATAATAGACTCAAAAATTTTAAATGAAGTACAAGAAACGGTTATAGGACGATACGATCGACAATCATCAAGATCTTTTTTCCCTTTTTTGGGAATAGGCGTGATCTGGCCGACGCAAAACTGCGTCGGCCAGATCACGCCGGCCAGAACCTGTTTCTGGAAAAAGACTCAATACGTTTGACACCTTTGACTTGTGGGCATTTACCTTCGCACACACACTAGGCGCTCAACTATTTCAGAACTTTTCTGAAACTTGTTGATTTACCAGGCGGATTTGGACGTTCCAGGAAAGCTTGGTGGGTGGTGTCTGTGTGAGGCTCGGTATAAGAGATCATATGGCACTTCGTTTCAGTCTGTGACATCTAATTGGATAAATTTCTTGGAAACACTCAACTGGTGAAATTAAATTTTTGGACATTCCTCCTAATCCCCCACTGCTGCTGGTTCTGATTCAAACCCACAAGTAGAACATGCAAGTCAGCTACTCCTACTGCCCATCAAGTTTTACTTGAAATTGCTCATTTCCGGAATGTCTGATACCTCACTTCCAGTTCTGTCCACCAAAGTTGGATCTTGAGCCCATGAACTTTGTACTACTAAGTTTCATTCCAGTCCTTTGGTTACCTATGTGTTAAAAAAGTCTGGCACCTTCCCACTTTCCCATTTTGGTCAGCTTCAGTTTGGATGTATATAAGGAGCATCTTGGGCATTTACTCCTACCATCCATCAACCATCAAGTTGCACTCAAATCGCATCATCCACTAGGAACTTAAGCAGGTCTATAGGGGGTTTAAATTCCTCCTCTCAGCCCAACCTCCACGGATGATCACCATCTCGGATCTCCTTAAGCATAGGATAAGATTTTAGGTGTGCCACATTTCAAATTGTGAGAACCCAGCGACAAAGATTTAAATCAGCTTTTTTTTTCAGCAAACGGAAACGAAATTCAGTGGTGCTTCTCCCAAGTAAAAGGATCTTTAGACGATGAAATTACTGAAGGTTTGTATTATATTGTTCATTCCAGGACAGTTTTCTTTGTTGTTATGGTGCAATTTTTGAATAGTCTTCAGAGGTTCATGCTTTTGATGTTGTTTTGCTTTGCAGCATCTCTGCTTGGGTACTAGTGTATATTCTATCTGTTAGCTTGGAAGTACCTAGATATTCAAAAGTGATGTATTTGGTAATGTTCAAATTCATACAAGACTTAATCCAGGTGAGGGCTCTGGCCTCAAAAGCTTAACCCAGAACTGTCTTAGACATCCCAGTAAATGTGACAATTTCAACAGCACCTTAATTGAAGGTTTATCTTGCCCAAAACTGAAGGAATGATATCAGGATTTAGTTTTGAAATAACACAACTTTCTTGGTCTTAGCCAAACTTTATAAGGCTTGCGTAAAAGCTTTCGATTGCAGAAAGATACTGTTGGAGTACTTTAGTATATATTTTTTGCTTGAGGGTGGCTTGTGAAATTTGAAGTTATGTGGGTATCATCTTATATATTGGTCGTTTTATCATAATTGTTGCTAATTCTGATTTTGTAAATTTTTCTGCTAAGGTTAAGTGGTATTCATTTTTGTAATTTTATTGACAAGTTTCGTGATCTGGCAGACTAATCACCATTTACTGGCCATAATGCGATACATATTGATATATATTACTCAGTTCACTATATTATAGTTAAGTATATGTATTGAGGACGTACAATCAACTAGTTGGCTTACCATCATTTCAAGATCTTTAACAAACAAAGTTCAATTGAGATGTTGTTTGACTAACCTCTTCAATTTTCTTACAATTAAAAGGAAATTATGGAGATCCACCCCTCTCCTCTTAAATGTGTCGATGTTGAAATAAGATTAACTCTAGCCTAACTTTAAAACGTTGTACTATTCAGCATCTGTTTGTTTCACTATTTGCTGTGTGTGGAGAGTAGCCTAAAGGGAGTCAAAATGAAGATGTGGTAGTCAGAGGGGTTACTAGCCAAAATGTTTTTTTTGTTGGGGGGGCAAGGTCTTTACCGACTTGCTGGTCATTTTTACCGATTGTTGATAAAAGCGACCATTATTGAGAAAAAACTGACTAATTTTATAAGAACTTTTTTTTTTTAAATTACCGTTTCTGAGAGAGAAAAAAAATCGACTGTTTCTATGAAAAAATGGCCCTGGTAGTAGCTGAAATTGAAATTTTATGTTAACGATTGGGTATCTAATTTTAGCTGATATTATCTCATGTGTTGAATTCAACCACGATGGCGAGCTACTGGCAACCGGCGATAAGGGTGGGAGAGTAGTGATATTCCAGAGGGACCAGACGGTAAGTGAAGCCTGTAGCGATTACTGTGAGGAATGTGAGAATCATAAAGTAGGTAAAATCTCAAACTTTACCAAAGCCTAGAGTGTTAGGCCAGCCATAATTGGCCATATTCCTGTTCAGCGCTTCCAAGCGGACCAGTTTCTGTTCATCCCCCCATGCCTCACCGTCATTACTTGGGTCAGACATGGTAAAATAGATCCACAGGTTAGTAAGTGGAAAACCTGTCATCTGTGTCGCAGGTAATGGAGGTTTTGCATATGTTTCAGCAGCAGAAAATGAACGTGACCCACTACTCTACCGACTCGACTTTTTACTATGTCCAACCCTAGGTTCACACTGCTGCTTCGAATGCGACACGATTTTTTCTTTGATGTTCCGACGTCTGACACCCACCCACTTAATAGGAAATTTTCAGTCAAACCCTATATATCATCAACTCTAACAGGTTAACAAAAGTCTATTCAGAAGATGTTTTGCATTCAGCCATCCTAGGGTTACAGTCAGACAAGGTAGAGCAATTTTTAGTCTTGAAAATTAACTAATCTTTGTTTTTTCTTTTCTTTCCCTAAAAAAATCGCATAAGTTCTGCTTTGCTTGTCGCATGATTTGTGTCGTATGTCGCATGACGCAGAATTTTGCGAGAAATCGCAGCAGTGTGAACCAGGGGTAACCAACACTTGTGTAGACATAGTAAAAATTCGAATCCATAGGGTAGTGGGTCGCTTTCCCTTTCTGCTGCTAAAACATATGCAAAACCTCCATTACCTGAGACACAGAATAAGTTTTTTTTTTTTTTTAATCATTTTTTTTCAATCAATCAATCAGTGGTTTTCCACTCACTAACCTGTGGATCTATTTTGCCATGTCTGATCCAAGTGCTGACGGCGAGGCATAGGGGGATTAACAGAAACTAGTCCGCTTGGAAGCGCTAAACAGGAATATGGCCAATTGGTTTCTGCAATTTACTTATCAGTTCATTTCCCTCGCGTTATAATGATTCTTGTCTAAGAGGGATGCGATCACTGCCTGTTGTAGAAGCATTGAAGTTTGACATGATATAATTGTAGATTTTCGTAATCAGGTTTTTCCATCTCCTTGCTGACTATCCGCTTCTTATGTCTTGTGTTGTAAGCAAACTTCTACTTTACCGTTAGCTTTATCCAACAACCCCTTTCAGTGACTCCGTTAGGCGAGGTATTACATAGGAATTGTTTTCGTAATCTTAAAATACCCTTCCCCTACTCCCATTGGATAGACAGGAGCCTAAAGGTGCGTTTTTTTTTTATGTACTTTCACTGTAGTTTGACTTACTCTTGTTTCAGTTATGAAAGTACATTATGTGTAATGGACAAATAAAACGGTACACACACTGTACTTTAATAACTGAAACAAAAGTACGTCAAACTAAAGTGAAGCGACACCGAAACTAGATCCAGAAAAACGCACCTTAAGTTTTTCGAAAAAAATCGCCTTGGTCCAGATGTAAATACTGTTCTTTCGAGTGTGAACTTAGAAAGAACAGAAACTGAACTGTTTACCTTGTTTGTTCTAGCTAATAACTGATTTTGGCAGCATTTTTTTCGTCCCTAAGTTTAGCGACAGTCCCCTCCCCCGAGTGCATACACAGTAGTCTTCGCCGCTCGTTTTTCGAGTTGTATAGAAAGAAATCACAGAGAGTGCAGAATAATGGGTCTGCTTGTTGCCAGTCTTCCGTTTCAGTCTGTCAGTCTCTTGACCTGGCGGTCATCCAGGACGTAGGCAAATCTGGCAACGTGTAGCTCCAGTTGTTGGCAGTCTATTGTTTAATTTATATTTAGTAAACGCGCTCAAACTTTCAACCAGGCATCCGCCCTCTGTCACCGTACACTAGAACTAGACACTCAACAACTGCTAGACAAAAGGTTTTACAAACTGAAATTTGGGGAACCCGCTTTTGGAAATGTAGAACAAACAAAATGTGCTGTCTGCTTGTCCGATGCCAGAGTTCGTACCTGTTCCTGTGACCAGTCAGTGCAACAGAGACGTGGGTGAATCCGATCAAGAAAGGATTCGAATCCGAATCCACCATTTCACGCTGAGGATTCGAATTCTGAATTGAATCCAGGTTTGAATCTGACCTTAAAAGGCGCCTCGCACTATTTACTCTTCAACTTCAAGTATTTTAAGTATTTTAAAATATTTGGATACTTTAAGAGTATGCTGTGCTTTCAACAGATAACCCCCGGTTTTGGCTGTTTTAAGCCTTTTACGAGACACTTTGACTTGCAGCGAAAACAGAGAAACAATTTACATAACCGTTTTTTCTGATGGAAAAACTTATCGCACACAACCGTCAACAGCGTGATACACATCGAAGGTAGCAAAATACGGCAAGTGAGAAAATCAGCGTGGTTTTGTTAGAGGGGTTAGAATGTACCGTACGAAATTGGGGTCTCCGGGTTTAGACAATATATGGAATGATCATGGAAGTAGGTTGCATTAGAATTTTAGGTATGACAGGCGCTTTAACAAAAAGACCAAAGGTTTCGATGGGATCCCAAAAAACTCCTTGAACATTTTTACAATTAAAATTCAGAAACAGATTAAGGCCAAATAGCTAATCACCTGAGAAAACCAAGTTCAGATTTGGATTCAGCATGCGTGTTTACCCCTATAAGTCATATCTGTTTTGACGAAAACTTCCTGCCACTTCTGCCAATTTCCCGGTTCCGGCCGAACTCCAGCACTACTTGTCCGGCGAAAAAAGAAAGCTCAAAGACGAAATCAGGGTATCTTCTTTCCCCAGTAATGAACATCTAATCAACTTCAAATAGAAATTTAGCTTATAACAAATTTTCCGATTCCAGCCGGATTCCGGTCGAACTATATGTCCGGGTAAAATACGATGGTCATACAGGGACTCAGCATCTCTTCTTACCCCTAAATCGCTTAAATAATCAACTAGAAATAAAACTTTGACTTCCAATAGTTTTCCGGTTTTGGCCGGATTCCGGACAAACTACATGTCCGGGTAGAAACTTGTTTTCACATAAGTGTTCAGCATGTCTTCTTGCCCTAAATCGAACATCTAATCAACTCCAAATAAAACTTTTAATTTTGACAAACTTTCCGGTTTGGGCCGGATTCCGGTCGAAATACTTGTCCATCGAGAAAATAGTTTTCACCATCGTCTTCAGCATGTCTTCCTACCCCTAAATCGAACATCTAATCAACTTCAAATAAAACTTTTACTTTCAACAAACTTTCCGGTTTTGGCCGGATTCCGGGCGAACTACTTGTCCGATGACAAAATGGTTTTCACCATCGTGTTCAGCATGTCTTCCTACCCGTAAATCGAACATCTAATCAGCTTCAAATAAAACTTTTACTTTTAACAAACTTTCCGGTTTTGGCCAGATTCTGGGCGAACTACTTGTAAGGGTCTTCTTACCCCATAATCGACTATCACATTAGCTGTTTCAAAATATTTTGTTTGTCCCTTAATTTGAATCCCCCCACCCCACCCCTAAACGTAGAGCTACAAAGCCCATCTACGAACTTGACTGGTCCGACGACCCAACGAACCCTCACACCAAGTTTCATCAAACTATCTCATTCCCTTCGAGAGTTATCGTGCTTACAGACGGACGGACAACTTTTGCGATGTCATAGGTATCCCTCCACTTACGTTTTGGGATCCCAAAAATCGTATCATGTACATAGGTTTACAGTTGGCATGCAAAGCATGCAAATAAGACTTCTAATCGGACAAACCATATTTCTGGGTTTTCATGTGTGCTTATTATAGTGCGGATTTCCTCTTAGCAACCATTGGTTAATACAATCCCTTAAGCACTGTGTGTAAAGGTTGAGAAAAGATTAGAAACTGGAGCGGATTCGTAGAATTCAGGGTTTGGAACTCAGTTTCAGTTTATTTCAAAGTATGTTGTCTGAGTCAATATACATGATATTAGATAAGTCTCAGTAAAAACAACAGAGTAAATAATTCATACTGAAAAGAAAAGTAAAATACACACAAGACAGACTAAAACTCATTGTTGAAAACGTGTACAAAAACTGTTTACGGTATCCGAGTCCGAATCCAGTCTTGACAGGCAGAAGATGTGAATCTGAATCTGGATTCGGATTCGCCCATCTCTGATGCATCGTCAGTAGCCCATAAAACGCAGGGCTAAGTAGTTGTATTGCTGGGATTTTGTATCAAGGAACTGCACATCAGTCGATCTGTGCGGGTCGCTCTTAATAATTTGTAACTAACTACTTTAAAATATTAGGTTACTTTCTAACTATGGTTCGGACACTGAACTAAAAATTAGAAAATATCACAGGGGGCTACATTATTAAAATAAACAAGAGCTACGAGCTCATATAGCACTTGTTACGAGTAGGTCGTACTAGAAAGTAGAAGAGAACTTCACAAAACAACCCGTCATCAAAAAATGCAGTTCGGATCTAGAATTATAGGATATCTAGTTTCACTCAAGTCTGGGATTTTCAACATAGCTTCTAAGCCATCGCCAACCTTCCAAGTTTCAGCCCAACAAATCCACTCGCTGATCCTAACTAGATAATCTGAAGCATTTTCTCTTACCACCTATCGTTCACTCGAATCTGAGCATTTTCTGGGAAACTTCCGGTAACCCCCCTCCCCCGTCGTGGTCGGTTCCTGTTCGAACCTTAAAATATGTCATCTAAGGCATATGATCTCTGTACCTCCTAAGTTTCATTCAAATTACTCCACTTGTTTGACCCTTATGCGAGCCACTAAATTTCCGGGACTCCCCTTCCAGCTCCGCCCACCGTGCCTGAATACGACTCGGAAATAGTGTCGCACCTATAGTTTGACTGGAATCGAAGCACAGTGAACGAATCCGGTCCGGTTAGGTCAACCACATATCTAGGGCTTGTGCTTGTTCTTTCCACCAAGTTTCATCCCGATCTTTTCAATCCCAAGTGTTTCCCAAGATTTCCGGTTACCCCTCCAACTCCCCCCAATGTCACCGGATCCGGTCTGGATTCAGACTGGGATGTCTGACGTACGAGGTCTTTCTAAATATCAAGCTTCATTTAGATCCGATCATCCGTTCATAAGTTATAAATACCTAACTTTTCCGGACCTTTCCGGTCCCTGATACGCCTGACAACTTTCATCGTCCTAGCTTATCTGGAAGTGCCCGAACTAGCAAAACCGGGACAGACAGACCGACATCGGAAAGAAATTGCGATCGCTATATGGCACTTGGCCGAAGGCTGAACCATCAATGAAATCTCACTGCCGGTGTTAGAACGTGTGAAAGAGGGATGAAGCGCTTCTCTTACGGTTCGAAAAAGCCCCCATCCGAACCGGCTTTTCTTTGTTGGGTGTATAGGCTGGGGGGGCTCTATTTTTGGGAGTCTTCAGTTGCTGTTGGCCATGTCTAATGACTTCTAAGTGACAGCAATCTTCCCTAACAAATACTTCTAGAACTAAATCTGAAGTAAACTAAGGGGTTGCTTGAAGGTAGGATAGGTATGACCAATCAGAGCCACATGTAAAGTATCAGTCCATTCTTAAACTCGGGAGACCCGAAGTTCATATTTTACATTTACCCCCACGACACGATACTTTATTCGACAGCCTTGAGTTGCGTTTCCAGCAATTAGCGCCTTGAACTTGAATCCTAACACGTTGCGCTGTCACCCGTTTTCAGCGCCCATGTTTTGCACAAGAGAACCCGGCACAGGATTTGATACTCTATACCGAGTCCGATTGTGTTTGGATTCGGCGTTGAACTCAAAAGAAACACGGGAGCTAAAAATCACAGAACACAGAACCCGTGTAATCATGCGCACTGGATTCCCTCCGTAAAAACGACTTGTGAACACGGGTTCACGGAGAATCACGAGCCTGAAAACTCAACTTTACATATTATAGGGATTGTCTAATTAGTCCATCCTTAAACTCGGGAGACCTTAAGTTCCATTGTACATTTACCCCCCCCCCCCCCCCCCCCCCCCCCGACACTTTATTCTACAGCCTTACATATTTCAGAATCGTTCCTCACACCCACGACGCACGGACTACAACGTCTACTCAACGTTTCAAAGCCATGAGCCGGAGTTCGATTACCTCAAGTCCTTGGAAATCGAAGAAAAAATAAACAAAATTCGATGGCTCCGGAGGAAAAATCCGGCCAACTTCCTGCTGTCTACGAATGGTAGGTTTAGACCTTTTGGGGTGTAGTAAGCTGCGTAGGATTCGTATTATAGGTAAAGCCGCTTTCACACTGGGCATAGCGCTTGCGGTGACGGAACGCAGAGAATATATAATGAGGAGTATTAAAATAGATTTAAAAAACACTGTTACAAATAACTTTCATAACAATTGACGTACATAAAACGAAGCACTGTACTTGCTTAACTATTAGCTTTTTAGCGAAAAACGGAAACAGATTCTTCAGAGTCAGAGTATTATTAGCTTTAGCTAAAAAATTATCAAATTTCTGCTGAATTGCCAGGGCAGGATCTTTAACTGCAAGGGAATTAATTAGAGGTATATTTCTAGCAAATAAAGGGTATCCAAGCAAAAATTTACAGTATTTAAAATAGCACACATGGACACTAGCAAACCACGATTAAAACCATTAACCAGCACCGCTGGAAAACTGACTATTGGTAAAACAGTTGACTGGTATATACGGGCAAGAATGTCACGTCTAAGCTTACCCCTCAGATGGATTAAAGCTCCAAACGTCTTAAGGATTTTTAGTTCAATATTTCTTACTACAGTTGATTGAAAATTACGTTTCACTGAACAATAGATAAAATGCAAGAATAGAACAACCAAGTTTCATTCTTGCGTTGAGTCGTCGGTCGGTTTTTTTTAGTGAAAAGTTGAAGTTTTTGATGGCAAACTGGAGAAAGCTTACTAAAGATTAAGAAAAACTTAGTAATGATGAAAGAAACGAGAATTTAGCATTTGAAAACGAGAAAGGAAAACGTAGATACACACCCAGTGTGAAAGTTTGTCGCGCAGGTTTGAAAGACACGCTACGCAATTTGTACGCAGCTTAAGATAAACTCACGGAGCACATCGCAACGACGCGTCAATGTGAAAGCGGCTTGGAACAGGTTTAAGTCATTGCTCATTGAAGTCTCGAGCGGCTGCTGACCTTCGAGGGATGGCCCGAAACGTAAATTGTTTGAAAGAAAAAGAAATACTAGAATAGCTCTTATTATTGCGATATTTTTTTTAAGCTTACTAAAATCTCTGGACTTCTTTTGCAGACAAAACCATAAAGTTGTGGAAGGTGTCAGAGAGGGATAGACGAGCAGAGGGATACAATCTCCAGGAAGAGAGTGGGATCCCCAAGGATCAGAACAGTCTCGCATCCCTCAGAGTAAGTGCATTATCTGTTTAGAAATTTCCGAAAAACAATGTGCCTCGTCACCATATTTCCAACGTATATCGATTGCTCCTAGTACATGTGACATTTTTCAGATTCTATATGAAAATTATTTTCTTGAAGAAAAATGACGAACAAACGAAAATCTTTTGCCCACGAAATGGTGCTTGTCGCCTTGCAGGAAACTGTCGCTTTGGTTTGGCTGAAAACAAGTGCGGATCACTACCATTAACTCAATTTCGATAAAACATCCGTTTTATGCATTATTTGACTATTGCTTTTTGTGGCACTAAGTAATCTTGCACAGTGTGCCATCGCTTAGTAGTCCAAACAACACTTGCAGTTTGATAGAAATGCTTCAGTAATCCAGAGTTACCACCCCGATATTCGAAGCAATCTTTTCCTATCGCGGTTTATATCTTATCTACTACCCACAGTGGTCAAAAGAGTTGGCGCCTACCCTGTGCTAGGTCTAGACGTCGGATATGTGGTCCTGATGGTGCCTTAGATGGTTGCACGGCCAATCGAACAAGACCAAAGGTTTCGATGGGATCCAAAAAATTCACTATCTGATCCAGACAACTGGGTCTTGTCTTAGCCAGATCCAGTCTTCGCCAGACTCCTTGAACATTTTTACAATTAAAATTCAGAAACAGATTAAGGCCAAATAGCTAATCACCTGAGAAAACCAAGTTCAGATTTGGATTCAGCAAGCGTGTTTACCCCTATAAGTCATATCTGTTTTGACGAAAACTTCCTGCCACTTCTGCCAATTTCCCGGTTCCGGCCGAACTCCAGAACTACTTGTCCGGCGAAAAAAGAAAGCTCAAAGAAGAAATCAGGGTATCTTTTTTCCCCAGTAATGAACATCTAATCAACTTCAAATAGAAATTTAGATTATAACAAATTTTCCGATTCCAGCCGGATTCCGGTCGAACTATATGTCCGGGTAAAATATGATTGTCATACAGGGACTCTTCTTACCCCTAAATCCCTTATCTAATCAACTAGAAATAAAACTTTGACTTCCAACAGATTTCCGGTTTTGGCCGGATTCCGGACAAAAAACATGTCCGGGTAGAAAATTGTGCATGTCTTCTTGCCCTAAATCGAACATCTAATCAACTCCAAATAAAACTTTTTATTTTGACAAACTTTCCGGTTTGGGCCGGATTCCGGTCGAAATACTTGTCCGTCGAGAAAATAGTTTTCACCATCGTCTTCAGCATGTCTTCCTACCTCTAAATCGAACATCTAATCAACTTCAAATAAAACTTTTACTTTCAACAAACTTTCCGGCTTGGGCCGGATTCCGGGCGAAATACTTATCCGTCGAGAAAATAATTTTCACCATCGTCTTCAGCATGTCTTCCTACCCCTAAATCGAACATCTAATCAACTTCAAATAAAACTTTTACCTTCAACAAACTTTCCGGTTTGGGCCGGATTCCGGGCGAAATACTTGTCCGTCGAGAAAATAGTTTTCACCATCGTCTTTAGCATGTCTTCCTACCCCTAAATCGAACATCTAATCAATTTCAAATAAAACTTTTACTTTCAACAAACTTTCCGGTTTGTGCCGGATTCCGGGCGAAATACTTGTCAGTCGAGAAAATAATTTTCACCATCGTCTTCAGCATGTCTTCCTACCCCTAAATCGAACATCTAATCAACTTCAAAGAAAACTTTTACTTTCAACAAACTTTCCGGTTTTGGCCGGATTCCGGGCGAACTACTTGTCCGATGACAAAATGGTTTTCACCATCGTGTTCAGCATGTCTTCTTACCCCATAATCGACTATCACATTAGCTGTTTCAAAATATTTTGTTTGTCCCTTAATTTGAATCCCCTCCCCCACCCCTAAATGTAGAGCTACAAAGCCCATCTACGAACTTGACTGGTCCGACGACCCAACGACCCCTCACACCAAGTTTCATCAAAATATCTCGTTCCCTTCGAGAGTTATCGTGCTTACAGACGGACGGACGGACAGACGGACAACTTTTGCGTCATAGGTATCCCTCCACTTACGTTTTGGGATCCCAAAAAGAGATCCTGAGCGGTTAGGGATTATAAGATTTTGGCATATGTAGTTTTCACACTTTTTATTCTCTGATGGGTTTCTTATTAAAGCACAAGGTACACTTCTAATGCTTTACCTTGTATTACATGCTTCAGAAATAAACATTTCCGACTTCCCTTTGAAGGCGCTACGAAAATCGTAGCACATTGTTCCTAGGCTGTTACAGAGTGAGATTGGGGTAGTTTGATGTGCCCATTCAACTTCAAGTGAAACGGCTCCTGGGACTATTAGCTACTAAGGGGATTATAATCAGTATCCAGATTAGCCTTCCTTACAACACAATCCTTATTACAGGTTCCTGTCCTCAAGCCTATGGAGCTAATGGTCGAAGCATCACCTCGGCGAATATATGCCAACGCTCACACCTACCATATTAATAGTATATCCGTGAACTCGGACCAGGAGACATACCTATCTGCCGATGACTTGCGCATTAATCTTTGGCATCAAGATATAACGGACCAGAGCTTCAACATAGTTGATATTAAACCTACGAATATGGAAGAGCTGACGGAGGTGATAACGGCTGCCGAGTTTCACCCTATAGACTGTTCACACTTTGTATATAGTTCGTCGAAAGGTGTGATTCGGCTTTGTGACATGAGGCAGTCGGCACTTTGTGATAGACATGCGAAGCGTAAGTAAAAAGTATTTCCTTCCTTGCTTTTATATTGGTAGTCGCTGAATTTTTTGAGCGCATAGCACAATGAGTCGTTACAGCACCGTTCTTGGACTACAGTTAAATATCGCCAGTAACCGTGCCCATTCGTTCTTTGTCTCTGTATTTCCTTTCTTGCTTTTGTATGGTAAATCGCTTACAGGAACCTTCTTGCTTATTTTGCTTTTTATAATATAACTAGCCCCCTTATGGAATAATAAGCTTCTAAAATCCCTTTCTCCGTTGTTTCGTTTTGTGCCTGCGATTTTTTGTTCGTGTTGAGTGCCGGTTACGCACGCGGAGTTTGCCAGAATCTTTGACAATTTTCAATTCAAATTTATTTAATAATAAAGCAAAACATACCTTTTTGTAGTCATAAACAGAGATAAAATTAGTTGTCAACAGATAATTTAAAAGAAAATAGAACTAACAAGGCAGATAAATGCTAAAGATCATTGTACTTCTTTACGAAGCTAGGCACAAAGCTTCTACTGTAGCGCATAGTGTTACAGTAGATTGGGGTCAGTTTGGGAACCTTTTCAGCCACTTCTCGGGGGGGGGAGCTCTTACAGGAACAAGGGTGGGGGAAGGAATGACGTCCGCCGACAACTCTTTCACACGCAAGGTTAAAACAATCTTCTGTTTCTGACTTCTTTCATCTGCTCAGTTTTTCCTACTTTTTAACCACAGTGCTTTCATTTTTCAAATGTTTTGCGCCCAGCCGCCTTGTCGGAGAGCAGGAAGGATGGATACAATCGACAAGCGCTAACAAGAAAATAGCCACATTCAGATGGAAATTATATTCGTATTTTCGAGAAACATTTTTCTGATCCGTTTCATAGTGAACGGATCATTTCTAGTAAGAGTTGTGCTTTAAATGACCCCTCGCACTATTTACTCTTCAACTTGAAGTTTTTTTTTAAATATTTGAATACTTTAAAACTAGGCTGTGCTTTCAACTAATAACTCACGTTTTATTTGTTGTTTTAAGCCTTTTCTGAGACCCGTCGAGAAACAGGGAAACAAATAACATAACCCTTTTACATAAGGGGTTACAATGTACCGTGCGAAATTGGGGTCTCCGGGTTTAGAAATATATGGGGTAATAATGGAAGTAGGTTGCGTAAACTACAGTTAAAGCACTCGTGCCAGCAACCATTTCCATTAATGTTTTTTTTTATCAGTATTTCCTTTCTTGCTTTTGTATGGTTGGTCGCTTGAGATTCTAAGGCTTGTCACTGCGGATTCCAGAGTTACAGCAACATTCTTAGACTGCTGTCAAAAGTATCTGTGCCAGTTCTTGTCGTCACTGGATCGCAGTCGTTCTTTTTTCCCTTTTTTGGGCCTGATTAGAGCCGAATCCGACCTAGTATGAGTAATAAAAATAAACTTTTGACAGCACATTTTTTTTTTTAGCTAGGATGTTTTGATCAGCTGCTAGTTGCGTCGGAAGTAATTTCAAGCGTCTTTGCATCACGGATTGTTTTTGCTTTTCACTCGACGTGGGTAACTAAGAAATGCGTTATCTATACACAATCTGCTAGTGTGTGCTGTGTACCGAAAGGGCAGGTATAAATCATGTGAAAAATTAAATGATGTCATGGATGCTATAAATTTGTCTATGACGAGTGGCATAATTGTCATTTTAGGAAGATGTTCCTTCAGCCCAAGCTGTTTGCGAATCATATTTGACGGGGCAAAACGCTAAGTCAGGTACATTTTATTCGAGCTATATTTCGGCCCTTTTTGGCAAGGGTCCTCTTCAGGCTCAAGCCGCTCAAGCTGGAAAATAAACATGTGGAAAAACAATCAAAGATTCTTCTTAAATATCTGCTTTTGTGAACCTCGTCTCGGAAAGTTGGACGGAGTTAAAGCTGGTGCTGTGATTTGATTCTGGACTCGAGAGAAGAAGTTCACAAAAGTAGATATTTAAGGAGAATCTTTGATTGTTTTTCCACAACTTTATTTTCCGGCTTGAGCCTGAAGAGGATCATTGCCAAGAAGGGCCGAAATATAGCTCGAATAAAATGTAGCTGACTTATCCGTTTTGCACCGTCAGATAGTCTTGTTGTGGTAAGTAACAGCTCTGGAGTCGTTAAATATATTTAGTATTAATATTTAGAAATAGATTTAAATTCCGATTTTTGCCCGAGAGTATTTCTGTAAATTTCGATTTTTCACTGACAGCATTTCTGCATGACCATAAACACCACACTACAGACAATCCAATGTAATTTACTGGAAACGTCTATCTTATAAGAAATCTTCATCGAGCTCGATTGGTTTAATTCAAAGGATAAATTTGTTGAAATAGAGATTTAATGAAAAGGATACATTTTTTGAAGTAGAGATTGTTCACTTAGTTTGTGTTTTCTTTTTCAGTGTTCGAAGAGCCCGAGGATCCGGCAAGCCGGAGTTTTTTCTCTGAAATCATCTCCAGCATATCTGACGTGAAATTTTCCCGGTCAGGACGGTACATGATCTCTAGAGACTACTTATCTGTGAAAGTTTGGGACCTCCATATGGAGACAAAGCCTGTTGAATCTTACCTGGTAAGTAACCCCCCGCCCGTTAGCTCCTGCCCTACCCCTCTCCACTTATTTGGGGCCTTGGCCTCAAGAAGTACAGGACAAGAAATGGGGGCTACTTTTCATACGCTACCGATATCCCATTTCAGACGTGCAGTACCCCCTTTCCCCCACCACCAGTCATGCACACATCCTAAAATTGGGCATCTAACGTTGGGGCACCATTCCGTGTTGCAATGGCGTGATACCCCCTTAAAACGAATCTGAAATGGAACTATTCGTAGTAGATAGTAATTACTCCAAAACAGGAAGAGTCCGTATAAAACAGATCGATAAATGCGTAGAGAGGGTTCAAGGAATTCTTAAAAGCGTTGAACTATGTAATTTCCATTATAATCTGGTTCTGTCGTAAGTAAATTAATGATTTTAAAATCTGTAATATCTTTAAAACGTCCACACCAAAATGACAGGTTAACTATTCTCCCTCGTTGCCCTGTCTTGAACTTCTATTCCGTTTCGGTTGTTTTTGGGATCCCAAAACGTAAGTGGAGGGATACCTATGACATCGCAAAAGTTGTCCGTCTGTCCGTCTGTAAGCACGATAACTCTCGAAGGGAATGAGATATTTTGATGAAACTTGGTGTGAGGGTTCGTTGGGTCGTCGGACCAGTCAAGTTCGTAGATGGGCTTTGTAGCTCTACATTTAGGGGTGGGGGAGGGGATTCAAATTAAGGGACAAACAAAATATTTTGAAACAGCTAATGTGATAGTCGATTATGGGGTAAGAAGACATACTGAACACGATGGTGAAAACCATTTTGTCATCGGACAAGTAGTTCGCCCGGAATCCGGCCAAAACCGGAAAGTTTGTTAAAAGTAAAAGTTTTATTTGAAGCTGATTAGATGTTCGATTTACGGGTAGGAAGACATGCTGAAGACGATGGTGAAAATTATTTTCTCGACGGACAAGTATTTCGCCCGGAATCCGGCCCAAACCGGAAAGTTTGTTGAAAGTAAAAGTTTTATTTGAAATTGATTAGATGTTCGATTTAGGGCAAGAAGACATGCTGAACACTTATGTGAAAACAAGTTTCTACCCGGACATGTAGTTCGTCCGGAATCCGGACAAAACCGGAAAACTGGTGGAAGTCAATGTTTTATTTCTAGTTGATTAGATAAGCAATTAAGGGGTAAGAAGAGATTCTGAGTCCCTGTATGACAATCGTATTTTACCCGGACATATAGTTCGACCGGAATCCGGCTGGAATCGGAAAATTTGTTACAAGCTAAATTTCTATTTGAAGTTGATTAGATGTTCATTACTGGGGAAAGAAGATACCCTGATTTCGTCTTTGAGCTTTCTTTTTTCGCCGGACAAGTAGTTCTGGAGTTCGGCCGGAACCGGGAAATTGGCAGAAGTGGCAGGAAGATTTCGTCAAAACAGATATGACTTATAGGGGTAAACACACATGCTGAATCCAAATCTGAACTTGGTTTTCTCAGGTGATTAGGTATTTGGCCTTAATCTTTTTCTGAATTTTAATTGTAAAAATGTTCAAGGAGTCTGGCGAAGACTGGATCTGGCTAAGACAAGACCCAGTCGTCTGGATCAGATATTGAATTTTTGGGATCCCATCGAAACCTTTGGTCTTGTTCTTTATGTTTGGTTAAGGGTACTGTCCCTACTAATACTGCTTTGAATCCTTGGCATTTTTAGCAGCTTCGCATAGGGACAACAGTGAGTTGAAAGATACACATACAATCTACCGCTTCTTTGTCGTAGAACGTGTGTCCTTCGCACATTAGACTTAGAGAGGGTTCAAGGAATTCTTAAAAGCGTTGAACTATGTAGTTTCCATTATAATCTGGTTCTGTCGTAAGTAAATTAATGCTTTTAAAATCTGTAATATATTTAAAATATATAAACCAAAATGATAGTTTTACTATTCTCTTTCGCTGACCAGTCTTGTACTTCTCGTACATTTGGTTGTTTTTGGTGTTTGGTTAGGGGTACTGTCCCTACTAATACTGCTTTGAATCCTTGGCATTCTTAGCAGCTTCGCATAGGGACAACAGTGAGTTGAAAGATACACATACCCCCTACCGCTTCTTTGTCGTAGAACGTGTGTCCTTCGCACAAGACTTCCTGTAATATCTTTAAAATATATAAACCAAAACGATAGGTTTACTATTCTCTCTCGCTGACCAGTCTTGTACTTCTCGTACGTTTTCGTTGTTTTTTGGTGTTTGGTTAGGGGTAATGTCCCTACTAATAATGCTTTGAATCCTTGGCGTTTTTAGCAGCTTCGCATAGGGACAACAGTGAGTTGAAAGATATACACATGCTCTACCGCTTTTTTGTTGTAGAACATACATTTGTATGTACATTTCCAGTCGCTATGATTTGGTGGGTCATCGCAGTAAGACCTAAGTGCAACAAAAAACAATTTGATGTTACCTTTCCGATGAACCTTCCGAGTGATTTGAGAGACTTTAAATTTCCTTTTTTTCAACATCTGCACAAGCCAATTGTTTCCACATTCTCTTACCCCAGATAGTCTCTAGCATGTCATTAAACTCAGCATTCCGCCCAGAAAAGGCTCCATAGATAGAACAAACGTTATTCGTTAACCGCCCACTACAGTCCCTATCATTTCCTTTACCGCGGTCATCGGATTAAGTTTCGACGTGTGGGGGAGGGGGAGAATTGTCCCCACTAATACTGCTGTGCACTCTTTGCAGTCCTAGCAGCTTCGCTTGGGGACAAAATTGAATTGAAAGAGGTGCTATGGTCCTTTTATCTCAAGGTTTTAGGACGTGCTTCTTTCGCACAGTAAAGTTCGTCTAGGCTCGGAAATGGAGACAGTAGATTAAGCACCTCTGACACCGAAAACGAGGCAGATACTGATCTTTTTCTAATTGCCTGCTTCCCAATTAAATTTGAGGGACAGGATCCCTGTTCTCCTTGATAATTTTCGATCTTACGAAGAAGTCTGGGCCTTCTTGGACTTTCTGTTATATATACGAAAGTTATGCTATATCTGTTATATTAACTAGTAGATTAAATGCTTCTGGCACCGAAAACGAGGGAGATACGGACCTTGTTCTAATTTCCTGCTTCCCAATTAGATTTAAGAGACCGGAGCCCTGTTCTCTATGACAATTTTCGATGTTGTCTGTGACTTCTTCTGTTATATAAAATATTGGTATTTAGTTGATAACATATAATATTAGTATTATTATAGGCGGTTCTGTCTGCAGACTTGGACTTGCTATGTAGACAGACAACCTATTTCGAAGAATTCAGGTTTCAAAGAAACACGAATCAAAACACGCAAAACGCACGAATGAAATAAAGACCTTTCGATAGAGTTTACCAGCTATTCCATTTCTTGTTTCGTGTCGGTTATCCTGGACTTGATTCAAGGTAGTTTTGGTTATCTGAGTAGTCTGATAAGTTTATCTGAAAGGATACTTGTGATAGCGATTCATTCAATTTCAGTAGCGTTTCCATGCGTTATCTTTCCCGTGTATCCTATCCCCGCAATTAGCATTACACCCTAATTACACTGATTATCACGCTTGCCAAGTTTGTTCTCTTTACGTTACGCATTATGCGTGCACCGCAGAGATAGGTGAATCCGACCATGAAAGGATCCGAATCCAGGGCTAGGTACGAGTCCGATTCCGGATCCGAAGACACCACTTCATGCTGAGCATTTGAATCCGGATTCGAACCCGGCCGGTCAAAAAGTTGACCAACCAAAAATTGGGAAACGGAAAGTGAAAGGATGTAGCCTAGAAATTTGAGTGGATTCGTAAGCTTGAGGGTTTAGAATCCCGAGTTCGAATCCAGCCTGACAAGCAGAAGAATCTAACCCGGCGAAAAGAACAAATCCTTGATTCGAACCCGGATTTGGATTCTCCCGTCTCTGGCCCACCATTGGTTCTGCTTAGTTAGAGTCAAGTCATAAACCTTCTCTGAGCATCTGAGTTAAGACACCATTACCGTGTAGCGCGATGTGTCCTTTAACTATATTTGAACTTGCAGGTGCACGAGTACCTGCGATCGAAGTTGTGCGCCCTCTACGAGAATGACTGTATTTTTGACAAGTTCGAGTGCTGCTGGGGCAATAACGATCAAGCAATCCTGACCGGCTCCTATAACAATTTCTTCCGGATGTTCGACCGGACAACCAAGCGAGACGCCACGCTCGAGGCAACCCGCGAGATTGCCAGGCCAAAGACCGTCCTCAAGCCCAAAAAGGTACTATCACATTCTTATGCCCTGAATCACTCCTTCCGCTTCCAGTGCCACAAAAAGACAACGAAAAATGGTCTTTCTACCATACACACGATGATAACCATCCCTATGAATGTTCAAAACCACAACATCGTCAAATAAGCAAATAAAAAAAAATCCTAGGTTTGAAATAATCCGGTCTGGACTAAATCTCGGCCCATTATCCGGGACAGCCGTTATGGCACGTAGGTAGCCAAGGATCAAAATAGTAATTTCCATCTAATGCTCAAATTGTTTATTGCAATACAAATAAATTAAAATAACAAGACCAATGTGGTACTCCTGAAGAATAATTCTTTGCTAATCAAACGTGGAAAATTTCGTAATCTCGAAAAGGAGACGTTCTGCGTGGGGGTTTTCTCGAGCCAAAACAGCAACCCGGCAATCAAGTTCAATCTAAATAAACTGGTGGCAAGCCACCAGTAAGAGAAGATCAACGGAATGTTTGGATTAGGTCTTAAGTTAACAGTGTTTTAAGAGTAACAGCGGAACAATGCCAATTCCCCATCAGATGGCACCGTTGGATCCACCGGCACTGACTCGTCCCTGCCTGTTCTATGATGATGAAAGTCTCACTCCTCCCTCCGCGTAATCTCGCGTCAGGAGGCGACAAACGGGTACTCATTACCCACAGATGCCTCCGGGAAGGTCTGAGTCAAGAGCCAATCAACGCCCTAGCAGGGCGGCCTCCCGAAAGGTGGTGCAGGGCAGTAGCAACTGGGCGGGCGTCATGGGGCCCAAGACGTCTGGAACTGGCAGTCTATTTCCCTAGTGGAAATAGTTCAGCCATATCTAGAAAGAGGTCAACTCGTGGCGCCCGTTTGTAAATACCCTGTGGCTAGCTAGGTGAGTCCAATGTGCGAGACGTCGGCAACGGCGCAACTCAATTCAGACTAGTTTATGCGGAGGGCAAGGGAGTTGAGACAAGACTGAGAATATTCCCGTTTTACCAGTTAAAAAAGTTAGTCTTATTTATCGTGTGTAGTGCTGTCGCCGCCCAAAACAACCTCTACCTGTTTCATAGGCCGCAGTCCTGGCAATCAAATAATAGATCGAACTATAAATATCTAGCTGAAAAGCTCGTTTCGTCCTTCTTGGTGACCCTGGCGGCTATGGTACAATGAGTTCGAAATGCTGACCGAAAAACGAAGTGGTCGTAGCTAAGTATGAATCAGAATCATTTATTTTACACAAGCTGTTGTAGTCCGGAAGAGAACTCAACTAAATGGCGCTTGGGCTTACAAATTAAAAGAGGAATGAAATGAAAGATGAAATGCAGGGCCTTATTTACTAATCAGTCCTTTCTCTTCCAGAGCTTAATTTACAAGTGTTTTAGCCCTGGCAAGTACAGTACGTTTTAATCATTCAGTCGATATTTGATGATGAACCCATTTGCATGAGTATGAAAAGAAGAAAGAGGAAGGAAAAAACACAATACAACTGCAATAAATCTACATCAACTAAATACATAAAACACAATTTAATTACAACATTGCAAGATATAAACTGTGGCTAATGTCCAATTGTCGATTTTTGTTAAAAAAAACTGTATTGTTCAAAAACATTTTGTATTGTATTTAAAAAAAACGAAAGTTTGTTCTATTGTCAGTTATGCTCTGTATAATCTCGCTTTTTCGTAGTCAAGCAAATCAGTAAGTTAAAAATTGAATCCGAATTTCATCAGTCAGTCAGTTTATTACCAGTAAAGAGAAACAATGGAGGGCGTGTAGCCCTAGTGACGACTACAAAGAAAAAACGCGCGTAGCAAAACAGCATATCACAAACATAACTACAGATTTGAATAGCATATGCGGACAGCACAGGGGGGAATCCTCACTATGGCGATATTATACTACTGTACTGCTTATTGGTGGCCGTTTTCGTGCATTTTGTACCACTTTCGTGCATTTAGCTCTTCAGTTTTATCTGAAACAACGGTACAACGCAGGTTCGCCATCAGATGGCACCGGATAGCACCGCTGAATCCACGGGCACTGACTTGTCCCTGCCTGTTCTATGATGATGAAAGTCTCACTCCTCCCTCCGTGTAATCTCGCGTCAGGAGGCGACATACGGGTACTCATTACCCACATATGCCTCCGGGAAGGTCTGAGTCAAGAGCCAATCAACGCCCTAGCAGGGCGGCCTCCCGAAAGGTGGTGCAGGGCAGTAGCAACTGGGCGGGCGTTATGGGGCCCAAGACGTCTGGAACTGGCAGTCTATTTCCCTAGTGGAAATAGTTCAGCCAGATCTAGAAAGAGGTTAGCTCGTGGCGCCCGTTTGTAAATACCCTGTGGCTAGCTAATTGAGTCCAATGTGCGAGACGTCGGCGACGGCGCAACTCAATTCAGACTAGTTTATGCGGAGGACATGGGAGTTGAGACCAGACTGAGAACATTCCCCTTCAGCTGTTGAAACAGTAACATTCCCCTTTGGCCGTTGAAACAGCTAGTTTGTCACACTCATAATTGGGTTCTACTAATTTTCTTTTTTGTCCCTAGGTTTGTTCAACGGGCAAACGAAAAAAGGACGAAATAAGTGCCGACAATCTTGACTTTAACAAGAAGATCCTGCACACGGCGTGGCATCCTAGTGAGAACATTATCGCTGTAGCCGCCACGAATAACCTCTACTTGTTTCAAGACAGGCCGTAGTCCTGGCAATAAAAAAATAGATGTAAATACGTATCCAGCTCAAAAGCTCGTTTCATCCTTCTTAGTGACGTTGGCGGCTAGTTGGCTGTGGTACAGTCGAGTGCGGAAAGCTGACCGAAAAAACGAAGTGGTCGTAGCCAGTTACTAAGTATGAAATGCAAGGCCTGGTGTAAATATGGCCGCAAATTTACGTGTTTTATGCTCAGACGAAGCTAGCATGACAAATCTTTTGTTTATTATCCGCCTGCTGTGCGAGGGCAGTAGCGCCAAGAATTTATGAGCTTCTGGAGAACATGTCGGGCGTACAGATTCTCAAATGTCGCGTGCGACTCATTGTTCTTGGTGTAAGTAAGGGCCCATGTTTTTTTTAGTCGATCTCTATTGTCGGAATTGAAACTCAAAGAAAAAACATAGAGTATAAAGAGCAAAATTGCGATGAGTCGCAAGGAATATCATGGGCCCTTTGTATGACGCATGAGCCATCGGACCTGGCACTGCCTAATAGGAAGATAGTCAGAGGTGGACAGGGTGAGGTAGAAGCCAACAATTGGAAAAGTATTATTTATTTTTGATACGTTTATTCTTTATGTTATTCGTCGCAGAGACTTCTTATTCACGCTCCGGTTTCCGTTATGAATCTTTTGAAGAGTATATGCGTCGGGAAACTGAGTTGTCTTCTTTCTGGACCAGGTCGGTATAAGTTTTGCCGGGAGCGAAAGCGTAATTTCTGGATACAGTCGTCGGGAGACTCCTCATAGTACACTGTATGTTTCGTGTGTATGCTTGTCGACTTCTAAATCTGTCAAAAGTTAGCTCGGGTGTTCAGAGCTTGTTTCACTGAAAATGGTAGCGCTGGGATCAAGGGTTTGTTCGAAAGGGGCTTACATAAATAGCAACTATTTCACGTCCCCTATTTTGGTATTGGAGGGGGGGGGGGTGCAGAAGATGGCTCGTACCTCTCTTGGGTTCGTAGCCTTTCCGTGTTTGGACTTGAAAAGTATGGGGAACGAAGCGGCTCGGTCAAGATGGGTTCCAGATGCCATTAATGAAGGGTTCTTCTTTGAAACCGAGTATACCGTTTTAACGGAAATATCTGTAACACATCTGAAGTGTTGTCTGTTGTAATTGCTTGTGTTCAAAGTTCTGACAGTTTACTGTTGGGGTGCAATAATACCATACTTAAATACTTTCCTTTGTGATAAAAATTGAAAGGACAGCTTAGCTAAAGAGGACAAGCTGCACATCTCTTCCGAAAATTATGCAAGTTTTAGTATTTTGTGAGAGCACAACATGTCACAGTTTAAGACACAACTCTTTATGAATGTCAGTAAAATTTTGCCTACTATTTCTTCGCTCTGTCCATGTATCTATCACAGCTGTGCTGACGGTTGTAAACCTGAATATGTAATGTATTTTTTTTTCTTTTTTACGAATACAATCGAAAACAAACCGTCTCCTGTTACAGTGTTTTCTATTCCTAATGGGTACTTAAAGTAAACTACCAACACGCAATGATTTGTCATTACTTGTGTTTGTGATCCGAATTCTCCTATTTCGCGTTTTTGGACTATTCAGATGTCGCGAATCCTCCTTCTTGCGTTTTTGTCAGAATCGAGAACGGGGAAAGCCTCGTGCCGAGTCGACAAGTTTCTCCGATGGTAATCATACTCTTGATGACTAATGGTGGGTTTACACAATGCGTAAAATCCGTGCGTAAAATACGCGTAAAATATGGTTCGCTGTCTTCTTTGACTGAGCAAATAGTTGCGTTTTTGGTCTGAATTCTCCGTTCTCGCTTTTGACAAAAACACTAATTTGGCAGCTCGTCCGCAACCCGGTATAAGTGTTTAAGCACATTGAACACCCACACTCTATTGACGAATAAGGAAGAACGGAGAGGGGGCATCGAAAATCCTCAATTATATGACCAAGTCGGAAACACACCGGTGATCCTCAGGAACAACGAGTAAACGTCTCACTATCTCAACAACTCATACTGACAAAAAATCACGGCGATCTTTTGGAGCAGATGTGATACCGGTTCCGGCTCTTCCGCTCCGTGCGTAAAATACGCTCGGATTTTAAGCAGTGTGTAAATGGACCATAACTGTCCTTGCCGATCTAGAATCGCCGGGTACTTAGCGGAAGAGCCGGAACCGGTATCACATCTGCTCCAAAAGATCGCCGTGATTTTTTGTCAGTATTAGTTGTTGAGATAGTGAGACGTTTACTCGTTGTTCCTGAGGATCACCGGTGTGTTTCCGACTTGGTCATATAATTGAGGATTTTCGATGCCCCCTCTCCGTTCTTCCTTATTCGTCAATAGAGTGTGGGTGTTCAATGTGCTTAAACACTTATACCGGGTTGCGGACGAGCTGCCAAATTAGTGTTTTTGTCAAAAGCGAGAACGGAGAATTCAGACCAAAAACTCAACTATTTGCTCAGTCAAAGAAGACAGCGAACCATGTGTGGTGGTTCCAAGTCGGCTGAAGCTGAAGGTTTAGGCAAGATCATTCAGGATTGTCAAACGCGAACCACTTATTTGGTTGAATTTTCGGTCAAAACACAATCTAAATGTTTAGAGCCAAAGTCGTGATGTCTGATTTAGAATTTCCCCCTTTTGAGTTAAGCGGTCCTAGCGACTGAAGTACTGTTTGGAAGCCTTACTACCGAATTGACGTTGACGCTTAAAGTTGGTCACCAAATCACGATCGAAAGTCAAGAAGCTGAGATGATCGGAATAAAGGAAATCGTAGCAAGCATGTAGTAATAACACATAAAAGTAACCGCCTCCTCACATGAAATAAGACTGAAGGTGTCGATGGGATCCCAAAGGGGGTTCTCCTGATAGAGACAGTCGTGACTGGCAGAATCCCTTAGTACTTTTCACCAAAAAGAACATCAGATAATTAGGCTAATTCGTAAACTTCCGGTTTTGGTCGTGTTCCGACTAGACTGTCCATCCGTGAATTCACCAATATTCCGGTTCAGCGCTTCCAAGCAGACTAGTATTTGTTAATCATCCTATGCCTCACCATCAGCACTTGGGTCAGAAGTAGATCCACAGGTTAATGAGTGGAAAACTGCTATCAGCGTCCCAGGTAATTGAGGTTTTGCCGTAGCAAATTTCGGTTTTGTGCCGGATTCCGGGCAAAATTTTGTCCGACAAGAAAATAAAGGCCAAATAGGGCCTGATATGTCTCCTTACTCCTATTTCGAACCTCTAATCCTGTTCAAAACGTTTGCATTAAAAAATCCGGATTCCGGCCGAACTGTAACTTGTCGAGCAAGAGAAAAACGTTTGTTTCATACCTTTTTGAAACCGCCACCCCTCAGTATAGGGCTCCAGGCCCATCTACGAGCTTGACCTGTACTTTGTCCTCGAACAACCTCACACCGAGCTAGAACAAAATATCTTGACCCATTCGAGAGTTATCAGATAGTGATAGCGGACAGAACTTACGAAGTTAATGGTATCTCGTCGCTAACGTTTTCAGCTCCCCCAATAGCTAGCTTGGGCTACCAAGGTCGGTTTGAAGCAGAGCAAAATAACACTAGGGAGTAATGACAATACTTAGAGTGACACAGAGTCGAATTGCAGCGACACTAGCACCAAAAGTGACAAAAGTCCGATCCTACTGACACTCGTTTAGTCTTTTGCCAACGCTGGCTCCGTGCGGAGCTCGGAGCAAACTTATCGCGTCGTCATAGGCTGAGGCAACAGACTTTGTGAATAAGTGAGTTAGTAGGCCTTGCTCAAGATAGAATGTGAAAAAGTTGTTTGTTCAAAGCAGAGCAAAATAACTGGGCATACGAACACTCTATGAAGGAGTTCTTGCATCGATCTTGCAAATAGCAGAAACCTTGGATTTTCCCTTTCGATGCCCAAATTTACCAAAAGATAAATAATTGGCTTATTTCTTCCGAACGCGCTTCCGTTATTTTGGTGAAACATGAAAACCAATCGATCAGTTGTAGGACCGATGATGGAAAATACTAGGTATGACGAACACTAGGAGCGTGTTCCATCCTACTTACCGTAGTTACTACGCATGACGTCACGAATTCTGGCTTTTTGCCGTCAAGGCTGGAACGATTTTTCTATTTTCCAGCAGGATCTCACGCCAGGGGCGAATCCGACCAATCACGTTCCAGAGATGCGTAGTTACTACGCTTACCACGCTCCCGAGCATGGTAAGCAAATAGTAACTATTAGTTACTATTCCGACAAGGTTGGAACGGTCAGCGTAGTAACTTTTCGTGAGGATGGAACGGAAATAGTAACTAATAGTAACTATTGTTACAAGGGTGGAACACGCTCTAGATCTGCTCCGACATACACCTGCAAGGTTAGAGTCAACTGAAATATGATTCATGCGTGGGTATGAAACGGTGTGAATTTACTGTAAATATTCTTTATTCAGTTCGAGTTTTAAATTATCAAGGTTGTCTATTGACGTCGTCAAGCTATTCCTATCTTCAAGTTAATCCGCCTTCAGGTTTTTAGTTTTCTTTGATAAATTTGAAAATTGTCTTTATCGCTATTATATTTGTGGCGGCATCACGATTTTCCTAACGCAATCAAGTTTTAATGCTCTCATAGGTATCATTTTTTGTCTGTAAATAGCCATTTATCCTTTCTACTTTTCATTGTTGAGCGCTATCTCGAGAAAAGTTTCAAGGTTTGGTTTTCGCTATGGAGTTTGTGGCGTAATAAATTTGTTCCTAACACAAGGTATTATACATGGGTTTCCGATAATTTTGTTCGTCGTTCTTTTGCTTAA
Source organism: Branchinecta lynchi (assembly GCA_023053575.1). Classification (NCBI taxonomy): domain Eukaryota; kingdom Metazoa; phylum Arthropoda; class Branchiopoda; order Anostraca; family Branchinectidae; genus Branchinecta; species Branchinecta lynchi. The sequence goes on along the minus strand of JAKZAP010000008.1, from coordinate 26,221,901 downwards.
ATAGAAAGTTGCATACAATGCACTTATCGTCAGCACACTTCCTGAATGACCTCCATTGTCCCAACACAGAAGAGAAACCTCCCCTGTGTCCCCGATGTCCACAGCGCATCTTAGCGGTACTACAATTTTCTCAACCCGCCCCTGCACGAAAAGACAGCTAGCTGAAGTTTTGACGCCTCGAATACAGGGTTGCCACATGTCGCGCGACAGTGTGAATTATCACTCTATTTTGTTTGTCACTCTTGTCCTACGTAGGACATAAATATCATTCTATTTCAAAAAATGACCAAATGTGTAATTTTTGCAACAGGGATTCCGACCAGAAGGGACTGGTTCAAGTTTTTGGGATCCCAAAACGTAAGGGGAGGGATACCTATGACATCGCAAAGATTTTCGTCTGTCTGTGAGCACGATAACTCTCGAAGGGAATGAGATATTTTCATGAAACTTGGTGTGAGGATTCATTGGGTCAAGGGTAAGGTCAATTTCGTAGATGGGCTATGTAGCTCTACATTTAGGGGGGGGGGGGTCAAATTAATGGACAAACAAAATATTTTTAAACAGCTAATGTGATAGTCGATTATGGAGTAAGAAGGCATGCTGAGCACGATAGGGAAATCCGTTTCCTCACCGGACAACTAGTTAGTCCGGAATCCGGCAAAACCGGAAAATTTGTTACAAGCAAAAGATCGGTTAGATGACAGATTGAGGGGTAAGAAGAGAGGCCGAGTTTGTATATGACAAAACGTTTTTTACCCGGACATATAATTAGTCGGGAATCCGGTTGTAACCGAAATTTAAGTCAAACTTTTCTTCAAAGTGGATTAGATGTTCTTATAGGGGTAAGGAGATACGCTGGATTTGTTTCTGAATTTTCTTTTTGCGGGACTTTCGGGCGAAACCGGAAACGTGGCTGAAGTAAGGCAGGAAGTCTCGGTCAGTATCGTCAAAATAGATATGGCCTATAGAGGTATATCTGAACTTGGTTTTCTCTGATGATTAGCCTGGCAAAGACTGGATCTGGCGAAGACAAGACCCGATTGTCTGAATCATATGTTAGATTTTTGGGATCCCATCGACACCTTTGGTCTTGTTTTTCATGAAAGTAAAATTAAGACGTGTCATTTTTACAGAGGCGATTCCGACCAAAAGAGAACGTTTCAGGAAAATAAATTTCACTCCCAATTCACTCTCTGTTTTAAGCCAAAATTCACTCTCTAAATATTCTTGATGCGGCAACACTGCTCGAATGCCTTGAGTGTTAATAAGGTGTAATAAGCTGAAGAATGCTATACGCAATGTTTAAGTCTTAATACACATGCCCGTTCAAATACGAACCCGAGAGGTTTGTATCAATGCAGCGAGCAGTGTTGCCATGGTCATACAGTTTTTCGAGTTTCTAAAGATCAGAAAAGTGTTCTTAGACGCAAACATCGCGTATAGCGTTATTCAGCTTATTACACCTACTAGGACAATGCTGTACGAGGAGCTGTGACTATTTCAATACATGGGAAGCATACAGCTTGTCATTACTCCCTAACGTTATTTTGCTCTGGTTCGAAGTAGCATTTCCGGTCGTACTTTTAATTCACTAAGACCGTTCAAGGGGAAGCTCGCGAATTGAGTTAATGTGTGAACACACGATCAAGATTTCGCGGACGGATTTCCTACACTTTCATTATCAAGTTGAAAAAATTTCAACTTTTCCATATGGATGTGATAATGGTTCCGAAATCTGGGCTATTACAGTCCGGGAGCGTGTTCGCACTTTAAGTCTCATTTCGGGTGTGGGAAGTCGAAGTTTAGGGTCCCTGCGGCCAAAAACCGAGTCGATTTATGTCACTTTAGTCACAGCCTACTATTATCTTGGGTGCATCTCTGCTTGTCCCATTCGCCACTTCCATTATTGGCGGGAAGTCTTCTGTTGGGTCACAAAATGTATCTGGTATCAAATCTACTGCCTGGTAGATTCTATCTTGCCGCCAAATACAGGATCTAGGCACAGCCACAATAAGCAGGATCACACCCGTTGCGACCACAACCACTGACGGCAAAAGAACACACAGATACGCTTTGAAACGGGCGTCTTTAGCGTCGAATGTTGCTACAGCCTGTCTTGCAATCTTATCGGAGACGTAGCAGGGAAAGGCGGAGTTTCGGAACCCGAATTTGGCGAAAAATATATCACAGTCTACTTCAGGCGGATATCCACAACCTTTTATGTTCACAGACAGTGGGAGGTTAGTATAGTTCCATATAATGTCCTCGTGTAGTCTCCATCTTTCCAAGTCTCTCAAGGGCCTCATGGTCGTCGCGGCTATTTGTTTAGACTTGGACAGAAACGCCTTTCTTAGTTCGTGTCTGCTTCCCATCCGCATTTTATTCACAGTATAAATTTCTGGCTTTTTGGGTGAAGCGGCTTGGCTGCCATATCCCATGTCAGCACCGGTAAGGTTAGAGTGGACGGTCAGGTTTGAAACCAACGGACTACGTATTGCTCGAACACCTTTGTGTACCTCAAACACCAGATCACCAAATATAGCTTGTGACAGCTCCGTAGTCACCTCATTTCCTTCGACCGGCTGTGGGCTGAATTCAGATTCTTCAAGCGTAAACACGCTTAGACTGTGATTAAATTCCTTCCAGGATCGCAAGGACACGTTAACGAAAACGTACGTGCATTTGAAGACCTCAACTGTGCAAGCCTTTCTACAGGACGTTGTCACACAGGGATTGGTCGGACCAAAACCGGTTTTGAGTTCAATATTCGATGTCACACATAGAACCGGTTCTGAGATAAAACCGGCGCTGAGAGACGCAAGAGCCGGCTCGCCCCAAACCGGGGTCAAAACAGCCAACGCGGTGACTCCCATGCAGAATACGAATCCGACGGCTGCGGTTGCGATGCATTTTATTCTCTCTTTCCTAGTGAGCTCTATTGGGGCCGGGGGTGGGGGCCGTTTGTGGGGAGGCAGGAGGGCATGCAGGGTTTCGATGGGTATACCACCCCGCTCCTCCTTGCCTCGACCCATCCTAACAAACTGAGCACTTGCGCGGTTAATTGTCACGGTTTGTTCGGCACCACGTCAGACGACTTCGCAGCTTCGAACAGGAGATCACTTTCCCTCCGCAATCTTATCCCAGTCAGGATAACGAAAGAATCCGTGAATCCTTCGTCGAACTAGCCAAACTTTCACAACTTCCGAGGAACATTCTGCACTGCGATCTGGAAAAGCAATTGTAACAATGAGGAGATGTCTAAAGAAATGGATCCCCTGTCAACAGACCGCTTCTACCCTGGTACCTTCCTTGCAGGGCGCGAACTCGCTCACCTCTTAAAAGCGAGGCTTCACCTTCCAGATTTTTCTTCCGGATTCCAGACAACCGTTTTCGTCGAGATATGGAAGGTGAAGTCAGGCCAAAAACGTCTGGAAGTCGGGGGTGTTGGACACCCCAGATTCCGGATGTCTGGAACGTGCCATAGAGGCAACCCGTCGAGAGACGCTACAAATATGCAAATGGGGAAGACAAGGGAAAGTGATTGACAGTTGTGACTGGGATGCAAGAGATATTGGAAATGTAAAGGCGACAGCAAATTTAGCTGTCGACGGATGTTTGGATTGGGCGTATTGACGGGTGGGTGAATCGACAGGTGGGGGTAGTGACGGCGACCCTCATCATTATCATAACAATCTGGAAGGGTTGGCTCTACTATGCGGAAGCCCCGGACGTCTGGTAATCTGGAAGGTGAAGCCTGGTTACTTATAGTCAGACAATCTCTATTTTATAATACTCTATATGACCGATACGTCCCAGTCACCTTAGGAAGAACAAGAAACTTCACCCAAACCAATCCTCCAAATTGCTTCAAATCTTATGTAAACAAACCAGCAAGGTGTGTTGTGGAAACGTTTCTGGCTCTTCCAGTTCCAATTCAATTTATTCTAAAAACCGATAGAACAGTCAAGCCGATTTGGTGGTTCTCGTCCGTATTAATACTAGTGATATAAAAAAGATAATTCTACACTAGTCTGGATATAACAAAGACTTGTCAAACGTAATACAAAATACTCGAATCTGCATAAAATTAATGATGGGAGTTAAAAAGGTTGACGAAAGCGGGAACAAAACTTTGCCAGGCACACGGCGATTTTTCGTCGGCACGAAGAGTTCGTCATGGATAGCATTGAAGAAAAGGTGACTTACGCTATGTCGACAAAACTACAAAATTCTGTTTTGTCTTTTCGTGTCGCATCCTCAAAGCAAGGGCGACAGGTGCTTGTGTGTTTTATTTATACTCCGCTCTTGTGGAAAAAGCGGGTCACAGATAAATAAAAAATAAAATATGGAAACTGCCAACTGCAGCTTAGAGGGCCGGCGTAACCCTCACCTAGCGTTTGGTTGTGACTTTTTTCAGAAAGACTGATGCCCGGGCCCCACTATAGTCACACCTGGTAATAAGACCGTCTTACCTTAAGTTCACACAAACTTTCACACTGAAGCGATATCGGCCATCGCCGAGATTTTCGTCGTCAGAATCGGCGATTTCTGTTGTTTCGTCAGGCGGTTTTCAATGTTGGGAAAATTCAACTTTAATCGGGCGACAGTACGATTTTATTTATTATTTTAAGGTTATTTTTAATTATTTTTCGCGTTAAATTCTGTTGCCGACGAAAATTCAGTATGAACGTCCAGGCGATAAAAATCTTCTGTCGCTGCGATTGAAAAATCTCACTCATCGCCGCGATTTGCTCTGTGTGAACCTAGGTTACGGTCGAAATTGGGAAGAAAAGACGCTGAAAACGTAAGATAGTTGAGATGGAAAAATCCATCTCCGCCATTTTGAGACGTAAGTGTCTGGACCAATGACAGACCAAAGTCACTGAGCTAGATTTTACTTTTGAGCGATGATGGTGGTAATGATTATATGATGATGGTGGTGGTAATGATATATAATTTGTTATGTTTGCCTCCGAAAACACTGAGAATCGCCGTACTCCCCAGTTTCTTCTTGAAAATTCAGCACAAAATTTAGTATTCTTGCTGAATCAATGCTGCATTAATTCAGCGAAAATTTAAGTCCGAAAGCGAAAACTGCATAAAATGCTCGTTCGCTTCGGAGCTTAGGACACATTTAATATGTAATATATCAGTCATTGAGCCAGTTGTATTTACCTTTGAGTGACGATGGTGGTAATGTACCTTGAATTTCTTCGTTCCAGGCGCGACCAGGATGAGTCTGGGTAATAACCGAATTACGTACAGATGTGACTGAATGCGGCCGGGGAATGATATCTTCAGAAGGCGGAGGGAAAGCGGGAAGTGTAAGATGGCACCTAAACCGCGCACCAATTCCTGGCCTTGGGTTTACTGAAACATGAGCGTCAGCCATATGCGCCAAATAGACACAAGTGAAAATATAAACCTCTTTCCCCCCCCCCCCATAAATCCTAGGGTTTAAAGGACCCCTCTTGCTTTTTCTGCTTTTTATAATATACCTTGCTCCCTTGGGATTATACGCTTCTAAAATCCCACCTTTCTCCATTGTTCCGTTTTGGCCTATGAAGTTTTAGGGCTTTTTCATCCGTGCCGAGTTTTGCCCGTTACGAAACGCAACGTTTGCCAGAATCTTCAACGTCCCCTGACAACTCTTTCACACACAAGGATATGGGAATCTTCTGTTTTTGACTGCTTTATTCGCCTAGTTTTCCTACTTTTAACCACGGCGCGTTCAATTTTCAAACGTTTTGCGCCCAGCAGCCGCGTCGGAGAGCAGGAAGGCTGGATAAAATCCACAGGCGGTAACAAGAAAATCGCTATATACGGATGGAGAGTAATGGTATTTTCGCGAAACGCTTTTCTGATCCGTTTCATAGTGAAAAGATCGTTTCTAGTAAGAAGTGTGCTTTAATGAACTTACCTTAGGTTAGTGGTGGTAAAAACTCCATTAATGGTCCCAGGGAACCGAGTGGGTCCCGATACTTTAACGACTGGTGAACGACGATGATCGCCTCGGTGAGTTAAGTCCTTAATTATTCCGAAAGCTCAATAATCAATTGTCCAATAGGTCCTGCATGTCTTAAAACATAATTAAACATTTATCTTGAGAGTATGTTCCCACTCAGTTGCTAGGCATTCTTACCGAAACAGTCTGAATACTGTAAGGAGAAATTAGAGAAACAAAAAGGACGACGCCAAGAACCAACAGTATTCTTCATGAAGAACAACATGAGCATCCATAGAAGAACATCACTCTGCCCGGAGTCTTAAAGGGAGTCTAGAACGAAAAGGACTCCTATACCGCAAACTTCGCGAAAGAAGAGATGGTACATCTATGCAGCGCCCATGTTCCTTCCCCTCCCTGTGGCTAGCGTTTGATAAGTTCATAAATTTATTAGAGCATTCACTTTAATCAGTTTTTTTTTTATTATTATCCAAGTTTGAAGTTGTCTTCGAACTTAAAACAGAGGCTTACTAGCCAAAACGTTAGGAGGGGGGGGGGGGGGGTGCAAGGTATTTACTGACTGGCTGGTCCTTTTTACCGACTGTTTTTTTTTGCAGAAAAAACGACTGTTTTCAATACAAAAAAACGGCAGATAGACGAAAAAATGACTGGTTTGAAGAAAAAAATAACTATTGTTTTGAGAAGAATCGACTAATTTTCAGAAAAACCGACTGTTTTCACAAAAAAATCAGCTATGTTTACGAAAAATCGCGGCGCTTCGCGCCAACTCAGTTTCTTTTTCCCTACTGGGTGACAACATTAGGGTGGGGGGGACGTCCCCTCTTCCCCTCCCCATACATGACGCCCCTGACTGAAAGGTCTCTTTTCAAATACCGTTTTAGGTCACATTTTCTTCGTCCTTCAAACTTCTGACGTGGAACTTTGTGACCTCTCAAGTTCGAAGTTTGCCTGAAATGTTGACCAAACGGAGACCAGGCAAGGAGGGCCGGAGTCATTGAAACACTAATTAAGTAAAGGTGAACTTCGACGGCGTTTGAAAACGGAAATTAAGCAACCGTCTAGGCACGGGGAACAAAACTTCGATCAAAAACGCGACTATTGTTTCAAGAGCCGATAAAGATGCGATATAAAAATAAGTTGGCTTTTCATCTAGACTTTTACAAGTTAGCCGAAACCGCTTTGGGAAAAAACAAACTAATCCTCTTATAATTCACTACACTATCAGAAGTTTCAGAACAAACAGACAACAGAACTATGCGCACGCTGCGTAACAGACCAATTACAGTTTCTTGTACCATAACCAAAATCCTGGAATACGTCTTTCTTCCAGAATTAGTTGAAACATGTCGTTTCGGTTCAATGTAGCTTGATTCCGTTCGAGCGCCAGTTGTGCGCAAGCTCATCACATATTGACAAAAATGATGAAGCAGGCTACCGGCGAGAAGTCTGCTATTCATATATGTTCTGTAGATATAGCTGGTGCTTTTGACAATATAACGCATTCTCAGGCCCTTTTTCTCTCATTACTTCTGGCGTGAATCTGTCTGTTAAAATTTTGGTATGGTCATTCCTGAGTAAGGTTCAAATGACAAGGTTGCTTGTCAGAGATTATTCCTGTCCGAACTGGCGTTCGCCATGGGGGAGTCTTATCTCCCTACTCTTCAAATCGGCCATATATTCTTGTCTCGATTCTTTACACCCTGCTTACTTTTATAAAGACCACACTTTCAGCTACATAGCCTACGCGGACGACTTGCTCTTAGTAAGCCATACCCGACCCACACTCACCAAAAATGTCTGTAAGCTGTCGTCGGAGCTTTTCAAAATCGGCCTTGAAGTTAACCTCTCAAAATGTGAGTACCTGCATTACAACCCTTCGTCAAATGGTTTGCATTCATCCAAAGCTTCTATCTCTCTTGGGTCGTTCGTCGTCAAATCAACAGGCTCTCTACGATGGCTTGGCATAACATTTCAAATCTTCGTTGTCAAAATTTTGCTCTTATGTTGTTCAAGAAGTTTGTAGATCAATCGGTACCGCCTATTGACGCATCGTCCCTAACCGGGGGCGCTATAATCGTAAAGCTTTGAGAAAATTCTACAGCACATTCTGCGCTCCTTCTATTCTGTTTCGTTCTGGTGTCACCCATATTCTGCGAAAGAAGGAGTGAGATCATGCTATTTTAAGTAGGCGAAGCACCTGCCCCACTTGTCAAAATTATGCCATAGCCATACATTGACGGAGAAGTTCAAAATTCAAGATGCAAGTGTTACCCTTTTGGATGTTTCTTCGTCGCTATAAAAAGTCATTGACAACTGAGCCCAACCAGCGCACGAACTTCTCCACTGCTTCGTGGCGGAAGATAGAAAGTGTTTTATTTATTTTCTTTCATTTACTCACACTTCGATTCCCCGATCTCAAAATTGATTATTTGATTATGAGAGACATTAGCCCCTGGCATTTCGATTCCCGATCTCAACTCAAACAAAATCAATATTTGAATGTCGGGGAACATTAGCCCCTCACACTTCGATTCCGCGATATAAAAATCGATTATTTGCATGTCGGGGAACATTAACCCCTGGCATTTGGATTCCCCGACCTCAACTCAACAAAATCAATATTTGAATGTCGGGGAACATTAGCCCCTCACGCTTCGATTCCGCGATATAAAAATCGATTATTTGCATGTCGGGGAACATTAGCCCCTGGCATTTGGATTCCCCGACCTCAACTCAACAAAATCAATATTTGAATGTCGGGGAACATTAGCCCCTCACGCCTCGATTCCCCGATCTCTAAATCGATTATTTGATTATGAGGGAACATTAGCTCTGGACAGTTGGATTCCCCGACCTCAAAAGCCATTATTGCTTTCGAGGAACATTAGCCCCTGGCACTTGGATTCCCCGACCAGAACTCAACTAAATCAATATTTGCATGTCGAGGAACATTAGCCCCTCACACTTCGGTTCCCCGATCGAAAAATCGATTATTTGGGTGTCGGGGAACATTAGCCCCTGGCATCTGGATTCCCCGACCTCAACTCAACAAAATCAATATTTGCATGTCGGGGATCATTAGTCCCTCACACCTCGATTCCCCGATCTCTCAATCGATTATTTGATTATGAGGGAACATTAGCTCTGGACACTTCCGATTCCCCGAGTACTCGGGGAATGTTAGCCCAGGGCCCATCGATTCCCCAACTTGGCGGGGAATGGGCAAGTGGATTCCCCGATCTGTCGGGGAACATTAGCTCCTGACGCATCAATTCCCCGACAAACGGGGAACAATAGCGTGTGGAGTATCGATTCCCAGATAGGGGAACGATACACACTGCCGTATTTTATATTGTTTATATAAAATACAGGAGGTGTAGCTTATGTAACTTTGAACAGTTCTGAGGAGGAAACTGTAATAATATTCAGACTTCCTGTAGATAGCCTAGTAAACATTTAAGTTTGCCTACCTGGTTGCAAACATGGTTTTGCAGCTGACATTAAATAGGTCGCATAAACGTTTGAAATTCCAAACAAAGCTTTTAATTTTTCAATTCTCAGAGAACAATTTCGCATGCGTTTAAAATTCGCTCCGGAAAAAGAAGAATATTTTCTACTCAAATCGGAAGGAAATTAATTATCGGACCGAATTCGCATACGATGCGTCAAAATTCCGGAGCGGAAGGAAATTCGCACCGGACTGCGAAATTGACTGTGTGTGCACGCTACTTTAGAGCCCCTCCCCCCCCCCCCCCCCAATGAAGAAAGGCTCGGGACGCCCCTAGGAGAGGGAAGTCAGATTGCGGGTTCACACTAGATGTGAACGATAAACATTGGGATAATTAATACAAAAGAGAGGAGAGCTGGTTGTTTTTTCATTCCGGTGACTGGAACTGGAACGCAGGAACACTGTGGGAAATTGGAATGGTAGGATCAGAAATGAAGCTTCAAATATAGGCGAGTTAACAAAAAATCTTCGGAGACTACTTACTGAAATAATAATAATACCATTACTGAATATGTTTTCCTTGATTGCTTGCACATTTATTTCTATTAATACTTAAAGGATATCACAAAATAAGGCACATGCTTTAACGCCGACCTATGACAACTTCCCCCAACTTTTCCCCAAACACATAAAACCGCCCTAAAACGACAGGTACTAAAAACATTTAAAAACGAGTAACGATAAACAACGTAAAATCTCTAATATCGAAAATCCCGAGTTGAATGAGCATCATAAACATAACCTCCTATTACGCACCCATACCTTCCCAAGAACATCTAATCATCTGAGGAGAATAGTTTCACCTAGGAACTAACTGTGGGCGAACATAGACTGTAGCGTGTTCGAGCCAAATCCCAGATTAGTGCTTTAGTGACACGTTTGGCTGCATCAGGGCGTAGCTTCCAACGGCGCAGAGGCGCTCACTTGATTTGAACATGTTCTCAGCCTATACTGCATCCCTCCAGAACAGAGCAAAATAACACTAGGGAGTAGCGCCAGGACCCATGATTGCGGCATTTAAAGCGAGACAAACTTGAGGGTTTACAAATTTCTAAAAAAGCTAAGATGTGCTCTGGACACATCGAAGAAACAGGGAAGGTAGTATCTTTTTTGTGCTGTGGTCAGAATATAAAGTTATTGGAGCCAGAGCTGGTACACGACTGATTGAGTTTCAGTAGGGACATTCAGTATCGCTAGTGGTGCTAGCGTCGCTGCTATTCGAGTGTGTGTCACTTTCTTTTAAGTACCGGCGCTACTGCCTAGTATTGTTTTGCTCTGCTCCAGAAGCAGGGGTATCGCTGTTCTCGAATAGACTAAACATGTTCTTGCCCCTAATATGCCTACGGTTACAATCGCACCCGGCTTCACATTCCTTCGACTTACCATTTACCTAACAATGGAGAAGTTTGGTCGTAAACCCATGTAAGCCCGTAACTGTTGTGAGACGAATTCCGGCTCGTATTTCGGCCAGTACGGTATTTGACTAGGTGCATCCGCGACAAAGTGTGCAAGTAGTTGCCGATTCATCTCCGCAAACCTGGAAGAAAGAAGTCATGATAGTTTTATTGTCTCACTGTACTAGTCGACTGTTTCAGAGAAAACAGGGAAAAAACGAACACAATAAATAATTACATCCAAATAATGTTAATACTGCATCACATACTGCAAAGCCTTTAACTACCCTCTAGCTCAGAGCAAATTAACTCTAGAAGACTTGAATAAAGTGACACACTCGAATAGCGGCGACACTAGCACTACTCGTGATAGAGAACGGCCCTACTGAAACTCAATCAGTCGTACACCAGCGCCGGCTCCAATACCGTCATATTTTGAACACAGCAAAAAAAAAGAAGGATACAACCTCTCCTTTTCTTCGATGTGTGCAGACCGCATCTCAGCTTTATTAGAAATTTATAAACCCGCAAGTTTGTCTTGTTTTAAATCCAACACGCATAGTCGGCGGCGCTACAAGTGTGGCCTCATTCTGAGGCATGGAAAACATAGGTCTTGGAGCTACTCCCTAGTGTTATTTGCTCTGCTCTGGCTGAACACAGCGGTGACTGCATGACTTGAGGCTATGCACATCCAGATTTGCCAACGTCATGACAGGTTCAGACACCCTAATCCTGAGAGCAGAACGTACAGACAGCAAAGGTCCTGTCTTGTCTTGTCGGGTGCATATGCGCTCGGCTTCTGCCCAAAATGAAGCTAAATATGAACTGTCAGTAAATTGTCCAGTACTGATACTGATACTTTATTGTAAAACGAGACTTTCACAGCATTGGATTGCCGAACTTTTCGTTTTCGTCAGGTACGTCATAATTACAAAACATTTAATAAGGCGGTTGTATATAATAAAGCAATAGTCAAAAAATGATCAAACAGAATACAAACCCTAGACAATTAAAACATTAAAGGGAAAAGGTTGATCAATTGTTCAAAACTTCAACAAAAGATGGTACAAAGCTCTTTCTGTAGCGATCGGTTCTTGTACAAAAGCTGAGGTATGCTTATGTGAACGTTTGTTGGCATTGGACTTTGCCATTTTTATGCACTTGCTGTGTCTAAAGCTAAGTACCAGTTAGCCAAAATAGGTAATTAAGGGCAACTGAAAAAAAAACAACTGAATAAGTATTTTGGATATTCATTCTACCATTTAGCCCAAAACTGCACTGTTCCTCTTAAAGTAACTGTTCACATAAACATACCTCTACTGTAGTATAGTTCCCCAACAACCTATACATCAAATCCTTAGATTATAGTGTGACCTAAAGAGCAAACTAATTTGAATAATATCCTTGTAAATTGTAAATTACATTATACAATTAACATTTACAGTTTTTTACATTATGCCCTTGTACCTTTTTGTCCTTTCCTACGGGCTCAAGTACCAAGTGCAGATGGGGTTAGTTTTTGCGATTTCAGTTAAAAATCAACGCCAAAGGCTGCAAAGGTATCCGTGCTAGCAAAATCAAGAGATGGATTGGAGACTCGATCAAGCGACCAAGAAAGGTGCACAAATTATCGTCCAGACTAACATCTATGGTGCTCAATGCTTCTCGCATTTGACGCACTTCGTCCGTTTTGCCAAACTAAATGTTCGGTATCTCCTGATCATGATACCATTTCCTTTTCCTTACGCATTTCCTTACGCACTAGATAGCAGAAAGGAAATAGTGTAGTGCAAAGAGAGAAATGGAAATTTCGGAAATTGGAAAGAGAGAAATTTTTCTTATAGGAAAAATTAAATAGTGCAGTGCAAAGAGTGAAAAGGTTACACTGAAAAGAAAAGAAAACAGAGAAAAGGTCATCGGGCATAAGAAATCTATTGTATTATTTAGTTTACTTGCATCACCAGCATCTAGCAACAATACTTTCTCCGACAACATCCTGAGCGTGTTCCACCCTACTAAGAATAGTAACTATTAGTTACTTTTTCTGATCCAACCTCACGAAAAGTTACTCCGCTGACCGTTCCGACCTTCCCGAAATAGTAACTATTTGCTTATCATGCTCGGGAGCGTAGTAACTACGCATCTCTGTACCGTGATTGGTCGGATACGCCCGTGGCATGATATTCTGCTGGAAGATAGAAAAATCGTTCCAGCCTTGACGGCAAAAAGCCAGAATTCGCGACGTCATGCGTAGTAACTACGGTGACTAGGGTGGAACACTCTCCCTATGACCGTTGTTCGGTTACCGGTACCCTTCGCTGCCCGAAAACTCAACTTATGCTGTGGAGAGGTTCCCAGGGTAGGGGGGTTGCGGGCTGAAACTCCTACCAGGATTTCCCTCACCATCATCACTTCCAAACGGAAAAAGTGGAGAGTTTTCCGAATGGCGCTTACCGATTTTCTGTCAGACTGATAAGAAATTTCCAGTATGAAGGCTTGACATTGTGAGGTTCGAAGACAGCTGTGTGAAAGAGAAGGGCCGTTGAGAAACTGTAAAGTAGAACTTCAAAGCCGGGAACGGAGGGAAGTACACCGGAGGCAATGCCTTCTTTGTAGATCACCTAGATCAAAATAAACCTTGTAAGCATACAACCGAGCACTCCCCCCAAACAGACATCTGAATAGATCAGAACCGGTATAGAGAGATTGCACCATACCCGACGAAAACGGACGGGAACCTAACGAAAAAATTTAACATTAGGAAGTATAGGACGTTCGACTTTGATACTAAAGGTACCGGCCTTTGATAGCCACTTCGAGCCAGAAAATTGCAGGATCGTTAATCTGGCACCTTCTTGTTAGAAGAATGTAATTTTTGTAATTGAGTGTTCTTTCTAACCAGAGTCTGAAGGCGTCAAAGTTTGTAAGCAAAGACCGAGTCTCGTCCTATTGGTCAATTATGGACACATTTTTTTCAAAACCGCGTCGCCGACCAATAGGATTCGAGACACCTTTTTTGTGTTCAAACTTTAGAGCCTTCAAGCTCTTACTTCCTCAGAAACTCTTTTGCAAAAACTGAACTATACGATTAAGGAATAGCCCAGTTAACATTCCTGCAAGTCCCTGACTCCGAATGATGGTCAAACGCCGGTAATTTAATTTCAAAGTTGAAAGTCCTATACCTCCCAATGTTAATTTTTTTGTTACGTTCCTGTGATGATGGTGTAGTGATATCCGTTTCCATCGGGTAGGGTGCAATCTCTATAGAATTTGTTTGAAAGTAAATAATTCCTTGAAGGATTTCCTAACGACCGTAGGACGTCCTTCCCTACGTAGGAAGAGCGATTATTTTTGTTGGTTAAAGTATTTTGGGTTTTATAATTTTTTTTTAAAGTTTGATGACTATTATTAAAGGACCTGTCTTACCTATACTACTAACGCAACTTACTTGCATAATCACTCCATATATTTCTAAACCCGGAAACCCCAATTTCGTACGGTACATTCTAACCCCTCTAACAATACCATGCTGATTTTCTCACTTGCCGTATTTTGCTACATTCGACGTGTATCACGCTGCCGACGGTTGTCTGCGAGAGGTTTTTAAAACCGGTTATGTAAATTGATTCCCCGTTTTCGCTACAAGTCTACGGGTCTCGGAAAAGGCTTAAAACAGTCAAAATTGACGCAAAATTCGAAAATTACCGAATTCGGTAACGAAAGGAAACCAATAAACCTGTTAGTTCACCCAATTTGGAAATGGGCGGAAAGTGAATTTATAAAAAGCAAGTTAAGGTTCGCATGAAAAACGCCTCGCGTAGGAAAGTGCCGATCTCCTGTTTCACTGAACTCGGCTGGGAGTTCGACGATCGGTTGTGAGAAAACCGTCCCGTGCTTTAACCTAGATTTCTCTAGGGTACAGTTCTCTAGGGTAGGATATTCGTCGCAAAAGTAGTTCGTCCGGAATCCGGCCAGAACCGGAAGATTTGTTAAAAATAAAAGTTATCTTGAAGTTGATTTAGGGGTAAGAAGACACGCTGAATCCATGTATGACAATAATTTTCTACCCAGACATATAGTTCGCCCGGAATCAGACGGAAACCGGAAAATTTCCTTGAAAGGTTAAGTTTTATCTTAAGTTGATTAGAGGTTCGATATAGGGGTAAGGAGATGTGCTGAATTCATTTTTGAGCTTTGTTTTTGGGATCCCAAAACGTAAGTGGAGGGATACTTATGACATCGCAAAAGTTGTCCGTCTGTCCGTCCGTCCGTCTGTCAGCACGATAACTCTCGACGGGAATGAGGTATTTTTATGAAACTTGGTGTGAGGAGTCTTCGAGTTAAGGGAAAGGTCGAGTTCGTAGATGGGCCCGATAGCTGCATATTTAGGGGAGGGGGAGGGGTTTCAAATTAAGGGGCGAAAAAAATAATTTTTAAAAGCTAATGAGATAGTTGATTACGGGGTAAGACGACATGCTGAACACGAACATGAAAAACATTTTATCGCCGGACAAGTAGTTCATCCGGAACCGGATAAAACCGAAAAGTTTGTTAAAAGTAAAACTTTTATCTGAAGTTGATTAGATATACGATTTCAGTTTCAGTTTATTTCAAATATCAACACATACCGTGGCTTGGGGCCAAATGGCGTGTTGAATACGTCAATATACATGAAGGCAAATCAACAATGTCTGTCATAATATCAAGATAAATAATTCAAACTAAATATGGCCTAACACAAAAACATAAAATGAGACACACACAAGAATGACTAAACCTCTTTGTTGAAACTCTGTACAAATTTAGGGACAAAACTATTTCTGTACCGTTCCGTACGGTAGTAACGGGGTTCTAGCTTGGGTATTCGCTCCGCACACGCTCTTTGCGGACGCAAACGCTGAGGTTGGAAGAGAGGCGGCAGAAGGGAGCGGAAGGAGGGGTTCTGTAGGGACTTCATACCAAAATCTCTGCACAGCCTCTCCCGTCTATGATGGAGGGTCTCAAGTTTAAAATGATTTAAAAGAAAACAATAAGGCATTTTAGGTCCTCTGTATATAATTCTGAGAGCACGTTTCTGTACACTTTCAATAGAATCTGTATCCTCTTTTGTCAGAGCATAATGCCAAACCGGACACGCATATTCAAGTAGACTTCGGACAAACATACAAAATAGATTAATCAATACCTTTTTTGGAACCCCAAATTTAGTCAGGGTTTTAACTATTGACATGGATGAATTGGCTTTTTTTATTAAATTTTTTGTATTCTTCTTCCAAGTTAAATCTGAAGAGAGCGTAACTCCAAGAAGGGTAATTTGTTCAACAATTAAACCATTTTCAGGGACAGGGAAAATTCTGGGCTACTTTGATCAACAAGGTCAAAAGCTTTCTTAAAATCAACTGCAATTAAATTTATCCATTTATCAGGTACATCTAAATTCTTTAAAATAAAATCTATCACGATTTAAGGCTAAGCAGACATGCTGCATCCGAAAATGAAAATGATTCTCTCGTCGGACAAGTAGATCGCCCGGAATCCGGCCAAACCCGGAAAGTTTGTCAAAAATAAAAGATTAATCTGAAGTTGATTAGAGGTTGGATTTAAGGATAGTGAAACAAGCTGAATCCGAATATGAAAAATATTTTATCGCCGGACAAGTAGATCGCCCGGAATCCGGCCATTAACAGGAAATCTTTTAAAAATAAAAGTTTTATATGAATTTCATTAGGTGTTCGATTTACGGGTAAGAAGATATGCTGAATTCGTGTGTGACAATCATTTTATACCTTCACATATTTCACCACGAATCCTGCTGAAATCGGAAAATTTGTTAAAAGTTGAAGTTTTATCTAAAGTTGATTAGAGGTTCGACATGGGGGTATGAAGATACGCTGAAAATGTTTTTGAACTTCAGTTTTTTGCAAGACAAGTAGTTCGCCCGGAATCCGGCTGAAACCGGAAATTTGGCAGAAGTAAGGCAGGAACTTTCGTCAAAGTAGACTTGACGCAGGCCATAGGGGTAAACTCACATGCTGAATACAAATTTGAACTTCCGTCTTCTCGGATGATTACCACTGGACCTCTACAAGACCCGATTGTCTGTAAATATTATATTTTGGGATCCCATCGAAACCTTTGGTCTTGTTTTGTCAGACAAGTAGTTTGGCCGAAATTCGGCTGAAACCCGCTAGTGTGGAAGAAGTAGCCCATAAGGCAGGTAGGTTTTGATCAATTTTGTGAAAGTAGGTATGACGTATAGGCTAAATAGTCTGGCAAAGACCGGATATTTACAACACCAATAATTGCCTGGAACAAATATTAAATCTGGGATCCCATCAAAACCTTTGGTCTTGTTTGGCACTGCAGACTGTTCCCTGATATCATGAAATGTGACGCTAGTATCCTATCATTTCAGGAGCCTAACATAATTGTCCCATGTCTAAATCCGCATTGGGGGGGGGGGGGGGGGGGGGGTAAAACCAGTGTACTCACCTCAATTGTCTTCCACATGAGATAGGAAGCAAGTGTTGTGCTTTTGTATGCTAGCATTGGCAACCCGCCTAGAAACCCGGCAATGGCACCGTGAGAGGGCTCATCCTTCCCAGTAAGCCATCGCAAAAGACAGAGAACACCCTGCGGAAGAAAGGAATATAACTTTAGAACGGGGACGTAGAAACGAAAACAATGTCTCACTCCCTACACCAGTGTTGCCAGATCGAGAGAACACCCTGCGGAATATAAGGAATATAACTTTAGAACAAGGACGTAGAAAAGAAAACAATATTTGCGTAATTTGCGGTAACCCGGTATCTGTAACTCTGAACAATTGTGGTTTTCGCAGTTACCGGGTATCTGTTACCCTGGCGAATTGTCGTTTTCTCAGTCACCCAGCAACTCTGGTATCTGGAACGGAGTAACCCTGCCGAGCTCGGGGTTACCGAAATTCAGTAACCTGGTAACTGCATCCTTTTCATCACACAAACAAACAAAATATGTCTTATTAACTGCCTTTGCAAGGGGCAAGTTTATTCTGATGGACGACTCTGGCCCGGTTATCAGCTTTTTACCTGAAGAAGCTGTTTCTAATGGATTTGACCTAGGTAAGATTTTTTGTCTCAAAATTTCTGCATGACTCCGAGAATCAAGGAATTTACGCCAACTACCGTTTTTGGTTCATTTACCGGGTATCAGTAACCCGGTATCTGAACAAACGACAAGAGTGTACTCAGTTAACGGGTAACAGTTACTCTAGGTTACCGCAGAAACGCAACTAATGTCTAACTCCCTACACCAGTGTAGCCAGATCGTGATCCAAAAATACGCCGCTGTCTTTGAAAAATACGCCAAAATTTCTCTTTAACCCAAAATTGCAAGCGATCTCCATAAGCCAGAAAAGAAAAAAAAGACCACTCGGTCGTAAAATTTGCCAGTTTGGCGTAAAAGCCGCAATATGGCAACACTGCCCTACGCTAACCATTTCAGTGAAGCCCAAGCTGACTTTGAAACACATATTCAAATAATGCATAAAACGGATATGTCAGCTACTATACTTTGGCAGCGGTATTTATTTCCCCAAGGTTGACCCTGAAGATTGACAGCCTGACGGGGACCCTTGCCAAGAAGAGCCGAAATTGCTGCCAAAGCATCGTAGCTGACGTATCCGTTTTAGGCATTACTTGGTATACATTTCAGTGAAGTCATGGTCTTCTTTAGCCTAAAAGTTAGCGAGAATATCGCAAAATCAATCCCTTAAGTTTTCCATTTGATTAACTAAGGTTGCGTTCCCCAAACTTGACAATCGTTAACTTTACTTCGGGGCGGAGCTAACTGCAGTTTTTAACGATCGTTAACTTTTCCCAGTTCTACAATTGTTAACTATTTTGTAACGACCATCGTTACAAAATAGTCAACAATCGTTAAGCTCTGGAACGGAAACTGTAGGTGGGCGGAGCTTAAATTTCGAAATCAGAAACGTGGAACGAAACAAGTTAACAGCTGTTAACAATTTTGTATCGTTAAGTTACGGAACGCAACTTAAACTAACAGCAAATAGAGTTCAGCCGCTTTCACATTGACGCGTTGAGCCTTTCACACTAAGCTACGTAACCTCTGCGTCGTGCTTGCGTCTATGTTACGTAGGGCTTACGCAGACAAATACAACGCAACGCAAGGCGAACTTGGTTCTATTCTTCTAACGCAAGAATAGAACTTGGTTCTATTCTTGCGTTGCATCTATGCGTACGCATCAGATTTGTAGTGGAAAATGGAAATTTTGAAGAAAAACCAAGAAAAAACATGCTGACGATGAAGAATTTGCTACTAGTGAAAGAAATTAAATTCAGCAGGAGAAACCGAGAAAGGAAAATGTAAATGAGCATCCATCGCGAAAGCTTCTCGCGCAGGCAAGGCCGTATCCAGGGGGGGGGGGGGGTAGGGGGTTGACCCCCCCCCCCCGAAACATACTAAAATAAGCATTTTTATAGGCTTTTCCCTCTGATCTATGTCTTTTTTGTACTTTTTTGTCCGACACACAAGCACCCCCCCCCCCCTCCCGAAATAAATTCCGAAATACGGGCCTGCGCGCAGGTGTGAAAGATACGCTGCGCAATCTGTACGCAGCGCAAGATAAACGCATACGCAACGCATCGCAACGGCGCGTCAATGTGAAAGCGGCTTTACAGCGAAACCGGGATACTCTTGTAATTTCTCTCAAGTGTATTCCGTTTATTCTTTTCCGTATTTGTCTGTTGGACTTGGCCTGTGGCGGGTAATAATGAGTAATATAATGACAAGCATTCTCGCCTTCATACGACGTATATCATCTTGGGTCGCGAAGATAAAACTCACTGAAAGTGGAATTAATGGATCTTTCAATTTGTTCTTCTTTTATTCCATTTCGTCCAAACTTTTTGACAGCCACCTCCGTGAGCAAGGCCTCTGATTTAGTAGCGACATCTATCTTTGAAAGATTCATATCTTTAAAGTTAAACTGAAAAGAGCTGGGATAGGACAATCTAGTTACCCATCACTTATTCACTTAAATCGAATTGAAGACCTGCTGAAAATGCGTTACTTCGTTATTCCGCTATTCACGGATAAGCGATTTTCAAATAGTAGAATTTCCGTGTAATTTGTGGTACCTCCATGCGCTTGCACTTTTGTTGTATACCTTACCAGAAAGCTTCACATTTTTTTGTTGTCAGGTACTAAGCAGTCTTCACCAAGCTCACCACTGACCACTGAAAAGCCGCGTCTGTGTTGAGATTAAAATTTCCCATGCCATAGTAGAATTTACGTTGTGGGCATGGCCGCGGATATTCTAAACGTCATAACTAGAGCATATAGTAGAAAGAAAAAAAATCCCTTAGCAGAATCCAAATTATTCAGTGTAAGTAAGTAAGTAATTTATTTATGACCCGCCATTTTGAAAAGGCGGAGTAAATGAAGAAAATAAACCCAACACATAAACACGCAGAAAAGGCCACTTAATTTTTTCAATCTTCGGTCAGGAAGCAGTGGACGACGTCGTGCGCTGGTTGGGCCCTGTTGTCCATGATTTTTTAAAGCGACTAGGAAACATCCAAAAGGGTAATACTTTCATCTTGAATTTCTCCGTCAATGTATGATTATAACATAATTTCGACAAGTGGAGCAGGTGCTTGGCATATTTAAAATAACATGATCTCATCTTTGTCATCTCCTTCTTTCGCAGAACATGAGTGACGCCAGAACGAAATAGTATAGAAGGAGCGCAGAAGGTGGTGTACAAACTTCTCAATGCTTTATAGCGCCCCCGGTTGGGGACGATGCGCCCATAGGCGCTACGGATCGATTTATAAACTTCTTGAACAACCGAAGAGCAAAATTTTTACAATGAAGATTTGAACTTTATGCCGAGCCACCGTAGAGAGTCTGTTGATTTGACGATGAACGATCCAACAGATACAGAAGCTTTGGATGCATTTGAACCATTTGACGAAGGGTTGAAATGCAGGTACTCACATTTTGACAGGTTAACTTCAAGGACAATTTTAAGAAGTTCCGACGACAGCTTACTTACATTTTTTTGTGAGTGTGGATCGACTACGGCTTACTAAGAGCAAGTCGTCCGCGTCGGCTATGTAGCTGAAGGCATAGTCTTTATAGAAGTAAGCAGGATGCAAAGAATCGAGACAAGAAGATATGGTCGATTTGAAGATGTAGGGAGATAAGACTCCCCCTTGGCGAACACCTGTTCGGACAGAAATAATCTCTGACAAGCTACCTTGCCATTTGAACCTTACTGAAGAATGGCCATACCAAAGTTTTAACAGATAGACAACAGACAGATTCACGCCAAAAGTAATGAGAGAAAATAGCACCTGAGAATGCGTTATATTGTCAAAAGCACCAGCTATATTATTATTATTATTATTATTTATTTGAATCCTTCAAAACTGAAGAGTAATGTATAAAAAAGGAACAACAATATGTCAGTCAAACTCACACACACTTACATACTAATAAACAGCTGACCGTTAAAGACAAATTAGCCTACTAAATATACAATGAAGTACATGAAAAAAAAAACGAAGCTCAAAATAAACAAACTAAGCAGTGGACTTTTTTGTGAAAAAAGGAAAAGGTTGTGATGAAGAAGAATGTTGTCAGCCTTTTTATGAAAGTTCTGAATTTTACCATTTAAAGTTTCCAAAGGATTCTTCACTTTAAAATTCGAAGTTAGGAAAGAGTTACTCGCAGAAATCGAGAAGCCAAGAAAGAATTTAGAGAATTTATAATAAGTAACTTTTAGCGCAGAAAGTTCAGAAGGACGGAAAGAAGAAAAGAAAGCAGATGGAAAAAGAATGTGAGGAAGTGCAACAGCCGTATAAATAGAACCAAGAACATCTCTGCGATACATCCCTCGTAAACGAATAACAGCACCGAATGCTC
The DNA here is from genome assembly GCA_023053575.1 of Branchinecta lynchi. NCBI lineage: Eukaryota > Metazoa > Arthropoda > Branchiopoda > Anostraca > Branchinectidae > Branchinecta > Branchinecta lynchi. The sequence goes on along the minus strand of JAKZAP010000008.1, from coordinate 26,200,102 downwards.
TTCTTATTTTATCTTGCACATGTTGAATAAGGATAAGTTTCCAATCCCTGGTATTAGATGAGTAAGATTCCAAGATACATAACTTTCTCAACAGGGCTGAAAACAATCCCCCCACCACAATCCAGAGGGGAATTCTGTGTCGGCAAACTACTAATCACAAAATAATTACACTTTTCAGAACTAATTATTAGACCCTTCTGCCCCAATTTAGACACTAGAATGTTAAAGTTTTCAATTAATTTTTCCTTTGACCGACTTAAAATAATAATATCCTCAGCATATGCTAAAAACGTTACATCACGTGCAAAATGTATTAAAGAAGTCTTAAGCGACCGAAGACAATCTGTAGATAAGACGAAGATATCTACAGAACATATATGTATAGAAGACTTGTCGCGGGTGGCCTGTTTCATCATTTTTGTCAATATGTGATGAGCGTGCGCACAACTGGCGCTCAAACGAATCCAAACTGCATTTCAACCAAAGCGACATTTTTCAACTATTTCTGGAAGAAGGACGTATTCCAGGATTTTGCTTATGGTACAAGAAACTGTAATAGGCCGATAGCTTTTGCAAAGGTCCGCGTCTTTCCCTCGCTTAATCACCGATGTTATAGTGCCCAAGAGGAAACTATTCGGAACCAAACCCTGGCATAAACAAATTTGAAATAGCAGCTGAAGGTCTTGTGTTAAAGCTGGACATTCAATTTTGAAAAATCGGCACTAAGGCCATCAGAAACTGTAGAACCAGTTCTTCTTAATTTTCGGAAAGCAATTTCGATGGAGGAACAAGTAACGGGAAGAACAGAAGGTTGAAATATTTTCCTTGGTAGGTATTCAAGAAGTAAATTTTCAAAGTGCTGCTGAATCTGTTTTTTGCAACCACTGAATAGACCACTGTAGTGGCTGGTCCAATCAGCCATAGTTAGCGCGGAAGGAGGTATAGCTGGACCTTTATCTGTACGAAGGACCTTTTGCCTTTTTGTGTATTCAATTAAATGACACAAAAATAAGCTGGCTTTTCAGTTAAATTTTAAATAAACTATAGATAATTTTCGTAGTTTCTAGTGGTATTTTCCTAACTTCCACTACATTACAGAAGCTCCCGCGTTGCTTTTGTTTTTGCTCCAATGTAGCCTAGCCTACTTACTAAGCCATCAAAAGCTTAATGACAACTTTCCTCTTTTTTAACTCCACTATTTTCTCGTAACTGCGAAATGAACTTCTTAGGTTTTGTCTTGTTCTTTTGATTTATTCTTGTACGTCGTAGCATTTGCCTGTCATTTTTAACAAGTTGACAATGTAGTACGTAAACAATTGTAATTTAGTTGTCAAAACCATGTGTATTTTTTATGTATAATTAATTGGATCAGTTGGTTTAGGCATAGTTCTATTTTATACATTATCTTTTTTTTTTTTTTAAGTGTATAACCGTTCAACGTTACACAGTAAAAGTAGCCCATACTTACGCGAATGATTCCCGTCGACCCTCCAAGAAACAGTCCAAACTTGAAGTTCTTCTTAGTTAGAAGAAGCTGTGGGAGGAGACTAGGTCGTTTCAGCAGTTTCATCAATGACAAGGCAACGGTGAGGGTAGCGTGGATTCCAAACCCAGTTACAAACTTCCGCACAGCACCCTGCGAGACGGTAAGCATGAGAATCCACGACAACTACGATCTAGTGTTGGTGACGATGAAAGTGAGATGACTTTTTCAGATACCACGATCAGTTACTACGGTCGAGACCCTGGTATCTGAATATCACAGACATCACAGTACCACAAGAACTGGTCAGATACTCAGTAACTGCAAAAAGGACTTCTGGCTCTGGTATCAGATACCACGGTAACTCCAAAACGCAACTAATGTCTAACAAACAAGGGGAGCAGCGCAATCTAAGGTTCTATGTGGTATACTTAGGCATGGGCGCTGTTCCTGTTTTCTGTTTCTGTTTCTGTTTTTTTCCTCCTGTTTTACTGTTTACTGTTTTCTGTTTCAGGGACCCAAAATAAACAGAACAGCTGTTTTGAAGCCAGCTGTGTTTTTTCTCCCCTGTTCTGTTCTGTTTTGGTGTATCCTGTTTTGCCCTGTTCCTGTTTTTTTTTACCTGTTTAAACAGCCAAATCTGTTTTTTTGGGGGCAACCCGCCTTATCTATACAACAAATCTTTTAACTCAAGATTTGGATCATTTCGAAATGCCACATTCCAAAAGAGGCCAATTTGTCAACCTTACCAGTGACCCACGCGAAATGTGGATGCGATGACGGCTATCAAAAATATTGAGCAAGAATCAAGCAATAGTAGGAACAACAGCAAAAAATGGGAACTTCAGATACTGTAAATTTTTATTCAGCTCAAGCTGACGGCGAATTGCATTTGACTGAGCTAAATGGATATGTAGTCAGCTAAGTCTTAGACTACTGTTGCAGCTTTCCGCCGACCCTTCGTGGCAGCAGCCGTCTTCGGGTCCAATATGAAAAAGTGCGCAAGCGCTCAAACGTAATGTGTAAAAGTAAAACGTATATCATATCAGAGATGGGCGTATCCGATCATGAAAGGATTCGAATCCGAATCCAGGGCTAGGTACGAATCCTAATCCACCATTTCATGCTGAGGATTCGAATCCGAAATTGAATCCGGATTCGAATCCGACCTTACCAAAAATTAAATCATGTTCATAGGTTATAGTTAAAAATCAGAGGTGACAAACAACACTGATATTTCAGGTAATCAGATAATGTGATAGATTACTTAACATATTTGGTGGTGGACACCAAACAAATTTGATTGTCTAAAGCCCACTGCGTAAAAATTGGGAAAACGGAAACTGAAAGGATGTAGAATAGAAATTTGAGCGGATTCGTAAGATTGAGGGCTTGGAATTCAAGTCCGAAAGCGAATCCAGCCTGAGAAGCAGAAGATTCGAATCCGGCCAAAAGGACGAATCCTACGAATCTGAATCCGGATTCGCCCAGCTCTGTATCATATATTGTGTACGAACAGCCTAATAACCATTCGCCCTTGACTTTTAACTCATTGGTCAATATGGGCCCAGTTACCAGCGTTTGGATGTGGGGGGGGGGGGTGGAGTATCACCGAAAGAGACATCTACATGGGTCTTTGGGTGGGTCCAAAGACCCATCTGGACAATGATGTTCACGTATTCCAAATTTCCACCTTAGTACCAGGCATGATTAGCAAGTTTGCGAATTTGGTCAGGCAATTTACTCTTGGCAATCCGGGCCCAGTTGCACAGAATTCGCAAAACAGTGATAAGCCTTTAAAATTTAACTGAAAAGCCAACTAATTTTTGTGTCATTTCATTAAACATACTGAATTATTGGGATTCTACAAAGGGATTTTTTTATTTTCCACTATCTGCTCTAGTTATGACGTTCAGAATATGTGCGGCGTCCCCACAACGCAAATTCTACTATGACTCGGGAAATTTTAATCTAAATACAAACGCTGCTTTTCGTTGGGCAGTGGTGAGATTGGTGAAGATTGTTTAGTGCCGGAACAAAAGAAAATTCATAAATCTTTCTCGTAAGGGGTGCAACAAAAATACAAGCGCATAGAGGTACCACAGACCACACGGAAATTCCACTATTTGAAAAACAAATATTCGTGAATAGCGGAAGAACGAAGTAACGCATTTTCAGCGGCTCTTCAAGCTGTTTTAAGTAAATAAGTGATGGATAACCAGATTGTCCTATCCCAGCCTTTTTAGGTTAAACTTTAAAGGAAACATTAGTCACTGGGGGAATTGTGACCAATTGCCCTTGAACTGAGAGTTTATCGGGGGTTGAATCCCAAATGTGACAACTAGACCCCAAGGCCCACAAGTACACCAAGTTTCAAATTAGTATCTGTCATGGTTCACGAGATAAGAATGCCAAAATAAAACGGTGAAAACCGAGAACGGAAAACCGGCTATCACGGCCGCAAGAGTGGAGTGTTCATAAATGAACTTTCCACTAAAACCGAACATGTGACCACCAAGAAGGATTCACATGACGTATTATCTGTTCAGCGAAGTTAAATGTGATTTCAAAAGACTAGTACTTTCAACTTCAAAAAGGCTAGAAAGGCTGAAACTAGCTTAGCGACATCACAACATCCGCACCGGTTCATGATGTAAACAAACGATAACTGGAATTCCTGACAGTATTTTTGGCACACCCTCAGTTGTATACGGAAAACTTGAGATTTTTTCAACTTGATGATGAAAGTGTAACTCCGTTTCACGGATTTTCGCAGAATAGTAGACTCACATTCAGCCGAGAAATCCGCGCGTTTTGAGCCTTGTATGACCACGCAGAAACCACCGAGGAAAAGCTATTCGGTAATCTGATTGAACATGGATCCCTCGCGACCCTCCCCTCACAAAAAAAATGACCATCATCACCAACCACTGTCACGAAGTGAAGCTTGCTTAACTTTGAGTTTGTATGATCCGTAAACTTTAGTTTATTACCGATCACTATGACGAACAATCCAAGTGGAAAGGTAGGCTATGCGAAATTTGTTGTTAAGACAAACGAAACTTGCATGGCTCATTTTCCATCGGGAAAAAGTGTAATTCATGAAATGAACTCGAAGAAAGGCATCTGTACGGTGCAAGGAAGAACTATTTAAGATACTTCATGGTACAAGGCAAACTATAGGTGAACTCTGCCATAAACATAATACAAAAATACGGGAAATCAAAAAAAAAAAAACTGTTTTAAACAGCCGGTTCTGTTTTTTTTCGCCTGTTTAACAGCTGTTTCTGTTTTCGAAGTCATCATTTCTGTTAAAACAGAACAGGACCTGTTTTCAACTTTCCTGTTTTCTTTCTGTTTCTGTTCTTATGTGACCTGTTTCTGCCTGTTCCTGTTTGAATGCAAAAACAGAACAGTGCCCATGCCTAGGTATACTGATACCTATAGTTGGGTTATGCTTTAAACGATATAGGGACGTTGGTACAGAAAAAAAAAACGATTCATTATGTACACTTTCCATTAACACTGACGAGTCCCATGGCCTTCTTCGAGGCCAACATTAAAGACCTAAGGCGTATTCTCGCCGTTCCCCGAGGACTCCACTTGAGGAGTCCCCGCTTCTTTGTTTGTCTGACTCACTCCCCGTATTCTCGCGAGTTCCCACGGACGGGGAATGCTCCTCTTATCATCACCATCATCAGAAGGGAGTCCCTTTCAGATTCACAAGGGAATCAATTTTTGCTGGTGTTGGTGCAATGTAAAATTAATTAAAAACAATCAGAATAAACCAAACCAAAAATAAAGTGGATCCAGACTAATTTCGTCAACTGCATATTTATTTTAAGAAGAAAATTCCATTTGGAAGCATTCCCGGTGTTCTCGTTGTTTTCCGGACGCGGAGTCCGCTTGGAGTGACTCCCTCTATTCTCGCCCTTCCCTTCGATAGCCCAAGGAGTCCTCGGGGAACGGCGAGAATACGCCTCTAGACGAATTACCGCGCACAGCCGCCACACAAGGAAAATCAGGCAAAGGAAATGAACTCAAGGCATATTCTCGCCATTCCCCGAGGACTCCTCGGGGAGAACGGCGAGAATAGAGGGAGTCACTCCACGCGGACTCCGCGTACGGAAAACAACGAGAACCCTGGGAATGCTTCCAAAATGGATTTTGTTCTTAAAAAAATATGCAGTTGGCGATATTAGTCTTGATGCATTTTATTCTTGGTTTTGTTTCTTCTGATTGTTTTTAATTAATTTTACATTGCCCCAACACCAGTAAAAATTGATTCCCCTCTGAATCTGAAAGGGAGTCCTTTTTTATGATGGTGATGATAATCGGAGTATTCCCCGTCCGTGAGGACTCGCGAGAATACGGGGAGTGAGCCCCCTGGAGAAACAAAAACGCGAGAATACGCCCTTAGTTGAAACTACCTGAAAATGGGTCAATTACCTCTCCAATGTATTTAAAGCAGGTAGACCGGTGCTTACAGAGGGGATGTCGATATGGGTTTCTCCGAACGCCATGACTCGTAGCGGACTGTGGTTCACTGGAAGTCTGGCAGTATTCATTCCCCCCAATCACGAATCTAAAATGATACTGAAGGGTAAGGAAGTAGTTGAGCAAAAGTACGATTTGACCGGCCGAAATTGTACCAGAAATTTTTTTTTATACCAAAATGTTTAGAAAAAATCAGTGAACAACATATCCTAAATCCACCAAAATCGCCTGGTGGCTAAACTTTCTGGGGCTGCCTGAAAGGGTGGAGGGAGTACAAAAAATTAAAGGAAGAAAAAAAAGGATAATATGACAGTCGAATTAGGGCAAGGAGACATGCTGATCACGTTTCTGAACTTTAATTTTCGCCGACAAATAGTTCGACGGTAATTGGGTGAACACCGGATAGTCGGCAGGCTACCGTAAAAGAAAAAAGTTTATTTTGACAAAAAAAAAATTTGCTCTATTACCAGTCAGTTTAGGGGCAAGGAGACTTGCTGAGTCCATATCTAGACTTTTTTATTCGCCTGACAAGCAGCTCGCCCGTAAGCCCTCAAAAACTGGAGTTCGGTAACATACAAGAATTTTTTTTTATAAAATAAATTGTTTGGTCAGATAGCGTAATCGGTTTAGGGGTAAGGAGACCTGCTCGGGCAAATCTATAAATTTTTCCGCCCGACACTTAGTTCGTCGGGAATCCGGTGAAAACTAGAAATTCCGCAGAGGTGAAATTTTATTCTGATAAAATATTCGTTTAGGCTGATATAACGATTTACGAGTTAGAAGACATTTTGTGTCCGTATCCGTTTTTCCCCTGAAAGTAGTTCTTCCGGAATCCGGCGAAAGACCGATAATTTGGCGTAAGAAACAGTTTATTTTCTCGTCGATCACAGTTTCAGCATAGTGGTAAAAATCCATGCAGAATAAACATCTAAAATTTATTTTCTCGAGCACCCGGAATCCGGCACAAAACCGAAATTCGATGGACGCAAAAGTGGTTTCCGATTCCAGGCGAGCTACTTGTCGGGCGAACATTAAGTTTGGAGCTAAGATAATGTGTTGTCCCGTTATGGCCCATCTATTCCCCCCTCCCCTCCCGTCGACCGTGCGTCGGTCCGAGAGGAATACTGGCAATCAGTTTTCTCCATATCCTGCTAATTCTTCTGCCGAAACGTCGGGCCCGGTCAGTACTTAGATGGGTGACCGCTTGGGAACACCGGGTGCTGTTGGCTTTTTGCAATTTTTGCTAAGTCCAAAAATCGGTTAAAAGTTGAAAAGTGCAGCGATGAGTAGTTTCATCCCATCATTTATTTCTGGTAAAATCTTGTAAGTGTATTAGTTAATTTGTTTGGTGTCTGTGTATACTTCGTAAATTGTACTCCACTTCTAGCTCATAGCTATTTGGATTAAACGTGTTGGATTGAAACAAAAAATTGATTGAAAATTTAGATATGAACCGATTTTTTTTTTCCAAGAAACTTTTTACTTCCATGGTAGCCAATTTCCGGTTTTCACCAGATTCAACGGTTACATCACCCTCAACAAATTTTTAGCAATCAAGCTTTTCGGTAGATTTTGGAAATGTTGTTCAACGACTTTTCACAACATTTTAGCGTAACAAACTTTTTGTTGCAATTTTGCCCATGTTGACCCACTTTTTATCGTACTTTTGCCGGACTATAGAGCACGCAAGATGACACGCGGCTACGATACAAAATAGATGGTACCCTAGGGGTCTACTTTGGACAGATATGATAAATTTTTGGAAAAACAAAAACAAAGCAGACTTGATGATTTAATTACTTCAGTCATAAAAGTTTCAAGCCCAGGCCATAACGCGCATTGGGCAAATCTGACCTAAAACAGGGGAAGAGCATTTATTTCGTCGATAGATCCTAGACTGCCCTTGTAAATATGTAAATATGAAAAAATACTGTTTATTTGACAGTGCAAAACGGATACGTCAGCGATTTGGGCCCTTCTAGGCCTTGAGCATCTTCAGGCTCAATTCAATTCAATTTCAATTTAGTTTTTTTATTAAAAGAAACGGCGGTAAGCGGTACGTCAACAATGTATACACTTAAGTTGTAGTATTTGAAAGTGAATAATATATGCAGAGCTAAATCACATATCACACTAGGGCCCATAACTGGCCATTTGTCTGTTATGTCAAGTAACTTGTCAATAAAATTACATTGATTAATATCACTTATTTTAGTGTCAAAATTCATAATATTCACAACAATCCAGTGATGATTGTTCGTTTGGCGAACAATCTACACGTTACGAACCTTGTGAGAAAAGGCAACTATGCGCTGCGATCCTTAACCACATTGCGTCGACTCGGGTTTTCAAAGCAATTGCTGCTCGCGTTCCAGTGTTATGTACGCCCTCTGCTGGAATACGCGTGCCCAGTATGGGGACCACAAGTGCACAACACCGTCTTCCTTAACGATGAACTTGAAACAGTGCAAAAACGGGCCTTAAAAATCATTCTAAGAGCCAAGTATGTTTCATACGAATCTGCCCTAGTAACTCTACGAATCTCTTAAAGAACGTAGGTACCAGCTCATTTGGAAATGTGTGCACTTCGTGCTTTTGAGTGATAAGCACCGTTCCCTTCTACCCCCCCCCCCCCCCACCGTTGCAGGCAACAGAAACACACGCTACGAGAACAAACTTGAACCAGTGCAATGCAGGACAAATCGTTCAGCAATTCATTCGTTCCTTTTTTTTTACTAGTGTGATTAATCATACGTAGTGCTTATTATGTTGTACAAGGTAGCGTAAATTAGTTGCGGCGGTAGCCATGAATGCGATAGGTATTTTGTTAAATGAATCCTGAATCTTGAACAACAATTACGCTAAAAGAACCAAAATTTAAATGACCTTAAATCATGTCGCATGACCCCAATAAGAATCACAGTAAACGTTTTAGATCTAATAAAATAATGGATATCGCCACAGTTAGAGACTACCAAGGTGCAGTTTTCACTTATGAGTATTTTAATGATAATTTAAATTCATCTTTACAGAATTTGTTTTCACAGAATCAGGATTTCCCCGAGTAGAAGAATGCCGAGCAGTTGGCGAGTGCCACCCGTAAACCAACTAGAGCTTCTTTGATAATAAAACACTTTGCTCCGGGGGTGTGGAATTCAATACCTGAGGAGGTAAGGGTTACCCTTTCAGCTTTCAAGTCACAGGCCAAGTCTTTTTTCTTATCGAGAACATAATGTTCCGAAACTTAATTTCCTTTCTTCTTTTTTCCTTCCTTTTTTTTTGGGGGGGGGGGCGCTTTGTTGATGGAAGATCGTTCGTTAGTGGATTTCTCTTGTCAGTTTGTTATGTCTTCATTCGTCTTTTCTTCTTCTTCTTTTTTTCTCTCCTTCTTTTTCTTTCTTTTTTGATTTCTTTGGTTTGTTTTCCTTAAGATTATATGAATAAAGAATAAGCCCCGCCCATTGCCAGGCCTTATGTTAGACCTTCTGGTGGGGCCATAAACAGTTAATGGTGTTTTTGTTTTTGTGAATAAACTGAAACTGAACTTAAAACTGAACTGAAAAAAAAAACTAAGGGAAAGATTAGGAATCAACTGTAAACACACGCTCAAGCCGCTCCAGCTGGAAAATGAAATTGTGGAAAAACAACAAAAGATTCTAGGTTGATTATCTGATTTTGTGAATTCCCTAATCTATTTCCGTTTTAATTTGTAAAATTCAGCTGACCTATCCGTTCAGCACCGTCAAATAGAATTTGAGTGTCTAATTTTGGTGAAATAATGCGTGTTGCCCACTTGGATTCTGATCCTAAGACCTAAGGTTGACTAATCTTGGTAGCGTCGAGCGGTGGGGAAATTACTCAACTCTTCGAAGACGCATAGGGGTCTCACTTCTCTTATCTTATCGATACTTACTTATTAATGACCAACCAAATGCCAGGTTGGTTTAGCCTTCGGGTTGCTTAGAAAATAAACTTGTAAACGTGTATGTAACTGGCACAGCGGAAAATTTTTGGAGGATATTTGGGTGATTTTTCGTGTTTAGCTTTTGTCATTGCCCTCGGGCTGATTAGCAAACAAACCTATATATGTATCTATCAGGGACAAAATTCTTCAACGGAGGACTGTTCTTGCAATCATCTTACAATTTTTCCTCAACCTCTAATGATCCCAGAGCATAGGTTAGAATAGATGTCCGCAAATCGGTCCAGATGAATGGCCCGACATCTATGCCGAAAGCAATAGGTGAAGTCAAGTATAATTTCAGTAATGAGCCAAAAGGTAACTGATCGCAAAAGACAATTCTAAGAATCGAAAGAACTGGACTAGTTAAATTAATAAATCTGTGCTAGTAAGACTAGTACGTGGTGTATTAATAACAATAATATAATAAATTAATAATAAGTGGTATTTTGTAACGACACGAAGTATTTAATTCTAGATGTTTATAACAACTCTCGCAATGCAACTGTTGGTGCAAATCCTCGTCTACTCGGACAGTCGCATTGCCTCGTAGTCTCCAAGTCCCTTTTTCTCATATTCGCATTGCCTCACACGCAGTTCCTTTTTGCCCGATTTTGGCAACCCATAAAACGAAGAGAAAAAGCTAGTATAAAAGGAGCAATGAAATTGTATGTAAAGGCAGTCTTAAGCTAGTCTTAAGACAGTGGTGATCGTTGGATTAACAGATGTATTCGATGTATGCAGAACTTCAATATTAAAAGTAAGTGGGTTTTCTAACCACTGTTTATTAAATGTAGGACCTAGGACCCACCGTCCGAACTTCCCCCTCCACAGTTACGAACCAACCCTTCGAGGATTAAGATCAGAGTACCGCTATAGGCTAATATGTACCAGCCGCTCGGATACACGCTACACGTATATTAGATGCTCGGTTTCGTACAACAGTTATAGCATAAACGATTAGAGAGATACTCCTAATTTAACGTAATTTACCAATTTCTTACTTGGCAATGGAGTGCACCGAGTCACTTGAGCCGCTGTTTCGTCTGAACCAAGGAACAAGCGCTGCCAGCGTTGCCATCAATATCAAAACTTCACCTTTTGGAATTGATTTAACCAATCCTCTACCTTCGAGCATTCTCCATACTGTTTCACTTGCCTAGAGAAAATTAAAGTATTTGGAAGTCGAATTAGCTATCACAAGGAACGAGAGAAGCAATCATACGATTGATCAAGTCGGATGTAGCTCCGACGGATTTGTCCACCTTCCTAATGCCATATCGCGCTGCGGCCCAGTTCCGAAAAGAAGCATTATGAGAACAAGACCAAAGTTTTCGATGTGCTTCCAAACGGAGAATCTTTATTTGACTTCTTCATCCAGACAATCGAGCAGGCCCGTATCCAGGAATTTATTTGGGGGGGGGGAGGTTGCCTGCTGGTCGGACAAAAAAGCACAAAAAACACATAGATTAGAGGGAAAAACCTATACAAATCGTTATTTTTGTATGTTTCGAGGGGGGGTCAACCCCCTAACCCCCCCCCCCCTCCTGGATACGGCCTTGCAATCGGGTCTTGTAGATTTCCGGCCTTAGTTGTTAGCATGTATTTTCCCCTAATCAACCGCTTCAAAATGTACAAAATTTTCGACGAATTACGGGCAAACGACTAATCCGCAGTACTGACCTGTACCTTTACCCAAATAATAATATTTATTTATTACCCACTTACATCAAAAAGATTAATAGTGGAGTATAAACTTGAAGAACGAAAAAGAAAAAAACGGAAAAAGACGTAAAACAACAACTAAAGTCAACAAAGGATCCTCCTATACAAAATATCTTCAGTCCTTCTAGAGTTATCGTGCTAACAGACGGATAGAGAGACGGACGAACTTTACGAAGTCATAGGTGTGGGTTTTGGTTAGGGTTCCATTAACATAATGGACTTGTTTGCGAGGAACTCTGGGAGAGCTTTACCGGAAGGGTTTTATGTCAGCTGTTTCGTAGTTCTTCGCTAAAACACGCTATCAAAAATCATGGACAGGGCCCAACCAGCGCAGGACTTTATCCACTGCTTCCTGCCCGAAGATTTAAAAATAAGTGTCTTGTTCTATGTGTTTTATTTATTTCCTTTCATTTACTCCGCTTTTTCAAAATGGCGGGTTATCAATAAGTTACTTACTTACTTACTTACAGTAGTTAATACAGTAGGCATTAATGCTAGGTACAGAGGTGAGACAGAACACCTGCAAGAAAGCCGGTAGAGTGCAGCGCTGCGCCTGCACCAACTGTTTGTGCAGTGTCAAACTGGGGTTCATGCAAGTAGTCCAGCCATTGCCCATATTGCAGCCAATTAAACACAGAACGACTCGTTACCTAAGAAGTTTTGTTCCCGCCTTAGTCAACCTTTTTAACTCGCACCATTAATTGTAAATAGATTTGAATATTTTGTGTTATGTTTGACAGGCCTTTCTTATATCCAAACTAGTGTAGAATTATCTTTTGTATATAATTGGTGTTAATATGGACGAGAACCACCAAATCAGCTTGACCGTTGTGTCGGTTTTGAAAATAAACTTAATTGAACTGAAAGTTCATAATTTTTCGCATTGTTCAACGGCGTAGTAGGTTCGCGTCTTGATTTCATCAGCTATGGATGGCTCTGGTCTGTCCTTCTTGTTTTCGTTAATTTGTTCAATAAAATGTCAGTGTAACGTTAGCATTAGTCCCGCCATGCAAGTTGTGAGTGTTAAAAATAATGATGTTTTGTAAAGACAACCAAATTAGCTCGCTAACAAGTTTTTGTCTAAAAAGCTGTTTACATTCTCAACTTACCACATTTGTAACATACAGAGCTAGAAGCCCTCTCCTACTCGGTCTTTCAATGAGAATTGCCAGAACTGATGCGATGAATGCAGGGAGAAATCCGCTTGAGAACTTCGTGAAGTGTCCATAGAAGTACCTGCAAGACATGGGGATCAGCTAATGGCTACATTTCGTCAAAACTACCGTCTCAGCAATCCCAACGAATGAATGATGATTTAATTTAACAAGAGCTACGAGCTCATATGGCACTTGTTACGAGTAGGCACGGCTCGGTTATGTCAATGATATATCTAGTGTTTGCTAGGTGTCTTCCCACCAAGTTTCATCTAGATCCCTCCACTCATAGCGTTTTCCAATATTTCCGGTTCTCCCCTCCAGCTCCCCCCAAAAGTCACCGGATCCGGTCCGGATTTTAAGTGGGTTGTCTGATGCATGAGGTCTTTCCAAATATCAAGTTTCATCGAGATCCGATCACCCGTTCAAAAGTTATAAATAACTCAAGATTCCGGATTCCCCCTCCCTCCACTCCCCCAACAGTGCCCGAATCGGCTCGGTCATGTCAATGATGTATCTAGTGTTTGCTAGGTGTCTTCCCACCAAGTTTCATCTCGATCCCTCCACTCATAGCGTTTCCCAAGATTTCCGGTTAACCCCTCCAGCTCCCCCAAAAGTCACCGGATCCGGCCCGGGTTTTAAGTGGGTCGTCTGAGGCATGAGGCCTTTCCAAATATCAAGTTCCATCGAGATCCGACCACCCGTTCAAAAGTTATAAATACCTCAAGATTCCGGATTCCCCCTCCCTCCACTCCCCCCACAGTGTCCGAATTGGCCCGGTTATGTCAATGATGTATCTTCACACCAAGTTTCATCTCGATCCCTCCACTCACAGCGTTTCCCAAGATTTCCGGTTGCCCCCTCCAGCTCCCCCCAAAAGTCACCGGATCCGGTCCGGATTTTAAGTGGGTCGTCTGAGGCATGAGGTCGTTCCAAATATCAAGTTTCATCGAGATCCTGTCACCCGTTAAAAAGTTATAAATACCTCAAGATTCCGGATTCCCCTCCCTCCACTCCCCCCGACAGTGCCCGAATCGGCTCGGTCATGTCAATGATGTATCTAGTGTTTGCTAGGTGTCTTCCCACCAAGTTTCATCTAGATCCCTCCACTCATAGCGTTTTCCAATATTTCCGGTTCTCCCCTCCAGCTCCCCCCAAAAGTCACCGGATCCGGTCCGGATATTAAGTGGGTTGTCTGATGCATGAGGTCTTTCCAAATATCAAGTTTCATCGAGATCCGATCACCCGTTCAAAAGTTATAAATACCTCAAGATTCCGGATTCCCCCTCCCTCCACTCCCCCAACAGTGCCCGAATCGGCTCGGTCATGTCAATGATGTATCTAGTGTTTGCTAGGTGTCTTCCCACCAAGTTTCATCTCGATCCCTCCACTCATAGCGTTTCCCAAGATTTCCGGTTAACCCCTCCAGCTCCCCCAAAAGTCACCGGATCCGGCCCGGGTTTTAAGTGGGTCGTCTGAGGCACGAGGCCTTTCCAAATATCAAGTTCCATCGAGATCCGACCACCCGTTCAAAAGTTATAAATACCTCAAGATTCCGGATTCCCCCTCCCTCCACTCCCCCCACAGTGTCCGAATTGGCCCGGTTATGTCAATGATGTATCTTCACACCAAGTTTCATCTCGATCCCTCCACTCACAGCGTTTCCCAAGATTTCCGGTTGCCCCCTCCAGCTCCCCCCAAAAGTCACCGGATCCGGTCCGGATTTTAAGTGGGTCGTCTGAGGCATGAGGTCGTTCCAAATATCAAGTTTCATCGAGATCCGGTCACCCGTTAAAAAGTTATAAATACCTCAAGATTCCGGATTCCCCTCCCTCCACTCCCCCGACAGTGCCCGAATCGGCTCGGTCATGTCAATGATGTATCTAGTGTTTACTAGGTGTCTTCCCACCAAGTTTCATCTCGACCCCTCCACTCATAGCGTTTCCCAAGATTTCCGGTTGCCTCCTCCAGCTCCCTCCAAAAGTCACTGGATCCGGTCCGGATTTTAAGTGGGTCGTCTGAGGCATGAGGTCTTTCCAAATATCAAGTTCCATCGAGATCCGATCACCCGTTCAAAAGTTATAAATACCTCAAGATTAAAGATTCCCCCTCCCTCCACTCCCCCCACAGTACCCGAATCGGCTCGGTTATGTCAATGATGTATCTAGTGTTTGCTAGGTGTCTTCCCACCAAGTTTCATCTCGATCCCTCCACTCATAGCGTTTCCCAAGATTTCCGGTTGCCCCCTCCAGCTCCCCCCAAAAGTCACCGGATCCGGTCCGGATTTTAAGTACGTCGTCTGAGGCTAGTCCCCGACGCCGCGCCGAAAACCGGCGGCCCGCCGCCGAAAAGTCCCCGGCGGCCCGCCGCCACTTAACCTTCGGCGCGCCGTCGCCGCCGCCGTTCCACCGGCGGCGGCGGCCCGCCGACAGTCTCTGGCGCCATTGTAGTTAAATGTTCCGAATTAGGAATAGGCATTACGCATAACAGAATATAGTTCCACCGATCATCAATTTATCACTCTACAATCCTTAAACCATAAACCTAACACTACGTCCATCTGTCGAGACTTTGACACACTGAGATGTAACGTAGTTTTACAATCCGAGAAGAAATTGGGTTGCTGTTTATGCAATACCAGTTCTTGCCATACCTGCAACAAGTGCAGCCGCGGAAAGGGTTTTCAGCACAACTGGACTAATCGTTAGTGCCAAAAGATCTACACTTGCCCCTCACCGAGTCAACAAACTCCGGTTTATCCATGACAATTATTGCATTGTAAAGGAGATGCTGAAATAGTTATTTCCATGGCACGGCCTGCTTTTGCAAATTAAACTTGTCAAGATCTTGCAATAAGTTGACTTAAGTTTTATTTTAGGGAAGCCGAGGTTCAAGTGCATACCTGTAACATACTCATGTTTTGATGGAAACGTTTCAACTTCTAATTCGAAGTTGCTTTCAGTACTTCGTGATTACATATATGCAGGTTGGCTACCAGTCAAATCTAGAACAGCTATAACAAGAAAAAATCCGAAGCCTTAAAGGACCCCTCGCACTATTTACTCTTCAACTTACAGTATCTTAAAATATTTTAATATTTTAAAACTATGCTCTGCTTTCAACAAATAACCCATAATTTTTGGCTCTTTTAAGACTTTTCCGTGACCCACTGACTTATAGCGAAAACAGGGAAGCAATTTACATAACCGGCTTTTCTGATGGAAAAACTTGTCGCAGACAACCAGCGACAGCGTGATACACTTCGAAGGTAGCAAAACACGGCAAGTGAGAACACCACAAGTGAGAAAATTAGCGTGGTTTTGTTAGGAGGGTTAGAATGTACCGTACGAAATTGAGGTCTCCGGGTTTTGAAATATATGGAGGGATTGTGGAAGTAGGTTCCATTAGTATGATAGGTAAGACAGGTCCTTTAAAAGTGTCAATTAACTTTATACGCTGGTAGTCCTTGCAGCCATCAAGGAAATTTCGAGAAAAACAGGAGAAAAATCGGCGTGACGCCGTTCAAAAACCGGCGCGCCGCCGACTTTTATTCGGCGGCGCGCCGCCAAAAAAATTCCGATGAGAATCGCTCTCGCCGCCGCCGAAATGATTTTCGGCGCGGCGTCGGGGACTATCTGAGGCATAAGGTCTTTCCAAATATCAAGTTCCATCGAGATCCGATCACCCGTTCAAAAGTTATAAATACCTCAAGGTTCCGGATTCCCCCTCCCTCCACTCCCCCCCCCCCCCCACAGTGCCCGATTCGGCTCGATTATGTCAATGATGTATCTAGTTTTTGCTAGGTGTCTTCCCACCAAGTTTCATCTCGATCCCTCCACTCATAGCGTTTCCCAAGATTTCCGGTTGCCCCCTCCAGCTCCCCCCAAAAGTCACCGGATCCGGTCCGGATTTTAAGTGGGTCGTCTGAGGCATGAGGTCGTTCCAAATATCAAGTTTCATCGAGATCCGATCACCCGTTCAAAAGTTAAAAATACCTCAAGATTCCGGATTCCCCCTCCCTCCACTCCCCCCACGGTGCTCGGATCGGGGAAGTGACTATTTCCAACTTAATCATTTGGGGTCCCTGATACGCTTGCCAAGTTTTATCGTCCTAGCTTATCTGGAAGTGCCCGAACTAGCAAAACCTGGACAGACCGACAGACCGACGGACGGACAGAAATTGCGATCGCTATATGGCACTTGGCCGAAGGGCAAGTGCCATAAAAAGAGGTTTTCCTATAGAATTTCCATTCTGGCGAATAACCAAGTCCTATTTCCAGATCCATGCAAAAAACAACAAAACATTTTACTGCATATTGCTGTCTTTTCTAGCACGGTCTACTTCATAGGGTACAAAGAGTCAGTGGGTTATCTTTCACCTACTGCTATGAACCCTACCTAAGACCTACCAGGTATCATAAAGTATGGTATGTGTGAGGATACATTTAGGATAAACCAAATATCTTGATAAAAAACTTACTGAACAAGCTCTATTCTCAAGTATCTCTTTTTTCAGGCTAGCTCTGACGCCCACGCTTTTCTCCCGACTGAAAGAGATTATGAGCTTTTCCCCAACTGAGGAAAAACATTAACTAAGACAAACTTAACTCCTTTCAAACCTCTCAGACTAGACAGAGAACTGCTAGGAGGACGTTAGACAAGATAACCCTATTCGTTGGTGCACTGTAAGCAAATTTGTGGGCAGTATAAAAGGATGGCTTCCGCAGTTGGGAAGTCAGTTCGACTCAGGCCACAGTTCGAGCTGGGCACAGTTGACTTGGTGACAAGTGTTGATTGACCTAACTTCAATGTAAGTACGAACCTCAATAAATGTGTTTTACTTATTGACCTAGGAACTGAGTATCGCCTTCGAAAAGACTCGGTGCAATAACATCCACAAATCAGTAGTCACTACCATGCTTGCCCGCTACAAATAATCATGCTACTCTAACCACCCCTTCCACCACGGCTACAACACGCACATATTCTTTCTCATAACCACCCCTTCCACCACCGCTACAACACACACACACATATTCTTTCTCATACATGGAAATCCAAAGCCCTACGGCTGTGAGTATTATATAACTTCAATCTGATATTCGTTATTTCAAATTTCGAGCTAAGAAAAGCAAGAGAGAATAAACGGCAGTTATAGTCATCTTAGCCACTAACTGCTCGAAGTCCAGGCCTTCTTAAGTTATTGTCCTGGTTAAATTTTAATGTGTTGTGATTGTTTGTATTTTTTTTAATCTTGTATCTGTTATCAATAGTTTTCGTTGAATATTAAAGATTATTTGTTTCAAGATCAGGACACTTCAGGTTCTGGCTTGTGTTTTTCATTTATGTCTCATTATTCTGGCAGATATCCGCCTACTTTAGCTGTTAAGATTCGCAGAAAGGAGTACAGAGACTAATATAAACTGCCTTTACAGCCCAAAGCACTGAACAGCTTTACCTGCAGATGCAGAACCAGCCAATGAAGCCAAAGCCATTGAATCCTAAAAAAGCACTGGACTGCAATATTCCTCTGGTCAGCTTCTTTAAGTCATCAACTGTTGGCTTTTTACATCTTAACAAATATGATGCCTAAAACAAAGAAAGTAAAATGATCTGATATTCAGCTATCTCTTCCTATTTCGTAGAAATGGATGGAGTTGGATGTTCTACGGGTTCAACCCAACTGTAAAAAGTTTTAAAGTTCAATTGGTTATTTGTTATGGCCCTACACTGTAAAAAGTCCGTCCTAAATCGGAGATTGCAAAATTGAGTTCTCCATATTCGGTGTATTACCACCCGAAGTAGGAGTAAATACTGCCGGCGGTGGAGGCGGGTGATATTTATCTTTATACGGACTTTGCCGTAAAAGTTGTTCTTGTCCGGAAAAAGATAAGGACAGTACTTTTGCTTTGGGCGTCCAGATTGGGATGAAAACGTACCATTTAGGTTACGCAAAGGAAGGTTTGTATCCTTTTCAGGTGATCATTTTTCTGTCGGATGATTCTCGTCCATTTTGGGATGAAACTCTTCCGCAGCAGGGAGATGCCCCGATACCTAGCGTCTATTTCTGGCTCTTTCTTCGATCAGGAAGTACGAAAGAGAAGAAAGGAACATAGTAAGAACAATAAGTGGAAGAGGGATATCTACAGCCTAAGTTTCAGTCATGGTAAGATTTGTTATTTTTGTTACCAAGATGTATCTATCTATTGGTGAGGAATGAGTAAGACGTTATGGGAAATAAGTTGTGCCTAGCCTAGTGTGAGATCATTTGGTGTCTGAGAAATTGTCACAAAGATACATGGTACTTAGGGCCTAGTTTACGGCTTTACCAGATGTTGACCAGGTTTCTTGTCCAAGTTATCACTTACGTTTGCATAACTGTTTGTGGTTTATGGATCTGGCAGCAAACAATTTGCCAGATATGAACTTGCTTCAAGTTTGGTAGTAAAGTGGAAACAAGAGCCACGCATTTCCCACCCGGGATATTTTAGTCAGCTTCAGAGGGTTTAATGGTGATATAGTGATCTCAATTTCTGTCCGTCGGTCGGTCGGTCCGGGTTTTGCCAGTTCAGGCCCTTCCACATAAGCTAGGATGATGAAACTTGGCAGGCACGTCAGGGACCCCAAATGATTAAGCTGGAAATAGTTAATTCCCGATCCGAGCGTCGTGGGGGTGATTGGAGGGAAGGTGGATTCCGGATCTTAAGGTGTCTATAATTCTTGAACGGGTGATCGGATCTTAATGAAACTAGGTATTTGGAAACACGCCGTGTCTCAGACGACCCACGTAAAATCCGGACCGGATCTGGTGATTTCGGCGGTAGTTGGAAGGGGAAACGGAAATCTTGAGAAACGCTCAGAGAGGAGGGATCGGGATGAAACTTGGTGGGAAGAACAAGCACAAGTCCTAGATACATCATTGACATAACCAGAGCGGATTCGGGCACTAAGAGGGGAGTTTGGGGAGAGGGTACGGAATTCTGATTATCCCGCAAGTTCGGTACTTCCTGATGTACTAGGACCCGACTATTTGTAGGAGACTAGAGGGAAGGGCAATTCGGAAATTACTGATTTTCTTAATTTGCTCGGATTCGAGTGAAACTTTAAGGGTGATAAGAACTAATGAGCTAGATATACAAAACATGTCTCCAAACCAGATGCGGCAATGGCTTGGGGAGCTGGAAGGGGGTCGGAAACAGTGTGACATATGCACAAAACCCAAATGAACGTTTGTGCGGCCTAGTTTGTTATTTGGCTTCCGGACCGGATCTGGCCACAGTAGGAGGACTTTGAAGCGCGCGGAAACCGAAAACTTGCAGGAGTGGTCCGACTCGAGTCAAATTTGAAGGACGAGATAAGAAGGTGTCAGAGATGCGAAACTTATGTGTTCTAGTAGTTTTCGGCCACAGTGTGGGGAATTGAATGGGGATTCGCGGAAATTTTATGGCTGGCGCAGGGATCAAACGAGTGGAGTTATTTGAATGAAACTTGAATAGTATAGAGACGATGTGCCGTGGATGACATATTTTAGAGTCCGGACAGGATCTGAACACGGTGGGGAGGGGGAGTACAGGAGTTTACCAAAAAAAGTCCAGACTTCAGTGGAACTTGATGGTCGGTAAGAGAAGATGCTTTAGATAATCTGTTTATATGGCTAAACCGGATTCAGGCGCAGTAGGGGGATTTTGAGGGGGAGGGCTACCGTTAAAACACCGGCACTCCTGAGGATAAAACTCGTATGACGAAACATTTGCTCCGGATGATCCGAGGCGATGCCGGAAATGCTCAGACTCGCGCGAAACTAGATACCTTATTTCTAGGTACAATCCTAGGGTCGGTTGAGTGGGGTGTTTTGCGACATTCTCATCTGCTTTCTCGTACCCCTACGCGTAAGAAGTGCCATATAGGCTCTACCATTTCAAAGTTTTCTTTGTTTTGCAGGCATATCATAGAAGTAAACGTAAAGACAGCACTACCGGGAAGCAAACACAATTTTAAAAAGCTGACTGTCCGTGCATCATTGCGACGAAGGAAAAGAAGGAAGGTGGATATCTAGATACTCTTGATGACTAACTCTCCTAGCCGATGCATAATCGTCGTGTACCTAGCGGAAGAGCCGGAACCGGCACCACAGATGTCCCCAACGATCGCCTTGATTGGTTTACGTAGGCTTTGAGTTGTTGAGTTTTACGAGGAGTTTTAGTCGTTAGGGCGACGTTTTCTTGTTCTTCCTGAGGATCCCTATGCGTTACCATGAATTACTCTGACATACTGTGTACTACGAGATAAAATCTGAATGAAGCTTTCCTGTAGTTAATTGATTAAACTAACCTTTATGTGTGTATAAAAACGATGAATACATTCTCAGCTGCCCTGAACTGCAATTCAGTTACTTTACAAACCTGAAGGGACTTCAAAATATTCAGTTAATGACAATTATTGTGCTGGGGAAAAAAGTGATACGTGAATTATGTATTTTTATGATTAATTCTGAAGTTATTGTGATTAAGTGAAAGTTAATCTTTTATTTTTGTTTTGAAGATGACTAAGAGTGACATCTCCAAGGCTTTCTCAAATGTGATTTTTCGTTTTTTCTGATAAATGTGATGTATTTACTAGTTACGAATTTACTCGGCCGCTGGCTGAAATTCAGAGAGACGATCTTGCAACCTTGTAGAATGTTTTTTCAGGAGCTTTCACTGTAGAAAGTTTCTCCGTATTAATATTAAAGTTAACTGCAGTATTTGCTAATCGGATCCATCTTATCTCTATTTGGTATTAATCTTATCTGCGTAGAGATAAGGATAATCCGAGTAGGAAATACTGCAGTTAACTTTAATCTTTATAGGGAGAAACATTCTTTCGGACAAAACCAGCCCGGTCAGTGGAACCCAGCGGTAGTATTTCCTCCTTGTAGAGACTACTTCAATCCTAATTCGGATCAATCGTCGTCTTTCCAGAATGTCAATAAACCACATTTGGACGCAGCTTATCCGTATCTGGATGGTTTTCGACTGCTCTCACGTACCAGATTCACAAGAATCGCCCGCATTAGGGATCATATTATCCTTACGAGGAGTATTATCGACCGCTTTTTCTGTACAGGCGATCCACATCCGGGTACTTTTCGCTCTTAACCGGTTTACTTTAGTCCGCCACTTCGTCAAGGAATGTCCTAATACGGCTTAGTCTTTTCTGTATTAGGACTAACATTAGCAAAAAGTACACCTTATGAGGACTGCTTTCGTCTGAAACTGGAGCAATTCGGTCTCTCCAGAGATAAGATTCGTCTTTGCCCGGCTGTCGTAGAATGTCCTTATCTGGGTTAAATTCATCCACGCGTAATCTCCGACTAAGGATTACTTTCATCCAAGAGGAAATGATACCGACTACGGATGGTTTTCATCTTTATCTGGACTTAATCCCGACGAAATGATGTTATCCTAATAAAGATAAGAGTAATCTGAGTAGTAAATACTGCAGTTAACAATAATCTTTATCCGGAGGATTTTTTTTACAGTGTAGTCAGCCGGTATTTGATTTAAAATAAAAGTATGACATGGGGTAGGCCAAATACTGGGCATACTAGAGTCTAGCATCTTTCCGGCACAGCATCCATTCTAGTCACCATGTTAAAAGAGGAAAGAAAAAAAAAGAATTTTAGTAAAGATTATGTATCCTATACAAGATTTCTCATCTAGCGGGTATAATGTTTCTATTTTGGTTTCTGCAGCCTGTGTTTGCAAACAGTCCATATGGCAACTGCAAGGATATGTATCAGCTAAAATTTGCACTGTCTTGAGCTGCACCATCATGCATCATCAAGTGCAAGCTACTCATCTGGATACAACATTGCTTGCAAGTGCAATTTAAGGTAATTTGAAGTAGATAACCATGGGCCTTTGAGAATCATGACCATGTTTCATTTGGTCACAAGCTGTTTTTTGCACTTTGAAGTTAAGATACGCACTTTAACAGGCTAGGAATTAACTTCTAATCACAATTATCATGGGACCTTCGGATCATGAAAATTTAGTCTTAGATCTGAATTATTTGTTCCATTATGCAAAATAGATGAGCAAATTAAGGAGGCTAGGAGTTCATTTGCAAGCAAAACTCTTGGACCACAAATCATCATGGGCCACTGGCGATCATGAGATTGCATTGTTTGATCAAAAGTACTTTAAGCAGGTTGCATCTTCAGATTCCATCAGAATCAGATCACTCATTCAGAGCTATGCATGTAACAAGATTTATGGTCCCTCATCTCCCCCCAATAGTGCTGCATTTGCTCCAGTCCTATACATAATACGTCTAAGGCTTCTGTTTTTTCTTCCTATAAAGTCCAGTATCGATCTGGTACTGATGACTTCATAGTAAGCCAACCACAGGATTTCCAATGCCCCCTCCATAGTTGCTGGACCTGTTCGGAGCTGAAATAGCATATCTGAGGCATGTGCTCTTGCCAATTATTAAGTTTCATATTTTCATCCATATCGGATCACCCATTCAGAACTTATGTATGGCTCAAGTTTCCAATTTTTTCTCTCTCCACTCTCCATAGGCAGGATCATGAGATCCAGGAAATGACAACAAACTGAACAGGAAATAACCAGAGCCTGTATTTGTCAGTTTGTTTAAATTTTTACAAGAAAAAACTAGCAAAGCATGACAAATCCACGAGCAGAGCTATACCAGTGTGATGAAAGAATGACCCATCCATGCGCAGAGCTATACTAGTGCGATGAAAGGGGTAGGGGTTTGACGAAAACTAGAAAAAGCATTTCGGGTGTACCCCTCCAGCCCCCCCCCCCCCAGTTACCGGATCCGATCCGAATTCGACAATGAACATCCAAGACATTTGTTCTTGATACCTGTCAAGTTTAATGCACACCCAATTATCCGTTCCAAAGTTATGGATGTTACTAATTCCCAGATTCCCCATGTGCCACTCCCGCATTGATGGTCGGATCGGGG
Source organism: Branchinecta lynchi (assembly GCA_023053575.1). NCBI lineage: Eukaryota > Metazoa > Arthropoda > Branchiopoda > Anostraca > Branchinectidae > Branchinecta > Branchinecta lynchi. The sequence goes on along the minus strand of JAKZAP010000008.1, from coordinate 26,176,305 downwards.
AAGTGATTATTTCCAAGTTAATCCGGTTGGGTCCCTGATGTGCGTGCCAAGTTTTCTCGTCCTAGGTCATGTGGAAGTGCCCAAAATAGCAACATGCGGACAGACCGACCGACAGACAGACATTACGATCGCTATATGGCACTTGAGTAAGCTCAAGTGCCATAAAAAGTATTTTTTTCATGAAGCACAGCCAGGGTCGACAAGGACTTAGAAGAGGATCCCTAGCTTCACAAGGTATGTTCGCGAGTATTTCTGAAAACTAAATTTCTGAAAATTTTAACTGATATCATATCTTGAAGAGCTAAGGACATTTCTAAGATAGAGTCGTTTTTCCGTGACACAATTCTGGGCCACATACTTTTGAGGGTTTGTCATGGAAACACAATTGTGTGCCACATAGTCGAGCCACAAGTCGAAACTCATGGAAAAGCCATTTTGTCTATTTTTGGGCGGTAGATTTCATGTGTGATTTCAGTCGTACCTAAGAAAATAAAAATAAAGTTCATGTAAAAATCTCAATTAATAGAAGTCCAGGCTTTCCTCCTTACCATTCGGTGCAAAAAGGATCCTCAGTTTAATGTCTACATACTTTAGCTTTAATTTTTTTGTTTTGATGTTATTTTGCTGCTAAATTTGAATTTCCCGCCAAAATCGAGCCACAAAATCAACAATCACCAGTTGTGTTTTTGCTGATACCATGGTATCTGTTACCACGGTAACTGGATCTGCAATTAGTCATTTTTGCAGTTATTGTAGTATCCGATACACGGTGCTCACCAAAAACGACTATTGCCGAAATTTCACTTTTCGAAGTTATCCCAAAAGAAAAAACAGATATCCAGTTACAAAATTTGATGAAAGTGAGAAAACTTTTCAGATCCCACGACCAGTTACCACGGTTGGACTGTAGTATCTGGATATCTGTTACCACTATAACTGGCCAGATACCACGATAACAACAAAAACGCCTTTTGACAGTGGTATCAGATCAGTCTACCACAAATCCCTGATTCTTGGATACCCTATGCCAAACGCTGGGTATATCTAGCATTTAGCATAGCCTATGCCTAATGCTGGGTACCCTATGCCAAACGCTGGATACCTGTTGGTAATCTAACCCTGACCTACCTCAGTAGGAAGGAGTTCTGATTGGTTGATTTTTTAGCTTCACTCAAATCATCAATATTTTACTGGGTTACAGTATCCAGCACCTGGCATAGTGTATCCAGCGTTAGGCATAGGGTATGCCAAACGCTAGACATATGCGGCATCTGGCATAGGGTATCCAAAAATCAGGGGTTTGTGGTTGACTGTATCAGATACCACGATAACTGCAAAAACAACTTTAGGCCATGGTAACAGATACCATGGTATCAGCAAAAACGCAACTCATGGCAGTTGTTTGTCAAATTCAAGCCACAAAAATCTTGTTGGTCATGAGCTGCGTTCTTTGTCACGGGAGTTCTCACCGGTGGTCTCCGGTTTTTCTTATAAGCCGTTTTTGCATCCACCGGTAGCTTCTCACCAGTCTTATAACACGTTCTTTAACTGACCAGTGTCCGGTTTTATCTCACCGGTGCGGACTAACCAGAACCTACTCGTGAGTTCTGCTGCAGCGAGGAGTTAGCCGGTTTTCATCAACTCACAGATTGCTCACAGGTGAACCAAAAAAACGCGTTTTAAGGGAATAACCGGACACTGGTGACTAAACACCAGAGACAGCCCAGAGTGCAACAAACGCAGCTATGGAACACTTTCGGGCGGCATAAAAGGCCACAGAAACACTTTTTTCGAGGCACAATGAACCCACAAACCGTTTTTGGGTGCAGGGAAAAACGCCTTAGCTGTGCTTTAACAAAATATTTCTACAATACAAATTTCCATACAAACTTCAAATGTAGCCTTGCAAAGACATATACTTACAACATAAACTGAACCATAGATTTTTAGGCTTTGCCTTAAACTGATTGCCCCCACTCCAACAGCTGAATCAGCACACGAAGTTGTCCATGTATGACCTGCATCATAGCAGGAGCAAGACAACTTGCTCAGTGTCATTTTTGTACTGTATCTGTATCAGGCTGCTATCAAGCACATAGAGAACCGATTTACTGTAGCTTATTTACAAGTTAGACACGTCCAGTAAACTCATATAAATTTGAAAGTTGGTCCAAATCCAAACCAGTGTTGCCGGATGCCGGTCCAAAAATAAGCTGCGGCCTTTCAAAAATATGCCTGAAACTTTACACCTCCCAAGTATCCAAAGCCGCGCCGAATCCATATTCGGCGGCGGCGGAGAGAATTTGGAGCGCAGCCGGAAAGTGATCGGCGGTGCACCGCTGATTTATCGGCGTTTGCTCTAATTTTAGCATTTTTGGGGTTATTTTTTAATTTACGAATGGCTGGATGTAACACGGTTTTGCTGAGTATTCATAAGCATGTCAAGTGTCATCGTCTTAGCTTACGGGGAATGTGTGTACCCAAAAGTGAGAAAGATGGATCACCATTACGATCGCTATATGGCACTCCAACCGAAGACTGTAAGTACCATAACGACGCTGATGTTTGTGGTAGAAAAGGTGCAAAAATGGCGATGGAAGGAGGGGGAATACGCGCATCCGACCACCGGGGCGAGGGGGGACTCCGGTAATTTTGGAACGTTGCGATGGAATATAAGGATTTCATATTTGGAACATGCGAACAATTTGGGAACCTTCGTTGCATAGGAATATAGGGATTGGGATGAAACTAGGACGGTACAAAGATTATGGGTCTCAGATGTGCGATTTTGAAGTCCGGACCTAATACGACCTTGGTGCGAGGAGCTGGAAGGAGCCTTCTTCAATTCTGGAGAAACTTGGAGGTTGCTCTAGATGCGACATAAATTTTCCGAATCATATCGGACTTCGGGGGGGGGGGGGCGCAAACCGTTTAACGTTTGTAGCGTCCACAGGTCAAGGAACCTAGATATGTTATTTTGAGGTCGAGACCGGATCCGGTCTCGCCGGGGGAGTTGGGTGTCACCAAAAATTTTCCGAACATTTTCCGATTCAAGGGCAAATTGTTCCGTAGTAAGTGCTTTAGATACATGCAGCATTTGCGTGTCCGAATCGTATCCGACTACGGGTGGTGGGATGGACGGAGAGGCTTGGTAACATGCGTAGGAACCAGACGGATGGAAGGATTTGGATGCAGTTTGGATTGTGCAAAGGTAACGGGTTCAAGGTCCGGATGGGCTTCCATTCAAGTGACCCGGTTGGGTGATAGGAGCAAATTCCCTTGATATGATATTTACGTGTCAGAATTGCATGTGGACATGGAGGTGATTGAGGGAGGTTCCGAAAATATTTTGATATGCGTAGGGACCAAAAGAAGAGAGTGAGAAATTTGGAAGGCACACATGCGATGGATCCGGATGTGCCGTTTGAGATCTGGAGTCTGGCCACTATATAGATGAAATACGAGTCAAGTGATTTTACCGTGACAAATCAGCTGTTTATTTGTCATAGGACAAGTCCCTCGTGTAAAATTCGATCTAATCCCTCGACATGGAGATATGAAGTACTTAGATCACTGTTCCTTTCGCATGCTTCTTCGTGACCATTGTCATGGTTTGCGAACCAAGTTCAAAAGCTCCTCTGTACTTCAGTGGTAGAGCAGTGGCCTGTAAAGCAGAAGGTCTTAGGTTCAAATCCCGGCTGTCTAGGACCCGTGACTAGTCTTAGCGATGAACACTGATCACACGGTCCCGAATTCCACCTTCCTCCACCCACACCACGGATGGTTGGATCCGGAAAATAAGGTTTCGTTGAATATTACGCGGGTCCTTTATAGTCCTTCATAGTCCTAGCTTATATGAAAATACCGGAACTAGGAAAGTTAGAAAGAGGGATAGACGAACCGACGGAGAGACATCATGGTCGCTACATGGCGCTTGAGTCGAAGGCTGCAAGTGCCATACAATCCTTGAAGCTATACCTGCTGTGGTACTATGCATAGAATTTATTCAAAGGAGGAACTTCCAGTAATCGAGGGCATTTCTAAGGAATTGGGAATTCTCCAGCAATCGAGGTTTTGAAGGGAATTCCAAAGTTTGCCAACCTTCAATGAAACTACGCTATTGTCCAGAAGGAATGACAAGTTTTATCGTCCTAAGGCGTATTCTCGCCGTTCCCCGAGGACTCCACATGAGGAGTCCCCGCGTTTTTGTTTGTCCCGGGGACTCACTCTCCGTATTCTCGCGAGTCCCCACCGACGGGGAGTGCTCCGATTATCATCACCATCATCGAAAAGGACTCCCTTTCATGTAGCGTTTACACGGACAAGAAATCCCGTCGAGTAGAAAGGAATTCCGGTCGACTCGAAAGGATTCCGTTCGTGAAGACGAGTAGAAAAAAAGTCTAGCGGGACGGGAATCCTTTCATGATGAAAGAAATTCCGGTCTACTTGAAAGGAATCTTGTCGGCGGCGCTGGAAAAAAAGTACTAAAAAAGTCGAGCTAGCTTTTAAGAGCAGCAATCATCAGTACTAATGTCATAAATGATATTTTTTGTTGACAAGTGAATTTGTTTTTGTCAGATTTTCTGGTTTGAAGAATTTATTTTTTCCCTCTGTGTGTGAACATAATCCTGTCACCAAGATCGGATTCTGTTCAAGTTTTCCTGTACTTGTAAACGCTGCATCAGATTCGGAGAGGAATCAGTTTTTGCTGGTGCTGGTGCAAAGTAAAATTAATTAAAAACAATCAGAATAAACAAAACCAAAAATAAAGTGGGTCCAGACTAATTTCGTCAACTGCATATTCTTTTTTTAGAACAAAATCCAATTTCGAAGCATTCCCCGTGTTCTCGCTGTTTCTGAACGCGGAGTCCGCATGGAGTGACTCCCTCTATTTTCGCCGTTAAGTTTATTCGTAGCATCGACGTCCTGTGAGCCATTGAGACCGACTCACGAAGAGCAACCTGCCCCAGGCCAAAAGGGTTCCCAAGGGTCGGAGCCCAGGCAGGGGTGGCCCGAAGCACTCAGGCCAGGGGGGGGGGGGGCGGTGAGGCCCAATAGTTCAACGACTCCTGGATCGTAATATACGACTCGCACGTACCGACAAAAATGGTCTGTTGCCACTACGCGGCAATGGCGCACATTCCCCACCAACAAATAATAGAGCCGGTGTAAAACTAGCTGCAATACATCAGCTGAAGTTATTCTTGTCATCAAAATTTGTGTATACATACCTTCGTAGCCTCAACTTTACATTTCAGCTATCGCTAAAGCGGAAAGCTTTCAGCGCCTGTATGCGGGACAACTTAAAGCAAGAGCCGCAGGCGAAACTTTTCAATCTGCATTTATCTAGAAAGATTCTAGCCTTTAATGTGTTTCAAATCTAAAAAATTTCAAGCCTAATCGCCAAGTAAATGACACACCGTTCCTCTAAATAGAGAATACAACGAAATGCGCCACAGGCAATATTTTGTGAAACCCCGAGGAGCAGAGCATCTTTTTGCGATCCCATTTACTGCATGTAATAAATTCATTCATTCATTGAAAAGGAAAAAATAGCAACGAAATCACAAATCTGTCCGTCGGAAAAAGTGAAAAATGAGTGGCCATAAAACAAAGTAGACACAGAGTATATTTGTTCCGAATTAATAGCAAATACTAATCTTCATCTTAAAGACGCGCTTATTAAGAAACAAAACGAGGAAAACAGGTTTGCCAGCTTAGTACGTTAAAAAAAACAAAAACAAAAAAATCCGGATTTACGGACATAAATGCCGTCTTTTTGCGATCCGATGGAAAGTAAAAAAAAGGGACAAAATAGTACCCATCAAAAATAAAATAGATTTCTTCCGAACTGATAGCAAAAAAAGTAATATTTCCGTTAAAAATATGCTTCCTTAGAATCGAAACGAGGAAAACAGGTTTGCCAGTGCATTTGAAAAAAAAAAAACAGGTTTACGGACGTAACAAACTTTTGGTCTTCGCCCGACAGGCTTTTACAGATAGAAAAAGACGCCGGTTCGCCAAGGAGACTTGAGTTGTGTTTTTTTTTCCGGGTGTAGTTTCAATGTAGTTTTGATGTCCTTTTGTTTCATTATGAAAGTACCGTGTACCGTTTTATTTGTCATTCGACACACTGTACGTTCATGACGAAAACAAAAGCAGGTAAAGCTACAGGGAAAAATAGCAACTTACTGGTTTGCAGAATTTGATTATTTCTCTGTAAAAGCAAACCCGGATTCATTGACGAAACAAGCTTTCTTCTTTCGCCCGATAGAAACATCATGTCTTTCCCCAATGCAGCATATTCAAGCACACCTGAAAGGTTTATATCTGCTTCAATCTTCATCTGAGACCTCACCACGAAATTAGGTCCGAGTCTCAATACGCGACACAAGATGTAATACACAGCAAATGAAGGACGCGAACTTCGCTTTTAGAATAACTTAAACATCATAACTTGATCATTTTCGAGTCGTATGATTTTTCAGAATTTTACGAAGGCTTTTCAGATGCGCTTTAACACTAGCATACAGGGTCGTCACGTATGGGGGGGGGGGGGGGGTTGTTGGCCGGTCGGTAAAAAAATAGCTGAATCGGAGCGAAGCGCCGCGATTTTTCGCAAAAACAGTCAATTCTTTTTTTCGGAAACAGTCATTTTTTTTTTAAAACAGTCGGGTTTTTCGTAACTCGACTTTTCTTAAAAACGGTCGTTTTTTCTTATAATCAGTCGTGTTTTCGCAAAGAAAGTCTTGCACCCCCCCCCCCACCCCCCTGGACAGTAACGCCTCTGCTAGTATAGAGGCCAAAAATTTACCTCTCGACTAGAATGAGCTATTCCAGCGACTGCAGGACCCCTCTTGTCCTGGGAAACGAATTTCAGGTGTAAATTAAAATCTTTCTTGTCCTTTTCAAGCGTTGTTCCCACCTCAACCTCGCTTTGTAATCAACATTTTTCCATCTGTTCTGGGCACACTTGTTTCGCGGGTCTCCTGTCATGTGATTTTGGATAGCCTTTCGATTATGTTCAAAAATTCTATTCCTTATTTTTTTCACAATTGAACTGATGAACTGAATTGAACAATTGAACAATTTTTTTTAAACGACTCGTATTATTTTTGACTAAAATGAATGCCTGGGACCTCGGCGAGGCCGAAATAAACGACTGATATGACTTGGCAAAAGGCAGGGGGGGGGGTGAATCACATCCCCCCCCTTCGGGCCACCCCTGAGCCCAGGAGCCAGAAGTGCTTTGAACTGGATTGGCCTCTTCCGAGTGGGCAGCGTAGCCTTAAGCTGACTCAAGCAGGTCTGTTGTCCTCAGTAGTTCATGATGGTTTTTATGATGGAGGCTTCGGCAAGGGGGAGAGTAGGCTGCACGAGGGATCAAGTCAACAGGTTGAGATGGTGCTTCTTGAGCATTGATACCACCTGGGTTCTATGTTTGGGTCAATCGGGATCTAGTTGATTTTTTTTTCAATCAATCAAGTTTAATCCGAAGAGCTAAAAGCTAGAAAAGGAATACAAATTTACAAAATACACAGACACGCAAGAAACAAATTAACTAATACACTAACAAGAAATTACCAGAAATAAATGATGGAATGAAACTACGTAAAAATTGGGTAGAAGAATTAGCGGGATATGGGTAAAACTTATTGCCAGTATTCCTCTCGGACCGACGCACGGAAGACGGAAGGGGAGGGGGGAATAGAGGGGCCATCTGGGGACAACACGTTATCTTAGCTCCAAATTTGTTTGAAAGAGTTCCAGTATTTCCTTTTCCTGTAGGATCTTGATGATTTGGTGGAATATTTTTTTCTGCTCCGACTTCCGAAGTGACGCTGAGTTGATAAATATACGTTTGTGAGTGTGTTCCACCCTTCGAACAATAGTAACCATTAGTTACTGTTTTCGTTCCAACCTCGTAAAAAGTTACGACGCTGACCTTTTCAGCCTTCTCGAACTGACTGTTCCAACCAACTATTCGTTTACCACGATCGGGAGCGTAGTAAGCGTGGTAACTACGAATTTCTTCACGTGATTGGCTGGACTAGCCCGTGGCATAGTAACCACGGTAAATAGGGTGGAACATGCTCTGTATATTAGTTTCCGGCACGAGGACCTCATTTGGCTCTTTGGTTGTCGCCACTGCGTTCGAATAACATATGTTGCACTCCTTTTCTACCTGACGATATGTTTTACAGTCCGAGGTGATGTGGAGCTGGAGCTCCTAGAGAAAGTCGAACAACGTTTTGTTCAACAGGAGTGTCTCTGAATTCAGCCTGTAGTAGGTGATGTACTGATGTAGCGTTGTATTTCGCATAATATCTCTCATCGTTAGTTGGGATTGTGCTGGGTTGTCCGCTGCTTTACTAGCCATTCCTTCTCTTCTTCGCTGTGTTGGATTCCCTTATGACTCTGGATATGCTTAAATTTGCACCTGATATTTTGACCTTCGAGCATTTTGAGGAGTTCTCTGATGTTCTGATGCTTTAATGTTCCTCAAGTATGTGTCTTCATTTGCCGAAGTGTCCAAGATATAATAAACGTTATCACTCTCCACGTTTTGCGCTCTTGCGTGTTTGTTTCTTGAGGCTAGTGTCTACCCGGAGGATATGCGTTAAGCTTTACCCCTAGATATTAACTGTCAGTTGAATTGTGTCTAAAGATCAAATCACTTTCCATCTTGCCTGATGTACTTGACTGCATTGGTCCTTATACGGTTTCAACTCCTCAAGCTATAAAAATTTCGATTGTCCAGTAATTGGGTGAAAACTCGGAGAGTTTTGAAAACGTAGCAACACTGAGCAGATTTTAAAGCCAAGGTTTGGTTTGGAGGTGTTTATGTTTGGAATATTTCTTTTTAAATGTTGGGTCTAAGCCTAGGATAAGGAGAGAGATTACGAAGATTCGTCTCACTAAAATATGTTAATGTGCGTGCGAAAAACGGGAAAATTAACCAAGGCCTTGGTAGATAGGTGAACAAATTGCGAGCAATGTCTTCAGCAATTTACAGGCCGAAAATACCCCATTCACAAGCATGCCTAGCCAAGCACAGCCGCCTTGGCACTTGCCCAAGCTTAGCCAGGCACTGAGTTCCCGAGCCCGTAACTCTGTGCCTAGCCCAGAATCTGTGCCTAGGCATGTGCCTAGCAGTGCCTAGGCATCGGTGCTTGGCTAGGCACTGGCTAGGCATGCTTGTGAATGGGGCTTAAATACTGATTATGGGGTCTCCTGTTTGAAAGTTCTGTACCCGTAAAACCCCCTAACAAGGAACATGCCAAACAAGGGACAAAAAACATGGAAAAGTTTTTAAAAGCTTTGTGGAAAATACGGTAACTGACTTAAATAAATACTTATCACAGTAATAAATAAATAATAAATAAATAAAAAGTATCGGACAGTCTATAAAAAGCTGAATCCAAAGATGTAATCACCTTTCTGGTAACTCTCATACCTTTCCTTGAGGATTTTTTTTCGCTGAAGTGCTGAAAAACATTTTTTTTTTATAAACAAAAATCTTGATCTGGCTTCAGGAATCTGCTGCTCCCACATCTGCTGCTCCCACAAGCAAGAACTATATGTCAAATTTGATGGCCTGTTATGTATCAGTGTTGACACCAATTTTCAGTCCAGTATCTTTATTATGATTTTTGTTATGATTTTTTTTCCAATTTTGGATCTTTTCATGTCTTGGAGTGCCCTAACTAGGAACAATGAAGAAAATGTAAAAAAAAGGAAATAAGTTGATATAGGAATGCTGGCCGATGCCCTTAAAGCTCTGAATGCTGGTATTTATACCATGAGATAGTTTGGAATTCTAAAAACTAATATTTTGACATAGAAAAGGTCACAAACAAGACTACGAAGTTTGGAAAATGGGGATGCACCCAATCACTGATGAACTTGACCTTCTTTAAAGAATTATACTGTGTGGCTAATGTGGTTATCCCAGGACAGCATCTGACCTGCGATGCTTCAGTAAATATCATCTAGACAGGATAGTTCATTCTTCGAACATAATTTATATAATTTCCCAGGAACAGAGTGGGCGAAAAATTTCGTAAAACATCATAAAGGTGAGCTTTCTGCTAGAATGGCATATTCTTACGGTCTATTAGTCGGGTCTTAAGACATGAATAGTCTGGTAATTTATCTGAAGTCCATTGTGTACAAGTGTCTTTTATTACAAGTTTTAAGGGATTTCTTACCTCTTGAATCATAAAAACATTGATATCTGTGCCATTTTAATCATTTTTTCAAAACTTTTTTCACCAGTAGGTAATTAAAGCATTTTTTAAAACATTGGTGCTGTCCCTTGATCAATTTAGGCTTCCAAACAAGGTTCAAAAGTGCATTAAAGTTCACCGTCCCTAGATAGGAACCCGCTGCCAAACAAGGGATATCCTCTAAAAAAAAAATATAAAAAAACTAACTAAGAAAAATCTGAAACTTGGTCAACTAGCTAAGACCCACGTTTGGGCCGAATTTGAAGTTTCTGGCGACTTTCAGAGCTGAGGTTACAGTCTAGTACACTAGCTACATTTCAGGCATGGTGCTCAAACGTCTAGCACCATGCCTGGGTGCTAGACGTTCAAGCACTGTACCTTGGATTTCATGTATGGTGCATTGATTTCAGTATACAGTGCATACAGAAAAAAACACAGTTTCTGTCATCACAACTGAGCACCAGCTCGGACAGGCCTGAAATTACTACTATGAATTAGAGAAATCAAAGCCAATCCTTTACATACTTTTCACAACAAAAACAAAAGGGCTCTAATGATGATGGAGATGAAAAACCTAACAGCATCCTATCTATTTTCCATGTATTTTCCCTATCTATTCCCCAAGAGCCAACATTCTGGTTGGCTGCTAGGTAGAAAAAGCTGAGGCACAGGACATTTTGCATGCAAAACCCTTGACTTTGTAGAAAAGGAAATGAGGTTTTTCACATCTGTCATCAGCCGAGCCCTTTTGTTTTTGTTGTGAAAAATATATAAAGGATTGTCTTTGATTTCTCTAATTCATGGTAGTAATTTCAGCCCTGTCCGAGCTAGTGCTCAGTTGTCATGACAGAAACTGTGTTTTAGATGTATGCACTGTATACTGAAATCCATGCACCATACATGAAATCCAAGGTACAGTGCTTGAACGTCTAGCACCCAGGCATGGTGCTAGACGTTCGAGCACCATGCCTGAAAAGGGGCTAGTGTACTAGACTGTGAGGTTATTCACAAAAAACTTGAAAAACTGTCCCTAGTTGTTGAGTTTTACGGTACCTCCCAATGTTAAATTCTTTTATTGTTGTGCACATTTGCTGAAGGTTGTGCACAGTCTAGTACACTAGCCCCTTTTCAGGCACGGTGCTCAAACGTCTAGCACCATGCCTGGGTGCCAGACGTTCAAGCACTGTACCTTGGATTTCATGTATGGTGCATGGATTTCAGTATACAGTGCAGTCTCCATCATCATTAGGGCCCTTTTGTTTTGTTGTGAAAAGTCGGAAAGGGTTCGTGGATCCCGACGACTATACATTGGAAGGAAGGAAGGAAAATATATAAAGGATTGTCTTTCATTTCTCTAATTCATAGTAGTAATTTCAGCCCTGTCCGAGCCGGTGCTCAGTTGCGATGACAGAAACTGTGTTTTTCCTGTATGCACTGTATACTGAAATCCATGCACCATACATGAAATCCAAGGTACAGTGCTTGAACGTCTAGCACCCAGGCATGGTGCTAGACGTTGGAGCACCGTGCCTGAAATGGGGCTAGTGTACTAGACTGGTTGTGCAGAAATATCTGTTTTCGCTGGGTTGGGTGCAATCTCTATACCCCTTAATTTCTGATCTCTCTGGGCAAACAAAAAATCTCTTTGCCGTCCTTACTTGTTAGTCATTATTGACTAAGAGGTATACTTATTTGAACCCTTCTTTAACTGTTTCACTACCCTGGCTGTGTTGTTGTTATCAGCTAAAAGCCAACTATTTTCAGGGTTATCCTGACACAAACTTGGAGTAGAAATCATATATTTTGGATTTACAAACTAGCTTCTTCTTCTGTTTGAGGTATCTGTAGGTTAGAACCACCATCTTCTCTTTTGAAGGTGTGTACTGTGTTCCTCCCGGCAAAGTATTCAAAAGGACAACCAGGTGACAGTTGAGTCACTATCAGCTGTACTATCAGCAAAATATTCAAGAAGTGACAAAAACATGAATGAAAAATCACTTTTGCAAGGATTTTACAGTAAGAAAGGCCTGGTTTGGGTTTCTGTTTTTTTGGGATCCCAAACTCAAGTGGAGGGATACCTACGACTTTGTATAGGTTCTGTCTGTCCGTCCGTCTTTCAGCACAGTAACTCTTGAAGGGAATGAGATATTTTGATGAAACTTGGTGTCAGAGTTCTTTGGGTCAAGGGCCAAGGGACAGGACGTATTCGTAGATTGGCTCTGTAGCCCTACATTTAGGGGCGGGGATTCAAATTAAAGGGCAGAACAAAATATTTTTTGAGAGCTAATAAGATGGTCGACTCAGGGGTAAGAAGACATGCTGAACACGAGTATCAGAATCATTTTCTCACTTGACAAGTGAGATTTTACTCATCTGTGCTCCCAGCAGCTAAGACAAATCTACGATACGAAATATCAGAGATGCGAAGTTTCTGTGTCCGCCTCGTACTCGGCCACAGTTCAGCCGAAACTCTGCGCTTCGCATAGGGGGTCAGACGAGTGAACCGATTTGAATGAAAATTGGAAAGTAGAGAGCTCATATGCCCTAGATGATATTTAGGGTCCAGACAGGATCCGACCACGGTGGGACCGGGAGGGGGGGGAAAGGTGTATCGGAATCTCCCGGACAATGCTCAGATTTGAGTGAAACTTGATAGGCGGTAGTGCTTTAAATGATCCATTTATGTGTCCGAAGCAGATTCGGCCGCGGCAGGGGGACTTGGAGTGGGGTACCAAATATACTGTGTCTTGCGTGCGTCTAGGGATCAAACAATTGGATCTGAACTTGGAGCGCAGAAAAGTTATTTGCCCTATATGATGTGAGGCGATTCCAGAAATGCTGAGACTCAAGAAAATATATATCCTTCTAGGTCCGAACCTCTAGGTCCGAATCTAGGGTGGTTGAAGGGGTGGTTGTGATATTCTCATTTACTTTCTTGCATAATCTACTCGACCACCTATCCGTAACAAGTGCGAAATGAGCTCGTAGCTCTTGTTGAGCTGTGTTTTTGGGATCCCAAAACGTAAGTGGAGGGATACCTATGACATCGCAAAAGTTGTCCGTCTGTCCGTCCGTCCGTCTGTAAGCACGATAACTCTCGAAGGGAATGAGATATTTTGATGAAACTTGGTGTGAGGATTCGTTGGGTCGTCGGACCAGTCAAGATCGTAGATGGGCTTTGTAGCCCTACAATTATGGGTGGGGGATTAAGGGGCAAACAAAATATTTTGAAACAGCTAATTTGATAGTCGATTATGGGGTAAGAAGACATGCTGAACACGATGGTGAAAACCATTTTGTCATCGGACAAGTAGTTCGCCCGGAATCCGGCCAACACCGGAAAGTTTGTTAAAAGTAAAAGTTTTATTTGAAGTCGATTAAATGTTCGATTTAGAGGCAGGAAGACATGATGAGAACGATGGTGAAAACCATTTTCTCGACGGACAAGTAGTTCGCCCGGAATCCGGCCCAAACCGGAAAGTTTGTTAAAATTAAAAGTTTTTTTTTTGAGTTGATTGGATGTTCGATTTAGGGCAAGAAGACATGCTGAACATTTATGTGAAAAAATTTCTACCTGGACATGTACTTCCCCCCGAATCCGGCCAAAACCGGAAAATTTTTAGAAGCTTAAGTTTTATTTCTAGTTGATTAGATAACCGATTTAAGGGTAAGAAGAGATGCTGAATCCGTGTTTGACAATCTTATCCGGAAATTTAGCTCGACCGGAATCCGGCTGGAGTCGGAAAATTTGTTATAAGTTAAATTTCTATTTGAAGTTGATTAGATGTTCATTATTGGGGAAAGAAGATACCCTGAGTTTGTTTTTGAGCTTTCTTTTTTCGCCGGACAAGTAGTTCTAGAGTTCGGCCGAAACCAGGAAATTGGCAGAAGTGGCAGGAAGTTTTCGTCAAAACAGATATGACTTATAGGGGTGAACACACATACTGAATCCATATCTGAACTTGGTTTTCTCAAATGACTAGCTATTTGGCCTTAATCTGTTTCTGAATTATAATTGTAAAAATGTTCAAGGAGTCTGGCGATGACTGGATCTGGCTAAGACAAGACCCAGTTGTCTGGATCAGATATTGAATATTTGGGATCCCATCGAAACCTTCGGTCTTGTTTTTTTCGACAAGTATTTCGACCGAAACCGGGAACGGAAATTTGTCAGAATTAAGGCAGGAAGTTTTTATCAATGTCGTCATAGTAAATATAATTTATGGGGGTAAACACACATGCTGAGTCCATATCTTGACTTGGTTATCTCAGATGGTTAGCCATTGCTTTTATTCTGTTTGTAAATTTTAATAATAAAAATGTTCAAGGAGTCTGGCGAAGACCGGATATCTACTACAAAACCAAATTCTTTGGATCAAATATCACATTTTTGGGGTCCCATCTTGTTTTCTCGGCGACCGTTTACTGTTAGCCGACATTCACCCAAGCATACCTTAGAACACGTGTCCACCTCGATTTTGTGTTTAGCCCTTAAAATAGGCTAGTCAAATGGGAATGGTAAATTAAGAACCTAATATTCTCTGAGAACTAAGTTCTTGAGCTCCGGCAAAAACTGGAAATTTGGCAGAAGTAGGCAGCTGGAAGTTTTGATCACATTCGTCCAGGTGCACACACGTGTTTTCTCAGATGATTGGCCATTGGCCTTAATCTGTTTCTAAATTTGAATAATAACAATTTCCAAGGAGTCTGGCGAAGACCGTATATCTACAAGATCCAGTTGCATGGATCGAAATGGATGGAATTGTCGGGGTTCCATCGAAACCTTTGGTCTTGTTAGTGAAGCTTCAAGTGTTCCCGAATGAAGTGCCAGTGAGTTTTATGCCATGTAGAACTGTCATAAGTTCAAGACCAAGACACTTTCAACTAAAAAGTATTCTCTGTTTCAGGAAACAGATAATGCTTCTTTGATTGATTTCGAAAAAATTTCAAGTTTCACGGCAGCAAAATGGGGAAGATGCTGTCGAAAATTTTCGGTAGCAAAGAGATGAGAATTCTCATGCTCGGACTGGATGCTGCTGGAAAAACCACAATCCTGTACAAGTTGAAGCTTGGCCAGCCTGTAACAACCATTCCCACGGTCGGATTCAATGTGGAGACAGTGACATATAAAAATGTGAAGTTTAATGTGTGGGTGAGTAGCTCTGATTCTCTTTTCGTCTGAAGGCAAGTGGGGGGAATGTTCGCCAAGGAATTTTTCCTGTAAGTTTCTACTATTTTCTCTTCCACCCGAGTTTGGGGAACGTTTTAACAGTTCCATTTGTTGGGTGGTGTGTCAATGTTCAAGGAATCCTGTCCAGAATCGTGAGAACTAGAGTTTTCAAGTGAAAATGTTTGCATGCCGTAGGAACGACTAGCTGGAAGACATTGATACTAAGCGGGCCGACTTGTATGACACTTGCACGCTTTCGAGCTACTACAGTTACCTAAGGCAGTTATCAAACATGAATGTTGCCCGTAAATGGCCTGTTTCAAGTCGTATGGCTACGAAGAGATTTTCTAGTCGTATGTTTTAAGCTTGTCAGATTCTTCAGTTGTGTTATGAATTTGTCGGAATGACAGTCGTATGTTCTGAGCTTCCCAGAATGACACCAACTCGTGTGAATTTTGCTTGCGAATGACCTGCCTTTTGCAAAGAGGTTTCTAGTCGTATATTACGAGACAGTCGTAAGTTTTGAGCTTGTAAGAATGACAGACGTGAATTCTGCCTGGAAATATGTTTCTAGTCGTACGGCTATGTGGAGATTTCTGTAAGCCTTACGAGACAATCATATATTTTGAGCTTGTTAGAATTGAAAGTTGTTAAGAATTACAGTCAGAACGACGCAAATGCAGTTACCGAATTGTGATTTTCATCATATAGTGAACAGTTTGAATGTAACTGGATTTGTACCAAAACCTCTGTATTTTAGCAGAAAACTTTTCGAAATTCTTTGCCTCCGGTTATCGTCGGCGGATATCATCCAAATATCATCTGGCTTTGTTCAAATCTCCTATTTAGCACAAGACAGGTTAATTTATTATTTGAACGTAAACCGGCTTTGCACTGCGATGATCGGCCTGATGCTTCCACAACTTTCGGTTCAGAAAATTCAGACCAAATTTACGTAGTGTCTATTTTATTCTGGATAGCCAATGCCCACTACCTTTTTCGGAAAGAGTCGAGTGGCTGCTATGTACGAACATACCAGCAGAACATCCCACTGGGAGTTTTTGGGGTTGAAATCATAGGCATTACTTACTTTCGTTTGGAATGCAACAAATACTCGTATAGTAAATGTTTCCAAAAACTTCGGCTGCAGTGTCTTCCATAGTAGCTTATTCTCTATCTAGTCGAGCGGCGGGTCATTTAGGTGAGGTTTTGGCTTCGGGAGTTGAGCCACGTTAAAAGTTAGAATTTGTTTGAGAAGTAGTTGAAGCCAGAAAAAAGGCGCATTAAAAAAATTCGCCTGCATCGCCTTTCATGCAGTTCACTTTTCTCCATTTAATTGAAGGGGGCGTCATTCAGTTCGGTCCTGGGCTTCAGATTTTGGGGTCTGAGCAACATTAATACCTAAAAAGGTACATGGTAAGCTGTTGTATTTTGCCAAAAAAAAGTCGGTTTAAAAAATTTCCGACGACGGCGCTCAGTTTTAAGTTTTCCTGGGTGCATACATTAGAACCTGCTACCGAAGGTTCGCTCTCTCCAGCGGAAATCCCTGGATCCTCATCCTGGAATCCCTGTTGTGTATCCTATGTGTTTATGCCTATGTTTGAGATATTTTGATCAAACTTGGCATGAGGACTCTTTAGGTCAAAGTACAGGTCAAGTTCGAAGATGGGCTATATAGCTCTATATTTAGGGGTGGGGGAGGGGTTTAAAATTAAGGGGAACAAAAAATATTTTTAAAAAGCTAATAAAATAGTCGAATTAAGGGTAAGGAGACATGCTGAATCCGAATATGAAATTTATTGTCTCGCCGGACAAATAGTTCACCCGGAATCTGGCGAAAACCGGAATATTTGTGAAAAGTAATATGAAGCTGATTGGAGGTTCGATTTAGGGGCAAGGAAACGTGCTGAATCCGATATGAAAATTATTTTCTCGCCGGACAGTTATTTCGGCCGGAATCCGGCCAAAACCGGAGAATTTGTTTAAAGTAAAAGTTTTATTTAAATTTGATAAGATGTTCGATTTGCGGGTAAGTAGACATGCTGAATCCGCATATGACAACCATTTTTTCACTGGACGTATAGATCGCTCGGAATCCGGCTGAAACCGGGAAATTTGTTAAGAGTAAAAGTTTAATTGGAAGTTGATTATAGGTTGGATGTAGGGGTAAGGAGACATGCTGAATTCGTTTTTGAACTTTATTTTTTCGCCGGACAAGTAGTTCCGGAATTCCGCCGAAACCGGAGAATTGGCTGATGTAAGGTAGGAAGTTTCGATCTGCTTCGTCAAAATAGATATGACTTAAAGGGGTAAACACACATGCTGAATCTATATCTGAACTTGGTTTTCTCATATGATTAGCTAATTTGCCTTAATCTTTTTCTGAATTTTAATAGTAAAAGTGTTCAAGGAGTCTGGCGAAGACTGGATCCGGCGAAGACAAGACCCAATCGTCCGGATCAAATTTTAACTTTTGGGATCCCATCGAAACCTTTGGTCTTGTTCGTAAAAGCAGTTTTAAAAAGATACACCTTAAGATACATTTTGGCTGGTGATGCCTCTGCTGGTAATATTAGGCTTTCGGCAATCAAAAATGAGTGAGGCGCGATTTTGAAGCTACAGACTTAAATCAATTTTGGTTCCTTCGCGTACCCCTTGCAAGGGTCTCGCGTACCCCTTGGGGTACGCGTACCACCGGTTGGGAACCACTGCTCTAGAGAGTACCGCGAAGACCTATCCTTCCCATGCATCGAAAATGGGCCTCCGTCGCTCTGTTCGCATGCAGTGGCGGGCGTAGATTCTAGCCAGCGCTCGTTAAAGTCTTTGATTCATGTGGGCCGAGAAGGTGGGAGACACCATCATTTTTCGATGGGTCTGATTTTACGAACACACTGTTACCTTTGTTTTCCCCAGAATACTCACGGTAGCCAACGTTATCCAGAAATTACTTGAACACAATTCACTCCTGAACGCTAATTCGCCATTGCTAATTAACTATTCATCGATCTCCTTACGATTGTTAAAAGATTACTAGACCCTTCGAGAAGATCGAGTGGCATGCAAGAGGATTAAAACAACTAACTATATCACCATGCGGGCGTTTAAATATGTCGGAAGAAGAGATCATCGGCCAGTTGGACATTTTTGGATCTCGGAAGCTGAATACTTTTTAGCTCAGTTTCAGAATCTTCAAGAAATCACTATAACGAATTTAGTATAATTTACGGCGTTTGTTTACTGTGATCTAGTTTACATCCTTAATTCTTTGGACTTACGGGAATTAACAAGAAAAAACAGAAAACAAAATACTTAAAGAAATCAATCTTACAAATAATTAGTCAACTTTTTCTACACATTTTCCATATGCCTGCTACAATAAAAACGTTTTGTTAGATCACAAGTCAAACTGTGATTCCATACTTTCCATGTGGGGCGCTTCCGACCAGCGCCGCTAGATGACCCAGCGGTCGGATCGAGCCGTGGCTTCATGTTGGGACTTGGATGGGGGCGTTCTGGACGTGGCAAGTGCTAGAATGCTTATGATATAACTCCTTTAACGATTGGTCAGAGCAAAATAATTCTGCTCTGCGAATGGTTGAGTTTCGGTAGGGATGTTCGAATCCGCTGGTGGAGCTAGTGTTGCTGCGATTTGACTGTGTGTCACTTTTTCAAAGTTCACGCAATACTCTCTAGAGGTCTTTTGCTCTGATCCGGGCGTCTTTGCGCAATTATGATAACTGCAGCCGGGACGGACGCACCCTCTCCCCCACCCCTTCCTATTGTCCAATAGATGCAAGTCATGTGAAAAGTAGTCAAGGCGTCTATTTCCTACTCTGTGACAGTTTCAGGTTGTCAGTTTCTCACAGTGTTGTACCAGTTAGGCCTAACCATCGGCGGAAGTTTCTGTCATATTTTAAACAAAGTGTCACCTCGTAACGGCTCGCGTCAATCCTGTTACTTTTGCGCTGACGGTTGATGTGTTTTATTTGCAAAAAATGGCAAATGATAGCACTTCACTCATTCGAAACTAGGCGTGTTTCCGAAAAGCTGTAGTTTTGGTGAATTGACTGGGGACTGACCGATAATTTCAGTGAGCGTGTCGCTCGAACGAATAATATTGCCGTTGACGTGCATGGTTTGTCGAACAAAATATGGACAGACGTAGAACGGTTATAAATTATAGTTACATTTTATATATAAATATACTTATATATAAAATTACGGTACAGTAGATGTATGATATCTGGAATGGTTAATGGTAAAAATGGTAAAACCAATATCGCAGGTCAGGTGTTCTGAAGAGCCCTTAAGGAACTACTTCCACTGCAGTCGCGAGTAGTTCGCTTCCGAACTACTTCGGCTCCAGTAACGAGTAGTTCGCTTCAGCAGTCTAAAGGCATTTTCTCGTCGTTCCCCGGGGACTCACTCCCCTTATTCTCCGCGAGTCCCCAGAGACGGGGAATGCTCCTATTATCATCACCATCATTAAAAAGGACTCCCTTTCAGATTCGGAGGGGAATCAATTTTTGCTGGGATTGGTGCAATGTAGAAATTAAAAACAGTCAGAAGAAACAAAACCAAAATTAAAGTGGATCAAGACTAATTTCGACAACTGCATATTTTTTTTTCGAACAAAATCCGTTTTGGAAGCATTCCCCGTGTTCTCGCTGTTTTTTGTACGCGGAGTCCGCGTGGAGTGACTCCCTCTATTCTCGCCGTTCCCTTCGATTCCCCGGGGAGTCCTCGGGGAACGGCGAGAACGTGCCTTAAGTGAAAAGTTAACTAACGTCCAGAGAAGCTGGATGCTGCCATACAAGCAGAGGTGCTACATTTGACACTGCATAACGGATATGTCAGCTACATTTTATTCGCAGTTAGCTTGGGCTGAAGGAATATTTGTCACGTATGGGGGAACTGGGGGACCCCCCCCCCCCCCAAAGTATTGTCGGCCATTCAGTAAAAAAGATGAACCGACTCGAAGCGCCACGACCTTTCTTAATAATTGCCGATTTTAGTTTAAAATAACGATTTTTCTGAAAAACAGTCGATAAAATTACCAGCCAATCGGCAAATCCATTGCCCCCCCCCCCCTCAAACATTTTGGCTAGTAAAGACTCAGCATACAACGCGATATTATTTTCGTTAATATGACAAGTCTGGTGTAAAAGCTAAAGAGACATGCTGGTGTAAAAGCTAAAGAGACGTGATGTACGGGCCCATTATTCTGAAAGAACGACCGAGCAGCTACATTGACAAGTGATGAAAAAGAACGCTTTTCTCCGATTAATGTGATACGCTGTTAATTTACGCTACAAAAAGTTTTACTCACCAATTTTGGTTTTGTAACCGTGAAAGTGTGAGCGAGTAAATTACTATTCTATAGCTATCACAAAACACGACAGACCAAATAAAGACACACATAAACAACCCAAAGTCACGCTATTTCTTTCTTCTATCCCCTCACGTCTCACCTCATACACTGTCAGAACTCAGAAGTGTTATAACAGTTAACACGAGGATGCGTGGTTTCAACAGATATCATTTGGGATGTTAGCTGTTAAAAAACGTTATCCATACAAGAAGAGCCGAAACTCCGCCGAAAAAGCATCTACTGTCTTTTTTGATTGTCATTAACAAGACCCCGTTGATAGTGTGGACAAGCGGGAGACATTTAAAAAAATTTAACATACGGCGTATTCTCGCCGTTCCCCGAGGACTCCACTTGAGGAGTCCCCGCGTTTTTGTTTGTCCCGGGGACCCACTCCCCGTATGCTCGCGAGTCCCCACGGACGGGGAATGCTCCGATTATCATCACCATCGTCGAAAAGGACTCCCTTTGAGATTCGGAGGGGAATCAATTTTTGCTGGTGTTGGTAAAACGTAAAATTATTAAAAACAATCACAATAAAGGAAACCAAAAATGAAGTACATCCAGACTAGTTACGTCCACTCCATATTTTTTTTTGAACAAAATCCATTTTGGAAGCATTCCCCGTGTTTTCTCGCTGTTTCTATACACGGAGTCCGCGGGGAGTGACTCCCTCTATTCTCGCCGTTCCCTTCGATTCCCCGAGGAATCCTCGGGGAAGGGCGAGATTACGTGTATAAAGCACACTTCCTCTGATGCATTGCGTTGATTGATTGTATTTTGGTTGAAGTTTTAGGTAGATATTCACTCTATTGTAACTTTTAAATGAATTGAATATAGATTTTGTGAAAGTTTGTGGTCTAATTATGGTCAGTTGTAGACCTATTATTTATATTTCTTCTGCCTGCTAGCTTTGGCGGATATGAATAAATGAATTGCATTTAATTGAACCATGATATCGGAAAATTCAGTAGATGCTTTTTCGGCTCTTCCTTGCGATGCTTGTTATGAGTGACGTTTGCAATACCACCACAGATAACATCCCAAGTGTTGTCTGTTGAGACTGCTTATCCGTGTGTTATACGTTACGAAACTTCTGACAGTGTCGAAGCCTATAGCATCGAATCCGAATAGATCTGGAATCTACGTGCACGAGCCGAACAGCTAAAAACAGACCACTTAAATACAAGAGAATAGAAGCAAGAACAAATAATCAGATAGAAGCTCGGTCTCCCTATATCTGTACCATGACTATGCGGAGTCGAGGATTTCCCCGTAACTTTTCCGCTGTGAACGAGCGGAGGCTAGTGGCTTTGTGCCATATCACGTTTCATTACCTCTTCAGTTAGCTATATCGCTGTGAAACTACCTTGAGGAAAAGTAGAAGACAAAGCTGATTGTTTTTTTGGACGCGCTCAAGAGCGGGTCAGCGCTCGGAGTACGCCTGCTGCATTTTCTTTCTCTGCGATGATCAATGGAGAAGACGGAAATAGAGTAGACGGGTAATAAGCTATAGAAATACCTCCAGGTACGCTCAGTTGTACCAAAGACAGAGCTTCTATCTGATTATTTGTTCTCGATACAAGCTTAGTAGTAGTATCTTCTTTGCAAACAAAGGAAAAGAAAAGCTTAGTCATCACTATCTTGTTCCTCAATCGGAAAAGGAAAATTATGTAGATAACAGTACAATAGGTTGAGTATTGTTTTTTACGCAAATTGACATTTGTTTGTTACGGCCATGTGACAGCTAATATGAGCAACTAAAGACGATGTGTATGCCACTTGTCACACGCATTTCCGGGATTCAAAGAACAAGAGCAATAGGCTACACTGAGCGGTCTTGCAGTGTCACATATTATTTTAATTTTATTCAGAAATTGAAAACGAATCAGCCACAATAAACCTCTTTTCCTTTGGCTCTGATCTCGTTTACTTGTATTCTTTCTAACTTGTTGACTTCGAAGTAGATTTCGGTGAATAATTAATAATAATGATATAAAGCAACAGAAAAGGCTCTCGCCCCTAAATAATTCAGAGCTTCACAGGAAACAAACCCCATCTATGATGCACTTGACACTGTTGATCGATTTAGCATTACCCGCATCTTCGATAATGCTGTTCCAAGGATCAACGCTTCTGTTACCAAAGCAGGGGCGTCACGTATTGGGGGGCGCCCCCCCCCCCAGTGGTGTCGGCCAGTCGGTAAAAAATACCGAATCGGGGCGAAGCTCCGCCGTAAGAGTTTCAGGGAAAAAAGATGTGAGAACTGCTTGAACGTCACGAAACTGAACAATACCACACTCGCATTTTCATAAGTAGAGCTAATAGTGGAATATTAAAAAAATACCTTTGCAGAATCGAAATAATTCAGTGTATTTAGTTAAACGACACAAAAATAAGTTGCCTTTTCAGTTAAACTTTAAAGTTTATACCGTACTTCTCCCTAGGACGTTGGCGGTCAGGACAAGATTCGACCTTTGTGGCGACACTACTACACAGGGACGCAAGGACTCATTTTCGTCGTTGATTGCGCTGACAGGGACAGAATAGACGAAGCTAAACAGGAGCTCTATCGAATCATTAATGATAGGGAAATGAGGGATGCTATTATACTCGTTTTTGCGAACAAACAAGACCTTCCAGATGGTGAGTATTTTTATTTAATTTTTATGGCACTTGCCTTCCGGCCAAGTGCCATATACCGATCACTTTTCCGTCGGTCTGTCGGTCGGTTGGTCCGGTGTTAGCGAGTTAGGGTACTTCCAGGTAAGCTAGGACGATGAAACTTGGCAGGCACATTATGGACCCGACCAAACTAAGTTGGAAATAGTCACTTGCCCGATCCGACCATCGTGGGGGGGGGGAGGGAGGGGAGTCGGAATCCGGAATTTAGTGGCATGCATAACTTTCGAACTGGTTATCGGGTCTTAATGAAATTGATATTTCGAAAGACGTCATGTCTCAGATGTCCCGTTTTAAGTCCGGACCGTTTCCGATGAATGTGGGGGGGGGGGGGGGGACCGGAAATCGTGTGACACGCTTAGAGTGCAAGGATCGGGATGAAACTTGGTGAGAGGAACAAGCACTAGCCTTAGTTACATCATTGACAGAAACGGACGGGATTCGTGCACTGTGATGGGAGTTGGAGGGGGGGGGGGGGTCCGGAATTCCGGTGATACGGAGTTAAGTTACTTCCAGGTCGGCTAGGACAGTGAAACTTGGCAAGCATACCAGTGACCCAACCAAAATAACTTGGAAGTAGTCACTTCCCCGATCGGACCATCATGGGGGAGTGGAGGGAAGGGGAATCTAGAGGTACGTACAACTTTGGAACGGGTAATCAGATCCTAATGAAACTTGATATTTGGAAAGACCTCGTGTCTCGGATGCCCCATGTGAAGTCCGAACCGCATCCGATTATTGTGGGGGCAGGGGGTCAGAGGGGGAGCCGTAAATCTTGCGGCACGCTTAGAGTGGAGCGATTGGGATGAAACTTGGTGGGAAGAACAAGCACAGGCCCTAGATTCATAAGTGACAGAACTGGACCGGATTCGAGCACTGTGGGGGGAGTTGGATAGGGGGGGAGGACGGAATTCCGGTGATCGCGAGTTAAGGTACTTCCAGATGTGCTAGGACCGTTAGGCATGGGCACTGTTCTGTTTTTTCATTCAAACAGGAACAGGCAGAAATCGGTCACATAAGAACAGAAACAGAAAGAAAACAGGAAACTTGAAAACAGGTCCTGTTCTGTTTTAACAGAAATGATGGCTTTGAAAACAGAAATAGCTATTAAACAGGCGAAGAAAAACAGAAACGACTGTTTAAGACAGGTATTTTTTCTATTATTTGATTTTCCGTATTTTTTATTATTATTTCACCTATAGTTTGTCCTGTACCAAGAAGTATCTCAAATAGTTCATCCTTGCACCGCACAGATGCCTTTATTCGAGTTCTCTTCATAGAAAAAGAGATATCTTGGTCCAGAATTTCAGCTGCCTATACCAATGAAATACACTTTCTCCCGATGGAAAATGAGCCATTTCCACTTGGATTGTTTGTCATAATGATTGGTAATAAACTAAAGTTTACGGATCATAGAAACTCAAAGTTAAACAAGCTTCACTTCGTGACGGTGGTTAGTGATGATGGTCATTTTGTATGTGAGGAGTGGGTCGCGGGGGGTTGCATGTTCACTCAGAATACCGAATAGCTTTTTCTCGGTGGTTTCGTTTGAGCATGGTCATGCTAGGCTCAAAACGCGCGGAATTCTCGGCTGAATGCGAGTCTACTACTCTGCGAAAATCCGTGAAAATGAGCCATTTCCACTTGGATTGTTTTTCATAATGATTGGTAATAAACTAAAGTTTACGGATCATAGAAACTCAAAGTTAAACAAGCTTCACTTCGTGACGGTGGTTAGTGATGATGGTCATTTTGTATGTGAGGAGTGGGTCGCGGGGGGTTGCATGTTCACTCAGAATACCGAATAGCTTTTTCTCGGTGGTTTCGTTTGAGCATGGTCATGCTAGGCTCAAAACGCGCGGAATTCTCGGCTGAATGCGAGTCTACTACTCTGCGAAAATCCGTGAAACGGAGGTTCACATTCATCATCAAGTTGAACAAATCTCAACTTTTCCGTATAGAACTGATGTTGTTCCAAAAATACTGTCAGGAATTCAAGACACGAACCACCGATTCTGATCGTTTGTTTGCATCATGAACCGGTGCGGATGTTGTGATGTCGCTAAGCTAGTTTCAGCCTTTATATTTTTTGAAGTTGAAAGTACAAGTCTTTTTAAATCACATTTAACTTCGATGAAACAGATAATACGTCATGTGAGTCTTTCTTGGTGATCACATGTTCGGTTTTAGTGGAAAGTTCATTTATGAACAATCGACTCTTGCGGCCGCGATTGCCGGTTTTCCGTTCTCGGTTTTCACCGTTTTATTTTGTCATTCTTATCTCGTGAACCAAGACGGATACTAATTTGAAACTTGGTGAACTTGTGGGCCTTGGGGTCTAGTTGTGCCTTATGGGGATTCAACCCCCCCCCCCCATACACTCTCGGTTGAAGGGCAATTGGTCACAATTCCTCCAGTGACTAATGTTTCCTCTAAAGTCTAACTAAAAAGGGCCGGGATAGGACAATCTAGTTACCCATCACTTATTCACTTAAATTAGCTTGAAGAGGCGCTGGAAATGCGTTACTTCGTTGTTCCTCTATCCACGAATAATCGATTTTCAAATAGTGGAATTTCCGTGTGATTTGTGGTATCTCTATGCGCTTGTATTTTGTTGTACGCCTTACGAAAAAGATGATTTTTTTTGTGTTCCAGCACTAAGCAATCTTCACCAATCTCACCACTGCCCACTGAAAAGCCGCGTTTGTGTTTAGATTAAAATTTCCCACGTAGTAGTAGAATTTACGTTGTGGGGACGGCCGCACATATTCTGAACGTCATAACTAGAGCAGATAGTGGAATATAAAAAATTCCCTTTGCAGAATCCAAATAATTCAGTATATTAATAAAATGACACAAAAATTAGTTGGCTTTTCAGTTCAATTTTAAAGGCTTGCCACCGTTCTGCGAATTATATGGAACTGGGACCGGATTGCCCAGACTAAATTACGTTACCAAATTCGCAAACTTGCTAAACATGACTGGTACTAAGGTTAAATTTTTGAATGCGTGAATATCATTGTTCAGATGGGTCTTTGGATCCCCCCCCCCACCCACCCTTCCGGTTCAGGGGCAAGTGGAATGGGTCAACTGCGCAAACTTACTAACCATGACTAGTGTCAAGGTGAGATTTGGAATACGTGTTATCATTGGGGTCTAGATGTATCTTCCAGTGATACCCCCCCCCCCCCGCCCAGGGGCGTCACTAGCCTTTTACCTTTGGGGGGGGGGGCGTCCGGTTTGTGCCGACGGACTCGAAAATATGCCCGACAAAAAACGCCGTTGATTTACCGTCCACACAGAATAGAACCGGGGTAAAACTAACTGTAATGCATCAGTTGAAATTATTCCTTTGATATAATTTCGTATATTAAAGTTCACATTTTTGTCACAATTTTGTTAATCTGCTTTTTGTTTTTGAAAAATTTTGCTATACTTACCATACAAGTTATAGCTTTTAAGGTGTTTCAGACCCCCACAAATTTCAATCCTAAAACGCCAAACTGAATGAAACACCGTTCTTCCATATAAAGAATCCTACAAAATGCGCCGCAGGCGAAATTTTGTGTAAACTAACTGTAATGTATCAGTTGAGATTATTCTTTTGCTACAATTTCGTATATTAAAGTTCACATATTCGGATTTTCATTTTAGCTTTCGCTAAAAAGCGAAGCTTCCAACGACTGTACCGCGTCAGCTTCGGCTGAATAAATATTTGAGGTATCTGAAGTTCCCATTTTTTCACGATTTCGATTAAATAAGAAGAAATATTTAATTTGTTCCTGTTGTTCCCACTATTGCTTGGTGCTTGCTCAGTATTTTTCATAGCCGTCATCGTATCGACATTCCGCGCGGGTACTGGTAAGGTTGACAAATTGGCCTCTTTTGGAATGTGGCATTTCGAAATGATGGAAATCTTCAGTTCAAAGGTTTGTTGTACTGGTAAGGTGGGTTGCCCCAAAAAAACAGATTTGGCTGTTTAAAGTTTAACTGAAAAGCAAACTTATTTTCGTATCATTTAGTTAAGTACACTGAGTTATTTGGATTCTGCTAAGAGATTTTCTTATTTTCCACTATCTGCTCTAGTACTGAGATTCAGAATATCTACGGCTGTCCTCACAGCGCAAATTCTACTATGACGCGGAATATTTGAATCTGAACACAAACGCGACTTTTAAGTGGGCGGTGAGAAGCTTGGTG
This sequence comes from Branchinecta lynchi, assembly GCA_023053575.1. Taxonomy (NCBI): domain Eukaryota; kingdom Metazoa; phylum Arthropoda; class Branchiopoda; order Anostraca; family Branchinectidae; genus Branchinecta; species Branchinecta lynchi. Next base: position 26,148,656 of record JAKZAP010000008.1, on the reverse strand, counting down.
AAGATTGCTTAGTGCCGGAACGAAAAAATTTCATAAATCTTTTCCGTCAAGCATACGAAGTAGGTAGTACCACAAATCTGACAGGGAAATTCCACTATTTGAAAACTGATTATTCGTGAATAGCGGAGCGACAATGTAACGCATTTTCATCGGGTCTTCAAGCCTCTTTAAGTGAATTAGTGAGGGTTAAAAAGACTGTCCCATCTCTGCCCTTTTCAGTTAAACTTTAAACAGGTAAAAAAAAAAAAAAAAACAGGGCAAAACAGGACACACCAAAACGGAACAGAACAGGTGAGAAATAAAACAGCTGGCTTCAAAACAGCTGTTCTGTTTATTTTCGGGTCCCTGAAACAGAAAACAGTAAACAGTATAACAGGAGGAAAAAACAGAAACAGGAACAGTGCCCATGCCTAAGGACCATGCAACTTGGCTTGAACATTAGAGACTTGACATGATATAGATCATTTTTGCCTCAAGGGTTTTGCTTACAGCTGAATTCCTAAAGTACAAATGATACTATTGAGTAAAATATACATTTCGTTCTCCAGATGAGCTCATCATCATTTTTGCTTCAAGAGTTTTTATTACTGACGAATTTCTAGTGCCCCTAAAGTGCGCATCATCACAGCCAAATGCATTACCAAACGATAGGTTCTCGTGAATTCCAAGAACCCATCATCTCAAGGGTTTTGCTTCCAGATAATCACAACAAACCCACGAACCGAAGAATTCCTACTTTCATCCTCTGACCCAGCCTTGCAAGTGCCATATGAGCTTCCGGCTCTTGTTTATTACCCGCTTAGTACAGCGGGATAGTAAAAAATAAAGAAAGTAAAGGGCACGAATGAAAACACTGAATATAACAGAATAGAAGGTAATGGAGGGACGGGGTTAGGGTGGTGGACTCTACTCCGATACTATACCATCCGGCTAGGCTTAGAGAGTTCGGCATATATCACTATGTCGGACGCGGGCGGCATAGCCAATCAGTCTGTGTGCGGTCGTGGGCACTAGAATGTAGATATGGAGTCCTGCTTAAGGTTGATTGGGTCTAGTGCGATACATGTTTACGTTCTTTAAAACACAATTCTTACTAGAAATGATCTTCCTAGGAAAGGGATCAGAAAAAAAGCTTTCCAAAAATACAATTACTTTCCACCGGAAATTAGCGATTTTTTTGTTTGCGCTTGTCGACACTATGCATGCCTTCCTGCTCTCCGACGCAGCGGGTGGGAGCAAAATGTTTGAAAACTGAACGAGTCGTGGTTAAAAAGTTGGAAAATTTAGCAAATAAAAGAGGTAAAAAACAGAAGGGGACATCCCACAGCGGACATTGAAGATTCCGGCACACTTTGCTTTGTGTGTTGGGCAAAACTCGGCATGGCCGAAAACGCGCTAGAGTTCAGAGGCACAAAACGAAACAGTGGAGAAATGTGGGGATTTTAGAAGCTTATACTCCCACAAGGGAGCTAGGTATATTGTAAAAGACAGAATAAGTATGAGCTGTGTTTTAAATATACTTCAGACGCGGTGACAAAATGGCGACACCTAGGCTAAACTGGCTAAAAGAATGCCGTGGGCTGGCAGGGCGGGAAGTTCGTGGGGGTTAAAGAGATTTGAATATTTGCTGTCTTGAGCATTGAAATTCGGAACCGATTTGATATGGCGGAAGGACTGTCGGAAACACATAAGAAACTTGTAGTACTTAGAGAAGCAGCTTCTCAGATTCCTGAGAATGTGATCAATTCTTGAGCAGTTATGAATCTAGGTTGGCTCAAAAAGCACCATATGGCGTGGGGAATTACCTTTGTGTCGTCCTAAAACCTCTAATGATTGTCCATACGCGATAAGTTGAAGCAATTTTTGGACTACCGAGGCTATGCAAAGGATGTGAGGATCTTAGACCGAAGCGGTTTGGAAAATTGTTATTATTATTTATTTTAACATACGTCGCACACAGGTTATGGTATTTGTGGAAGTTATACAACCAAAAGCAAAAACCAAAATATGTACTAAAGTATGATGGGCGACAGTCGAGAGAAACGCTGATTCGACAACCTCCTGTCAAGGACTACACCGCAAAAGGTTTCTTCTAGTTAAGATTAAAGTAACTCCAGTATTTGCTACTGGGGTTAATCTTATCTCTACTAAGATAAGATTAATTCGAATTAGAGATAAGATTATCTTTTAGAGACAAGATTAATCCCAGTAGCAAATACTGCAAGATTTTTTTTAACAGTGTAGCTTAGTTGCTGGAACCTTCTTCCCAAAAGCGTTGTGAACGGAGGAACTATAAATCAGTTCAAAGCATGTGTGGACGGTCCCTGGCTGATGTTCAGTTTAGTGTTAGTTGTAGAAGTTTGTAGAGGCAGTTAACCGCATTAATAAATGAATTTAATAAAACTGAACTGAACAGCTCGTATTAGAAATGTTCATTTCACGAAAGATTGGTTCAGAAATACAGTTTGTTGAAAATATCAATACTTTCCCCGTGAAATTAGCGATTTTCTTGTTGGCGCTTGTTGACTCTGTCCGACTTCCCGCTCTCCGAGGCTGCGATTCGACGCAAAATAACGGAAAACTACATGCGCCATGGATAAAAAAATGGGAGAAAAAAAGTAGGGATTAAAAAGTGGAAGAAACCAAGCAAAAGAAACGGAGTCCGAATGACAGCATGGAAACTTCCAAAGTCATTTTAATCCTAGTGGCACTGTACTTATTTTTGTATCTGTAATATCTGGGTTTTTAGCAGACCAGGCTCCCGCTTATTGGTTCCAAGGAACTCATTTGGTAAAAAGTCTAGTTGGGACGGGACAGTGATTTTTGTTAAACACAGCACGTAAGAATATCGGAACGTAGACTATATTGACTGCGACTTCGGCTTTAGAGCACACCTAGCACTACTTAATGTTTGTGTTCCAGTATTCTAAACTATCTGAATACTGTAAAATTAAGCTCGGCTTCTAACAAATAATTCATGGCCTTGGGTGCTTTAAGCCCTTTTCCAGACCCAGTCACCATTGAATTTAGAAAACCGGTTTTACGCGTCATCAGTACGATACTCGAACACTCGTCGGGAGACTAAATGTCCATGGAAACTAGTGAATCGTGTAAGTGCAAAGTTTAGTGCGGTGTGTTTAGCCGGTTCGGAACGTAACATACGAAATTTGTGTCTCCGGTTTTAAGAATTAATGGATGCAGTTACGGAAGTGGGTTACATTGGCAATATAGGTACGACGTGTCCTTTAAGAATAAAACTCCAGTCGAATGACACAGGAAACCAAACTGTTCGCTGATATTTCAGTTATTTTTTTTTCGGCTGTTTTTCCGCCGGATCGGGTTAATCGGAGTCCGGAAAAAAAAAATCAAGAGCTGTCGATCAGCAGTTGCTCTCCGCTCATGATAATCGTGTATGCCGTCAGGCCAAATATGCTTGCCCTTCCCTCACAAGACTGGTATTGACTTGGTCAAGAAAGTCCAGACATATCCCAGTTTGAGATCCCACCGAAACCTTCGTTCATATCTGTTGTTGATGGCGTTTTTCCGGACTCCCACAAACAGTTTGTGGGTCGATTGTGGCTCGAAAAGTGTGTTTCCGTGACCAATAAGATTTTTGTGGCTCGAGTTCGACAAAACAATTGCCGAGGTGATTGTCGATTTTGTGGCTCGATTTTGGCGGGAAATTCAAATTTAGCAGCAAAATAACATCAAAACAATAAAATTAAAACCTTTCTCAAATATGTAGATATAAAACGGAGGATCCTTTTTGCAAGGAATAGTAAGGAAAAAAGCCTTGTTTCTATTTATTGAGATTTTTACTTGGACTGTTTTTTCAGACATTTGAAATTAGCCCAACAAATAGACAAAACGGTGTTTCCGCGAGTTTAACTTGTGACTCGACTAGGTGGCTCATAATCGTGTTTCCGCGACAAACACTCTAATGTGCGTGGCCCATAACTATGTGGCGGAAAAACGCCTTAAAATACGTGTCTATTTCTTTTAGCGATGAAGCCGCACGAGATCCAGGAAAAACTCGGCCTCACCCGGATTCGAGACCGAAACTGGTACATTCAACCTGCTTGTGCCACAACTGGCGACGGCCTATACGAAGGTCTAACGTGGCTCATATCAAATCACAAGCCTTAGTGAAGATTTGCGCGACACCAGTTAAAGTACAAACTAAAGAAATTATGATGTTAATACATCAGTTGCCAGCGAATGAACAAAGTGTGCTTGTGAGCGAAGCTGCTCCATCACAGAGTGTGAGTCCGTGTGACAAGTGCATAAATGGCCGGTGATTCTTTGGCTTGCCACAGCCTTATTCAGCGCAGAAGTTCCGTGTGTGTTTGCAGCTTCTGTGACGTGTCTGGGCGGCCAACTAAATGTTCTTTGTGTGTGAGTGTGAACAGAGCTTGATATTCCGTCAGTGCGCACGAATATTTGAACCGCTTTACCCTTGGTGACAGAGGGTACGTCTAATACGTTTCGTTTTGTCGCAGGCGGAGAAGTTGATCAACGCCAAGTAATAACGTCGAGACGCACCATTTTGACGCAAAACGCATCGTTTTAACGCGCAAAACCGTCTCCGTCAGGCGCTGCGTTTCTCCGTTTTGGTTTAAAGGACGATTTTTGTGAGGCACGTGTTTACGTTTGGACGCTTTATTTTGCGTTGGAAATGTTGCTGATGATGTGATTAACTTTTCATGGAACTGTTCACAGCCTAACTGCCAAACTTGTAGTCTCTCGCCAGGTATAAACAAGACTGGAAATATCTTTTGTTCACGAAGTCAACAAAAGTCGGTACAAAGTTTTTTGTGTACCTTTCTTTTTTGGCGAGTATGGGGGTGAGAACTGGGACTTTTTCCTGATTTGGCTTGTGGTAATAGTGTGAACACACGGTCAGGATCGAGAGCTCCCGGACTAGAATTCCTGCTCGGATTTTCTTCACCATCATCACTTTCATATGCAAAAGTTGACATTTTTTCAAGTTGATGATGAAGGTGCAGGAAATCTGGCCGGGAAATCCTGATCGTGTGTTCGCACTCTAAGCGCGGTCTAGGGCGAGCAATATGGATCTGGATAAGTATTTAGTTCCTAATCTTTAAAAGCATCTTGCATCTTTAAAAGCAGTTCAACGTGATCGACGCAGTCTGCGGTGACAGGAGTTTCTTCAAAACGTTAGCACGCCAAACCTGAGACGTTTTTCCCTGACCCCACAAAAAGTCTGATGCTCGGTTGTGAAAAAAAAAAAAGTGTGGCCGGTGCCGCGACGATTGTGGCCCGGTCTATGGCTAAAAATTTGACTAAAAATTGTCGAGGTGATTTTCGATTTTGTGACTCGAAATTTAGTGTGAAATTCAAATTTGTTGGTGCATTACAATCCAGATTACAAAAAGAGCCACTTTCTCAGTCAGATAGACATACAATTGATGGTCGTCCTATTACAGAATGCTAAAGGCGTAAGTCTAATATTCTATTTATTGAGATTTCATCTGATTTGTTCTAATTTTCAGTCCTTTGAAATTACCGCAAAAAAATAATAGACAAAACTTTTTTTCAATTTGTGGGTCAAGTATGTATCACACACGCAACTAGTAATTGGACATTTAGATTCGTTCGCCTCATTGTGCAAAATAGAGGCAATCTGGTTTTCCCAGCATGTGGCTATTAAAGTACGCCTGTTGCAGGGTGCAAAGTGACTCGACCAGAGGCGATCGTGGTATATCTGAAATATCAGACGATTGTAACAGGACTAGGCTAATCCGGAAACAAATTAAATAATTAATCGAAGCGGTCGTGAAAGAGTGGACAGAGTTCCTGCGGATCGATCAAATTGTCATTTGTTTTCTAAGAAGACGGTAGTAAAAACTAGCCGAAACGAACAGCCGATGAATAATACAAGTAAAGTATTCAGTAACTGTCTCCGCGGGGGAGGGGGGTCTCGGCGCAGTTCCGACATCACGAATGGACCAAGAGTCCCATTGCTCGAGCAATTAGGGAGAATAGTATATCAGTAACATAAATACAATATTCAGTAACTGCCTTTTCAGTAAACCGCCATGCTAGCATACCTGGGGGAGGGAGTATTCTGCTCGATGTTCCTTGGCGATCTGATGCAGTAATCGAGCAATAGCGATTTTCTTATCTTTAATGTAATTCCACGCAGTTGGAAATATGTTTTCCTAGTGAGTGTCTAAGTGTGCCAAGAGTGCATATAGTGCCTGTGCTTTGCTGATACACAATCTTGAGATCGAACTGTTTGCGCATAGAACACCAATTGGTTGCTTATCACAGAACCGTGTATATACAAAAGCCTTGTTTTGTCGTAGAAATTGTAAATGTACATCTTCCATTCCGAGCTGAGTTATTTAATTGTACAATTTATGCAACGGAGTTAAATTAATTATTTGTTTTAGGGTTCATGTAACTGTTACTGCTTAAAATTGATATTTTGGTTGTAGATAATTGAGGCCAGAAAGCGTACGAGCATGTGTTAATTGTACTAGAAGGGATCACAGACGTCGTTGGTGCCTCAAGAAACAGCCAATCATGGGGTCGGAAATAGCGACACCTAGCTATTGTCTGGGAAATAATATAACGAAGTGAGACAGCAAACTCTGAGACTTGCAGTAGTAGTTTAATCATTCACACAATTATGAATAGTATACGAGTGAATAACAACAAAAAAGATGGAAGAAAGGATAGAAGGTGTCCCAAAATCTGCGGCATGAGTTTCGAGAGTTTCCGATCTATTTAGTGTTGCTGGAAAAGAAGTGACCAAGTACATCCATGCCCAAAGAATAAAAATATCACATTTCATGTGGGACTTTGCAAAGGACTAGTCCATGGACATAGTTAAGCGCTTTTTGGCAAGGGTCGCAGCTAAAAACCTGTTCTTGCTAAACTTGGATTCAGTTAAATAGGGCATTAAGAAGACTTTGCCAAGAAGGGCCGAGCAGGAATTCGACCTGATCCGTTTCTAAGCTTGATTGGCAGTTAGCTTGGGCTTAAATTCCCTCAGCTTTGCAAAAATAACCTCCAGGTACAAATTTACTCACTCGACCCAGTCGTTAGTCCATATAGATCGGACAGTATGAAATTTTGTATAGTAGATTAGATGCAATTGAGACACGTGGTGAGGAATAAGGAACTGTTTCCTAAAATCGGTGAGTGTCCAAGCTAAGGGTGATTCTGGCGATCTCTTGGATTGCTTTCCGAAAAGCAAGAACAAGCAAAATGTCGCTGAGCCTCAGTTGCACCTTTACAACTTCTCGTTCACTTGTCGAAATCACTTTCCACTCGCAAAGCGCTTTCCAAGTGCTGGCGGAAATTAGCGGAGCGCGAGAACAGCTTTGGAGAGTGAAGCGGCTTTTAGCCGAAGTCGCAAGAACAGCTGGCACATAAGCTGGCGGAGCTTTCCAGATTGTCAGAGTCGCCCTTAAGAAGTGAACCTACGCTTCCAGGAAGTTTTTTTCAACAATCACTAGATTTCTCTGCTTAGTCACTTTTTTTTTTTACCAAGTCGGTGGGCTTACCACAGTTTATTTTTTTTTTCAACAATTGCTAGGTTTCTCTACTTGAGTCACTTTTTGTTAACAAGTCGGTGGGTTTATCATAGTTTAATTTAAATTAATCAAACTAGCTGTGGGTCTGTATCTCTACTAGTACCATTAGTATAATGTAGTGAGCGGAGAAATCTGAAAGAAAATATTGTAAATTTAATTAAAATTTTAGTTACATTTTAAGACAACATTCTACTTTGACCAAAAGTGTCTAATAAGGAGATTACGCGTCTGGTCTAAGTAGATTGGTCTGAAAGTGCTGGTATATATTCCTGTTTGCCAGTTGGATACTATGCAGAACCTCTATTGCTATTTTGAATTGAGGAAAAAAGATTAAAGGAAGTCGTAAACCCTATTTTGAGCTTTTTGTTTCTTTTTAATTTCGGCGTTTCAATAGAACTGGTGCTGTTCCTGAAATTTGATAGTACGATAATGCTTATTGTATTGGTTGATTTTTTTTTTTTAAATAATGCACCGCATCTCCCGCAGTAGTTCTCAGATTTTGGTGATTGCTAGAGCAGCATAAAGCCACCTACCGGATTTTTGAGAAAGAAGTATGTACAATCCCTCCTGCACGCCCCTCATAAAATTCCTCTCCGATTAGTTCTTTTTTGGCCGACAGGTGCGCTATCGTAAAGAAAACAATGACATGTTACTTCTTGGTCTACGTTTATCCAGGTTTATTTGGCTATTTTCAATTCCTCTTAGGCCTAGCCACGTTTAAAATGCCTCTATCTCTGTTTTTGCTTCACCGGGCTCGGTTCTGTCAAGCGTCATGACTTCAGTGCTGAGTGCTGGCTGACTTTTCAGGGGCTTATACGCGACTCGATATGAAGCGAAAGCCTAATCGCTTATTCACTCCAGATATCTTGCCACGTGTGGTTGTTTTGTTCCTCTAGCGTCATCGGATTTTGTGAGGGACGTAATTATTTTTGGCTGAGAAATTTTGAGACAATAGTTGCGTTTTTGCAGATACCATTGAATCTGTTACCACGGTAACTGGATCTGCAATTAGTCGTTTTTGGAGTTACCGTGGTATCTGATATACGGTTGCTCTCCAAACACGACACATAACTAGAAGTTATCCCAAAAGAAAAACTGATATTCAGTAACATCACGAAGTGCAAGGCTTCTTTCCCACCAATTTGACAAAACTTGATGAGTGAGATGACTTTTTTAGGCTCCATGATCAGTTACCACGGTCGGATCGTGGTATCTGAATATCAGGATAACTGGCCAGATACCACGAAAACTGCGAAAACTGCGAAAACGACTGTAAACTGTGATATCAGATACCATGGTACCTGCAGAAACGCAACTAATGATTGTAGTTTCAGGACAGGGATCCGAGACGTTGTATATGAAGGAGGTTTTTCGCGAGATTCCGGAATCACTTTCAAGCGAGCGAGTAACATGGCGCAACTCCTGGGATACTCTAGTTGATTAAGTCCGAAACACGCCGTTGATCCAACAAAAGAACGAGAAACGTCATCCAAACAAATCCTCAGAATTGTCTCAAATCCTATGTCAACCAATCAACAACCTTTGTAGGGGTGGCGTTTATGGTTCTTCGCTAGGCACACGGTAGTTCTTCGTCGGCACGAAGACCTTGAGTATTGCTATCCACTTTCCCGTGGGTAGTGTTGTAAAATTACCGTAAAATAAAAACTCGGTAAGTAAAATTGGTAAACCATGGTATTTAACCGAAAAAATAGAATAATTTTACCGAAAACACAAGGAAAACTAAAATCTCAGGGAAAATATTTAATTCTCAGCTTTTTAGAATAGATATAGTTCCATGGACATTCCCTCCATTCTCGTATGCTCTAACGAAGTCGCACAAAGATGCTTGCCATGTCTATTTTTTAGACTTTCAAAATTCCCGCCGTAGCATTCAACTTTCCACGGAGCTTTCCAGTAACTTTCTGGAATAATTTTCCGAGAAAGCTGCCCTGGTTTCCAAAGCCTGAAAACCGGTGCGGGTTTTCGGCAACATTCCGAAGCAGCCCTTAAACCATTAGAAAATGATTCGGGCTCGCGAAACCCCTCCTTAAGTCTCTGCAAGCATTTGAGCGAAAATTTGTCACTACTTCACGATCAAGAGCCTCGCTATGACCCTTCGAAAAAAAGAATTCATCCATGTACTGAAACTTGACCCGAGATTGCCGATTCTGACTCTCTCATCGCGAGCCATACGACGAATTATAAATTATATTTGTTATAAGGTAACCGCAGACGCTGGAGAAATACAGGCAGAAAGAGCGGAACCCTCCTTTTCGCCAGTTATTAAAGGCACAGAAAACTTGACTACGCAACTTTCGGCCATCAAACCGACCTGGGGGGCTTAAATAAGGATACAGGGACTTATTGTCGACAGGACCCCCCTTCTTTGTTATCTCGAACCCCCTCCTTAGTGTTCTCGAAGCTAGCTGGCAGGCCCCTGTCCCTTATGCACTGTAATTATGCACGTATGCAGTGTAAAAGTTTGCCTTCGGCCGTGTTGACTACCACATCGGGATAGTAGTCAAGAGGTCGTGCGTTCGATTCCTACTCCCGGCACACAAACCTTTTGCTTTTTTCCTACGAACCCAAAAGTCGAAAACTGCCCGGAAACTGCAATGGTCATAATGAGAATTTTTCATACTCTCAGTATCGACTCAAGGTACATTCTTAATATGTCAGCTAGCTCCCCGAGTCAAGTTTGAATTAAGTTTTCTGTTCCCTTAAAGCACACCTCGCACTATTTACTCTTTGTGTTCCAATATTCAAGGTTATCTGAATATTGTAAAGCTAGGCTCTGCTTTTTCTTTTAAATATCCACGGCCTTGCCTGTTTTAGCCCTTTTCCCAGGCACACTGACTTCTATCATTATCTCGGGAAAATTCAGAAAACCGGTATTATGCATCAGTAGTATGATGCGCGAACACTCGTCCGGAGCCTAGTGCGCATGGAAACTAGTGCAAAGAGGGTGAGGGGTTGTTAGCCGGTACTGAGTGTAACATAGGAAATTCGGATCTCTAATGAATGAAGTTTAAGAAGTAGGTTGGATTGGCATTATACGTACGGCAGGTCCTTTGACGGAAGGAAAGACAAGACGTCCCATCATTTCTTCCCCGAATTTTTTCTTCTCAGAAACATACGAGCTCCTGAAGTCGGAACAGAAATTTAAGAAAGGAACAAGCAGATGGAACAATGCTGCAGTGAACCGGCCTTTCTCTTACAATCACCCACAAAATAAAGAGTTATCTTTTTACACCGGGTTAGCTCAACTGCGCCGCTTTCTCAAACTTCATTACTACACTACATTTATATGAATATGAGAGCAAGGACGTGTGAACTAGGACATTAGCCGAAACCTTTTCTTGATTCTCTCACGTTTTTATGTCGACAGCTCAAGGCTTGAACGCTGAAAAGTATGAATTAGTTTAAGCTAAAGTATTACACAAAAACAGTCCGACATTGGCACGCAATGGAACGCCCTTTATCATTTGTTTATTTATTTGCGGTCGTTTCGTGTTTGATGTCGTGAGACGCGATTGTAGTTCTGAAGGAAGGAGTATAACGTCAGAATTCTTCTTTAATCCTACAAAATTGCAGGTCAGGTCAACGAGACTAAAGGTACGTGCACACACATGCCCCATACTGACGCGAGCTTTACATGCGAACAGAGCAGAATACACTGGAGAGTAGCGCCAAGACTTGAGAAAGGTGTCGCACACTCGCATAGCAGCGATACTAGCACCGCCAGCGTTAGTGAACGTCCCTACTGAAACTTATTCAATCGTTCACCAGAGCGGGCTCTGATAACTTCATACTCTGAAGATAGCCTTGGTGTATGCAGTCCTTGGCATTACTAGAAATTTCTAAACATGGAAGTTTGTCTCGGTTTAAATGCCGCAAGCGTAGTGGGCGGCGCTACGAGTATGGTCCGCTTGCAAAGCATCGGTCTCGGCGCTACTTCCTAGTGTTATTTTGCTCTGCTTGCGAATTTTCGATTACTAAATCGTTTCGGACCGTGTGTGAACGATGAATGCTTACACCTAGAGAACCCAGTTAGAGTTGTACACACTTTGAGCGTGTTCACCTCCTTCTTACCGCAGTCACAAGCATGACGTCACGAATTCTGCCTTTTTGGCGTCAAGGCTGGAACGCATTTTTCTATTTTCACCAAAACATCATACCAGGGCTTATCCGGCCAATCACATAACATAGATTCGTACTTACCACGCTTACAGCGCTCCCGAGCGTGGTAAGCAAATAGTTACTATTTCGAGAAGGTTGGAACGGTCAGCGTAGTATCTTATCACAACTGTGGAACGAAAATAGTAACTAATCGTTACTATTGTTAGAAGGGTGGAACACGCTCTTTGTCTTCAGATACGGTAGGTTGTTTGGACTTCGACGATGCTGGTGTATTTTCAATCCTCCGATTGGCTTCTCGCCCTAGTTCCTCCGGATCCTTTTTGGGCTAGTTCCGTACAGCTCAGGCGCGGCTATAAACCTGGGCAATTCTTTGGGACCTTCTAAAAAATACCACACCCGGTTCCAGCCGGGCTTAGCTCCATACGCTGTATAAAAATCACTCAAAACGGTCAAGTCAGCTAGAATTTTCTTCACCGACGTTTCGGCCCTTCTTGGCAAGGGTCCCCCGGAAGGCGCAGCAGGAAGAAAAGAACTTCCAATTGTTTCTTTCCTTCTCTCAAAATGGCTTGCAGGTTCGTGTCCACAAGCCAAAGCCTCAATACGACCCTTGCTAAAGAGGGCTGAAATACCCTGAAAAATTTCTATCTGTCTATCCGCTTTTAGTAATTTTTTTATCCACTTCCCAGTCAGCTTGGGATGAAGGAGCAGAGAGAGGAAAATAATCGCTGGGTAAGCAGTAATTTTTTTTGCGAATAAGCTATTACACACGCAACCAACAGAATAACGCAAAATATATTACATGAGAGGGGACGAGTAGTGAATAACACGTAGCACCAACTAAATTCTGGCACAGTAACAGAATTCAACCAAAAACTGGTTCACAGAATACACACGGGACTTAAAACTGACCTTCAAAACTTTAACTCCTTATAATAATTGAGCTGGTTATATTTAAACGCTACAAGATCTGATATCGCCATTCTTTAAACTCCCTTCTTAGAGGACTAGCTATGCACAAAATTGCACCCACCTTTAGACAATTGTGTTCCTAGTTGGGGGGGGGGGGGTACGAAAGTCTCATACGAATATGATTCAGATCGCTTTATTGCCCCGATAAATGGGGCACCATCTGAGAAACTGTACATAAACTTGGGGGGGGGGCGGGTATACTACATATAGGCGCACTGGAGGTTTTGCACAATTATTTTGTGCTTGGCCCTTCTTGATAGGTTTCATCAAATGTCTTACTAATAGTTATGTCGAAAATAGGCAAAAAGAGACAGGTTTTCCAAAACCGCGAAGTGCCAAAAATGAGGTACATTTGAAAATGGCTACAGGGGTCTGTGGTTGGGTTGAGAGACTGGTTAAAGTCTGTGCCAAAATTTGATTTGACTGAATAGGTATTTCTAACTTCAAAATTCGGGTCTTCCGTAGGCTAAACCACTGAAATAATGACCCAGCTCAAAAGCGGATCGGCTGTTCGAGGTATTTTTCGATCGCTTGTGCCTCAGAATGGCGCAACTTTATTAATTTAATTTTGAAAATACTGGGCCGGTTCTCAGAAAGCGGCAGCACCATCTGTTTATAAACAAAACACACGTAGGGAATCCGGTCTCCTGAAAAGTTTCCTCTCTGCAGTCGATTTTAAAGGGGCACTTACTGTTTATTTTCGAATATACTAAAATAGTTGAAACCTAGGCTATCCTTTTAACAAATTATCCACGGCGTCGGTGTTTTAGACGTTTCTGCTACCCCAGAAAAAACACGGAACAATAAAGATAGCCGGTTTCCTGATGGGTAGGCTTCTCGCAAACAATAACCGAAACTTTATACGCATCAAAAATAGCGAAACACGGCATGTGTGAAAATCAAAGAGTTACCGTTAGTGGCCTGCAATGTACCGTATCAAAGTCGGGTCTCCGGATTTAAGGACTGATGGAGCGACCACGGAAGTAGACGTCATTAGCATTATTGCTACGACAGGTCCCTTAAGTAACCTAGGTGATGTTCAACCGCTTCGAAATTCAATAGGGAGATTGGAAGTGAGTTTAAGTGGTATAAGCCAAGTGACGAGCGTAGTACCAGAGATGGCAGATCAACAGTTGCTACCCCATCTACCGGCTGAACGCTAATAACCGAGTCTGGAATAACTGAAGCACCAATGACCATAGTTGTGTTCTCCTTCTACTTTCGACGTTCTATTCTAGCTCTCACAAAATAACGTTTTTACGTTAAATACGTCAGGCAAATTCTTGTAGACTTTACGCAACTTGTATATTGATCCACAACTGCGAAGAAGTACGGCAACGCCCAAATTTACCGTAGACGGCTAAGAACCAAGATCCGATTTGCTCCTTAGAACCAGAAAACATACGATGTTCGAAATGGTTTAAAGATTCTGGCATTCTTTGGCGGTACAACATAGCTCGAAACAATCTTTCGTGTCCCTTGTGCTTTAACAAGAACAAAAAGTGGCTCACAGAGCTTTCATGTTTTTTAATTTCTTGTTCGGCATTTACCGGTACAGCATTTTTTTTTTTTTTTTGCTGGAGTGTAGCGACTTCCATCTACCGAATACAAGCTTTCCGACGCTTCTATATGGTTCAGTTTGTGTCCAGTCAATGTAAACCCCAAACGAAGCTGTCGCAATTCTCCAGTTACAGACAGCTATAATGTCACACGTCACTGTAACTGCGACGAAAAATGCATTTTCACTCGAGTCGAAACGTCAGGCCCAGATTAACACTTTCCACGATCAAATTCACAGTCTTTCTTCAGTGCATAGTTGAAATCGGTTCTGGGATGTAAGGTACAGTTCTATACCCACCCGGAGCGGGGTAGGGCTTCCCAACATTTGGGGGTCTTCGGTTATTATACATGTCAGGGGCCCTGTGCTTGGAAGACCCGTGAGCGAAGCTCCATCGATAGTTGTCCGAAGAAAGGGGGGATCGAGTAGAGTCGATGCTCGAGTTACCTGTAATGATAAAAGTAATTGTAGAAATGCATAAATGTGGTGGATGTCGAACTATGCATAGAAGCCAAACCGCACTACGCCCGTGAGGGGGGGGGGGGGGATTTGGCGACGACTGGCCTTATGCCAGTTCAGCGTCCTAAGCAGATGAGTCTGTCTTTGTTCACCCTCGCTTCATTACCAGCATGCATCACAAATAGGTAGTGCAACATATCCATGAGTTACTGAAAGAAAAGATAAACTTTCAGGGATTTTTTACTGAAGGCAGAGGCGTTACTAGCCAAAATGTTTGGGGGGGGGGGGACGCGGAATTTACCGACTGGCTGGACATTTTTACCAACTTTTTCTGCAGAAAAAACGACTGTTTTGAACAGCAAAATGACATTTTTGAAAAAAATTGACTGATTTTCAGAAAAACCGACTATTTAGACGAAAAATCGACCAATTTTCAGAAATAACGACTATTTTCATGAAAAAAATCAACTGTTATGACGAAAAATCGCGACGCTTCGCGCCGACTCCGTTATTTTTTACCGACTGGCCGACTGCCCCCCCCCCCCCCCCCCAGTCGTGACGCCCCTGACTGAAGGGTAGTATTTTTTTTATAGTAAAGGAATATAATTTAACACATATCCTAGCAGAGTTTTAGTTAAACGTTGATGATGGTGATGATCACTGGTACTAGGAATTTAGACGCAGGGTGGCTCTAGACCGGAAGAGACTTATCGGGATTGAGAAGTGTATCCAGGGCATAACTAAGACTGTAATCATGGGGTCAGAACACTATTTCAGAGGCAAAACCCATCCTGGGTGCTTCATCTAGGCCGCGATATCTCGAGGCTTGGGCTTGGCTAATGCATTATCCCTGAATACACCACACAATAGATGTTGGTATCAATCCAAAATAGGGCAGCAAACGTAATTTAGCTCGCTAATCACAATTGGATGTAGTACAGATGATATCCCAAGGAGTGGTTATTGCCACAAAGTATGATATATCTCTTTCCCGGTCTAGAGGCACAAAATAAATCACAATTAAACTACCGAGAGGTAATTACATTTAACTTAGGACAATAATAGATTCATGGTAGGGTGTAGGCCGACTTAGATCTTGCCGCAGGGTCTGGCTACACTTTTTAAAGTTGATCTGAAAGCCAGCTTATTTTCATTCATCGTCGATCTGAATAAACCGAATTATTTTGTTGTGATTTATTTTTTCCATTCATCCCGACAAGGAGATTTCAACAAAAGTGTGCATTTAGGGGGGGGGGGTATTTATTTAATGGTATTTTTTTTTATTATTTGTAACGAAGGAATGATATAGTGGATTCATGGAGGTTAGAATTGCGGCCACAATCAGAATTCTTTAGTCTTACAAGTGGCCGTTAATGGTAAATTGTTTGTTTAAATTATATTTTTTTTGAAGAAATTAAAAATGTCTGTCTGTCATTTCGATGGCTCGTGAAGCGAAGCTCAAAGCTGTTCAGTTCCAGAGCCTCGTTTGTGTTGTATGCTGCAAGTCCACTTCTCGGCCGATTCCGGACTGATTGTTTCTACATCCGTTTTTGTACTGCAGTGCTTCCGAAGAAGACGGCAGCGCTTCTCGAGAATCACGGACTTGCTCACCGACCACGTCCGTGCTTCCCTGCAAGGGGCTGCAGCGCTGCCGCTTCAACCAAGCAGAAAGTGAATCCAAAATCGCATACTGTCCGCAATGCCGCAATCCGCAATCCGTGTATGCAACAAAAACGAGGCTCAGATTGCAAGGCCACTTCTGAAGAAAGGCCGATGTTACGTGCGACTCCCAAACCTCTTCTTTTCGGCAGTCGTTCACCGTTGTAGTTGTTGAATATTCCAAGCATAAGGCGTATTCTCGCCGTTCCCCGGGGACTCCACTTGGGGAGTCCCCGCATTTTTGTTTGTCCCGGGGTCTCACTCCTCGTATTCTCACGAGTCCCCACGGGTCGGGAATGCTCCGATTATCATCACCATCATCAAAAAGGGCTCCCTTTCAGATTCGGAGGGGAATCAATTTTTGCTAGTGTTGGTGCAATGTAAAATTAATTAAAAAGAATCAGAATGAGCAAAACCAAAAATAAAGTGGAACCAGATTAATTTCGTCAACTGCATATTTCTATTTCGAACAAAATCCATTATAGAAGCATTCCCTGTGTTCTCGTTGTTTTCCTAGGCGGAGTCCGCGTGGTGCGACTCCCTCCATTCTTGCCGTTCCCTTCGATTCCCCGAGGAGTCCTGGGTGAACGGCGAGAATACGCCTATAGACGCACAAGCAGATAGAGGTACCACAGATTCGAAAGAAACAGTTCATTCAACTATAAGCAGCGAAGCAACGAATTTCCATCCGGTCAATTCAATTCAATTCAATATAATCTAAAAAACAGATAACGGACAAGCCGATGGGTCGTCTTTACGTCAATACATAACGTCATAACAGAACAATCTACAAGTATATACAATTTTGCGACATTTATACCGACATCTTATGATAAATATGGTCAATATACAAATACATTAAATCAATCAAATATAAAATACAAATAACATAAAAATTAACGTTCAAAAGCGCTCTGAGTTATATACACGAACAAACGAGGGTCTTCAAGTCTATGTCGATAAGGCCCTCTCGATAAGGACTATAAAGAAATATCAGACACAGAAAAATTCAGTAATTATATCGCATTTTTGTTTTGTTTGCTACGGTTTACTGAACAGTTTACGTAAAATATGCACCGGTATACATAACCGATGTAAATATGAACCGGAATCCCGATAAATAGCTCCATCCCAAATATTGAATACTATATTTCAGCAAAGGCCATATACACACAAAGACAAACAAAAAAACATAACTACCATAGAAAAGTAAAACAAAAGTAAAACAAACAACTACACTGTAAAAAGTTTTTCCGTACAAAGATTAAAGTTTACTGCAGTATTTGCTACTCGGATTATTCTTATCTCCACGCAGATAAGATTAGTACCAAATAGAGATAAGATGAATCCGATTAGCAAATACTGCAGTTAACTTTAATCTTTATACGGAGAGACTTTTTACAGTACGGCTTGGCCACGGCCGACCCATACATGATTTTCTACGATGGTAAGGAGCGGAAAACATGACTGGCAATCAAAGGCACCCTTCCTGCGGGAGTTTGCTTTTGTTTTGTATATTTTGATGGTTTGTTATTGTAGGTTACCTGATTTGAGAGTCTGCTTTTTCGCTGCTATAATTAAATTTTAAATAATATT
Source organism: Branchinecta lynchi (assembly GCA_023053575.1). Taxonomy (NCBI): domain Eukaryota; kingdom Metazoa; phylum Arthropoda; class Branchiopoda; order Anostraca; family Branchinectidae; genus Branchinecta; species Branchinecta lynchi. The sequence goes on along the minus strand of JAKZAP010000008.1, from coordinate 26,130,710 downwards.
GGTGTAAAATTAGAAGGGAAAGTAAAGAGGATTCAGAGAATAATTTTATTGTTAAATAAAATAGAAAGGATTTATGAAATTGAAAGTTAATTGTTTAGGAAATGTATAAAAAAAAAAAAAAAACTTCACCACCCTTAGGAAGAGCTTGGATAGAGCGACGCTTTTGCTTTTCCAAACGTCAGACAATTAAACTGTCTTCACCGGTACACATTCAGGTAATACAGCTCAAAGAATGCGTTTCTGATTTTTCGAAGTATTTGCCAGTACCCAATTTGGATCCAATCTTCCGCAAATTTTCACTCTCACGCACTGGTAAAAAAAAATATATACAAAAAATACCCTTCTCATTGTTTCAGAATTTTTCGGAAGTACCGAGACGTTCTCTTTTACATGACTGGCGAAGGTCAACCTCATTAAAAGCCAGAGGTTTTTCAGTCAATGCAAATCAGGTACGTAGCTCCGATCTTTGTACTAGCATCCAGTGGTAATACGCAATTAACGAGAATTCTGTGTGGTCTCTCAATAAAGCGTAAACTCTCAGCACTCTCAGGGATCCCAATTACTTACATATACCAAATCTCCTATTTTTATTCTAGCAAGGGCTCAGCTTGTTTCTTCGCCGCTTACATAATCATTAAATAAAATTTGCATTTAATTTTTTTTAGCTTGAGTGTTGTATTTGTTGCGTGGGCTATTGGTTCTTAATTTACATTCGTTATCGTCATTTATGGTGGAAAATAAAACATTCATTCATTGGACAAAAATAGTGACAAATATTAAACTACCGTACTTCAGGCGAAGTATGCTATTCTGGGTTTACTCACTCACAGTTCATAATTCTATCAGAATATACAAAAAGTGTGCAATAATTAAAACAAAATATTGCGTTTTGTTCCAGTGTCGGATGAGTCGATACAGTTCGACTTTAAACGCAAGCGATCCGAAGATAAAACAAAAATACAACAATTAGTTGTTTTTATCAGGACCAGAAGTTGCTGTACGGTTTTTTGAAACAAAATATCACAAGAAATATGTAGCAGTGTGAAACAAGGGAGACAGCTAGGTTTGTCGCTCCTGCGCTTCTGGCAGGTTCTACGTGGAATAAACCTGTTGTTGTATAATTAATTTATAAAACTAATAATCTGTATAGAAGTTGATTTCTGAAAATAACCGGTTGTGCCGACAGAGAGTTGAACTTTCCGGGTGTACCCGACAGAGTTTGCAGAATCTGATGTTTTACCTATACATACAACGCGACGAGTCGACCGACGCCCAACAAAAGCAAACCAATTTTATTTATTCCGTATTCCTTATGTATAAAACGAACCCGATGTGCCGACAACAATACCGAGGCCTGACAAAAGGAAGGCAGAATTCGATTTCATCCGTGTTTGCCCCATAAATGTTTGCAGAATTTATTTCTTTTGTATAAAAAGAACTCGATGTTCGACGAGTCGACCGGCACTTGACAAAAGCATACAAAATTATATTTCTTCTGTGTTTGTTTAATCATTAAATAAATTTCTTTCATGTGCCTTAGAAACAGTAATACAAATATTTCACTGTATCTAATATAATAACTGTTGAAGGAGTCAGACCAAAAAGGCACTAGCTGGCCCACTAATTGATATATAGCTATATATTGATATATAGCTATATTTCGGCCCTTCTGTTTTTCCAACTTCAGCGGCTTTGAGCCTGAAGAGGACCCTTGCCAAGAATGGCCGAAATATATCACACAGATATAAAATTTCCAACGCATTACGAAACTATCATCAAGAAAACTACAAGAGTTGTGAACCTTATGAGAAGGACATTTACATTTAAGGACAATTCACTATTTCCTATTTTATTTAAGGCACTAGCTCGCCCACTAATTGAATATGGCCACGCAGTAACAAGGCCCTTCTATATCAAGGATGTTATCGCCATTGAGCAAGTTCAAAGAAGAGCAACAAAAACAGAGCCAGCCATTCGCCATCTGCCTTATGAAAACCGGCTTCAAAAACTACGTTTACCCAGTTTATTTTACAGATTTCTTCGAGGTGATTTGATCGAAACTTTTAAAATTTGCCATAGTAATTATGATAACATTAGGCCTGATTCACCTTCAATCACAACGGTCTCAGAGGAAACAACTTGAAACTGAGTGGTAAGAAATTCCGAAAAGACATCGGAAAATGGAGCTTTAGAAACCGAATATTAGAATGTTGGAATAATCTCCCAGAAAGTGCTGTAAATGCCGAAAATATCAACCAGTTCAAAGCAGGTGGCGACTACCACTTGGCTGAAATTCAATTTAGTGTGTAAAGTGTACCGAGAAATTTATAGAGGCGAAAGCCTTATTATTGCAATTATATTATTATTATTGCAATTATATTTTTCAATTATATAAAAGGAAAACGACATCACGAATTTTGACGAATGAAGGTCTCCGACCTTTCGTCAGTCACCGTAGGAGGATCAGAGAAGCATTTTTCTCATCGTTCTTTAATTATATATCTATTTATGATGATCTTTCAACCTTTTGTCATGCTAAGTATCCCCTTAACAAGGCATTCAATTCTCCGCGCCACAAGAATTTTCGACGACAAAAAGGGAAGAACAATAAAATGAACGAAACCATGAAAAACAAAATATTTGAAAATAATGATGGACAATAGATGGACATGTTCTCCGCATGCTCCAAGACAGACTGCGTAAGAAGTTTATTTGTTTGTGTTTTGTTTATTTTCTTCATTTACTCCGCCTTTTCAAAATGGCGGGTCATAAATAAATTACTTACTTACTTACTTACTGCCTTCAAGTGCTTCAACATAATATTTGTCAAGAGGTTATCACAGACCCGTATCCAGGAATTTATTTCGGGGGGGGGGGGGGGTAGTGCCTGCTTGTGGGACAAAAAAGTACAAAAAACACATAGATCAGAGGGAAAAACCTATACAAATGGTTATTTTTGTCTGTTTCGGGGATACCCCCTGGATACGGCCTTGGGTTCTCATTAAGCTAGGCGTTCCCAAATCAACTGACCACAGAAATACCCTTTGAAACATTTTTGGAGCAAAGCTCATCCACCTTCCCCTGCCGTCGTACGTGCGTCGGTCCGATAGGAACACTGCCAATTTTGTTTTGCCATTTCCCGCACCGCTAGATGAACCAGCGGTCGGATCAAGTCGTGGCTTCATCTTGGGTCTTGGGTGGGTGGGGGGGGGGGTATAGACGTTGCAGGTGTTAGAATGCTTATGATATAACTCCTTTAACTGCTATGACGGCCTATTCTAGATTTGAACTATTTGGTAATAAAGTCGATTTATTGAAGACGAAGACGAGGCCGACCAAGCATACACTGCGGCGAGGCAGTATGATCGGGACCTAAAGGAGGATCTAAGGCCTAATACACACCGACATTCACAGGTACACGTACTGTCGTTTTTCTTAGACAAGTGTGATACCGTTACGACATCCTGTTCAGTGAAATAAAAATTATGTTTCCAGCTCGACAGCTTTTCTGTAGAGATATTTAATCTTTTTTTACATCCCATTTTCTTACTAAACCTGCATCTAAACTCAATATCTGACTCGAGACGGATGAGCCTTTGTATCTTCCATTCCCATTCACTCACTACAAAGAGGTTCAAAGGTACTTCAGTGAAAGTGAAACTGCATGTCCCTGCCGGGCATATACCCATACACAGCTTTTTCAAGAGGCGTCACCCTGGGTGGCAGAATACCCGCCAATTTCTACCGAGATCTGAATTATGAACGGAGGGCAGGTTACACAAAATCTCCAGTGCACATGTACTCCGAAACTAAGATATAGAGATGTATACCTGTAGAAATCTGGGTTGCAATTTGGGCTGAGACCAGGTGGCGACAAGGTTTTGGTATAAGCTACCTCCAAGAGATCCAGATGAGGACCCGAGTAGCACCTACTACGGGGACTTTTTGCGTGGATAGCTCTGTTGGATGTTACGTCCCATCTTCATGATGGGTGTTTTAGCGTTGATGCCATCCAGATCAATAGTCATTTTCGCGTGAGAAGCTCGCCATGTGACGCTGAATAGATATCTCCCATTCAACGATGCTGCTGGAGCTCTGTTGAACGGGCACAGGAAGACGGCATCTTCCTCCGTGATGTGGATGGCATCATCAAGTGCCATTTTCGCGTGGATGGCATCCTTTGTCGAGCTCAACAGCTATTTACGCAAAATGTCCACTGTGGTTCTTGAACAAAAGAAAATAAGATCGCCACAAAATATGCTGTATCTGCTTAAATCAACTCCACTCTCTCTGTTTCGTGATCCCTTCAACCTTTTTCCGTTCCACGAAAATATCATAAACAAATGCGTTCACTTCCTTCAGCTTTCTATTTACAAGTGTCTGCCCCTTTGCTTGCCACTCGAGTACAGTCGGCATCGCCGGGATTCTTAAATTAATTCCAAGCGTCATGATGAATCGTCAGTGATATCACAATCTGATCACGAGGGTTTTAAATTTGAGCAAGCAACACGTTTTCCTTACGAATTCTGTCAATGTTTCTTTTCCTTTTTATCCCTGTTCTTGCAAGTAACATGTTGCTATGTAGGAGAAGAATATTCACTCCTGAAATCTTGGCTGGTATTGACCCGCAAAAGAGGGTAACTTTATCAAACAGAAGCTAATGATTAGAGTAGGCTATGATTAATACATATAGTTTTTGATACGGACTTTTGAGGTCCGTGAAAATAGCCTACCTGGACGTCCTTCTTTATCCTAACCTAACACTTGGCTTTTGCTTCATAAAACTGACTTTATGTTGTGCTCCTAGGTCAGGACGAGATTTCAGGCATCAGACATTTTCATCCTAAACACTAACTAACTTTGAGCTAGAAAGATTACGAAAATGAAAGATGACGTTCAAAATATTTGTAAAATAACGTTCTTACAAGACGATGTTTAAAACCAAGAAGCACGACATGACTAATTATACACTTATGTATAATTGTGCTCAAGGAAGGAATTAGGGAATCCTGGTGTCGCCGAACGACGGAACAACAATGATGGAAAGTCAACAAAAGGTTAGAAACTGAAAAAACAAACTGAGATAAGCGAATGCCCCTGAGTTGCGTCATTTTGGTTGAAGAAAAAGCTTACGTGTAAAACCAAAAAGAGAGCAGATCTGGTCTAAGGAAGAAACAGTGTATGCTAAGGCTGTCTTTAAAGCCTATGGCGGCGCAGCACAGCTAATTTCCTGGGGAACCGGAGGGGTCCCAAATAAAGCTCTGTCCAAGGTTCTGCCCAAACGACTGCAGGAGAGCAGCACTGTAAAAAGTTTATCCGAATAAGGATGCAATACTTGCTACTAGGATTCATCTTACCTCTATTGGGATAAAATTAATCCGAATTAGGATAACCTTATCTCAGTTTAGACAAGAATAATCCCAGCAGCAAATACTGAAGATTTTTTTTTTACAGTGAGGGATGCAGGTTCCGGAGGCACTATGAACACGACGCACTAGCTTTTAAAAACAGCGATAGCGCAGAGTCTGCATTTAATCCAGTGGCTCCGGTTTGATTCGGAATTAGAGGACCCAAGGACCCATGATCAGAGGCGTTATTTCAGTAAGTAAACCTTAGTGTGGGGGGGGGGGTGAGGGAGCAAAGATCGATTTTGGGCTCATGCCCAGGCTTATTACTCGTGCTCGAAATTTAGTTACTCTTTTTGGGGTACAATTAGAATAGTTTCCAAATATACCTTACTCGCTGCTTTACATTTTCCCTGTTTAGGGACTCAAGAATAGTAGGCTACCAAGATCGAAGATTTTGTGCCCCTCTGAAATCTAGGGGGGGGGGGGACAGTTCCCCTGCTCCCCTCAAATGGCGCAAGAGCGCTACACTAGCATGATTTCTCGGAAACCTTCTTTCCCCTATTCAAGTTTCTACTTAATGTGCAACCATTTGCAGCCTACTTTCGACAGTTCTTTTGGTCTTAGTGAAAATAAACTAAAACAGAATATACTTCCACGGATGAAGTACTTTTAAAGGAACAACAATTAATTAAAAAGTTTAAGCGACAATAAAATATAGCAATAATACCATAATTTATTTATTTGTATTTATTTATTTAACTTCGACTACGGCTTCTAGAGCCATTAAGTAAGTAAGTGTATTTATAACCCACAAAATGTTTTACAACACAAGAGTGTGGAGTAGAAAGAGATAAATTGAAATGTGTACACATACAACACATAAATGTGTACACATACAACACATAAAAACAACAACAAAATACATTTAAGATTGCGAGCCTTCTACGCAACACGTGTAAAGTTCGCGGTTCCAGACTAACCACACAGGCAACGTCAGTCTCATATGGGGACTCGAAAGAACCACGAGCATGGGGTTTCGAGAGCGAAGAATTCGGGTCTGGAGAGAAAAGATAGCCTGACGCCCAAGTTCCCCGAAGTAGTGGACAATGCAAAAAATTGTCCACTAGCCAGTGGCCAATTTTTTTCTACTGGAGACAATACTGATTATTTCAATGACATACACGAACGAATGTATATTCAGATATTGTCCTTACTGAGGCAATGGCCAGGAGAATGGCCTAGTTGCGATGAATCAGATTCAAATCTATCACGAATAGGCCAAAGAGTAACAACCTCCAAATAAGTAAAATTTGACTTCAATGCAACATTGCGTGACTCAAAATATGTCGCTATGTCACCATGTCTTTGCCTCGGAAACGAACCGTGGAAAAACAATCAGTACACAAAAAAATGTTCAAAAACAATTATCTCATCTGAACTCACAAAATAATTACTCTTCAGTTACGGAACTGACTCAATAAGCCGATAACCTCTGACGGCTATGTCAAATAATGTTATTTTCATTTACTTTTAGTAACCGAGGGCGCTTTGTTGCCGGAAGATCCTTCATTAGTCGACTTTTCTTGTCGGTCTGTTATGTCTTTATTCTTCTTTTCTTCTTCTTCTTTTTTCTCTTCTTTTTTGGGATCCCAAAACGTAATTGGAGGGATACCTATACATCGCAAAAATGTCCGTCTGTGAGATATTTTGATGAAACTTGGTGTGAGGATTCATTGGGTCAAGGGTAAGGTCAAGTTCGTAGATGGGCTAGCTCTACATTTAGGGGTGGGGGAGGGGGTTCAAATTAAGGGACAAACAAAATATTTTTAAACAGCTAATATGATAGTCGATTTGAGGTAAGAAGACATGCTGAGCACGATAGTGACAACCCTTTCCTCGCCGGACAAGTAGTTCGTCCAGAATCCGGCAAAAACCGGAAAATGGTTAAAAGTAAAAGATTTATTTGAAGTTTACTAAATAGTAGATTTAGAGGTAAGTAGACATTCTGAACACGATGGTCAAAACCATTTTCTCGCCGAACAACTAGTTCGTCCAGAATCCGGTGAAGACCGGAAAGTTGGTTAAAAGTAAAAGTAATTTCATTTGAAGTTGATTGAATTTCCGATTTAGGGGTAGAAAGACATGCTGAACACGACGGTGGAAATCATTTCTTCGCCAGACAACTAGTTCGCCTAGAATCCGGCCAAAACCGGAAAATTTGTTAAAAGCAAAAGTTCGGTTAGATGACAGATTGAGAGATAAGAAGAGAGGCTGAGTCTATACATGACAAACATATTTTACCCGGACATCTGGAATCCGGTTGTAACCGAAATTTTTTTTTTTTCAAAGTTGACTGGATGTTCTTTGTAGGGATAAGGAGATACGCTGGATTTGTTTCTGAATTTTCTTTTTTGCTGAACTTTCTGGCGAAACCGGAAACTTGGCAGACGTAAAGCATGAAGTCTCGGTCAGTATCGTCAAAACAGATAATGCCTATAGAGGTATATCTGAACTTGGTTTTCTCTGATGATTAGCCTGGCAAAGACTGGACCTGGCGAAGACACGACCCAATTGTCTGAATCAAAGATTAGATTTTTCGGATCCCGTCGACACCTTTGGTCTTGTTTTTATTTGTTTGGTTTGTTTCCCTTAAGACTATATGAATAAAGAATAAGCCCTGCCCATTGCCAGGCCTTAAGTTAGGCCTTACGGTGGGACCATAAATAAGTTAACATTGTTTATTTTTTTGTACGAATAAAACTGAAACTGATGTAAAATTTATCCAATCCTGTGACACAGGGATGTGAACTGCTCCCACTCCGCCGAGATCACTGGTCCTGTATCCCGTTTCTATCTTGTGATTGTACTGTTTGCGAACTATGTTCACAAGCACCTTCGTAGCTCAGTGGTAGAGCGTTGGCAATGAAAGCCGAATGTCCTGGGTTCAAACCCTGCCGGAGGAGAATTATTGTCTTCTGTCAGCCAAATAGCTTAGAGCACGAACATGCAGTCGTAAGTCATAGTCATAGCATAGGAACCCTTTACAATTTACATTGATCCAAAGGATAAGTTACAAATTCTTCCACATAATCCATCAAAAGTTCCTGAGATGCAAGTTTTAGTCTTCTTTTGTTTTCTTCTTGTTAAAGTTTAACTGAACAGGCAACTTATTTTTACATCTTAGATTCAAATACATTGAATTATTACAACACCTATTGGGGATTTTCATTCTGTCCACAGTAGTCTTCAGTAGGGACGTTGGGAATGTGGACGCTTTCCCATGGTGAATCCGTCCACAATTCGCCCGCGAAAATCACTAAACTATCACTACACAAGACACCTCACTAGCTAGCACTAGTTTTTGGCACTGCAGACTCCAGACACTTCTTTGTTTATTTGATACACAATTTATTTACTCGTTTGCTGCTGGTGTTGTTGCCAAATTTTCCAGGCACCATAGAGATATCACAAAAACGGGAAGAGCGGCAAGCACAATGGGATAATCGATTATTTGGAAATATCAGAAAAACAAACTAACGCTTTTTCATCGGGTTTTCAAGATTATTTAAGCGAACAAGTGACGGGTAACTAGACTGTCGTATCCTAGCCCTTTTCGGTTAAACTTTAAAGTTTTTACGGTAGACTATTTTAAGTCTGTGTATTGACATTATTCATGTTGACATGGTTTACACGACATTTTCGCCCCAAGCGATGTTTTATGTTGCAAAAATAAAGTCGAACTCATTTGTTTTTTTATAGAGCCAAATTATAAATCTAGGACTCAGCTAGTCCATCTTTTTTTTTTTTTTAATCCGATTTTAAATATCTGAACCCTCTGCTCCCGTAAGTCCTATCGCTTAGGAGCATACTCCCTACTTAAATGAGATCTGGGTACACTTAGTTATAATCGCAAGGATCGGTCTCAATTTCACCATTTAACCTTTATAGCCTCAATTATTGCGGATCGTCGAAATATTTCCAAAATACCGCTAGTGTCATAAACGGCTCTGTAGGTTAGATGTCAAGCGGTTACAACGACCTAGTGTCCAAAATAATATTAACCCCAACCGGAATGCAGTTTCATCAAATTGGGGTTTAATGTGTTCAAATCGGAGCAGACACGGTTAAAGGACTTAAATTGGAAGCACTCTAGTATGTGCAGGGCCTAGATTCGAGTCGCAACTTCAAAGCGCGACTTGGTGCGAGCTTCATACCATCAGGAACAAATAAGCACCAGAACCTCTGTCCCCTATCTCTGTAATACTTCCATGCGGAGTCGAACAGATTCCCGACAACCGATTAAGGGCTAGAAAGTAAAAGCAGATTGGTTGTCTATCATTGCGACGTCACATGCGGCACGCCTGCTGCAACTTTTCTTCTGAAATGCACAGCGGTGAAGAGGGAAGTAGACGGGCATCATCACAAAGCTCAGCAAGTACCTCTAGGTTAGCTCAGTTTCGTCGGGTTAAGTCCGGTCTTCACCTCCCGGAACTTCCGGAATTTGGGCTTCCAATTATTCTTTGACGTCCTCTGTAAATTGCATCTCGAACATGAAGCGGTCCAAACGTATATCAAAATAAACCGGAAAAAAGGGGCTTTTGAACTTCCAGATTTCCGGAATTTTAAGTATCGCAGAAGAAATTAAAAAAAAATCTAAAAAAATCTGGGAACCCAGATTCCGGAAGGTGAAGACTCACATTTATCCATAGTCGCTGCATGAGACCAAAGACGGAGGTTCTACTGGCTGATTTGTTCTTGGTACCATCTAATGGCGCTCTTTGGAAACTATTCGTAACATCAAAACAGATCTTGACAAGAAAATCAGCAGGTGTAAGGAAAAAAATCACACCTAAATATTTGCCAAAATCTATTCTTTCAATAATCTGTTTTATAGGTTTTTATGTAATTTCCGCTTTTAAATCAACGCTATTTTCAATGTTGCGTCCCCTGTGCTAATCAATGCAATTTGACCTACTGAATGATTAAAGAATCCCTCTTGCTTATTCTTCCATTTATGTTATCCTTATATTCCATATGTAATTAAAAGCTTCTGAAGCTTCTGAGGTGGGGACCTTTAACAGATGTTCCGTTTTGTACTTATGACTTTTTAGCACATTTTCGGCCGGGCCGAGTTTTCCAGGTAAATCTCGCCGGAAACATCAATGTCCGCGGATAATTTTTTAACGCAAGGGCAAGAGAAGCTTCAATGTGCTATTTTTCATTTTTTAAGACATGGAAGGCCATCAGGTCTTTTCAATCAAGGCGAGTTCAGTTTTCATATATTTTGCGTCCAGCTGCCGGGTTTGGAGAGCAGGAAGGGTGGACAGAGATCGCAAGTATAGGACTAAAGAAATAGAAAACCGTGATTTTCGGGGTTTTTTCTTGATCAGCTAATTATCCCTCTAGGATGATGTGCGAGGGATAAATATAAATTCGGATATTTCGGTTGCACTTCCGGCAAATCGTCCTCAGCGAAAAACAAAACAAAACTAAACCAAAAAATCCACCACAATCACAACAGGAGAACGATGCGGACCCAACAGACAATAAGACGAGATGTGACTAAAAACCTGAAGAAAACGTTGGGGATGCAGATAAAAATAAAATAACGAAAGATAAAATGTGCGTGTTAAAAATGTATATGTACAAATCTGTGATTATTTACAATTCTGAGCTCTGTTTATATTTACAATTTACCATCCGTCTGGGAAAGCGCAGAAGCTTTCACCCAGTAAATGGCCCACTCGAAAAATCTATTATACGTGATCTCGTCTTATTGTCTGTTGGTTCCGCATCGTTCTCCTGTTGTGATTGTGGTGGATTTTATGATTTAGTTTTGTTTTGTTTTTCGCTGAGGACGGTTTGCCGGAAGTGCAACCGAAATATCCGAATTTATATTTATCCCTCGCACATCATCCTAGAGGGATAATTAGCTGATCAAGAAAAAACCCCGAAAATCACGGTTTTCTATTTCTTTCGTAATGAATGGTCAGCTTGGCTTCAAACCTTATATAAGTATAGGACTTTCGGCTTTAAGACCAAATTATCTATGTTTTATTTTTAAAAACAATATTTCTGAGCCATTTCAAAGATCATTTGTAGCAGGGATAGGACAATCTAGTTACCCATCAAATTATTCTCTTAAATTAGCCTGAAGACCCGCTGAAAATGCATTACTTCGTTATTCCGCGATTGACGAATAATCGATTTTCAAATAGTGGAATTTCCGTGGGATTTGTGGTACCTCTATGCGCTGGTATTTTTGTTGTATGCCTTACAAGAAAGACTGATGATTTTTTTTTGTTCAGGTACTAAGCAATCTTCACCAATCTCACCACTGCCCACTGAAATACCGCGTTTGTGCTGAGATTGAATTTTCCCGCGTCATAGTAAAATTTACGCTGTTGGGACGAACGCAGATATTCTGAACGTCATAAACTAGAGCAGAAAGTGGGAAAAAAATTCCCTTTGCAGAATCCAAAAAATTCAGTGAATTCAGTTAAATGACACAAAAATAAGCTGTTTTTTTTCAGTCAAAATTCAATGAACGGTGGGATCGACTTACTAGCTGCCATAAATGATGATGGTGATGAGATTTTATTTACGCACTTAAGAAGAGGAAAATAACAGACAAAGAAAAAGAAAAAAAAACACTGAGCTTTCAATAACGCAGTAACTGCACGAGATAAAAAAAATAAATATTCAAAAAAAGAAAAGGGACTAATCGGGTCTAAAGAATCTTCTTCCTAGATGGAATGCCGAGAAATGGGCAAGGGCAGAAACTTGAAGGTCCTGGGCAATTGCAGATAGCTTTGCACAAGGGTCAGAGGGCGAAAAAGTTGTAGTTATACGAGAATTGCTATAACGTCGGGGAAGGTACAAGAGAAATTTACAATATTTGAAATGACAAGTCCTGATACATTTTAAATCTTTTGTTTTAGAATACCAAAAATTCAGAATACTAATAGAATACCAATACAGGGCGATTCAGTTTCTCTTATTGGGAATAATCTTGATATTAGGAGTATGCAGAAAGGAAAGGTACGGTATTGTTAAAGCACAATGGACACTTCTAATGCTTTATTTTGTATTAAATGCTTCCCAAATAAACATTTCCGACTTCCTTTAGAAGGCACTACGAAAATTGGCCGTTTTTTTGTTATCCCTTGTCTTTATCTCTCTGGCATTTCGGCGATCCAAATCTTATGAGCTGGGATATCGTGGCAGGAAATTCAAGAACTCCCAGCAATGCTTGATAGAAAAGGATATATTTGAGATGTCACCAAAGTCAAGCCGCAGATGCAGTTTACCTGATTGTTCTAGTGTTTCATCAGAAGTTCCATGTTTTAAAGTGCCTAGTGCTGTGAAGCTTGATCAACTTGCTTTATGAACTGTACCAGAATGTGCAATAAGTTAACAAAAATAACATAGCTACACAAAATCATTCAAAAACAAATAGCCTATTCAAGTCTGAATTATAAAAGCTGGCTTATGCATAAAATAAAGATCTACTAACCATTATAAGAAACTTCACTTTTATCTTTGTCCAAGCTAGTAAACTGAACATGTACTGGCCCAAAAAATGACGCTTTGAAATATCACAGAGAGAAAACTGTTGAAAAAGCCGCTGAGCTAGGGAGTAATCATTGTTCCTAGGTTGTTTCAGAGTGGGATTGGGGTAGTTTGATGTGCCCATTGAACTTTAACGGTAGTCAACTCCATCGACTGGTAATGGTACTACTCCTATAATTTAGAAATATAAGGAACTTACCAGAAGGCGGTGGGCTTATAGTTAAGCTGTCACTTAAATGACCACTCCGCTGGCCAGTGCTTCCGCTTACGTAGCTGCAAAAACGATACATACGTTAATTCCTTACTGACCTACTTAAGCTTGATTTTTGAATTTCGTGCGTGGGAATAAGAACCAGTAACAATGGTGTTGCTATTCTTGGGCACGATTTGTCAACGAAGAGAGTCCGGATACACGGTTGGGAGGATGGTGCGCACTGGATACGAATGGTAATAGTAAGTAATTTATTTATGACCCACCATTTTGAAAAGGCGGAGTAAATGAAGAAAATAAAAAAAAATAAACAAAAGACATAAACACGCAGAAAAAGACACTTAATTTTCAATCTTCGGTCAGGAAGCAGTGGACGACGTCGTGCGCTGGTTGGGCCCTGTTGTCCATGATTTTGGAAAGCGATGAGGAAACATCCAAAAGGGTCACACTTGCATCTTGAATTTTGAATTTCTCCGTCAATGTACGATTATGACATAATTTCGACAAGTGGAGCAGGTGCTTCGCATATTTAAAATAACATGATATCATCTTTTTAATCTCCTTCTTTCGCAGAACATGAGTGACGCCAGAACGAAATAGTATAGAAGGAGCGCAGAAGGTGCTGTACAAATTTCCCAATGCTTTACGATTATAGCGCCAATATTTCTGCAATAAATAAGCTTTCGATGTAATAAATCTCTCAGAAAGCATGAAGGACACCTCGCACTATTTACCGGACTGTTTATGTTCAATGTCTAAATTAGTGAATACTTCGAAACTAGGCTCTGCTTTAACAAATCACCGATGCATCTCGCTGTTTAAGCCTGTGTTCAGACCGGTTGACTACAACCAAGAATAAGGAAAATTCACATTTCCATTCCTTTTTACGAATAAGCTTATTGCAAATCATCATCGGGAGCATGATAATGAATGAATGAACTTTATTACCCGTAAAATGTAAAACAAACAGTACGGAGTATTACGAAAAAAACGATAAATAACAAAAAAAGGAAAAAATAGTAACAAAACAACTTGAACAAACTAACCAGCATCAACAAGAAAAAAGGGCCGCAGGGGTTCGTAAACCTGAATCAAGTTAATGGTCTTTTTTACATACGTCATCACTCGAAGTCCGAATCCGAGGGGGCACGTCTATTAGTCCAAATCGAGCGATGACTTTTCTGTTGCGGTGCCATCTAGGGAGCCGGAGGCATTGAAACGAAACATGAGTAAAGAAACGGGAGTAAAAACATTGTGGTGTGGTTTGAGGGGGAGAGGGGGGGGGGGGGGTAGAATGTACTAGACCAAATTCGGGTCTCCTAGTTTGAGAATGGATGAAGCGATCAAGGTATTGGGTTACATTCGTTTTGTAGACACAAATTTACAAAAATTAAACAAAACATATCTAAACATTGTGATTATTTCGTTTCGAATATTTGAAAAATTAATGAAATCTTGGATATCACTTTGGTTCTAATCCACGGATAACCTTTCTGGAAACTTTTTGAGTGTTTTGTGATTATTTTTATATTTCTTTTATTTTTTTACTTAACTATGCTTTTGGGCAATACGTCATAAATCATTCATTCTTTCATTCAATTTATTTTGAGGCCCCCGCTGACTGCGAATCCATTTGACAGCGCCAAACAAAAGTATTATTGCAGCAAAAAGACTTTCGCCTCTATTATAATGAAGTAAACGGATTTATACACCCAAAACAAGATCCAGAGCAAGTCGTCGAGACGGCAACTGCCATGGCCTCACGCTTCTTGTGCTCACGAACATTGTAATTTTTCATTTTTACGTTCTGGATCAAGTAGCTAGAGACTATATTGTCACAAAACCAGTGGTCCTATCCTCAAACATTGTCTGTGGCTTTCAAAATAAGCCACTGCAAAGGAAACGTAAACGTTGTCAAATATAGTTTATGAACGTGACAGTTATAACAGCACACGCACCCGCAACGTCCATCAAAGCTTCTAGAACCACAATTATTACCACATAAAAAACAAACAACGGATACTGCTTTGACGTCGGTCGTTTGTGCCTCACCGATTTCCATTTTTTTTGTTTTGTTTTATTTGTCCTGGAACAGAGCGAGCGCAGAACGTCAATCTTTGAATATATATATTTGAGGTAGGCTGTTTGAGGGTAGAGTTTGTCAATCTTTGAATATATATATTTGAGGTAGGCTGTTTGAGGGTAGAGTTTAAGTGCAAAAGAGAAAAAAATTTAACGAAAAAGTGCACTTTAAAAAAAAAAAAATACAAGGAGGAGGAACAAGTAGACTTGGGAAGAAAAAAGGTCTATTGCCGTAGGTTCATTTTCCAACAATAAAGTCCCTCCAAATTTCTCGAAAAGCCTAAAATTATGTTGGCAACTTTGTCACTGAAGCAAATACTTCGTGAAAAATAAACTTCGCAAATCTTTCTTTTCACTTTCCGTTCTTCCTCGTCTTTCATCGGGTCTTTGTTTGTCTAGTTTTGGTTGTTATTTTGGGGGGTAAGTGATTAATGAAGGATTAAAATACGAAAGACCTGACGACTGTTATAAATAAAAAAAAATAAACTTAAAACCCGGCTTAGATATTTTTAGATATTTTGGTGCCACTGTACTGGAATATTAAAATCGTTACAGAGTATAGAATAATAGCGCTTTCGTGAGGTATATTGCTCGATATCTATATGAATAGGCGTACGTATTGTTGTAATTTTATGCACATTCCTGAGCTTTTTCTTATAATATGTTGGATAGAAAAAAAAGAAGAAAATGCTCGCGATTTGGTTGCTAGCAGGTTTCCATTTATATTTAGATATTTTGGTGCCACTGTATTAGAATATTAAAATCGTTACCGAGTAATGAATAATAGTGCTTTTGTGAGGTATATTGATGTTTATCTATATGAATACACGTACGTATTGTTGTAATTTTATGCACATTCCTGAGCTTTTTTGTATGATATGGTGGATAGAAAAAAAAGAAGAAAATGCTAGCGATTTGGTTACTAGTAGGTTTCCATTACTTTTGTCTAAAGTCACTCGGCTTGACAACTGGTGGAGCAGTAAGCGCTTTTACGGGCGGTAGCTCTTTTAGAAAATTGTCGAATCGGAATCGTGGCAATTCTGGATGGCAAATCATGGTGCAGAATCTCAAAATTAAATTTCTTGGAAGAAATGACGTCACTTTCTTGTACGATACATAGTGAGTGTTAAAGCATTCTGCTGAGGGGTAAACCTGGATTGAATTTAAATATTGCGAAAGTTATGATTTTATGTTTGAATAACGATGATGAAAAGCGACAACGAATTAGCGCATATTCTGAATTAGCACATACCCGCGGAGGGGTAAACTCTGGATTGAATTTAAATATTGCGAAAGTTGTGATTTTATGTTTGAATAACGATGATGAAAAGCGACAACGAATTAGCGCATATTCTGTATGTTCCAACGTTCGCAAAAGACGATTGGCCGATCACATTCTAGTGCCCTAGTTACTTTAAAGGCCCCCCTTGTTTTTCAGTTTTCACACCCAGTGACCAGGGGCGTTTCCTACTAGCCTCCAAAACCTCCCTCTTTAAAATTCAGTATGAATCACTTTACTTGAAATTTTCGCTTTCACTGATAGCCGAGATTTCCCTTCCCGGATCAAGTATGGGTATTCTCCAAAAACAATATTTCCGGACCATTTTATCGTGAAAAAAACAATACTTTAAGCACAGTATTTTCATTATTTGTATCGCGGGTTCATATATTTCGCTGCAAAACTAATACCGAGATGTAAAACCATGATTGAAAAGGAAACCAGATAGACCAGGACCTTATATCCCCCCACACACAGGTTAGACAGAAAGAAAATACCTTGTTGGGTACGACATCCTCTGGCCATAGTCCATGTATGATCGACCCAAGTAGTCTTTGTACTCCCTCCTGTTATCTTCTCTATACTCCGATAGTTCTTGGGTCAACCTCCTAGGCTTATTCTTCAAATCCCGGATTTTTCGGCTCCGACTGGATCCGGAATTCGGTGGTGACGTTGACTGTGAGGGATCACTGGATCGGGAGTGAAGGTCACTATCTGGGCTAAAGAGACTTCGGTCACGGTGGTGGCCGGAAATCTGAGATGGAGCGCGTGATGATTGGCTGTCCTCCTCGACAAGTTCGGAAAGCTGCCGGTAGATTGACTTTTTCCGCTCCGGACTTGGGTCGCGTCTGGGGTTCATCGACAACGGAATCCCCAACTTCGACGGGATGTCTGACTTTTTGGGTTCGGGCTTTTTTGATAGGAGGTTATCAATAGCTTTCTTGGTTTTCTCTTGCGGTTTCGAGTCGACCACCTTTGGTGGTGGGTTGGAGACCCGGTCCGTGTGTCCGGTCCGGCTTTTTGCCGCAGTGATTACCTCTCTCCGGTAGTCCATAGAGCTTTCTTTCCTGAGAAAGTGTAAAGGCGTCGGGTTCGGTGCCCCATCGGGCTCCTGTCGCGTTTTTTCACTTGTCCACCCAAGCGGCGCCTCTTTACTCTTCAGGCTCGTATTGTAGTCGACAACTGGCTCTACTGGGCGTTCCGCCCTTAGGTAGACCAATTTCTTCTGGTGCATATTACCGATTTCACGCGGACTGATGTCAAAGTCACTCAGGCGTGACGAGTGATTCTCTTCGCCACTCGGCGTCCGACGAACGGGCTCCCAACTGTCGTCACTGTTTTGCCGCTCGGAATCACGGGACCGTGGATCCGCGGATTGTCGCTTATAGGAATCTTCCGGTTCCCTGGGGCGTGACCGCGTTTCTTCCTGACCGCGACTGCGTTGTCTGTCAGGGGTGCTGCTTCCCGCGTTGGTACGCGTATTGGACGGTTTCTTGCTCTCCGACTCGATCTCCTGAAGGAGGCGGAGTTGTTGCTTGACATCTTTTCGCTCCGACGATCGTTTCCGCTGGAAGTCCTCTTCCACGCGCCGCATCATCTCGGATTCAGCTATCCGCCTTCTCTCTTTTTCTTCCGCTTCCCTATTTAACTTTTCCTCGAGCATTTTCCGCTCGTTTAGCCGAAGTGTACTTTTGAACGTGAATTTCTTGCTCTTTCTCTGATCTTGCTGTATTTTCTTTTGAATATTCGATCTACTGAGATCGACAAACGAATTGGCGGACCGCGGATCGTCATTCTGCCCGGCGGCGTACACTGGGTCTGCGGATTTCGCCCTTCGAATGTCGCTCTGCTCCTCCCTTGAAGTACGATTTAAGGAGGTTGTTCGCCGTGAGTCATATTCGGGCAGATAGACAATTCGAGAGGTCTGCCGAGCAGACATACCCATCGGGACTACCCCAAATTCAGCGCTTGATTCTGGGTCAGAAGCATTTAGCACGGGCATTGACGAACTCAAATTTGCGGGAGACTCGAAGCTTTGATTCAGATTCGTAACGCTTTTACTTAAGTACCAGTTATCTACGGGTGGCTCGTTGTTGACGCTTTGAGTGCTGGAGCTTCTAGAAGAAAAGACGGAGCTGACTGCGCCAGAAACGGATCGTTTGAGCTTTCTGATACTGTTGAATTTATGCGGGGTAGGCTGCTGGACTGTGGGAGCGTCTTCGCTCCTTTTCCGGTTGGCTCTGGTCCAAGCTGGGCTGGCGCTACCGCTTTCGTTCCACGCCGCGTTTTTCGCAAACATGTGAGTTCTGGCTGCTAAGAGCTTCGGTGGCGTGTTAGTACCAGAGGCTCGCCGAAGGGACTTGCAGTCTTCCAAGTCAGCAATGCTGTTATCGTCCAAGTCTTGTTCGGGCGTCCAGTTTTTGAGAACCGGCGAGGAGGCGGCAAGCGGTTTCTCGCCTCCCGGGGCTGGACTGCCTGCGTCACCGGAAATTCCAGAATCAGCAGACCTATGCTTCAAATCGTCTTCAAACAACTGACTAGATTTTGCAGGAGGACTGTAGGACTGAACGGATGTGTCACTCAGTGCACGCCACGCTGCAGCTGGAGAAAACTTAGGGAGCTCTAACTGCTTTTTTGGAAGGGTTGGACGAAGGTGGAGGGAAATTTTATCTTCTTCTTCTTCACTTTCAGTCGTCACTGGATAGGTTAACGGCGTTTCGTTCACTTGCTCCTTGTGCCGCCACAATTCCGCTTGCGAATCATTCACAAAGCTGTTGATTCGCTCTTTTCGGGCCTCACTTTCGGAGTTGTCCGGCAACACCGGCTTTAAATCACTCAAGTCTGATTTGCTATCAAAAACTGTCAGATAGGAAGGCTTTCGAGCCTCTTCAGCAACACTGGTTCGCTTATCCGAAGCGCTATTGTCGCGCTTGACTTTTGAATTGTCTACGTTTATTTTTATGACGAACTTGTCATCTTTAGTAGTCGCGGCTTCGACATCACCGGCGTTCTGTCCGAAGTAGAAAGTCTGTGGCTTTTCAGCGGCTTTCATCGAGGCTTTGCGCTGGACTGCTTGCTTCACTTCCAGTTGAAACGCGGGGTCTGAGCTCACTACTGCAACACGCTGCCTTAATTGACTGGAATCAACTTGGTCCCACCCAATGTCAGAGTTCACGGGTTTAGCTTCTTTTGTTCTGAAGGACGTCTCCTTTTGGAGATTCGTTACTGGTTCATTTAGCACACTTTCATTATCACTCGCAGCGACTGACTGCATATCGCGCTTGCTGCTCAAACTAGATCCGCGCGAACGCTCTTCGGACACGGCGCGCCTATCCCGCGGTTCGGACACACTGCGCTCTTTTATCTGATCCTGCACCTGTCGTCGAGCTCGGATATTCTCCGGATCTTCAACGGGTGCGGGCGCGCGGCCTTTTCGGCGCGCTTTAATTTTCTGCTTCGCGGGACTTTCTCGTGACTTTTTTACTGGTTCTGGGAGCGCGTCGCGCAGGTCTGGCTCGCTCTTAAAATTGCGTGTCTCTGCGTCAAGCGCTTCTAGCCTACGCGCGCTTATTGTGCCTCCGTTGTTCAAAATGTTCCCATTTTCTGTAAGGCGAAGCTTCTGACCAGGAAGTCGCTGCGGTAACACTTTAATCATCTGAGGCTCAGGGGAGATACCACGCCTGCAAGAAATAAACTTGTAGTAAGAACTTACAACACTTCAGTATCGTGGAACGTGCATCTCGCTTCAGTCTAGACACGATCAAATTTTCGCAACAGTCGCAACGCTATCTCACGCCTTTGCAAAAGGTACGTTAAGTGATTTTAATAGCGTGTTCGTGTAGTTTTGTGGATTATGGCTTCAATATGCAAACAAATCATATATTCGTTCATCGAACACACAAGTTTTCCGGAGCTACTAGTTTGTATTTATTTAGGCCCCAGGAGAACCCGGCTGACATGGGCAGAAATCGCAATACAAAAGATTAAGTTGAGTTAAAGCGATTTATGACATATGGTACGAAAATTTGAGACACCGCTCCACAAAGACATGAGATATACCGCTCTGACGGTTTTGTTGGCGGAGGAGAATTAACTTCGGTCTGATAGCCTGAGAGCTGTTCGGTACAAGTATCCGCTCAATACTTCCAGCACGAATATGTCCCTTCCCTTTAAATGTTCTCAGGATAGAGTAATAGAAAAAACGTTTGGATCAAATTTGACTCAAACAAACTTTAGCTGACTTAACCGTCTCAAATATGTTTCATAGTCATCTTGGGCTTAAGGAATTCTTATAAAGCACCAAATTTCGGCTCAATCGGATAATACACAAAGTACGAAGAATTCCGCACACCACCACCGGATAAAAACCGGATAGTGCTCCAAGCTCAGATTTATGTGTTCAGAAAGAGATGAAGAACAGTTCCTCGAAAAACAGAATCGATAGGTCCTTTTTATTTTCTTATTCGGTACCTAGTTTATTCTGTCTTCCAAGAACAAGAACAAATTTAACGGCTCATATTTTGCTTGTGGCGTTCACGTTCTGTGTTAGAAACTTCAAATGTATGCATGGCACAAAAAACATCACATTCGAATCCACCAAGAAGAAACTGGATGAGGACTGGTAATCAGACTAGGAGAGATGACGCCGTGCACCCGAAAGTCACCATCATACAACCCGTAGACAATCACCGAGACTCTAAATCCTTACAAGTGCAATAAAGGTAATCAGACACATACTTGAAGCAGTTCCCCCTTAAGTATCTCAACAAAGGAAGCTGCCACAACACAGAATTACTGTAATCCAACTCTTAAAGAAGTGCTTCCACCAAGATCTTCTCAGACACTAGAGAATCATAATGGTACCTCGTCAATAAATCGTTTAACCTATCAGTTCCGTGCAATGCCATGCCCGCGCCAAAGGTATATCTTCACACACACGCCAAAAGAATAAGTCAAGGGTAAACAATTACTGGTAATTAAAACGGTGACTCAGACAAATAAAAAACTGCGGGTGTTTGAACAACGCGAGTCGAGTATAGAAAACCCCAAGTTTTGAAAGCTGGCAGGAAGCTGTGGTTGCTCGCGTGTGGCTAAGTACACAACCCATAAGCGCATCTCCGTTAAGCTTACTGTTTTTTTTCTACATGCTTTTCATGCTGGCGTACATCCCCATTTTACTCCTTGACTTTTTGCCCAAAACCCAAATAGGAACTTAATTCAAAACTGAACGCATACGAGAAAGTCTTCAGTGTTACACTTCTTTCAAACTTGGAAAAATCTGTCATGATGAGAGCAGACTTTTATATGCCGTTACTACTGCAGCAGACGCGATAAAAGTTAATTACATAGTATTATAATTTATATTGTCTGTATACTGTGTGTCAACAACACAATACGAAATATAAAAAAGGAAAAGAAAAGCAAACAGGAGGAAAATAGAAGCAAACATAACAAGACCAAAGGTTTCGATGGGATCCCAAAAATTCAATATCTGATCCAGACAACTGGGTCTTGCCTTATCCAGATCCAGTCATCGCCAGACTTTTTGAACATTTTTATAATTAAAATTCAGAAACCGATTAAAGCCAAATAGCTAATCATCTATTTCGGCCAAACTCCAGAACTAATTGTCCGGGAAAAAAAAAGAAAGCTAAGAAATGAACTCAGGGTATCTTCTTTCCCCAATAATGAACATCTAACCAACTTCAAATAAAAATTTAACTTATAACAAATTTTCCGACTCCAGTCGGATTCCGGTCGAACTATATGTCCGGGTAAAATATGATTGTCACACACGGATTCAGCATCTCTTCTTACCTCTAAATCGGTTATCTAATCAACTAGAAAAAAAAACTTTAACTCTACCAATTTTCCGGTTTTGGCCGGATTCCGGGCGAAATACTTGTCCGTCGAGAAAATGGTTTTCACCACCGTGTTCAGGGTGTCTTCCTACCCCTAAATCGAACATCGAATCAACTTCAACTAAAACTTTTAGTTTAACAAACTTTCCGGTTTGGGCCGGATTCCGGGCCAACTACTTGTCCGTCGAGAAAATGGTTTTCACCATCGTCTTCAGCATGTCTTCCCACCCTTAAATCGAACATCTAATCAACTTAAAATATAACTTTTACTTTTAACAAACTTTCCGGTTTGGGCCGGATTCCGAGCGAACTACTTGTCCGTCGAGAAAATGGTTTTCATCGCCGTGTGTAGCGTGTCTTCCTACCTCTTAATCGAACATCTAATCAACTTAAAATAAAACTTTTACTTTTAACAAACTTTCCGGTTTGGGCCGGATTCCGGGCGAACTACTTGTCCGTCGAGAAAATGGTTTTCACCATCGTCTTCAGCATGTCTTCCCACCCTTCAATCTAAGATCTAAGCAACTTAAAATAAAACTTTTACTTTTAACAAACTTTCCGGTTTTGGCCGGATTCCGGGCGAACTACTTGTTCGATGGAAAAATGGTTTTCACCATCATGTTCAGCATGTCTTCCTACCCCATAATCGACTATCACATTAGCTATTTCAAAATATTTTGTTTGCCCCTTAATTTGAAACCCCTCCCCCACCCCTAAACGTAAGGCTACAAAGCCCATCTACGTACTCGACTGGTCCCACGACCCAACGAATCCTCACACCAAGTTTCATCAAAATATCTCATTCCCTTCGAGAGTTATCGTGCTTACAGACGGACGGTCAGACGGACGGACTGACGGACAACTTTTGCGATGTCATAGGTGTCCCTCCACTTACGTTTTGGGATCCCAAAAAGAAAATTAACGCCATACGACTTGACAGGACTACTCCGGAACACTTGGCAATTTGCAACACATTCCTATTGTGCTTAGTATAATCGACCCTGTTGTGCTTTCGATGGTAACGATGATGAAAGATGGTTTTCTGTGTGTGAAAATTTGGGGCATTACTTGAGGTTTGCAGTCAAGCATAGAACAAAGTTCTTAGATCACTTTTTTTTTATTAAAGGTTAACTTCAGACATCGAGGTTGAGATCGGAAAATAACATTGAGACGGCCATTGAAAAATTAGCTATCCGAGCCGAAGGCGATGTCGATATTTTTACATGGCCGTCGAGGTTGCTATTCTGATATGAACCGAGATGGCATGTATGTTAACTATTATAAGTTTCTCGGACAGAATATATTTTGTAGGTAGGACTTATTCTTCTTTTGTTGTACTTTTTGTTAATGGGACAGGGGAATTTTATTTTAGTGAAGTAAGCCTACTGTAGAACTACTAAAATGACTACTGATGGGACCCAAGCACTTCAGTTTCTAACAATGCAGTCTCTTACTTTTTTGGCGATTCAGATGCCATCTAGCGGCCGTAAAAACCTGCTTTAGATCTACTAAAATGACTACTCTAGGGACGTGGAAGTAAAAAGTAAATAAAAACAAAACCACGTGTTGGCTCTTGAGAAACAAGACAATTCCAGAATAAAGACAGTGGTCAATGCTGAATGAAAGGCTTTTGGAAAGCAAGGGATAGTAGGATGTTGTTTCAGCTGACAAGCTGTATTTTCGGTAGAAATCTGATTGTGACAAGGTATGACCTAGGTCATTTGTAATTTTTTCAACATTTATTTTGTTTTAATTTATCTGTAATTTTTCAAGTGTTTTGTTACTGAAAGTATATTTTTTTAACTTATTTTTGGAGGTGAGCTTCTACTTTTCAGCATTTGAGGAAAAGTACTTGATGAACTTCTGCGGAGGCTGATATATCAGCCTCTCTGGAGGATGATACGAGGTCGTAACAACCTCCACAAAAGTAATTGTCAGAAATATAACTTCCTGTGGGGCCTAGCAAGATATGCATAACTGTTCGAGGAAAGTTATTAAAGGTTAACTTCCGACATCGATGTTGATGTCGGATTACAACAACGAGACGGCCGTTGACAATAACCTATCCGAGCCGGAGGCCAGGTAGGTTATGAAAAACATCTTACTCAGAACAGTTACTCCAACAGTTAGTTGTATTAGGAAGACCATCACACAAAAATTTAGACGTGGATATGACTTAATATCATCCTCTCTAGAGGCAGGTCGGAGGAAGGTAACACTAGGGAGTAGCAACAAAAGCTATGCTTTCCACAAACTTGCGGGTTTACAAATTTCTGATCAAACCAAGATGCGGTCTGCAAACATCGTGAGAATACGGGAGGTTTTATCCTTTTTTTTTGCTGTGTTCAGAATATGAAGTTGTTGGAGCCAGCGCTGGTGCATGACTGATTAGAGTTTCAGTAGGGACGTTCTCTGTCGCTAGTGGTGCTAGTATCGCTGCTATTCGAGTGTGTGCCGCTTTTTTTCAAGTCTTCGCGCTACTCGCTAGTGTTATTTTGCTCTGAGCTGCAGGTATGTGTCATATCGTACACTAACTTTCTGTATGAATACTATCGTAACATAACTGACCGTGGGTCATTTGATGATATGCGTTAGCCTACATACCTGTTCGATAAATTTCGTTAATGATTATTTGAGCATTCTATTCGTTTTGTTATCACGGCCTAGGGCTTACGTGGATTAAATTTATTCATTCGTCTCCAGCATCAAATGAGTTGATGATTTACTAATTAGGTTACGCGTAGTAAAAGCGTTCAAATTACTCAAGATTTCCGGGTAGGCCTACTGATTTGCACACTGACACAGCCTTGGAATTCATCGTAACCAGATCTATCCATATTTCTAATTTAATCTGCGATCAGGAGCATACAGACAGGGAAAGAATAAACGAACATGCAAAACAAGCATTTTCTTTCATTTACTCAGCTTTTTCGAAATGGCGGGTTATAAATAAATTACTTACTTAAAGAAAATAAAAACAAGACTAGCTGTTTCTACTTCGACTTTTGAACTAACGAATGAATGAATGAAATATTTTATTGCCCATCAACAGCATAAAGGAGGAAAAAGATGGAATATGTGAAAAAAAGAAAATACAACGACTACAAAAACAAAACAACATTAACCTCGATACAAAATCAAACAAATCTTATCAAAAAAGAATACCCATCTAGGGGTGTCGAACATCCTTATTATTAAGTTTTGAGACCAGATTATCAACACTTAGTAGGCCTATAGGCCTAAAGGCTGAACCAAGTACCAGTTGAGGGACTAAGTGGGAAGTTGAAGAAGAAATTTAGCAAATTTGACGAACATACTTCTCCAAATGCCAAAAATTATGAAAACGATCGAACCGAATCAATCACAGGCCGGTCAATTCTTTGGAAATTTATAATTTCGAGATGAACTGCCAACATCGTGACGGCAGATTATATGCTTGATTTTGGCTAAGCCTGTGAATTAAAATTATGACTCGAGGCTATTTTTACACCACCTGCATCTTTTACTCTGTCAAGCATTGCTGCTGAACATCGCACAAGATGTGGGGAACAATTAAAAAGCTGCGTTTTTTAGATACCATGTTATCTGATACCACGGTCAAAAGTCGTTTCTGCAGTTACTGAATACCCGGCCAGTTACAATGGCATCTGATATTATGACTCCACGGCCGTAGTATAGCTGACGGTTGTATCTGAAAATTCACCTCACTTTCATCACCACCGACAAAAGAGCTTAGGTTTTTCTCAAAATGGTGGGAAAGAAGTTTGTCACTTGTGAGCTGAGTTTTTGTAAGTATTTATTTCGTGGAACTAAAAAAACGACAAAAGCAGATCCAGTTAACATGGTATTATCAGATACCATGGTGTCTGTAAAAACGGAACTATTCTCTCAGCAGAAAATTTGCTTCCCTCTTTGATATCCTTCAATATAAAAGTGGAAGCTCCTCTTTCAAGTTTCAAGGTTCAAGGTTTTTTTTTTCTTACTATAGCTCATACATAAACAATCTGATACTCTGCACTAACAATTATTTCAGGGATTGAACCGGAGAGAAGAAAAACAGCGAATGATTCAAACGCTTCCATAAAAGAAAATCAATAAAACAAAATCGACCCAACGCTGAGTAGAACGATCACCATCGAAATCGCCAGCACGAAGCAAAATCAATCCTTCAAAATCATTTCCTGATCATTAATTGGGGGATCTAGTTTTCTATCTTTATGTGATATATGCTGATAATCCGGCGAGGACGGAAAAACTGAGACGAATCCAATTGGATCGCTGAACTGGCATGGAGGTCCTAAATATTCCAACAAGGCCAAATTAACAGGACAATATACGTTCTAGGATAGAAACAGAAACAGGTTTGTTAAACGAGTCCCAAACATTCGAGAAAATCACACTGGAACTTTCAGACACAAAAACTATCCGAGAAAATTAAGATTTTAGCATTTTTTTTGTTGTAACTCATGACGAAGAAGGGGACAAACGACTTGAGATAGCGCTAGGAGGACTGAAGTGAGGGTTGGCGAGGAGAAGCTATGTTACGGTGGTGCCATCTGCACCCCGCACTGCCCACTTGTGCCGCAGTTAGGCAGTGCTAGTCCCTTTCCGTTCAGTATCTTTTATACTGTCCGTAGTGCTCTGTATTATTTATTAACTCATGTTCATGACTCATCCGCCGAGCATGAGTCATCTTCTTCCGCACTTCTTTTCTGGGGTCTCGACCGGGAACAACCCTTTTTACTTAAAGGTTGTTGATATTATATTGTAAGTACCAGACGGTAAAATCTTTTGTTTATTTACGGACCTTAGGTCATTGTTATGAGTCTTGTTTAAAGCTCCTTAGAGTGGGCTGGCCTGTAGGGCCTAAAGTGTATAAGGGATGGTTTATAGCCTACTGTGGTTCGGTACGCAAGCCTTAGTGGGAATCAACGGGGGGAATCCAGAATGAACCCGTGAAGTCTGAATGTGCAGTAGGTCACGAGACGCCCTAGGCTGTCCTGACTCCGATGACTGTATATAAGGACATTTACCATCTATGTCCGGCTTATTACACCCCTCGCCACAGCATCAGGTGGAGAGTGCTTCTTCACATAAAAATACAGTCGTCGTAATAGCTCCTCGTTCCCAACCCCCGTCTTAAACTATACCCTCAGCTCGTTAGTTTTACTTCCCCCTAGCATCCGTTCTTATTTTCTCCACATAGTTTCTTGCCTTTTTGGCAACGTCTCTGACGTTATTATTTCAAACCATTTAAAAGTATGGATCCAACCTAGTGGATTTTATAGCATGCTGAGCAAAAAGCCACCGTGTTTTTTCCTTATTTGAAGTGATAATTCATCTGCTAATAAAAACAGAAACACTACCTGTGATACTTGCTGATTCTTGTCTCTTGCAACTGCGGCTCCACCCACCTCCCTTGCTGATGAGGTCGAGGCTGAGACTGTGATCGAGGTCGAGGATAGGTCTGGCTCCAAGCTGGGTCCTGTGACGAGCTCGAGTTACCCATCACTCACCTGAAATAAGACAGAAAATCAGGCCAGAGCAACAGTCTGAAAGGGTGTTCCACCCCTATAACATTAGCAACTTTTAGTTACTATTTTCGTTTCAACCTCGTGAAAAGTTACTACGCTGACCGTTCCAACCTTCTCGAAATAGTAACTAATCATAACTATTTGCTGACCGTGCTCGGGAGCGTAGTAAGCGTGGTAACTACGCAGCTCTGTAACGTGATTGGTCTGATTCGCCCGCGGCATGATAAATTCTGCTGGAAAATAGAAAAAATCGTTCCAGCCTTGACGGCAAAAAGCCAGAATTCGTAGAGGCATGCGTGGTAACTAAAGGTAAGTAGAGTGGAACATTCTCAGGAGCTCTGGTCGGTCGGTAAACCCTTGCGAACTGGTATGGTTTGGGGGGGGATAAAAAGCGGGCGTATCAGGGACGACTGCATTGTTCTCAACGTCAGCCAATATATGATTTTCTAGCAGGGAGGATTTAGCTGTCCATGGTGGTAAGCGCAACAGAAATAAAAAAAAGAAAAGAAAATAGAGTGTGATTTTTTTTTTTTTTTTTTAATGTCTGGTGGACAAAGCTCCAGAAAGGTGAGAGGTATAGAGAACGCGAGGGCTACTGATTGTCTGTTAGAACAAATTACCGGAAAATTATCTAGCAAAAGCACTACTTCAGCGCTTGGACAATGAGTTTCTCACTCCCCCATACAAAAATGTAAGGGCAAGGAAAGAGAGCAGTCTCTACGAAGGTCCCAATATTCCAAACAATAGCGGCCAAACACAGTCGTTACCAAAATAGTTTTATACCAAAGATTGTTGAATTTTAAAATCCTTAGACAGTTTTAAATTTATACATTAGATTCACAAATTCTTACATGACACTACTCATCAGTTTTGGTTTTCGTGAAAGTTGAGTGAATAAATTTATATTCTATTAACAAAAAAATGGTCCAACAGCAATAATTATTTTACTATTAATTCCCTCAAAGGCAAGCAGTAAACATAAACAGGGAAGATCATACTGTTTACGTTAAACGCTCCTGTTATGGAGACATCCCATAGCAAGCAGTCCTCCTAGTTATTTCCTCCTTCCATCACCTACTTTTCTATATATCTCTTCGGTTTTCATCACCATCATTCATTTCCCGGCGTCGTGACAATAGATCACTCTGTCTTCATCCCCTAACTCCAGTTAGCTCCTGTGCTAATCCAAAGTCAGGATTTTATGCATTTCATTCAAAGTATTCGGCTACGTAATGAGTCCGTAGCCAAAACAATTCTTTTTCATCCTTAGACCGCGCAGGACATCTCCTTTTTGCTAACCTTATGGTAAGGATTAGTCATATACTTAGTTAGGGACCCATTAGTGCTATGTATTGTTTACGTCCACTCCTGTAAATGATATGTCATACGGGTAAATTGATCTACGTTATGGTCCATCTGGGATAGTAAGCATCGGGCTTGACTGGATATGTGCATTCCAGCTTCGCTAGGATGTGTGAACCAGCTTAAATAGGGACTTCTGGATTGACTGCTGCTGAACTCTAGTATTCCCAGAGATTTCCCTTGTCTATCATGTCCGGTTTCCTGAACTAATACTCAGTACCAGCCAGTTCCGGAAATCGCTCCGAGACCGAGAATTAGCTGGGTTTCTGCCGTTCGCAATTGATATTGGTATCAGTTTCGGATACCAGCTAGTCTCGCACCCAAGTTGAAATCAGTTCAACTTTTCAGGATACTAGCCAATCAGATTATTTTGGGGAATACTCTGATTGGCTAATTTCGAACCAAGCCCAATAGATAAAATCACATGCACTCCTTGCTATCTTGAAAACCAAATGTGAATTAGGTCATTGTTATTCGGTCTGGCGTGGTTCAGCGTTAGCCAATCGGAATATTCTTCAGTATTTCCCTAAGTAATCTGATTGGCTAGTACCGTCAAAAGTTGAACTGATTTCAACTTGGGTCCAAGACTAGCTGGTACCCGAAACTGGCACCAATATCAATTGCGAATGGCAGAATCCCAGCTAATTCTCGGTCTCAAAGCGATTTCCGGAACTGGCTGGTACCGAGTATTAGCTAAAACCCGTTGTGAATGGGCCTTTAGCTTCATTAAAGCGGGCCACAAAAAATGGTATTTCTACCACATACACAATGCTAACCATCCCTACTGTCACTGTGAATATTTAAAAACCACTAAAAACACCGCAGAACAATGAGCAAACTAAAAAAAAAAAAAATTTCCTAGGTTTGAAATAAGT
Organism: Branchinecta lynchi; assembly: GCA_023053575.1. NCBI lineage: Eukaryota > Metazoa > Arthropoda > Branchiopoda > Anostraca > Branchinectidae > Branchinecta > Branchinecta lynchi. The sequence continues at coordinate 26,100,586 of JAKZAP010000008.1, read as the reverse complement.
CTGTCTGGACTAAATCTCAGCCGATTATCCCGGACAGCTGTTATGGCACGTAGGGAGCCAAGGATCAAAATTATAATTTCCATCTAATGTTCCAACTGTTTATTATAAATACAAATAAATTAAAAAACCAAGACCAGTGTGGTACCTCTGAAGACAAAAAAAATTATCAATTAGGTCTTATAATTCTTTCCTAATCAATCCTAGAAAATCTCGTCATCTAGAAAAGAAGACTTTCGGCGTGGGTTTTTTCTCGAGCAGAAACAGCAACCCGGCAATCGCGTTCAATTCAAAATAAACCTGTGGCATGCGATTACTAAGAAAAGGTAAACCGAATGTTTGGATTAGGACTTTAAGTCTCATCTACCACTCGCCCATCCTTACGACACTCCCTATCAAATAAATCTAGAGAAGTTGGGGGTGGGTGGGCTGCAGATGGTCTTTACTCTTATCCTATGTGTGGTGATCTTGAGATGGAAGTGCATGGGCCACTTTATGTCAGATCGCCACGTACCATGTACAATACACATAGTTGACCTGTCGTCTTTCGCAGACTGGGTTGCTGAGATCGGGAGAAGCAGGCTTTTGCGATAGTCTAGGCCTACAATAATCATCCAAGAAGCCCACCCCCTTCAGCCAGGCAACCTTTGAACTTCCCGATCGTTTCACAAGACTTTATAGCAGACTTGATCTCCAACAAAAACGACTGTCCATGTCCCCTTGCTACTGGATTACGACTACATCAGTCCATTCGATAATTAAACCGAGCTACTAAACCTACAAGAACCAACGGTCCACTATCGGCTGAATGTGATTCTAGGAAACCCTCAGACTCTTGACTGCCTGCGATTGAGTTGCAGGGAATAATGAGACGGCTAATTATACAGCAAGACACTCCAGAGGACTGGCTTAATGAATTCCAAGTCATGGTTTCTAGAATAAGAGGCGTCGGAATTTCCGGTGGTATTATTATAAAGGCGGCTGACCTTTATACAATAGATTCATTGGGGAAATTAAAAATCTCTGCTACTAGGCCCATGGTTTTCCCACAGAATTTGTACTTTAAAACGAACTCAAAATACGCTGTTTCTGCTTAAAACCAAACGTGCTCTTTATTTCCTGATAAGTTTCTTATATCCGAAGTGTCATAATCAATGCAAAACTACAAATACATTAAGTTCTTTTGGCTGTCAGCTGCGTATTCTCTAACCCCTCCCGACGAAAAATTATCATAAAGTAGTAGTATGAAGTTGTACGAAAAAGTAGCATGCAGCACCAACTGATGCTAATACATGCTACTATAACAAGACACCGGAGCAAGGCGGGATGCTACTGAAAACTACAGCTAAAGATTAGCCCAGTGTGAGGCACATTAACTTACATTATACTGTACTACTACATATCAATACATGCACTTTTTTGTACAATTACCATATAACTACACATGCTAGAAATTTTTCATCGGGCTTTGCTGATCTCCTGTTTCGCTTTCCTTCCGACTCGTCGATGCCAGAATTTCTAAATTTCTTTCATGAGCGAATTCATCGGCCAGCCATGGGCATGTACTTCAGTTCCAGATGACAACTTGAAAAAAATTAATCCTTGCGAATATTTTGCCTAGATTTTGGAACGGTCTCGGCAGTGGGCAGCTATAGTCTATAGAGGATGGGTCTGTATGAAGCAAAAACATTGCAAAGAGTAGCAACTAGATGGCCCAACGTTCGTACCAGGCCAGGGTTTGCATTAGTAGCGTGTTCGATCTAAATTACTGACAAGTGCTAGAATGCTACAGATTTAACTGCTTTAAATTTCACATCAGACGATTCTTTTCAAACCACCAAATGTATCAATAGATGCACTTGGTAACCACTTAATTAAGTGTATTTTTCTGTTTTTTAGTGTTTTGTTTATTTTCTTTCATTTTCTCCGCTTTTTGGGATCCCAAAACGTAAGTGGAGGGATGAAGTGTTTCATTTATTTTCTTTCATTTACTCCGCTTGTGGGATCCCAAAACGTAAGTGGAGGGATCCCTGTGACATTGTAAAAGTGTCCATCTGTTAGCACGATAACTCTCGAAGGGAATGGAATACTTTGATGAAACTTGCTGTGAGGATTCTTTGGTCAAGGGTAAAGTCAAGTTCGTAGATGGGCTCTGTAGCCCTACATTTAGGGTTGGAGAGGGGGTTCAAATTAAGGGGCATACAAAATATTTTTAAACAGCTAATGTGATAGTCGATTATGGGGTAAGAAGACATGCTGAACACGAATATACAAAACATTTTCTCATACGCCAAGTAGTTCGCCCGGAATCCGGCAAAAATCGGAAAGTTGGTTAAAAGTAAAAGTTTTATTTGAAGTTGATTAAATGTTTTACTGAGGCGTAAGAATACATGCTGAAATACGATGGTGAAAACTATTTTCTTGCCGGACAAGTAGTTTGTCCGGAATCCGGCAGAAACAGGAAAGTTGGTTAAAAGTAAAAGTTTCATTTGAGTTGATTAAGCATTCGATTTAGGGGTAAGTAGACATGCTGCACACTTATGTGAAAAGCAATTTTCACCCGGACAACTAGTTCGCCGGGAATCCGGCCAAAACCGGAAAAAATTTTTAAAGTAAAAGTTTTTTATTTGAAGTTGATTAGATGATAGATTTAGGGGTAAGAAGAGACGTTGAGTCTGTATACGACAATCATTTTTTAACCGGACATATAATTCGTCCGGAATCAGGTCGTAAAGTTAAATTTGTATTTGAAACTGATTAGATGTTCTTTATAGGGATAAGGAGATACGCTGAATTTGATTCTGAATTTTCTTTTTTTGCTGGACAAGTAGTTCGCTCGGTATTCCGCCGAAACCGGAAAGTTGGCAGAAGTAAAGCAGGAAGTTTAGGTCAGTATCGTCAAAATAGATACGGCTTATAGAGGTCTATCTGAACTTGGTTTTCTCTGATGGTTGACCTGGCGAAGACTAGATCTTGCAAGATAAGACCCAGTTGCCTGGATCAAATATTAAATTTTGGGATCCCATCGAAACCTTAGGTTTTGTTCAAGATGGCGGGTTACAAATAAGTTACTTACTTACTTACTGTGCCATTTGAGAACGGCTATAAAAAAAAAAGAAAAAAAGAGAACGCTTTCATCAGAGTTTAGATCCCTTCAAAGACCTTCGTCTCAATCTAAGGGATCGGCACCAAAGCTGTTTAGTTTGAACACCCGTGTCCTGTTAAAGTGCAAACACACGATACGGATCGGGAGCTTCCGGCAAGGCCGTATCCAGGGGGGGGGGGGAGTAAGGGGGTTCAACCCCCCCCCCCCCCCCCCGAAAGGTAAAAAAATAACCGTTTCTTATAGGCGCGGCCCCCCCCGAAAGGCACCCTCCCCCCAAATAAATTCCTGGATACGGGGCTGGCTCCCAGACTAGAATTCCTGGCCGGATTTCCGGCACCATCATCACTTCCATATGGAAAAGTTGAAATTTTTGCAACTTGCTGATGAAAGTGCAGGAAATCCGGCCGGGAAATCCTGATCGTGTGTTCGCACTTTTAGTCTGTTACTATTCTTAATTCCAAACGACAGGGTTGCCAGATTGTAGTGATAAAATAAGGTACGGCCTTCGAGAAACACACCCAGCCTCTTTTATAGACCAAATCCCCCAAAAAACTTATAAAAACTGACAGGATTATCAAAAGTCTGTTTCGCTCTTCGGCCGAAAAGGGGCAGAAAAAAAGCAAGTCTGGCAACACTGTACTTGCATTTGTTCCGGAAAAACTTTGTGGTTTGGCCAGTTTTCGGCGTTTTGGCGGTTTTCGCCAGTCGCAAATATGCAAGTCTCCGACAAAACACTAGTATGTAAACACTACCAAACAAACGAACAGATGAAATGGGAGAAAAACGTCCAACTTCCGAGACTTCTGTGTCTACTATCCATACCATAAGATACATTCTTATCCCTTTTACAGCTACTAATGGGAGCCCTTCCATTACTATAGCCTACGATAAAGACAAGACATACTAACAGGGAACCTTTCACTGCCATACGACGAAGAAATAAATACTCAAAAAGAAATAGCGCGAAGCTCTCTTTGATGTCCAAGGATGGTCATAGGTGCGGCCACTTAGATGATCTGGCAAAGCACACACCACACTCGAAGGAAACCAGTTAAAAGCGTAAATATTTAAATAAATGCTGAGCCAACAAACGTGATGGACTCCACCAGAACGTGACTAGCAAATTTGAAAGGACACACTTTGATTTGTTCTTCAACAGACAAAAGCCAAAGCGAAAGAGAATACAATTCCTGAGATTTTCCCGGTAGTCGGGCGAGGGCTCAAGGCTAGAGGGAAAGCTGTCGTACGAGGACGCAAATACTGTGCGGAATAAAACAAATGCATACTAAACGATGATGCGAAAAAGAATTCCTTCAGCTCAAACTGACTACGAGAATCACACTTGAAGGCTGAGATTTGTTCAAGCGATATGTACGACCTTTTGTGCAAGGGTCCTCGTAAGCAGAGAAAAATAACACTAGGGAGTATCGCCAAGACTTGACGAAATTGACACACACTCGAATAGGAGCGACACTAGCAAATTTACACACGCTCGAATAGCAGCGACACTAGCACCGCCAGCGATAGAGAGCGTCCCTACTGAAGCTCATTCAGTCGGCCACCAGTGCTAGCTCCGATAACTTCATATTGTGAACACAGCAAAATAATGAGCCTCCATTGTTTCCTTCGTGTGTGTAGACCGTACCTTTGCTTTACTAGAAATTTTCATACCCAAAAGTTTGTCTAGCTTTAAATGCCACAAGCGTAATGGGCGGCGCTACGAGTATGGCCCATTTGCAAAGCACGGGAAGCATAGGTCTTGGCCAGAGCAAAATAACACTAGAGAGCAGCACCAAGACTTGACAAAAGTGAGACACCCTCGAATAGCAGCGACACTAGCAAATTTACACACACTCGAATAGCAGCGACACTAGCACCACCAGCGATAGAGAGCGTCCCTACTGAAGCTCATTCAGTCGGCCACCAGTGCTAGCTCCGATAACTTCATATTATGAACACAGCAAAATAATGAGCCTCCATTGTTTCCTTCGTGTGTGTAGACCGCACCTTTGCTTTACTAGAAATTTTCATACCCAAAAGTTTGTCTAGCTTTAAATGCCACAAGCGTAATGGGCGGCGCTACGAGTATGGCCCATTTGCAAAGCACGGGAACCATAGGTCTTGGCCAGAGCAAAATAACACTAGAGAGCAGCGCCAAGACTTGACAAAAGTGAGACACCCTCGAATAGCAGCGACACTAGCACCACTAGCGATAGCGAACGCCCCTACTGAAACTCGATCGGTCGTGCACCTTCGCTGGCTCCAGTAACATCATAGGGTATTCATACGGCCTCCATTGTTTCTTTGGTGTGTGCAGACCGCACCTTTGCTTTACTAGAAATATCTGAACCCGAAAGTTTGTCTCGCTTTAAATGCCGCAAGCGTAGTGGGCAGCGCTATGAGTATGCCTCGTTTGCTAAGCATGGAAAGCATAGGTATTGGCCTATTTTGCTCTGCTCGTAAGCCTGTAGCTAGAGAACAGATTGCAGGTGTTCGTTGAAGCTACAGCCTGACGATGGGCATTGCTAAGAAGGGCAGAAACGTCGCTCGACCAAATCTCAGCTAACTTGTCAGTATTTGCGTTCTGATCGAAGTTTGAAGTTGCCTTCAAACTCAAAGATCTCTGTTTAAATACCGTTTTTTATCACCGGTCGCAGTTTCTTTGTCCTTCAAACTCTGACCGTCGAACTTTGTGAGCTAGCAAGTTCGAAGTTTGTTCGAATCGTCGACAAAAACACTAATTAAGCAAACGGTGAGCTTCGACGGCGTTTGAAAACGGAAATTAAGCAATCGGCTACGCTAACGGCAGACAAAACTTCAATCAAAAACGCAACTACAGGGTGGGGAATGTGGTCCACCAGTCTCTTTCGCGGAACACACCAGTCTCACTGTTTTGAACCATCAGTCTCAGAAACATGGCGCCGGGAACCACCAGTCTCGGAAACGAGACCAACAGTCTCAAATTCAGACCAACAGTCTCATCTAATTTCCAATTTTTTTAGAGTAAAAAAGTGTTTTCTTTGTTTTTCTCTGTCAGTCCCTTGAATTACGCGCTTGTGTCAGCATGACAGGTAGAGTGAAGCTTGAGCTTTCCATACATGTATTTATCTTTGCTATTGGCTTGGTACTTCTCAGTGAGTAGGGCTCTGAAAAAGCAAAAAAATTTATTTTTTTGTTTTCTGTGTTGTTTAATAGAATTCTGCTACTCTGCCAACTACTGCAGATAAAGTGAAGCTCTGGGCTTTCAAACGATATATTATTCACTGTTACTGGATTACCAAGTGTCATATTGTGTTGCTCTGAAAAATTGTTTTGGTGAGCAAATGTAATTTCTGGTTTGTCTCTGCGATTTCTTGGGATTTTCTAACTTTACAACCAGTTTTGGTAGATTTAAGCATGGACTTTCCACAGATACGCGTATCTCTGATATTGGCTTAGTCAGTTTCTTGCTGGTGTCCTCTGATAAACTCATTAGTTGTGTTTTTTTAACTGACCTGCTTGACCCTGTTGAGTGTTTTGTTGTCTCACTATTCAGTTCACCTGACTGCCTGGTCCGGTACTAGTTCGTTCCATGCATTTTCCATGCTTAAAATACTATTCTGGGGCTGTCTCTACACAACTACAGTAAGCGGTCAAGTAACACTCAATGGAACCTATTATCACTCACCAGAGCTGCGTTTGATTCGCATTTCCAGTTGACTGATAGCGGTCAATTTGTCCAATCTATTGAGATTGTCGACTGAAAGTTGACTTTTGACAAACGAGAAGAAATGGTCTTCCATGGTTAACCGGTTAAACTACAGTAAGCGGTCAAGTAACACTCAATGAAACCTATTATCGCTCACCAGAAATGCGTTCGATTCGCATTTCCAGTTGACTCAAATCATCACTTTGCAGTTTTATTTGGTATTCTCAGTTGACTGACAGCGTTCGATTTATCCAGTCGACTGAAGTTGTCGATGAAAAGTTGACTTTTGACAACCAAGAAGAAATGGTCATTCATTCCATGGTTAACCGGTTAAGCTACAGTAAGCGGTCAAGTAACGCTCAATGGAACTTGTTATCGCCCAACAGAGATGGGTTCGATTTGCCTTTCCAGTTGACTTAAATCATCTTTTTCCTGTTTTATTTGCTATTCTCAGTTGACTGACAGCGTTCGATATATCCAGTCGACTGAAATTGTTGATTAAAAGTTTACTTTTGACAACCGAGAACAAATGGTCATTCATTCCATGGTTAACCGGTTAAGGTACAGTAAGCGGTCAAGTAACGCTCAATGGAACTTATTATCGCTCACCAGAGCCGTGTTCAATTCGCATTTCCAGTTAACTTAAATCATCATTTTGCAGTTTTATTTGCTATTCTCAGTTGACTGACAGCATTCTATATATCCAGTTGACTGAGATTGTTGAGTAAAAGTTGACTTTTGACAACTGAGAACAATTGGTCATTCATTCCAAGGTTAAGCGTAGGTTGAGAAAAAGATTGCGGATTCCAACCCACCGGGCACCTTTTACTGGTCATCTTAAATTGCGGCCATGAGGCCAACATTTTTTCATGTTCTAACAAATCTGGTGCTACAGAGTACGCTACCTACCCAATGATGGTAAAAAAAAATAAAAAAAATAAGCTTATTCTTAATGTTTTACACTGGCTATAGAAGTCCTAGCTAAAAGTGTTCAAGTTAACCTACATGAACTAACGTAAAGTCACCCACTCTGGTAATTTTTGTTTTGTTGGTTTTGGTGATTCTTTTTTCACATACCATATGTTCTTTACTAGTCCTCCATGAATATTCCTCTCACTCTTTTTCTAATTGTTGAAGTACTATCTCCTCTACAGATGTTGCTCTTGTTATAGGAACATACTGTTGTATGTTACAAACATACTGTTGTCTGTATGTTGAAGTACTATAGATGGGTGCACGTAAGAGGTCTCTTCATGAGACCTTCAAATTGAAGCGGCTACGTACAGCATCATCAAGGAGACAAGCAAAGGGTAATTTTAGTAATTGTCTAAATGTTATAGAACATGATTAGGTCGCTTTGTCATATTGTTTTAGTGATGTTCCCTTACCTTCTCCAGTTTCCACACCCTTGCCAAGAGCTAAATCGAACAATATGGATCAACTGAGAACAGCAAATAAAACAGTAAAATGATGATTTAAGTTAGTTGGAAATGCGAATAGAATGCAGCTCTGGGGAGTGATAATAGGTTCCATTGAGCGATACTTGACTGCTTACTGCAGTCTAGTACACTAGCCCCTTTTTAGGCACGGTGCTCAAACGTCTAGCACCATGCCTGGGTGCTAGACGTTCAAGCACTGTACCTTGGATTTCATGTATGGTGCATGGATTTCAGTATACAGTGCATACATCAAAAACACAGTTTCTGTCATAACAAATGAGCACCAGCTCGGACAGGGCTGAAATTACTACCATGAATTAGAGAAATCAAAGACAAACCTTTATATGTTTTTCACAACAAAAACAAAAGGGCTCAGCTGATGACAGATGTGAAAAACCTCATTTCCTTTTCTACATAGTCAAGGGTTTTGCATGCAAAGTGTCCTGTGCCTCAGCCTTTTCTACCTAGCAGCCAACCAGAATATTGGCTCTTGGGGAATAAATAGGGAAAATACATGGAAAATAGATAGGGTGCTGTTAGGTTTTTCATCTCCATTATGATTAGAGCCCTTTGTTTTGGTTGTGAAAAATATATAAAGGATTGTCTTTGATTTCTCTAATTCATAGTAGTAATTTCAGCCCTGTCCGAGCCGGTGCTCAGTTGTGATGACAGAAACTGTGTTTTTGATGTATGCACTGTATACTGAAATCCATGCACCATACATGAAATCCAAGGTACAGTGCTTGAACGTCTAGCACCCAAGCATGGTGCTAGACGTTTGAGCACCGTACCTGAAATGGGGCTAGTGTACTAGACTGGCTTACTGTAGGTTAACCGGTTAACCATGCAATGATTTACCATTTTATCTCGATCGTCAAATTTTAACTTTTGGTGATTCTTTTTCACATACCATATGTTCTTTACTAGTCCTCCATGAATATTCCTCTCACTCTTTTCCTAATTGTTGATCTCCTCTACAGATGTTGCTCTTGATACAGGAACGTACTATTGTATGTTACAAACATACTATTGTTTTGTTTGTTGAAGTACTATAGATGGGTGCACGTAAGAGGTCTCTTCATGAGACCCTCAAATTGAAGCGGCTAGGTACAGCATCATCAAGGAGACAAGCAAAGGGTAATTTTAGTAATTGTCTAAATGTTATAGAACATGATTAGGTCGCTTTGTCATATTAATTTAGTGATATTCCCTTACCTTCTTGAGTTTCCACACCCTTGCCAAGAGCTAAATCGAACAATATGAATCAACTGAGAACAGCAAATAAAACAGTAAAATGATGATTTAAGTTAGCTGGAAATCCGAATAGAATGCAGCTCTGGTGAGTGATAATAGGTTCCATTGAGCGATACTTAACTGCTTACTGTAGGTTAACCGGTTAACCATGGAAGGAATTACCATTTTATCTCGAACGTCAAAAGTCAACTTTTTGGTGATACTTTTTTCACATACCATATGTTTTACTAGTCCTCCATGAATATTCCTCTCACTCTTTTTCTAATTGTTGAAGTACTATCTCCTCTACAGATGTTGCTCTTGTTATAGGAACATATACTATTGTTTGTAGGTTGAAGTACTATAGATTGGTCCACGTAAGAGGTCTCTTCATGAGACCCTCAAATTGAAGCTGCTACGTACAGCATCATCAAGGAGACAAGCAAAGGGTAATTTTAGTAATTGTCTAAATGTTATAGAACATGATTAGGTCGCTTTGTCATATTGTTTTAGTGATGTTCCCTTACCTTCTTGAGTTTCCACACCCTTGCCAAGAGCTAAATCGAACAATATGAATCAACTGAGAACACAAAATAACAGAGTAAAATGATGATTAAAGTTAGCTGGACATGCGATTAGAATGCAGCTCTGGTGAGTGCTACTAGGTTCCATTGAGCGATACTTGACTGCTTACTGTAGGCTAACCGGTTAACCATGGAATGAATTACCATTTTATCTCGATCGGCAAAAGTCAACTTTTTGTTGACAATCTGAGTCGACTGGATAAATTGAATGCTAACTGAGAATAGCAAATAAAACAGCAAAAAGATTATTTCAGTCAACTGGAAATGCAAATCAAACGCAGCTCTGGTGAGCGATAAAATGTTCCATTGAGCAATACTTGACCGCTTACTGTTGGTTAACCGGTTATCGGTGGAACCAATGACCGTTTGTTGTCAGTCGTCCAAAGTCAACTTTTAGTGGACAATCTCAATAGATTGGATAAATTGAACGCTATTAGTCAACTGAGAATAGCAAACAAAACGGCAAAATGATAACTTAAGTCAACTGGAAATGCGAATTAAACGCAGCTCTGGTGGGCAATAATAGGTTCCATTGAGTGTTACTGACCGCTTACTGTAGTTGTGTAGAGACAGCCCCAAAATAGTATTTTAAGCATGGAAAATGCATGGAACGAACTAGTACCGGACCAGGCAGTCAGGTGAACTGAATGGCGAGACAACAAAAGATTCAACAGGGTCTAGCAGGTCAGTTAAAAAAAACACAGCTAATGAGTTTATCAAAGGACACCAGCAAGAAACTGACTAAGCCAATATCAGAGATACAGGTATCTGTGGAAAGTCCATGCTTAAATCTACCAAAACTGGTTGTAAAGTTAGAAAATCTCAAGAAAGACAATCTGAGTTGACTGAAAAATTGAATGTTAACTGAGAATAGCAAATAAAACAGCAAAAAGGTTATTTCAGTCAACTGGAAATGCAAATCAAACGCAGCTCTGGTGAGCGATAAAATGTTCCATTGAGCGATACTTGACCACTTACTGTTGGTTAACCGGTTATCCATGGAACGAATGACCATTTGTTGTCGGTCGTCCAAAGTCAACTTTTAGTGGACAATGTCAGTCGACTGGATAAATAGAACCTATCAGTCAACTGAGAATAGGAAATAAAACTGCAAAATGACGATTTTAGTTAACTGGAAACGAGAATCAAATGCAGCTCTAGTGAGAGATAAAATGTTCCATTGAGCGATACTTGACCGCTTAGTTTAACCGGTTATCCATGGAACAAATGACCGTTTGTTCTCTGTTGTCAAAAGTCACCTTTACTCGTCAGTGTCAAAAGTCAAAAGTCACCTTGTCAGTCGACTGGATAAATTGAACGCTATCAGTCAACTGAGAATAGCAAATGAAACAGCGAAATGATGATTTCAGCCGACAGGAAATGCAGACCGAACCCAGCTCTGGTGAGCAATGATAGGTACATTGAGCGTTACTTGACCGCTTACTGTAGCTTAACCGCTTAACCATGGAACGAATGACCATTTATTCTCGGTCGTCAAAAGTCAAATTTTAGTCCAAAATCTCAGTCGACTGGATAAATCGAACGCTATCAGTCAATGCAAATCAAACGCAGCTCTGGTGAGCGATAATAGGTTCCATTGAGCGATACTTGACTGCTTGCTGTAGTTGTGTAGAGACAGCCTCAGAATAGTATTTTAAGCATGGAAAATGCATGGAAAAAGAATGGAACAAACTAATACCGGACCAGTCAGTCAGGTGAACTGAACAGTGAGGCGACAAAACATTCAACAGTATCAAGCAGGGCAGTTAAAAAAAAATAGCTAATGAGTTTACCATAGGAACCCAGCAACAAACTGACTAAGCCAGTATCAGAGAGACATGGATCTGTTGAAAACTCATGCTTAAATCTACCAAAACTGGTCGCAAAGTTGGAAAATTCCAAGAAATCGCATAGACAGACTAGAAATTACATTTGTTTACCAAAACAGTTTTTTCAAAGCCACCCAATGTGACACTTGGTAATCCAGTAACAGTGAATCATATATCGTTTGAAAGCCCAGGCTTCACTTTACCTGTTGTAGTTGGCAGAGTAGCAGAATTCTATTAAACAACACAGAAAACAAAAAAATAAATTTGTTTGCTTTTTGAGAGCCCTACTCACTGAGAAGTACTAAGCCAATAGCAGAGATGAATACATGTGTTGAAAGCCCAAGCTTCACTCTACCTGTAGTGCTGACACAAGCGCGTAATTCAAGGGACTGACAGAGAAACACAAAGAAAACACTTTTTTACTTTAAAAAAATTGGGAATTAGATGAGACTGTTGGTCTGAATTTGAGACTGTTGGTCTCGTTTCCGAGACTGCTGGTTCCCGGCGCCATTTTTATGAGACTGGTGGTCCGAAACAGTGAGACTGGTGTGTTCAATTTTCAAAACGGCCGTGAGACTGGTGGACCACATTCCCCACCCTGAACTAGTTTGGCTAGAACACATAGAAGCAACACATGAAAAGATCGCCGAACTTCACGAGCGAAAGACCGAAAGGGGAAATACGAATTCCAGTAGAATATATATCATAACAGATTCAGACAGATACTACATATTACATAGTATGTTATGTTTTCTAGTAGTAATTTTTCATTATAGCCTCATTATAGTTCAACAGAATACCTAGAAAAAATGAAAGAGGAGCCAGATCCACACAGGATCTTCACTGTCTGATAAGTAGCCTTTTGTACGGTATTTACCGTTATATGTTTGTGACTTCGGCCTATTGATTACATCATATCAGATTTACTAGTGTTTTTTCTTCTGTTTTCTTCCTCTTTCGTACTCCATCTTTATTATTTTGTTATTATGGCGGGTAAACTAATAAACACATCTGCTGTTTTTATCCTAATCACGGTATTTTTCTTTCTCCCGGTAATCTTGTTGTTGGCTTTGGCCATGGCTCAGGCTATTTGTGCGATAAACTATTAAAATACTATTATTTCATGATAGAGTACCGATTTAGTTCATTTTCTTCCTTCTTTTTCTACTCATCTGTTCGGAGGAGAAAAAAAAAGCCCGCGATCGATTGAAGAAATGTGTTAAATAACCTTTGGATTAATCATATAGCCTCAGGATACTTAACTATTATTGTACCACCCACTAAGCCTTGACCGCCACTGGGCCGGATAATTCCGCAGCCTCAAAATATTTTTTAGAACAAAAAAGCCCAGGAGCACAAACGTAATCGCTTCCTGTTAATTAAGGGTGAATTCCAACGGGGAAAGCATTTGTCAAAAAAATCACAGCCTTGACTTTTAATTTCCGCTTGATAACACCACCTCTGTTGAACAGCTATGTCGTCAGCCCGGTTTCAATCTTCATCTGTGACTTTGATTGCTAAAATTAAAATCGCACCAAGAACTCGTTTCAGACACTTTCACTACCACTGTTGAGATGATAAACCCATCTTATACCCGTCATGTATGGGTCGTCTGTGCTGTGAAGATAGGGACAACCCGTCGTGATTACGACCAAACGAGCAATAATTACGAAAGAAAGAAGACGATACTATGCAGTTCAGCAGAAACGCGAGTTTCAAGGTGCCAAATTGCTGACACTTTACAGCCAAGGCAACTGGGACCTTCACAAAGACATGCAATCCTCTACAACCTTCATTTCTTCTACCTGCATATTCTAAAGACAAATCGCATCGACGAAGAAATTTGGCGGTGTGTGCTAGTTTATTCTCACGAAAAAGACGCCAAAAGATGAGAAGTATAATTATTGGAAGTTCAGCAAGGCAGATTTTGCTATACGTCTTTCAGTTACTACTGTTACCATTTCTTTGGGCACTGGTAAGGTAAGGTAAGGTAAGGTACAATTTTAATGGTAAATATAAATAAACCTGGTGTTTCTTAAAAGCATCAGACATAAAAAACGACGCTTCACTAATTCTGATGGGTTTGTAAAAATTATTAATACAATTCTAGCCTAACCATTGTAAAGAAAAACAAACAAACAACTATCACACCTCAACACTAAAAATTTAAGGACAACACGAGAATTTACGACAAATATATTCAAATATATGATGACTTCTCTTATCACCAAGTGGCTGAGCAATGGTGAAGTAAGTTATAATAGTGGAGACAGGCGTTGTTTCTTAAATTACCCGAAATTTACAGAATCTTGGAGTCTTCTGAGCGTATCTCGATGAGTTGCTGCACATCTGAAAACATTCACCGTAAGGCTAAGACGATATTATTTTGCCATCTCTTTGCTTCGGAATTTGGTGCCAAGCAAAACTACATTATTTACTACATTATTGAAAGCTCAGTGTATTTTTTCCTTTTCTTTGTCTGTACTGCAATATTTTCCTCTTCAAGTGCGTAAATAACACCTAGCTTCTTAAATTCTTTCACCTAGCCAAGAAGCTTCTCACTTTGAACCTGTCACACAAAAACGTCGGAAGAAAAGAAGAAAAGAGGAATAACACTAAATTGTTACAAACGCTACTAATCTATACCAGTATTATAGTCAACCACGATTTGAGTCAAGAAGGCGACTTTGGTAACAACTGATTGTAGACTTGATAGCTGTATACAGGTCGATCATACCCTCAGACAATATAAGAATACTCTTGACGACTAACTCTTCGCGCCGACGAAGACTCGCTGTGTGCCTAGCGGAAGAGCTGGAAGCGTCGACACAGCTGTCCCCAACTAATGCCGTTGACTGGTTGGCACTGAATTTTAGTCATCGTCCGGGCGACGTCTCTCGTTCTTCCCCACGTTCACTGGCGTCTTTTGGACTTTGTCATATAGAGTATTGCTTATCCACACTGGCAGGTGGAGTAAAAACTTAGCGTACCCAAAGTACCTAGATCGGATCTCTACTTTATCTTTTCTCTCGTAGTTTCCTAAGTACAAAACATGCGGCAGGCAACCAGAAGTAGACGAATGTGCTAGCAGACGTCGGTCTAAGGAAGGTTTTTGCGAAACTTGGGAATCAATTTCAAGCGAGCGTAATGTGAAAAATGTGGATTTCCGATTCCTTGAATTGCCTTCCAATTTCCCGTTGGATTGGTCGCGAAAATATATGGAAAGCTGAAACCGTCGGACATTTTGAATTCCAGATTTATTTTAAATCAGTCGCTTACTCAATATTCCGTCCGTTTTCCGACGAAGTCATCCATAATATCGCTTGCTATGGTTTTTCAAAGTTCCCCCCGACTCATTCAACTTTCCTAGGAGGCGAAGCTCTCCACCCAGAGCATGTTCCACCCTACTCACCATAAGTTACTACGCACGACGTCACGAATCTTGGCTTTTTGCCGTAAAGGCTGGAACAATTTTTCTATTTTCCAGCAGAATATCATGCCACGGGCGAATCCGACCAATCACGTTACAGGGATGTGTAGTGTAGCATAGTAACTTTTCACGAGGTTGGAACAAAAATAATAACTAATAGTTACTACTGTTAGAAGGGTTGAACGCACTCGCTTTCTTGAATAACTTTTCCCAGAAACCTGATTCAGTTTCCACAGCGCGAAAACCGGAGAGGAAAGCGCCGAGCATCGAGATACAAAAAAAAATCGTTCTGTCTATCTTCATTTCTGTAAATACCTGCTCCACCTCCCTGCCTGCACTCGAAACAGTAAAACAGTCGCAACTTGCAATATCACTGACCCGTTTACAGCAGTTGGACAACTTATACAGAGATTCAACACCAGCGACGTCAATGCAGGCTACACAGCCTTGTCGCTAGCAAGTGCCATTTGCATGATGGAAGAGCATTCTTCCACAATAAGTTAGTTTTGTAGACAGATAATGTTGTCGTCATCTTTTTGTTTTTCCTCTTATTTTAGGGTTTTCTTTTCTTTCTTTTTTCTTGCCTTGTGCTTTCTGATGGGGGGAAAATAAATTGCTATTATTATTGTTATCGGAAAGTGATTCCGACTAAGATTTCTAGCTCGCTAAAACCCTTCTCTACTCTGGCCACAAATCTGGCGGCAAACCAGTTTCTGGTAGCAGACACCAGGGATGGAGCTAGCAGTGTAGCTTATCGCGCGCGCGCTCGAAAGCACGGCGCTCTATCGACTACTAGACCTCTCTTAAAGTGCGAACACACGATCAGGATTTCCCGGCCAGATTTCCTTCACTTCCATCATCAAGTTGACGAAATTTCAACTTTTCCATATGGAAGTGATGATGGTGCCGAAATTCCGGGCAGGAATTCCAGTCTGGGGGCTCCCTATCCTGATCGTGTGTTCGCACTATTACAGCCGGGAAATCCCAAACAGCGATTTGCAAGTCAGGCACTACAAAGTTGCAGCCAAAAATGTCTATGACCGTTTGTCACGAAAAGACGATTTTTGGCACCTCATGATCCTCATGTCGAATCTTTTTTTAACCTTTTTTGACTGCTCGACTTCGCTAACAACCGAAAACAATACAATAATGATTATTTAGCGCACTGTTCAGCAACTATCGAGGCAGCACGGGTATGCCGCGCTTTCCAGTCTGTACGAAAAAACGAAAAAATTACAGCAATGAGTCAACGACTATGAGATTAATCGGCTCAAAAAATTAGATTAATGGCTTAAAAGATGCAAATATAAAAGAATAGTTGAGAACTCCTACCGACGGTATACTGGGTTTACCTTAAACCTTCACTAAAATGCAAAGGTCAAATAGTTTAATCCACTTTCTCCAACTTTTCTCGAATGACCATTCTGGTACTGAGGTGGTGTACAGATAAGAATCAACCAAAAAGCCGCGATGCTATTTTCCTACTGAGGCATGCATACGACAGACCATAGCTCGAGACCATGGGAGCTCTATCGGTCGTTGGTATCAATAAGGTAGGACTATCAATCACAACAGTATGCAGCACAACAGTGTTGGATTGAATATTAAACCAGCTCCATAAATGATTTTGAAAAAAAAACACAGTTCAAATAATATTTATGTCTATTCTGAGAAAGCAAAGATGAAAGTCGCCGAAGGTCTACTATAGTGTATAGATGACCGTTTTCGTTCGGGAAACTATCAAACATCCCAAGCCATATCCAAAGACGTATTTCCATGTAAGTAAATCAATTTTTCCACGTCTTCATAGACACACAGGAAAAGACACTTAATTTTCAATCTTCGGTCAGGAAGCAGTGGACGACGTCGTGCGCTGGTCGGGCCCTGTTGTCCATGATTTTTTAAAACGACGAGGAAACATCCAAAAGGGTTATTGATAAACGGCTTCAGGATTTTCGTTCTTCTGTGTGAATGTTGTCTCACCCATGGTCAGCGCTATTTATTTAATCGTCTTTGTTGATATTTTTTGTATTTAGTGTTAGTGTTTCTTTTTTTATTTATTTTGTTTGTTACTCCATCTTTAAGGCGCTTCGCCCTCCTTTTGTTGAGATGGGTTATAAATTAATAAATTGAATTGAATTAACTAAAAAATACTGAGATGGGACAATCTAGTTACCCATCACTTCTTCATTTATAGAGGCTTGAAGACACGATGAAAATGCGTTACTTCGTTGCTCCATTACTCACAAATAACCGATTTTCGAAGTGGAACTTCACTGTCGGATTTGTGGTACCTGTATGCGCTTGTACCTGTGTATGCTTGACGAAAACGATTTACCAAAAATGTGTTCACACAGTGAGCTACCTTCAGCGAGCTGATCTTGGCCATAGAAAAGCCGCGTTTGTGTTGAGATTCAAATTTTCCGCGTCATAGTAGAATTTTACGTTGTGAGGACGGCCATAGACATTCTGAACGTCATACTAGAGCAAAAATTAAAAAATTCCTAGCAGAATCCGAATAATGCTGTGTATTCAGCTAAATGATACAAGAATAAAAGTTGGCTTTTCAGTTAAACTTTAACGAAATTTGTATTATATATGAAAAGGACTCCTGCATACAGTCACTCAGTGGAACGAAGTTAGCGATAGGTCTATTCATCCCACCTTAGGCAAGTCGGAGTAAAAACGTTCAGTCTTGAAGGGATTAATTCCATTCGCTGGTGACGAGATATAAAATGGGTATACCTCCCCTTTTATATCTCGTGCCAAGGGGTTTAGGGTACAACGGGTTTCATTTTGGTAATCAAACCCACAAAACGACATTTGTCGACGCGGAATTTTAGTTCAGTTTTTAAGTTCATGGAGATTATATGTTTCGTGAAGCATCGAGAAGGTTTTATGATTTCAAGACTGAAGCCAATCGAAAGCGGAGACACAGTCCAAAGAAAATTTTGGTGACCTTCGTGGGCTTGGGAGGTTCCTCAAGCAGGCTATGGAGCATCAGGTAAATGATGTGTTTTTTAGTGTTATTTTCTGTTTATTTTGTTTTCCTGCTACGGCCCCACGGAATTTTGGATATAAATTTACTAATTCATTCATGTAAAATCACTGAATGTCAAACACTGCTATCTAGACCCTAGTTCTCAAAAGGCTCTCCCTTTGCCCCTATTGGAAGACTTAGCAAGTTGCCAAAAGCTTGTTTCGATAAACGAAGCTTTAGAAACATCACAAAACAATTAACACTTGCGTATATCCCTCAACCCTTTTAAACACATTCTCTTGTCAAGACAACAAAAGGAAGCCCGCTGTGCCTACATAACCCCTGCCGAAATCAAAGGGGAGTAATCTATTTTTGTCAGAAGGTAATCCGATGAATCACATTTCGCCGGCCATCCACAACCACTGAATGGATTGTTATCCTTTCCAAAACAAACGTTAACTTGAGTACTTTGTGACGAAAAGTAAGGCTACCCACTGATAAGACTATAGGCGCTTTTCCGCGATCCCACAAAGGCTGTGTGGCTCATGTCCCCAATCATATGTGTGGCCCACAAGTCTGCTTGCGCGACCGACAAGGTTTTACGGCTCGAATTTGACACACAACTCTTGCGGTGATTTTCGATTTCCGCTACCGTGTTGATGGTTTGTGTGGCCCAAGGGGCTGTCCACTAAATTTTGTTGGCCTACACCAAGAGGCAGAGAGGCACGAAGGCATGCCCGGAGACAGGCTCGGAGGCAGGGACCGTGTACACCTTGCGGCAGAAGAGAGCAGCCCCTCGGCGTGGCCCGCATGTCTGCTTCAGCAACGGGCAAAGTTTTTGCGGCTCGCACATCGTCTCGCACTGTGGCTCAAATTTGACAGACAACTTCCGTGGTGGTGTTCAGTTTACTCTGCCGTTTTCAACGGTCGTTAGTTACATACGTCGCACATCGTACGGCTCGTTTCTCGAGGTTTGAAACGTGCCAGTTCATTCGCTTTCCTATGACAACATTCAGCTACCAATCAACCAAAGGAAAAGGAGTTGATTAAGTTTTACTAAAAAGGCAGCTTGTTTTTAGGATCCCAAAACGTCCTATACCTATGACTTCACAAAAGTTGTCCGTCCGTCCGTCTGTCAGCACGATAACTGTCGAAGGGAATGAGATGTTTTGATAAAACTTGGTATGGGGATTCTTTGGGTCAAGGGAAAAGTCGAGTTCGTAGATGGTCCTCATAGCTGTATATTTAGGAGAGGGGAGGGGTTTCAAATTTAGGGGCGAACAAATGTTTTTCAAAAGCTAATGAGATAGTCGATTAAGGGGTAAGAAGACATAATGAACAAAGAGTATGAAAACTATTTTCTCGCCGGACAAGTAGTTCGCCTGGAATCCGGCCAAAACCGGAAAGTTTGTCAAAAGTAAAAGTTTTATCTGAAGTTGATAGAGATTCGATGTAAGGATAGGCAAACATGCTGAGTCCGAATATGAAAATTATTTTCTCGCCTGACAAGTAAATCGCCCGAAATTCGACCAAATCCGGAAATTTGTTAAAAGTAAAAGTTTTATATGAATATCACGAGGTGTTCCATTTGCGGGTAAGAAGACATGCTGAAGTCATGTATGACAATCATTTTCTACCTGGACACACAGTTCTTCAGGAATCCGGGTGAAATCGAAAAATTTGTAATAAGTTGAAGTTTTATCTGAAGTTGATTAGAGGTTCGACAGAGGGCTAAGAAGATACGCTGAATCTGTTTTGAAAGACAAGTAGTTCGCCCTGAATCAGGCCGGAGCCGGAAATTTGGCAGAAGTAAGGCAGGAACTTTCATTTCAGTTCAGGGGGGGGGGCGTAGCAAATATTCAGAAAACAGAAAGAAAATGGAAAGAATTTGACGAAGATTTTTGTTACTGAAGATGGTCCAGAAAGGGGGGGGGGAAGAAAGAACGCGTGGAAGAGCAGTGGCATTGTAGGAGTAGGCAAGAATCTTCCGGTTAAATCGCAACTTTCCGGAAACGATACTGGCATAAGCTCCACTGATGCGCTTCAGCAAATGGGCTATCAGTAATGTTTGAGTGCATTGTAAAAAGTTTCTCCGTACAAAGATTAAAGTTAACTGCAGTATTTGCTACTCAGATTCATCTTATCTCTATTTGGTATTAATCTTATCTGCGTAGAGATAAGGATAATCCGAGTAGCAAATACTGCAGTAAACTTTCATCTTTATACGGAGAAACTTTTCACAGTGTGGTTTTGATTGAATCTCCGATCGGCAGTCCTAGGTACGTCAGACTGGATTTGCTCCTTACTCGGCATCCCATAAGACCGATGTTCTCTGGCTCACTTGAGTGGTTATTAACCATAAAGAATTCCGTTTTTCCCTTGTTGAATTTAAGTCCAATGCCAGCATATTCCAAAACTATTGATTGGAACGCACTTTTGATACCACTTGTAAGATGACTAAGGTTCAGAATGTCATCAACATATGCTATCACCGAGCAGTTGATGCCATCATCGACACAAGTGCAAGGGGTTGAGTGGGCGTTCAGGATAGCATTGTCAAATAATGTAGGGCTAGTAATAGCTCCTTGCCTGACTCCTTTTAAAATTCTGGCTTCAGGGAGGTGTAGACTGAATTCTAAACTGCTCAAATTAGTACACTTTTTGTCACACCGGACGACTTTCAACCTTGCTCAAAGATTGGCAGACATGTTATTCATAACTTCATAACGAGCACGACATCTTTTTGTTGGAGTTATTCTTCGGCAACGGTTTGCCTTTGTAGTTGCTGAATAGTTCAAGCATAGAGGGACAAGCACACAGAGGTACCACAAATCCGAAAGAATAAGTTCACCCGATGAAATCGAAAAAAAAAAAAGAAAAAAAAAAATATCTGTGGAACGCGGACAAACGAAGGAACGCAATGTATCGGGTTTTCCGGTATCTTTAAGTAAATAGTATAACTGGACTGTCAGATCTCATCCCTATTCGATGAAACTTCTTAGTGCTCCTAAAAGTATCTGAAAATGTGTTTTGAATTTTCATTTAGCCCATAACTTCACTGTTCAAACTCAAGGAACTGTTCAAAGAAGCAGACCTCTATTGCTGTTCGAGCTGGGAAAAGCAAACCGAAATTATTCTGACGCAGTGCAAAACTTATTAGTGAGCTGAATCGTAAGTTTGTATTCGAACTGCTTGAAGAGGACCCTGGCCAAGGAGGGCCGAAATAAAATCATAACTGGCCAACGGAATCCGTTTCGCACCAACAGACAGTAAGCTGAGATTCTCTTCCCTGGCGATTCACCAGGTTGCTTAAAGTTCGATGGGCACAACAAACTACACCAATCCCACTCTGTAACAACCTAGGAACAATGCTTACCCCCTAGATCAGCAGCTTTTTCAAGTTTCCTCTCCGTGATATTTCAAAGCGTAATTTTTCGGGCCAGTACATGCTCAATTTACTAGCTTGGACAAAGATAAAAGTGATGTTTCTTATATTACATGGTAGATCTTTAATTTATGCAAGAATCAGCTTGTATAATTAAGATTTGAATAGGTTATTTGTTTTTGAATGATTTTTGTAGCTATGTTATTTTTTATAAGCTTACTGCATATTCTGGTACATTTTATAAAGCAAGCTAATCAAGATTCACAACACATTCCACAAACAAAAACTTTTAATATGTACTTTAAGCCATGGAACTTCTCATGAAACACCAGAACAATCAGGTAATCTGCATCTGCGGCTTGACTTTTTTGACATCTCAAATATATCCTTTTCTATCAAGCATTGCTGGGAGTTTTTGAATTTCCTGCCACGATATCCCAGCTCCTAAGATTTGGATCGCCGAAATGCCAGAGAGGCAAAGACAAGGGATAACAAGAAAACAGCCCATTTTCGTAGCGCCTTCTAAAGGAAGTCAGAAATATTTATTTGTGGAGCATTTAATACAAAGTAAAGCATTAGAAGTGTCCATTGTGCTTTAACCAGAGCTGGTGGACTCGGACTCTGGACTCGTCTCGAGACACCTTTTTCAAGGACTCGGACTTGTCTCGGACTCGGATTTGCTGGACTCACAGCAGCTCTGCTCTTAAAGTTTAACTGAAAAGCAAACTTATTTTTGTATCATTTAGTTGAATACACAAAGTTATTTAGATTCTGCTAAGAGATTTTTTGATTTTCCACTATCTGCTCTAGTAGTGAGGTTCAGAATGTCTACGGCTGTCCCCCAGCGCAAATTCTACTATGACCCGGAATATTTGAATCTGAACACAAACGCGGCTTTTCAGTGGGCGGTGATAAGCTTGGTGAAGACTGTTTAGTGCCTGAACAAAAAAATTTCGTAAATCTTTTCGTCAAGCATACGGCACAGGTAGTACCGCAAATCTGACATAGAAATTCCACTATTTCAAAATTGATTATTCGTGGATAGCGGAGCAACAAAGTAACACATTTTCATCGGGTCTTCAAGCATCCTTAAGTGAATAGGTGAGGCGTAACAAGACTGTCCAATCTCTGCCCTTTTCAGTTAAACTTTAACGTTCGTGTACAAACATGGACTTCTTAAGCCGCTTTCACACTGACGCGTTGAGGCTTTCACACGGAGCTACGCAACCTCTGCGTCGCGCTTGCGGTGACGCAACGCAGAGCTTACGCAGACGAATAAAATGAAGCGCAAGAACAGAACCAATTTTATTCTTGCGCTGCGTCGACGCATACGCATCAGATTTTTCAGGGGAAAATGTAAGCTTTTTAAGACAAACTGGAGAAAACCTACTAACGATAAAGAAAGTGATGAAAGAAACGAGTATTCAGCGTAGAAACCGAGAACGGAAACGTAAATACTCATCCAGCGTGAAAGCTTGTCGCGCAGTTGTGAAAGATACGCTACGCAACCTGTACGCAGCGCAAGACAAACGCATACGTATCGCAACGACGCGTCAATCTGAAAGCGGCTCGAATCCCAGTCTAAAGTTCTGCTTTTGTGTATTTGGCCACCATCAGACATGTCGGGTATCAAACGTTCCTGTCCTCAATAGCATCCCATTTCGACGAACACAGAATATTTCTTTGTCCTTCTCTACTGCACTTATGCCCTTGGGCAGTGCGTAATAAATCCGTCACTCATTCAGAAAACAAAACTGAAAGAAGACATCCAAAACTAAACATCCAAAAAGAATGCATCCAAAAGTAGGCCCTTTCTACTGTATCTCTGTACCTTAAACAGTGTACCTTTTACTGTTTTGCTTTGAGTCATGTACATATCTTTTTGTCAGTACTGTCGTCATTATTATTAGTTACTAGCCTGTGTAACTAACAATGTGACACGTTCCTAGCTTAGCGTTTTCTTGAAGTAAGAAAATAAATAAAGAAAAATACCAATATTCATTTTCTTTACCAATATTCGGACAAAACAAATTCACTTATAGACTTTTTCAGCATTAAACGGTGACAAGAAGTCTGGGGTGGTTCCCAAAATCACCACGATCGTTTTGCCCACGACTCAAAATGCCCACGACTCAAAATGCCAACAACTCAAAATGCCAACAACTGAGGTTGAAGACCCCGAAATCGAAATCGTCCAAAATGTCCATGGCCCAAAATGCCGACGGTTTAAATGCTCACGGTGAGGCTAAAAACGTCCTGGTTCAAAGTGCCGAAGGCTCCAACTGTCGGCAGGGGAGGTCACATTAAATGTCCTGGGACACAGCGATATTATAAGGGACAGGATCACCACGGAAACATACTGAAAGGGATTATTTTGTTGTTGATCAAATCAGAATTATTTGCACGAAAGTACGAAGAAATGCCATATAAAATTGTTCCAACACATAGAGTGAAACTAGGCGATCCAAATCTCGCGCCCTGAAGGTAAGAATTATTCTTAATTAAAAAAACAGTTTTAAGATCGCTGTTCGTGATTCAATTTTTGTCTTCAGGATTTGTTATTACACTATAGTTGAACAGTTCATACCAGTTCAACGTACGATTATCGCCATACTAATACTGGATCTGCTCTTTTCGTTTCTCAATTATCACTAGTTAAGGTTTACTACGGACTTATCACCTCTAACAATTCCATCGGGGGCATTTTGAGCCGCATTATGAGTCGTGGGCATTTTAAGTCCTGGGCATTCTGAGTGTTAGCCGAAGTGTGCTGCGAAAGACGGAAAAAAAATATTAATACAATGCTTATAACAAATAAATATTCCTACAGCCCAAACTGAATGCGAATCATTGGTATTGGATATTGGATCCAGTTGCGGGCCAACTTTCTATCAGTGCATAGACATAGCTATTTTTGGGATCCCAAAACGTAAGTGGAGGGATACCTATGACATCGCAAAAGTTGTCCGTCTGTCCGTCCGTCCGTCCGTCCGTCTGTAAGCACGATAACTCTCGAAGGGAATGAGATATTTTGATGAAACTTGGTGTGAGGGTTCGTTGGGTCGTCGGACCAGTCAAGTTCGTAGATGGGCTTTGTAGCTCTACATTTAGGGGTGGGGGAGGGGATTCAAATTAAGGGACAAACAAAATATTTTGAAACAGCTAATGTGATAGTTGATTATGGGGTAAGAAGACATGCTGAACACGATGGTGAAAACCATTTTGTCATCGGACAAATAGTTCGCCCGGAATCCGGCCAAAACCGGAAAGTTTGTTGAAAGTAAAAGTTTTATTTGAAGTTGATTAGATGTTCGATTTGGGGGTAGGAAGACATGCTGAAGACGATGGTGAAAATTATTTTCTCGACGGACAAGTATTTCGCCCGGAATCCGGCCCAAACCGGAAAGTTTGTTGAAAGTAAAAGTTTTATTTGAAGTTGATTAAATGTTCGATTTAGAGGTAGGGAGACATGCTGAAGACGATGGTGAAAACTATTTTCTCGACGGACAAGTATTTCGACCGGAATCCGGCCCAAAGCGGAAAGTTTGTCAAAATTAAAAGTTTTATTTGGAGCAGATTAGATGTTCGATTTAGCGCAAGGAGACATGCTGAACACTTATGTGAAAACAAGTTTCTACCCGGACATGTAGTTCGTCCGGAATCCGGCCAAAACCGGAAAACTGTTGGAAGTCAAAGTTTTATTTCTAGTTGATTAGATACGCGATTTAGGGGTAAGAAGAGATGCTGAGTCCCTGTGTGACAATCGTATTTTACCCGGACATATAGTTCGACCGGAATCTGGCTGGAATCGGAAAATTTGTTATAAGCTTAATTTCTATTTGAAGTTGATTAGATGTTCATTACTGGGGAAAGAAGATACCCTGATTTCGTCTTTGAGCTTTCTTTTTTCGCCGGACAAGTAGTTCTGGAGTTCGGCCGGAACCGGGAAATTGGCAGAAGTGGCAGGAAGTTTTCGTCAAAACAGATATGACTTATAGGGGTAAACACACATGCTGAATGCAAATCTGAACTTGGTTTTCTCAGGTGATTAGCTATTTGGCCTTAATCTGTTTCTGAATTTTAATTGTAAAAATGTTCAAGGAGTCTGGCGAAGACTGGATCTGGCTAAGACAAGACCCAGTTGTCTGGATCAGATATTGAATTTTTGGGATCCCATCGAAACCTTTGGTCTTGTTGTTGTTGTTTTTGGGATCCCAAAACGTAAGTAAGTAAGTAATTAGGTAATTTATTTATGACCCGCCATTTTGAAAAGGCGGAGTAAATGAAGAAAATAAACAAAACACATAAACACACAGAAAAAGACACTTAATTTCCAATCTTCGGTCAGGAAGCATTGGACGACGTCGTGCGCTGGTTAGGCCCTATTGTCTATAATTTTTGAAAATGATGAGGAAACATCCAAAAGGATAACACTTGCATCTTGAATTTTGAATTTCTCCGTCAATGTATGGTTATGACATAATTTCGACAAGTGGAGCAGGTGCTTTGCATGTTTAAAATAACATGATCTCATCTCCTTAATCTCCTTCGTGGAGGAATACCTTTGAAATCACAAAGTTTGTCCGTCTGTCCGTCCGTCCGTCCGTCTGTCGGTCTGTCAGCATGATAACTGTCGAAGGGAATACAATGTTTTGATGAAACTTGGTGTGAGTGTTCTTTGCGTCAAGGGTAAGCTCAAGTTCGTAGATGGGCTCTGTAGCCCTACATTTAGGGGTGGGGGAGGGGCTTCAAGTTAAGGGGCAAACAAAATATTTTTAAACAACTAGAGCGATAGTCAGTTAACAGTCAGTAAGAAGAAATTCTGAACACGACGTTGAAAACCACTTTCTTGCCGGATAAGTAGTTCGTCCGGAATCCGTCAAAAACCGGAAAGTTGGTTAAAATTAAAAGTTTTATTTGAAGTCGATTAAATGTTCGATTATCGGATAGAAGACATGCTGAACACGATGATGAAAAGCATTGTCGGACAACTAGTTTGCCCGGAATCCGGTGAAACCGGAAAAACTTGTTAAAAGCGAAAGTTTTATTGAAGTTGATTAGATGACAGATTTAGGGCTGATTCTGTATATGACAATCATTTTTTACCGGACATATAATTCTTATAGTTAAAGTTTTATTTGTTTTATTAGATGTTATTTATAGGGATAAGGAGATACGCTGAATTCGTTTCTGAATTGTTCTTTTATTGCTGGACAAGTAGTTCGCTCGGAATTCGGCCGAAACTGGAAATTTGGCAGAAGTAAAGCAGGAAGTTTTGGCCAGTATCGTCAAAATAGATATGGCTTATAGAGGTATATCTGAACTTGGTTTTCTCAGAGGATTAGCGTGGCGAAGACTGGATCTGGTGAAGACAAGTCCCTATTGTCTGGATCAAATATTAGGTTTTTGGGATCCCATCGAAACCTTCGGTCTTGTTTGAAGAGAAAAGATGAAGACCAGCCATACGGTTGTGCTTGCCCTCAATGTGGTAATGGAGTTAATGATTTGGTCCATGGGTAAGGGTTCTGGGTTAAGAAGGGAATTATTGGGAGGTGAGGTTATGTTACTTCCTGACTGCTTCCTAACATCTTAAAGAGCACGACACCAAGCGTTATATATAAAATTTTCAAATTCGTTGATGGTGGGGTGAAATTTCAAGAGAGCGTTGGCAAAGTTTAGTTCATGTAAAGTGATTTTGTTTTGTTGTTTTATATGTATTTTCTTGTATAGCCTATGGCCTTTGGCTTTGAATACAATTACTATTTGACAGTGCAAAACGGATACGTCAGCTGAATTTTATTCGAGCTATATTTTGGCCTTTCTTGGCGATGGTTCTCTTCAGGCTCAATGAACTAGTCACCTCCTTTTCCCTGGACAAGCATGGGCCTGAAGAGGTCCCTTGCCAAGAAGGGACGAAATATAGCTCTAATAAAATTCAGCTTACGGATCCGTTTTGCAATGTCAGTTCAAATACAGTTTATAAAAAGAACTACTACAAATCTCTCCAAATGCTTTCGACTTCCCTCATTGAAATGTTTGTTTGAAACTAAGGACCACTTACCAAAACGCCCTGCGTCAAAAAATCCAAAATCCAACTATTCCTGTTGCTAACTCTTATCCGTTTTCCATCTTGCGCGAATTTCGTAACACGATTCAACTATGATGTTGTCTAACAACTGAAACAGTTGAGTTCCGGCGTTGCGAACCTCCTACTCCTCCCGCCCGTGCACTTCAGCGTCTTCAATCGTATACCTGCGAGGTACGGAGCACTTTACCTGTAGTCATACGCTTGAGCACGGAAGATGAGAGCAGAGACGTTACTAGCCAAAACGTTTGGGGGGGGGGCGAGGCATTTACCGACTGGCTGGTATTTTTTACCGAATTTTTCTGCAGAAAAAACGACTGTTTTCAACAATAAAAATGACATTTTTGAAAAAAATCGACTGATTTTCCGAAGAATCCATTGACTTTCGGAAAAACCGACTATTTTGACGAAAAATCGACCAATTTTCAGAAAAACCGACTGTTTTCATGAAAAAAAATCAACTGTTTTGACGAAAAATTGCGGCGCTTCGCGAAATTCGGTGTTTTTTACCGACGGCTTTGGGGCTACCCTCCCCCCCCCCCCCAGTCGTGACGCCTCTGGATGTGAGGACCTAAGAGATCTTTTTCTTGCACCTCTCCCGAGAAATACTGCCAGACCGTGGTGAAGTAGAACGTTTCCGAAACGAACGAAAATGCTGAATTAATTCAGGATTTTATGCAGCATTTTACTTTCGGACTTAAATTTTGCTCAGTTAATGCAGCATTAATTCAGCATACAATTCATCGACAAATTCAGCAAAGATGCTACGTTTTATGCTGAACTTTCAAGAAGAAACTTGGGAGCACTCTCCTAGAATCTTTTTCTATCTAGAACAAATTGCCACACAAAATTTTGCAATGTTATCTAGGTCGAATTCCCGTCTGATCGGCGACAAACTTTACGAAGCATACTTTGCGAAAAACTTTACGAAGTCTGAGTCGTCCCTTATATAGCTAATTCTGTTTTTCTTCTTCTTCCCAACTTAAATTTCGGTATTCTATAAGAGTTAGAGAAGAAATAAAGGTAACAGCTTTCGGACAAAAATAAATAAATATGCAGCATTAAATGCAGCATTTACAGCACTAAAAAGCTTTCGGACACGTTCGTAATAAGTCGTGGCTTTGGAAAAATACACCAGAAATCTTTTTGGCCGAAAATCCCAAGAAGTCTATCAATAGCACCCCTCAAATCTTTCGTCCTTTGGCAAAAAAAAACACCACCGGCAACACTGTGCTTGCTCTTATTTCGTAATTTTTTTGAAAACTTTGCGATTTAGTTTACCGTTTTAAGTGAGCTTGAATTGACTGCAAAGCGCAATTTTTTGTATTATAAAAAACTCGAAAGGGATATCTGTCGTGATTTCAAAACACGAGTGCTTTTCATAGTGTACACTACTTCATAGTGTACGGGATAGTGAAGCCAACTGCATGTGTTAGGTGTCATCTGTGACAAGTCGGCGGCACGCAAGTTTTTGCCGACATGCCTCGTGCTTGGGGAGGGAGATCCTCCTTGCCCCCCCCCCCCCCCCCCCTATCGCCCTGGACATTCTAGAGACCGGACATTATCCCCAGAACTCGGAAGCATTGGTGAACCCGTACTTTAAGCCTCCAACCCCTGTAATATATCAATTCGTACGATCATTTTGGTCAGACGCATCTATATTACGTTTATCCGGTTCACCACTAATATCCTAATCCTTTGGGTAGTGACCTGAAATCCGTAGAACCTTCAGTGAATACATGACACAGAAAGCCGTGAACAGATTACACAGCAATAGCTGAGGCAGACAGGGTTCTGGGGAGATTAATCCGATTTGCCGGTAACTTAAGGCTACGTGCATACTCAGTCGATATTTTCGCTTCGAAATTTTGAAGCATCGAATGGAGGTTTCCCATAGTACTGCGAATGTCGCATGCGTATTTTCGCTTACCAAATCTAATCGGACTGTATCTGTATCTAGCCTCACAAATGACTAAACAGATGAATTTGTTGATGACCCCATCTGAGATAGGCTTGTCAGGAAGTCCCTCGACGCTACCATCCATGCGTTATGCCAAGTTAGCAGTCAAAATAAAACACTGCTGAACATAGCAATAGCAACGTGGCAGCAGCTAAGGCGACCTAGAAACGTCGAAAGAGCTCCATAACGCTAAGGTCTGATCCGTTGTGATTCACCCCTATCCAAAAGAGCCCATCAGGAAGAAACTAAGAAATCAGTTACCCTTGCACAAATTGATTTCTTCTTCCTTTATTTATTAACAGTTTATCCGCTGCCTGTTATGGCGCTGAAGGGTACTAATTGTTGGAAGTCCATTTTGTTTTGTTTTAAAGACGGTTTTCTATCTGACAGATTTTCTACACTTTCATCATCAAGTTGAAAAAATTTCAACTTTTCCATATGGAAGTGATGATGGTGCCGCAAATCTGGGCAGGAATTTCAGTCCGGGAGCTCTCGATCCTGATCGTGTGTTCGCACTATGAGCAAAGAATGGCACATAGCGCCATCTACTTAACGTCATAGCTGCGCGTCATCTGGCGAGATCCCAGGGAACTTGTAAGGGGGAAGAAGACCGTCGGGAATCCCGCAAAAGAAAAGCTCTTGTGGACAACTTTGAAGAAGACATCACACATCTTTGACAAGATGCAGGAGCTACGCTGGTCAATCCACCGTTGCAAAATTTCCAAAAACAAAAGCTACACCCTTGTTGCCCCCCTTCTAAGGTAAAGATTACTAAAATAGAAACAAATTTACACAAGAAAATAAAAAGTTACCAAGAAACATGTAACTTTCCTGACGCAGCTAGAAACAAAAAATTGATATTAAAGCTGGATAATACTGTTAAAGGCGCACGCCGAAAACAATTGCCGGCAGCGAGTATTTTTACTCAAAAGCTACACCCTTGTTGGCCCACTTCTAAGGTAAAGATTACTAAAATGAAAACAAATTTACACAAGTTACCAAGGAACATGTAACTTTCCTGACGCAGCTTCAAACAAAAAATGAATATTAAAGCTGTATAATATTGTTAAAGGCGCGCGCCGAAAACAATTGCCGGCAGCGAGTATTTTTACTCAAAAGCTACACCCTTGTTGCCCCACTTCTAAGGTAAAGATTACTAAAATGAAAACAAATTTACACAAGTTACCAAGGAACATCTAACTTTCCTGACGCAGCTTCAAACAAAAAATGAATATTAAAGCTGTATAATATTGTTAAAGGCGCGCGCCGAAAACAATTGCCGGCAGCGAGTATTTTTACTCAAAAGCTACACCCTTGTTGCCCCACTTCTAAGGTAAAGATTACTAAAATGAAAATAAATTTACACAAGTTACCAAGGAACATGTAACTTTCCTGACGTAGCTTCAAACAAAAAATGAATATTAAAGCTGTATAATATTGTTAAAGGCGCGCGCCGAAAACAATTACCGGCAGCGAGTATTTTTACTCAAAAGCTACACCCTTGTTGCCCCACTTCTAAGGTAAAGATTACTAAAATGAAAACAAATTTACACAAGTTACCAAGGAACATGTAACTTTCCTGACGCAGCTTCAAACAAAAAATGAATATTAAAGCTGTATAATATTGTTAAAGGCGCGCGCCGAAAAGAATTGCCGGCAGCGAGTATTTTTACTCAAAAGCTACACCCTTGTTGCCCCACTTCTAAGGTAAAGATTACTAAAATAAAAACAAATTTACACAAGAAAATAAAAAAGTTACCAAGGAACATGTAACTTTCCTGACGCAGCTAGAAACAAAAAATGAATATTAAAGCTGTATAACACTGTTAAAGGCGCACGTCGAAAACAATTGCCGGTAGCGAGTATTTTTACTCAAAAGCTACACCCTTGTTGCCCCACTTCTAAGGTAAAGATTACTAAAATAAAAACAAATTTACACAAGAAAATAAAAAAGTTACCAAGGAACATGTAACTGTCCTGACGCAGCTAGAAACAAAAAATGAATATTAAAGTTGTATAATACTGTTAAAGGCGCACGCCGAAAACAATTGCCTGCAGCGAGTATTTTTACTTACTTTTTTTCTTCTAATCTCACATTACGCTGTAACGTGAGAATTAATTGGGAACTGATGGACATCTGGTCCAAAGACAAAGTGAGCCTAACATCCCAGCTGAAATTCGAGACACCAGGTAATGAAAGCGGAAGTACACCTGTTTACTGCAGCGCTCAAGACGAAACAAACAGGCGTCAACGACGCCTCCGCCAAAGTTTCCCTCGATTTCGACCTGTCCGTCACAATCCTCCGGGTCGGTGTGAACCCCCTTGCTGTGTGACATCCGCCACGGTCGTGACGTCACGATGATGCACATGAGCCACTAGTTGCGTTTCTGCTGATACCATGGTATCTGTTACGCTGTTACCACGGTAATTGGATCTGCAATTAGTCGTTTTTGCAGTTACCTTGGTATCTGATACACGGTGCTCTGCAAAATCGACTATTGCCGAAATTGCACTTTTCGAAGTCATCCCAAAAGAACAAGACCAAAGGTTTCGATGGGATCCCAAAAATTCAATAAATGATCCAGACAATTGGGTCTTGTCTTCGCCAGACTCCTTGAACATTCTTAATATTTAAATTCAAATATAGATTAATCATCTGATTGAACCAGTTCAGGCATTGAATCAGCATGTGTGTTTACCCCTATAAGTCATCTCTGTTTTGACGAAAACTTTCCCGGTTTCGGCCGAATTCCGGAACTACTTTTCCGGCGAAAAAAGAAAGCTCAAAAACGAACTCAGCGTATCTTCTTTCCCCAATATTGAACATATAATCAACTTCAAATAAAAATTCAACTTATAACAAATTTTCCGGCTCCAGCCGGATTCCCGTCGAACTATATGTCCGGGTAAAAAATGATTGTCATACACGGATTCACCATCTCTTTACCCCTAAATCGAATATCTAATCAACTCCAAACAACACTTTTACCTTTAACAAACTTTCCCATTTTGGCCGGGGTCCAGGCGAACTACTTGTTCGGCGAGAAAATGGTCTTCACCACTGTGTTCATCATGACTTTCTACCCCTAAATCGAACATCTAATCAACTTCAAATTAAACTTTTACTTTTAACAAACTTTCCGGTTTTAGCCGGATTCCGGGCGAACTACTTTTCCGATGACAAAATGGTTTTCATCATCGTGTTCAGCATGTTTTCTTACCTCAAAAACGACCAAACGATTTTCTGTTCAAAAATATTTAATTTGCCCCTTAATTTAAACCCCCTCCACCACCCCTAAATGTAGGGCTACAGAGCCCATTTACGAACTCGACCTTACTCTTGACCCATAGAATCCTCACACCAAGTTTCATCAAAATATCTCATTCCTTTCGGGAGTTATAGTGCGCACAGACGGACGGACGGACAACTTTCGCGATGTCATAGGTATCCCGCCACTTACGTTTTGGGATCCCAAAAACAGATATACAGTTACATCACTAAGTGTTAAACTTCTTTCTCAGTTTCTCACCAATTTTACAAAATTTGATGAAAGTGAGATGACTTTTCAGATACCACGACCAGTTACCGCGGTCGGACCGTAGTATCTGAATATCTGATACCACGATAACTGGCTAGATACCACGATAACTGCAAAAACGCCTTTTGACCGTGGCATCAGATACCATGTTATCTGCAAAAAGGCAACCACTGAATATCCTCTCCATTCACTTTTCCTATAGGCTTCGACCAGGGTCGTATCCAGGCGGGAGGGGGGTTCGACCCTCTGAAATATACAAAAGTGATAGTATTGTATTGTCTTTAATCTCTGATCCCTGTCTTTTTTGTACTCACTGGTCCGACCCATGCCCCCCCCCCCAAAATAAACTCCTGGATCTGGACCTGGCTTCGCCTTTCAGATTTTGTTTTTTTTCCAACGATCCGTTTTCGTCCATGCAGATGGTGGAGTTAATTGAATGAGCGGTTTTTTTGTTTTTTTTTATATGAAACTGACAAACTGTCTTTGCCATTGTCAGGAAGGGCTTTAGTTCTAACTTCCAAATCAGAAACACAACAGTTCAAAACAGCAGCGAAACTAAACACATTACAGAACTTGAGAGCGTGTTCCACCCTACTTACTGTAGTTACTACGCATGACGTCACGGATTCTGTATTTTTGCTGTTGAGGCTGGAACGACTTTTCTGTTTTCCAGCAGAATATCATGCCACGGGGGAATCCGAACAATCACTGTACAGAGATTCGTAGTTACCACGTTTACGACGCTCCCGCGCATGGTAAGCAAATAGTTACTATTTTGAAGTTACTATTTGGAACTGTCAGTGTAGCAACTTTTTGCGACGTTGGAACAAAAATAGTGATTAATAGTTACTATTGTTAGGAGGGTGGAACACGCTCTGATTATCAAGATTGCGCACGTCGATAGCTGCATCATGAAGGTCCGAGTTAGAACTGTGGATTTAGATCAAGTGTAAAGCACTGGGATGGTTATGAACCAACTCCTTTAAGGGTCTAGGTCCTAGGACTCTATAGGTTTGGATTAATTCAGGCTTTGTGTACTAGATCAGTGGTTCCCAACCGGTGGTTCGCTTACCCAAAGGGGTACGCGAAGGCACCAAAATCGGTTTAGCCTGTAGCTTCAAAATCTCACCTCGCTGGTTTTTGATTGCCGAAAGCCTAATATTACCAGCAGAGGCATCACTTATCAAAAACATTTTTTTTTTTTGGGGGGGGGATCATATTGATTCCAAAGTAGCTAGCCTATTGCCGTAAAAGCTATTCCCGTCTCAAACAATATTGTTTCAAGAAGAATCGAAGACATTCCAAGTGATATTGTCATTCAGGTCGCGAATTAAGCTAACTTAAATGTTTCCGATACAGTTTGATGAAACAACCGATATGTCGCAGGAAGCAATGATTATAGTCTTTGTCCGTTATCGAGATTTACATACGAGAAAATATTCTGTTTGGAACAACCTCCCGTGACTGGTATTTATTAGTTTGCAGTAATAGGGTAAAAATTATAACTGGATCCAAAATACATTTGTGTTATCGTGATCTCAGACCGTTAAAAACAGGTTGATTATAACAAATATTGCTGTTAATGACATCGACTCAATATTTGGACAAATCTTTGCTACAAAACAGCCTCAAAAGTGTCTTACAGATTTGATTTTCAATTTTGTATTTTCCTACCCATGTATGTCTCATCATTTATGACAGTAAATGATGTCTTTTTACAAGTTCTGGAAAAGGGGCAACTTTTTGGAACCTTGATTAGGGGTACACGATACGGAAAAGGTTGGGAACCACTGTACTAGATAACTGGGTCATGCTGCCGGAAATGAGTGAAGATCAGATCTTTCGAGACATCTCACCTGGCTTGTCAGATCAAGATAGGATGTAGTTAACAAACCAAATACCCACATCCTGATCTGATAGCGAATAGCCTTTTGGGTCACGTTTACTTGTTTTACAGCGGAAAAAGCTAATTGCAAAACCAACAGCAACAGGAACAGAGTACCGAAACTGGGAAAAGTCATATTCGTCGTTCGCAGCCCCCTCCAACGGAAGGCGTTGAACTCATGGAAGAAAAGACGGTTGCCCTGTATCTTTCCCGGATGTATGATGATGTAGTTGCACTTACCGTGCCTATTGTCTAACGCTATGATTTCGTTCTCGTCCTCCCTGTCCCAGAAGCGTTTTCTCCAAGGCATTTTAGCGAAACGCTGAAAACGAATCTTTCGTCGACTGGCCTATGACCTAGCATTAATTCCGTTGGGAAATTAACCTCCACTTTTGATGGAAGTGAATCTCGAATAGCTTCCTGTTGGGCTACAAAAACAGTATTAGCTTCGTTGCTCCATCGATTATAATTAATAATGCTTGTATTCTACATGCTATAGCACTGGATTGCCATTCCCGCTAATCAGAATTATATAAATAGACCTTTAATATTACTATACGCAGAGGCGTTACTAGCCAAAAAAATTGTTTGGGGGGCAAGGTATTTACCGACTGGCTGGTAATTTTTACCGACTGTTTTTGCAGATAAAAACTACTATTATTGAGGAAAAACGACTGTGTTGACAAAAAATCGGCTGATTTTAAGAAAAACTACAGTTTTAAGAAAAAATCTCCCCCCCCCCTCCCCCCTAGTCGTTACGCCCATAACTATACGTACAACTTAACTAGAATTAAATCATGTAACAGCAATAAAAAACAAACAAGTTTTTCTTATATGCGAATGATACGTAGACTAGCGCTCTCTCCAAATAATGGACAACTTTTTCTTACTTTAACTTACTTGTTAACTGTCGCTGACTCATCCTCGAACATATTGCCGTTTTATTTTTTTTGGTTATTGTTTCAGAAGAGATGGCCTCATTCGCGCGTGAAATATCGATGACATATCTATTGTTTCCCTGTGTCCTACTAGTTGTCACTGGAATTTGAAAACAATCAACCAATTTGCGGTTCACTTATCGCCTACTAAAGTGAAACTTTTAAAGTCAACTCCCGGGACAGCATTCTTTTTGAGTAAAAGATCACTATACCAGCAGTACAGAGCATCAGTGCACGAAAAAAAGAAAACAAACATCAGTCACGTTTTCAACAGGATAAAGAAAAGGTAAAGAGACAACTGAGATGGTTTGATTAGTCGTCGCAGTCAGAAAAATGTCGTGACAGAAGGGAGTTTTTTTGTAATATCTCGTCTATCTTTAAATGCTTCTATCAAAGTTTAACTGGAGAGACAGCTTATTTTTGCATCTGATATTTATATTTAACTAAACTGAAATATTTTCAGTCTCTTGGTACCCGGTGAAAAATTTATCTCAAAATAGTAGTATGAAGTTGTACGAAAAAGTAGCATGCAGTACGGACTGATGCTACTACATGCTTCTATGTCGAAGCTAACGTGCTATTGCATTCTACTATTAGCAAGACTCGATGCTATTTACTATAGCGAGTCAGGATGCTACTGGATACTACTGCATAAGATTAGCCCAGTGTAAGTAACATTAAATGACAGTATTCTTACTGTTACATTTTTCATCGGTAAGTGGCCTCGGTTCCCACGGACACAGGGAAATTGAACTATTAATTTTTTTTAATAAAGTTGCTTGCGTGCACTGTCAGAAGTTTCACAACAGACAACAGAAAGATACGCGGTTTCAACAGACGGTGCGTGACAGATAACACTTGGGATGTTATCTGTTGTGTTGGAAAACGTTAAAGATAATATGTTATGCAGAACAAGCATTGCTAGGAAAAGCCCCAAAACAGCCAAAAATGAATCTACTGACTTTTTATTTTGTCATCATGATGTCGGAAAATTCACTGCTTTTTGGAGATTTTTCGGCTCTTCCTGATGGCAAAGATTCTTATGCATAGCATTTTCAACACAGCTGACAACATCCGAAGTGTTGTCTGTTCCCGACGAAAAATTTATCTCAAAATAGTACTATGAAGTAGTACGAAAAAGTAGCACGCAGTACTAACGATGCTACTACATGCTTCTACTTCAAGGCTACCGTGTTACTGCATACTACTATGTGCTACTGTTAGCAAGACCGGATGCTACTATGGCAAGAAAGGATGCTACTGGATACTACTACATAAGATTGGACCAGTCTGGGGCATATTAAATGATAGTATTCTTTGCTATTACATAGTATTACATGCAACGTTTTCGTACTACTACCATACTACTACGCAGGCTGCAAATTTTTCATCGGTTTACGCATTGTCTGTTGAAACCGCGCATCCTTCTGTTGTCTATTATGAAACTTCTGACAGTATAGTGAACTAAGCGAACCGAATTCGTTTTCGTAAGTTGGTTTTGTTGCTGTTTGTGCTGAAAAAGAAATTTCATTCTCTTGGGCTGATCTGCTAGTGAGTAGTGGATGTAGTTAAAGTAGGAGCAGGTATGTCGTAAGAGGTGAGGGAATAGAAATTAAACGGACGGTCAAAACGGCTGTGAGGTAAGATAGACCGTTGGACACTGACCCCTGATAACTAGACCATTGACTTGGGTAGGATTTTGTCTTTCTCTCTGGACCCTCATCAGTTTAGGCTTCCTTTCATTCTTCATGGAATTGTTTAGAAAGTAAATTCTGCGACCAGCCTATACTAGGTCACGTCACGTTAGCCCATAACTGATTCGTGAAGTCACTGGTGCCAACCATTCTGGCTGGTAAGGTAAGGTAGACTTTTGACGAACAACACAATTAGCCAGAAGATTCAAGAAGTACCATTCATGACACCATGTCATAACCACAACTCCTTACTTTAGCCGAGACCAGCACATGGTAAGAATGAAACACATTGGTCACTTAAAAGCATGCAACTGCACCACTACGACAACAAAAATCTTGGGAATTTGACGGAGTAAAACGGATAAGCCAGCTACATTTTATTAAAACTATATTTGGGCCCTTCTTGGCGCGGGTCCTCTTCAGGCTCAAGCTGGAAAACGAGCTTGTGAAAAACTATTAAAGATTCTTCCTTAAATATTCGATTTTGTGAATTTCTTCTTTGAAAATTGGTTGGAGTTAAAGCTGGTCCTGTGATTTCATTCTGTACACGACGGCTGTTTTTGCTATTTGATTAATAGAAGGTTTGAAGCCAAGCTGACCATTATTACGAAAGAAATAGAAAACCGGGATTTTTTTTTTTTTTATTGATCAGCTAGTTTTTCAGCTAGTTAGCTGGTTTTTCGCTGAGAACGGTTTGCCGGAAGTGCAACCGAAATATCCGAATTTATATTTATCCCTCGCACATCATCCTAGAGGGATAATTAGCTGATCAATAAAAAACACCGAAAATCACGGTTTTCTATTTCTTTTGCTATTTGATTGGATCATCGAAAGGGTAGAGATTCTTCTGCATTTTGGTTTAGAAGTCACCTGTCTCTTCTTCTTCTTTCTAGTCATCAATTTATCTAGTCATCAATTTACAACCAACTGCACGAAAGCGAGAAAGTTTTAACCCAGCAAATCAACTTTACCAAAAAACGCGGGCTACCGTCCCTCCGAGCTAGATTAATTTCTGATCGGTAAAAGCGGGCTCACGGCGTGACCACAGACACAAAATCAGTCGATCAGCGGATCCTTTTTTTCGAGAAAGACGTATAACTTCCGACTTTGCGGCGGCCAGCCGGGAATTTCGTGTCCCATTTTGCGGTCTGAATTTTTATGGCAATACGCGCACGTGAAACTCCGGTTGGTGTACTGTTTCAACATACAAAGCCGCGAATCCAACCGAAACTCTAATGCGTTGCCGTGAAACTGAAACTGAACACCTCACTCAGCATTCAATTCAATCGATTCAACGCTTTTATTCCGGTGATAAATACCAGGCAGCCCTGGTCACTGGTGAGCCCCGGAAGCAGCAACCAGAATATAGCACCGTCATCATCCGCAAACTACTCATCGAGATACAACATCTCTATTGCTTTTGCAAGTGCAGTTTAAGGTAATAATTAACAAACAAAATAAAAGAGGCAATGGGCTCATATTTTATTAGTTGTATTAATTGACAATATTTATGATAAGACGTCGGTATAATTTCCGCAAAACTACCCGATGAAAAATGCATCTCAAAATAGTACTATGAAGTAGTACAAAAAAGTAGCATGCAGTACTAACGATGCTACTACATGCTTCTACTTCAAGGCTACCGTGTTACTGCGTACTACTATATGCTACTATTAGCAAGACCGCCTGCTACTATGACAAGACAGGATGCTACTGGATACTACTACATAAGATTGGACCAGTCTGAGGCACATGAAATGATAGTATGATTTGCTATTACATAGTATTACATGCAACGTTTTCGTACTACTACGCATGCTACAAATCTTTCATCGGGTATATATACACATAGGTTTTTCTTATGACGCAAAACAACCCTTTGGCTTGTCCGTCACTCGTTCATATCGTTTACAACTTTCTGGTGGCATAGAACCAGAATTAAGTGGAAAGCGGGGTTTGGGAAAAGGAGGTCAGATGACGATGTAAGTGCAACTCTTCTGTGCAGAATTTTGTATGTACTGATAGAAGTTCAGCTTCTAAGATGTCATTCGTTCACTAGAGAAAACGTCAGCGTCACTACTATGTATATCTCGTCATCCTGGTTATCGAGTACATTATGTTTTTCATGAACTTTTCAGGACTAGTTAGAAATTGTGTCTAAATGTTTTGGGTTTAAACTGTTATTTCGTTTGTGTTGTTTTTCGCTCTTCGCTTTACTCCACTATCATCTTGTGTATTTAGGGGGTTACAAGTAAAGTATATATATAATAGTTACATTGTTGCAGATACCATGGTATCTGTTACCACGGTAACTAGATCTGCAATTATTCGTTTTTGCAGTTTGCAAAAACGACTATTGTCGAAAATGCACTTTTCGAATTCATCCCAAAAGGAAAACTGATATCCAGTTACATCACTAAGTGCTAACCTTCTTTCTCACCAATTTGACAAAATTTGATGAACGTACGATGACTTTTCAGATACCACGGTCAGATCGTGGTATCTGAATATCAGATAACACGATAACTGCAAAAACGCCTTTAGATCGTGGTATCTGCAAAAACGCAACTAATATATTATTAATTTACACATAGGATCTTGCCCCCCCCCCCTCGCTCGTGGGTTGACTAAACACCCTTCTGGGCATTGCCTATGAGAAGTTCGCTAAATGATGCGAGACTACTATGAGGGACTGTTGACAGAATCAGAGACAGAAACCAATTCGTCAAATTCCATGTTCAGCACTTCCAAGCGGGCCCCCATAATTTAATTATTAAAGGACCTGTCTTACCTATAATGCAACCTACTTCCATAATCACTCCACGTATTGCTAAACCCATAGACCCCAGTTTCATACGGTATATTCTAAGCGTTTATTCAAATAATGTTTACAACGGATACGTCAGCTATGATTCTTCATCAGCGATATTTCGGCCCTTCTTGGCAAGGGTCCTCGTCAGGCTGTCAATCCTCTGGTTCAACTTCGGGGAAGGAAACAAACCTGTAACCAGAGGGTTGACAGCCTGACGAGGACCCTTGCCAAGAAGGGCCGAAATATCGCTGATGAAGAATCATAGCTGACGTATCCGTTGTAAACATTGTTTGAATAAATGTTTCAAAGTCAGCTTGGGCTCAAAGAATATTTATATTCTAAGCGCTCTAACAAAACCACGCGGGTTTTCTCACTACTTCTTTTGCTACTTTCGATGTGTATCACGCTGTCGATGGTTGTCTGCGAGGAGTTTTTCCGTCACAAAAATCGGGTCATTTTATAGAGATGAAAGCTCAGATGGCAGGAGAGGCATCAAAAAGAGGGGATTCAAGAGCTTTCTACACAACCACGACCGAGATCATCGGAAAGCGGCCTTGCGTCGACGGACCTGTAAGGGATCCGAGCGGCCGGCTAATCACTGACCTCGAAAAGATCGGCGAAGGCTAGCAGTAAGCTCTGACCCACCCTGTTCAGCCAAAGTCACTGGTGCCCTAAAGAAGCTAAAAACGGCAAGTCGCCCCGAGAATACCGTATCGCATCTGAGATGCTGAAGTGCTCTGTAAACGCCTGCTTTAAAAAAATCAAAAAAAATCGGGTATTTAAATTGTTTCCCTGTTTTCACTATAACTCAACGGGCTTGAGTTGACGAGTAAACAGTGCGAGAGGCCCTTTAGCAATTGATGATAACAATGATTATTTTAAGTTTCTGTCTTGAATTAGTCTTACTTAAACTGCTGAATGTTTTCGAGGAACCACGATCGTGTGCCACACAGTCGAGCCACAAGTTGAACTCGCGGAAACGCCGTTTTGTCTATTTTTGGGCTGCAATTTCAAATGTCTGAATATATAAATAAAAGTCATGTAAAATCTCAATAAATAGAGCTTCAGGCTTTCGTCCTCACCATTCGTGCAAAAAGGATCTTCAGTTTTATGTCTACATACTTGAAAAAGTTTTTAATTTTACTATTTCGACGTTAGTTTGCTGCTAAATTTGAATTTACCGCCAAAATCGACAATCACCTCGGCGTTCAGAAATAACCAAAGCACACTAACCAAACTGCCAGGCCTGATCAGGCACATAGAAATCACTTATTTCAAGAGAAGTGTTGGCTACCCGAACGCCTATCGCACTATCCAATTCGTATGCTGTTTTAACCTCGACTTACCTATGAAAAGATTACAGACGAATCACCTTTCTTCTCGAGCTACTTGCCGGGAATGTTTATCTTGACCACTTGGCTCATCTGGCCGAAGTACTGCGTATCTCCATCTAGTCATCTTGGATCATTGTAGCTCTTCTCTCGTTTGCCCAGCTCCCATACTGTATATTTCCAAAACACGCCAGTGATTCTCAGGAAGAAGGAGTAAACGTGTCCGTAACGACTCAAACTCAACTGCTCAAATCCTGAGTCAGCGCAGCTTCGACACCGTTTCTTCCTTTCTTCCGCAGGTACCCGGAGATTCTGCATCGGCAGGGAGAGATAGTCATCAAGAGTATTCCAAAATGGCGGACTGCATTCTTACAATCTCTTTGAGCGTGTTCCACCCTACTTACCGTAGTTACTACGCGCGACGTCACGAATTCTGGCTTTTTGACGTCAAGGCTGGAACGATTTTTTCTATTTTCTAGCAGAATATCATGCCACAGGCGAATCCGACCAATCATGTTACAGAGTGCATAGTTACCACGCTCACTACGCTCCCGAGCATGGTAAGCAAATAGTTACTTTTTCAAGAAGGTTGGAACGGTCAGCGTAGTTAACTTTTTACTAGGTTGGAAAATAGTACCTAATAGTTACTAAACTCAAGTTTTTTTATGTGTGACTTGATACTAACGCTAAATCAGTGCGAAGTTTGCTCAATAATAATTCTCGACCCTTTTCGAAATGGAACACGAAACTTAGCAGTTTCATTTCACTGTTTCTTCCGACGAGTCTCAACAAGCAGCAGAGGAATGATGTCACAGCGAATGAACAATGTCATGTCAGTTCTCCTTGGTTGGATTCTCTCACTTTTCTTTCGAACTCCGGTTGCAATACTTCGCACGATCAGTTAATCCAAGCTCTTACCGACACAAGCGTCTGTCGTGACAACTGAAGTTCCTTAAAGGACCCGTCGTACCTACAATGCCAATGCAATCTGCATCCGTGATTCCACATGTTGATTGTTAAGCCCGGAGACTTGAATTGCATATGTTACATTCTAACTCGCTAAAGATACCTCACTGATTTTCACACTTTCCGCGTTTCACTAACTCCCAACGGGTGTTCGAGTATCATACTATTGATGGGTAAAACCGGTTACCTGAGTTTTGCTCGTTTCTGCTAGAAGACAATGCGCCTGGGAAAAGGCTTATAACAGCCTAAGCCGGGTATAATTTTTTAAAAGCAAACTCTAGTTTTACAGTATTTAACTAGTTGAGGATATTGGAACATAAGCAGTAAGTAGTGCGAGGTGTGCTTTAACCGTATATCACATCAGGCTGCAGAGTCGATATGGTCACTATCGACACGACGATTGACGATGCTGATAACAAGAGTCTCTGTCTTTTACTGGTTTCTCCCATGAGCATACGCACAGGTTCGCATCACAAGTTGACATTATCACTAAGACATCGTTATCATCACTATTCTCGTGTGTGACGACTTATCGACATGAATTTCTAATCAACCATTTTTCCACACCATGTTTTAAACTGCAGATCGCAGATTGTGAATATTACAGTAGATAGCGATGTTTAAATCTTCAAGAAGACTGACCACTGAGCATGTGCACAGGGTCGCGTCACAAGTTCACATTTATCACTACGACATCGTTATCATCACCATTCTCGTGTGTGACGACTTATCGACATGAATTTCTAATCAACCATTTTTCCACACCATGCTTTAAGCTACATATCGCAAATTGTGAATTTTACAGTAGATAGCGATGTTTAAATCTTCAAGAAGACTGACCACTGAGCATGTGGACAGAGTCGCATCACAAGTTCACATTATCACTACGAAATCGCTATCATCAGTATTCTCGCGTGTGACGCCACGTTATCGCCATGAGTTTCTGATCAACCATTTGTCCACACCATGTTTTGTGCTCAGCTGCAGATCGCAAATTGTGAATATTACGGTAGATGATATTCACTATTCACTATAATATTACTATTATATCACTAATTTTCAAGAAGACTGACCGTGACATAAGGCGTATTCTGGCCGTTCCCCGCGAGGACACCACTCCACGTTTTTGTTTGTTCCGAGGACTTACTCCCCGTATTCTCGCAAGTCCCCACGGACGGGGAATGCTCCGATTATTAAAAAAGGACTCCCTTTCAGATTCGGAAGGGAATCAATTTTTGCTGATGTTGGTGCAATGTAAAATTAATTAAAAACAATCAGAATAAACAAACCCCCAAATAAAGTGAATCCAGACTAGTTTCGTCAACTGCATATTTTTTTTTTCGAACAAAATCTAAATTAGAAGCATTCCCCGTGTTCTCGTTGTTTTCCAAGGCGGATCCCGCGTGGAATGACTCCCTCTATTCTCGCCGTTCCCTTCGATTCCCTGAGGAGTCCCCTGGGAACGGCTTTAGTGAGGAGTTCATGATTCCTTTCCGAGT
Source organism: Branchinecta lynchi (assembly GCA_023053575.1). Lineage (NCBI taxonomy): Eukaryota > Metazoa > Arthropoda > Branchiopoda > Anostraca > Branchinectidae > Branchinecta > Branchinecta lynchi. The sequence goes on along the minus strand of JAKZAP010000008.1, from coordinate 26,056,205 downwards.
CAAAACTCACAATACAAGTTCACAATATCAAATCAGGCGTTGAGATCGACTTCATTAGAATGTGCATGACTGACAATGTCGACATGCGACTCAGCACCTTGGCAACCTCCGTCGTTCGGAACTTCGTCAATGAACTTTTCATAGTACGTAATTAAGGCACGTTCAACGAGATGGCACAGACGGACGGACTCGTCAAGGGAGAGCTTAGTGTGCTCAAGAAGAGTTGGGAGGTTCATGAGTAGAAAGGCATGACCATCGACTTCCTGAAACAGGAATGACAGGTGAATGGTGATTTTTTTTTCTCGTTGGTTGGATTGCAAAACTTTTGAGTGCTTCGCTATTCACGCTTGAGGACAATTTCCATCTTTTAGTTGACATGTATAAAAGAATTGGCCTGTCAGTTAATTATTACAATACTGAGTATCTTGCTTTAATGGACGTGTTAATAATGATTCCCGGTTGCGTGTAAATGAGAATACTGTTATACCTCAATCTACCTCACTTAAAACAATTTTTTTAATTAAATCCCTCTCCACCCTTAAATCTTTCGGTTTGGATACTAAATGCCTCCTCTGTTATTTTAAAACTTATATCCGTCCTCATTTAGAGTATGCTTCACCGTTTTGGCATTCTTCTCTTTCTGCAGAACTCTCTGATCGCCTGGAAAATGTCCAAAAGAGAGCCATGAGAATCATTCTGGGTGATCATAATATTACATACGAAGAGGTCTCATTAAACTTGACATTCCTAAATTATCTGTACGTAGAAATACTCTTTCAAACAAATCCGTGCGTCGGTCCGAAAAGAAAACTGGCAATAAGTTTTCCCCATATCCCGCTAATTCTTCTACCCAATTTGTACGTAGTTTCATTCCATCATTTATTTCTGGTAATTTCTTGTAAGTGTATTAGTTAATTTGTTTCTTGTGTGTCTGTGTATTTTGTAAATTTGTATTCCATTTCTAGCTTTCAGCTATTCGGAGTAAACTTGATTGATTAAATACTTGGGCCTTGTGTACGGTTCAGATAGCCGTATGCTCAGAGGACGTATCTCGGATACCACTTACAGAGGTATGCACTAAAGAACACAGTAAAAAGACAAATCCTGGGGTGCCTCTTCAATGCTTTGGTCACACCGCACTTCTGTACATTTCTCCACTCTGGGATTCGCCAAACATTTCGAAGAAAATGGCAAATTCGGACAAAATATTACAAACCCTCAAAATACTGTCTCGGACTCCCCCTGATGGGGGTCTAATTAAGCCCTGTAGAAGTAGTAAAACATCACCAATGCTTCCGCTAAGTGCGAAACCAAAGAGGGTCGTGCTAGATCCCGGGCTTTCAAAAACACATACTCTAACTTATCTATAAGTCTTATAAAGTTTATATAGTGTTTCGTTTTCTTTGTGCGTAACTCATTATTCTTTCTATTACTCCGCTCTTCCATTTGCTGTATAAATTGATACATATATATACCGATCACATTTCCGTCGGTCTGTCAATCGGTCGGTCAGTCCGGTGGTTGCGAGTTAGGGTACTTCCAGATATTCTAGGACGATGAAACTTGGCCGGCATATTAGGAACCCGACCAAACTAACTTGGAAATGTCACTTGCCCGATCCAACCATCGTGGGGGGACGGGGAGGTGGTGGAATCCGGAAAATAGGGACATCCATAACTTTCGAACGTGTGATCGGATCGTAATGAAACTTGATATCTGGAAAGATCTCAATGTCTCAGACGTCTCTTTTCAAGACCGGACCGGATCCGATGAATCTAGAGGGGAGTCGGAGGGGGGAACCGGAAATCGTGTGAAACTCTCAGAGCGGAGCGATCGTGATGAAAGTTGATGGTAAGAACAAGCACAAGCTCTAGATACATGACTGACAGGACTGGACCGGATTCGGAAACTGTGGGGGGAGTTGGAGGGGGGTTCCGGAATTCAGACAATCCGTAATTAATGTGTTTCCAGGTGGGCTAGGACGTTAAAACTTGGCAGGCATCTCAGGGACCCGACCAGATTAATTTGGAAACCGTCGCTTCCCGATCTGACTATCCTGGGGGAAGGGAGAGACAAAAGAATCCGGAAATTAGTAGCATGCATAACTTTCGAATGGGTTATCGGATCTTAACGAAATTTGACATCTTGAAAGACATCATGTCTCAGCATGTCCCATTTCAAGTCCGGACCAGATCCGATAAACCGGAAGGGGGGGGGGTCGGAGGGGATAGCCGGACATCTTGTGACACGCATAGAGTGGAGCGATCAGGATGAAACTTGGTGGGAAGTACAGGCACAAGTCCTAGGTACATCAGTCACAGTATCGGACCGGATTCGGGTACCGAGGGGGGGGGGAGGAGCTGTAGGGGGTGTCCAGAGTTCCGATGATCGTGAGTTAAGGTACTTCCAGATGTGCTAGGAAGATAAAACTATGCCGGAGCATTATAAACTTGAATCAAACTGGGTTAGACATCGTCACTCTCCGGTCCGACCATACCTTAAAGAACTCCTCTTAACCGCAAAGTTCAAAAAATTCTTTTAAGCAAAATTTACTTTTTCACGATCGCCATGAGCACATGATCCTTTTTGCCTCAAGGGTTTTGCTCAGAAATTAATTTTTAACACCCTTACAGTGCGCATCTCAAACGAAAAGTAAAAAAAAAAAAAAACTTTTGACCATCACTTCGATCCTCTGACCTAGCCCAGCAAGTTTGGCACATCTTAACGGAAAAGGGAAAAAAAAATACTTTTGACCATCACTTCCATCTAACCCAGCCTTGCAAGTGCCATATGAGCTTCCAGCTCTTGTTTTATAAATTGATATAGATATTTTTCTTTCTTTCTATTACTCCGCTCTTCCATTTGTTGTATAAATTGATACATATATATTTTTTTTTAAAATTGATATACATATTTTTCTTTCTTTCTATTACTCTGCTCTTCCATTTTTTGTATAAATTGATATATATATATACTTTATGTCTGCAGCTCTGCGGCTGGTCTTACGACGAGTAGGTCTTCCTCCAAGTGAAATAACTTGTATTGGTTTTCGTTCGTTCCGTTTCCGTACAGCAAAACTACCGGAAGGCAGTCCGATGCTGTTCACAGGCTTTACATTTTCTGTATTAAGGTAGATTCCAGATAGGTAAGTTTTCTTACAGATGGGGTTTGGAATAATGGAGCTTTTAACCCAGCTTATGAACATGGAACAAATTTTACAGCAACCCCTGGCACCTTCTTTATGGTTTTATAGTTAGAGACATGGGGGAAGACGTATATTTTAAGGCTGGGATTAAGTGTGGTGGATTTAAGAATTTTAATTAGTTGCCGGGTTGATTGTTTGCGGTTGAGAAAAGGGAGGAAATATTTTTGGGGAATAAATTAGGACGTAATGGTCCCTATTTTTGCCCGACGTGTGGTAGTGAGAATGAGATTTTGTTACATCTGATGTGTGAATGCCGTGAGCTGGATGACCTGCGGGTTGAGATTTTTTGGGAGTGCAATTACAACAAATTTTATAAGTAGTGACCTGAAAGACAAAAATGCTCATCAGCCGGGATTTGAACCCACGACCCTCTGCTTACAAGGCAGACGCTCTACCATTTGAGCTACCGAGGGGCTTGTGAACAGAGTTCGAAAACCACTACAATAGTCTGGTAGAAGCCGGTCATAGGAACAGTGATCCCGCCTGAAGGCAATTTCATCTAACCAGTTCACATCCTCATGTCACGGAAATAAACAATAATACATAGATGGCACTTTACACAAGGGACTTGTACCATGACCAATAAACCACATAGTTTTTTTCTCTTTTTTTCCGAATATAATTTAAAAATCTAGGAGTCCGGAAAAAAGCCAGAAAAAAATGTTCCTGGTTTATTGGTCACGGTACAAGTCCCTTGTGTAAAGTGTCATACAATTACAATAACTGATGAAGTGTGGATGATGAACGTTATTGGAAGTAAGTGTTTTCAAGATTTGACGAGGCTGTAAGGTTCCTAAAGGTAGCTTTGACCCACAGAGAGAATTTCCTTTAGTTTAGTTTAATTATTTCGTTCCAGTGTTTTTTTTTGTTACCTCAGGCTTTTTGTGCAATAAATTCTATTCTATTCCAGAGAACTACGGTTCAAAGGCGACGAACAGACATTTCACATCAGATAACGCAGTGAACAAATCTATTCCTCGCAACTCCCTACGGCCAATCAGCCTTCGTGGTAAGTACTACAAAAGACACGTCAAGAAATTTTCAACTCTTGATGGAACGGAATAGATACAATTCAGTTTTGGATCCATGGACGAGGAGTTATCTCACTCCATCCACTGCGGAGCCTGGCTAGGACAATAGCTTCAGCCAAGCCATCACAGACCACGGACCAAATTTCATTAATGCAATATTTAAATGGATGTATGATTGATGTAAGTATTCATTATTAAACCGGTGAATATGGTAATTATTGGGAAGGGCGACATAACGCAAAGGGTATTCACCGCCTTCTCAATGTTTTGTGACTTTTTTCTTCGCGGAAGTATGAGAACGACGAAAACAGTGTCGAAGTCACATCAACTAGCTCCGAAGTATCGCATTGCTTTTTCGTTTAACCGAAATACCAGCTTTTTTTAATCCGCTTTCTTTGTATTTTTTTGCTTTCTTTATTTCTTTATAAGTTTTTGAACTTATTAGTATTTTTTTTTGCCTCGGCCCACGGGCTTTTTTGGTAATATATTATATTCTATTCTATACCGAACTCTTTTGACTCGCTGACTTTGACTCAGTAAGTGAAATACTTTTGAAGTATTTTTTATTTATTTATATATTTTCTTTAATTGTTTTTCCACAAATTCGTTTCCCAGCTTGAGCCTGAAGAGGACCCTTGCCAAGAAGGGACGAGATATAGCTCTAATGAAAATGTAGCTGACTTATCCAATTCGAACCGTCAAATATTTATTTATGCTCTGGGCCAGGCCAAAAACTCTGTCCGAAACCGAGGCCATACAGTTTCTGACGGTAGGATTGGTTGTTTTATTTGTATCATAATGGACCCTTACGGAAGCTGACTCACCTTTTCGATCACTCTATGGTTTTTTATTTACAAATATCTGCAGTTGTTTTGCAACACTGTCAGAAGTTTGATAACAGATAACTTATGTTAGTGCATTCTTGAGTTAAACGTTATTGGAATTCAACTAAAGACTTCTAATCTGGTACCAAAACATATTCTAACACTACAACAAGACACTACTCATTTCTTCAGTAACAAGACCAAAGGTTTCGATGGGATCCCAAAAATTCAATATCTGATCCAGACAACTGGGTCTTGTCTTAGCCAGATCCATTCTTCGCCAGACTCCTTGAACATTTTTACAATTAAAATTCAGAAACAGATTAAGGCCAAATAGCTAATCACCTGAGAAAACCAAGTTCAGATTTGGATTCAGCATGTGTGTTTAACCCTATAAGTCATATCTGTTTTGACGTAAACTTCCTGCCACTTCTGCCAATTTCCCGGTTCCGGCCGAACTCCAGAACTACTTGTCTGGCGAAAAAAGAAAGCTCAAAGACGAAATCAGGGTATCTTCTTTCCCCAGTAATGAACATCTAATCAACTTCAAATAGAAATTTAGCTTATAACAAATTTTCCGATTCCAGCCGGATTCCGGTCGAACTATATGTCCGGGTAAAATACGATTGTCATACAGGGACTCAGCATCTCTTCTTACCCCTAAATCGCTTATCTAATCAACTAGAAATAAACTTTGACTTCCAACAGTTTTCCGGTTTTGGCCGGATTCCGGACGAACTACATGTCCGGGTAGAAACTTGTTTTCACATAAGTGTTCAGCATGTCTTCTTGCCCTAAATCGAACATCTAATCAACTCCAAATAAAACTTTTAATTTTGACAAACTTTCCGGTTTGGGCCGGATTCCGGTCGAAATACTTGTCCGTCGAGAAAATAGTTTTCACCATCGTCTTCAGCATGTCTTCCTACCTCTAAATCGAACATTTAATCAACTTCAAATAAAACTTTTACTTTCAACAAACTTTCCGGTTTGGGCCGGATTCTGGGCGAAATACTTGTCCGTCGAGAAAATCGTTTTCACCGTCGTCTTCAGCATGTCTTCCTACCCCTAAATCGAACATCTAATCAATTTCAAATAAAACTTTTACTTTCAACAAACTTTCCGGTTTGGGCCGGATTCCGGGCGAAATACTTGTCCGTCGAAAAAATAATTTTCACCATCGTCTTCAGCATGTCTTCCTACCCCTAAATCGAACTTCTAATCAACTTCAAATAAAACTTTTACTTTCAACAAACTTTCCGGTTTTGGCCGAATTCCGGACGAACTACTTGTCCGATGACAAAATGGTTTTCACCATCGTGTTCAGCATGTCTTCTTATCCCATAATCGACTATCACATTAGCTGTTTCAAAATATTTTGTTTGTCCCTTAATTTGAATCCCCTCCCCCACCCCTAAATGTAGAGCTACAAAGCCCATCTACGAACTTGACTGGTCCGACGACCCAACGAACCCTCACACCAAGTTTCATCAAAATATCTCATTCCCTTCGAGAGTTATCGTGCTTACAGACGGACGGACGGACGGACGGACAGACGGACAACTTTTGCGATGTCATAGGTATCCCTCCACTTACGTTTTGGGATCCCAAAAAGCGACCTGATTAGTTCGTTTATTTTGATCTTTGTTTTTTTGTATTTCATTGTAGATTTAGTAGGCTAATTTGTTTTTAACGGTCAGCTATTTATTTGTAAGTAAGTGTGTGGGAGTTTTATCGACATGTTGTTGTTTCTTTTTATACATTCTCTTCAGTTCTGAAGGATTCAAATAAACAATAATGATAATAAAAAATAATTATGCTGTGACTCTTTTAAATGTTATATTTTCGCGGAACATAACACTTAAAAAGATTTCCAAAAATTTAAAACAAGGATGCACAAACATGTGTTTTGTTTTAGCAAACTTCTGAAAATGAAGTAAACAAAATAAAAAAATCTGTTGATGCTCGCCGTACTTCAACCATGACTTCCAGCTTCCAAGAGGGGGGCGGGAGGATGGGGGACCGGGAATCTAGTGGCATGCCTAACTTTTGAACGGGTGATTGGAACTGAATGAAACTTGGCAGGTGGAAAGAGTTATTGCCTCAGCCACGTCAAGTCCTGATAGTTGTGTGAGTGGTCTACCATCTTAGCCACCAAGGAAAGATCTACAGTCATTAGATAGAAACGGGCTGGGGGATCGTGATCCAGTTCGAGTATTAGCTGGGCTACTCCTACCACAAATCCGGACTCACCTCGTAAAGGAAATGATCCGCTTGTTCCGAGAAGTCATGGGAGCGCAGGAAAGACGCCACTTGGTGTGGAGACCAGAATAGAGGGTTCGATTCCAATTCTAAGGTCTCAATGACGGGGCCAAATGACTTCTTCGGAGACCTACTGACAGGGGCGCGAAGTTTCCTTGTCCTGTAAAGTGCGAATATACACTGTAAAAAGTTTCTCCGGTAAGGATTAAAGCTAACTGCAGTATTCACTGCTGAGATTAATCTTATCTCAACTGAGGTAAGATTAATCAGAATTAGAGATAAGCAGGGGCGTCACGACTGGGGGGGGGGGGGGGGGCAAAGCTGTCGGCCAGTCTGTAAAAAAATAACCGTGTCGGCGCGAAGCGCCACGATTTTTCGTCAAAACAGTTGATTTTTTTTTTCTGAAATCAGTCGGTTTTTCTGAAAATCGGTGGATTTTTCTGAAAATCAGTTGATTTTTTCAAAAAAATTATTTTTGTTGTTGAAAAAGTCAGTTTTTCTGCAGAAAAAGTCGGTAAAAATTACCAGCCAGTCGGTAAATGCCTCGTCCCCCCCCCCCCCACATTTTGGCCAGTAACGCCTCTGGAAATAAGATCATCTTTTTAGAGATAAGATTAATCCCAGTAGGAAATACTGTAAGATTTTTTTTTTACAGTGTAGTGACGTGCTGTAGTCTCTCACGGGAAGTCTGCAGAACATATAATCCCGAAAGTCCACTAGCACGGCAAAACGCACCCAGCCAACAAGTCTCCGTGTAAAACGTCCCCGGCTGGATCCGAATTCACCAATGAAAACAAGAGCTACGAGCTCATATGGCACTTGTTACGAGTAGGCACGGCTCGGTTATGTCAATGATATATCTAGTGTTTGCAAGGTGTCTTCCCACCAAGTTTCATCTAGATCCCTCCACTCATAGCGTTTTCCAATATTTCCGGTTCTCCCCTCCAGCCCCCCCCCCCAAAAGTCACCGGATCCGGTCCGGATTTTAAGTGGGTTGTCTGAGGCATGAGGTCTTTCCAAATATCAAGTTTCATCGAGATCCGGTCACCCGTTCAAAAGTTATAAATACCTCAAGATTCCGGATTCCCCCTCCCTCCACTCCCCCAACAGTGCCCGAATCGGCTCGGTCATGTCAATGATGTATCTAGTGTTTGCTAGGTGTCTTCCCACCAAGTTTCATCTCGATCCCTCCACTCATAGCGTTTCCCAAGATTTCCGGTTAACCCCTCCAGCTCCCCCAAAAGTCACCGGATCCGGTCCGGGTTTTAAGTGGGTCGTCTGAGGCATGAGGCCTTTTCAAATATCAAGTTCCATCGAGATCCGACCACCCGTTCAAAAGTTATAAATACCTCAAGATTCCGGATTCCCCCTCCCTCCACTCCCCCCACAGTGTCCGAATTGGCCCGGTTATGTCAATGATGTATCTTCACACCAAGTTTCATCTCGATCCCACCACTCACAGCGTTTCCCAAGATTTCCGGTTGCCACCTCCAGCTCCCCCCAAAAGTCACCGGATCCGGTCCGGATTTTAAGTGGGTCGTCTGAGGCATGAGGTCGTTCCAAATTTCAAGTTTCATCGATATCCGGTCACCCGTTAAAAAGTTATAAATACCTCGAGATTCCGGATTCCCCTCACTCCACTCCCCCCACGGTGCTCGGGGAAGTGACGGTGCTCGGATCGGGGAAGTGACTATTTCCAACTTAATCATTTGGGGTCCCTGATACGCTTGCCAAGTTTTATTGTCCTAGCTTATCTGGAAGTGCCCGAACTAGCAAAACCTGGACAGACCGACAGACCGACGGACGGACAGAAATTGCTATCGCTATATGGCACTTGGCCGAAGGGCAAGTGCCATAAAAAAAGTCTCCGAATATACTTGTTGGTGAAATATATAGGGTTGGTGAAGGGTTTCCATCTTTTGGTGAACTTCGGAGGCGGTCAATTCTTTCCCTTCAAACCAGGATCCTCCGATCCCCTAGCCCACTTCTTAGGATCCTTTGTGGGCCTCAGATGCGGCTTTCTCTGCATGTATGGCTTGCGTGGACTCGTGAGTTGTACGCCGGGCTTTTGACGGGAGTCACGTAAGTGACCTGGTACTTACATTTGTTTGTTTGTTCAGTGTGTTTTTGTTATATTGTGGCCCATGTTGGCCTTATTTGAAATAAAATAGATAAATAAATAAAATACTTTTTTTCAAGCTTTTTCTTGGATCTCGCATTTTTTCAAAGCAAATTAGTTTGAAGAATATGCCATGGGAGTAAGAAATGTTGTGTGCTATACTCCACTGATTCATTTGTTTACTGATTGAGTGATTTATTCATCTTCAAAATAACTAAAAAAGTTCTCCTTTGGAAGTGGCAACTCCCACCCAAAAAAGGAGAAAATATTTAAAATCAAACTATAACCAACAAAGATTCTACAAGCCTTACATTATTCTTTTTATAATACCCCTAACTTCTCCCATAATATAACCATTACTCAATACTTCAAATACTCTAACCACCTCGCCCCCCCCCCAAAAAAAAAATATTCAAGGCTTAAAGATCCTTTCGTTACGTTCATATCGCTAAAGTACATATTTTATTTTTTCTGAATCTTTCTTATAAGGCTATCCCAGAGCATAAGAAAACTACTTTCAAATAACGTTTTACGACATTGACCTTCATTAAGCTTTAAAATGTTGGAGTGAAATAACTTTCACGATTGGTAAAAGGAATATCTGCAGTTCAAAAGGTTAGCATGTGGAAGATAAGTCGCCAGTCCGGTTGAAATTGTGCGCAGAATTGGCACTAAAACAAGCTGGACAAGATATTTAAGTTCTCCTAAGTTCATATGAATATGCAATCACAGGTGGGGGCACACATTTTTACAACCCACATGCTGACGTGAATCAAGGAGTAGCAATGAGAATTATTTACATGACGCAACAGGTAGTAAATGACAGTAGTAATGCTGAAGCGGAACCGAAAGCGAAGCCACAGTCGCAACGTTGCTGTTAATATTTATCTGTAGTAGTTTATTTATACTTGACGTAGTATGGTTGATTAGTATGCAATCCGATTGTCCATACTGTAGGCTAGTGTATAGGTAGTGTATCCCACAATCAGATAGCTTCAGGTTATCTTGTCTTCGATTATATATGTGTGTTTATGTAGTAAGTGTAGTACACCAGACAATGAAACGAACATTCTAAATGAATTTTTTATTTATTTATTTATAACCCGCTTTTTGCGTAACAGCGGAGTATGAATAAAATACAAAAGTAAAATATACATATTAAAACACTTAGACAAAACAATGTAAATAAACACGACAACATTCTTTTCATATAAATAAGAAACACACCAAATAGACTTAAAATTAATTAATTGTTCTAAAGTGGAAAGTAGTTTCCACTAACTCCCACCCCAAACTAGTAGATCACACCGATACTAAAAACATCGACCCTTCGCTTGCGAGTTCAGCGTGCTAACCAATCGGTCGGTCTCTTTAGCCCTATATCGAACCTCTAATCAACTTTAAAAAGATTTAAGTTTACCAAATTCCAGCTTCAGTTCAACATGGATTCAGCATGTCTCCATATTTCATTAGTTTTTAAAAATATGTTTTGACCATTAATTTGAAACCTCTAACCGCCCATAAGGGCTGCAGGGCCCATTTATGAAACTGTAACCTGTGAACCAGTACTTGGACACAAACAATCCTCACACTAAGCATGAAAAACACATCTCACCCTTCGAGAGTTATCGTACTAACAGATAGACAGACGGACTTCACGAAGTCATTGTATGCCGTAACTGATGTTTTGGAATCCCAAAAAGGAGGATCAGTTTCGGTATGACAAGCAACAGATGAACTGTGACATTGTAAATTTGTTCGTCTGTTGTGGAATATCATTTTCCATTTTGACGGACTATTGGCAGACACAGAAGCGTGGCAGTAAGAAATAAAGAAAGGTATAGTACTGCTCTCCTTATGGTACGACTAAGCGGTTTTGGTCCTGGCCGCGGCTAAAGCCGCTTTCACACTGGCGGTCGTGGCGATGCGTTGCGTTAAGGTTGCGCAGCGCATCTTTCACACTTGCGCGAGAAGCTTTCGGGCTGGATGCTCCTGTTTTTTCTGCTGAATTTTAATTTCTTTAAATTCAAAAATTTCAATTCACTTTATTCGAAAAACATGCGACGGACAGAGCCGATTATTAGTTTTTGTTGTCAGACAATAAATCTGTATGTCAATCGACGAGCCAAAATTAACATACACAGAAATACAATATATATGCAATTAATAACTATTTTGCAGACTAAAAAACCAACCCGACAGCATAAAACTAAGGTCATGTCAAGCATGTGAAGCAGTCACAGGTTTCACGAGTAGCAAGTTTTTCTCGTCATCAGCATGTTTTTTTTTAGTTTTTTTTTGTCATATACATAATCTGATGCGTTGCGTTGGCGTCGACGCAAGCACGACACAGCGGTTGCTTATCTTACTGTGAAAGGCTCAACGCGTCCATATGAAGGCGGCTTTAGACTTTCGCGAATGTACAGTCGCGACGCGGTAGCGGATCGTCGCGCTTTTCGCTATGGCTGTTCCGGCCGTCGTACTTTTAGCTATGGCTGTTCTGGCTGTTTTCTGGTAGTAGATTCTACGTTCGCTTTTTTGACCTGTAGGCCACATAAGTGGAGCTATAATATTCAGTGTGGCCCTGAAAACTGTTTGTTTTTACGCCAACACTTTTTCATGATTAATTATCTCAGCAAACAGCCCATCGCAACAAATCATCACAGATCAACGAAATCATGGTCATTAGCGCCTAATCACATACAGGAATCTGTATAATTAGGGTTAATCAAAGTGGAGTCCCCGCTGTTTTGCAGAATCCAAGGCCAAGCGTGTGTTTCACACTCAGTCGGGCGAACTTTGCGAAGTACTCACGTCAACTAATCTTTAATTACCGTGCAGAATTGCCAAATATATTTTTTTCCTGAACACTCAGCATGACAAGTTGCGCAGATTTATGTATTGTTAGACCTTCAAGTCATCGGGTATGAAGCTTATTCCTTCAGTCCAAGCTGGCTGCGAATCACGCTAATTTTTCAGCTTGAGCCTGAAGAAGGCGATCTTGTCACCTGCTATACTTACGTCCGACCTGTGATGGAATACGTATGTGCTGTGCGGCACGCTGGACTCAAGCAGCGTTTACAAGTACAGGAAAAATTGAACAGAATCCGATCTTAGTGACAAGACTATGTTTACACGCAGAGGGAAAAATATAAATTCTTCAAACCAGAGAATCTGAAAAAAAAAATCAGAAAAAAAATCTGAGAGCATTTATGACATCAATACTGATGATTGCTACTCTAGCTAGACTTGACTATTTTTGTGAGTTTCGGGGGGGGGGTCAACCCCCTAACCCCCCCCCCCCGCCCTGGATACGGCCTTGGTTACGACTATATCGACACTGTCGACCATGTATGACGATCCACCACTATTTTTGTTAAAAGAAATCATGGAATTAAACAAATTTGAAAAGAGGACTCTTTCCAAGAAGGGGCGAAATATAGCTCTAGCAAAATGCAGCTGACTTATCCGTTTTGCAATAGAAGAATTTTCCACGATATTTGACAGCACGCAAAGATGTCACAGGGTGACTTAGTTAGTATAAAAATATACTAACTAAGGGAATTTCCTTAACCTATGTTATATACTTGAGATACAATCTGATTACAAAACTAATGTTTGTGTATGTGTGTGTGTGTCGGGGGAGGGGGGGGGGGGTAAGGAGAGATTCCTTACGGTCCACCATTTAGTGTCTGAAACGATGGACAACGAGCTCTCCGCATTCTTTTGACTTCCGAGCTCGGGACTGTAACGGCGTGAGGGATCAAAACTGTGTGCCCCCACTGACCTTGAGATGCACGAGGCTCCAGCCCATCACCCCAAACAAAACAAAAAATATCTGTTTTGATGTAAATGTTTTTCCGAAAAAACTGGAGGGCATCTCCCACTGAATGCACTCACATTGCAACAAAGGCCTCTTGTACCCCTTATTCGGTGTCCGGAGTGTGAACACCATCGGACTATCCGCTTCGTTTCCCTTTCCCAGAGAAACGGGCGAATCGGAATCCGGATTCGAATCCAGGTTTCGTCCTTTTGGCCGGATTCGAATCTTCTGCTTGTCAAGCTGGATCTGGGTTCGGACTCGGATTTCAAACCCTGACTTTTGCGAATCCGCTCCAATTTTTAACCTTTTCCCTGGTTTTACACACCGTGATTTAGGTTTTGTGCTTAACGAGCCCCAAATTCATTCCTGGTTGCGAGGAGGAAACCCATACTATAACAGCAACACATAAGAACCTTGAAATATAGTTTACATCGCCCACTTAAAGGCACAGAAAACTTGACTACGCAACTTTCGGCAATCAAACCGACCTGTTAGGCTTAAATAAAGATACAGGGACTTATTGTCGACAGGACCCCCCTTCTTTGCTATCTCGAACCCTCTCCTTAGTGTTCCCAAAGAAGGCTGGCAGGCCCTTGCCCCTTATGCACTTCTGCACTGTAAAAGTTTGCCTTTGCCCGTGTTTCGGCCATAGTAACAGGGTAGTAGTCAAGAGGTCATGCGTTCGATTCCTACTCCCGGGACACAAACCTTTTGCTTTTTTTTTCTACCCATTCAAAAGTCGAATTCTCGGAAACTGCAATGGTCGTAACGAGAATTTTTCTTACTCTCAATATCGACTCAGGGTACATTCTTGATATGTCAGCTAGCTCCCCGAGTCAAGTTTGAGTCAAGTTTTCTGTTCCTTTAACCGTCTCATCCCTTAGACTTCAGTACTTTTTTTTTTATCAGCTCTGATTTTAATCAATATCCTATTATAGCCTATGGTTTGATTTTTTTTAAGGTCGGATTCGAATCCGGATTCAATTCCTACGAATCCCTAGCACGAAAAGGTGGATTTAGAATCGGATACATAGCTAGGCCGGAATTCGGATTCGAATCCTTTCATGATCGGATTCGCCTATCTGTTTTTCGGATCAAAACCGTGTGATTTGGAAGAAAACCCACTCGAGTAGACATCACGGTCGTAAAACTATTTCATTTTCGAAGACATATTAGCTGTGTGACCACCCGCCGACTAACCTCACAGTTTCACTTTTCCGGGTCGAAGCCGTGTAAGAAGCTATGCAGCCGGAAAACGGATCCGGATTTCATTATCGGATACATATTCGCTATCAGCGCCCACGAAATTCCGGAATCCTTCGTTTCCAGATCCTCATCAACCCAACTTCAAGACTGAGGGGCAGGCCCGTATGCAGGAATTTATTTCGGCGGGGGGGGGGGGGGGGGGGGTTGCCTGCGGGTCGCACAAAAAATACACAGATCAGAGGAAAAAGCCTATAAAAATGAGTATTTTTGTATGTTTCGGGGGGGGGGGGGGTCAACCCCCTACCCCCCCCCCCCCCACCTGGATACAGCCTTGCTGAGGGGTCAGACTCCCTGAATCCCGAGCTTCCTTTCTAAAACGTAGCAGATATAGGCAAAATTCAGTTTTTTTTTCAGTACGCAATCCCAGTATAGAAGATGGTGATGGTGCGGGATGCAATATTTTCTGAGTTACATACCTTTCGGCTCCATCCTCTTTCTTCTTTTTCTTTGGATGTTCCTCTTCCTCGGGTGAGATCGACTTCAAGTTTACTAGAGTCTTTAAATCTATGCGTTTCTTGCGGGTAGTTATCTCAGAAACGAATAGGGGGATGCGGGGGTTGAGTCGTATCTTCTTGTCTCCGCTATCGCTCGTTTTCTTCAAATTCTCTTGCCTGCCATCACGGTTTTCCCCCTCTAAGTCTGTAAGTAAAATAAGCTTTTAGAGCTTTCGTTTTTCTTCAAGAGCTATGACAAAATTGCTGTTTTCGAGGAATTGAATCACAAACAATTAGTAGCTTATAAAACTCGTAAAACCACCATTCTACCATCTTGTTCGTTCGAGGACCAATGCTGTCAGTTCGTAGATTTAAAAGATTTTTACAGTATAATGGGCGTCAGATTGTACTCGTGTACTTCAATTAGCCTAATACTAAGAACACTTTTTCTGATCTTATAGACTCGAAAAACTGTATCAGCGTGTCAACACCGAATGTTGAATTTATAAGAGGTTCCTATTTGAACAGGCGTATGTACTAAGACGCGCACATCCCGTATACACTGTACACAAAAATCTTGCAGTATTTGCTACTGGGATTAATCGTGTCTTTATTGAGATAATCCCTAATTCGGATTAATTTTATCCCGACAGAGATAAGATTAATCCCAGTAGCAAATACTGCATCCTTATTCGGAAAACTTTTTAATATTCGGACAATGCTTTACAGTAGATGCAATGCAATACGGACGATCAGAGCCATCTATATAGCATGCCACAGTTTACAACCGCGGTACCGAAAACGACGCGGTCTGTAGGCGTTCTTCTGCTGTTTTGTGGCTCGAAACGAGTTTTTCCATGGTCGTTTGTGTGGCCCTACAGTGTGTTTCCGTGGCCAACAGGAACTGTGTGGCTCGCTTTGTTGCTCGAATTCAACAAACAACTATCGAGGGGATTCTGGATTTCGTGGCTCGAATTTGGCAGGAAATTTAAATTTAGAAACAGAATGAATTCTAAATAATAAACTTAATTAATTCAGCTATATAGACTACATCGAACTTGACCTGTGCTTTGACCGAAAGAATCCTCGTGCCAAGTTTGATCAAAATATCTCAACCTCTTCGAAAGTTATCGTGCCAACAGACGGACGGACGGACAATTTTTGCAATGTCACAGGTATCCCTCCACTTACTTTTTGGGATTCCAAAATAACATACAAAAACAACACACATTAATCGGAACCGTTACATGACCAAAGAACCATTCCAAATGAAGCCTAAATAGCTGCTTGGAAAACCAACAAAAACTGGTAATATCTAGATAAATTAACAGATCAGGAGAATTCAAATCTTATCGCAGGTGCGCAGTTAGATATTTTTACCATCCCGGAACCCACAAATTTTTGTCACGTCCATTGCACGCAATACAATTTCAGCCAACTACGAAAGCTTGTAGTTAAAATATCCCACGTTTCAGCCACTAAATTTTCACTTCGACGCTAGAACAACTACAAAATATGTTTCTTGAACTTGTGTCCTTGGGTGGAATCGTGCAGAGTATAAATGAATCGGGTATTTCCGGCTTAAAAATATACTTTCTCAGTATTTGGATTACTTAATTTCAATACTTGGGGCAGATGTGTTCACGATCATTCACTTAAAGGGCCCCTCGTTCTTGTTCTGCCTTTTAATAAGTAAGTAAGTATATTTATAACCCACACAATGTCTTACAACAAATGAGAGTGGAGTAAAGATGAGTAGAAAAAAGAAGAGAACAAAAGAACAACAGACAACAGGAGAATAACATATGAAACATACAACAGGCCTCCAACTATATCAATAAAAAAAAGTGACCAGTCGGTGACGTAGACTACATTTCTGAGGGAAATCAATGTGCAATTCTTGCAGCCGTGACAAAATGCCAGTAGCTCCGTAAGATTTAATGATCTTAGAATTACTGGGGGTCGGGGCAGATACAGAAGAAACTGACAGTAATGGAAATATTCTAAACTTATTCTGGATAGATCCCGTTTATCAAAAATGTCAAACAGACCAACCGAGAAAAGCACAGCCGGGTCGCAAAAAGAAGCGTAAAGTTTTGTTAGAGCTGTTCTTCTGTACTTCAGTTCAATTTATTTCTAAAACGTGAAGCAGACAAGCCGAATATTCGTTTGGTCGTCAATAAAACTATCTAAGTAAGTAAGTAAATAATTTTATTACCCGAAAATTCACAAGGAATTAGGCCGGAGTATGAAAATGAAAAAGAAAAGAGAAATCACACTACGGAACATCATCAAAAGTATTTACACACCATATACATTAACAAAACTACTGGCAGAGGATGGATAGCCACGGTTTCGCTCCTCCCTTAGCCTTTTCCAGAAAATTCTAAACGACACGGTTAACACAAACTGTTGGATCGGATACACCGTACGTACGCATGATATAGGAGCTCCTCGTCCACGGGGAAAGTCTCAGAAGGAACTTCGCGAATCGACAAAAGAGAACTCTTACTTTTGCACACTGGGCGGACGATAAGTATTTCCAAAAAGGTGCTATATACAGTACATGTGGAAGAGCAATGGCATTATACAGCGACGCGAGGTATCTACGGCAGAACCGAAGTCGGTTTCCAATAATTGACCCGTACGCAATCCGGATTTTCGCCTCTACGTGTCGTAAAAGCAGCGTTGGGGTGGACTGGAGGCTTCTACCGATTGGTAAGCCAAGGTAGGTAATACTCTCAGATGGTTTCACAACTGAATCGCCTAAAAAAACTTCTTCTTCGCAATACTCCGCGTTGAAAAACAATACAGCCGATTTCGACACATTAAACGATAAACCTACGTTATTGTATTCCCTACTCAACACGTCAAAATTCTTCGTTAGTCAATCGGCAGACCTGTTCAAATTAAGCAGGTCGTCAGCACACGTCACCAACGAAACATCAATCCCTTTTGAAACACATGACGTAGCTACCTGGGCTTGTGCTGGCAAAACACTATTGTTATACAAACTCGGGGACACAACTGAGCCTTGCCTTACCCCTTTAAGAACCGGTACAACAACGGATTCGGCCGGACTTGAAGGTATTTTGATTCGCGCTTTAAGGTTATTGTACATATAATATAAAACTCTAACAATAACCAGATTTAGCCCTTGTTTATACGCTTCTAGAAGGATTTGCGCATGCACCGACGAGTCAAAAGCCCGGCTTAAATCCAAAGAACCAATAACTAGTGGGTCACCCGTTGCCTCAGAATCAGACAAAATAGCAGCAAGGGCGAAAAGAGCGTCAGCGCAACCAAGACCTACTGTAAAACCAAACTGGTGGTTTGGCATTTGGCAACAGTGCCTAACATTCGACAATATAAGCATTTCAAGAAGCTTGCATAAAACTGGTGACACGGTAATTGGGCGATATGAGGAGCAAATGTTAGCTGGCTTCCCTTTTATCAGGATGGGCGTAAGCTGTCCTGTACAGAAAACGTCGGGTACAATACCGACGACGAATATGATCTGGTACAATAATGATAACATTTCATATAAAAGACGAGTACTATTCATAAGGTGAAGTGCACACAAACCGTCAACTCCACGCAATTTTTTTTTTTTCAGCTTAAATACATTTGCAGTTACATCCGAAACAGATACGGTGAAGTCCGGAAAGCTCGAATTTGATAGCACAGATTCAAGTTGCTCGGTATAAGATCTAGCTACAGTGGGATCAGGGTCACTAAATTCGCTCGTAAAGTATGCTCGCCAGTCGTTGGGATCACAAGGCATGGACTTAGGCCTTTTTTTGGCGATACAATTTACAATTTTCTATACAATTTACAGTCAACACTTATGAATTAATTTAAAATAAAAGTAATTACCCATGTTTGCAACAATCTTTACGTACCCTATTTGTAGCTTACACTTAATGTCGATAAGTGCAGTACCGCGGAAAGACGGAAAGGAACTCGTTACTGCAACTTTACGTTCCTGTACTTTCCAATGGCTCTCCCATAAGTGTAAGAAGTATTCGTTGTTTGATTGAAAACTTTTAATGCAGGACTCAAACGCAAACTCAATTGCAAACGATTCTCAATTTGATTTATTCGCCCAAGATTTCGATCTCAAAACTGTTTCGATTTGATTTTTAGGAAATAAGCGATGGAAAGCATCATTGTTTCATCACCTTGTTGACTTTTTCCGCCATGCAGGAAGATCGTCGCGGACTGGAATTCCAGACAAGATTTTCGGCCCCATCATTAATTGCATAAGTAAAACTTGAGCTTTCCACTTCCCGTCGAAATCCGGCCTGAAAAATTTGATCATCTATCCGCCCCCCCCCCACCACGGAGAAACCAGTAGCTAGTCCTGGTATGCGGAACGAACCCTAGTCACTTCGACTTGTCACCAACGGCCGTCGTTTCTAACCTCATGCATCTGTACTTTTTCTGATGCCAACATGCCAGCTTTTCGCCTGGTGGAACGTCACCAAAAAGTGAATCTAAACATTTAGCTTTTTTCTTGCTGGTGTCAAGTTTTAGCTATCGCCCCAGGACACAACCAGATTTGCAGTCGGCTTTGTACGAAAACTTAACACCTTTAAAGTTTAACCAAATAGGGCTGAAACCTAACAGCCGATTAAAATTTTAACTGAAAAATCAATTCATTTTCTGTTTCCTCAATTCAATTCAACTCAATATAATCTAGAAAACAGATAGCGGACAAGCCGATGGGTTGTTTTTGAATACACTGCATTTTTTGGATTGTGTTAAGGGATTTTTTTTATTTTTCACTATTTACACAGTAGTAAGTAAACACAACGAAGTAACGCATTTTCGCGGGTTTTGAAGATTCTATAAGTGAATAAGTGGTGTGTAACTACTAGATTGTCTTATCTAAGCCCTTTCAGTTAAACTTTAACACATCACTTATTCACTTAAATAGCCTGGAATCACAATAAAAATCCGTTACTTTGTTTTTTCGTTTTACGCGTGAATATACTTACCAACTACCGCAGGTCATTGCCGAAAAATAAAATAAAAGTGTGAATCCTTGCAAGACATCGTAAATCACTTTCCTACGCCTATAGGCGTAACTTATCCGATGTCTTATGGTATTAGCCCTAGAAATGCACGCCTTTGTTGAACTTGAAATTAACTGCGTCTGGATGAATTTTGGGTTGTCGTGCAAGCAGCAGATACTCTGAACATTACTAATAGAGCCCCGGGAGAAAAAATACAAATCTCTTAGATGCGTCAAAAAACTTTAGTGTATCTAAAAATAAGCTGTCTTCAGTTTAAGTTTAAAGCAAGCGACAACCGAAAAATACACTTTGCATTAGAGGCGTTACTCAGATATCACCTAACTTCGAACTGAGTCGAAGAATTAGATGGAATTCTAACCTATCAAATATAATGGACTACTATGGCACGCGGACTCTACGCAGTGAAAAGCCACTATACAGGGAAACAAAAAATCTCTCTGTTACGTTATACGACGTGTCCGACAGCTCCGAAACGAACGAAAATACTGAACTAATTCACGATTTTATGCAGCATTTTGCTTTCGGACTTAAATTTTCGCTCAGTTAATGCAGCATTAATTCAGAATAAAATTCATCGAAAAATTCAGCAAAGATACTAAATCTTATGCTGAATTTTGAAGAGGAAACTGGGGAGCACGGCGATTCTCCTAATATCTTCCTAGAATCTTCTTCTTTCTAGAACAAATTGCAACACACAATTTTCGTAATGTTATCCAGGTCGAATTCCCGTCTGAGCTGCGACAAACTTTACGGAGCATACTTTGCGAAAAACTTTACGAAGTCTCAGTCGTCTTTATATAGCTAATTCTTTTTTCTTCTTCTTCTTCCCAACTTAAATTTTCCGTATTTCGGTATTCTTCGGTATTAAATTTCAGGATTGGTGCATTTATGGACCATTTAAGTAAGACAATTAAAAGTATGTGAGGGTAGTTCGAGATTGAAGGGAGTTGTTTTTTATGTTGATTAAAAGTTCGCCCGTATAATGAATGTAAATGTACTGTTGTACTGTTTTGTGTTTTTATGTTCATAGCCCAAGGGCTTCATTAAACATCGATCTATCTATCTATCTACCGGATTACGAAGCCCCAAACCAGACTCGACCTGAAACAAGTCTTCGCGCTGCAACCCGTAATTGTACCACACTTGTTCAACTCGATATCCACTCTACCGACTGGTATCTTTCGTCATTTGTACCATATTTCGTTAAACTATTTTAATTCTGAACTGTGATATCTTCGTCATTAACAAATATACATTTTTAAGGTAATTATTGAGAAGTGATTATTAAGTTTTAGCCGTGTTAATAATTGTGTGACGATCCGACGCTGGCGAGTGATTATATGAGCTATTCAGGAAATAAACGTTGTTGTATATTATATATATATGTCATCTGGCTCCTGATTGGTCACTATTCTCATTCCGAGTGCATTCATGACTGTTCATTTACCAACAATCCACTCTTACGAGCGCTCTAGCAGCTTTCAGCTTTCGCTTTTCCATTTTCGGTTTTTACCATTTTCGTGGAGCTCAGAGCCTCGTTTTTGTTGCATGCTGCAGGTCCACTTCTCGGCCGATTCTTTCTACATCCGTTTTTGCATTGCAGCGCTTCCGAGGAAGACGGCAGCGCTTCTCGAGAATCACAGACTTGCTCATCGACCAAGTCCGTGATTCCCTGCAAGATGCTGCAGCGCTGCCGCTTCAACCAAGAAGAAAGTGAATCCAAAAACGCATATTGGGCAAAAGCAAAGAAGTACTGCAGCAGCGATGCGGCAGCGCAATTGCAACAAAAACGAGGCTCAGAACTCGTGAACCAGTGCAGGTATCAAGTTCAAACTTGGTACACTTGTGGGTATCCGGGTCTATTTGTCCCTTTGAGGGTCCCACCCCCCACACCCACCCGGTTCAGGGGCAAATGGGCCCCGATTGCCCAGTGAATAATGTTCACAGCTTGAATTCCTTGTACTTGTACATCCTACGGCTAGGAACTTTTTTAAGTTGCAACTCCCCCGCCCATCGCGTTCATGGGGAGCTGGGCCTAGATTGCCCAAGAGTAAAGTTCGTGACCCCGTGATAGGAATGACCCTTTCAAAAATAAGGGCATGAGAAGCTTCAAATACTGTTTTCATGTCAGAACTTTGTAGACCAACACGTCTATCGTCCGTAGTCTCTGCATTTGACAATAAACTTCGGTTGGTTTATCACTTGACCTTTCCTTTTAGCCAAGCTGGATACTTCAGCTTGGGCTCAAGGAATAATTGGGTCCATCTTGCTTTTTCCTTTTGCTTGATTTTCTAAAGTTTTTTTTTATACCACGGGCGAACAGTGTTCAAATATTTTGCGTCCCAACCTTCGCTTCGAAGAGCGGGAAGTTGGGCTCGAGTAATAACCAGTGCCAACAAGAAAACCGCTAATTTCACCCTCTAATAAGGAACGTGTCTGAAAGCTTTTTGGTTCTGTAAATGCTGCATTAATGCTGCATTTTCTTTTCCTATTTTGTCCGAAAGCTGTTACCTTTTTTTCTTCTCTGACACTTCTAGAATACCAAAATTTAATTCACGAAAAAGAAGAAGAAAAAAGAATTAACTGTATAAAGCTGACAAACTGGATCAATTCTGATATCCAACCTTCTTATCTTTCCTTTCTTTGTTGGCCATGATCGTTAGTTGTCTAGCATTTGGAATGTTTGCCGAACTGTCAGTTGTCTTTTTGAATTTGTTATGTTTGCCGCCGAAAACACTGAGAGAATCGCCGTACTCCCCAGTTTCTTCTTGAAAATTCAGCATAAAATTTAACGTTCTTGCTGAATTTTTCGATGAATTTTATGCTGAATTAATGCTGCATTAACTGAGCAAAAATTTAAGTCCGAAAGCGAAATGCTGCATACAATGCTGAATTAATTCAGCATTTTCGTTCGTTTCGGAGCTTTCGGACACGTTCAAGATGTAGCTGACTTATCCGTTTTGCACCGTCAAAGACGCTAATTTCACGGAGCAAGTTTTTTTTTTCGGAAAACGGTATTACTTAACCATGTTATCGTGAAAAAGATCATTAGTTATGCTTTAAGTTTGAAGGACCCCTCGCACTATTTACTCTTCAACTTACAGTATTTAAAAATATTTGAATACTTTAAAACTAGGCTGTGCTTTCAACAAGTGAACCACGGTTTTAGCTGTTTTAGCCTTTTTGGAGACCTGCTAACTTGTAGCGAAAACAGGGAAACAACGTACATAACCGGCTTTTCTGATGGAGAAACTTATCGCAGACAACCGTTGATAGCTAGATAAACATCGAAGCTAGCAAAACACGGCAAGTGAGAAAATCAGCGTGGGTTTGTTAGAGGGTTTAGAATGTACCGTACGAAATTGAGTTCTCCGGGTTCAGGAATGTATGGAATGATTATGAAAGTAGGTTGCGTTAGTAGGTTGTAGGTTGCGTTACAGGTCCTTTAAGTTCCAATAACCGCCAAACTTATGTTTTTGAACATTTTTCTCTTTTCTGCTCAGTTGCTTTGCTTTCCAGCAGTTTTGCATTGCTTTGGTGGTCGTCGGAATTATACCTGCAGAAAAACGAGAATTCAAAGAGGAATGGGAAATTTCACCCCAATTTTCAATTCAATCCTTTCGGTGAAAAATAAAGGTGATATACTACAAAAACACTTGGCTCTCATCTGACATTCTGGATTACTTCGATGACCATCAGAAGTAGAAAACGAACAGCGAAGAGAGAACATGAAATTAATTCATAATTTTCATATTTGTTTAAAAAAAATATATTCTTTACTGTTTCCATACTGTACATACTATTCATCCCGAAGATGAAAACAAAAGCACTGCAGTGTTCAAAAACTTGCTGAAAGTGGATTACTGATAAATATTATTGAAATATTACTGAAAGTGCGGAAAGAAGCAATTCCCTGAGGTTTTATGCCGCAGCCAAGGACACATGGGGGGAAGAAATTTATTTTAAGGCGGGTAGCTATTCCCTTAGATCAAAGTCAATTGTTAATTAGTCCGAGGGCAGATTGTTTACCGGTAGGATTAAGAAGAAAATATTTGGGTAAGGTTAGAGTGCTAAGTGGTCCTTACTTTTGTCCGATGTGGGGGAAAATGAATGAATGTATTTTCCATTTGATGGGTGAATGTCACGAGTTAAGAGACCCGAGGAAGGAAATATTTGCAGAAATGGCGTGGGGGGGGGGGAGTTTAAACAAATTTTGAAAAGCAGAAGTTTTAGCGATGTTAGGAATTTGGCAAGATTCCTTACGGTGGAAAAGTTTTTGTAATTACTTGTTACGGTTATGGTTCGTTTTGTTGTTTCCAAGGCCCTTAGTGCTTTTACAGAAATAAATCTTATCCCTTATCCCTCAGTAATATTCTAATAAGAGGTGGCTAAGGGGGATGTGTGGTGATCGATAGTACTAAGGAACACTCACTGGTGAAGAAGAGACGTAGTTTGCTGTCGCTTGGCTCAGCCTTCAACATTTCGTTCCGCAGCCTTACGTAAGTCTTCAGGTATGACCTGCCGATGTTCAGATACTTCCGATGAAGCCAGTATGCTAAAAGACAAAGTGGATTAAGTGGTATCCTGTTTTCGCAGCATCCCATGACTCAGGGGGTCAGGACTAGGGGGGGGGGAGGGGGGACGCCCCCCGATTTTTCGTAAAAACAGTCTTTTCTTTTCTTGGAAACGGTCGATTTTTTTTCAAAAACAGTCGGTTTCTCGTAAAAATAGTCGATTTTTTGTTAAAAATAGTAGTTTTTCTTAAAATCAGCCGAGTTTTCGTCAATACAGTCGTTTTTTTTCTAAAAAAAAAATCATTTTTATCTGCAAAAACAGTGGTAAATATGACCAGCCAGTCGGTAAATACCTTGCCCCCCAACCAAACATTCTGGCTAGGAACGCCTCTGCCATGACTACAACATACTTAGTTCCGAACACTTTCAAAACTCACTACAGATGTGTGCTAGTGTTCTAGCGCCAAAATTAGTAGGCAGTAGGCTACCCTCTAAAATCAAGCTTGCACTGAATATTCAAGGATGAATCCAATAAGAAAACTATTCGAAAGTCAACCCATAAAATAATAATTCTTCTATAAGCGTTTTATCATCCACGAGGCACCCAGAGGAGCAATTTCAGTAAGCCTTGCGGTGGAGGGGGCAAAGTTGGACCACCCATCCTAGATTGATATCTTGTTTTCCTTCTTGCTTATAAATAGTCATCTGGAAAGCAAGAATAACAAATTCGATATCACCTAACAGCCACCTGTTTCAGCTTTGTGCTGGTATAAACAGTAAGTTGCACATTACTTATAAATTCGTTTATTTACTTTTAAATATGCTTCTTTTTCCACTGGCTATGCTACTGGTTTGGATGCTATCTTCTTGAAATTTCGCACCGCTTGATAGCGGATGTAAAATTTGAAAGAAGAAACAGAAGAAAATTAACAGCAAATATTCCAACAAAATAAAAATCCAAAATATTTTAATTTTTTTTTTTGTTAAAAACAATGAGAGGAAAAAGCAGGCTATACCTTTTCTCATGTTTTCACAGCTGTCCTGACAGGGGTCTCCCTCTTGTAGGAAGCTCACAAGGTTTGGACAGCACTTCAGATTTTCCAGGATCGACTTCAGAAAGCCAGGAATAGACGAAGTCGATGACGCAAGAGCAACAGACGCATGCGCTGTACCATTCCCGGTCCTAAAAAAAAGAAGATTTTTGGGATTCCAAAGCGTAAGTGACGGGAAAGTGTATGACTTCGCAAAAGTTATCCGTCTGTCCGTTCGTCTGTCAGCACGATAATTCTGGAAGGGGATGACATTTTGTTCAAACCTGCTGTGAGGATTCTTTGGGTCAAAGTTCAGGTCAAGTTCTTAAAGTTCAATGGGCACATCAAACTATTCAATCCCACTCTGTAACAACCTAGGAACAATGCTTACCCCCTAGATCAGCAACAGTTTCCTCTCTGTGATATTTCAAAGCGTAATTTATTGGGCCAGTACATGCTCAGTTTACAAGCTTGGACAAAGATAAAAGTAATATTTCTTATAATACTGAGTAGATCTTTATTTTATGCACAGATCAGCTTGTATAATTCAGATTTGAATAGGTTATTTGTTTTTGAATGATTTTTGTAGCTATGTTATTTTTTATAAGCTTATTGCATATTCTGGTACACTTTATAAAGCAAGCTAATCAAGCTTCACAACACTATTCCACAAAGAAAAACTTTTACCAGGCACTTTAAGCCATGGAACTTCTGACGAAACACTAGAACAATCAGGTAAACTGGATCTGCGGCTTGACTTTGGTGACATCTCAAATATATCCTTTTCTATCAAGCATTGCTGGGAGTTTTTGAATTTCCTGCCACGATATCCCAGCTCTTAAGATTTGGGTCGCCGAAATGCTAGAGAGTTAAAGACAAGGGATAACAAGAAAACGGCCGCTTTTCGTAGCGCCTTCTAAAGGAAGTTGGAAATTTTTATTTGTGAAGCGTTTAGTACAAAGTATAGCATTAGAACTCCATTGTGCTTTAAGGGTCAAAATTAAGGGGCGACAAAAATATTTCTGAAAAGCTTATAAGACAGTCAATTTAGGGGTAAGGATGCATGCTCAATCTGTATTTGAAAATTATATTCCCGCCGGACAAGTAGTTCGCCTGGAATCAGGTCAAAATCGGAAAATCCGTTAAAAGTATAAGTTTTATCTAAAGTCGATTTGAGGTTCGATGTAATGAATTCATGCTGAATGCACATGCTGTACTCATTATAAACTGTATTTTCTTGCGAGACAAGTAGTTTGCCCTCAATCTGTTCAAAAGCGAAAATATGGAATAAAGAACATGCGATGAATCCATTTCTGAACCTTATTTACTTTTCAGACAAGTAGTCAGGCCCGTATCCAGGAATTTATTTCGGGTGGGGGGGGGGGTGCCTTTCGGGTGGGGGGGGGGGGGTTTGCCTGCTGGTTAGACACAAAAGTACAAACAACAAATAGATCAGAGGGAAAAGCCTATAAAAATAATTATTTGTGTATGTTTCGGGGGGGGGGGGGAGGAGTTCACCCCCCCCCCCCCCTGGCCTTGCAAGTAGTTCTGCCGAAATTAACCAATACCCAGAAATCGGGTAGATCCGAAAAGTTGACTTTCAAGTCGAACGAAATTGTTTATGCAAATCTCATCGAAACCCAGAGGAGGCTAGCTCAAGCGTTAGTGTTAGACTATAGATCCGGAGGTTCTTGGTTCGTCTCTCCGTGTCACTAGCTCTTTTAGTCTACATAAGTTTTGCGACATTTTGGCGCTGCTGGGCGTCGATTTAATGACTAGACATGTTGGTAAAAATAGATGCTCAACCAGTCCTCAAACTATATCTGAAATTTATTTTCCTGCTAGACAAAGAGTCCCATCGGAATCTTGACAGAACCTGAAATTTGGTCTAAGGAAAATTCTTTCTGTTGATATGAGAATCGATATAGAGGTAAGGAGACACGCTGAATCCGTTTTTGAACTTTAGCCGGAAGACAGGTAAACACTAAATATTCTGTAAAGCTACGTTTACATGGAGGGTATTTACCCGTACTCCGCGGGTATTTTCCCCCGCAACAACAACAAATCCCCAGGTATTTTGGACTTCAATTTTGCGAACTTTTTACCAGGCGATTTGTTTGTCGAAGGGTATTCTTGGACGTCAGCAGGACGTCACAAAATCGGATTTTCGAGCAATAACTTTGGTTATGTGACAAATTATGTGATTACAATAAACACATGTTGGTGTCCATTGTAGAGAGATATATGAGCTTTACAACCTCGGAATCTATTGTCACATGTGACCAGGGCGTCAACCGAGTCGGCGCGAAGCTTTGCGATTTTTCGTCAAAACAGTTGATTTTTTTTTCACGAAAACAGTCGTTTTCTTCTGAAAATTGGTCGATTTTTCGCCAAAATGGTCGGTTTTCCAGAAAATCAGTAGATTTTTCAGAAAATAAGTCGATTTTTTTCAAAAATGTGAAAAACAGTCGTTTTTTCTGCAGAATAAGTCGGTAAAAATTACCAGCCAGTCGGTAAATGCCTCGTCTCACCCCCAAAACTTTTTGGCTAGTAACGCCTCTGCATGTGACAGTCCTCTCCCTTGAGAAATACCCGGGTACAATGTCAACATTTTCCCCTCTCGTCTCTGGGGAAAAATACCCGCCATGTAAATTATCCTTAAGTCGATTAAATGCTGAACGTAAATGCTAAACGTCAATGCTGAATCCACATCTGAAATTGGTTTTCTCAGATGATTAGCCGGCTGGCCACAATTTGTCAATAAACACCACTGCAGTATCATTTTTTTACATTTTCAAGCGATTGGTGATGAATAAATATTAATATTTAATATTAAGGGTCCTGGCCAAGACCAGAAATCCAAACACCTGATTGTTTGGATGAAGAACTCAAAAAAATATTGCGTTTGTGGGATTCCATCGAAAACTTTGGTCTAGTTTTTATACTAATATATTTTTGAAACCACCGTAAACTAGCCCTCGGCCCAAGCTGGTTGCGAATTCATTTGAGCGATATTTTGATCCTTCTTGGCAAGGGTTCCTCAAGGATCAAGGTGTTAAAGCTACACGTTTGTTATAACTTTTTGAGTTTTCGGATTTTCACGAGAGAAAAGTAACTCTTTCTTTTAGGTCGTTTTATCGTTGGATTCTTAGCTCACCTCAACCACCTTTTCGGCTAAACCGATAAGGAATACAAATCTTACTGGGATCCTACCTAAAACTTTGGCATAATTTCTTCTGTGACAAGCTCCAGGTGGCAAGAAGCGAATATTTTATTTTGTAGAAGTTTTTTATTTGTAGAGGTGGTGATTTCGTAGAAAAAGGTTAAAAAACAAGAGCTACAAGCTCATATGGCACTTGTACAAGTAGGCTGTAGAAGAAAGTAGATGAGAACGTCACAAAATACACCCGCCATCCAAAAATGCGGTTCGGAAATAGAAATAGGATATTTAGTTTCACTAATTTCTGAGCAGTTCCGGCATAGTCTTGATTGTCTGTAGCAAATGTACATGACTGTTCAAACTTTCATCCCAATAAATCCATTTGTTTGATCCCTAGACGTGCTACACGATTTCCGGTACCCACTCTATCTCGACCTACCGTGGCCGAATCTGGTTCGGAATATAAAAAATCGACCACCTAAAGCATCTTCTTTTATACCATCTATCAAGTTTCACTCGAATCTGAGCATTTTTGGAAAGTTCCGGTACCCCCCCCCCCCCCCTCCCACCAACGTTGTCGGAGCCGGTTCGGGCCCAATCTCTTAATTCCCTGTTCCTGTCTATCAAGTTTTACTGAAATTGGAGCTTAGCCTATCTGCAAGTTTCCAGTACCCCCCCCCCCCTACCTTGGCGGAATACGGCCCGGACGCCAAATAACAAATCTAGGCCGCATAAACTCGGCACTGTCGAATTTGCATCTCATTCGGTCCATCCGTTTGGTTTTTGTGCATGTCAAAAGTCCCCCACCCCCAATTCCCCTAATCGTGGTCGCATATAGTTCGAACACATGTTTTACATGTCGAGGCCATCGATTCGTAACACCCATGAAGTTTCACTCGAATCAGACCACTCGTTCGCAATTTATAGAAGTCAATTTCCATATTTCTCTTCTCGTGCTCCCCAAAAAATGCTCGGATCTAGGAACGGAAGTTTCCGGGGGTATGTTGTGTCAGGTTCTTAAGTCAAGATAATTCGGGTCGCTAATATGCCTGCAAAGTTTCGTTGTCGTTTTACATCTGGAACTATTCTAACTCACGACTACCGGAATTCCAGGAAACCCCTCCAACTCCCCCCACAGAGCCCCGAAACCATCTGGCTCCTTCAATTTCATCTAGGCCTAATGCTTGTTCCATCCATTAAGTTTCGTCCCAATCCCTCTGCTTTTAGAGTTTCTCGAGTTCCCCCCCCCCTCCATCCCCACAGGTATCGGACCCGACCCGGACGTGACACTGAACGTCCGAGGCGATAGCTCACCAGACAAGTTTCATTCAAATCCGATCACCCGTTCAAAAGTTATGCACGCCACTAGATTCCGGACTCCCCCTCCACCCACTTCCCCACGATGGTCGGGTCGGGAAACGGCTGTTCTCAAGTCAATATGTTCGGATCCCTGACATACCTGCCAAGTTTCATCGCCCTAGGACATCAGGAAGTATGCCGAACTCGCGGGATCGCTAGAAATCCGGACCCCGACCCCAACTCCCCCACAGTGCCCTGATCCGGTCCGGTTATGTCAATGACGTGTCTAGGACTTGTGCTTGTTTTTCCCACCAAGTTTCATCCCGATCCCTCCACTCTAAGCGTTTCTCAAAATTTCCGGTTCCCTCCTCCAACTCCCCCCAGTGTCATCGGATCCGACCCGGATTTAAAATGAGATGTCTGAGACACGAGGTCATCCTAAATATAAAATTTCATCAAGATCCGATCACCCGTTCAAAAGTTATACACGCCACTAGATTCCGGACTCCCCATCCATCCACTCCCCCCAGTATGGTCGGATTGGGGAAACGGCTGTTCTCAAGTGAACCTGTTCGGGTCCCTGACATACCTGCCAAGTTTCATCGCCCTAGCACATCAGGAAGTATGCCGAACTCGCGGGATCGCTAGAAATCCGGACCCCCCCCCCCAACTCCCCCAGAGTGCCTGGATCTGGTCCGCTTATATCAATGACGTATCTAGGACTTGTGCTTGTTCTTCCCACCAAGTTTCATCCCGATCCCTCCACTCTAAGCGTTTCTCAAGATTTCCGGTTCCCTCCTCCAACTCCCCCCAGTGTCATCGGATCCGGTCCGGATTTATAGTGGGACGTCTGAGACACGAGGTCATCCTAAATATAAAATTTCATCAAGATCCGATGACTCGTTCGCAAGATAAAAATACCTCAAATTTTGGCTTCCCCCTCCCTCCACCCCCCCCCCCCCCCAGATGGTTGAATCGGGGAATTGACGATTTCCTATTTAATCTGGTCGGGTCCCAGAGATGCCTGTCAATTTCCATCGTCCCAGCACATCAGGAAGCACGGAACTCGCGGGATCACTACAAATTCGGACTTCTCCCCCCCCCCAACTCCCCCAAAGTGAGCGGATCCGTTCCGGTTATATCAGCCATGTATCTAGGACTTGTGCTTGTACTTTCCACCAAGTTTCATCCGGATCCCTCCACTCTAAGTGTTTTTCAAGATTTCCGGTTTCCCCCTCCAACTCCCCCCAATGTCACCGGATCCGGTTTGGATTTAAAATGGAGGGTCTGAGACACGAGTTCCTTCCATATATCAAGTTTCATTAAGATCCGATAACCCGTTCGTAAGCTAAAAATATCTCATTTTTCCTCATTTTTCCGGATTCCCCCTCCCTCCACTCCCCTCCAGATGGTCGGATCGGGGAAGCGAGTATTTCTAATTTAATCTGGTCCAGTTCCTGATATGCCTGCCAAGTTTCATCGTCCTAGCTTATCTGGAAGTGCCCGAACTAGCAAAACCGGGACCGACAGACCGACAGACCGACTGACGGACAGAAATTACAATCGCTATATGGCACTTGAGTAAGCTCAAGTGCCATAAAAAGAAAAAAAAAAGAAGCGAATATCCACTGAGCGTTTAGCGATCATGGTAATCAAGAACCGAGATTTTGCCGGATGAAAGACACGCCCCAGGAAACTTTTATATCCTGCGGGAAAGCAAAGAATATGAGGTTTGAGGCCAAGCTGACCATTCATTGCAAAAGAGAAGCCTGAGAAGCCTTGATCTCCCTTCGTTGCAATTCCGGAGGGACAGAACTGATCTGATCAACACGTTTCGTATAATTAAAGGTATTGATAATATTGATTCTTCTGAATTTTTTCAGTTTAGCCATTATTCAGCTACCAGGCAGAATTCCTTGAAGGTTTACCAGCCTCGTGTCAAAAAGAAAGTGGGTCAGTGTAGTTTTGTTAACAGGGCTTCCAAGCTTTGGAACAATTTACCAGAGGAAGTGGTCACTATACAAAACTTGCCAGCTTTTAAGACCGCTATAGTTGGGACCACGTTTTGTGAAAACATGTATAAGTTTTAAAGAGTTATCAAATCTGAATGTTCTTTGCTTTGTGTTGTATTAGTATTTACCTATTGTTTGCCACTTGAAGTGTGTTTATGTTTCTTGTATTATGCGACAAGCCGTATGGCTTACTCCTTTATTGAATAATATAAATAAATAAATAAAAAAGAAATATACAAACGTGATTTTCTGGTTTTTTTCTTGACCAGCGATGGGTTTGATAGTGATATATACTATAGTGATGTATATAATTCTCGGTATTTAGTCGATCAGTCCGCATCGTTCTTCTGGTTTTCAGTTGCATGTCGTTTTATGTTTTGTTGGTTCCGCATCGTTTTTCTGTTGGTATTGTGGTGGATTTTATGATTTTGTTTGTTTTTCACCGAGGACGATTTGCCGGAAGTGCAAGCAAATTATATTTATCCCCTGAACATCATCTTAGAGGGATATATAGCTAACCAAGAAAACCCCCGAAAATGTTTTTCTATTTATTTTGGAATGCAAAGAATACCTGATAGATAGATAGATAAAAAGTTTATTTTAAAATTCGACTGTCGTGGTTATAAACCAAATTTGCGATTATTGTCACACAGACAGAAAAAACTACAATATATGTGTAAAATGTCAGTACGCTTACAAATTCAAACATCGTTAAAATATTTCACGAACTCGGGAACAAAACTTTTGGCATATCTAGCGTGTTTTGTAGGTACAGGACAGAGCTTGGGAACCTTAGAACTTACCACTCGTTCTGGTCGACTTCTAACATTATGATAGGGGGGAGGGAGGACTTGGGAGTGGAGAGGATGAGATACCATGGCTGAACTGAAGTCAGTGCTTACCTCCTTTCTGCGCTCCTGCAGTGTTTTTAGGTTAAAATGTTTTAAAAGGTATGAGTAGGGAAGCTTCGGTCCACTATGAATAATAAGAAGAGCCCGCTTCTGTATTCTTTCTAGTTTATCTCTTTGTTCCTGCGATAATGAAAAATGCCAAACGGGTGCTGCGTATTCCAGGGTGGGTCTGATGAAAGAAGTATAAACTCGTAGTAGGTGACACTGGGGTATTTTAATTTTTTCCTGATCTTTCATTTCCTAATCTTTCAGGTAGCAGAATTTCGGTACACCGCAGAAGCGACTGATAAATCGCGGCTCTAGGCTGTAAGCAAAAACACGAGTTTCATCCTGCAATTGGCGAAAGATTCGCAAAATAATGAAATTGCGTGACGGAACGTTCGTAGTAATAAGTACATCTACGAACTAGGGAAGTACCAACCGTGTCCATCAACCTCCTCCGTTTTTAAAGCAATTATCTTGGGAGGGAAAGGCAATCCTTGACCTTCTTACTCCAATTTGATTTTAAAAGCTTTTGCGTCAATTACTTGGAGGGGCGGGGGGGGGGGGGGGCCGGAGCTCAATCGGTCCATGGCCTTTTTACTTTCCAACCACCCGTATGATTCTGAAAGATTACAGAAAATACCTAAATGGCTGTAGCCTATAGAATAGAAAACACAACAGTCATGTGACAAGAGTCGCGTTTTTGCATATACCATGGTATCTGTTACCACGGTAACTGGATCTGCAATTAATCATTTTTGCAGTTACCGTGGTATCTGATATACGGTCCTCTGCATAAAGGATAATCGCCAATATAGCGCTTTTCGAGGTCACCCGAAAAGAAAAACTGATATTCAGTCACATCACTAAGTGCCAAACTTCTTTCCCACCAACTTGACAAAAATTGATTAAAGTGAGATCACTTTTTGAGATTCCATGATCAGTTACCACGGGTGGACTTTGGTATCTGATACCACCATAACTGGCCAGATACCACAATAGCTGCAAACAGGAGTTTTGACCGTGGTATCAGATACCACTGTAACTGCAAAACGGCTTTAGACCGTGGTATCAGATACCATGGTATCTGCAAAAACGCAACTAAGGATGGTCTTACTTTGCTTTGAACACTTCCAAATGCATATCTCGTGGTGCTTTCTCAGTCTGCAGCTCCCTCAAAAGCCATTTAGGATTTCCCGAGGCGCTGATAAGCAACGAAATCAGCTCCCTTACAACCAGGGACACGGGACCAGGACCAATCGTCCGAGGAAGGGCGGAAAACTTCCTAGTAGCCAGATGATTCCCCGTGTAGCATTTATGGTTGAAGTATAAGCTGGGACACCACATGGATGTCTGCGTGTCGGCGGCTAGCACGTCTGATGGGTAGTCTTCGTCTCTGGAAGAGTAACGGG
Organism: Branchinecta lynchi; assembly: GCA_023053575.1. Lineage (NCBI taxonomy): Eukaryota > Metazoa > Arthropoda > Branchiopoda > Anostraca > Branchinectidae > Branchinecta > Branchinecta lynchi. The sequence goes on along the minus strand of JAKZAP010000008.1, from coordinate 26,021,881 downwards.
AGTAAGGAAGTAACTGCCACTCAGCCGAGCAAAGATCCGCCGTCGTGTTCCGTAAATATTTAACGGATGCTTATAGAGAGATTTAAGCCCTTCCGACGAAGACGGAGAGTAGCATGATCAAATAATTTAACATTGTGAAGTTTAGGACTTTCCAACTTCAGGCTAAACTATCGGAGTTTGGTAAGTGTATTTGGCTTGTGAATTGTTGGGATCCAACTCTTTCTTGTTTGCGTAACGAGATTTTTGTTAGAAAGTTTTTTAACAATTTGACTTTCACAAATAAACGATTGTTGCTTCCCATTGGTTGGCTGCGGCAGGACGCGTCATAACCGACCAATGGGATGCGACACTCAATTTTCGTGTTCAAACTTTAAAGCTTTCAACCTTAACTTTTCCAAAAATTTACAGGCCCAAATACTTAGTTTGTTATGCGCTTTTGGTGATCGTGCAGACAAGTTGGTTTTATTCGGGTAGGGTGCAATCTCTATACTGGATAGATTGCAAACAACCTAGCGTATTGGCGACATCTGTCAAGTGATGATTAATTAGTGTTTTTGTATCTGTAGTGTAATATATGGCGAAAGCTGAAATAAAGTTGAATAAATAAATAAATACAATAAATAAATTCAATGTTGCAGGAAGCAAGGGAGGAGGGGGGGGTGTGATAGCGCTCAGTCGGGCCAGGAATAGCATACTCGGCGCAAAGATACATTGCGAGGAGTGAGAGACGGTAGTTCTCCTCAGTATTAAAGCCAGGCTTCACCTTAAACTTCAACACATCTGGACATTCTGCACCATCAAGCCAACCCTTCCCTACTTTCATAATAATAATGTTGGCTAATGTTTACTACCTTCAACATTCCCTAGATATCCCGTTCTGCTTCTAAGTCACAATCATTTTTCCTTTCTTACTCCATTCACTTACATATTTATGGGGTCTATCAAATTAATTAGTTATTAATTTTAGTTTTCACACATCAAAAAGCAAATGGCATAGACGGACTAACGGAGTAGGAATAAAGAAATAAAAGCAGAAAGAAACATATAACAAGACCAAAGGTGTCGATGGGATCCTAAAAATTTAATATCTGATTCAGAGAATACGGTCTTGTCTTCGCCAGATCCAGTCTTCGCCAGGCTAATCATCAGAGAAAACCAAGTTCAGATATACCTCTATAAGCCATATCTATTTTGACGATACTGATCGAGAATTCCTGCTTTACTTCTGCAAGTTTCCGGTTTCGCCCGGATTCCGAGCAAACTACTAGTCCAGAAAAAAAAGAAAATTCAGAAACAAATCCAGCGTCAAATCCCTATAAAGAACACCTAATCAACTTTGAATAAAAGTTTGACTTCTAGACTCAGACTCAGCCTCTCTCTTCGGTCTTAATCTGTCATCTAATCAAACTTTTGCTTTTAACAAATTTTTCGGTTTTGGCCGGATTCCGGGCGAACTAGTTGTCCGGCGAGAAAATGGTTTTCATCATCGTGTTCAGCATGTCTTGTTACCCCTAAATCAAACATTTTATCAACTTCAAGTAAAACTTTTACGTGTAACCAACTTTCAGGTTTTTGCCGGATTCCGGACGAACTACTTGTCCGGTGAGAAAATGGTTTTCACTATCGTGCTCAGCATGCCTTCTTACACCATAATCGACTATCACATTAGCTGTTTAAAAATATTTTGTTTGTTGTTAATTTGAACCCCCTCCCCCACAACTAAATGTAGGGGCTACAGAGCCCGTCTACGAACTGGACCTTGCCCTTGTCCCAATGAATCCTCACATCAAGTTTCATCACAATATCTTATTCCCTTCGAGAGTCACAGAGCGGGCAGACGGACGGACGGACAGACGGACGGACGGACAACTCTTGCGATGTCATGGGTATCCCTCCACTTACGTTTTGGGATCCCAAAAAGAGGAGACCAGACAAACGTAGAGACTACGACAAAATTGTCCTATCTACAAAACTATCCTATTGTAGAAGAATGCTCTCCAATCGATGCTTAATATTATTGTTGTACTTCTGTATAAGTTGTATTGTCTCTATGACATCTTCTACATTTTCTAGATCTGGGGTGCCCAACAACCCGGATTTCCAGATGTTCTTTCCCTGGTTTCGCCTTCCAGATTGTCTTGAAGAAAACGGATGTCTAAAGTCGGGAAGAAAATCTAGAACGTGAAGCCTGACTTTCACAACACTGTAAACAAAAAAATCTTGCAGTACTAACTACTGGGATTGATCTTGTCTGTAAAAAGATAATCTTATCTCTAACTCGGATTAATCTTATCTTATTAATCCTAGTAGCAAATACTGCAGTTAACTTTAATACTCGGAGGAACTTTTTACAGTGAAGTCTTGCTCGGACTGTAGAAGCACGTAGAGTGTGGTGAACTGCTTGAAATTCATTGTAAGTTATTAAACATCGGAAACAAAAATACTATAGTTTGACTGACGACTCATTTTGAGTAATGACAAAAAGCAGAAGGTTCTACTCTGACCCGGCTCTGCCGCGTGCAACTGCTTCAAATTCATTAGTTCGTTTTTGCAGATACCATGGTGTATGTTACCACGGTAACCGGATCTACAATTAGTCGCTTTTGCATTTACCGTGGTATCTGTTATACGGCTGCTCTGCAAAAACAACAATTGCCGAAATTGCGTTTTTCGAAGTCACCTCAAACGAAAAACTGACATTCAGTCACATCACATCATACTAAGTGCCAAACTTCTTTCCTACCAATTTGACAAAAATTTATGAAAGTGAGATGACTTTTTGAGATACCACGATCAGTTACCGCGGTCGGTCGGACTATCTGCAAAAACGCAACTATTGTAAGTAGTCAAACATGGAAAAGAAAATACTATAGTTTGGATGACGAATCATTTTGAGCAATGATAAAAAGCAGAAGCTTCTACTCTAACCCGGCTCTGCCAGTGCCGCGTGCAACTGCTTAAAATTCATTAGTTCGTTTTTGCAGATACCATGGTGTATGTTACCACGGTAACCGGATCTACAATTAGTCGCTTTTGTATTTACCGTGGTATCTGTTATACGGCTGCTCTGCAAAAACAACAATTGCCGAAATTGCGTTTTTCAAAGTCACCTCAAACGAAAAACTGACATTCAGTCACATCACATCATACTAAGTGCCAAACTTCTTTCCTACCAATTTGACAAAAATTTATGAAAGTGAGATGACTTTTTGAGATACCACGATCTGTAACCGCGGTCGGACCGTGGTATCTGAATATCAGACCGTGGTAACTGACCAGATACCACGATAACTGCAGAAACGACTTCAGACCGTGTTATCAGATACCATGATATCGGCAAAAACGCAACTTTTGTAAGTTGTCAAACATGGGAAAGAAAATACTATAGTTTGGATGACGACTCATTTTGAGAAATGACAAAAAGCAGAAGCGTCTACTTTGACCCGGGTCTGTCCAACTGATCTAGATTGTGGAGCACTAGAGTCGTGTCAGAAATCCAGGCACAACACGCATACAAATCCTTGCACGTTTCGCAAATAAAAACTGTACCGGTGAGGTAGTTAGAACACTTTGCAATTCGTGATATAAAAGGAAGCTAGTACGTGTTTGGACGACTTACGGAACTGGTTGCTGTTTGTCGTGACCAACCTGTTCTTCTCGTGGACCGACTAGGACGAGGTCATTGCTCTCACACCAACCAAGTGGAAAAAGTCGGGTCGAGGACAATGGCACCAACATCTTGACGGACCTAAAAATAAGAGTTAATCAACCAACTCATTAGAGATATTACAGCAACTAGAAGGGGGTTATTACAGTAGAGGTAATAACCCCCTAGAGGTTTGCTAACAGTGAACGATCGCCGAAGAAAAACTAAAACCCAAACCAGGCTTACTTGCAATAATCGCTTACGATTTTGTCAATTTTTGAATATTTTACTAATTCACGGCTGAAAGTGACTCAGCTGACACCTGGTTTGCTTTTTATAATTTGAAAAGTTTACCTCGAGGAACGCATCCTCAATGGAAAAGATGGCGGTCCGAGCCTGCAGATGCCTTCAAAAGAGGAAGGACCTTTTTAGTAAATTCAAAATCAAAGAAATTTGATCTGAAAAGTTTGCCTCGAGGAACGCACCCTCAATGGAGAAGATGGCGGTCCGAACCTGCAAAAGAGGAAGGACCTTTCTAGTAAATTCAAAATCAAAGAAAGTTAACTGAATTTCTAATTCACGTTTGGGCCAGGATAACCCTGAAATAGTTGGCTGTTAACTGATATCAAATTTGTTATTTTTCTTTTCCATTTTACTTTTTTATATGCAAGTAACAAAGCCAAGGCAGTGGAGCAGTTAAAAAGTGTTCAAATAAGCATACCTCTACTGTATATATGCAAAATTCTTGCTTCGGTTGCCACTGTAGTGCCGGAATCGTCGGTACACGTATTTAATAATGGGGTTAAAGATACGACTGAGGCTGTCATAGAGCGACGTTACCGATTCCCTGGACCCTCCAAAGCAGTGGTTCCCAACCTTTCCCGTACCGCGTACCCCTAATCAGGTTCGAAAAGGTTGCATGCCCCCTTTTTGAGAACGTGAAAAAGACAATATTTATTATCATAAATGATAAGGCGTACATGTGCAGAAATGTATACAAATCAATGAGACATTTGAGGCTGCTTTGTCACTAAAATTTTGTCAGATCTCGGCTCGACGTCATTTTCGCCAATATTTTTTACAGTCAGCCTGTTTCTGTGCTTGGTTTTGATATTCTCTAACGGCTGTGTTTAGCCGCTACTGGTTGGAATATTGGGAGCTTAGTAGAGACTGATCGCTCTTGCCTTTCCCTTACATTGTTGTATGGGGGAGGGAGAACCTCATCGCAGATGTGGTGAGAAATAAGTTTTTCAACGATCTCGAAGCATATAGGTTCAGTCTCCATTTCTCCAAGGTATCAATTCTGTACGTGCTTAGAAGAAGGGAGTATGGTACTTTTGGGCCTTTATAGATACTACGGAGAGCGCGTTTTTGGATTCTTTGAGTTTTGACCTGCAGTTAGACCAAAATGACACACTGCGCATGCAGATGATAAATTCCGAGGATGTGGAGACTTGGGCATTATGCTTTGCTAAAAGCTTCAACATGTACAGGTTTGAGTTTGCCTTACGGAGAATTTCTACTGTAAATTATCTTCCCAGTCTAAGGTTAAGCTGATATACATGCCGGTGTTGCCACTCGACCGGTATGATGCGAATATGAATCGCAGTAAGCTTGGGCTGAAGATGAAAACTCTTACTAGAAATGATTTTTTCACGATAAAATGGCTCAAAAACATCCGTTTTCGAAAATGCCATTATTTGCCGCGTCAAATTAGCCATTTTCTTGTTAGCGCTTGTCGACTCTATTGTCTCTATTCAGCCTTCCTGCTCTCCAGTGTGGCGGCTGGACGCAAAATATTTGAAAAATGAACACGCCGTGGTTAAAACGTGGGAAAACCAAGACAAACAAAAGAGGTCTAAAATAATAAACCTGATGATAAACCATGTCTTCCAAAATGAAAAACAATACTTTGAAGTTTCTAATGTCCTTAAGTGTTTAAGATTTGTCGGCAGACCTTGAAGCTTTCGGCGAACTTTGCTTTACGTAACTGTAAAAACTCTGCCAGGACAAAAAGTCGTAACTGAAAACAACGGCGGGGATTTAAGGAGCTTGTAATTCCATAAGGGAGCTAGGGGTAAAGGTAGAATAAACAAGAGTCTTTTAAGGACAAAAAAAAATAAAAAAAATTCTGACATATTGATTGTTTACGATTAGTGACGAACAGTTAAAGTTATCCTGAAAGCCCTGCGCAATTTAGTTCTTCAAAATAATTCGCCAGTACCAACTGAAACATCCTATGAAGGAGGAGGAGACAAAACTGGTATCTTTACCGACCACAAACAAATTGCGATAGCCTAAATTTTGGTAGGATAAAAGCAGACGGACAAACAGGAACGCAAGCAGGCCTAAAGTAGAGTTATGCTTATTTAAAAACTCTTGCTTATAAAGCAGTCTAACTGAAAGGAAAAATAACGAACTTAAAATCAGCTAACAGCCGCCTAAATTTTGGTAAGATAAAAGCAGGCGTACAAACAGGAACGCAAGCAGGCCTAAAGTAGAGTTATACTTATTTATAAACTCTTGCTTATAAAGCGGTCTAACTGAAAGGAAAAATAACGAACTTGATATCAGCTAACAGCCAACTCAGCTTCCTTCTAGCACAAACATTCAGTTAAAATTAGTATTTATGATTTTTTTTTTTCTACTGTTCAATCTACTATTTCTTCCATTGAAGTATGCTGTTAAATTTGAACGCGAAGGTGACATGACGCGAAACTTAGCAGCAGATAAAAAATTTGAAAGAAGAAAAGAAGGAAAATTAATAGTATAAAATCCAGTTGACGTTTGATACACTAGACATTGAAAAAATCGTTTCCAGCAACCGTTTTCCAGTATAAGTTGCCTGGTTTTACATCTTTTTTCGCCGATTGTTCACTGTTAGGCGACACTCGAACAAACATAGCCTACCTCTAACTGAAAGGTGAGAATACAGCGATTTTAGGGAGTCTCTAGTAGCATTTGGCCAAATTTCTCTATCCGAATAAAAATCTAAGCTAGACTCATTTATCTTGTTGGGAGTCGAACTTGAACCAACATGTGTTTCGCAAAACTCACAAGGTTCGCGAAAAATCTGCGGTAACATGTTTTCTGGAGCAAAATCCGCCATCAGGAAGTTTATCTCGACGTAAGTGGGGGTAGCATCCCGATGAAAAATTTGTAGCCTCCGTAGTTGCACGATAGTTTTACGAAAAAGTCGCATGTATTGATATGTAATAGTAAAGAATACTATCATTTAATGTGCCTCAGACTGGGCCAATCTTAAGCAGTAGTATCGAGTAGCATCCTGTCTTGTTATATTATTATTATTATTATTCTTATTATTCTTTTATTGCCCTCAAAAGTTGAAGAGTACAAAAATTGAAATAAGACCATAATAAACAATTACAGACAATATATGCGTCTAAATATACACGACGATAAATAAGAATACTGGAAACTTTAAAACACTATAAATCAATCACCAAAGCGAACAACTATAAATGAGCCTTATCGGTAAAAAAAGGGAAAAGGTTGTGGGTTGGGAGAATATTCTCCACCTTACTGTAAAAATTCTGAACTTTCTTTTTAACAATTACTAATGGGTCTTTTACTTTAAATTTTGAAACAATCTCAGTATTACTAAACGAAATAGGGAACCCAAGAAGAAATTTACAATACTTAAAATAAGAAACCCGAATAGCTGAGAGATCACTCAGTCTGAAATCGCGGAAAAGGAGGGAAGGAAAAAGGACATGAGGGAGAGCCACTGCGTTAAACAGAGATCCAAGTACATCACGCCGGTAAACACCGCGAAATCTTATCATCAATCCGAAAGCTTTTCTAATCTTTTCTTGAATATGTATAATTAAAGCAGCTTTAAAATCACGAGCTGAGGCAGAGTAAGGGACACCCAGATATGAAACACGATCGCAAAGGGGGAAAGAAACACCACCACCACAATTCAAATCAGCTCGGTCCTTACTGTTAATAGCAAAGTAATGGCACTTCTTAATGCTTATTGTAAGACCTTTAGACTTGAGTTTACGGGTTAGGATGTTAAAATTTTCAATCAGACGAGCTTTGGAACGACATAGAAGGATAATGTCGTCAGCATAAGCAAGAAAAGAAACATCACGAGCATTGGAAATAAGGGTAGTGGAAAGTGAACGGAGGCAATCTGCCAAACAAGCATTAAAAATATAGGGCGATAGAATACCACCTTGCCTAACTCCACGGCCAACTGCAATCGGGTTAGAGAAACAATTAGAAGAAGGTGCCAATATTTTTACTAAAAGTCCATCATACCAAGATTTCAAAACTGTAACAATAGATAAGGGAATACCACCACCAATAAGAGCTAAGAAGGCCGACGCGTGCGAAATGTTGTCGAAAGCACCTTTAACGTCAATTAGCAGCGTATAAAGGGGAGTTCCAGTGGTCCGAGATTCTCCAATCACAGCATCAAACGTTGCGTGCGCGTGGTCGCAACCCATTCCTCTTTTAAACCCAACCTGGTTTAAACCAACATCCAAACGCTCGAACAGATCTTTAACACACAGCTCAAATAACTTCCCCATAAGAGAACCTTTTGTTATTGGTCGATATGAATCACAACATTTCAAATCTCTTTTACCAGATTTAGGAATAGGCGTTACTATACCAACTCGAAAAGAAGAAGGAACCAAAAGATAGAAAATTTATTGTAAAAATCGACTATCGTCGTGGTTATAAACCAAATTCGCCATTATTGTCAAACAGACAGAAAAAATTACAATATATGTATCTAATGTCAGTACGCTTAAAAGAACTCACGCTTCGTTGAAATATTTCACGAACTCGGGAATAAAACTTTTTGCATATCTAGCGTGTTTTGTTGCTACGGGACAGAGCTTGGGAACCCTAGAACTTACCTCTCATTCTGGTCGACTTCTAACATTTCGATCGGGGGGGGGGGGGGGGAGGATTTGGGAGTGGAGCGGATGAGATACCATGGCTGAACCGAAGTCAGCGCCTAGCTCCTTTTTGCGATCCTGCAGTGTTTTTAGGTTAAAGTTAAAAAAAAGAAGGTACGAATACCTTACCCACGCTCACTTACCTCGGTTCGGAGTCAACTTGAATCAACAGGATATGATCAGCAATACCAGAAACTGTGGCTATGCATATATCTCCCTTGTGGGGAAATTCTAGCTTCATCCCAACTTCAAAACCCATGGCTTTCGCGCAAGTGAAGATCACTGGGAAGTGTTGAGGAGTGGATAGTTGAACGGAGCCCTCTGGCCATTCAAATGGTATCACCCTCTCTGTCATCCGACATCTGGCGGTGACTCGAATCTGATGGCTCTTGGCCCAGCCTAAAAGGAATGGGGACTTAAGTTGCGTTTTATTGGATTCACTTTTGTTTCGTCAAAGTTTGTAGTTTGGCTCTTGTTTTGTCTTAAATTACTTGCGTTTTATTGAGTTCTTGTTTCCGAAAAGTCAAACTACACCAAACTACGTCGGCGAGGTAGTTTGTAGTTTGAGCTCCGTAGTTCCAGGTTCGAAACTACAGGAAAGGAATGCACAAATAAAACGGCTTTTAAAGTTCAATGGGCACATCAAACTACCCCAATCCCACTCTGTAACAACCTAGGAACAGTGCTTACCCCCTAGATCAGCAGCTTTTTCACCAGTTTCTTCTCTGTGATATTTCAAAGCGTAATTTTTTGGGCCAGTACGTGCTCAATTTACTAGCTTGGACAAAGATAAAAGTGATATTTCTTATAATACTTAGTAGATCTTTATTTTATGCATAAATCAGCTTGTCTAATTCAGATCTGAATAGGTTATATGTTTTTGAATGATTTTTGTAGCTATGTTATTTTTTCTAAGCTGTTGCAGATTCCGGTACATTTTATAAAGCAAGCTAATCAAGCTTCACAACACTATTCCACAAAGACAAACTTTTAATAGGCACTTTAAGACATGGAACTTCTGATGAAACACTAGAACAATCAGGTAAACTGCATCTGCGGCTTGACTTAGGTAACATCTCAAATATATCCTTTTATATCAAGCATTGCTGGGAGTTTTTGAATTTCCTGCCATGATACCCCAGCTCCTAAGATGTGGATCGCCGAAATGCCAGAGAGGTAAAGACAAGGGATAACAAGAAAACGGCCGATTTTTGTAGCGCCTTCTAGAGGAAGTCGGAAATGTTTATTTGTGAAGCATTTAATACAAAGTAAAGCATTAGAAGTGTCCATTGTGCTTTAAGCGAAACTACGTACAAAAAAAACGCAACTTTACTGTGGGAAAACAATCAATCAAATTTGTTTCCAAATAGCTCAAAGCTATAGAAGAGGAATAAAATCTTTTGGAAATACACAAAAACGAAACCAATTAACTGATAAACTTAAAAGATATGAGCAGAAATAAATGATCGGATGAAACTATGTAAAAATTGGGCAGAAGAATTAGCGGGATACGGAGAAAACTGGTTGCCAGTGTTCCTCTCGGACCGACGCACGGACGACGGGAGGGGAGGGAGGAGTGGACAACACACTATCTTTGCTCCAAAAATGTTTGAAAGAGTATTTCGGCGGTCGGTTAAGTTAGGAACGTGCAGTTTAATCAGAGCCTCTTCATATGAAATGTTATAATCACCCAAAATTATTCCCACTGCTCTCTTTTGGACATTTTCCAGGCGACCAGACAGCAAGAGATATGACTAATTTCTTTCTTAGAAAAAAAAGGATTACAGTTTTCGTCGAGAAGGATCCGGATTTCCGGATGATCCTGATTCCATGTCGTTTGACTATCCGGATTCCAAAAGACAGATGGTTGAGATGGTTCTCTTACCATCGGAGTAGTGGTCCCAACTTTATGCTATGATTACAACAGAATTCATGACTAAAAATTGTAAGTGTTCCTAGTCATGACCAACGACCTATATAGCAGGCTCCTGCGGCGACCGATGCAAATTAAAATAGAAAATGATTTAGCCTCTTTTTTTAAACATAATTATTACTTTTAAGTAATGGACTATGCTAGCATTTTTATGAAGTATGTTGTTTTAACATTTGTATTGGTATGCGTGCATACTGTTGTATTTATCTGCATATTCTTTTAAGAGAAGATAAGCTAATGTACAATTTCAACGAAAATGGAATAGCTGCATAATAAATACATACATACATATAGCTATATAGTAGCTTCTCTGGACCGTAATTAAAGACTTTTTACCTGCAGGAAAGATTCTCGCCGAGTCAGCCGTGTGCCATCTATCCGTAGATCTATCAATGCCAATTACTTTCCCAGAGGCGTCTACTTCCAGCATTGCAATCTTGAAGTAGTAATCATCGATGACCTCGGTCACTTGACATGCGCTGATCTTCGTCAGATCGAGGGGGCTGATACTCTCAACAAAGAGACCGTAACTCATTGTGTGCTTTGTTAGCGTGCTCGAGTCCGGCTAAAAAAATATATCACTTCCAGAGCGTGTGTTCCACCCTTCTAACAATAGTAACTACTAGTTACTATTTTCGTTCCAACCTAGTGAAAAGTTACTACGCTGACCGTTCCAGCCTTCTCGAAACAGTAACTATTTGCTTACCATGCTCGAGAGCGTTGCAAAGCGTACCTATTACACGACATAGAGTCCGTCCAGAAAAGAGCAACAAGGATTATACTCCGAAACCGCGACATCACCTACGAACAAGCCCTTGTGAAACTGAATTTACCACCACTTAAAGTCCGGCCTGAACACCTGATTTTGCAGTTTGGTAAATCTATCCTAGCCAATACAAGCCACCGGTCACTGCCACCACACAGCCCCTCCCAATAATCGAACTCGATTGCAAAATAAACTTCTACCCCTTAAAGCACAACTCTTACTAGACATGATCTTTTCCGTATAAAACGGATCAGAAAAAAGGTTTTCGAAAATACCATTACCGTCCACGTCAAACTAGCGATTCTCCTGTTAGAGCTTGTCGATTATACACAGCCTTCCTGCTCTCCGACGCGGCGGCTGGGCGCAAAAGATTTGAAAATTGAACGTACCTTGGTTAAAAAGTGGGAAAAACTAAGCAAATAAAAGAAGTAATAAACAGAAGATTATCACATCTTTACGTGTGAAAGAGTTGTCAGCAGACAATGAAGATTCCGACCAACTTTTCGTTGGGTGACGTGAAAACTCGGTAAGGCCGAAAAAGCGCTAAAAATTCGTAGTTAGGAAACGAAACAATGGAGAAAGGCTGGGATTTTAAAAGCTAATAATTCCACATGGAAGCTAAGTGTATTATAAAAGGCAGAATAAGCAACAGGGGTCCTTTAAAATCCGCACTAATCGCTACGGGAACCCGTTTGTCCCCTTTTTTTTTATTTCGGTTGAAGCGTAGTATGTGTTTGTTATTTATAATTTGAAGAAACTGAATTTAGTTATGCTATGATAGTTTCTAAATATACCGATCTTTCTCTCTCTCTCTAACGTGATTGGTAGGATTCACCCGTGGCATGATATCCTGCTGGAAAATAGTAAAATCGTTCGAGCCTTGACGGCAAAATTCGTGACGTCATTCGTAGTAACTATGGTAAGTAGGGTGGAACACGCTCCCAACAAAGCGATCAAGCAGCTGGACCACACAAAAATAACACTATGGGAGTAGCGCCAAGACTTGAAAGAACTGACACGCACTTGAATAGTAGCGACACTAGCGCCACTAGTGATAGTGAACGTCCATACTGATATCCGTCGTGAACAAGCGCTGGGTCCAATAACTTCATATTCTGAACATAGTAAGAAAAGATAAACCTCCCCTGTTTCTTCGATGCGTGCAGACCGCACTTAGCTTTACTGGAAGTTTCTAAGCCCACAAGTTTGTCTCAGTTTAAATGCTGCAAGCGTAAATTCTCCTCGCAATTCTCTTATTTTGCGTTTTTGAATACTGAGATGAAGCCAATTGTCCTTTTCTTGCTTTTTTGTCAAAGAGGAGAAAGTAAAAAAGTTCAAATTCTGCAGAATCGAGGCTTGCTTGGGCAGTCATCTGGTTTCTCCGTCTATCATCCTCATGATTGTCCTTCCTCAATCCAAAACGCTTATTCATAAGATAATCCGAAAATAATCGGAAAATAATCCGAAAATACAAAGGCCCTGATATAACGGCAAAACTCCAGGAGCTTCATAAAAATTTATCTGGACAAGCGTATGAACGGCTTACTCCATAACACGGGCTTATCCGTTTGTTCTGTTGATTTTGTGTGTTTATTTTGTTGTATTAGTGTTTCTTCAGTTGTTTATTCGTTTCTTTCTCTTCTTTACTCCACTATCCTCACATTGTTTTGTGCAGTGGGTTAAAAATAAATTATTATTAGTATTATTATTATAAGAAACTGGAAAACGAGAAGCGAGACTGGAGACAAAAAACACAGCCAATATTGGTGGTCTGGTAACGACGGTTTGATGGTCGTCTCGTTTTTTATTCTTCTATTCTATTCTGTTCTGCCATGCCCAAACCCAGACGAAATTATCATAAAAAGATAATTCCGTGTCCGATACTCCAACTAGGCACAGAAGCCTAATTGGAGCACTCCACATACAAAGTTTTCCCTTGGCTAGCCCTGATATGTTACAAAGGATCTTTCATGCCTCAAATAAGTTGTTCACAGTTGTCCCTAAATCGACGCGGCCTTGTTCCCCCACCCCCCCTACTTAGGTTTACTTTTGTCTACAGACTGGCGTGGCGCTTAGAGGCACCTTTTAAGGTCACATTTTCTTGCGTTTTTGTCAGAGTCGAGAACGGGGAAAGCCTCGCGATTCTGCAGAATCGAGAAGTAGCTCCGATGTTGAATTCTCGATTCTCCTCTCTGCGTTTTCCTCCCTGATTGGCCAACAGAGTGTGGGTGTTCAATATGCATAAACACACATACAGAGTCGCGGACGAGCTGCAAAATTAGTGTTTTTGTCAAAAGTGAGAACGGAGAAGTCAGATGAGCAAAAACGGTACTTTTTGTACGAGAATCCAGGATTGAGAAGCGAGAATTCGGAGCGGAGAATTCGGATCAAAAACGCAACTATTGTATCTAATTATGACATATGATTTTTAATCTCCTTTTTAACTCAGTTGCAATGCTCCACTTACTCTACCCAGCGCAATTTGGCATATACTTTCGACGAGTAAAGATGATAAACTCTGGGAATTACTTTTATCGATCACCCCACCCCTATAGAAAGGAAATACCAAACTTGCTATTTCTAACCTGATTTACAAATACTACAAGCACATACAGAGCGTGTTCCATCCTACTTACCGTAGTTACTACGCGTGACGTCACGAATTCTGGCTTTTCGCCGTCAAGGCTGGAACGATTTTTCTATTTTCCAGCAGAATCTCACGCCAGGGGCGAATCCGACCAATCACGTTATAGAGATGCGTAGTTACTACGCTTACTACGGTCCCGAGCATGGTAAGCAAATAGTAACTATTAGTTACTATTCCGACAAGGTTGGAACGGTCAGCGTAGTAACTTTTCATGAGGATGGAACGGAAATAGTAACTAGTAGTAACTATTGTTAGAAGGGTGGAACACGCTCACAGCGTAGTAACTTTTCATGAGGATGGAACGGAAATAGCAACTATTAGTAACTATTGTTAGAAGGGTGGAACACGCTCATACATACGACAAATCCGAACGGAAAGTCCGCTATTCGAAAATCGATTATTCGCGAGTAGCGGAGCAATGAAGTAACGCATTTTCATCGGGTCTTTAAGCCTCTTTAAATGAATAAGTGATGGGTAGCTAGATTAACACATCTCAGCCCATTTCGGTTAAAATTTGATCTGGGTCACGTACCTTATGAAACGAGGGGTTGGAAGCTCTTCTGCGGATTTGTAATCTTACATCATGATCAATCTGACCTAGTTCCAGCTCCTGCCCGGCGAAGCGACGCCACTGTGGTGGTCTAAAGATCCAATGGGGGTTTTTGGTCCCAATCAACAAAGGGTTGTCGTCTGAAAAGAATCTGTCTAATAAGAGTTCACTATCTCGTCGCGAAAACTTGAGCTCGAGAACATGTCACGCAGATGCAGGGTATCAAGGCGTTTCCCGCGATTGGGCTATTCCTATGTGAATTAGTCGGTTCTCAAAACAGGGAACCAATGAATGAATGAAGGATTGACGCACTGCCCAAGGGCGAAGTGAAAAGGACAAAGAAATATAAAATAATCGTAAAATACTCAAAACATATTTTCTATAAAGGTTCAATAATTTAGAATCACATTGACGGGATCGTGGACAGGTAAGTTTCCGATCGGAGAACACAAATTAGAGAAGAGGGCTTCAAGCATCAACAATGGGTTGGATATTTTGCAGAAGTTCCGTCCTTACTTCTGTCCGATGTGTGGGTGTGTGGATGAGAGTGTGATTCACCTGCTTTGCGATTGTACTGAGCTGGGTAAATGGAGAAAAGAAGAGTATGGTGTGTATTTGACGAAGAGTGGTTAAAACGAATTTTTAAGGATTAGTGTTTTGCTGGGATAATGAAAATGGGGCGATTTTTGAGGCTAGCGATGGAACACAGAAGTAGATTTTTGGAATAAGTAAAATAAATTAAAAGGAAAATAGTATCATTATATGTTAATGTTTTTTGTTTGTTTCGGTATGTTAAAAGGTTTTGCCATGGCCCTCGGGCTGCTTATAGCAATACACTATCTATCTATCTATCTATCTATTAACAAACGGCCGACTAGGTAGCGGATGAAAGTGGTTGGTTGTTATTTTAAATTTTACTATTTATTTCCCTCGGGTTACACAAGGAGTATAAAAAGAAATAAAATAAGACAAGAAGTTTTTTGGGATCCGAAAACGTAAGTGGAGGGATGCCTATGACATCATAAAAGTTGTCCGTCTGTCCGTCCGTCCGTCTGTCAGCACGATAACTCTCGATGGGAATGAGATATTTTGATGAAACTTGGCGTGACGACTCTTTGGGTCAAGGGTAAGGTCAAGTTCGTAGATGGGCTCTGTAGCCCAACATTTAGGGGTGAAGGAGGGGGTTCAAATTAAGGGGCAAACAGAATATTTTTTAACAGCTAATGTGATTGTCGATTATGGGGTAAGAATACATGCTGAACACGAATATGCAAAACACTTTCTCGTCCGACAAGTCATTCGCCCGGAATTCTGAAAACACCGGAAATTTGGCTGAAAGCAAAAGTTTCATTTGAAGTTGATTAAATGTTCAATATCGGGGTAAGCAGACATGCTGGAAACTTATGTGAAAAGCATTTTCTGGACAATTACTTCGCCCGGAATCCGGCCAAAACGGGAAAATTTGTTAAAAGTAATAAGTTTTATTTGAAGTTGATTAGATGACGGATTTAGGGGTAAGAAGAGACGCCGAGTCTGTATATTTTAACCGGACATATAACTCGTCCGGAATTCGGCTGTAACCGTTATTTTTTTTAGAAGCCAAAGTTTTATTTGAAATTGATTAGATGTTTTGATAAGGAGATACCGTACGATGAATTCGATTCTGAATTTCTCTTTTTTGCTGGACAAGTAGTTCACTCGGAATTCGGCCGAAACCGGAAATTTGGCACAACTAAAGCAGGAAGTTTCGGTCAGTATCGTCAAAATCGATATGGCTTATAGAGGTATATCTGAACTTGATTTCTCTAATGATTAGCCTGGCTAAGACTGGATCTGGCGAAGACAAGACCAAGTTGTCTGGATTAAATATTGAATTTTTGGGATCCCACCGATACCTTTGGTCTTGTTCACGTCTGACAAGAAGTATTATTGTATCATACTATTGTTGCGCCTTATATTTCTTATGGTCGTGTCCTTTGATCTAGTAATTTCTACGCACATTTTAAAAGAGTGCAGATTCTACAAAATAAAACAGTACGTCTTGATGGTAATTATGTAGAAAATGTGAACGATACCGCGTCATGCTTTAAAATATTACCAGTGTTTAACATTGGTCAGATTCGCGATTATCAAGCTGCTGTTTTTGCGTATCGATGTTTGAAATGATGTATGTCCTGGAGTTTTTACCCAATTTGTTCGCGCAAATCGCTCACTCCACAGGTATGCGACTAGAGAGGCGGATAATTTTGTTGTTGAGTACCGAGACACCACACGTGCAGCTTTCGGAATTAGGTATCTAGCTCCGGTTATTTGGAATGATATCCCAGTTGGCATTCGGGAGGCTGAAGTGCTGAACACACTGGGCCATTTAAAATAAAACTTAAACCAACAATATTGGGAGAGGGGAGTTAATTTTTTTTTTTTTTTTTTTATACTTTCTTTTCTCAAATTCTGGTATTAAAGGTTAATTGAGTGAGTGTTCATATCCTTTTTTTTTTTTTTTTTTATGAAATTTGTTATAGGTTGAGAATCAGAGGATTGTAGCAGTCCTACATCAGGCTGTTTGAGCCTTTCCCGGACGGTTGTGTGTTTATATAGTTTATTTTGTAATTAGTAGTGAATAAAGCAAGTCAGAGTCGAAGTCAAAGTTACCCGAAATCCGGCCAAAACCGGGAATTCGGTAAAATATAAAAGTTCATTCTCCGTTCGTCTAGACGTTCGTACCATGGGTAACAACCGAGTAATAACACTCGATGAATCCATCTCTGGACTTGATTTTCTTGCCAGACAAGTAATTCTGCAGAAATTTGCCAGAGCCCGGAAATTTGGATCAAAAGGTTCTTGGTTCGCCTCTAAATGTCAGCAGCTCTTTTGCTCTGCATGCAGTCCAACTGGAATACAGCTAACAAGGAATGTGCTCAAAATAAAGGACTTTCTAAAGTCGATATAGGGGTAAACATGCATGCTGAATTCGTTCCTTAACTCGGTTTTCTCATCTCATTAGTTATTTGGCCGTAATCTATCTAATCTCTAGTTACTTGGCCGATCCGTCCGTGGCCGAGTGGTTAGCGCGCCAAACTCGCAAGTGAAGGGTCGCTTGTTCGAGTCTCGGTTGTGCCTACTGTTTGGTTTGGGACGGGGTTAGTGGCGTAACCCTGTAAGACAAGCCAAAGTCCACCCAGCTTCAAATGGGTACCTGGAGAAATCCGGGGAAGGTGACAGGAAGGGTGTGTGAAAGCACAGGATGGCTGGCCCCCAACCCCCCATTGCACTTCCTGGCTAAGGGCCGAGCGACGGAGATCAGCACCGCCAGCTTCGCCTGTCAAGGCTAGTGCTGATACCTTTACCTTACCTACTATTTTTGGCCGTAATCTGTCAACAAATTACTCTTAATCGGCTGATTATGGATAAATAGTAACGTGTTAAAAGGGTTTGGCAAAGACCGTACATCTACATTCTACAAGGCCCGATTGTCTGGATCAAGAAGACCAATAAATATTCAGTATTGGTGATCCATCGAAACCTTTGGTCTTGTTTAATTCAAATAATAATTTTTATTCTACGCGAAACGTGAAGGTGCTGATACATGAACAGCGAAGTACAAGCAGAATAAGATTTGCGATTAGAAATAGTTCGGTATCGGTTTGGAATAAGCTTCCGATTCCATTCCCGATGAAAAATGTGTAGCCTGCGTAGTAGTATGGTAGTAGTACGAAAACGTTGCATGTAATACTATGTAACAACAAAAAATACTATCATTTAATGTTCCTCAGACTGGTTCAATCTTATGTAGTAGTATCCATTAGCATCCAGTCTTGCCATAGTAGCATCCGGTCTTGCTAATAGTACCTTATAGTATTATGCATTAACACGGTAGACTTGCAGTAGAAGCATGTAGTAGTATCGTTAGTTCTACATGCTACTTTTTTGTGCTACTTCATAGTACTATTTTGAGATAAATTTGTCATCGGGTTTGTTGGGAGGTGAAGAGTGTGTGAGACGGGTTTGTCTAATGTTCTACTCCGGTAGTTATTGGGTGTGGGGTGGGGAGGGAGGGAGCGGGCAAATATTGCGACCAGAAAAATAATTTTCACGAAAGGTGGAAAAAGGCGCTCTGCAGAAGCCACGACGTTTCTTAAGCGTAAATGTTCTTGTTCTTTTTTCTGAGGATTTTGCTTAACTTGTTTTTTTTTTATCAAAATCCGGTAGTTATTGGGTGTGGGGTGGGGAGGGAGGGAGCGGGCAAATATTGCGACCAGAAAAATAATTTTCACGAAAGGTGGAAAAAGGCGCTCTGCAGAAGCCATGACGTTTCTTAAGCGTAAATGTTCTAGTTCTTTTTTCTGAGGATTTTGCTTAACTTGTTTTTTTTTTTATCAAAATACCAATTACAATGAGCTGAGTTTATTTATTTACTTCAGCCGTAGCCATATACATAGAGAAACAAAAAAACACAGATTATCAATCTTTCGTAAGGATGAGGATAGCGCATAGCATACCGTTGTTCAGACAGGAGTAATCCAGAATTCGTTGTGAGGTGTAGAAAATGCCCAAGTCCGGCACCACAAATCCATCGGGGAGCAGGTAGGAAAGTTCCAGAAATCCACCACTGGAGCTCGTAACTGCGGCGTACCAGGCGGTAAACGGATCTACTTCATCACGGATAAGCAAAATCCTTCCAAGGTAGTCATCGAAGTCCGTTTTTACAGTCTAGAATTAATGTAAACAGTACATAATTAAACATTATATAAAAGATAAGGTACAATCTTATAAAATGGCAATAAGTAAGAAGTAAGCAAGTAATTTATTTATAACCCGCCATTTTGAAAAATGGCGGAGTAAACGAAAGAAAATAATAAAACACATAAACACACAGAAAAAGACATTTTTTTAGAGCGACGAGGAAACATCCAAAAGGGTAACACTTGCATCTTGAATTTTAAACTTCGCCGTCAATGAATGGTTATGACATAATTTCGACAAGTGGAACAGGTGCTTTGCATATCTAAAATAACATGATCTCATCTTTTTAATCTCCTTCTTTCGCATTAACATGAGTGACACCAGAACGAAATAGTATAAAAGGATCACAGAAGGTGCTGTACAAATTTCCTAAATATATGAGTAAAAGCGTCAGACGTGCCAATGGTATACGACAAATGCCGCTTGGTAATTAAACATTTAGTAGATTTCTACTATTACCCCTTTTAGAATAGGCTTCTGCAGCGTAGGAGGATTCGCCTCTAGCGTGTCGTAAAGCAATCTTCTCCAATCAGAGTGAAGCTCTCGAATGCAATCTGGTGGCAGGTACTCATCCTCTTTGGCTGTTCGGAGAGGGAAGATGTTGAGCTTTGACGTCTCTCCCCACAGTTCAGCGGCTGCGCCAAGCTCTTCACCTCCAACATACTCCAATCTAAAAGAAATGAAATTGTATACTTAGAAAACAATCTAAAAGAAAATGAATCTCCGCAATTTAACATTCCAAAGAGCTTGCGCCATCTACTTAGGGGACGTTTTCAAGTGGATGGCTAAGCTGAACGGGTGATCCCGTCCACGCGAAAACGAGAAAAACGATCGGGCGTTGAACGACTGAGGAAGATGGCTTCCGTCCACGCGAATAACAGAGAATGCATATATATATATTTATAATACATAAAATCAAACATCAAACACGATTCACAGTCAGCTTGGGCTGAAGGAATCTCTTTCAGCGTCGCATTTTTTTTTTTAATGAGATCTGGCAACCTTTCGAATTTTGCTGAAACTGCTATACTTCGAAATCACTAGAAAAAACTCACAAAAACAACAACTATTCCTTAAAATTCCTCGCCGTGACAAATACTGCGTAGCTTACGCACGTGGAGAGAATTTGAGATTTTATTTTCTTTTGACTTTATTTATTTTTATTTTATTTTGACTTCATGTAAATGCCGATCGCGCTACTTACTTCACAGCCTGGTGTGGGAGTAACAACCTTTCACAGCGTCCAGGTTTTAATCAAAAGTAGGGGGGGGGAGGAGGACATAACTTACTTGCTGATAGGTCCACAGACTAGCTTGACTATAGCTGGCCAGAATTGCACCTGGTTCTCGTTTTCCCTCTGAATTTCGACTATCATATCTTTTTCCAGCAGTGCTTTTGACCCCTTCTCGACCTGGAAACATAACTATATAATTCAATCTATTTTGATCTAACGGAACATCCACATACTCCGATTTTTCAAGTCGGATGCGAATTTCTCTTTCAGGCTGAAACGTAACGCATTCGCATATAGGTATCTCCATAGAGACGCGAACTTCGCATGCGAAATCTTATGTGAGCGCAGCTTAAGCTACAAAGGAGGTTCCAAAGGGTCTTAACTAAAGTCAAGTCTGCCGCAATAATGTATCGATATTTTAATTATCAATCATATTTCAAGGATGGAACGCTATTTTCAACATTATGCAAAATATCGCGCTGCCGAGATCGTAGTCAGGGGCGTCGCAAGCGGCGCAAGGGGGGTGCAGCCCCCCCCTCCAACTTTTTAGATTCGGTAAAATTTTGGGCCGGAGGGCCAATCTTTTTCTAAGTTGTTCGGGTATTTTTTTTCAATACCAGAACTATTCGGTATCCTACATATACGGAGATTCAGTAGTTATACAGAATCCCAAATAGGCTATAGGTACAAATATATTCGGGATAATGATCGGGAGTCGGTGCAATTGCCAGGATTCGATAGTTATCACGAATTCAGTGAGCAAATTTACTGAAATTATTTGGTAGTTTTTCAATGTCACAGCTATTCGGTATATTCACGGAGGTAGTTTCACAGAATCCCGAATATATTATAGGTCCCAACTTATTCAGTATTATAATTGGGATTCGGTATAATTTTCATGATTCGGTAGTTACCACCCTTACTACGACATCGAGCTTGGTAAGGACATAGTTATTATTCGTTACTATTTCGAGAAGGTTGGAACGTTCAGCATCGTAACTTTTCACGAAGTTGGCACGAAAATAGTGACTAAACACTACTAGTGACTATACTGAGCGTGTTCCACCCTTGTATAACAGTAGTTACTATTAGTTACTATTTCCGTTCCATCCTCACGAAAAGTTACTACGCTGACCGTTCCAACCTTGTCGGAATAGTAACTAATAGTTACTATTTGCTTACCATGCTCGGGAGCGTGGTAAGCGTAGTAACTACGCATCTCTGGAACGTGATTGGTCGGATTCGCCCCTGGCGTGAGATCCTGCTGGAAAATAGAAAAATCGTTCCAGCCTTGACGGCAAAAAGCCAGAATTCGTGACGTCATGCGTAGTAACTACGGTAAGTAGGATGGAACACGCTCACTGACTTCGGTTAGCCACGGTATCTCATCCTCTCCACTCACAAATCCTCCCTCCACCCTATCAAAATGTTAGAAGTCGCACAGAACGAGTGGTAAGTGCTACGGTTCCCAAGCTCTGTCCGGTACATACAAAACACGCTAGATATGCAAAAAGTTTTGTTCCCGAGTTCTTGAGGTATTTTAACGAAGCGTGAATTTTTTTAAGCGTACTGACATTTTTCTGTTTGTTTGACAATAATCGCAAATTTGGTTTACAACCACGATAGTCGATTTTTACAATAAACTTACTATCTGTCTATCGATTATTGTAAGAGGGGAAGAACATGCTCTTTGTTGACAC
Organism: Branchinecta lynchi; assembly: GCA_023053575.1. Classification (NCBI taxonomy): domain Eukaryota; kingdom Metazoa; phylum Arthropoda; class Branchiopoda; order Anostraca; family Branchinectidae; genus Branchinecta; species Branchinecta lynchi. The sequence goes on along the minus strand of JAKZAP010000008.1, from coordinate 25,999,728 downwards.
AAAACACAACGTTTAAACGCAGTCTGTGTGAACCATGGATAAAGCATTTCCTATGGAGCAAACCAGAAATCTCACCACATGGGGAAATAAAGAAGCAGGTGCTGCAACACTCTCCGTTTTCTTCAGATACTCCTCCCATCGAAACGTGTACCCTGTAAAATTCCATCAATAAAGTCACTATCAAAGGTCTAAGCTAAGTTGTATCGGAATTTCACACAAGCGTGACGTCCCACTCATTCGATTTATTTTATATTCAAACAATGTTTACAACGGATATACGTCAGCTACGATTCTTCATCAGCGTTATTTCGGCCCTTCTTGGCAAGGGTCCTCGTCAGGCTGTCAATATTTTGGGTCAACGTCGGGGAAGGAAACAAACCTGAAATAAATAACTAAAGCTTCTGCCGACTATAAATATCTTATTAGGGCAAATTACTTTCAAATACCTTGCCAAGAAGGGCCGAAATATCGCTGATGAAGAATCGTAGCTGACGTATATCCGTTGTAAATATTGTTTGAATATATATTTCAAAGTCAGCTTGGGCTCAAAGAATATTCATGATTTATTTTACCTCGCTAAAACGAATAATTGGAATTTATTCCTATCGGTGAATATATATTATTTTTTATTTTATTTTAAAGCGGGTCTAAAAAAAGAGGAAATGAAACTAATATTAAATATGAGGGCAGATAGTTTGCCACTTGGTGAAAGAAGAAAGTATTTGGGAAGTGTAAGGGAGAAATCTGGTCCTTACTTTTGTCCAATGTGCGGTGAGGGAGATGAGGATCTAATTCATTTTATGTCTGGTTGTGATGAAATTGAGGATCTGAGGGAGGAAATTTTTAAGGGAGGGATTCATGGGAGGAAGTGGTTGGTAAATATTATGCGGAGTAGGGATTTTCTTAGTATAAGAAACCTGGCGAGGTTCCTCAGAGTGGCCAGTCGGCACAGGGAAAAGTGTTTGAGTGGGGTTTAGTGTAGTAGTGTGACCGTTTATTTTGTATTTACATGTTGTTATTTATGTGTGTTTGTTATGGCCTTTGGGCTCTGAAGACAAATAAATATCATATCATATCATATATAGAGAGCCGAGCGGCCTGCAAGGCGCCGGTCGCGTTCAATAACATGACATCACTATGTACGTCATGACTGTATGGAATTCCGATACAACTTAGTCGACACAATATCAAAATATAAGCAAGAAAAATAAAAGCAGCAAACTTCATCGGCCTTCACAAAATGGCCTAACCTACGCCAAATAAGGCCGACATGAACTTAGGTTCTCAATACTTTCAGTAGTTGCGTTTTGCAAATACAATGCTAATATTTTGGCTAGACGCAAATATTTTGGCTAGTAACGCCTCTGTCTGCATTAAGTCGTTTTTGCAGTTACCGTGGTATCTGATATCACGGTTGCTCTGCGAAAACGACAATTGCCAAAGTTGCGCTTTTCGAAGTCATCACAAAATAAAAACTGATATCCAGTCGCATCGCTAAGTTCCAAACCTCTTTCCCACCAACTTGACGAAACCCTATGCTTTAATGAGATGACTTTTTCGAATACCACAGTCGGACCTTTGGTATCTGAATATCTGAAACCATAATAACTGGCCATATACCACGGTAACTGCAAAACCGCCTTTTGACCATGGTATCAGATACCACGGTAACTGTGAAAAGACTTTAGACCGTGGTATCCGATTCCATGGACCAGGGTATCTGCAAAAACGTAGCTGGTTCCATTTCAAATCGAAACTCGAACGCCATCTGAAGGCTCAACCGCAAATCTTTTCTCAGATTACTTCCAAGAGGTTGCGCTAAAGTTCATAAGTCCAATCTTGTCAAGAAGAAGGAGAAGGAACCTCACAATAGTCACAATTTTCCAAGGAGAGCAAAAATCAAGGGTGAATTTTTAGATGATTATTTTGACGTTAAAGTGTCAAACTGTGTTTTTTAACCAGACAGTGAGCGTAGTCTCTTCTGTTTTTTAGAGAGACGCGAGCACATATGGGCAGCCGTGTTGACCAAAAGCGCCAAGTAACCAATCAAGGGTGAGAACTGAGATAAGAACTCACTGCCCAACTATGCATTATCAGATATTCGGCTACTCATTTGCTTATGTAGCATTTAAAGCAGAGGAAAACCAAAACAAAGTCTCATCTTGGAGACAGAATATTGGTTACATAAAGAGTCACAACAAGTGCCTTCACCTTCAGCCAACCTTCAGCAGTAGCACACTTGCCGATTTTTATAATGCTATTGACCAATTGCAGCCAATTATTTACTATCTATTCTTCTATTGGTTTCTATCAATACTGCTTTCAAAAATATTTAAAATACACCATTGCATTTTCAGGACTGAATCAGCTATTTTAAAAGGCCGCAATTAGAAATATCCAGACATTTTTATTTTATGTGAACAGTGAAGTTTTGGGGTGAATGGCAGGATGAAGATCCAAAATACCTATTCAGGTGTTTGTAGGGCCCTTAATTACCAGATTACCTACTTTGGCTAACTTGTAGTTGACTTAAGTCACAGCAAGTGCATGAAAATGGCAAAGTTCAAGCAAAGTTCAAAAACTTTCACATAAGCCTACCTCTACAGTACTTATAATTAAAAGTGCAGGAGGGGTATCCAACCTAGAAACTGACCTAAAGAGACTGAAAGGAAATTCCGATGAAGCCCTACAACGTCCTAACAGTCAAGAAGGAAACCCAGAATTACCTAGGACCTGTTAGATTGCACAGAAATTTTACTTGTAAGATTTTCAGGATGAGTTCGAGGTTATTAAAATTCGATGTGGATACCCCTCCTGTAAATCAAGTTATATAAAAACTGCCTTGACTTTCCTAGTAAAATTTGTTGACACCAGGATTGAATATCCATTAGTGGCTACCAGGGGTGTCATGATGGGGGGGGGGGAGAGGCCCCCCCAATGCTGTTGACCAGGCAGCGCCGCAAATTTTGTAAAACAGTTGATTTTTTTCATGAAAACAGTTGGTTTTTCTGAAAATTGGTCGATTTTTTGTCAAAATGGTCTTTTTCATGAATATCAGTAATTTTTTCTGAAAATCACTTGATTTTTTTCAAAAATGTCAGTTTTGTTGTTAAAAAAAGGTGGTAAAAATTACCAGCCAGTTGGTAAATGCTTCGTCCCCCCCAAACATTTTGGCTAGTAACGCCTCTGGTCGGTACATCAGTAAATTGCCTATTCTGCGCACTTGAGCATCAGAGTCCCACTTTATCTTATAATCAAATAAAAAACTGACGAAATCACAAGACAAAATGGCTGCATCCTTGCATCCGCATTTCAATAACTGATATGAGATCATGACTCTCAACATTTTCTAAGCAGCAGAATTAAAGCGCGAACTAGAACTAGGTTTTAAACAAATGTAACATTGGAGTGGTCCCATAGGAATTAGTGTTTTTCTAATCAAGAATTTGGATACTTAGCAGCAAGTTAGAGGGCTAATTTTGAGCTCAAAACCAAAGATAAAGTTTAGTAGAGTCACGTTTCAATGGCCAAAGGCTTTGAACTTGAAAGCTATTTATTTATTAGCATACCTACACAGAGGGAAAAACTGTTTCTTTGAAGCAGAAAACCTAAAAAAAAAAGTAGAAATAGTTCAGTAGAATCATGTTCCAATGACCAAAGACTTTGAAATTGAAAGCTATTTATTTGGTAGCACACCTACACAGAGGGAAAAAACTGTTTCTTTGAAGCAGAAAATCATTTTGATAGTACTCAATACATTAGTATTGACACCTATTGTATTCTTGACCAACAATGCCCAATGGAATTTGGCTTTCAGCTGGAAAGGAATTGGATCAGAATTCCTGTCTAGGTAGAAATGTGTTCTATATATTCAAGAACACAATTCCTCTCTACTCAACCAGAATTCATGTCTGTATAAATGCTATATCAGATTAATTTTGCACACTTTCATAGGCAACTCATTGGCTATGCTCAGGTTATAGTAGAGCAAAGACCCTAAACTAATTTTTTTGGTTCTCATCTGCCATCCTTTTCTCATCCTCTGCTTTCTCTCAAATTCATCTAGTTGTTCGTCTAACTGCCCTAGTCATTTTCGTGTTAAAAGCAGTTATTATTGACTGAGTATCTAGTAAGTTGTCAGAGGCATGTCTCAGACAGGTTTGAGGACGTTAACTAAATTCGAGTCTACATAAGTGTGGGCATTAAATGCCTAACATTTTCCTCCAGGACACAATGAAATCAGACGGATTTTTATTTAGTTTGGGGGTTTTGCCTTTTTAGGTGGTAGGCTGACAGGTTTCAAAAGGCAAAATGCTAAGCAATGACTTTATTTTAAGGTATGTTCGAAACCACTTTGAATGTACCCCAACAAGAGCAATTAAATTTTAGTCTGTTAATAAATCAGGGATCTAGGCCCAACATTGATCTTTGCCCCCCCCCCCAAGGTTTACTGAAATGGCAACAGTGAACTACCCAGGAAATGTCAAACTTTAGGGCTGATGTCCATTTATTGTGACCCAACCAAATTTTCTCAGCCCCCATTCTTGAAGCATTCAAGAAGGCACTGGACAAAGACTAGAATCATGAGTGCGACATTCCATCCTGCTCATGAGAAATCACCAATTCAACTCGGGAGCATTCAACATATCTTCAGATCTTAATTTACTTCTAAGTTCAAATTAAGGTGATTCAGGTTAAATAAAACATCTGCCTCAAAAATTCTTCCAACCTCTAGATTTTTTGTCTGCATAGCTATCTATTAATCCTTACTGAATCAAAACAGCCTATACCTGAACCTTTATTGTTAAAGAATATCTATGGTTGAACATTTTTTTTAAAACAACTGTTAGCTGTAAACATTAGCAGGGAATAATATGATTCTCAAAGTCTATACTGGAGGAGTAGTACTGAAAGGGCATTCTTTTGCAACACTTTCTTTTACAGTTACTCACTGTTAACAGTTTCATTTAGGATACATTCAATAATTGTTTATGAAGGATGTCCGGAAGATTTATTTTTATGAATGATATTTTCAAGTGAAACAAAACTCTTGAAATAGTTGTAATAATTTATATAAAGAGATAAAATCTAAAAAAGTCATAAGTTTCTTTGAATCGCTGAAAACAGCTACTGTGCGGATGTACACTCTTGCATTAAGCGTGATCAAACTTGTAACTGGAAAGTGAGGAATTAAACAGAGTTGCCTACCTGAACCTTTCAAGTGCTGTCGGTAATTCTCTGTAGCCTATCTCTTATAAATCCAGCCTTTCCTTAAACTATTTGAAACATGAATAGTTATATTTGGCCTCATTTAGGGTTTCTCTGCAGAAAAGATGTCCATCAGCATCCAGTTCATACTTGGGGAGGCACGCAAACTGTCGAGTAAGTTGAGAGACAGTGAGAGTCTTGCTGATTCACTCATAAATGAAGCTCAGGATATGCTTTGTAAGGTGACTGCCATGAAGGAGTATCAGGATGAAATAACTGAGCTAAATATCATGGCTCATCACCGACCGCATGCTGCTTTGGTGTCAAGCATCCAACAAGAAAACAGGCTTCTAAGAGAACTTCAAGCTGAGAATCGAGACCTGAAAGCTGCTCTTGAGGATTATCACTCAGCCCTCGAACACATCATGTCAAAGTATCGCCAACACGTGTCTGTTAAGCTTGATAACCTGAAGGACCTGGACTTGACATCTCGAGTTTCTGTCGAAAGTGATTTAACAAGAAGACAAGTCGACAGAATATTGGAAATGACTCAAGTTATGCAAAAGGCTGCTGAGTTGGACGAGAAGAATATTCCTCAAGTCATTGAAATGCTTGCACAGCTTTCAGTCGAAAACAAAACCCTCAGAGAGCTACTCAAGCTTTCAACACCTGAAACAGACAAACAAGAGACAGTGCCAGAGGACGGGGAAGGAACTAGTTCCCACAAATCCATTGTACCTAGCAATGGATAAAACCTTTCATAACAACATTAAAAAATAAATTGTTTACCTTGGTATGGTTGTGGGGAGATGCCTGTAGATATTTCTGCTGGTTTGTCTTCAAGAGCTGGTGAATCTATTCCCAGTGAGAGTGTGTCCATTTCTGTCTTCAAACTAAAACAGTAATAACTTCTTAACCTTTTTCTTTCTACAGATAATGAATGTGATGACAAGTGGCTCGAAACAGTTTAAGGTTACACCACCGGAGAAAGGCAGCTTCCCACTGGACCATGAAGGAGAATGTAAACTGTTTATGCTGAAATATATGAGGTGTTTACGTGAAACTGACAACCAGAATTCAAACTGTCGTGAACAGTCAAAGGAATACCTGGAGTGCCGTATGGAAAAGCAATTAATGGCAAAAGAAGACTTGAAAAAGCTGGGATTTGCTGATTTACTTGAACCAAAGAAAGAAAACTAGTATGGAAAACCGTAAAAACATTTTACTTGGTTGCACTGGGAGTGTTGCCTCACTAAAAGTACCACTCATTGTAAACACATTGATCGAGCTTGGTTTTAATGTGAAAGTGGTTCCAACTGACCACTCAAGACATTTCTTTGACACTGGAGATCTTCACCAAGATGTCAAAGTGCATAGTGACAGTGACGAGTGGGAAATGTGGAAAAAACGTGGTGACCCAGTGCTTCATATAGAACTTCGAAAATGGGCTGATTTGTTTGTCATTGCTCCACTAGATGCTAATACAATGGGCAAACTAGCCTGTGGTTTGTGTGATAACTTACTAACCTGTGTTGCCAGAGCATGGGACCCAGTGAAACCGCTTCTTTTTGCACCGGCAATGAACACATACATGTGGAATCACCCAATTACTGGGGAGCAAATACAGAAGCTTGCCTCTTTGGGATACACAGAGATTCCATGTGTCAGTAAAACACTGATATGTGGAGATTCTGGTCTTGGAGCAATGGCTGAACATCAAGATGTTGTTAAATGTGTTTGTTCAGCTCTATCAGCTAATTAAAATCAGTTCATTGCCATATCAGGATTGCATCAGATGTTTAGGCTATTCAGTCGATTCGAGATGAGACATAGGGTCAAACATAGATGCTGAATCTCAGTTGAATATCTCAGTTGATTTTCTCAGCTGATTAGCCATCTGGCTAATTTGTCAAAAACTACCATGTCACTACTGTAAGCGGTGTTATTTTCTGTTTAACTTTTGAGCAGTTTAGTAGGGACAAATAGCAAAAATGTGTAAATGGTTCTGGCGAGGACCGATAATCTGCAAGACCCAATTGCCTGGATCAAGAAGTCGAATAAATATTATATTTTTGGGATCCCATCGAAATCTTTGTTTAGCCTGAATACCGGATCTAGTCCGTCCCCAGGCGATCCGAACATCGTGGGGGAGTCTGGGGGGGGGGGGGGGGAACCACGCTTAGAGTGTAGCGATTGGGGTGACACTTGGTGGGAAGAAAAAACGTAAGCCCTAGACAGACCAATAACAGAACCGGATCGGATTCAGGCACTCTGGGGAGAGTTGGAGGGTGGCCCGGAATTCCGCTGATCGCGATTTAAGGTACTTCCAGATGTGCTAGGACGACGAAACTTCGCTTTAACATTAGAGACTTGACGAGATTGGCTTAGAAATTGTCGCTTTCCAGATCCGACCATCCCTTAAAGTACTCTCTTCACGGCAAAGTACAAAAAATACTTTTAAGCAAAAATCTACATTTTCATGATCCCCATGAGCTCATGATCGTTTTTGCCTCGAGGGTTTTGCTTAGAAATGACTTTCTTAAGCGAAGAGTAAAAAAATATACTTTTGACCAGACCATATATGTTCATGGTCCTAAAGGGCCCAGGATCATTTTTGCCTCAAGGGTTTTCAGTAGAGACGAATTTCTAGCACCCTTAGTGCGCATCATCACAGCCAAGTGCAAAAATAAATAATATATTCATGGTCCTAAAGGGCCTTTGCCTCAAGAGTTTTGATTACAGATGAATTTGTAGCACCCTTAGTGTGCATCATCACAGCCAAGTGCAAAAAATACTTTTTACCAAACGATGCATTCTCTTGATTTCCAAGGGTCCATCATTATTCTTTCCTCAGGGGTTTTGCTTACAAACGATCACAACAAACCCTCGAATTGGCAAATTCCTACTTTCATCCTTTTACCAAGCCTTGCAAGTGCTATATGAGATTCCAGCTCTAGTTAGCTTTTCTCGGGGTTGGCGTTCCAAAATGGTTTTCGTGATCGTTCATTGGCGGATTTTCTCAAGCGGATAAATCTTCAGCTCGTCGCATGGACCACACTAGTAATATTTCATAATCTATTTCCATGGTTCTGAAAACCAGTGAAGTCTTAGGTAGATGGGAAGGGGTTTTGATCGAAGACAGGAGGAAGGTAAGCGTTTAGCACAAGAGGAGGTGGTTACTGGTGATCTATTTCCTTTGCTTTGAAAGCTACTGAAGTCTTAAAGCTTAACCGAAAATGGCTAACATAGGACGATTTAGTTACCCACCACTTGTTCACTTAAATAGGCTTGGAGACCCGATGAAAATACGTTGCTTCGTTGCTCCCCTGTTCATGAATATCGATTTTCGGATAGTGTATTTTCCCTGTTGGATTTGTGGTACCCCTATGCGATTGTACCTGAGTTGTATGCTTGACGAAAAAGATCTAAGAAAAATATGTGTTGAGGCACTAAGCAGTCTTCACCAAGTTCACGACCGGCTACTGAAAACCCTCGTTTGTATTGAGATTCAAATTTTCCGCGTCATAGTGAATTTGCATTGTGGGGACGGCCGTAGATATTCTGAACGTCACTAGAGAAAATAAAAAATCCCTTAGCAGAATCCAAATAATTCAGTGTTTTCAATTAAATGATACGAAAATAGGTTGTCTTTTCAATTAAACTTTAAAGTTTAACCGAAAAGGGCGGGGATAGGACAATCTAGTTACCCATTATTTATCCACTTAAAGAGGCTCGAAGACCCGATGAAGATGCGTTACTTTGTCGATCCGCTATTCACGAATAGTCGATT